>JAACLJ010000006.1:0-1262288 GCA_012980515.1 Ophiocordyceps camponoti-floridani
CTAACCCCTAACCTAACCCCTAACCCCAACCTAACCCCTAACCCTTTATAAGCTATAGACTTATATCTTAAGTAGCTTAGTATAACTATAAGTTTAGATAAATCTAGTTAATAGGGAAAGAGTAGTAAAACTATAAACTAACTCCCTTTTCTTATTAATTAATATTAAATACTTTTATTTCTTATATTTATTATTTAATTTTTTTCTCTTTATTTAATATTTTTATAAATATACTAAGGGACTTTAGTATTTATTAGTATAGGTACTAGTACTAGCTATAGTAGAGGGAGCTATTACGTAAGGTAGCTCTAGGATCCTAGGGCTACTCTAGGGTAAGTCTATAGCTAGCCTAAGGCTAGTCTATAGCTACCCTAGGGCTAGCCCTTAGTAGGTTTAGGCTATATATACTTTTACGTATAGCTATAGACTTTTATATTTCTATACTAATATAAGTATAGGGCTAGGAGTTTTTAAACCCCTACTCTTATATATATCCTTTCTTTTCTTCTTCTTAGAAGAAAAGATATTATTAAATAAATATATAGCTTTACTATTATCTTAAAAGCCTAGGCTTTACTTAATACCTTTTATACTAATTAGTTTCTAGGCTTTAATAGAGATAGAATAGCTATAAAGAAGAGATATCGCGAATTCTACTAGTCCTTTATCGCTAGTGTTTTTTTATAGTTATACTTAAATAGCTTTAGTTAGGACGTTTCTCTACTAAAGGTATACTTTTAAATAATAGGACTAGTCCCTTATCGCTAATCTTTATTCCTAAGAGAGTATTATATTATATATAGTAGACGATAGCTTCTATAAGAACTAGTATAAGACTAGTATTAGAAAATATATAGTATACTAAGGATAACTAACGACCTTAGCTAAGATACCTCGATATTATAAAAAAGCTAGGGATTAAGACTACTAATACTAACGTTTTAGACTAGTATCTTAGTAGGAACTATTAGAACCTTTACTCCTTAGACGATACTATAAGTAGTATAGAACTTAACACATATATTCTCTCCTATACTAGCTAGCTATAGGACTAAGTATAGTAATAATAAGATCTTTAGGATGTTTTAGGAGGACCTTAAGGGTTAGATAGCTATAACGTTTAAATAGTACGATCGTACTCTCTATAGGGGGCTCTAACAAATCCTATAGGGGAGGGGCCTCTACGTAGGATAAAGAAGGGCTCTAATTATTAAGACCCTTATCTTATTTCTATAAGTAGAAGATATACCTAAGTAAGACTATAAGGAGCTAATAGCTACTACCTTTACGTATAAATAAACTATATTTTAACTACGTAATAGGATTAGTAGGGATCTACTATTAAAGCCTATATAGAATACTATAGACTATATTATACGTATATTACTAATAGCCTACTTAACACCCCTTAGGGAAGAGACAAAGGTCCCTAACACTATAAGTAAGGGATAGCCTACTTCCTATAACGCTAATCTACTACCTTACGTAAGTAAGGGGAAGTTAATTATCGCGCTACCTATATAGAATACTATAGGTAAAGCTACCGATACACTTCTTACCCCTAGCCTAACCCTAATAACGGATATCCTTACCCCTAGCCTAATTACAATAATAGGTATCCTCGCCCCTAGCCTAACTACGATAATAGGTATCCTTACCCCTAGCCTAACCCTAATAACAGATATCCTCGCTACTAGCCTAACCCTCGCCTTACTTACCCTACTCCCGCCCTAGCCTAAAATAAAATTCCCTAAGGCAGAAATACAGATTAAGGGAGTACGCTACTAATACTAGATTAAGGAAGTATACTACTAACGCTATCTTCGAAAAGAGCTCCTATTAAAATCTAGGGGGGATATACGTATGTATTAAGGTATAAGTTAACTATAAAAGGAGTAGGACTATATTAAGGCCTACGTTAACTATAGGAAAGGGAGTAGGTAGACAGGAAGTACTTAAAGGAAGGCATCGCTAGGTAAGAGGCCTAGATTAGAAAAAGAGTTAAGTATTAGTATAGGCACTAGCACTAGCTATAGTAGAGGGAGCTATTACGTAAGGTAGCTCTAGGATCCTAGGGCTACTCTAGGGTAAGTCCGTAGCTAGCCTAAGGCTAGTCTATAGCTACCCTAGGGCTAGCCCTTAGTAGGTCTAGGCTATACGTACTTTTACGTATAGCCGCGGACTTTTGTATTTCTATACCGATATAGGTATAGGGCTAGGGGTTTTTAAACCCTTACCCTTATATATATCCTTTCCTTCTTCTTCTTCTTAGAAGAAAAGATATTATTAAACAAACACATAGCTTTACTATTATCTCGAAAGCCTAGGCTTTACCTAACGCCTTCTATAGTATTAATTATAAATAGACTAGATTACTATAATAGCTTTATTTTTAAGCTCTATACTTTAACTTATAGTTTAAAGTATAGAAAGAGTATATTAGGGAAGTAAAGAGTATAAGTACTTAAGTAATAAATACTATATAACTTTTTAATATAATAAAACATATTATACTCTTATATATATACTCTTACTCCTTAATTAAGTTAAGATATAGATACTATAACTAGTAAAGAGTTATAAGTAAGTTAAAAGTTATAATACTTTATAGTTATATAAACTTTATACTCCCTTATAGCTTAGCCTTAATAGATTATATTATATTTATAGATATATATATTAAGTTTTTATATTATATACTCTTTTTTATACTTATAATCTTAGCTAGTAAGAGTAGCTTAAGTTAGTAAGGCTAGTCTTACTTAATTTAGTAAATAGTATAGTAAATAGATATTAAGTAAATTAGTAAATAGTAATATTCTTATATATAAGGTTTATTATAATAATAATACTCTATATCTCTCTATTCTATATCTTCTACTCCCTCTTCCCTTTACTTGTAGTTATTGTAAGAATTTACAACACTCTATTTATACTCAGATCTCGAGAAAGCTACTCTCTCTACCGTGTGCAAACAGGGAGCTGAAAGTGGTGGCAAGAAGCCAACGCTAGCTAAAAACTCGGCACTCTTTCTGAATGCAGCCTTGAGCCTTGCGGGAGCAACACTGTTCTCTCGCCAGCTGATCGCCCAGTCGTCCTTTCGCTTGAGGAGATGCAGCATGTCGGCCAAAGGAGACAGGGGATGCTCGTCCCCCGTGGCCCGTATGTCCTCGCGGAGAGCTCTCACCCACATGCCTTCGCCCTCGGGCTCAAGTCGGTAGCCCAATCCCCTGAGAATGGACCAAATTTCCCCAAAGGTCATGCCTCCCTTGACCTGCCTGACAGGCTCAGCCGGCGAAGGCGACTCCATGGCAGACTGCACGACGATGGCAGCTGTGGCGGCCGCATCCGACATGGGAATCCATATGTCTGCTTCGTCCACGTTGTAAAGACCGATTCGGATACATGACGCCACAAGCCGCCATATGTAATCATCGGCATTGGCGACGCCCTCGGTCGGCGTTCCTATGACGAAACCTGGGCTGACGACGATGAAGCGCTGAGGCCCGGATGCATTGCGACGAGCGGCGCGCTTCACCAAAGCTTCGGCGACGAACTTTGTCTGGCTATAGGCGATTCCATCGGGGCCGGTGAGATCCCCAGCCACTTGCTCCTCGAGCTCCTCTGCTGGGTCCTGCTGGCGTCCGGTGGAGATGTAGACAACCTTTAATCGCAGGTTTATGGCAGCGAGACGAAGCAGCTGCATGGTAGAGCCTATGTTGACCTCTTCCAGCGAAGAGTAGCTCCTCATCCAGTGAACTGAAGCTCCATTGTGTACAATGACATCGACCGCCTGATCGACTGCCAAAAGCTCCCAGTGGAGAGGGTCGAGACCCAAGCGAGGCAACAAGAGATCTCCGAGCCAAACTTGCAGCTTCTCTTCGTGGAAGTCCGTCCACCACATGGCCCTCTTGGCAGAGTTGATAAGACGACATTTGGCTTCTTCTGCAGTCTTGCCACGCACTAGAGCAATAACGGTGCCGACGTGGGCGTGGTCCAGCATCTGACGCAGAATCTGCGTTCCGACGAAGCCATTTGCACCGGTCAGCAAGACTTTGAGCAATTTGGCAGGCTTGTTGGCGGGATCCTTGCTGCAGGTGTCGAGGTTTGAATCGATGACGGTCGAAAACGTGAGCGTAGAGTCATGGCGAGTTATCTCCTGCATGAGGTCGACCTTGGCTGTCTCGTCCATAGAGGACCCTTCAAGGCTCTTATCCAGCCGAGTAACGTCAAGTGTTGAAAGCAGGTCGTTGATGCTGGTTGCGGAATGGCGGTAGATGTCGGCCATGGTGATTCCTATGTCTGCCTGGTGCGCCTCGGAGATCAACTGCATTGAACGAAGCGAGTTTCCCCCAAGCTCGAAGAAGCTGTCGTCGAGCCCAATCGCCGATGGCTCCATGTTTAGCACGAGGCCCCATATCTTCTGCAACTTCCTACCCATCTCAGATGTCGGCTGCTGTTTAGTCTTAGACCCTGGGCACGTTGTAGCCGCTGCAATGTCCTGCATTGAAAAGGATGAGCCAATCTCGCGAAGTCGTCTTCGGTCCATCTTAGCCGTAGCCGTCATCGGCAACCCGTCCATAGCGAAGAAGACGGTCGGTACCATGTAGCCTGGGAGCTGCCCCATGAGCTTGGTCTTGGTTTCAGCTTTGATGGGCAAAATATGTGCTGTGTCATTTCTCTGCTGTCCATGTCGTGCGGCCCCGTCTCCGTTCATCAGCAAGAAAGCTGCCAATGTCGACGCCGCCTTGTTGTCCTTGAGATGGATGATTTCAACAATGACTCGTATCGCCTCTGGCATGCATTTCTGAACGTGGTGCTCGATGTCTCCGAGTTCGACTCGCTGTCCGTTGATCTTGGCCTGTGTGTCCTTTCGCCCGACGAACCTGAGATTCCCGTCCTTCTCGTACCGAACGAGGTCCCCTGTCTTGTACAAGCGTCCCCGCCGTCCACCGTGGCCAGCGGCACCCCGGAGGAGCCAGGATGGATCTTGAATGAACGTAGCCGATGTCTTCTCTTGGTCGTTTAGGTACCCTAACCCTACCAGCGGACCCTCGAGAAGTAGCTCTCCGACGCATCCCAGAGGGAGCAAGGAGTCGTGGTTTCCCGGGTCGACAATCCATGTCACTACGCCCGCGCCCTTGCCCATGTGAAACAGGTCTTCCGGGCACGAGGCAGTGTAGTTGATGGTGCTGGCCGGAGTGCATTCACTCGGGCCGTACCCGTTGATGAGCCTCAGTCTTCCCCACCAGGGCGTGATATCACTGAGGCGAAGAGGCTCCCCGCCCAGGTAGATGCTCGAGAGTCCGGGGACCTCGTCTGGGGTTATAAAGGCAGCGACCGAAGGAGTGATGTGCGCGACATCGGCGTGAAATCGAGCGATGCTCGCAGGCAGATTGTCCCTCCGGTCATTCTCGCTCGGGACGCATATACAGCCGCCTACTGAGAGAGGACGGAAGATGTTACCAACAGATACATCGAAACTGTAGGAAGAGAAGTCAAACAGTCTCGTCTTGTTGGAGTAGCCGAGGATATCCTTCTGGTGATGCAAAGCAGAGGCAAGATTTCCGTGTTGTAGCATGACGCCCTTGGGAGTTCCTGTGCTGCCTGATGTAAAGATGGCGTAGAGCAGAGACGAAGGATTGTGGCGAATTGACCTCGTTTCGTTGGTGTATTTCCCCTTCGCGTCGTCCCCGTCTTCTGTCAAGGAGGCTGGGGTAACGATGGCAGCATCCGGCAATAGCCGCGAGCAGAGATCTCGGTTCGAAAGAGAAGATACAACAAACTTTCCGTCGATTTGTTCCGTCATGGTCGAGAGGCGCCTCTCTGGAAGAGATGAGTTGAGCAGTATGAAGGCACCACCAGCCTTAAGGACACCCAGAACGGCGACAGTCGTCCACATCGACTTCTCGAAGCAAACCGGCACCAACATGTCAGGGCCAACCCCGAGCTTCACTAGGCGGTCCGCCAGCCTATCAGAATGCCGGCCCAGCTCTCCGTAAGTCAATTCGCCATCCCAGGCAGAGATGGCCGTTGCAGTTGGCTGTGACTGCACCCAATCCTCGACCATATCGTGGACGCATCTCTCGACAGGCGCTGGGACAGTCGCATTCCAGGTCCATATGTCGTCGAGATCCTGGGGTGTGAGGATGGCGACTTCAGCCAACGTCTTGTCTGGGGACGTCACGACAAGTTGCCGCATCACAAACTCGAATCGCTGCAGCAGCCTAGGCATCATCCACGTGTCGATCACCCTCGAGTCAAAACTTGCGGTGAGGAAGATTTCTTTCTTCCGAAGTTGGACTCTGATGACGAGAGCACATTCGTCCAGCTGCCTCGGCTGTTTGCCATTCTGTCGCTTCTCGGGCAGCTGTTCTTCTGTCGGCTGCACGACCAGCAGAGTTGGGAAAGCCTGGGACCGCAAGCACGAGCCTTTCTCCCGAGTTTCGAGTTGAGCAGTTTCTCGTACCGATTCGATATAGTCCAGGATTTTCACTTCGTTGGTCCAACGTATGTGAACTGGTATGGCCTCAATTTCCTGCTCATCAGCGTCGGTAGAGCTCAGTGACGTGATTCCAAACTCAACGTCACGCGTGCTGCTCTGACAGCCGACAACTAAGGCCCAAGCAGCAGAGACTAAGGCTGAGGCCCCGGTCTCCTTGTGCTGTTCCTGGCACCATAAGAACCGATGCTCTGTGACCGTGTCTGCTACTGGACGTGGCAACGAGGGAAGGATGGCCGGATAACGAGCGCCCCTGTGGTCAGCTACAGAACTCATGCTGTCGGGCCTTGAGTTGTGAGGTTCTAAAGAGCACGTCGAACTGAAGAGTGTGTTGTAGCGACTTTGCATTTTGTCCTCACAATCATCTTATTTAGTAGACACTCTTCTTCCATTTGATCGTCTTTTTGACTGGAAGAAACCCTCCCGCGGTGGCTTGTCCCGCTTGGGCCCTGATGCGTTGTTGGACAATTGCCATGCATGTTCCTGCACCGTGGCTGCTGCGACGATCAGGGTAGCTGGCTCTCATGCACAGGCATTCATTGAAATATGACTCTTACATCTTACACCCTGTACTACACTAAAGACGGTTATTTATGTGCAGGACAATGGAATAAGCTTCTCTGGGATACTAAAGAAGCAAGGCGAAGAGTTGCATTATTATCGATTTCTTCTCATTAGAAACTTTTACTTGTCAGCTGGCAGCACAAATGAGGAATTTGCTAGGGTTGAAGTCCGTATGTAGGTCGACACACTCAAAGACGATTGCCTCTGGCCAGGCGATGCCATAATATCGCCTCGCTTCGCTACACAAGACTGCACGTTTATCTGACTCTGCATGTAGCCTGTGCTAGAGCTTGTTGCCCGGTAAAACGAGCTCCAGCCGCGGGGAAAGGGGCGTACGGTCAGCAAACTCATTTTGGTTTCATTGGACGAGATTACGAGCCGTCAAGCCCGATTATCAAAAATGCAGCATTCGGTGCTCGCCTGTGTGTTTGGGGTCGGCCTTCTGTCCCGTCCCCCGTGGCCCGATGGTGTCGTTGCCCGAGCAAGGTATCACGAGCCTGAAGCACGCCACGACACCGGAATGATCCATCATGTCCGTCGTAATACGAGCTCACGCACGAGAACTGAGCGAAGACAGTTCTGTAGGAGGGAGAGGTGCCTCAAATTACGTCGGCAGCTCGGATTACAAGAGGTGGCGTGCATGACTGACAACTGAACAGGTCAGACTCCCTCATCAACGGCTTGCCAGAGATGTACACGAATACAGTGCGTTATAACTAAAGAAACCAACATAGGTAGAGAGCAAGAGAAGCGTTTTATTTACATGTAATGTTGCAGGAGTAGAGAACAAGAAACATGGAATAGACAAGGTCTTAACTCGCATACTAATTCTTAAGACAGAAAGCCGTTTGCCATCATCCAGGAATCGTCAACAAACTTAGATAGGTAGTTCCTGATACCGTCCGGCAGGATCAGCACGATGCGGACATCCTCCCTATTGAGATCAGGTCGAGCTTTCAAAAGGTCTACTAGAGCCGCCACAGTAGCACCGGAAGAGCCGCCACAGAGTAGACCCTCTTCCCGGATCAACCGCCGCGCATAGCGAAATGCTGAGTCGTCGGTGCTCTTGATCCAGGTGTCTACCGAGGTCCTATCGAGGACGTCCGGGACGAAGTCATAGCCAATTCCTTCGAGTTTGTAGTCTCCGCCTCGTTGGTTCAAATCTTCAGGTTGGGCGAGTATCGATCCGACGGCGTCGACACCCACCACGAGGATTCTCGAATTGTACTTTCGCATGCCCCTGGATAGCCCAGTTACCGTCCCCCCAGTTCCGGCTCCGGCGATGACGACATCCACTTTTCCGTCGCATTGCTCCCATATCTCTCTTGCTGTCCCAAGCTCATGACAAAGAGGATTGCTTGGGTTGGTGTGCTGGTCGAGGATATGGGAGTTCGGCCGCTGGCTTTGCAGTCTCCGGGCAACGCTGATGGTTGAATTGGGAGACTCGACTGGAGCACCAATTGGCGTTCGAATGACCTCGGCCCCCAACGACTTGAGGATACGGATCTTTTCTTCTGACATCTTCTCTGATATTGTCACGACACATCGGTACCCCTTGACGGCAGCGACAAGAGCGAGAGCAATGCCCCTGCAGTTGATACGCATGAGTTAGACAGAAAAGACATTCATTATTGACGTTGAGGCCGTCAGATTCATCATTCAACTCACGTGTTGCCGCTAGTAGCCTCTATCAAGGTGTCCCCTGGCTTGATCTTTCCCTCCTTCTCCGCACTTTCAACCATTGCCTTGGCCACTCTGTCTTTAGAGGATCCAGCTGCGTTCTGAAATTCAAGTTTTGCGAGTACCTCGGCTTTGATACCCTCACTTCGCGGAATGCGATTGAGACGGACTAAAGCTGTTTTACCAACGAGATCCAACACGGACGCAGTAAGAGGGGGGGTGGAAATTTGACTCATACTGGTGAGAGGGTTGACCGATACTAGAGCAGATGAAAGACACGGCTCGAAACTAATGAGTCTATCGTCCGTGGCGGCCCTGAAGCCCCTTGTTCGTATGTTATTATCTTATAGAACTGTCAGACATCCAACCCTATCTGCCTACGGCAAAAAACAAGTCAGGGCACGGAATCGATCCTGTATTCGGCTCTGAGATGTGCGCGAAACGGGCAGCTTCAGAAAAGTCATGCCCGCTTCGGATCATCGGCAGCGTGCAGCGATAGCCCGCTGTATCATTTGTGACTTTGGCCAACCTTCGTTCCGCGTTGTATTATATTGAGTGTCTTGCTGCCGTTCCCACTTAGTCACACGGCTCATGTTGTTTCTCTGGCAGTCACACAGCATGTGATACACGTTGTTCTCTTTCATTGGCTAGAGGTAGGTTCTTTTGGGCCTTGGAAATAAGTTTTATGAAAGGTTGCGCGCTTGATACAACGTGGTGACGGTGAAACAGACCTTACGGGTGATCCGAAGAGACGCGGGGAATTGCTATTAGATCCAGTCTCAGTTTTCCAAAGTGCAGCTCTTTCAGGACCAGTACTTTTTTCAAGGCCCTACGTCTATCCGCTGCTCGTGTGCCAGGAATCCCCTCGCCCGAGGTTGAAAGCTCTGCCTTTTTTCGAAACCAAAAAGGGGGGGAAACGAAAAAAAAAAAAACGAATTTTGAGCACCATGGCCGTCAACGGACAGATCAAAAAGGTCTGTCTCATCGGTGCTAATGGACTTGTTGGTTCAGTTATCCTAGACTATCTCATCCAAGCCGCAACGTTCGATGTCTCGATTCTACGTCGCACCAACTCTACCTCTTCAACTAAAGCTGCTCACGAATCTCTGGTCACCGAGATTCCCATCTCGCCTGAGTTGGGGCTCGAGGAGCTCACTCACGCTTTTAAAGGGCAGGATGCTGTCGTTCTCTCAGTTCCTCTCAAAGACATAAATATGCATATGCGCATCGCCGAAGCAGCTTGCACGGCTGGCGTCCGACGCTTCATCCCAGCCGAGTTTGGCAGTGATTCAACTCACCCTCTGGCGATAGAACATTTACAGCTGTTCCGTGATAAGACTAAAGTGCGGCAATGGTGTGACGAGTTGGTAGAGAAGAGCACTCTTTCAGGCGGGTGCTTCTCCTGGACCGCTGTTGCGTGTGGCCTTCTTTTTGATGATGGCCTTCGCGAGGGCTACTGGTTCTTTGACCTCAACAAGAGAACGGCTCGCATCATGGACGGGGGAACCATACGCGCTTCTACCTGTACCATTCCCCGTGCTGCCCAGGCAGTCGTCGCCATCTTGCAGAAGCCCGAAGCAACGCCAAATAGCCTTGCTTTCGTCCAGAGCTTCTGTCCGACGCAGCTAGAGGTCCTTGATGCGCTAGAAAAGGTCACGGGTTGCACATGGACCAGAGAGCCGTTTGAGTCCACTACGTTTCTCGAGCAGGAGCGGCAAAAGCTCGCAACCGGAGAGCTTAGTCTGGGGGCACACGTCGGCAGTGCTGGACCTGTTGTGAGCATCCTAGTGGGCCAGAACTGGGCCGCCAAGAAAGACTTCGCTATGGGACCGTTGGGGCTTGAAGACGAGGTGTTGGACGAAGTTGTGGCTGGAGTGGTGGCGTCTCATGAGAAGGCGAAGACAACGAAGTAGATGCTGCATCTCAAATACGGAATCTAGTATGAATGGAGGCAGCGCTATGATTAGCCATGCCGCATATGGAACTCCTAGACTGTTCGCCCGATCTGTTGTTTCAAACGTGGACTTCTGTTCATACTACACTCTAGGCATCTACTCAAGGCGTAGTAAGGTGTCTTCTCGTAAGGAGAAATCTGCTTAGGTTGCTTGTCGACAGCAAGATGGCTCGTCAGATTGCCTCGAGGGATGCCTTCTGTCTCACGACTCACTGTGAGTTTCAACATGTCGTGACGAGGCAACCTTCTAGCACCAGCCAAGAGCTGTGCGATGCGGCATCGGCGGCATCCCGTCTGTAACGCCGATCAGCTCCCTAGCCAAACGGACAATTTACTTCCCCCGCAGCGAGGCACGTAGGATAAAGACTTCGCAGAGAAAAGAGGCATTCCGTGACCAGGTGACTGAACGTAATGTAGTACAACACAGTGACAGAGTTTATCTGTTTCTGAATTACAGCCGATTAATTTGTGCACTGCAACGGGACACGCTATATCCAGCCGCGCCTGGGCTGCAGCGCGTCACATTTAAGCAGATATACTTGATCGTGCACTAATATGTCCAGCGGGGACTGGACTTTACAGAACTGAGTCGAAAGACGCAGTGGAAACCGCGAGTAATGTGTGCTATTGATAGTCTTCCCGAGTAAGGGTAGCAGTCCCGCTGAGATTCTTGAACGGTTCCTACCCAGGACTGATCTGGTTTCAATATGTTTCAGTCCCCATCGACAATGGACTTTAGCAAACCAAACTCCAGAGATGGCAACAAAGCTGCCGTTGACAGTGCCCTTGCACATGCCAGGCGGTTGGTATCACTACTCGAGGAATATGACGGCACTTCCGGCAGTCGTCAACCCCTACTCGAGCAAGTGGACAGGATCCGGGCCTCACTCGAGACACCATACAATACAATGATGAACATGATGGAAAAATCTTGTGTTTCAGCGGCTTTGTATGCCCTTATCCGGATCCAAGCTTTCGAAAAGATACCGGAGCAGGGAAGTGTTGCTGCCGCGGACATGGCAGCAGAGTGTGGTGTGCATATTTCTGTCATCACTCAGGCTATGGGCATCCTCACACTCAATGGCATCGCTCTCGAGAGTCACAAATTGCAATACGCGCATAACGCACAGTCTCGAGCTTTCCGTCCTGCCTCTCTTGGCGGGCTCTCCAGTCTCCTGTTCGACTTTGTAAGGGCTTGGGGGGCGCTACCTCAATACGTCAAGTCTCATAACATAGACGATCTCTACGACACCGCAAAGACACCCTTTGCATCGGTGATGGGCCTTGATGGCAAAACGTTTTACGAAGTCATCGACGCGATCCCTGCGCTTCGTGCACAGTTGGACTTATCGATGCGGGAGACAGACAACTACATCTCCCTGCCTGGACTTTCATTCTTCACGCAGCTTGAAGATGCAGTACGACAAGAGCCTCGGCGGCCCTTCATCGTTGATATAGGCGGTGGCAGAGGACAGACGCTCTCGACGATACAGAGGCACTGCACCTCGTACGGGGCAAAGCTTATCCTGCAAGACCTGCCTGGCGTGATTGCAACCCTAGAACCGGCCAAGATGCCGGGGATTGAGGCAATGGCATACGACATGTTCACTCCGCAACCTATCAAGGGTATTCATGAATCTTCCCACATCCCTCACATTGAACTCTTGGCTGCCGCGCATGAAAAAGGCTAATGAGGACGTCAAGTTAGACGCCCATGTCTACATGATACGACGTCTTCTTATGGACTTCTCTGACGAGGTCGCTGTAGAGTTACTTCGAGTCATTGCGTCCGCCATGGGGCCGAAGTCGTGGCTCGTCGTCATCGATACGCTTGTGGACGAGCAGCCGAGTCCGAGTGGGCGCTATGCAACATATTGGGGCTTCATGGGATTAACATACTGTGGCAAGGTGCGATCTGTGGGCGTCTTCGAGGGCATATTTGACAAAGCTGGACTGCGGCTCTTCAAGGTGTACCGAACCAACGATAGTCCGACTACAATGTTAGCAGCGCAACTGAGAAGATGATAAGGGTTCAATTCTCAAGTGCGAAGAAGATAATGTGTCTGCTCCCATACTCATCTTCTTCCGATGCAAGTGTCTCTTCGTCTGTGAACAAATGCACAAGAGACAGTCCGTATAGCTTCAGTTTATACTTTGATGAAACTCCGGAAGACACCCTCGTAGCGCGAGATCTCGTGATGAAAGGGATGTATTCACCATCGCGTCGGCGAGGAGTTACATGCGATGACTCTTGTCTAGATACCTTTCAGATAAAGTTGAGAAGTCTCGCAGGTAGCAGTGGTAGCAAAGCTCTCAAAGCATATTCGTCGGCGTGTGTACGGTTTTGGGGAGCAACTCCCATGGACATGGTGTCATGGGCGCTGAGAGGGATACGAGCCGCAGTGTATCGTCGATCTCAAGACTATGTACAACGCTTGGCCTATTTCTAGGTGGCAGGAATCAATCGCTCCTTGTCAGTGACGAGTTGGAGACTGGATGAATCGGATAGGCGTCGAGAAAAGAAGTTTCGTCTGTGATACGGTCTTATAAAAAGCAGGCTTTTTCTCCCAAAGTTTCCGCAAGCAACACAGGCATACGAGGAGATTCTGTGGCTCTTGGCCACCGGTATAAGACCTGCAACAGAATAGAGAATCGTTTCAAGTTGCAAGGCTCAGCCACAGTACATATCAGGCTACGCCGTCTCAGCTTCTACAGCACTTTGTCAATAAATCTAGCCACGGGTTCTCCATTTCAACGGAAGGAAGATGCGCGCAGCCGCCGTTTTTGTTACATGTATCCTCGCCCGTCTCGGCATCTCCATGCCAGTACAAACAAACCATCCCGGGGTCGAGATGCTTGATATTATTGAACAGCATCCACCACATTACCGTGGACCCCGTCTCACTATGGAGCAGCTCCAAGACGCTTGCGCGGACGGTTCTCCCTTCAGAGACAAGCAGCCAGACAAGAGGACATGCATGGCTGATCTTGCGTGTTTCGCTCAAATTTATCAGATGCTAAAGGATCAGTACCATGGTACGGGAAAGGCAGTGAAAATCGACGTAGGCGACGAGGACTTGAAGACGTGTACGAATATCGTTCTGGATCTAGGGTTTGTGGTGCTTTAAAGTTACTCTAGGGCTGATTCTAGCAACATGAAGTCATGTTCGTAGCTTTAATTAGTAGCCTGAAATTGTGTAGTTCATAACTTCCCAACGTGAAGCAGCGATGCAGACACACTGTTGGTTCGGAAGTTTCCAGTGAGCTAAGATCAACTGGTCTTGTGCACATACGCAGTGCCATTTCTCATTTACAAATAGAAGCGCATCTAAGGGAGCGTCAAAAAGCTCACACAAACAGCTCAGGGCCTCAAGGGCCAGAGTCCTCATGCATCAAGTTGGGAATTGGCGCCAGACAGTCGAAACGGGAATCCCCGACTCCAGGTGCTTGTTTATTACAGACATGTGGAACACAACTACTCTGCTACGTACCTGTGAACATGAGGCCGTTGGCTTAACGAATCTTGGACATGCGGCGTCTTCCCTTGGCAGGCCGGATAGTAATCGCCTGCCCCTTGTCATCCACGTCGATAATAATCATCAAGTTCTCTTCATGAGCGTCCGGTTTCTTTACCGAAAACTTGGGTGAACGGCCGTCTCCCTCGACGTCGACTATGAGAGTGGCGTTGGTGTCTCCCGGGGAAATCAACTTCTCTGACTCGGTCATTATCGTCCGCAGGGCGACTTCCACGTTGGTGTTAATCTGCTTGACCTGCGTCTCTTCCACTGTTTTCTGGAACCATGACACGCACTTGAGAGCAGACAACTCTGAGCTCGGTTCAAGATTACAAACGCCTGTCTTCTCGGCGATGTTCTTCGACATAGGGTCCTTTTCTGCTGTGATTGTCCGCGCCCACTGCTGAATTAGATTATATAGATTGTGTCAAACAGCTATAAGCAGATCCGGTAGGTATTGTAGCGGAGTGAAATAGTGATTGTGTAGCATAGAGTAGAGAGATGTAGAGAGGCACGAAGAGAGTTATGATCTTAATTATCCGTTCTATCTAAGGGGGGAATCTAATCCTTTCTTATAGCCTAGTTCTTCTATAGGCATATACCTAATTATTTCTACTAGGGAGGGCTATCCTAGCTATTGTCTTACGCTAGCTAATTTCCCTAACACGAGGGAGGGCTATCCTAGCCTATGCCTCGTAATAGGTAATTACTCTTTATACCCTATAGCTACCGACACACCCCCCTAGCTAAGGCACTCTACTTAGCTACCCTTTATAATAGCTTTACTTTACTTCTATTAAGATCGCTTAATTATTCTAGTTACTTCTTCTTACTTTAAATACTATAGAGTAAATAGACCTAAATAAGCCTATTATTCTCTAGCCTTAAATAGCGTAGCTAGCTACTTATTGTTACCTAAGGTATTACTTCCTCTTAAGATAAAAGTAGTAGAGGGCTTAAGATTTTTCCTCTTCTTTCCTTCCTTAAGCTCCTATCTATCGTAAGTAACTCTTTTTCGCTTCTTAGGCTCCTATACCTATTCGTTAGATTAACGCTAACCCTATTATACTTTAAATAAGCTACTCCCTACCTTTTTTATAGGAGGAATTAGACTAGCTAGACATTTCCCTTAGCATTACTATTAGTACCGCTTATACTACCTCTATTACTAGCGACGACGACGACGACGATATAGATAATAGTAAGATAGATTAGCCTATTATACCTTCTATAGCTCTAGCTAAGGTTCGTTAGCCCTATAAATTATTAGATATAGTTAGCTTACCTATCTATAGACTATTAAGAACCCTATCGTCCTTAGGGATTATTGCGTAGAGCCCTACTCCCTATACCTCGTTAACGACGAGAAATGTTATAACTAGCTTAGGAAGCCCTACGCGAAGTTATATGCCTCGTATGCTTTAAACCGCTAGCGGTATATATAGCCTACCCCTATCCTTATAGACGTTACAGTCGCCTAGTAGGCGGCTCTTTACTATAAGGGTAGGGAGGTAGAGGCGACGATAAAGGTAAGGGACTTAGTTTTTTTAGCTAAGTAGGTAGCGCACTACCTTAGTGTGCTAGAGAAGGCAGGGAAAATCCTAAAGTAAGTTAATTCCTTCTATCTCTTTAGAGGATACTTATTATTTATAGGGGGACCGCCGATATTATTCTATCTAGTGCTTACCTAACTACTAGATCGGTCTCGACTAAGTCTACTACCCCCCTAGCTAACGAGACGTTAGCTAAAGAAGAAGATAAAGAAGAAGATAATAATAAGGGAGAGGAGGGTAGTCTAGCTACCGCACTGTCTACGGTATCCTAGGCCGTCGCTAGGTTTAATCGCTAGCTAACGGTAGTAGAGGGTTTAGAGGGGAGGATCGGGATAGTAGAGGAGGGGGTTTAGCGGTTAAAGTCTACTACGAAGGGCCTAGAGAGGGGGAAGCGGGCGGTATCTAGTAGCGTAGGGTCTAGAGGAAAACGTTAGAGGCTGCCTAATAGCCGAGGTAATGCTAAGGCTAAAACCTAGAATTAACTTTAATCCGCGCTAACTAGCTATTAACTACTTCTTCTATTCGTAGCCCTACTTACCTCTTCCTTTTATGCCTTTATCCTTTCCTTTACTTCTTCCTCCTAAATTAGACCTTCTACATTATAGATCGCGTTAAGGGACCTAAATTCCTTTAGCTTCTAAAGTAGGAGAGCCTTCGTTATCCTATCTACCCTTATCGCGTTCGTAGGCACCTAGTCTACCTTAATCTAGCTAGCCTAGACCTCTTACTAAAGCTAGTATTAATAAATATCGACATACCGTAGCCTTATAGTAAGCTTCGCGCTAGGCTCTGTTAATAATCTAATAGTCTATCTATTATTATATTCTAGGTAAAGTCCCCTTTCTAGCTAAATATCTAGAGATCTAAGTAATTTACTAATAAAGATCGCTTCTTTTACTATAGATAAAATAGCTAGTAGCTTAGCTTCTATACTTAAGGTAGTTACTATATTTTACTTTATCGCTTTCTAGGCAATTAGGCCTCTATATAGCGTTATTATGAATCTACTTAAGCTCTTCTAGTCTTCTATATTATCCGTAAACGAAGTATCGCTTAAACTAAGGAACCTTAGTATATCTTTTATTCCGCTACTTCCTAGTTAAATCCCCTATAAGCGAGTCCCCTTTAGGTATTTAAGAACCTAGTCTACTACTACCTTATAAGATTAGTTAGGGTTTAAATTAAACTATAAAAGCTTAGAAACGGCGAAGCTAATATCTAGTCTAGTTAAGGTAGCTATAAAGATAAGTAATCCTACTTTTTACTAATATTACGTAATATCCTCTAGATAGGCTATCTCTATTAACCTTTCTAGCTAAACCTACTCTATAGGAATCTATAGTATCCTTTTACTAAATACGTTAAGTCTAGGAAAAAAACAGTAGGCTATCTTATTAACATACGCCTCCTAGGTAAGGTATATATAATACTTCGCTCGATCCTAGATAATATAGATACCTAGGAACTACTTTAAATCGCTAACTATTGTTAGCTTAAATAGCTTCTTTAGTTCCTCTACGATCTACTCCTTAAGTCCTCTATTCTTCTCTATAAAAGCTTAGATAAAGTCGTCTACGAAGAAGAAGGCAATAAGCTACCCGATTATTATTACGTATAGTTCCTATAGTATCCTATATATGCCTTAAGCCTCGAGCTTCTCTATAAGGAATTTCTACTATAATAAAGGTAAGTAGCGGAGTCTATATAATACTTTATAAAGCTATAGGACTATTCCTTACTTTTTATATCCTAGAGGTATTCGTATATATACGACCTTATCTTTTAATAGGGCATTAACGAATATATTAATAACGTTTATTTACTTAAGCTTAAGATTATATTTAGCTACTATCGCTAACAACGCCCTTATAGATATCCTAGCTAGGGTTATAGCTCTCGTTAGAAGATTATACTTAGATTACTAGTTCCTATAGACTATGAGCTAGGCTTTACACTTAGCTAGAGTACCTTCCTTATTAGCCTTATAAGTATATACTTACTTATAGTATAGGATCTACGCTCTAATAGCTCTTCGTATAGGGATTTCTTCCTATAACTTTAAGTCTACGTAAGATTTAAGGTAAGTCTTCTATACCTTATAGAAGTCGTTCTTTAATAGGTACTAGGCTAATTCTTTCTTATTCTATAGTACTAATAGTAAATCCTATATTATCTTCTTTAGCTTAGGCTTTACCTTAAATTATCTACTTATAAGAAAAACTCTATAGATTAGTAACTCGATCCTCTACGATATAAAGTTATCGAATCGTCTAACTTCTTCTAATAGCTTCCTACTCGTTATAGTTATCTAGCGACTTCCTCCTCTACCTTCTATAGATCCTTATCTAGAGGAATGCCTAGTCTCTTACCTTACTTATCGCCTAGTCCTATCTATACTACTCTCTATAGCATTAGTATTAGAGGGCCCCTTAGCTATTTACTTCTTTAGGCGGACTAGTAGCTAAACCGATAAGACTATATTCTAATTATTATCTGTTATTAGGGGAGATAGTATACTTACTAGGCTCTTATCGTATCCCTAATTAGAAGCTTTAGGGTCCTCCCTTAGCTCTAAGTCTTCTATGTCTAGCTTATTATCTATAGGAACGTCTATGTCTATTATAACTATAATCTTATCCTCTACGCTATCTTCTATAGGGTTCTTAAGGTCTAATTCCTCTATTTCCTCCGCTAGGGCCTTATAAGCGCTTACCTAGTCGTCTAGTATTATAATTACTCTAACGACCTTAGCTACTGTCTCTAGTAGCTCCTTTAGTAGGTTATCTAGATTATACCTTAAAGACTTATTAAAGGTAACGTCTCTAGTAGAGATTACTTTTCTAAGCTAAGGGACCTAGATCTAAAAGATATTTATAGAGGTATATCTAATAAGGTACCCTATCTACGCTCTAGGTTTTAGCTTCTCTAACTAAGTTGTCCTTCTTATTATATCCCTCGTTATAGCGTACGCTCTAGACCTATACGCCTTTAAATAGTTATATATATAGGGTTCTTCTTTACCTTATTACCTTTCTAATAGGGTTTACTAATTATCGTCCTTCTAACTAGAGTTCCTAGGAGGCTTTAGGGTCTTATTACCTAAGAAAGCTACTACCTTAACGATTTCCGACTATAAATTATATAGAAGATTAGCTATAATTCGTATCTTTTTCGCCTACTCTATTACTACACCCCCTAAGCATTTAGCTCCTCTATTCTAGGTAGGTATATAAGGCGCGGAGGGTTCTCTATTAATGCCCTTACCTCTTAGCTAGTCTCTAATGTTTTTAGTAAAGAGCTCTCTATTAGACTAAATAACCTTTACCTTCTTATCCTAGCGGTATTTAACCTATCGAATATAGTTACGGAGGGTAGCCTAGTTATGTTTCTCGAGGTAAGTCTATATAAAATATAGCGTAACTATACCTAATATTATATCCGTTATAAATATAACCCTAATAAATTTATTATAGTCTAGGGTAAGATCGGTCTAGTTAATCTAGAGCTCTTCTCTAGGAATTCTCGTCTAGATTAGCGGTCTTCTCGATACCTACCTTTTAGCCGCGCCCTAGGCATAGGCTTCGCATTTAACTATCTTTAGTCCTTTAATTTTAACGTAGAGTCGCTATCCTAGTTTCTCTAGTGCCTAGCTTCCTAGGTGTCTAAGTCTCTCGTACTATAGCCTAGCTTTAGCTTCTAGGATCTTTCTTACTATTAATCTCTTAACTTATACTATTATAGCTACTTCTAGTATATCTTCGTTAGGTCTAGGTACGTATTATAGGACGAACTAAGAGTACTAGTACATAACTATATAGATTAGTTCGTTATCCCTTCTCTAAACGATTACTAACGGATTTAGTAGTACTAGGGTTATGTCCTAGCGAAGTCCCTAAAGCTTAAGTAGGTAGTATAATATTACTATTATTATAAAGGTTAGGTAAAAGGCAACGTTTTTTAAGTAGAGGACCCTCTACCCTCCTTATAGAGTTTTTACTAAGAGTTTAATAGTCCTATATCCTTTAATATTAACCTTACTATCTCTAGTCTATACCGAATCTATCGAACTTAGTTTAAACGATATAAAGCGCGAGAGATCGTTATATATATAAATAGAGGTACTATAGTTAAGGATCGAAGAGTTAACTAGAGGATAGTCTATAGATTTATTTCTACTACTATAAACGTTTACTTCTCTAGCTATTCTCCGTTCTCTAGCCTATAGCCTCCCTAACTGTTAATCTACTTTCTTTACCTTCTCTCTAACCTCTAGAACCTTCTTCTTAATCTTAGGATAGGTCTTTATAGTATACTTAACCCTTGCTTTTACCTTATCTACCTCTTATAATAACTACTACTTAGGAGCTATAGTATCGTTAACTCCCTAGCACTTCTTAAGTTTATACTAGAACTTTCCGTAGGCCTTATACCGTAGGGGTTAATTACGGTTTCCGCGGTCCTAGCTACGGTCTTTGTTACCCTTCTTCCTACCCCCCTAGGATCGAGAGCGGGATAACTAGGTTCTAGTCCTTCTACGAGAGTTATTACTATCCTTCTCTTTCTCTTCCCCTTTCCTCGTCCTCTTCGCTAGTGATTCTAAGCGGTTCGAATCTACGACTAGGGCTATTCCCCTCTTTACCCCTTATCTCCCCCTCTTATCCTATAGGAGTAGTTTATAAATTCTCCTTACGATCGCTAATATAGTCTAGATACCCTCTTTTATTATCGATACTACTACTATAACTATTACTAAAGGGTCGTTCGAAGATAATACTATTACCCTAAATAGCTCTCCTAACTTTCTTTCTTAGACTAGGGCCTCTTCTTAGATAGCTATAGCTAGCCTATTACTAAGCTACTTAACTACGTCTATAATATCTCGTAGCTATACTCTAGAGTATAGCTAAGGGAGTCTATATCTTTTAGCGTCTATTATAGTTCTCTCCTACCGATTAACCTAATCCCTAGGCTCGTACTTAAAGGAGTAAACGTTAGCTATTAGGGCTATATAGTCTATACCTATAATATAGGCTATATAACCCTCCGATAGTACTAACGATACTTTAAGGATTTTAAACTAGTCCCTTATCCTATTTTACTAATTAAGGGAGGTAGCCTTATCTTTACTAATCGATCTAAGTATAATTACTTAGGCCTTTATAAGGAGTAATAAGATATACTAATACTCCTTTCTTTCTAACTTATATAGCTTATAGGCGAACTAATAGTCTACCTTACCTTATATAGTTAATATAGCGAAGGTAACTAGATTATTATTATTATATTAGCTTCCCCTAAGGTAGTTATAAAGGATAGGGGGAATTAGCTTTCCTAGTTCTTTCTTATAGTCTAAGAAAATCATATTATAGACTTAGGAGTCGATCCTACTTATTATCTCTCTCTTCTATATATCCTAGTTCTTAAGGTTAGTAAGCTTAGCTTATATAGTATTACTTAATTCCGTTAACATTCTTATAGATATTTATATTAACGAGAAAAGGTTCGTTATTAATTTAATAATTAGTAGTAATTTATTATAGAGAAGTTATAGGTTATTATATTTATTCTAATAGCCTCCTAGGCTTATAACTATTAAATAGCTATAAGTAGATCTAGTAGGTATTATAGCGGAGTGAAATAGTAATTATATAGTATAGAGTAGAGAGATATAGAGAGGCACGAAGAGAGTTATAATCTTAATTATCCGTTCTATCTAAGGGGGGAATCTAATCCTTTCTTATAGCCTAGTTCTTCTATAGGCATATACCTAATCATTTCTACTAGGGAGGGCTATCCTAGCCATTGTCTCACGCTAGCTAATTTCCCTAACACGAGGGAGGGCTATCCTAGCCTATGCCTCGTAATGGGTAATTGCTCTTTATGCCCTATAGCTACCGACAGATTGTGACCCATAAGGTCAGTGATCATGGCAGCAGTACTAAGGAAAGCAATCGTCACAGCCACTGTCCCTTCTAAGAGAAGAAACACAAGTGCCCCTCCGAATGCAGCAAAATTATCTGTTAGTGCTGCTTGCAGTGCTGCTCTCAAGCTCGGTCCCAGGACTATGTTCACCGGCCTTAGCATCCGGATTCCCGGTGACGAGCTCGGAATTTCTAATGACATTCTCCCTATACCGGAGCTACCTGCTTGAGCGCTTGGTGGTGCTGCCTTGGCCGGTTGTGTCTCTGGTTTCTGGGCGGAAGTCTCGAGTTCGGTCATGTCTACCTCTTCTTTGAACCTTGTCATCTCCTCTGTAGTAGTGCTCAAGATCTCTACCGACTTTTCCTAGACAATACCAAACTCTTTTTCCAACATCTCTGCTTCAAGCTGTATGGCCTCGGGCAATGACTTCATCTTGCTGGTGATTTTGGAGTCTTTGAGATAGTAGAGCAAGTTTGACCTGGAATTGACATGGCCTCTCAAGTCCTGGACAAAGCTTTCCATCTGTTAAAGACCCTTGAGTCTATCGGCCAGGGAGGTGGTAGCTTTCGATAAACGCTTGAGTTGTTCGACAAGCAGCTCGTGCGTTTTCTCGTTTGCCATGTTGACAAAGTTGGCATATGCCGTTCTACCTTGGCGATAAATTTCGACTTCAGCAGCGCTCTCCTGTTCACCTACTACTTTCTCAACTGCTTCGGTCGCCGAAAAAAGGGCGTTGTCAACTCTGCTCTTGTGAAATCGCATGGCGTCTGCAGACGCGGCAGCCCTGACTTCTCGTGTCATGGAGTCTATCATGGCCGCAAGATCTCGGATCCTCGTCGGAATATCGAGGGGCTCGAGCACCTCGCCGATGAGGTATGTAAACGTAGAATAATCGACAGGGAAGCCCCAAAGCACGAGTTTAACTCTGATATCGAGACCTCCGTTGTGGTTTAGAAGAGCGAATGGCAGATTGAGCTGTAGCAGACGATCGTAACCAGGGATGTGGGATATCCGTGCAGTCTTTGCAGCGTCTATATTTGCGCCACTGCTTTGGATGATATCGTCAATCTCATTGTTGGACATCATTTCGTCTGCTTGAGCATCCGAAAAAAAAAATACTTTGGAATCTTGTTCCATGCTTTTTTGTCAACAGATACTTCAAAGATTCTAATGCCCACGACTTTATATTAGCCATGCACTATTGGTTGAGATGACAAGACGATCAACTCACTCTGAGCCGATGGGGCCTAACCAGTCACCGTATCCTGGCGTCAAGTAAGGTCCCTGGCCGATGTGTATCAAGTTTTGAGTGTCGGTGAGCGTTTTGTAGTACTTATAAGCCAGGGCTAGTTCCTAGATACTCTTTGTTAAGATGGAATGCAAATCTCGACTATCTGGCTAGCCACGTACTTTACCAACCACTCTGTAGCCGATAATTATACGGTCAGAAAGACCGTGGGAGAAACCGGGTGAGAAGAGCGTCCCTAGCAGGACCACGACAGCCAGAGCCGCCGAAACGTTAGAGACCATCGTAGATGTAAGGTAGACGTTGGGTGTATTGAACACGCGAGTTGAGTACGTGCCGCGCTTTTCTTGTTTTACGGATTATGTGAGAGGTTTGTCTCTTTCTGTAGGCTCACTACGTAGACGCCTCTCTTTTTTCCAAGAAACCCAGGAAAGAAACTCGTGAGCTTGTTGAGTTATCGCCGTGAAGCTAAGTGAGCTAAGCTTTTACAACATGATAGTGAACGTGTTGACTAAATTAAGCGAACTCTTGCATGTATGCAAGGAGGCAACATTGGCAATTACTACATGTACATTGCGATACAATCCGTCCTCTCTCTGAGTTCACATTGTCTCGTTGAACGGTACGAAAAGGGAGTTATAGGAAGCAAGTCCTGTCTTCTCAGTGTGGCCCGCGCTATTAAACACACCTAGTAATTCGTCAAGAAAAGAGATTCTCATCATAGCCATTTGCTACTGAGAGCAGCTTAATGTTACAGATGCCAGAGCCTACAAGCTTGTAAACACTGTGAGGCGGATCCTGCACCTCGTAAACATGTCTCAATCGAGTCACCCGGCTCATCATATAGGCTCCAATCATCATCTTCCAGATGTGAGTCGCTGTTGTATCAAAAGTAGGCTCATCATATTGCCATCACAGTGTAAAAGAAACCATCTGACATCGCGCCCGGCTGATGCCTGACGGGATTCCTCAGGGTTAAGGTTTAGTGAGTACAAGAGATAAGGAGGGAAGGACAACGCTTCTCTGGGCTTTCGAAGGCCCAGAGGAAAGGTTTCCGCCTCGGAGTTTCGCGAGAGAGAGAATCGTGCGTCTTGTTGAAAAGGTCGCGGACGGTGACTAGGAGAATGATAATGGCGCGACGTCGAATAGGTAGCATGGGATGAAGCTTCAAGGTGGAAGACACGACATGAGCTAGCATGAATGCGAGATGGGAGAAACTACTACCAGTTCCCGAGTAACTCGCGGAGTTGTACGAAACCCCGTCTCTGCGTAGCTCGTCATGTGTCCGCCATTCTTTCGAGCAGTTTCTCCCTCGAGCCTATCGGGCTATACCAGACCGTAGTTCTCTTGAACTCTAGATGGAGGATCTGCTCAACAACCGCTGTTGACTGGTATTAGCAATTCACTGACTTTCATAGATCGAGGTCTTAACGTTGTTAGCGCAGGATCTGTCTGTCATGATAGAGTAACCCTTCCGTGTCGTTGGGCGCCTTAGTGTTGATGTCGCCGATGATGCACCTAGCTATTCACGACTAATAGTGTACTTGTTTGCACTTCCATGTCCGACATATGAAAGCCGAGCCCTGGCCTCTCTTTTCTTGCTAGGTTACAGTACAACTTTGGCTCCGTCACTCTTTCAAAGCCGACGACTAGGTTCTCGAGACGAAAGACTAGTGGCGGGCGTCGCGACAAGTTAAGAAGGTCAGTGTGAAGCCAACCAATGAGCCGATACGGGGATTGCGAAACGATTTCTCAACTTGACTAGCGAGGGCCGCGGCAGAGCCGGTGCTTTGTTCTAAGACTGCGGCAACGTCACAAAGATGACGTTATGGCCACATACATCTTCGGTAAGGAAGACGTCTTTCCCGGATGCTTGTTGTCTGGCGTGACCCTACTTCACAGTGTTCCTAACGTAGAAGAGGATAGCCCTATAGACGGTGATGATTTGAACTCGAAAGAACGAAAAGATTGTGTTTATATCGAACTAACTCTTCTTTCTTTCGCCTTGTGAATACACGATTTCTAGACTAAAGGAGCGAAATGACTTTAGCGTAGGGGAGGCATTCAAATAAGTATCATGCGGACTACCATTGCTTCATGTCAAGATTCTTCCCCTGTTTTCATTGTGGGCTGTGTCTCTGCTATCCAAAACTCCGTAGTTGTTGGGCTCGGCGTTTTTGATCTTAACATTACAATCTATAAAAAATTTACATTCATTTCAAATTTCAAGTTCCCTAGTAGCCTATTTCATAAACTTAGTCGCCTTCGATTGAGGGAACATCCTCGCAGCGATACTGAATTTCTTAGCTCGTAGTTCTCCTTCCCCCTGCCACTTTAGAATGAGGGGAGTTCATTCCTGCCTTTGTATCATCCGTTGTGCAGCAGTAGATGTAGGTAGATCCCATCAACCAGCCGTTGTTTCCATGAAACATACAGACTACGCTACTGCAGCTAACACTCGTTTGCGTCGTCACACAGTTCACGGCACAGGCTACTTTTACGCAGTTCGTATGAATACTGGTCGGCATCAACGAGTAGAAACAATGGCTCTTGCATTGGCAGCATGCAATATTGCATTTGACGTGTTGACGGCAGCATCAGGATCCTTGTACGTTACACTGACAGTAAAGCTGTGCAGCCTCCCCGGCAGAAAGTGATCTATAAGCTGCACCGATCAGGTCGGTTGGCAAAAGTCCTGACTCTTGATATCAAGGCTGCGTCAGAGAACCGTGGACAGGAAAAGAACAGCGCCCTCACGGGACGCTTGATTGGTTCTACTTTATCATATGTCCAGCTCTCTGTTCACTGTGGTTGGGCTTTTATAGCCTAATGGCCAATGCCCAACGAAGTCGGGCAACCATAGCCAACAACGACGATGTTCCAGACTCCTTGAATGACACCCTCTGTCTGAGCTTTTGGAATAGCCATGTTCTCTGCTGCCGGTTTACCCTTTCTTCGAGCATCTGCCGTCTTTTGCATTGTTCTTGATATCACTCCTTGGGGAAAGAGAAAACACAAGACGTTGCAAAAAAATTATAAATAGGCCGCCTGATTCAGGCTCATCTATCCTCTTCAGCAGAACATCAAGAAGTTCAAGCCATTGTTGACTCAGAGAAAACTACCGCAACGCTCTCCACTCCGTACAGCACTCTCAATCATGCCTCGCTACATGTTTCTTATCAAATCGGACCCCCACAAGGCGGAAGCAGAAAACCAGCAGCCCCCAAAGGAGCTCTTCGAGGCCATGGCGCGCTTCAACGAGGAAATGGCCCACGCGGGCGTCCTCATCGCCGCCGAAGGGTTCCGACCGACGGCTGAGGACGGTTACCGCATCTGTTTCAACGACAAGGACCAGCACGAGACCGTCAGCGGCCCGTTTGACGTCTCTAAAGAGGATCACATTTGCGGCTTCTGGCTCATTCAGACTAAGTCGACGGAGGAGGCTTTGTCGTGGGCCAAGAAGGTGCCTTTTACCGAGGGCGAGCTTGTGATGCGTAAGGTTGGATATTGCCATGAGCTGGGAGGCAATTATACTCAGGATCTGAAGATTAGGGAGGAAAAGCTGAGGAACAAGATGGAACAGAATGCAAAGGCTGTCGTGGTGTGAGTTTAGTCGAACAAGTGAGAATGCGGAGATGGTCTAGATATAAGATCGCTCCATGTTGTAAACGAAACAAGTTTAGTCGTTTATTTTTGAGATCTTGGAACTGTACTGTGACGTGCGCTTTGTATCATCTTCTTCTACACACACGATGCTAAGCTTTACGGGCGTTGTATTAGGCTGAGCGAGTTTGAGGGATTCACGTCTATACGTTGTTCCATTGGTACAATCACGGTTGTGTGCGCACTTTCTGAACTTCAGTAGCATAGTGAGAGTGTTCAAACATCTTGATCAGTCTAGTTCTTTTTGACGATTTTCCAGAGTATATTAATGTAGTCGCAGATACTTCCCCAGAAGTGTATCAAAACACGGACATAGAAAATCAGACATCGAAACTGTTCAACTGGAATATGCGCATGACACGAGGACTAAGAATTGTCTCAGAAGTCGCGACAACACTATTACAATGTCGGGTTAAGATTTCTGCACCACGATTCAAGAACTTGACAAGCGACAACTTACACCGATGGCAAAGCATCCTCGCTGGCATGCGGAACATAATCCCTAGAATGAGTGAGACTGCCAGTTCTCCTGAGACCAAGAGAAATGATATGATATGACATGGGTTGCGGAAGAGGAACTTACACAGTAGGGGAAGCGCCGTCTGTGTTGAACTGCGTTTGTGGCTCGTGATGAGTTTAAGCCGCGAGAGGCTACGACTGAGAAATCAAGGACTGGGGTAGCCAGTGCTGACATAGCAAAGGAAAGGACCAAGGTAGAGATGGTCTTCATTGTTGAGTAGGATTGACTAGTGTTTGAAGTCTCAATGATAGTTGAAAAATAGTTGGAACTAGATCTGATGGATGGTCGAGTGCGAAATGAAGAGCAATACCAAGATGTGAGTCCTATCCGGCTTCTATGCGTACTATATACGACGATGACTGTGAGCCCTTGCTTGTCTGTTCCTCAGGTAGAATTCCGAGTCACGAACAAGCTGCAGAAGTCCTCAGATTCGATGAAGGGTTAAAAAGCGAGGATGCCATGTTACGGAAGGCGCAGAACAGATGGGAAAGTTTCGATGGGGGCATTGGTTAGCTGAAGATCAGCTGCTGTTTCTGATGCTTTTGAGTTATGTACATACATACATACTTATGCACGTCTTGTAGGGAGTCTGATGGGGTCACGCGGAGTAGCGGAAGGTTATAGATAGGGTAGCTGACACTACTCATGTCTTGCTACTTATGATTACCTTCTTGAGAGTGCTGGAATTTGTAGAGCTGCGTAGAGTTTCGGAAAGTTAGCTGCTCTTGCAGCACCACCATTGCAGGTGGTAATGCAAAGATAAGTCCTAAAGAATTACATAGTTCAACTGACGCAGATCGTAGGCAAGTGTCCGAACAAGGCAGAAAGCCTCGGCCCGCATCGCCTCCCTCACATCAAAGGGGCAGTTCTCCCATTCACCATGACCCTATTTGACAAGAGAGTGGAACCACACTATAACTGTACATATGTACATACATACACCTGAAAGCCGTGCCACTACAATAATAACAGATTCCCACTTGTGCCACCTCTATCATGCGCGGCTCTACAGTGGAGCAGACTCCTTTATGCCGCCCCCAGGTATCACGGGTTCCCTTCCAGCATCTAGCAACTTAAACTTTGCTGATCCAGCCGCTGCTCGTATTTGCCGTCGCGTCCCCGTTCCTCTGCAAGCGCTAACGAGCGAGGCTGTGCCATCGATCCTTGAAACGTTGCGTGCTCTCCCACGCCTCGTATAATCCCATTCGCCCAGTCGAACCGTGGGAGAAGCCTTACCCCCTTTTCTCCTCTTGCTGCTTCTTTCTAGCAGTCAACAACGAGGGTGACGGGGAACAAAACGCTCGCGACACTTGCGGACTCGCAGCTTCGTTATCGGCAGATCGGACGAGTTCTCTGCCGTTGACCGCATACATACAAACAGGGCATAAAGACCAGGATCAAAGAAATCGTCGCGGCCCCTCGCTGGGACCGTCAGTGAACGCCCATTCTGCTGCGGTCGTTGTCACGTCTTGTGGGTCTGGAGTTGTTTTTCGGCTTTGATCGTGGATGTTGACCGGTGGGTTGCAGCTGCACGACACAGCAACATCTTCGAGTTCCGACAAAGCCGAAAGTTCCGAGAGAGAAGCAACATGAGGCCAAAATTGTTGCTGCTCGCCGCGGCCGCGTCGCCACTGGCCACAGCGGAACGGATGCTCTTGTCCAACTCGCTCAACTCTTGCCAGGAGGACAGCGCCTTCACGGCCTCACATTTCAATGTTGTCTACACGCCGAATAATAACTCGGCCACGGTCAAGATGCATGTTACATCGACCATTGAGGGCGATGTCATGTTCGACGTTGCAATCTCCGCCTACGGCTATACCTTCTTTCGCAAGCCTGTCGACCCGTGTGATATGAAACTCGACGGTCTCTGTCCCATGGTGCCCGGCAAGAGTAACCAGCAATTCAACTTGCCTATCGATCCGGAAAGCGCGAAGCAGATTCCCGCCATTGCCTTCACGATTCCTGATCTGGATGCCAACGTCCGCATCTTCGTCAACAAGACCTCGTCAGACAAGAAGACGATAGGGTCTAGCGTTTCCTGTCTCGAGGCCTCCATTTCCAATGGGAAAACCGTCAATCTTACGGGCGTGAAATGGGCTACGGCGGTTATTGCTGCCTTGGCCCTCCTGTCGTCCGCCGTGTTTAACGGGCTCGGTCACTTCAACGCAGCTGCTCACGTAGCCGCCAACTCCCTGTCGCTCTTTAGCTTTTTTCAGGCTCAGGCTATTATAGGCCTCACCAGCGTCCCCCTTCCCCCTATCGTGCAAGCCTGGACTCTCAACTTCCAGTGGTCGATGGGTATCATTCGATCCAAAGTCGTGCTGGGCATTTGCACCTGGTATCAACGAGCAACAGGCGGAACGCCATCACGAATCTTTAGCGCCTTGAGGACCGTTTCCGTCCACGTCACTAAACGGTCTCTCGATGCTGCGGACAAGCAACTGGTCAAGCGAGGCGACATCACACATGGCGAAACCGGCGCCTACACCGTCTACGGCATTCAGCGCGTGGCATTCCAATCTAAGATCAAGTCCACTGACCTCTTCATGACGGGCTTGATCTTCTTCTATCTCCTCTTCGTCATAACCGGTCTGGCCGTGGCATCTGTCAAGGGAATCCTGGAACTTTGTCGCCGGAAGAAATGGACGAGTAGATTCATCGACTTCCGCAACGGGTGGCGAACCATCATCAAGGGCATTTTCTACCGGCTGGCTCTTCTCACCTACCCGCAGATGAGCATTCTCTGCCTCTGGGAATTCACGCAGGCTGATTCTGCCGCCGAAGTCGTCATCGCCGTCGTTATATTCTTCGGTCTAACCAGCGTTCTCTTCTGGGGAGCCAGCAGACTCATCCTCATCGCCCGTCGCTCCGTCACTCTACATCAGAACCCGGCGTACATCTTATTCGCTGATCCCAAGGTTCTTAACAAATGGGGATTCCTATACATTCAGTTCAGAGCCTCGGCGTACTATTTCATCTTTCCAACTCTCGGATATATCCTCGTCAAGTCGATGCTCGTGGCCCTTGGACAACATAGCAGCCGCGGCATTGCGCAGGCCGTTGGAATCTTTTTGCTCGAAACGGGCGCCTTGATCGCTGCGTCGATTATGCGTCCGTGGATGGATAAAAGCACGAATTCCTTCAACATTGCCATCTGCGCCGTCAACTTCTTAAACGCCATCTGTCTACTAGTTTTTACAAACGTTCTCGGAGCGCCCGGTCTTGTCGTCGGAGTCTTTAGCATCATCTTCTTTATCCTCAACGCCTCCTTCTCGCTTGTCCTCCTCATCCTACTCCTCTTAACCACAACGCTCACCTTCTTCCAGAAGAACCCGGATGCCCGTTACCAGATCATGGGTGACGATCGGGCGTCGTTTGTCAAGTCTACGCCGCAGGTGAATGCAACGATGGAGCTCGAGGCTCTGGCTGCGACGGCTAGGGGTGAAAAGCTTAAGGGGACGCAGTCGAAGGAAGAGAGGGAGAGTCTGTTCCGCGGACACCGGCAGATGGGTTATCGCGAGGCGTCGCCGAGTGCGGTATATAATCGTTCTGGATCATCATTGAGCCGGTAAGGCGAAGGCAGTGAACTTGTATGTATAGAGTAGTTTAGATGCATTGTCGATAGGAATTCTTGATGCCCCAGAACGCTGCAGAACAGTTGTCAATAGTTACTGCTAGCCTCTCCACGTAGAGAAGTCTAGCTGCGCGCAAAAGGAGTAGTGACGACAGTCTTCAGAAGAAGACCACTGCCTGGAGACTCGATGAAAATATTGGGCAGTCTTCTTCACCGAAGATGAGAGGGACACTTAAGAGGGCTCAATTGTTCATAGCGAGCAACTTGTTTGCGCCGGAACTCGCGGATTGCTTTATAAAGATATATAGTATTTAATTGTGTTGACCAATCAATAGCATCGATGCCCCCTTGGCCTAATGGTTAAGGCGTCAGACTTCTACGAACGTCTAATCTGAAGACTGGGAGTTCGAATCTCCCAGGGGGCTGCAATTTTTCGCTCATGCGAATCAATTCTTTTGCGTCATTGATGACATTGACGATATGATGACATCTCTAATGGGTGTAGTTTTTTGCGAGCAGCTGCTTCCTTTTGTGTGACAGTCGCATTGCCCACTGCTACAGTGCAGCGCCAGATCCAACTGAATCAATCATCGATGCAAATGCTACAACTACCCGTACCTAACGTGAAACTACCAGGCTATGGCAGCCACCGGCCCCTTGGGAAAGAGACGGACCAGTAGCTTGCGTAGCTCATCCATACAGAGAAGACCCAAGGCCAACGGCAAGGGGATCAGCCAGTGCTCAATGGGCACCGAAGCGGTGTTGAAAAGGGACTGAATGCCTGGTACCTCGGTGACGAAGATGGCAATGACGAAGCTGATGAGGATGCTCAGTAGCAGCCACGGGTTTCTCCGGCTCGAGGTGAAGGGATCGGCCTGCAGGATGCTGAGCCGGCGGTTGCGGACGGCAAGGATGTTGCCCCATTGCAGGATGACAAGAGTGACGAAGTAGACGGACTGGCCGGTTGCGTTGAAGCGAGCGAGCTCAGCGGCACTGTAGCCGTGGAAGCCATCGTTATAGCGCTCGTAGAGAAAGAAGAGGTCGCGTATGGGGATGCGGGCGTGACGCCAGTAGTAGAGGAAGAACATGGCGTGGGCAGTGCAAGTCTCCATGAGGCCGACGAAGAGGTAAGCTTGGACGTAGATCTTGGCGTTGATGAGATGATCGCGTCGATGGTTACGAGGCGGTAGCGATAGCAGGTCAAACTCCTGCTGTTCCATGATGAGGGAGAGGGACATGAAGAGGTCAGTGAAGATGCAGATGATGATCATCAGAAAGGCGCTCAGGGGAAGCGGAACGCCAAAGAAGACGTTGAGCAGCACGGGCCAGATCTCGGAGCACGAGCCAGCAGGAAGCAAGTAAGCAATGACTTTTTGCAAGTTCTGAAAGACCAGGCGACCGAGACGGATAGCATCAACGATGGAGTCGAAGCGATCGAGGAGGACCAGATGAGCGGCCTCGATGGCGACGTCGCTTCCGGAGACGACGGCGACGCCCACGTCCGCTGCTCGGAGGGCGGGCGCATCATTGACTCCGTCTCCCGTGACGGCGACGACGTTATCGCGGCGTCGGAGCTCAGTCACGATGCGAAGTTTTTGCTCGGGCGAGGTGCGAGAGAAGACGACTTCGCGGTAGGCGCAGATGGCGTCCCAGTGAGCGGGAGATGAGAGTGTCGAGAGCGAAGGACCGTCGAGGAGGAGGCTACCATCCTTGATGCCTTGATGGTCGGGATTCGGACCGGCCTCGACGACAGCCCGGATCGTCTCCGCCGAGTCCGGGGCCGCCTCACCGGTAAAGATGCCCGTCAATCTCGCAATGGCCGCAGCAGTAAGACCATAATCGCCCGTGACCATGAAGAATCGCGCGCCCGCACGACGACAGGCCGCGACGGTATCCTTGGTCTCGGGCCGGGGCGGATCGACGATGCCGAGGATGCCGATGACGGTGAGGTCCGAGACAGCCGCGTCGGTGACCTCGGCGGCGAAGTCGTTTGTTCCCAGCGCGTGAACGGGCAGCATCGTCTTTTCACAGAGGACGATGACCCGTTCTGCTTTACCCGCCAGATCATCTTGATAGCGACTCAAAGCGAGCCGGTCTCCGTCCGTAAGGGGTCTGACGCCTCCTGATCGAGGAGACCAGTAACGCTCACAAGCCGGGAATAGAACATCCGGCGCCCCCTTTATGAGAACACGATACCGCGTATCGTCGTCTTCGTCTTGGTGGAGGGTGAGCATCCACTTGTTGCTCGAGTTGAAGGGGATCTGAAAGAGGCGCGGTGACGGCGCTTGCTTCTCCTGTTCCGAGCCAGCGGCGAAACGAAGAACGGCGGCGTCGGTGGCGTTTCCTTGGACTTTGCGGGTGGCGATGGGGAGGTGAAGCGATGCCGGGTCGAAGACGGCGTCGTTGCAGAGGAGAGCTGCTCTTCGGAGACGGGCATGATGGTCCTTTTCATCATCCCCATGCTCATGCCCAACAGCCCGATCAACGCAAGCAACACTCCTCACAACCATCTGGTTCTCCGTCAACGTCCCCGTCTTATCCGAGCAAACCACATTCACACAGCCCAGCGTCTCGACCGTCGACAACCCCTTGGGCAACACATCAACAGCCTTCATCCTTCGCGCGACCCTCATCAACGTCAGGGCCACGGCAACCGGCATCCCCTCGGGTATAAAGGCGACAACACAGCCCATGACATTGTTCAGCATGGCCACCACATCCATGAAGCCCGGATGGTCGCGTCGTAGCCATAGCAGCCAAGCCAGCAAGATGACGAGAGCCAGCACCACCGTCAGCGCGACGATGATGCGGACGAAGCGCCAGACTTCTCGCTGGATTAGCGTTGAGCCCTGTCCCGCTGCCGCTGTCGCCTTTGCTATCCTCCCCATGACGGATCTTCCCCCTGTGAGGACGACGACAGCCTCGCCCGAGCCGTTGACGACGAGGGTGCCCATGAGTGCCATGTTTCGACTCTCGAGGATATTCGCATCAGTAGCATCCACGGAAGCCTCAACCTCATCCGGCTCGCCCGTCAGTACGGACCGATCGAACCGAAGATCTCCAGAATGGCTCAAAAGCCTCAAATCAGCCGGCACCTTGTCCCCCATCCTCAACAGCACCACATCCCCAGCCACCAACGTCGCGGCCTGAACCTCGACCTTGCTCCCCTCCCTGACAACCAAGGCCTCTGCCGGCAACAGATCGACAATGGCCCTCATGGTCCTCCGCGTCGACCAATCCTGAAAAGCCGCGAAGCCGGCCTGCAGGAATATAACGACGAGCACCAGCAGCGCGAGCGCAAGGTTCGTGACCGAAGGCGGGTTGCTGAGCGGCTTCCAACACAGGAAGAAGATGATGACACCGAGCCAGAGAACGGAACAGAAGCCGCCAAAGAGGTAAGTTAGCAGCTTAGCAGCGTAGTTGGACTTTGCGCGCGGGAGGGTATTGCGACCATCTCGCGCCAGTCTCCGGGCCGCTGCCTCGTCCGAAAGACCTGCAGTCCGACTAACATTGAGCTGTTGACAGATGTCATGCGTCGAGAGCTTATGATACGAAAGGCCAGCAAAGTAAGCGTCATGATCATCCTTATCCTTGACAAGGTCCTTGTCATCGGCCAGGTTGTTGACGCGAGTCGATTCAGCAACGTGCATCGACAAGCTGCGATACTCAATCTGCACGCCCGAGAAAGGCGACGGCGCCGGCAGACCAGCAGCCCTCGACCTCGACCGCGAGGAAGAAGGCCTGCTCCTGGACCGGACTCTTCCCATCGCGCGGCCTCGCCCGGGTCCAGCCCCGGCATCGTCGTCAAAGACGATTGCCCGGCCGCCCTCCTTCTCGAGATCCGACCTGCCATCGTCCATGTCAAAGATGAACGCAACGTCAATCAAAAATAAAAAATAAAAATAAAAACCACAGTTTCGGTAACCTGTAAAAAATCAACGCCTGGTTTGTAGCAGAACAGCAACTTGACCTTTTTATCAGTAGGTCGTATCCCCCCTCCCCCCCCCCTTACCACCTACTCTCCTCTCCCCCCTCCCAAACCCCAATCCCAACCCAGCCAAAATCCCACCAAGAGAACAAATGCCGCATACAAAGACCTAATCCGATGACGCCCCTGCTTATCATCCAGCCCGACCTTAGGGGCTCCAAACCAGCCTGGAAGTTACCTATCCTCCGTCGATCCAGACCGTCCCCCACCCGGCCCATCAGCCCTGTTCCTCTTTGGGCGGATGCGAGACCGGCTGCCGCTTATCCGCCTCCGGGGGTTCGAGTTGCCCGTCGTCTCACATAGTATACAAGATCCGACGGCTCGTCACCGCCTCGGCATGCTGCGCTGGTTGCTCGTCCCGGTCATCCATCCGGTCCTGGCTCGAGGGGGGTTGGCGCGGCAGTGCTTCAGCTGTGGCTCGGCGAAGAGAAGAGAGTAGACTATCGACGACACTATCCTTTGCCGTTGGGCAAGCTTGACAAACAGCCACCCTCTCCGCTGGTCATCTGTTCCCATCGTCAGCTGAAACCCCACGGTAACGACTTACCTAGTTGCAGACAAGCTCTGGTTCCGACACACAGACATTCCATACTCACTCACCACAACCAGCTTCATGAATACAGATGTATATTTTATGTCATGTTTACTCAGCCGCACAATTCTGCTTTTCCTTTACTCGATCGGACCGCCACACCCTCCAACCGAGCGAGCTTCCCCTTCAGAAATCATGATGGCTTCTGCTCCGGTCTATCGCCCCGTCTATTCGCAACTCAATTCGGCTGATCAAGCTCTTCTGTTCATCCCAAGTTTCGTTTTCTTATAAGTCGTTTTCTCCTCTCCTCCCCTTTACTCCGTCTTGGCACCGATGGGCCTCGTGCCCAAGCCATTGTTGTTGCGGAAGAAGAGGATACCCTTGGCCGATCCACGAGCCTCGGCACTGGGCTCAACCCATTTGCACATCCTGGAACTCCTCCACAAGGCGCGGACGAAGCCCAGCGGGCCACCTTCTGTGTCGGAGCGGTAATGTTTACCCATGACAGGGCGGATGGCTTCGGTGGCCTCGTCTGCGTGGTAAAAAGGGATGCTGCTGACATAATGGTGCAGCACATGCGTCTCGATGATGCCGTGCAGCAGGTGACGGCCGATGAAGCCCATCTCACGATCAATCGTGGCAGCCGCACCGCGCACAAAATTCCACTCCTCAGAAGTGTAGTGAGGCAGAGACGGATCCGTGTGCTGTAGGAAAGTGATGCCCACTGACAGGAGATTTCGGTTAGCATTGAGCACGAGTATGTGGTGAGGGAGCAAGGAGAAGAGAGAGGTGAGCCCTACCCAGCCACGAGTTGACCCAGAGATACGGCACAAAGTACCAGATGGCCATGTTGTACCAGCCGAAGCGATTTCCGAGCATGTAGAGCGCGGCGACGGCCAGGCCAATGCCGATGTCGCTCAGGACGATGAGCTTGGCGTCCTTGCTCTCGTAAAGCGGGCTGCGAGGGTCAAAGTGATTGACACCACCGCCGATGCCGTTGCTCTTCCCCTTGCCACGTCCCTCACGTTGACGCTCGTGATAGTTGTGGCCGGTGACGTTGGTGATAAGGTAGTAGGGCCAGCCGGCGAGCTGCTGTCCGATGATGTGAGCAAGGGTGGCAATGGGCGTGTCCTCGGCCAGCTCGCCCATTTCGCGGACAAGAGCGCCGACACGCGAGGCCTGCTGATCCCTGGTGCGAGGCACGAAGACCATGTCGCGTTCCATGTTGCCCGTGGCCTTGTGGTGCTTGCTGTGGGAGATTTGCCAGCTGAAGTAGGGGACGAGCAGGGCAGAGTGCAGCACCCATCCCGTGACGTCGTTGATGAGACGCGAGGGGGAGAATGCACCGTGTCCGCACTCGTGAGCAATAACCCAGAGACCCGTGCCAAACAGGCCCTGCAGGAAGGTGTAGACGGCCCAGAGGGCGGTACGGACGGGCGTTGAGGGGATCAACTCGGGCGTGACGAGGTTGTGGAAGACGACAAAGGTGATGGCGAGGCAAGCCATATCGCGGAGGATGTACGAGTAGCCGGTCAGGGCGGAGCGCTCGAAGCAGTGCTTGGGAATGGCATCGCGGATGTCCTTGATGGTGAAGTCGGGCGGCGTAAACGCGTTTCCGTACGTGTCGAGGAGCCCAGCGTACTTGGAGTCGCCGTCAGCCGAGGCGAGCGACGAGAGGGACGTCGACGAAGGCGAGAGCGATGGCCGAGGCGAGTCTAACGGCGAGACGGCAGCCGACGACTCCGAGTCGGACAAGATCCGCTGCAGCACCGGGCCGCTGGGAGAGACGGGAGAGGCCATGGAGGGCAAACGGGCTGACGAGAAAATCCCGAATTTCTTCTTAATCTGTGTCGGGTTGGCTGGAAATAGGAGAGTGATGGAGGAAAAGCTGCCTAGGAGATGAAAGATAGAAAAGGACGTCAATAAGTCGTCAGGCTTCGTGGCCCGCTCGAGCAGGTTGTCGGAACGAACGCGAGCTTGAGGAGAGAAGAAGCTTAAAGGGGGAAGGGTAAATCGGTTTCGAAGGCGAGCTGAAGGGAGAGAACAGGGGATGGCCGAAAAAAAGGGGAGAGGGGCGGACGTGGAGGAGGGGGGTGTGTTGAGATAAGGGCTGGGGCTGATTGGCTACTGATGCGGGTCTTACTCTCTCTCTCTTCACCAGGCAGTTTATTCTTACGTATGTATGTAAATATGTATTCGTACTTCGTATGTGCGAGATACGGTTGGCTTTAAAAATCAGCTGAGATGCTAGAGACGAGACATCCGCGTCTCCCTCCTTGTTCACAGCCTCCATCCCAACACGCGCCCTCGTCGTTCTCAGCAGATCAAATCACCCGGTGCTGGCTGGCACGGATGAAAGATGATGCGCCGCCGGATTGCAAACTGGCTTCGCGCAACTGCCCTCACCCCTCCCCCCCACCTTGTCTCCTTTTGCTCAACTGCTTCCGCCTTCAATATTGACAGACAGATCCGCTCTCTCTCTCTCTCTCTCTCTAACGGCACTCTGCTAACCCCATCACATGCGGCCAGCTATGTACATACATACATACATACATACATTCGTTCGAATTCAGCCATGTGCCGCCCGAAAGCTCCGAGCCGCGTACGACATCCATTCATACAACATACGAATAACATACATAACATACCTACCTCGACGCCCGTCCGAGGCCGATGATGGAGCCCACCTTGCCCGTCGTCAATCAAGAACGGCGCTGATCCGCAAGCGCCGCCACTCACAAGTCACAACCGACTTCAGACAGACCTGCACCCAGACTCGGCAAATGGACATTGCGTCCCAGCACGTCCGTCCCGTCTCGCATGCACCCATCCTTCCCCATCCTTTCACGAAGCCGTGCATCGATCCGCTTCCGGCCTGTCGCTGCCCCTTTTTACCGCCTGATCCTCGATACATGATACCGCAGATAGTGGCGAACCGGATACCCGTAGCTTCAAGGTTATCGAGTGAGACGTGCGCGGACGCAGGGAGATGGCTCCCACCCCTCTCAACGCGAGAAGCGTCCTATTAAGTTGCTAATATTACTGCCGCCGACTTGCTATAACCGTGGCAACGACCCGCACAATCCACTCGAACAGCCAGCATTGCGCATCCCATCCATCCTCACCCCGCTCCTCCCCTGCCCACGGATATCATCACAGGTAACCAACGGCGTATCCGATAACGGCAGCTCTCCTATGTATGTACCTACCTACCTATGTATGTATGTACATACATACATGTAGGTACCGAAGCCAGTCCCCCTCGTTGCAGGGAGCATTCCCAGCGCCTTGTCTGAGGGTGACTATCTTGCTATATCTGGAACCTCGTCTCCCGAGCGCTACTCCTTGCTAATGCACGCAGGGACACGTCCGAATCGAAATGGTCAACGCCATGTGCCAATCCGCAACAAAGTCTACATACATATATACATACGCATTCCGCTTCCTCCCGATACGCGTAGACCCATCCATTCGCCGCCGCCTGGGGACCCATCTACAAATGCATCATGAACGTGCCTTCGATCCAAGACGCGCCTCCCAGACACTCATGATCCTCGTTTCTCCCGGCAAAACAGACCCTTCCATTCCGCACCCCATGGCGGCAATCAGACGCTGACACCTCCCCAAATCGCCACGGCCCGAGAGCTGAAAGACAGCGCCTCGCATCCCTCGTCCGTTCCTCATCGTTACAACCATGCCGTCCCTCCCGCCCGGAGCGAGCCGGAGAACAATGGTTTCCGGTGATTCCTTCAGACATCCGCAAGAGTTCGCCGCCCTTCCCAAGACACAGTTATGACGTCCGATATAGCAACTTTGGTTACTATTTTTACTTGGTATGCGCTTGCGGCAACTCCATACACCCACATGGTCGATGCTGTCTCTCCCATGAGGCTCATGACCTCTCAAACACAAGTAATCCAACAAACGCGATTAAAAAAAAAAAAAAAAAAAAAGGGAGGGTTCAACAACATCCCTTTTCCCAGCCCGAGACATCGAGTGAAACCCCCATCAAGAGAAATAACGCCATGAGCTAGCCTCCCGGCACGCTCCATCTATATATGTATATACCGTCGTAAACATTATCCGCTGAGGAAGAAGAAAAACAAATGTAGGCGATTAGTTCATTACTCTTTGTGTGCGTGATTTTTTTTTTCCCCGAGTCTTGGATATGTGAGTGGCGTCATCGGTAATCCAAACTCAGGCCTTGCCAGCTTCGCGGACCAACCGCATGAAATGGTCCTCAGCTCCGACGGGCGCCACAGCGTGCCCAGATGGCCCGTGCAATCTGCTCATGACCGCTCGAATCTCACCAGCCGTCTTGCTGCCCAGCAGGGCCATTTCATGTCGTAGCAAAACCGCAACAGCGGCACGCACAAGCACCGCGTCGCCCTCGAACACGTAGACGTCCCACAGCCTAGCCGCCTCGTCGATGGAAAGGTGGTCGGCGAACAGGGTGGTGAACATGTGGCCGAGATACTCCTCCGGCTCCAAGTTTGCCACCGTGCGCGTCAGGTGGTCGTGCAAGGCGGGCGACTGGTTGCTGAGCGTCTGCAGCACCAGGTTAAAGGCTGAGGCTTGAGCGCCTTGGTCTGACGTGTGGAACGAGAGGGGCAGTGGCCGGTTAAGCAGGTTGGCGAGCGCGATGAAGGTCGTCTCCGTGTCGGGGAGGTTGAGTAGGAGCAGCGCGGCGATGGCCTGTAGAGAAACGAGTTAGCGATCCGTACTGATTGAGCCGTTACGGACTCGGCTTACATTGCTGCCAGAGACGTAGCCGACGTCGTTCCTGTACATGGCGTACGCGCTCAGCACATCAACGAGGGCACTGTTCAGAGGCCCGCCGGGTTGGAAGATGCGCAGCTCCGTCCAGGTTCCGTCGCCCGCGTCCCTGCGAATGCGGTCGAACCACTTTGCCCTTCTCGCGTCCTCGGCGTCTCCCCGGTCCGTTCTCAGGCGTGTCTCGACGTCGCCCGCGCGAGACAAGGCCGTTTGAAACGATGCCGCTGTTAAGCCCAGCTGATTGCCAATGGCTCGCGTCCAGACGAGGCCGCGGCTCCGCGGGGCGATGCCTCTCCACCACATGTCGCGCGTCCGACGCTCGCGGATGGCCTGATTCCAGCGGGGAACGATGTCGTCCTCCCACACGTGCATCAGGTGATCGGCGTTGCTGTCTCTCGATTCCGTCTTGGACCGTCGTGCGGCTTCGCGACGCTCGTCGGCCTTGACGCTGGCCGCCATCATTTGTTGGTACTCGCGCAGATGGCGCTTCTCCTCATTGGGGTCCTTGGGTGGCAGCCACGAAGGCCGAGTGCGGCTCAGGACGGCCTCCTTTTCCTTGGATATGGGGAGCGGGTCGATCATGATATTGGTCCTCCGGACGGGCGGCAGCTCGGGCGTCGACGACTTGACACGCTCCTTCTTGTCGTACATGTGCGCCGTCGTCGTGTGGCTCGGGTTCCACGTGTTTGGCCTGACAGAGTTGGGGGGCTGTTTGAAGTAATGCTCTTCCTGCTCGTCAGCGTGCTCCTCGAGTTTCTCCGTCAGAGCCTTGGCCTCGGCGCTCAGATCGGCCAGAGCTGCGTTCCAGTTGGTGGTCCTCAGCTTAGATGCGCTCATTGGGGAGCGGTCGGTCGAGTCGGATCGCCACGAGGGAGAGCGCAGTGAGCCATGATCTTGGGCGACGGGTGGCGTGCCGTTGCCCACACTCCGCACACGATCCTTGTTGGGGGCACGCTCGAGCGGCGGGCTCATGCTCGGGGAGCGGCTTGGGACACGCTCGTTGGCTGGACGCGGTGAGATGGGCACGTTATCGAGGACGATGTGATCGGGTATATCGTCGCCATCGTTATCGTCACACTCGTCCTCCAGCTCGGTAAGCGTCCTTCGGTCGCGGTTAGCCTGCCAGCTGCCGCGTCGAGGAGTGCGAGGGCGGCCGGGGTCGCGGGAACTGGGCGACGGCACGGGACTAGTGCTTCGATTTCGGCGTATCAATGAAGAAGGAGACGACCCTCTGGGAAGGGCGAGAACGCGCGGATCGGTGATGACGGCGAGATTGGTACTTCTCGGGTTCGACGAGTGAAGATTCGCGTGTAGGTTGGGAAAGGAGCGTCGAGGAGTCGGACAGCGCTTGGCCGACGCGAGATTGCGCGTATGCGGTTGAGGCGTCGGCGGCGGAACATTGACGGGCGAGACGGGCAGACAGGCCGGGCTCTTGAGCGTGGCACCATCGTCGTCGAGGCCAATTTCTTCGAAGTGACCGACGTCGCCCAGGAGGCTGCCGTCGTGGCTGGTGAGGGAGTGAAAGGACGACGACTTGGAGCTCTTGGACGTGGTCATGCCCGGCAGCGAGTCGCGCGAGGGCAAGGCGATGACCTGTTCGCGGATCATGGCTTCGGCATGGCAAGAGAAGGAGAGGCCGAGCGGCACCGATCGAGTCGTCGTCGTCGTCAGCTTCGTCTTCGTCGCTATCGGATTCGATGGATGATGAACGGATGCCGAGGCGGTCACCAGCAGGGTCGGAAGAACGACATGAGCGGCCTGGTTTCGATAGCGAGAGAGAGGAGAGCGACAGAAAGGCCAGCAACGGTGGTAGTATGTATGTACAGAAAAAAGATTGATGATGAGCTGACCTTGGATGTCCGATGGGATCTCAGTCAGTCTCAAACAAACCTGCCAGGATACGAGCCGTAGCCGGGCATCTCTTGGCCCCGGGACGAGGGCGGGACGCGCTCCAAATCTGGGCAGCACACCCGCTGCTGCCATGCACGAGGCTCAGGTACCTCCCCGCGCCAAGCTGTGCCGCCGAGGGACTTGCGGCCTCTTTCCGCTGGGACAGGGGAAATTGCCATTCCCCCAGGGTGGGGGAGCTGGCACTAACCGGCCCAGCAGGGAGGTCCGAGATAGGGGAGGTAGAGGGGATTGGACCTGCGGGAAACTCGGTCTCCCCAAGCCTCTGCCGTCCGCGCCGGCTCCTGCGGCCAACCCGTCTATTTCGAGCCTTGGTGCTAGAGCTAGGTCTGCCGTCGCTGTCGGTCGCCTTTTCGTTTTGCTGGCTGTCTTTCTTGCCGCCTGCTAAGAGGGCAGGCGGGCTGCTAGTCGTGGTAGCCCGGCACTGTCCGTCAGTTGAGCCCGGGTCTTACAGTGCCCACACTGTCGCACGCACTTTCGCGCACCGTCGTAAGTCGTCTTATAGGTTGCTCACGTAACGTGCCACTACCCACAAACGCTGCTATTGACACTTCATCATTACAGTGCTTCCCTCGCACAGTCTAACCGAGACACAACTCAGCCCATCACCGAAAATGGACATACACATTGATGGCCTCATCTCCCCGTCCATAGACAGGGGGCGACGAAGCAAGAGAGAAAGACGCCCTGCTTCGCTCCTCAGGCCCTGGTCATGCTTCGCCCCTTATTCGCGTCATGCTGAATGTCTATGTAGGTACCATCCCCACCCGCATCAGAGAGGCTCATTCACTTGGAATCACCAGACACACACGGGCTAGCTCCCGGACTCCTACCAGACTTCCGGCCCCATCACATCCGCTCGCGCTTCCGCGGCGCCGCCCGGATAATATCGTCGACTCTTAGCAGAAGCTGGTCCAATGTCAGCTGTCACGTAACACTCGCAATCTCCAAATCCCTCTTACCTCAGCTGCCTCGCTGGCCGACGACACCACCGCCCTCTTCAGCTTGTAGCTCTCGATGACGCCCACGTCCCTCATGTCCGTGATGCCGCCTCCGGGCGTTGATAGGTCCAGCCCGTACGTCGTTAGCCCGTCGTAGATGGCCTTGCGCAGCCGCGCCACCAGGTCGCCCGAGTCCAGGCCTGCATTGTCCGCCAGGATCGTCGGTAGTTGCCGCAGCGCGACAGCGAAGCTTGACACCGCCATCTGTTTCTTGCCCTCGATCCGCGTCGCCGCACCCTCGACCGCCTTGGCCATGACCATCTCACCGCAGCCGCCACCCAGCGTCGTCCGTGGCTCCAGCATCGTCTGCGACAGCACAGCCAGCGCGTCGTGCAGACTGCGCTCAGCCTCGTCCAGCAACTGCTCCGTCGCGCCCCGAAGCACAATCGTGCACGCCTCTCCCGCAGATACGCCGGAAAATTTGATGAGCGTGTCCTCGCCGATGATGACCTCCTCAATTACGTCGCAATGGCCCAGCTTCACCTGCTCCGGGTGGTCAAACGTCGACGTAATCTCGCCCCCCGTCACCAGGGCCAGTCGCTCGATGCCGTCAAAGTCGGCATGTTCGATCGACATGATGCCCGCGTCAGTAAACAGCTGCTCCGGCCAGTTGTAGATGAGCTGCCGGTTAATGAAGCAGTTGATGCCGTGAGCCTTGATCTTGTCCACTTTCGCCTTCATCTTCTCCTTTTCCGCCTTTTCCAGTTCCGCCAGCTTGCTCGTCGAGCCGACCTTGACGCGAGCTCCAAAGATTTTGACCTTATCCGTGTCCATCGAGGTGTTTGCCACCAGGATCTTGGCCTTTTCTAGCCGCTTGGGCTGGTTGACTCCAATCTTCTTGTCCAGAATGAAACCCTCGTCCAGGTAAGACTCGCTGAGCTTACCGCCCGACTTCTTGATGATCTGGATGTGACTGAGGTCCGACGATTTCTTCAATCGAAGCACGGCATCGCAGGCGAGCTGGGCAAAGTGATCCCTGTCCTGTGACAGCACCTTGGAGCTGAGCGTCGTGCGGGCAATGGCTAGGAGGTCTTTCCGGAACGCTTCCGGATTCTTGCTGTGGTCCACGGCAGACTCCTCGAGTGCCTTGAGTGCCGCGCGACTGGCTATTCTGTAGCCTTCAATAATCGTCTGCGGGTGAATCTTCTTGTCCACTAGCTTCTCCGCCTCTCTCAGCAGCTCGGCAGCCAAGACGGCCACCGAAGTCGTGCCATCCCCGACCTCGTCGTCCTGCACCTTGGATATATTGACCAGAACCTTGGCAGCCGCATTATCAAGCGCGATCGACTTGAGGATGGTGGCACCATCGTTCGTGACCATGATGTCGCCGGTGGACCTGTTGTTGGGTCAGCTTCAGTAGCTATTCAGGCTCGGTAATCACGCACGCCGACTGCAGAATCTTGTCCATGCCCTTGGGCCCGAGAGTGCTCTTGACCAAGTCGCCGACGGCGATGGCGCCTACAAAGGCTGCCAGCCGAGCATTCTCGCCCTTCTCCTCGGTCGTGCCCTCCTCGAAGATCTGAGTGGGTTGGAAGGACTAGATAGAACCGGCCTTCAGTTAGCCCAGCTCTGTCAGAAACACGCTGATTCCTTGCTGAGATCATACCATGACATCTACTTGTCGCCCGAAAGCGCGACCGTCTGCACGCGGCTGTCGGCTCTGTGATTCACGTCGATTTCTCTCAACGGCGGATTAGCCGGTAGCTGCAAAATCGGTCGGCACCCCACCAAGGAGCCCGTCTGCACACGTGACTCGTTCGTCCGCCCGGTACAGGAATATCCTATTATCCGCCGCACATTTTCCGCGATCGACCACCAAATTTGCGAAGGCCAAGAAGGCAACGAGCGACGGCAGCGTTCGAAACCAACAGCAACCGCTCGCCTCAACGCCGGAGCAGCTTCGCCCTTGGATGCTTTTGAGCGACTAGGGCTCTATCACTGCTTATAATCTCTTGCGCGTCGGGGCAGCCTTTGCTCCCCTCGCCTGCGAATCCACCAGACACCGCCATGGCTCCCTCATTCGACCATTTGCGCGAGGCGGACCTCGACGATGACGAGTTCAACGAGGATGACATCGACATTTCCGATCTTCGAGAGAGGTTTGAAGTCCAGCTGGAGCAAGGTTTCGACACTTTTGTCGTCATCGACGGACTGCCTCAGGTCACAGAGGACCAGAAGCCCAAGTTGATCAAGTTTATGCTGAAGAAGCTAAATTCCGTCGGCAAGGCTCGCGAGGATTCCATATATATGCCGATGGGTGAGGATGGAAAATCTTTGCAGTCAGTTGCCTCGTTCCCCCTTCTGGGCGTGCTCGTCCGCTAATGTGAACCACAGATTCGCCTTTGTCGAATACTCGCGCCCTTCTGAAGCTGCTGCAGCTGTCCGACAGCTCGACATGACCGCCATTGACAAGAAGCACACTCTTCGAGTGAACAAGGTCACCGATATTGAGCGATATGGTGGTGAAGGTCGCGTGGACGACGAGTATCACGCACCCCATATCGACGAATTTGTCGAGAAGGAACATCTGCGATGGTGGCTCAGAGACCCTTCGGAGCGCGGACGCGATCAATTCGTCATGTTCCGCGGCGACACTGTCGGCGTCTACTGGAACAACGAGCGCGACCAGCCCGAAAACATCGTCGATCGTCAGCACTGGACCGAGACTTTTCTGCAGTGGTCGCCTCTGGGTACCTACCTCACGTCGATGCACCCACAGGGCGTTCAGCTTTGGGGCGGCTCATCGTGGTCCAGACAAGCCCGTTTTGCACATCCGTACGTCGACCTGGTGGCCTTCTCTCCCCACGAAAAATACCTCGTCACCTGGTCTCGCCGTGAGATATCTATCCCGGACGGCGGCCACCCCGCCCTGTCGGTCGACGACGACGGAAAGAACTACGTCATCTGGGATATTCCTACGGCCACGCCGCTCCGATCTTTCGCCAACCTGGAGCTTCCAAAGACGGAGGAGGGCAAGCCGCCCGCCAAGATGCAATGGCCGGCGTTCAAGTGGTCGGCCGACGACAAATACGTAGCCCGGCTGGCTCAGGGATCTTCGATCTCGGTCTACGAGCTGCCGACGATGAACCTCGTGGACAAGACGATCATCAAAATCGAGGGCGTCATGGACTTTGACTGGGCGCCGGCGGTACCGCAGCGGGAAGGCGTCAAGAGCTACGAACAGCTAATTTGCTTCTGGACGCCCGAGATCGGGAGCAACCCCGCCAAGGTCGGACTGATGAGCATCCCGTCCAAGGAGACTGTGCGGACGCTCAACCTCTTCAGCGTCAGCGACGCCAAGCTCCACTGGCAGTCGGATGCCGCCTATCTCTGCGTCAAGGTCGATCGGCACTCGAAATCCAAGAAGTCGCAGGCCACGACACTCGAGATCTTCCGCATCAAAGAGAAGGGCGTGCCGGTCGAGGTGGTGGATACGATCAAGGACACCGTCATCAACTTTGCCTGGGAGCCCCGCGGCGATCGGTTCGCCATCATCACGACGACGGAGCCCGTCGGCGCCACAGCCGTCCCTCCCAAGACGGCCGTCTCCTTCTTCTGCCCGGAGAAGAACAAGGGCCCAGTGACGGGCAACTTCAAGCTCCTTCGCACGCTGGAGAAGAAGAACAGCAATGCGATATACTGGTCTCCCCGGGGCCGTTTTGTCGTCATCGCCGCCATTCACAATCAGCAGAGCTCGGATCTCGACTTCTTCGACCTCGACTTTGAGGGCGAGAAGCCCGAGTCGGACAAGGACCTAACGGCCAACCTCCAGTTGATGAATACTGCTGATCATTATGGCGTGACGGATGTGGAATGGGACCCTTCGGGACGCTTCGTGGCCACTTGGGCATCGTTCTGGAAGCATTCGGTAAGCTCTTTTTTAGAGAGCGAAGAGGACAAAGTGGAAGACACTGACAAGGATGCGCAGATGGAGAATGGCTACCATCTCTACGATTTTAAGGGGGAGGCGTTGCGGGAGGAGCCGATGGAGAAGTTCAAGCAGTTCCAGTGGCGTCCACGCCCACCTACGCTGCTGACCAAGGAAGAGCAGAAGCAGGTGCGCAAGAACCTGCGCGAGTACAGCCGGGTGTTTGAGCAGGAAGACGCCGATCGGGGCGCGTCGGCGGACCTGGCAGTGGTGGAAGCGCGTCGGCGCACGCTAGAAGAATGGCACGCCTGGCGGGACGACGTCGAGGCCGAGCTGGAGGAGGAGCGGTCAGCCCTCGGGCAGCCCGGCGATCCTCAGGCGGCACTTTTGGAAGCCAAGACGAAAGAAATGCAAGGCGCCGGGGCGGAGAAGGAGCAAGTGATCGAGGAGATTGTCGAGGATGTGCTTGAGGAGAGCGAGGAGATCTTGGGCTGAGAGACAGACGAGGACCAAGTTTTCCTCTACGGGTCAAGATTGTCGAATGAATGGATGGATATGTCGGCGGCAAGGTTCGAGGCATTATTCTGTTCAGGCACTTTTTTACTCTTGTTTACTACTCGCTCTTGGAGCAAGTTGCGGGTCTGGCCTGGTAGAAAGGGGGGGGGGGGGGAGGGGGGGGTTTCGGGGCTCAGCACAACTGTGCCGGGGCTAGTAGAGGGTAGTTGAAGCTCTTTTTGTCCCGAGAAGCTGCGCACTTCGCAGCGGCGTTCAAGTCGAACTCTGACAGAAGTTCTATTTCGGATACGAGAAGCGGTCGTACGATTCGTGGGCTTCGAAGACTCTAGTTTGTGCTGGGCCGCGGGAGTATGCCCTCGATGATTGAGGGGTTGGCGCCTTGGCCGGGAGACGTGCACTGTGGGTTCCATGAAGCGGGCTGGTCTTGTTTTTTGCTGCGCGAAAGAGAACCTAGAGAGAGTGCGGGTGAGTTGTGTGGGTGAGTTGTGTGTGTGCGTTATGTGTGAAGCGTTGCTTTTTTGTTCGGCCGCTTCCTCCTTGCAGTGGCAAGGACTCGAAAGGGGTGGGGATGCGTCATGATGGAGAGGCCAGGGTTTGAAAGCCCCAGTGCCTGAGTCGGAAGATTGGGGTAAGACGAGGTAGAAGGGACCAGGTGGTTCGGCGCCAACGTTGCAGAGCTTGGAGTAACGGATACGCAGCTTGGTGCGGCTCGGCAGGTCGCGCCCCACTGTGCCACAGCACTTTCAGGTGTGCGGCCGCAATCTCTTCCCCTCGGTCAAGCATCTCACCGTCAACTGCTATATTGCTTCCATCCTCGCCGCAGCGCAGACACAGAGCGACAAGGGAGAAGAAGCGGCGTCATCCGGAGGTACCATCGTCATCCGCCTCTCGTGCTCGCGTCCTCCTCCGCGTCCTCCTCCTCCTCCTCCTTCCCCTTCCCTCCCCCTCCATCCCCTCCCCCGCTCCCATTCAGCAGGCCGGGGAATGGCCGCGCCGCCAGGCCACAGATTCACAACTCCGATGTGACGGCCCGAGTGCATAAAACACGCATCTCTACCGACATGCTGCGACGGCCGCCAGTCGAAGCACCGCCGCAGCCCAGCAGGATCCTGCTGCTCGCCTTCGCCTTGTGCTTGCTGCCTTGGCTGCCGCTGGCTGATCAGCACGTGACGACACCATCGATCCCGCCCCCGGCCGACGACGGACACGACTGGGCCGTCGTGCGAGACGCAGCCCTCGGCCCGGACTCGGCCGTGCCCCTGGGCCAGCACGGCCACAATGGCCGCATAGGCGACGGTGCCCGGCGTCGTCATCGGCCGCCAGTCGATGGCCAGCCGCCGTCAGCAAGAAAGCACAACAAGAAGCACCTCATCATCCCCGACGATGCGAGCGCCCTCGCTACTTTGGCTCCGGCTCAGTCCGTCCGAGCACCACATCCTCCACGACATCAACGGACCAGCAGCGTGCCCGCTTCTGGCCTGGCCTCGCCGCAGCTTGCGCGGAGTCTGGAGGACTGGGAAGTAGAAGACTTTGTTCTTCTGGCGACCGTCGATGGAGACCTCTACGCCAGCGATCGTAGGACCGGCAAGGAGCGCTGGCACCTCGAGGTGGATCGGCCCATGGTCGAGACGGTTCACCATCGCGCCAACCTCTCGGTCCTCGACGACGATTACAGGCCCGTCGACCACTACATCTGGGCCGTCGAGCCGAATCGCGACGGCGGCGTCTACGTCTGGATCCCCGGCCCGGATGCCCGTCCGCGAGCCACGGGCTTCACAATGAAGCGCCTGGTCGAGGACCTGGCCCCGTACGCGGCCGAGGAGCCGGCCGTCGTCTACACGGGCGACAAGAAGACGACCATGATTACGCTCGACGCCGCCACCGGCCGCGTCATCAAGTGGTTCGGCTCCACCGGCTCGCACATCAACGAACCCGAGAGCTGTCTGCGGCCCAATGCCCTCTCGGGCGGAAAGAATGTCGAGGAGTGCAGCTCGACGGGGACGCTCACGCTCGGACGGACCGAGTACACGGTAGGCATACAGCGACGCGACGGCCGGCCAATTGCCACGCTCCGGTACGCCGAATGGAGCCCCAACAACTACGACAACGACCTGTTCCGGCAGTACCACGTCTCGCTCGACAGTCGCTACATCACGGGCCAGCACGACGGCAACATATACGCCTTTGACTACGGCCGGACGACGACGGCGGCGCCAGTCTTTAGCCATAAATTCTCGGCGCCCGTGGTGCGCGTCTTTGACGTGTGCCGCTACTGGGATGCGTCGGCCAAGAGCAACCAGGAGCTGGTGGTGCTGCCGCAGCCAACGATGCCGTCACAGGACGAGAGCGTGGCCCGCATGCGGCGCAACAGCATCTTTCTCAACCAGACCGAGGGCGGCAGCTGGTACGCGCTATCGGGACGACAGTATCCTCTCATCGTGGACGCTCCCCTGGCACAGGTAACGTTTCCCGGCTGGTGGGACGTGGTAGCGGCCGCGGACAGCCTCAGCGAGGCGAAGCTATCCAAGGCCCTCGTCGGCACCCACTCGCTCGACACGATGCGCCACGAGGCCTCGCACCAGCAGCAGACTCTACCCCAAGGGGCCATTACAGACGGCTCCGACGCCGCCGAGGATGCGGACAACGACTCTGGCATCCCGGTCGTCCTCATCGTCGAGACGGGCGAGCCGACAATCATCAACAAGGTCAAGGGTCTGCCGCAGAGCGCGGCCAACAGCGTGGTGGACCTGATTAAGAACCCGATCTTGTTCCTTCTCTTTTTCGCCGCTCTCGTCTACAACGAGAAGAAACTGCGGAGGTCATATCGCCGGTGGCGCGTGAGCGGCAGCCTGCGGGACTCCCTAGTCTACTTGACGTCGCCGCCGCCGCCGTCGTCGTCGTCGTCGTCGTCGTCGTCGTCGGCAGACGACAAGGATGGTCGGCTGCGAGCTCGACCAGTGATGCAGCAGCCGGACGGCCACAACAAGTCATCGACGGACGACGAGGACCAAGAGGCGGCGGCGACGCAGGATCCGGATAGGTCCGGCAGGACGCAACTGTCGCCCGACAGGCAGTCGGACGCGGGGGGTTCGGCCGAGGGCCGGCACGAGGCGGGCAGCGCGACGGAGCTCCCCACGGTGGAGAGGAAGAAGAAGGCGCATCGCGGCAGACGGGGAGGCGTCAAGCACCGCAAGGGCCGGGCGCGAGAGGCGTCACAATCGCGGGACGACGAGGCCGGGGCGACGACGGTGGAGGAGGCCGTCAACAACGCCAAGAAGCTGGGCGACTGGCCGAGCCTGGAGCCGGACGTGATGACGGTGACCAACGACATGCAGGCGGTGACGGGGCCCATCATCCGGATGGGCAACATCGAGGTCAACACCGAGGTGCAGCTAGGGACGGGCAGCAACGGGACCCTGGTGTTTGCGGGCCGGTTCGACGGGCGCGAGGTTGCGGTAAAGCGGATGCTGATACAGTTTTATGACATTGCCTCGCAAGAGACGCGGCTGTTGAGGGAGAGCGACGACCATCCGAATGGTTGGTAAACCTGCTGGCGGTGGTGTCGCGTCTGACGATGGCTGACGGTTTTGGCAGTGATCCGGTACTACTCGCAGCAGATGCGCGACGGCTTCCTCTACATCGCGCTGGAACGGTGCGCGGCTTCGCTGGCCGACGTGGTGGAGCGGCCACAATCGTACCGCGAGCTGGCCGAGGCCGGACGAATCGACGTTCCCGGGGTGCTGTATCAGATCACCAACGGCATCAGTCACCTTCACGGTCTGCGGATCGTGCATCGCGATCTCAAGCCGCAGAACATCCTGGTCAATATGGGCAAGGACGGGCGGCCGCGGATGCTGGTTTCCGACTTTGGCCTCTGCAAGAAGCTCGAGGGCGGCCAGTCCTCATTCGGGGCAACGACAGGGCGGGCGGCTGGTACTTCAGGCTGGCGAGCGCCGGAGCTGCTGCTGGACGATGACGCCGACATGATGAGTTCGACGCATAGCGGCTCCGGCTCTGTGCTGGTGGGCGACGCTCATGGGCGACGGGCCACACGTGCCATCGACATCTTCTCGCTCGGCCTCGTCTTCTTCTACGTTCTCACCAATGGGTCTCACCCCTTTGACTGCGGCGACCGCTACATGCGAGAGGTCAACATTCGCAAGGGAAGCCATAACCTGCGTCCTCTCGACTCACTCGGCGATGTGGCCCACGAGGCGCGCGACCTGATCGCCTCGATGCTGGCGGCAGACGCCAAGAAGCGACCGTCGGCGCGTGACATCATGTCTCATCCCTTCTTCTGGCCGCCCAAGAAGCGCCTATCCTTCCTCTGCGACGTCTCGGACCATTTCGAAAAGGAGCCTCGCGATCCGCCCTCTGCCGCTCTGTCAGAGCTCGAACGACACGCCTTGCAAGTTACGCGCGGCGACTTCCTCCGCCTCCTCCCGCGGGACTTTGTCGACTCCCTCGGCAAGCAACGCCGCTACTCACCAGGTCGCCTCCTCGATCTTCTCCGCGCCCTGCGCAACAAGCGCAACCACTACGAGGACATGAGCGAGCCTCTCCGCCGGCTGGTAGGACCGTTACCAGACGGTTATCTCGGGTTCTGGACGGTGCGGTTTCCGCCTCTGCTGCTGGTCTGTTGGAATGTGGTTTATGCAGTCGGGTGGGATGAGTCGGATCGATTTAGGGAGTATTATGAGCCCGCGGGCTTGTGAGTTTGGGGAGAGGGGGGGAGCAGGGGGGGGGAAGAAGAGGAGGATATTTCTTTATTATTTGAAAAAGGGGTATCTTGTGATGAGCGTTGATTTCGTGGTATCGTTGTGGAATAAGGCTTTTATGTCGTCATTTTTATTTGTTTGAAGTTGTCTTTGAGAGAATTGACAATGGTTCTTGCCGAGGTTACCTGTCTGTTCCGTTTGCATCGACAACCCCCTGTCCCAACTCAACCAACACACGCTGGACTACATTCTACCACATCAAAAGACCTTGGGTTCTCATCAAGACAACTAACTCTACAGCACCTCGGCGGCCGCAAGCCAGAAAACCCACTCATCTCAGCCCCTAGGGTCCCCAACCTACATAGTCAAAGGACTCTCCTTTCTCCACGCACCCCTTAGCAGCTCGCTCGTCGCACACGCTGCAGAGCCTATCAATCAGCTCAACAGAAAGTCTTCCATCTACCCGGTACACCCCCCCATCAACCACCAGCCAACTATCGTCGACTGAGCATCACACAGCCTTTTACCCCCACTGCACGAGAACCCTCTTGCCCTTCTTCTTTCCCCTCCCCCTCTCCTCCACGCCATCGGCCATGTCGTCCCCAACAGCGGCAGCAGCACCAGCAGCACCAGCACCAGAAGAAGAAGAAGGAGGAGGAGGAGGAGGAGGAGCAGCACCCGCAGCTCCCCACTGAAAGCCCGTCTCGTTGAGCGCCCTCCCAAAGTCCCTCCTCACACCACGACCGGAAGAGCCGCGGCCGAAGATGGTGGTCGCTGGCTTGGGGGCGGCGGGGAGGGCGGGAAGGCGTCTGCCGTTGGGGCGGTGATTGTCCTGGCGGTGCGGCGCATGGGGAGGCTTGTTGGTTGGGTTGTTGATGGGCCCGGCTGAGAGGCTGCTGTTCCCGACCAGGAGGGGTTGCTCGTGGATGGTGATGGGGATGGGTGCTGGGAAGGGGGGGGGCAGAGAAGGGAAGGCGGATGAAGGAGTCGAAGCAGTCGAGTCCCCGCCAAGTCTCGTGCTATTCTTCAACCTGAGCACCCTGGAAGAGAACCTCTGGGCCGGAGCCCCCAAGGGCAAAGCCGGGCTGGCCGCCGCGGCACTCGCCCACCCGCTGGAACTCGACGTCGCGCCTCGCATGCCGCTCAACCCGGGCAAACTAGGATAATCCTCGTTGATGGCGCGCCAGTTCTGCCAGGCGGCTCGCAGCCCATCAGCCTTTGCCCTCTCGTCGAAGAGGTCTGCCACCTCGCGGACCAGCGTGCCGAGGGCGTTGGAGGATACGTCGGCGAAGAGGGTGAAGAAGGCGTCGAGGAGTTGGGGGGCTGTGAGGGTGCCTTGGCGGTAGGAGGAGATGTGGTTCCTGAACGAGGTTAGCTTTGAGGCGTCGTTCGCTACCATGTTTGCCGCTCGTTCGATGACGGCGTTGTGGCGGACGAGACGGGCTCGGACTTCGGGCGCCATGGAGGCTGTTTCCGTGGCGGGAGGCTGTTGCTGCTCCTGTGAAATGCCGTCGTTGTTGGTCGATGCTGCTGCTGCTGCTGCTGCTGCTGCTGCCGCCCGTCTTGACGTCCGGGAAGAAGCTGCCGGAGATGCAGTTGAAGAGGCGCCCCGGCCCGTCGATCCCGTCAACTGGCCTCCAAAGGTCCGGTTCGAGACCGACTGCGCAGAGTGAATAGCCATCTGCCGCTGAAAGGCCAACTCATCCCTTCTCAATGGCTGAGCCGAAGAGATGGACGACGACAAGACCGGCGCCGGCTCCGGTCCCGCGTTCGGATCTCGACCCCGTCCGCCTCTTCCCCCTCCCCGTCCCCTATTCCCTCCTCGTCCGCCGTCGTCCCGCTGTCCGGCTCCGCTTCCACCCCTGCCAGTCGTCGGGCGTCTCTCCTGCTGATACGACTGTCGGATATCAAAGGACGACATGTCGACCAGCCTCGCGTCCCGGCTGGCCGTCTCGCCCGGATGAGCACTGATGGCATGCGCCTGCAGATCAAGCCGGGACTCGAAGACGACAAATTTGTTATCCAGACACTCCCTGTTGAGACAAGGAAAGTGATCTCTCCGAAAGTGCTTCTCCAACGCATCATAGTCGCGGTAATAGTGCGGCTTCTGCGGATCAGACCGGTCACAGATGAAGCAGCGCTCATGCTTAGTACGACAATGCTCGTAGAGCCTATCATCATCGTAGAAGCGCTCCGAGCAAAACTCGCAGAGCGGATGGCCCTTGAAGCCCGTCTGATTGGGCCTGTCGTCGCCCCGACGCATATGCTTATCGACATGGGCGTCGTCAAAGAGCTCATGCTCGTGCGTAAACACCTTTTTATTGCGGGTGCAGAGATCGCACATGCGCTTGCCATGGGCAGCCTTGACGTGTCGATGGAGGTCGGGCCAGCCGAGGCCGGCAAAGTCGCACGAGGCGTCGGGGCAGTTGTAGCGGAGGAGCAGGACCGTATCACCGACGATGTCCTCGTTGCTGTATTTGATGCCGACGTTTGCATCCGTCGTCGTGATGTCGGCATCCGAATAATCCTCGAACCGCTTCTCAACATCGTCGGTGAAGATGACAAAGGGGGCAGGCGTCTGCAAAGCCATCAGCATACAGGTCTGCCCGAGACGAAGAGAAGGAAGGGGGGAGGAAAACCCACACGGCAGATGGCGCAGTCCATGGTCTTGTAGAGAGCCCTCATCCTCAACCCGCAGATGTGACACGTTGTATGGTTGCAAGGTGCGATAGAATGGTACGCGACCGGATTAGCACAGATGAAGCACACCTCGGCCTCATCCTCACCCGTCGACAAAGGCTGCGTTCCAACGGTCGTCTCCAACGGCCGAGCCTCAGCAGCTGCAGCAGCATCCTCTCCCGCGCCGCCACGTCCTCTAGGTGCTCGTCTCGGTCCGGATCCTGATCCTCTTCCGCGGCTGCGGCCTCGTCCTCTTGAGTTCTCGCCGCGTCTCGATTGTCTCGCGGTGTCGGGAGCTGTCATGGCTTTCGAAGAGAGTGGTAGCGTGGCGAGGCTGAGGCTGAGGGTAGCTTGGTTTGGGGGTCGATCGACGAAGTTGAGGAAGGGAAGAAGACGAAAGGAAAGGAGAGACAATGGATGAAAGAATGAATGCTCGTGAGTCGTATTAGAAGAAAAAGAAACCGGCCAATCAAGGCGGAAAAGATATGAAATAATTGACCGTCGTTGGTTAATATACGTTTGACTTGACTTCTGAATTCTTTTCTTTTTTTCTCTGCTTTAGTCTAGGGTAGGTAGCTCATGGATTGGCCTCACCACCAAATGCACGTCATCATCTCTCGACTCACATCGGACTCATACCATCTGACTCACGTATGTAAACTGACGCCATCACCATCTCTTTTCCCGCCTGCTGGAACTACAAGCTATGCAACAGCCCTTGACAGTTACACCTGCTTCGCTGTAGACGCCTTTCTGCTTCCTTTCTGCTTTCATACGAAGAAGAAAAGCCGAGAAAAATGTGCCCATCCCTGCTTGCCCCCGTGCTCCCCATGCTACGTCTGCATCTCGTCAAAGCCAACAAAAAGTAGGAAAAACAAAAAAAGAGACTAGATACTCCCCTGAGCGCCTGTGAAGTCGGCTACTCCTCACCCACCGGATACAGATGGTTTCCAATCTCCTTGTTCATGCGAAACATGTCCACCTTGGCCTGCTTAAAGACGGCCTGCATCTTCTCGTCGCAGCGAATCTGCCGCTTATCCTTGGGATCCTGGAGCTCGTTGGCCTTGATGTGCTCCCATAGCTTCTTGACTACCTGCGGACGGGAGAGCTGGAGAGGACCGTGGTCAGCAAGGAGCTCGTCGTAAGAAGCAATCCCCATACCTGAGTCTCGCCGCAAATGTCCGACAGCATCGGACTGAGCATAAAGGGCTTCTGGAAGCCGCCGCCGGCCTTTCTCTTGGGAACGCCCGAATCGCCGCTGCCATCGACTTCGCTATCGTCGTCGTCGCCCACCTTTTTGGCGCTCTTCTTCTTGGGCGCCTTGCGCTTCTTCGTCACCTTGGCCCGGTCGCCGCCGCCGCGAGTGGAGCGGGCGCGGGCCAAGCTATTCTCCTGCGCCTGCAGCTGCGCGGCCAAGCGGGCGTCTGCGTCTTCGGAAGATGCCGACCGTTTGGTCTTCTTCTTGGCCGGCTCCGGCGACGCCGACGGTTCCGTCTCGGACGCTCCGTTGGTAGCCGGCCGCTTGCTGCGGGCACCATCGGCATCGGCGTCGACATCGGGAGAGGGGTCGACTGTGGTGGCGTCGGCGCCGGAGACGGCATCGAACCGAGCCTCGATGAGATTCTTGATGGCATCCTGCGACCAAGACTCAGCACGACAGCAGGGAGCTAGGTAGAGTAGCAAAGCCACCTTTTGATCGCTCAGATCCCGCCCGCCGAGGGCCGCCTGAAGGCCCTGGCGGATCTTCTTGCGGGAAATGGTTTCGAGGTCAGCATTAGCCAGGATATCATCGATGATGGCGGTGAAGCGCTCGAGCTCCCCCGAGGAGACTGGGCGTCGGTTAACAAGCGAGACATCAGTGTCAAGGTCGAAAGTGCTCACGTGGGGCACTCATCGTCAACCGTTGACGACAGTGCCACGAGCCGGCCGCTGACGGGCAGAGGCCCACTTGGCGATGACGGTGATGGACAGGCGACGACCGCCTCACAGCATAGCAGGCGACGGGAAGAAGGCGGAGACGTCGGGCTCGTCGGGTTAGCAAGGAATGGCGACGAAGACGAAGAGATGCTGTACAACAACCGCTAGCCTCGTGCTGGGCGGCGCTGATGGCAAGCTATTATTGGGTGGCATGCGCTGGGAACTCCAGCCAACGACAACGGACGCGAGCGAGATTTTCGCTCTCGCCAGTCGAAAGGGACGATGGGAAGTGCCGTGTGGCAGCGTAACGGTAGTATAGCGGGGCGGCGCGTCGGCCAGGGAGGAGGAGAGAAGAGAGTCGGACGGAGAGAGAGACGAGGGGGGCGTTGAGGGGAGAAGAGGGAGGGGAGATGTCGAGAGGGGGTTTCAACAGTACTAAGTAGTAAATAAGGTAACGGGGAAGAGGAGACGGAGAAGCAGACGGCGAGGAGTAGACAGAAGAAGCGGCGCCTCAGCCGACGAGACAGTAGCTTGTTGATGTGCGAGGCGGAGAATGGAAGGGTGAGTGAGAATGGAGATGGAGAAAGGCTCTCCTCCAACTCGGTTCATGCCATTGCAATGTGGCTGGGGCGTGAGGCTGGAGGAGGCTGCGATGGCGGCGGGGAGGCAGCCAATCAGGAGATCGAATTGGTGGAGGTCCGGGGTAGGGCTTGGTAGATGGACGCAGCCTTGTCACGTGGAGACGATTTTGGACGACCTCGGATTGCCGTGGCCTCGAGAGGAGACGGCTTCCTTGCCGGTGTGCGATATGGACACGATGACGCCGATCAACAAGACAACCTAGTTCTCACCACGCAGATAGCCACAAACAGCCCTCGCCCACTGCTCGCCTGCCTTGTACTTCCACATGCCCGGCGCGTTGCCCAGCCGCAAGCCCTCGACGGCCGCCGCAAGATCCGGACCCGAGCCCTCTTCCTTGATCTGCCGGATCGGATACAGATAGGTCTTGAATGAGAAGAGTATGTCGCGTGTGAGCGGCAGCCTCGTCAGCGTCTGGAGCTCGACTCGCAAGAACGTCTAAACTCGTGTCAGAAACACCGCCCACGACGACGAGCTTTCCATCCTCGCTCACCGTTTCTAAATCTATCTCGCCCGTCTCGCTCACGCCAGGGTGCGGTGAATCATGAGGCTCCAGCATGAGCAATCGATCGTGTGTCTGTATCACCCACTGGTCACCCAAGATCGCAGGTCAGCTCTTACACCAAGCAAGTCTATCAACCCCTCCCCAAGGCGAACTCACATTCAATCGCTTGACGCTCTTGCCGACTTGAAGTTTGCCGAAGAAGCGCTCTATACTGGGTCCGATGCGCTCATACGACGGCACAGGCCCGTGGATATCCTCGAGCGCCTTGTCCAGCTTGGTCGACGGGTTGAAGCCGGCGGGGAAGCAACAGATAAAGGCGACAGATCGATGGCGGCCAGCCGTCTCGCGCACCAGGAACATATCCTCCTCGACAGTCTCTCCGATGGCACGCAGCGAGGTCTCGGCATCTGCCATGGCCGTCGGATGCGTCCTTCCCGTCACCAGGTTGCGGATCTCTCGGCCGTTGCCGGACAGGGCGAATACAGTAGGGAAGCGCGCCGGCAGGTAGTGACGCATGAGGTAGCCGTACACCTCACTGACGCCGTCTTCTCCTCCGGGCGCGCAGCCATGGAGGATGTTGCCGTGCTCGCGAAGCAGATGGCGCCGGATATTGACCCTGTCGAGATAGTCTCTATCGATGGTGATGAGGTCCGACGGCGTATCGGCTCGGAGACCTGCTCGTCACCGTCGTCAGCACACCGAGCCTGAGCCGCGATGACGATGGTAGTTCTCCTACCCATGCCTATGTGATAGACGGGTTTATAGGGCCGGAACTTGCGCGGCTCCTCCGCCGTCCAATCCCAGCCTTTGAGAGGAACAATGTCCGGCTTCCATGAATCTCGACGCTTAGCGGCCGTCAGCTTGAGCAGATTTAATCGTAACGGGCCATCGTTCGTCTTGCCAAAGCGCCTATAGATGACAGCAGCGACCAACGCGGCCACGACGACCGTCAGCAGCATCATCACGGCGTCTCCGAACCGCATCTCAACTGCTGCAGTCAGTGCGGGGAAGCTGACGACGATCTGCGAGTGCCAGAAGCCACATTGAGAGAAGTTATCTATCTTTTAGTCAGCGCCCTCATTGCATATCGGTGTTGGTGTGACAGTCAAGCTCGGCCACGATGGACGAATGACAGCCAAGGTCTTGTTTGTCAGAACTGAGTTGGCAACGACCGAGTCAAGGTTGTCAAGCCCATATCCCTGAAGTCGAATTTCGGTACGAACCTCTACTGTATTGACTAATCGACACTCCGAACACCGGCCGGCCCCGGCTCCGACCCGGAAGCCATCGGTCGATCTCACGGCCCGCGAGTCAACAAAGAACTATAGATTAGACCTCACTGATCAGACATCCGACACTTGCCATGTCAGCAGATGAAAGCTCTCGCCATCTCGGCCGGCTGCCGTGATGCAACAACCAGGCTGAGGCGCGAGCTGCCTCAAGCCCTTTTCCCGACACAGCCCGAAACTCAATGAAGCAGTGAGATTGCTAGGTCTAGAACGCGATGGAAGCCTCCTCGGCCTCGAGAGAAAGCAAAGAGCCTAGGAGACGTATACAACCCCGTCCGTTACACATGTATACAAGATGCAGAAGAAGAGGCCGTTCTGAGACAAGATCGCACTCCAAGGTATTTACCGAAACAAAGACAGCAAGACCGGACAAGACGCCCGGTCACTGGATGGCCTGAAGCTGAGCCTGGAGTCCGGCGTTGCCCTGAGCCGCCTTCGCGATGTCGTTCTGGCCGCCCACCTGGTTGGCAGCGTCGGCGGCCTTGGCCTTTTTGTTGTTCTTCGCACCGGCCGCCTTGGCCGCCTTGGCCGCCTTGCCCTTCTTGCCCTTCTTGCCCTTCTTTCCCTTCTTACCCTTCTTTCCCTTGCCCTTCTTTCCCTTCTTTGCGGCCCTCCTATCCAGGTCCGAGACGACGTCACGCGCCGCGATTGACGGATCAGCGGCTGCGCCTTCAATTCCGACGGCTGAAAGATGTTAGTGTATTGTTGCAAACGGGAGATGGTTGAGTTGACAACTCACATCGCTGAGCGAGATCCCGGCCGGCATCCTGCTGTCCCGGCGAGAGGGCAACGGCAGCGGCCGTTGAGGCGAAGAGGGCGTTGATGAAGACCTGCGAGAACTTCATGGTTGCGGTTGTTTTTCTGATTCAAAATAGAATTATCAGTTGTATGTGTAGATTTGATGAGCCAGCTCGTCGAAGAAGAGAAAGCACAAGTCCCAGACTCGCGTAAAGATGAAGAAACAAGCACTCTCGAGAAAAAGCCAAGCACACGATGAAGAGAAGATCCTAACTCAATCCTGCCTGAGAGGGCGTCGACTCTATATACCAAGTCCTCGCCATCCGCGGACCGCCAGAAACCCTCCCGAAGCCCACCACCCCTGAGCAAGAAGCACATGAAACAACAGCAAGAACCAGCAGCAAAGCCACTGCCTGCGTTTGAGACGAGCGGCGTTCAATGCAGGGCGTCTATGCGTCGTCGTCCCAGGTAAAAGGGGTCCGATACAAGTTTGTTTCACCTTGGGAGTTTGTTTGCCTCTATTCTTATTTCCCGCTCTTCCCGCCTTTTACGCTATCGAGGCGATAGTTCGATTTGGCGATACGACGGGTGAGAGCCGGCCCTTTTCTATAATAGGCGCGGCGGATGGGAATTGGAAAGGTTCACGGCGAGACCGACAGCCTTGTAGGGCGGTAGATCAGGAACTAGCGCTTTAGAGACGGCGCCGCAAGTGAGTCTGATCGCCGGTGGAAAAAGAGGGCATAAAAGCGGACAAATGGTTCAAGGTTACGGTTTCGCACCGGCGGCTTGACGTTGCCCTCTTCCGAGAAAGGGGCTTTAAGCACGCGAGATAGAGGGCACTTGGAAAAAGGGGGTAAGGATGGGTGAGGTGAGGGTGTTTGTAAGGCGTTTGCGTAGCGCAGGAACCTGATGGGACTACGGGGATGGTTACATGCATCCATTCTCATGACGTTTCTTTCCTTTCCCGAGTAGGGTCGAGGGGACTCAATCATCCGAGGGCCGCGAGAACAAGTACGTTTGAGATGGTGATGGCCAACAAGAATAGCGGGTCATCAAGGAGAAAGGGCCAAGGTATGGAGGACAGCCGTTTGGGAAAGCAATAGAGCAATGGCAATGAAGCACAGACGAGCAGAACTGGCCGAGGTTTTGAAGCCGAAGCCGCGTAAACGCGAATAGCTAGAAGCCGAGGCTGTGAAGAGCCCAGACGGACGGTACCTTTCAGCACAGACATGAAGAGCGAAAGGGCGGGCGAAACGAGGGCACAGACCTTTATCGAGGTGGGGAAACGAGGCAGATGAGAGGCCAAGACTATGGGTAAGACTTGATGGGAAGCACAGACTTTGGGAAACGATAGAGAAGGGGTAGGTAGACTGTGGATGAGAAGCACGGACTTTGATGGGAAACGATGGTGAAGACTTCATGTACATGGACCCTCAGCGTCGCAACCACAACCCCCAACCCGAGAAAGACGAGACGAAGACGGAGCACTTGGATCGGCTGGTTATTCTCGGCTACTACATACCAAGCCAGCTAGATGGATAACCCGGGATCCCTCAACACCAGCCTCCTGACTGAAGACTGTAGACTTCACATGACCAACTAACCTCGACACACACAATCACTCCCGCTCCTCAGCCAACGACAACGACATCCACAACCACAACCACAACAACAACAACAACAACGACAACAACAACAACAACAACAACAACAACAACACCAACAACAACCCACCATCACCATCATAACAAAACAAACCCTACTCCCACCTCACCGCCCTCCATCCCGCAACTCCCCTCTTCCAACTCCCCACCAACTCTCCCACAGCATCCCTCCCCCCCCAACCCCATCATCACCACAACCACCCACCCAATCCGCAATCCTCCCGACCGCATCCCCAGCCAGGACCTCACCCCCAGCCCCCTCGCCCTCTCCCTGCCCCTCCCCAACGCCTTCTCAGCAGCCTCCCTCAACGCCTTGATCAGCGATCCCGCCTCACGGGAAAGCGCCTTTTCCCGTCCATGGTGAAACTCGAGGATCCATCGCGTCGCCAGCCTTACAGCCGAAGCCGTATCCCGCATCACAGCCAACCGATGCAAGCCCCGAAGCCCATCCACAACCGCTTCCACGTCCCCCTCGCCCCCCTCGCCGCCATCATCGTCCATGGCTGCCCGCAGAGAACGCGTCAGGGGCCCTAGCGCTTCCGGAAGCGAGCCAGGCCGCGGCGAGGAGGCGGTGCACAGCGAGACAAGCGCGCAAAGCACGCTGACGGCCTCGTAATGCGTCGTCTCCGCTGTCGTGCAGCCGACGAGACGGCCCCCGTGGAGGAACTTGGTCATCGAGTGACCCAGCTGGGCCATCATCTCCCGCACGAAGATGTGATCGGAGCCTTTGCCTACGCTCTTATGATCGAGGACGTCGTAGAAGGCTTCCGTCAGGAGGGCGAGATGAAATCGATCGTTCTGTTGAGATGGTCAGCCAACACCGTGTATAGCTAGCTGACTCCCTTGTATCAAACCCACCGACGGCGGAGGCCCGATCCGCAACAGAGCGTATAGAGGAACACAGCTGCTGCTCTCCCATACCGGAAACGATCCATAGTCGATCAAGCCGTACAAACAGACCTCGTCAGATACAGCATCTACCCACCGGTCAGCTCCCGACACAAAACCACAACTCGGATCAATCAACGCACGGAAACGAGCATCGCCGAGAACCCCCCTCGAAGAAAGCCCCAGCATCCTCCCCGTCCTCGACTCCTCAACCAGACTCATGGCCCGCGTACAGCTCGCCCGCAGCTGCTCGACCCAGCGAGGTATCCCCGTAAGGCTTCCGTAGCTACCGGCCTCAAAGGCGTCGAGCAGCCGGCGAGGCATCCGTAGCCTCAGTGAAGTCTGGTAATGCGAATGCAGCATCTCCACCAGCTGCCGGCCCGCCCCGTCCGAAGGAGACAGCATTGCCGGCGCAACCGTCGAAAGTCGGTCCAGGAACAGCGGTGCCAGCGAGTCCGCCGTCGTCCGCTTCACCGCCAGCCCGTCCCAAATGTCGTGCGCCCGGTGAGCCGAACCCAGATGAAGGTGCAACTGGACAAGCATGAGCGAGAGGGCCGCCTGCTCCGGCGTCACGCGCAACTGGCGCTCGAGGATGAAGAGGGCGCGCAGGAGATGCTTGGAGGAGGTCTTTGGAGCGTTGAAGGCCAGTCGTAGGTTGCAAAAGGCCGCCACCAGCGAGAGCCCAGCCGAAATCTCCTTGTTGGTTGCCCGTCCGCTTGTTTCCGAGTAAAGACCAAGGGCATCTCGGCCGATGCTCGACAGGCACCGAGGGCACAAAGCTCCATCAAAGGTGCCGTCACAAACCGCACAGGCCGAAGCCGGACGTCTCCCGGGGACCCTCACCTTGCTCACCGGACACGTACAGACGAAATAGCGCAGCTTCAGCGACAGCAGACGCAGTCGAGCCGCCGTCGTCTTGTCCGCCTCGGCCTCGGCCATCCGGGGCACCAGATTGTAGGCCAGAAACCGGGCTGCCGGACCGCTCAGCTCTTCCACCAGTCCCTTTATATCGTCGAAGCAGGCCGAGCTGTTCTTTTGATCTTCCACGTAACGGATCAGTTCTCGCAGTCGGAGTGACGACGGCTGGTCACCATGTAGATCCTCATCGTCCCCAGAAACGAGATGAAAAACAGCCGAGACGCGAGCCAAGAGAAGATTCCGCCTGTACATTGGCCGCATATTCCCAGACCTCAGCAGCCGAAGCAGCAAGCGCTGAACGATCTCAGCAACACTGCTCAAGGTCAGCCTCCCCCAATCTCTCACATCCGCCTCGGGCCCAAACGCAACTCGTGTCTCACGCTCCCAAGGTGTCCAGCCGCCTCGATAACGTGACGCCAAATCCGCCAGTCGCAAGCCAGCAGCGTAGGCTCGTCCTTGTCGTCTACATCCTCGAGACAGTCGCAGCAGAGGTTGAAGACGGCATCCCAGTCTGCGCGGCGGCGGTAAATCTCGACGGCGATGAACAAGGGCTCCTTGCGGCCGAGACGGAATTGCGGAACGGGGCCGAAGACGGGGCTAGCTAGCACCTTGTCCATATCCGCAGCTGCTCCATGCCTCTCAACGATTTCGTACAGTAGCGAGATTTCCTGCTCCGTCTGGATGCCTCGCGAAGGTGGCTGCTGCGGATTCTCGGCCTGCTACATGTTAGAAACCGCGCTTTGCTCCCTCGACCATGGAGAAGAAAGCACCTGTTCGGTGAGCTGGGCAGCTCGCTCCATCTGCTTCAGCGAAAGCATGCTGTACAGCTTCTGCTTCTCCGCCGGACACTGGTCACTTGTCTTCCCCCGCCGTCAGCCGAATCCAGCATATCAGGATCCCCGACGTACGGAAAGCATGTGCGTAATGACAACGTTCCAGAAGAGAAAAGATCGATCTGCGGGAAAAGACCTGTCGAGGATGGCAGCAATCTACCCGTCCATTCAGCTTCATCTCGACCAGGTAGACAGACACCTTGCTCACCTGCTGAGCGCTGACCAAGTCCCAGTGCAACAAACACGACTCAAGACATCGCGTAACAGCAACCCGATCCTTAGGCGCAGCCTTGACAGCTCTCACCCGCAAAGGGCCCAGCGTATCAAGATAATCATGCTCATCCATGAGGTCCACCGTCGCCCACTCCAGCAAATCAAGAGCATCGGCGTCCCGCAAGCCCGCCTCATCCCTCACCAACCGATCAACCTCGGCCAAGGCAGCAAACTTGGCGCCCGGGTCCGGCAGCTGACTCTCAGCGCACACCTTGACGACCTGGGAGAGGATCAGCCAGGTGGACAACAGCACCGAATCCTCAGGACCCAGCCAAACCTCGAAATAGCCATCTTGCGAGGCCCGAGCCCGCTTCTCGGCCAGACGCATGGCCACGGGCCAATTGCCGTCCTGAAAGGCCGTCTGCAGCTGAAGATCGACTCCATTGCGTAGTCGGGGGCGTGACCGGCTCATGGGCGCCTTTTTCGGGCTGGCGATGGCTTTATATATCTCTGTTGGAGGTGTGGTGGAGGCAGGGCTGGAAGCGGGACGGTAAGCGGGACGGTGCGGGAGGGTTGCGCCGCACTATGCAGGACGACATTGCTTGCCAGCGTAAGGAGGCTGTAAAGGTGAATACATACATATGTTGGTATATATCTGTGATACAGAATTGAAAAGCAGTGGACAAGAATAGATGGAACTTGACAGTAGTCTAGCGTTGGCAGTATTCCCTGTCTGCCTCTCATCGTAACAAGTATCCCAGTGCTCACAGCTCCAACGTCTACGCAGCAGGTCAATGTGCCCATCAACGATCCGTAGTCAAACAGCAATCAATGAAGGGATATCTCTCTACACACGTATGACTGATCCCCCTAGTCCAGCGGCAGCAGCAGCCACCATCACTCGCTCTCCCATCAAACCACAACCCACGCTCCCACGCCCAGCATCACAACCCTCCTCAACCCCCCCCTCACCAATACCGCCCCCTCTCCTCCCTCCACCGCTTCGTCTAAACCCGTCAGCAAAATCACAACCTCGCCAGAACGGAAACGAACCCAAGCCTCTTTACAATCGCGATACGCCCTATTCCCGTCAGCAACCAAAACCCCCCCACACCCCCTTCTCTCCTAGGTCCAACCCACTGGAAATACTCGTTGCACATGGACTTATCCCCCCCGTTGCGATAAAGACACTTGTAACTCCGCTGCGCCGCCTCCTGACACGGATCGAGGAACTCGCTCTTGGGCTTGCTACGTGCAAGGCTCGTCAGCGAAAGTAACGCGCGCGCGCGGAAAACACATGCTCGGAATTTACCTCCTGAACTTGGTCTTTGTCTCGTCCGTCCAGGGTTTCGGCTCCTTGTCCGGTGGTGCCGTGGATGCCATGGGGTCTGACGGTTGTGTGTGTCGTTGCCACGTTGGAGAGGTGCTTGCTTCGGTGCGACTGGCGAGAATGATATCATCGCCTCGCCCGAGGAATTGCCGGCGCACTACCGACCTTGGAATCCCGCCTCGGCTTCTACCACGAAGCTCCCATCATCAACAGAGTCATACATAGTACACACAAACATAGGCGAACCTCTGTGGCATCTACACTCCACACAGCTGTATCACGACAAGACACCATCGCACAGCAAGCAAACCTCTTACTCCCAAAACCCGTCACCATCAAACCCCCTCCCACCCTTCAAAAGCCCCTCTCTCGCCCTCTCAATCTTCCGACTCACATGGCGACTACAGCAAAGCGCAACATCCATCTCCCTCAACCCCTGCTCGCCCAGCAGCGCCAAAGCCGCCAGCCCAAGATACGAGTGGAACAGATCCGGCGGTCCCCCAGCCGACTTGGCGAAGCCGCCGATGCGATGCTGCGTAATGTCGAGGAGGTAGCGACGTGCAGGTCCCTCGTTGACCACGTCACGACCGTCGAGCATCTAGCAGCCGTCAGTCGCGTATGTAAGAGGCCCAAGATGGAAACCCACGTCAAGAGCGGCCGCTACCCACCAGCAGTAGCAGGTATCAGCCTTCTTGTTCCATCGTCCATTGCAGCCAACATGGCTACAATCCTGCTCGAAACCCAACCGATGCTCAATCAAGTTATCCCCGTCCGAAGCCTGGCAGGCCTCCTCCTCGCGCGCAAGATAGCGAAACTGCCTCTGAGCGAGGAAATCAACCAGCGCCGACCTGTCCCCGATGCCAGACTCGATCGATTTCCCCCCTCCGCCGATCCCGGAAGACGACAAGGGCCGGTCCAGCATGTGTAGAGCCGCAACGCCGCAGTACGCATACCCGGCTGATGAACTGTCAGCCCGCCCAAACACCCCATCCAGAAGCCCAAGGCTGCCCACCATGAGATTCATGCCTCGACGTCTCGGCAAGCCCGCCATCGTACGTCTGCTCACCACCCCGTCGTCGTCAGCCAAGCAAATACACAACCGAATCAACACAACAAAACCCACTTACTTGCCCACGCCGAACATGGCCAACCAAAGCATCAACATCCACATCCTCGACCCACGCATCCTCCCCTTTCTCAACATCCCCCCTCAGCATCCACCGAACACAGCTCGCAAGATAGCTATGCCTCGTATCCCGCCCCCCATAGGCTCCCCTCCCAAAGAACTTGACCAAAGCTCCCATCCGACCTCTGCAACCTCCTCAACCACCCAAGCAACCTCTTCCTCTCCACCCCCGCGAACGCGACCCCGCATCCTCACCCCCCCCCGCCACAGAAGCCAGCAGAAGCAGCGCAAACGAAGTAGCCGCCAGATTCGCCGTCCCCAAGCCCGCCCTCTGCCCATCAAGCGCATGCGTCGCACTCCCGCAGAACCCCCCCCCCGGATGCTGCAGACTAAGCACCCATTTGCGAACAGCGTGCCGATCACCAGCCGTCAGCGGAACGGACAACAAGTCGAGGGCCGAGACGATGAAGAATGCCAGCGTTAGGCGTGACGAGTCGTTGGAGGTGTAGTCGGTCGGGAGGAAGGACCGCTGACAGCGCTGCCAGTAGCTGACGTGACGCGCCCTATCGAGGACCGACGGCGGCGGCGAGGCCATGGCTGAGAAGCTCCAGCCTTGCCCCAAGTTCAAGATGTGTCTGTATGCTCCTTCGATCCTAAAGAGGTGGAGGAGGTTCAGGCTCTAGACCATGCGCGCCACTACTCAGCCACAAGCCCCCACGAATCCAATCCGCACTGTAATCACCGCAAAAAACATCATCTAAAACCCGCAAAGACAGTAAACGACGCACGGTATGCGCCCCCCCCCCGAACACCACCTTACAGGGCGTCACCAGCATTGTAAAGGCGTCACCAGCATTCTCAACCGAGGCGCTGCATCCCAACCGCGACAATGACACCTCTCTAAACGACACTCAAAAACCATACCCGAGGGCCATCGACGGCCCGCATGCACACGACAGGAGACAGGAAACCATGGCGCTCATCGCAGCAAAGACCATCATCACCTCCGTCACCCTCTTCCACCTAACGCTCGCCTTCTTCTTCCTCACGGATCCGGGCACGATACAGGATCAGATTCTCGTCTATGTCCTTGGCGAAAGCATGGGCATGGTATCTACTTGCTTCTCTTTCTCTGTCACTCTCTCTCTCTCTCTAGACTTTCAAACCCTGAAGCTCGTCGTGCTAATAAAATCTGATGGTACAGCCCGTTGCTCGAGGCTTCGACGGCCAATCCCAACCGCTAGCCTTCCTAGCCTGCGTCCTCGCCATGTTCGGACTCAGCGATCTCTTTGCGCTTTCTATGCCAGAGGAGCTCTCGTCGCTATACTACTGGGGCGTCCAAGGTACGAACCCCCCCCCCCCCCCTTTCTCTATCCCCCAAATCACCTCCATCTAACACGCCCAGCACCCCTCCGTTCTCTATTCTCCATGCTCCTCGTCTTCTACTCCTACTTCCTCGGCCCCTCCTCACCCATGTACGGCGCATCGGCCCCACGATCCACAACCCGACCCCCACCCGCCAACACGACGAGCTACCGATCCTCATCCTGGGGCGGCGACGGGCTCAAGAACCGCGTCTTCTTCACCTTTATCTTTCTCGAGATGATTACTTGGTTTTGGATATGGGTTACGCTCAGGGAGGAGAGGGCTGGTCTGGTGATGAGGGTACGGAAGCAGCCGACGCGCGCGAAGCAGCCGTGACGATGTCCGTCTCTGAGCATCGCAGGGTTGCGTCGTGGACTACTTGGATGGTGTATACACCCCATAGCTCCAGGCAGCATGAGAGGAAGCGTGATGAAAATGCGAGTCGTTAGCATTTACCCCGTCCTTTTGTCATGGCTGCTCTCCAGACGCGTTGAACTCCGTGCCTGAAGCCCGTTTTAACACGAACCACGTATGGTCACACAGTCGCGAGGACACCATCCCATGTGAAGTAATTCGTCGACCTCAATAAACGGCTCTCATACATCGTACTTTCTACAGACAACCATTCATACCTAACAACATAACCATCCGCACACATCCATCAATACTCCTCCATCAATACACCTCCATCAATACACCTCCATCAATAAACCTCCATCCTGTCACCTCCGTACATCCAACACCCACTACCATCACAACCACCACCCATCACCCACCACCCACAACCCCATCACCAGACCCTCGCAATATCAATCTATCATGGCTTGATAGCCGGGTATATCTACCACTATTCCCCCTCCCCCCCATTCCCCACCCTCACCATCAATCACCGCAAAACTTACACACGTCAAAGTCCCAATAAATGTATAAGAAAATAAAAAGAGTAAAAAGGGATAAATAAAAAGAAGAAAAGAAACACGCACAAGAAAAAAAATACAAAGTAAGGAGATAGGAAAAACAAGACAAAGACCTGCTCACTCGTATGTCGCTTTTGCCTTGCCTCAAGTGAGGAAAAAAGAATGAAATGACAACACAGAATGAAAGGGAAATCAGATGGCACCCTCCGCACTCCGCCTCACAGCCAGGGTCGGCGTCGAAGACTCATCGTCCTCGATGATGCGCTCCTCAATCGTCTCCCCCGGCCCACCAACAATGGGGTTGAAAATCTCCACCTCCTCGCACTCATCTTCATCCTCCTCCACCACCGCGCTCTCCTCATCCTCCTCCTGAATCGTAATCTCCCCGGATCGTCTCCCCATGGCCGAGCTGCTGCCGCTGCGGGAATGTCCGGCGCCCGAAGAGGTCGCGTGTCTGCCGCCTCCGCCTCCGGCGCCGCCTCCCGAGAGCGGACCTCCAAAGTTGAGCGTCGGGCCTTTGAACAGGCTCTTCTTCCGCCGGGCAAACATGACGCCCGTCGAGAACGGGTTCGGCGATCCGAGAGGCCTGTCCGGCATGCCCTCGTTGTACAGCTGCAGCGGCGTCGGCGCCGGCGACCCGAGCACGAGCCTAATGTTAGAGGGGAACGAGCCGGCTGTCGGCGTGGCTGGGAGCACCTTGACCGAGTGATGAGGCGACTGTCCACGGGCCAGCGGTGTCTTGCTGGTCGAGACGGAGCCGGTCGAGCTGGTAGACGAGGCCTTGGAATGCGTGTGATGGTGGTGATGTATCGACCGCACCGAAGAAACCGACGACGACGTCGATTTCCTGCCTCGAAGGCCCGTCGACGGACGCCGTACCGTCGACCGCGGCGTCAGCGGTGATGGGGACAACGACTGCCTGCTGTAGGCCTGCGAGGCGGCGAGTCGAGGCCGTAGCGGCTGTTGCTGGAGCGACGGAGTCGAGAGGGACGAGGACCGCGACGCTGAGGGCCGATACGCGGCACCCCCACTGCCGCTCGATACGCCCTGGTGATGGTTGGCGTTGTTTACTTGCTGCTGCTGCGGCTGCTGCTGTTGAACGTTATCGTGCTGCTGCTGCTGCTGCTGCTGCTGCTGCCGGGGCCCATGTCCGTTGGCCACGACGCCCCGGGGCAGCCCAGCCTTGGCCGGCGCGCCGGGAGAGCCCGAGGTTGGCCACTTGCTGGTCTGAGGCCTCGGGCTGTTATCCTTGCTGCTTCCTCCACCAGTCGTCTCCTTGCGGTGCAAGTTGGGTGTGCTCCGGCTGGCGCGCCTCTCGTGCCCCTTGCGACGTCGCGTCGTGTTCTCGATGAACCAGTGCGTCCAGTTCTTCCAGTGGGCTATGATGGCCGGACCCGACCTCTTCTTCCCCTTGTGCTGCGTCGTCGCCATCTCCTGCGTATTCCTCCCGCCGCCGAGGACGGGCGGCTCAGCGGCAGCCACCAGATGCAGTGTCGAGCCCCGAGATCTCGCGCTGCGGATCACGCCCTCCTTTGGCGGCGGGATCGGGCGGCGCTGACGCGACGTAGACACGGAACGGATCGAGTCCTTGTCGATGGGCGTAGGCGGCACATCGTCGACATCCATGTCGACGCTTCCCTTGTTCTTATGAGGCCGGTCGGAGGCGGCATCGCCGTAGAACAACGCGCTCCGCCGCTCGCTCCGTCCCCGGCTTCGCGACCCGTGAGACTGCCCGATTGCGGTCCCGCCGGACTCGATGACGTCCTGCAGCGCCGGGGCCAAACGCTCGAGCCGGCTCGAGGCGGTCGAGAGTCGCCGTTGGCTCCTGTCCGAGTCCCTCTCCTTGCGCTTCTTGTCCCTTCTGCGCATCTTTCGCTCTTCCTTGTCGAGCATGAGAGTCCACCAGCCGGCGAGAGCGTCGCACTTTTGCGCCAGGACGCTCTCGATGACCGAGTCGACGTCCATGCCGGCGCTCCGCATACGCTGCAGGCAGTCCTTTTCCAGTGCCGTCGAGAAGGGCGGCTGCGCCTGGACGCCAAGGATGGCCTGCTGAGCGGGCGCGTGTTCGGCGAGGAAGGGATGGGCGAGTATGTCTTCGAGCGAGGGCCTGTGAAAGGGCCGCTTCGAGAGGAGCGACTTGAGCAGAGGCAGGGCATCGGCCGGGACGTATTCGGGGTAGGTGGGTTCCTGAGACAGGATACGAGTGCGGGTGACGCCGTCGTCGTCGTCGTCAAAGGGCAGCTCACCGCAGAGGAGGGCGAAAAGGATGACGCCCAGGCTCCAGACGTCTACTTTTTCGCCAGCGTATTTCTCGCCGCGCAGCATCTCGGGAGCTGCATAACAGATGGTGCCGCAGAACGTCTGCAGATGGTTGGTTCTGCCCTCGTACTCGCGCGTGAAGCCAAAGTCGACGAGCTTGACGTTTTCATGGCGGTCGAGCAGTATGTTTTCGAGCTTGAGATCGCGGTGGACGCACGATTGCATGTGAACGTAGGACACGGCGCCAACGAGCTGGGTGAAGATCTTTTGGACCTTGGGTACGGGTAGAGGCCCGTGCTCGAGAAGATAATTGTAGAGCTCATCGCCTGGGCAGGTCAGCAAACAGGTCCACCCCCAAAAGCTGGGAGCAAGCTGGCTCACCAGAGCAGTATTCCAAGACCATCCAGATAAGGCTCTCGGTGACGATGACCTCGTAGAGCCTAGCGATGTGCGGGTGCACAAACTGCCGATGGTGGTGAATCTCGCGAGCGAGATTGGTGTCGGTCTTTTGCGCCGATTTGAGGACGACCTGGCCAGCCGTTAGGGAGGGCCGTGGCAGGGCGCGTCAGGTAAGCCTTGCCTTGGAGCCATTGGTGAGCTTGTGGGTAGCCAGATAGACCTTGCCAAAGGAGCCCTTTCCGATGAGTCGGCCGACGGAGTAGTTGCCAACAGAACGGAGCTCATCGCTGGCAAACTCGCTGCGCGGAAACCATCATCATCAGCCAACACCCATAGGAGGAGAGGAAAGGCGAAAACTCACTCGAGCAGCTGCTGATAGGAATTGGCAAGCTGAGAAACAGACAAGACAGCGTCAAAAAGAACGTCAGCACCCTCACGCACAACAAGGCCGGGAGACAGACCTTGGCCTTGCGTCCCTGAGCGTCTGCCCTGGCCCTCGACGACTGCATCCCTCCTGCTCGTCAGTCAGACAGGTAGTATCTCGACACGGAGCGACGGCACGCCATCCGACGTCCTGAAGCCGAACAAGTCCCCTTTCGAAGCGAGGCGTGCGGTAATCGGAAATGTTTGGACTCGCGAGGGATGAGGTGGGAAATTTCCATTCATCGTGCAGCGGGCTGCCACCCCCAAAAGGCGCCTGCTTGCCAAAAGGGTGCGAGTGCGACAGACGGCCTAACGGGTGACGTGTGGTGCCGGGAATGTACCGGTACAAAAATTCTCCGCTGTTTCTTCGCGACGAGCTGCAGTTGGATGGCCTTGACTCGCGCATCCGAGAGGCAAGGGGGTTTCACAGATGTAGCGGTACCTGATCCCGACGCGCCACGCCTCGGGTCCGTTACAGTCCGTCGCCTGCCACCTATTCGTACATACATACCTAGGTATTCGTACACGATTTTCGATCGGTCACGATCGACGTGAACCCGGGCTTCGATATCATGACCAACGCCATAGAAAGGTGAGAGTTGTTCTCTTCTTCGCCATCGATCTCTTCGCCCGCTCGTCATTGAGACCTTCTATGTACATACATACACACATATCATATGTACCCTCACAGCCATGGGCTCGTCCCGTGTTCGAACCCGCTTCCGCTCCGGCCGCCTCCGCTGGATCCAGCTCCACTCTCAACGTCAGCAAACCCCGTCTCATCGGCTGACCCTCTTCTCTCTCTCGGCCTCTCGCTGTATGGGTGTGTCTTCGTCTCGGTGTGTGCCTCCCCCTCCCCCTCTCGACTCCATCTCGGTGTGCCACTCTCTCCAAGTACACTGCCACTTTCTACCTCGCTACAACTGTCCGAAACACCACGCTCGCCCTCAACGCTTTCGAGTGTCCTTGCCCTTCTTTTTGCCCTTCTTCTTGTCTCGAGGCAGTTCGAGTTTTGTCCCTTTCAGCTGCTCTGCCATGACGCTCACCATGTAGTCGTCAATATTGCGAATCTTGTCCTCGACGTCCAACATCCACTTGCCCGACGGCGTTCCCTGCCGCGTCGTCGACGCTCCGGACCCGGATCCGCTCGGCCTCTCGGTAAAGTCGGCGTCGTCAGCCTCGATCTCCCGCTCCGCCACTCGCGCCGCTGCCACGTCCTCCCGGTCCTCGGCCTGTTCCAGCGCCCGGCCCACCACGCCGCGTCCCTCGCCCGGGCCCCCGAGCACCCGGTCCAACACGGCCGACACCCCCGAGACCGGCAGGCCCGCCCCGTCTCCGAGCACGTCCCGCACCGAGAGCCGGTCGAAGTGGTCCGTCGTAAACTCCCCCTCCTGAATCACCACCTCGTCCAGCATCTGCTTCTGCGTGGCCTTGCGCAGGATGTTGGCCTCGATAGTGTGCTCGCTGACGAGTCGGTAAATGTGAACGTCGCGTGTCTGCCCGATCCGATGGCACCGGTCTTGACACTGCTTGTCCATGGCTGGGTTCCAGTCCTGGTCATAGAATATGACCGTGTCAGCCCCGGTGAGGTTGATACCCAGCCCGCCCGACCTCGTCGACAGGATGAAGCAGAGGATGCGTGAGTCGTTGTTGAATCGGTCCGTCAGAATTTGCCGCTGCTCCACCTTGGTCGCGCCGTCGAGGCGGAGGTACTTGTGCCCGTGCATGTTGAGGAACTGCTCTAGGATATCGAGCACCTTGGTCATCTGCGTGAAGATGAGGACGCGATGGCCGCCGGCCTGTAGCTTGCGGAGCAGCCCGTCGAGTACCTGCAGCTTGCCGCAATCGTACTGGAGCAGTCGCTTATCCGGGAACTGAATGCTCAACCGCATCCGCGCCTCGTGCCACGGGTCGACGGGCGCCTCCTTTGGCATGAAGGGCGCCCAGCGGACGGCGGCAGACAGTCTCAGGTCTTGGTCCGTCAAGGCCTCGATGCTTCGGCGGCCCAGCACCAGCGGTCCCAGATCGCGCGTTACCACCGCCGGCGTCACGCAGCAGAACTTCTCGATGGTCGTCCTCAGGCTGTCGGCTCGCTCCTCGAGCGTCGGCACCATCGACCGCAAGAACGTCGAGTCGTTCTCGAACCAGGCCATGACCTGTCGCGGCACCTTGGGCTTCGGCCTGCACGGACCGAGGTTGGCGTCGACGACCGTCAGCAGATCCACCAGCGTCTTGCCCAGCATCGGCCTCTGCTGCCGGCGGAGCATGTTGAGATAGACGCAGTGTCGCAGCTCCTCGAACCGGTCCCACCGGGCCGCGCCCTCCAGGTAGGCGATGCTGGAGCTCACCGTCGACGGGTCGAGCGTCGCGCAGCCGGCCTGGGCCCGAGTCTTCTGGGCCTCGCGCAGCTCCACCAGGGCGAGGTGCGAACTCAGCCGGGCCACCTCCTCTGACTGAGCGCTGGAGACGTGCTCGTGCTCCGCCGGCACCAGGTTCAAGGAGACGAGGCTGACGGTCGACATGGGATCCGAGGCCAGCAGCGAGCGGCGCACTCTGCGCTCCGTCGCCTCGTACTCCGATGCCACCGACTTGTGCATGCGAAAAGACGTCATGATGGGCCGATCGACGAACAGGTCCGGATGGTTGCACACCTTGCGGAGCTGCATCAGACAGTTGATGATGGACAGGTAGTTGCCCGACGCCAGCGTCTCTCGCGTGTCAGTGCGAGACAGGAAGCCGTCGTAGAGCTCGCGCTGCCGCTTCGAGAGCCGGCAGAACTCGACGTGCTCGTACTTGGCCGGCATCTGCTTCTCAACGTCGGCTTTGAGGCGCCTCAGCAGATACGGGCGGAGGACCTTGTGCAGCTTCGAGATGATGGCCTTGGCCTCGTCATCCATCTTGTCCCTGCCGCTCTCTAGGATCTGGGACTCGGGCTTGCGGAACCAATCGTGAAACTCTTGCAGGTCCGCGAAGCCCCCCTCGCCATTCTCCGCCGGCATGAGAAAGAAGAGCAACGACCAGAGCTCGGTGAGATTGTTTTGCAGCGGCGTCCCGGTGAGGAGGAGACGCGAGTGCGTGTTGAAGCCCAGCAGCGTCTGCCACCTCTGAGATTTGAAGTTCTTGATGTTGTGCGCCTCGTCCAGCACCATGTAGTGCCACCGCCGGCGCTTGAACACTTGTTGATCCTGGAGTACAAGCTGGTACGACGTGACGCACACGTTCCACACGTCGTCGTTTGTCCAGCCCTGTCGCTTGCGCTTCCGCTCCTCTTGAGAGCCGTAGTAGGCCAGGATCTTGAAGCCAGGACACCACTTCTTGAACTCCATCTCCCAATTGAGCATGACGCTGGTGGGCACCACTACCAGGTGCGGCCCCCACACTTCGTGATAGCATGCCAGATGAGCCAAGAGGGCGATGGTTTGGATCGTCTTGCCCAGCCCCATCTCGTCGGCGAGGATACCGTTTGTCTTATTGGCATAGAGGCCAGCGAGCCAGTCGAGGCCGTCGTGTTGGTACTCGCGCAATGTGCCGCGCAGCAGAAAGGGTATCTCCGTCTTGTGGCGAGCGCCTGCTTGCACCGACGAGCATCTGCTGGTCCCGGCTTTGGCTGCTGTGGCATCTGCCGTCGAGGCGACGTCCAGCTCAGAAGGCCTCGTCTCCGACGTGGGCGGCGACTGGCTGTGATATTGGCTCGGAGGACCCGTGGCCGCCTCTGTGTCGGGGCTGATGACGAGGCACCTTTCGGGCTTGGCCAGACGGCCAACAGAGGCATGAATGCCGGCCTTGGGCTCCGTTGCGGCGTCATTGGACAATCTCTCGGGGCCAACGGCTGGCCGGCTGTCGACTTTTCCAATTGTAGGCTCATGTATATCATCTGCCGGCTCGGGATCCGGAGCGTGGTGTTTGCCGAAGCCGGTGGTGAGGCCGGGTTCGCCCTCACTGGCATCGCCGAAGACGGAGTCGGGGTGTCGAACCAGCGACATTCTATCGTCATCATCATCCATAGCGTCGTCAACAAGCCTGCTGGCCTCCAACACATGCCGTTTGCTGTGGCTCGGGCCTTCAACGCCTGACATTGCACCGTCGTCGTCGTCGTCCAAAACGTCAGCGACCTGCGCGGCTTCGGCCTTGATCTGCTTCAGCTGAGGCTCTTTGAACAACAATCCCAACAGACCGCTCGTCTCCTCGCCGTTTTCATCGTTGGCATCGTCCGAAGCACCCTCCTCACTGTCCATCTCGCTGGCACCGAGGTCGTCGTCCATGTCTACCGACTCATCGCTGCAGTCCGCGTCTGGCTTGCCGCTGATGTCCTCGTTGGGCCGTATGTCGGCGAGATGGGCGTACTTGGCTCGTAATTGTTCCTGTGTAAGCATTTCGTCGGCCGTGTCTTTCGGACCTTGTTCGTCGTCGCCGTCGTCTGACGTCGACATGTTGTCGCTATCATCAACATCTCCGTCTTGTTCACTGTCTCCTTCGTGGTGCGTCTTTTCATCGTCGCTTCCCCCGGTACTGTTCATGTCGCTCAGCTCGTCGTCGAAGCACTCGTCTTCCGAGTCGAGCCCCCCTCGACGAGCCTGTAGCTTCTGCTCGGACAGGCTCACAGCTTGGTTGAGGGCGGCCTTGACGCGTTTCTGCTCCTCCGCCTCCCACTGCTCGAGACGCTGGCGGTTGACGTGAGCGCGGACGTTGTCCCAAGTTCCCGAGATGGCCTTGACGACCAGACGATATCGCGCCATCCACTTTTCGCGTTCCTCGGCCTCGATCTCCTCAGCCGACTTGGGCTGGCGCCGGAGCCACTCGTCGCGGCAGGCCTCGGCGAGCTTCTTGGCGGTCGATCGGTGTCTCTGTTGTTCTGCCACGAGAAGTCTCCTAAAGTTAGCCATGGCCTTGACCATGTGATCTTGCCGTGTCCACTGCCTTGGCGGTTCTTGGGCCGCTTCAGGCGCGAATAGTGAGCATCGCTCTTCTGATAGCAGCCCGCCGGGCTCCGCCTCTTCTTCGATCCTCAGAATCAACCGAGCATCTTTTTGGGCCATCTCGTCGGTATAGTCAGGCCCATCTTCGGACGCCAGCAAGCCGCCTTGCTCGACAGGAATGTCGCCGGCGCGTTCCCAAAAGTCTTGGAAGCTCGTGCCGATCTTTGGTCGTTTTCGAACCTGATCTGGGTGGACGAGTGGGATGACGCCTGGGTTGCCGACCCGTAACTTAATCCGCGGCAACGATCCTTGGTCGTGACGTGCTTGTCGCAGCCCCCGATCCGGAGTATCGTGGTTGGTGTCGTCGGCATTATCGGTGAGGTGGGAGGTGCGGCGTCGCCTTGTCGAGTGTCGCGTTGCCTGTGGCCTTGGAGAGGGAGATGGACGACGGGTGGTTCGAGAAGAGGATCTCAACGAGGTAGTCGGTTTCGTAGCAGCGGCTTTGGGCGTCGAAACCGCCTTTTTAGCGGCGAAAGGTTGCGATGATTCCCTGCCGCCGTTGGCCAAGGCGGGCAGCTCATCCTTGGTAAGCGTGGAGACTGGCTGAGTATTGAGTGAGCGACGAATCGACCTTGGCTTATCACGGGGCTGTAGATCGCGAGGCAGCGTATTGTTGATGCGCCCCGACTTGCGCCGGCCATTCTCCGTAAATGACGTGGGACCCTCGGCCTCAATCTTCCTCCACGGAGGAGACTCCAGCTTCGGCTTTCGCGCGGCAGCTGATGGAGGCGTCGAGTGGCGAGTCCTCTGGCGCTTGAGAGGGCGCGGGTCGTCATGATCGGCGTGGCCATTGATGGTAGTCAACCGGGGGGTCGCGTCTGGCTCGACGCGTCCGTTGGGAGAGACACGGTCGACAGCGAGCTCGGAAACTTGTGAGCTGTCCGGAGGAGACGAAAGGTCTTCGCTGGCGGTGCCGGAAGAGATGGGATCCGCGTTGGCCGGCTGTTGGCTGGGCGGTGCCGTCTCGAGCATGGTAGCAGGGGAGAGCCTGGAGACGTAAAGGGCGACAGCTCCGTGAGGCAAACATTTGCGGTGCAGAAAAGGGATTCTATAGAAGGGTAGCACTTCAGCAAATATCCATACAAAGTTTGCGCATCGTCAGAAGCCCGTAGCGCCGCAGACGGCCGATTTTGTTTGTGAATTGCGAGTCGCCAGCAAAAACTTTTTGAGACGAGAATTTGCCAGGCGAGTGACACCGGAGGAGAGGTGGCCACCCTTTTGCGGAGGAGCGCGGTACCTGCTCTTGGCGGGGCACGTTACGCGTGGGGGAGGTATCCCAATTCTACAGGGGTGCATAGCTGAGGTAAGCGGCCGGAAGCTCTGCGAACTGCAAGGGAGGGAGGAGGAAGAGCTGCCTGGAATCTCAGGCACGGGTTCCGGGTTGGTGACGACTTCGAGCCATGAATAACGTCGGAGACGGCCACCTCAATCACCTGCCGCTTGCCTAGATTCAGATGCCTCTGGTACGTCGACGGCTTGTCACCTCTGGACTCGTCAGCTGCTGAAAACTCCGTCTTCTTTCCAGCTGCTTCGCCAGCTCTCGCGGGCGCCGGCCCTGCGCCATGGTCTGGCCGCATCTCGACGACTGCCGGTGATGCAACGCCGCGGCTTCCTGCCACCTCAGTACAGTGACGAGAAGATTTTGGAACAAAAATATCCCGAACCCAAGGTGCTGAGCGAGGCAGAGGATCCGGAAATGGTCAGTGTCGTAGCCCCAGCGCAGCGAGTCGGACGAGGCTAGGTAGGTAGGTAGGTAGGTACTGACAGACGACACGATAGAACGGCGGCTACGTCAACCCGCCGCGCATCAAACGCCAGCACCGCGATCCCTACGCCGACTGGTTTGATCCTCAAGAGCGGCGGAACTACGGTGAGCCCGTTCACGAGGATAACGACACGCTAGGCATGTTCTCGCCCTACGAGTATACGTGGACGACGGACGGTCCGGCGCTCATCATGATCGGTTGCTTTCTCGCCGTTGCCTTTACCATGTCCGGAATCGTCTATCTTACGTATCCCGATCGGCCCGCATACCCGAGGGAGTTTGAAGGAGGGCTGGAGCGCGAGCTGGGTGGCCCTGGAGCCACGAGGGTAGGTCCAACACCGGCAGCAACAGACGGAACTCGGCTAACAGTGACTTGGCAGGCCCGGATGGCCGGCGATCCAGATCCTTAGGGCTGTATGGTAGCCTGTCGGGTAGGTAGGTATATTCTCTTAGCACGGAATCAAGGACGGATGTGGTGGCATGTGGCTTTGTGTAGATGTGTGGATGATGACTGCCTTCGTCGTGGCTGTCAGGGGCAACGATGGCGAGATTTGCGCCCTGATAGCGCCTCGCAGTGACCTCAGCTGTCTTCAGCCATCTGGCGGGACCTGCTTCTCGTCACCCAGACTGCTAGGTTCGCTTGCAATCGCCGTGTTGGGGGTAGCCCGGCGATGACGCTGTCGGGGCAGGCTGCTGTGGTAGAGAGCTGCCAGAGGGCTGGTACCCCCGCGGTTCACGTACAGCGCGTCTGTACCTGCCAACGCGTCTGCCATCGATAAGGATTTTACACATCAGATGGATCCAGACTTTTCCCCTTGATCCCTCTGCAACCCCTACCCGAGTCCAGCTCGACTTCCAGTCCACTGCTTGCTCGTCTCTCACTGAAGAGATTTTTGTCTCGCAGCCGGCACTGCTTGAGCCCTCTTTGCCCCTTGATGCTCTGCGTCGGACTGCCAGCAGATAAGCGTCTGTGCAAATTCTCTGATTCCATCCTCTCTTTCCAGACTCGTCACGATGCGGTACGAGGACTGGGACATCCTGCTCTTCCCTAGAGACAGCAAGAATCCCGTCAAGGAGTTCAAGGTGGCCTGCCACGTTGTTCACGACCCGGGTTTGATTCCCCGAAGCTTGCACTTGGGGCTGGAGACTGACGACAGCCTCGACAGAATTCTCGCATACTCACGGCTCTGGCGTCCCTACTGTCTGCTGCTTCGTGCCCAGCCTCGCAGCCGGTGCCCCCTTCAAGGTCTCGATTCACTCGTGGAGTCCTCCGAGCACCAGCCAGTACACCAAGTCGTACGGCAAGATCGCCGACAATGTCAAGTTTGAAGCGAGGCTATTTATCGACGGCAGGCTGATTGCGTACGTTGTCACTTAGTTATCCTTTGTCTCTCTCGACTGACTCCTCTTTCTATCCTGCAGCTCGGCGGCCTTGGAGCAGTCGACGGACTGGCCGCACGTCATGTCCCACAGCTTCGGTTTGGCCGTGCCGATGCTAGTTACCTTTTGTTCAGGTAGCTGATGACTTCTCAGGGCTGCCCCAGAACGGGGAGCTCGAGTTTCTCAAGTTTCCGCCCTTTCGGCGAGAGCTGCTCCAGCAGAGCTTCTGGAACCCTGCCGACGATCTTGGTCGGATCAAACTCGTCATCAGCGAGGGCTTCCCGCGGGACTCGATGTCCCTGTCGATCGAGAGAGTCAAGAACATTGTCACCTTTTCGTTCCAGCACGCGCCCCTCGGTACGTGTCCGCCTTGTCAATTTGAGACGCGTCTTACGCCTCGTCTAGATATTCTCGAGGGCTCATGCATCGCGTGGCCGAACCCTTCCATGTGGCGGCAGGCCCTGGTTGCTTCGTCGATGGGGGTTTCGACGTGCACTTCCAACGACGTCACCTCTCACGCTCACTCTCCTCGTCATCAAGCGGATATCATGCAGTCTCGTTATGCCGCCTCAGTCATTCCGACGTCGATAATGATGCCCAAGTCGTATGAGGGTCTGGGGCCTCGCCGTGCCACGCTCCCAGTCTGCAGCACTATTCCGTACGCCAAGGCGGTGCCATCGGAGGCTTTAGGAGACACAAACGCCTATTTCGAATGGCTCAACGGTATGGGCATGAGCATCGGCGACGTGCAGCGAGCCGGATCCCAGGCCTTTGCTCAGCATCGAAATGCGCGGAGGTCGAGCACCGACATCAGCATGCCCGACTACACGCCCATGGAGCTTAGCGAGGGGCTCACGGAGCAGCAGTCGATGCTGGCGAGCATGCGGCAAGACGAAGACGACGGCTCCGGTCATCTCAGGGTGCCGACTAACACGCCAACGGCCAGCGGACATGCAGGCCATCAGGAGCTTGACGGTGCTGAGCGACGCCCCTGTTGGGTGATACGGACGCTGACCGGGTCTCTAGGTGTGCCGTACCCCATGCTGTCGCTCAGCTCGTCGATCCCCACGGATCTGACCAACTCGTTGACCAACTCGCTGCTCAACCAGCCCATGTCGGTTCAGTTTCAGAGGCAGCAGCAGCAGCAGCAGCAGCAGCAACAGTCCGGCTTCGGCGCTTCTGAGGTCAAGTCGCGCAAGGAGAATCGTCGGCATCAGGCGGCGGCTCCGTCTCCGCCGGTGCTGGCCGGTGTCTCGGGTCTCGGTCAGGAGCAGCAGGAAATGCGCCGCGTGTCTCAGCAGATGTACATTGCATCGGGTTCCAGCCTTCCCGTCTGCATGACGGCAGAGAAGCAGGGCGTGGCAGTCGGCACGTCCATGGCCGGTGGAGAGGGGAACAGGACGGAGGCCGAACAGGCGGACAAGGCAGCGGACAAGGGCTGCAAGCGGATGCGGAACTTGACGCCTACAGTCAAGGACGAGGGCGAGATGCGGCGTGGGAGCCCGGTGATGAGCCGAACGCCCATCACGCACGACCTTACAGGGGACGACGACGACGACAACTGATGTAGCAACAGGGGTCTCTCTTAGGAGGTTATCAGCGGCGTGGCGGGCGAAGAGTCGAGACTCATTTTTATATTCAAGCTGTACCTAGGCTTACTGCTAATACACGATACTAATGAAATGCGTCGATTGGCGTAACAGACTGCCCATGCAGGCAACTACTCGGGGCACAGCAAAAAGTCCTTACCCGGGCCATGACGCATGACACCGCAGTATTTAACAATGAACTCTTTCTTGTTCTTGGTGTACTCGAAGACGACGCGGTCGGGGATCTCGTCAGTGCCACCCCTCTTGAATTCCTGGTTATCCTCTTGGATGGGGAACTCCATCAAGTTCTTGCCGCACGGGAACTTGAGCCCCTCTGAGTTGTGAAAGACGTGAGGGTAGCGTCCTGAGAGAGAAGAATTATTAAACCAAGTCCGTCTTGAAGGTAGAGTTGCAATGACAACAAAAGGAGAGACAAAATATGAGATATGAGATGGGAGATGAGAGATGAGAGATGAGAGATGAGAGATGAGAGATGAGAGATGAGAAGAGAACTAACCTTCACCGACCTGCCTGTCGTTTGCAGCATACGTCGCACCGACCATGAAGGCTTTGGTAATCTGGTTATCCGTGTAGAGGCGCTTTGAATGAGGCTTGCGACGTGGGTTCTTGGTTTCAGGGCAAGTGCTGCCCTTGCCAGGTTTGCGGTTGACCTTTAGCTTGAGCTTGGCTGCGAGGGCGGAGAGGTCTGCCGGTGAGGCCTGGAGCTGGCCGGAGCTCTCTGAGGGAAGGGCGAGGGTGAGGGGGGTGAGGAGGGTGGTGGCGAGGGTGAGAAGGGCGGCGAAACGCATTGTGATGGGTTGAAGGGGGTAAGATGAGTTGTAGGAGAGATAAGGAGTCAGGAGAAGCTGGTGGAGGTGATGGGTTCCCAAGGTCTGATAGAGGTCGGAATGAGGTTGATATATATACAAGTCTGCGTCTGGTATGAGAGTGTGCGTTCCGAGATCTCATGGGCCAGATAAGCGAGACGTCGATGCCATTCTCAGCCAGCAACGGCACGAATGCGGATGCTGATGCGTGATGGCTGTTGATGACCGCAGGTCTCACTGCCGGGGACGAGGGGCGGGGTGATACCATGACTGGCCCGGTCAAGCCCGATTACTCTGCATGTTCTTCTGAGGGGTATGGATGGATGAGACGGGGGTTTGTATGGACGGAGAGGTAGGCATCAATGGGTTCAGTCGACGTTGTAGCTAACATCTCCGAGACCGATATCCACGGATAAGTTTAGGATGACAATAGCGTCTCATGACATCGACTGCTCAACAGACTTCTTGGCTGTCAAGATAGGGGAAACTACCTACGTGATCGAGTCACCAGACTATATCCTCAAATGGAACCCCCTTGGTCCAGCATCAGCCCGACGCGGGGCTCTTTGCGGTGCGACTCTCTCTCCGACCTCGACTGCATGTCTCGAGCAGAATGTTTGCCCAACAGGACAAAGCTGTCTCTAATCGACTGTTGCATCTGCAGGTGGTAAGCTGACTCCGGGGTCTGGCTCCTGCTGTGGCATTTCGGCCCCTCTGCCCCCCTTTTCTTTCTCTTTCCGTTGAGTCTCAATGTCTGTCTGCTGCTATATTCGGATATAGGCAACTCGAGTAGGTGGGGGTGAAGTTTAGGGTTCCGTCTCGGATGCATTCCGGTCATGTATGATCTGTATTCATGAAGGCTTGATTGGTTATGGATTTATAGCGCGTGACTTGCGGAATACGATGCAACGTCAAGTCTAAGACAAGTCTCAGAAACATCACAGCAGCGGCCCCCCCCGTTCATCACGATAGAACTCCTCCACCTCTGACCAGGGACGTCCCTCGAGTAGTGTTCCTGCCAGACGGGACTTATTCCAGTCCGAGTCTGGACCCAGATTCAAGGCCAGACCGCGCTCTTTCTGCCACCTGCGGGGATAGACGATACCCTTGACGTAGGATTCGTCGTCGAGGAGCTGGAACTCGGCTTTGCGGATGGAGGATCCGTCGTCTGTTGATTTGACGCCTGCCGCGTGGACGAGTTCTTCGTCATTGTGGACGAGGCTGGCGATTCCGTAGGCCATGTTTGCGAGACTCTCTGACTGGAAGAGGGCTTCACCTGTTTCGCGGTCCCAGACGGGGACTTGATCCCATTTGCGCTCTACGCGCAAGATACGAGCCGGAGCGACGTATCCCTTGGCATTCTTATCGAAGACGAACTCGGAGAGATCCCTGCTCGACCTCCCACTGCCGTCTTCAAAGACAACCCGGAAGGTATCAGGCTGGAAGTGATCGTCGTAGCGCAGCTGGTCTAGCAAAGGCTGGACGGCGGCCGGCGGCTTGGCGCCCTCTTTGCTGGTATCCGTGACATTGTCTGGCAGCTCGTCGTTTACTCTCTTGAGGCCGGTGCCGTATTCCCATGGCCAAGCATACCAGCCGGTGATCTTTGCTGGGCGAGAGCCGGGGAGGATATCGACGTGCTTGCGGGGCCAGGGACCCTGATCGACGTCGAAGAGCCAGAGGGGGTATTGGAGGTTGAGAGAGGCGAGTCTTGCGTCTCGGGAGGGGCGACAGGTGGCCATGGTGTTTGACGTGAGGATGTGAGTGCTATGTTGAGAGATGGAGGAGGTGCTCAGGGATGAGTTTATGGTGAGGTTGAGGTTGAGGTTGAGGGGATGGAGATGGATGGGGGGAAGATGGGGTTGGTTGTGACGTTGGAGTGTTGCCTGAGGCAGGATTCGAGTGGCGAAGAGGGGCTTGAGACTGACCGCCTTCCTGAATGAGTTGTACGGGCTTCTCTGCTTCATGGTTCTTTGTTCAGGTTAGAGTAGCAGGGATGACCAGCAGCAGGTGTAAGCCGAGCCCGTCCATCCTTCACTGTAAGTAGGTAAGAATACCTACGTCGTGCATAGTGTACTTGGTGCGAAGTACGATACGACGTACGGATATGTACCGAGTACAAGCAGGCCCTTGTCGTCACTCCCTTCCCTGTCCCGCGTCTTACGTACATACATACAGCCGACGGTGCATACGGAGCAGGCGAGCCGGGTCTGGACCGGTGGTCGTCGGCGAAGAGGCTCCACTATCGTCCGGCCTTGACCGAGGATGATCCACTAGCTTCCGGCTTCGACAGTCGGGACCGAGCTTACGGAAGCGAGGGCTTCTGCACGTCCAATCTATCCATCACGTCGGTATGTATGTATGTAGGTACAAGATTGTATGGGGGAATCGTAGTACAAAGGTATGTGCGGCGTATCCGTAGGCAGCAGGATATCTCAGATGATGCTGAGATGAGACATGCAGTAGATGGTCGGTCTACAGTCGGCAACGGGCCTTGATGGTGCGCTTTCTTTGTACATGTAGGTAGCTACCTAGTATGTCGCGGCTAATTCCGTGAGTGAGACTCTGCAGTTTCGTCTCGTTTGACCATATCTTATTTCTTTGTTTCTGTCATCAGCTGTTGCTTTTCAGGAGGCCTCTTTGACAACATTTTCCACTTCTTACATTCCGATCTATTTGTATCCAGTATGATACCTGGCTAGACACTTACGGGTACTGATCTATATTGAGACGCTTTACAAATAGGCAAAAGCAGAGGCAGTTCAGTCCACCGTCATCCGTCAATTCACAACCCCAGTATCCGTCGTACTCCAGGTATCCCTCCTACAAGACTCCCCAACCATCCGCAAGCCTACGACTGCAACATAAACATCAACGCCGCATCATCCCCCCTCGTCCACGAAAGCGATCTGTTCAGTCCGGCTCCCACCCACATATCGCGGTTGACCTCACGTCTGGCGAGATACTCCTCCCACCAGTCTGAGAGGCTCTCGCTTTCTACTGGCGACTCGGCGACGTAGGGGGCCGTCGATGGGCTCGGGGGTTGCGGGGGGTGGTCCTCTTCGGTGCTGTTGGGGGAGTCCGTGTCGTTGATGGTTATGACGATGCCGGCGGGTGAGGTTGAGTAAACTATTTCGTTTTCATCGTCTGATTGTGCATCTTGGGAAAAGGGTTTGATGTAGTTGTCTTTAGTACCAACCGCATTGATGGAGTTGTCTTTGGAAACAACCATGTTGATAGAGTTGCCGTCAAGAGCGATGCTTGTGTTGGCGTCGTCTTTGGCGTCTGTTGCGAGGGGTGAAACGCTCGGCTCGGCTTCATCGTCCCTAGCTTCTGCTCCAACCTCACCTTTACCCTCGGGCTGTGAACTCTCCTGTACTCTCTCTGGCCGGATGCCATCTGTTTCACCGCCATGACTCCCCCGAGGCTTACTGCTCAAACCGCTGACAGCCTCATCCAGATCAAGCCCGCGCTTCAGCCCCGTATCCGGCAGCTCAGCGGGACCAAAGCTGTGCAACGCACCGAGAGTCTGCGCAGGCGTCGGATGATGAGAATCGTAAAAGTACTGCAGTCCCCGAGCCCGTTCCGCCAGAAACGCTGCATGTCTCTGACGATGAAACGCGGCCTGTCTCCGGCGATGAAAGTCTTCATGCTGGCGGACAACCTCCTCAACTCTCCTGACGTCCACTAGCACCTTTGGCAACGGCTCCGGCTCGGCTACCTTCAGGAACTCCTGCACGTCCTCTGAGAGCTTCCAGTTCTCAGATGACCTCGTCTTCCGAACCGTCTCCCTCGGAACGTTCAAGTGGGACGGCGAAAGCTTGGACTTTTGAAGCGTTTTGGACCTGGACATGATTTCTGAGTCCTCCCGTTTGGGTTCCGCTGTCGTGGTAGTCCCAGCTCGACGGGGAGGATCGGAGACGGCGCGAAGGATGGGTCTGGGCCGAAGCATCTGTGCGAATCGTCTGGTGATTCCTCGCCGAACTTGGGGCGTTGTGATCTGATCTGAATGTATAAAGCTTCCGTCTGGTATGATTTCCACTGGTTCCGGACTGAAGACGACTTCTTTGCTCGTGTCCATGTCGAGCAACTCTTGACGACGGAGCGATGCTATAACCGGATCGTAGGCTTGCTCCGGCGTGTTGGCTGCGTTGCAGGGCCCCCCCACGTCCAGCTCAGCCATGTCAGGCATTGAATCTTGGAATGAGATGAGCTCTTCGGGAAGAAGTTTCGTATGCTTGACGATAAAGGCGAGCTCGTCACGCGGATGGCTATACTCAAACTCGATATCCTTGGGCATCGACCTCTTGAGAGCCATGAAGCAGATTATATCACCGCTGATTTCGTAAATCTTGGCCAGCAGCCACTGGCTCTCTATCGTTTCAACGTCTTTCTCGCCGAGAAGCTCCTGTTTAGTGCAAAACGCTTTTTCGGCCCAGACTCTGGCTTGGTCAAAGGCACATTCTGCCAGGTACGTGAGCGCCAAGGCGTGCATGAGGTTGCAAACCTCTGTATCGAGGGGGAGCACGACTATCAGTCTCAGGACCTTTTCTCGATCGTGGTTGAAGAGGTGGCAGAGGGCGAGACGGATGTGTGTCTTTATGGAAACGGCTCGGTGTGCTTGTCGGCTTTCCGAAATGGCGGCCTCGAGAAACTGGATTGCTCCGATAAAGTCTCGCATCATCATGCACTTCAGGGCCAGTTCTTCGTATAATTCCACCTTGTGCACCTGTAGCTTGACCCTCCACCCGTTCAAGATGGAACCTTGAGCCCTCTCACGGCCGTCTTCCGAATCAATCAGGGTGTCAGGCGGCGAGTCCGGAGCAGAAGCCTCCGTCGGTGACCGTCCGTTGCCCCTATGCCGCGGATCGACGTATTCGTCTTTACTGATATAGTCTTTCAGCCGTTTATAAGCAGTAGGCGTCATAGTATTCATGCCCCCGTACACAGAGCCACCGGGTGTGCTGGACACAACGCTGTTTTGATCCCGAACAGAGCCGGCCGTGGTGCTGGCGTCGGAGTGGTACCTGGTGGCGGCATCTGCGAGTTTCCGTAGGTTGATAGAGAGTAAGTCGTCGGCCATATTGGCCTTGGTCGGGTGCTGAGACTTTCGCTTGGTTTCGTCGACTGATGCTTTGAGCTTGTCCAGGGCAGCGAGGATGCGAGAATTGGAGTGATGAGCTTGAAGAGAGAGCGATCTGAATGAAAGGTTTCTTGTTACTTTGTCTTTCCTTCACTTACAACTTTTGTGGGGGCAACTCACACGTTCAAGACACTCAGCATAGTCTGCAAGCCAGCGTTGGACTTGCTAATCTCCGTCCGATACCCTTCCAGCTCCTTTCCATGAACACTAAAGTTAAACGCAGCCTTTACCCTCCAAAGCCCTCCCGAGCTCGGCGTACCGACCCTCTCAAGAAAGTCCTTGAGCTTGTTGAGGGTAGCAGCACAATGATCGAGCGCGAGGTCTCCCTGCGCCAACACATGATTCTCAACAGGCGCCCTCGACGGCGTGGGACGACACCTCCTAAGCGTCTTGGCGATGGAAGAAAGGTTTCCCGTCAGCGTCGACAGCTCGGACCGTAGCGTATCGACCTCGGTCTCGGCGTTGATGGCGTGCTTGGTGAAGTCGTAGAGGGACTTGCTCACTACCGCGACGAGCTGGCCGATGGATACGGCCGACGCGCTGATGGAGAGCGGATCCATGGCCCCGCGAGACTCATGGAATCTGGGGCGAGGGGAGCGATGTGGATGAGTGCCATTCAGGATGGCAGAGGGAAGGGTATGACAGGGGTTCAGCTGGACGAGGCCAAAGGTACGGATACCAATTTATAGCGGACAACGGTTCGGACGGCTTAGACGCGGCCTCGATGAGACATGCAGGAAGCTGAGGTGCATGTCTGGCGTCGTTTGTCTGGTGGCGTGCTCCGCCCCCGGTCCGTATGTAGGTAAATGTCGGGGGATGGATCAACTCGGGGGAGATGCCTTGGAGGGAGCCGGATTTGATCTCGGTCGATGAGGTAGACGGAGATGACGAGGTCAGCAACTCTGTCAAGACGGCAGTTATCAAGTCATCATCGACATCATCTTGAGTTGCTGGTACCAACTATTCGCACGGGTCTATTTCAAGAACCGGTTCCAGCCACCAACCTCGACCCCTGCACCCTCGTATCCAAACGAAACCAGTCCAGACCCAGCCCAGATCGTCGCCCTTCCCTTGTATCCGTATGTACAAACAGACAGATGTAGCTCAACGGCCCCCAGAGGCTAAAAGACAAGATCATCGTCAGACAGATGGAAGGAAGCGTGCCACCAGCAAGGCGTCGAGACGGCTATTGATTTACCAACCGCCAAGACCTGCTACGCCTCATCATCCCGGCGCGCTTACGACGCCCCTTGCTTAAGTTGGCTTTCTGCCATCGAGGCTGCGCGCAGTCTGTGTCGGTGACGTTGTCGTTGGCTGGATTTGTAATGTGCGGGTGCGAAGTAAGGGTTGAAATGGGTGAGGAGGTTGCTTTCGTGATCTTCTGTATTCGTTAGTCGAGGTCCGAGAAACTCTCCTTCGCGGCTGAGTCGACTCCCTCGGCCCGACCATTTCTCCACCGCCAGAATCCAACGTCATCCCACGAAATGGCAAAACCTCATCCCTCCTCATCCATCCCTCACTCCTCCTCCTCACAATGTCCGCGCTCGAGGCCGTGCGCTACTCGCGCGGCAAACTTCAAGTCCTCGATCAGCTCCGCCTCCCGCACGAATTCCATTACGATGACGTGGCCACTCGCGCTGAAGCATTCGATTGCATCGCCTCAATGCGCGTTCGCGGCGCTCCGGCCATCGCCATCGTCGCGGGCCTCGGCCTCGCCGTCGAGCTTTTCAATGAGTCCGCGAATGAGTCCCCATCCGCTTCCGCTGCAGAGGCAGAGGCACGGATTCTTGAGGGACTCGATTACCTCGCTACAAGCCGTCCTACTGCTGTCGACCTCTCCAACGCTGTTACCGTGTTGGGAGATGCTGTCCGCGCCGAGGCTGCGAAACCGAATGCCGACGGGCCTGCCGTGGTGACGGCTTATATCAAAGAGGCTGAGGCTTTGCTGGCCCGCGACCGGAGAACCAACTTGGCCATCGCCGATGCCGGTGCCGACTGGCTTTGTGCCCGCGCTGGCGCCTCGGCCTCTGCCCCCATCTCGGTCTTGACGCATTGCAACTCGGGCTCGTTCGCCACTTCTGGCCACGGCACTGCTCTCGGAATCGTTCGCACGCTATATTCTCGTGGACTGCTGCGTCACGTGTTCTGCACCGAGACGCGGCCTTACAATCAGGGAAGTCGCCTGACGGCCTTTGAGCTCGTCTACGAAAAGATCCCGGGCACCCTCATTACCGACTCCATGGCCGCCTCGCTCTTTCGCACCCGTGGTGCTGAGGTCAACATGGCCGCCGTCATCGTCGGCGCCGATCGCGTCGTCCGCAACGGAGACACAGCCAACAAAATCGGAACGTACCAGCTAGCCGTTCTGGCTCGCCACCACGGCATCCCCTTTATTGTCGCCGCGCCGACGACGAGCATCGATCTTAAGACGGAGACGGGCGATGACATCCGAATCGAAGAGCGCAAGCCCCAAGAGCTCACGCAATTGACCGGCGCACAGGTCCGACCGGACGGCTCCGTCGATAAGAACACCAATGTGCGCGTCGCCACGGCAGACCAGACCATCAGCGTGTGGAATCCGGCCTTTGACGTGACACCCGCTGAACTCATCGACGTCATCGTGACTGAAAAGGGTGTCGTCGAAAAGGGGGCGGATGGTGCCTTTGACTTTCGCAAACTCATGCCCGAGAGATGGGCCAAGTTGGTAGTGACGTAAAGTCACATCGCACCTTGCCATCTTGATCGCAACAGAAAAGGCAATGGCATTCACACCAAACGGGGACGCCTTCTTCCTAGATACACAGCCTCAGCGCGACAGGGAGTGCAGGATAAGGTCCTTGTATCCTTCGACGGCGGTCTCGAGGTCGCCGACGGTCAGGTTCTCCCGCGCCCCATGCGCCACGAGGATGGACCCGGGGCCGTAGAGGTACTTGGTGTAGTTGCCCTTGAGGTGACCGATGTCGGTTCCGTAGTTGACGACGACGGTGTCAAAGCCTTGGCACAGCGTTAAGGATCCTTGTGTTCAGCAGAGGCAACTCGAGCGTCGGGATGAAGCAAAGGGCATGTCTCTCACCGGCCACGTCGCAGTTACACTTGATGGGTCCGTAACCATCACCGCAAGTCATGGATAAAGCCTCCTCGTCGACGCGTCTGAGCACAGCCTCGATGCTGCGCCGCACAGTATCAGACCCGTCCTCTTCCGAGCCAACAGCCACGCGCACAGCTAGCTGGACAGTGGCATTCCCAGCAATGACATTGGCCGCGACCCCACCCTCAAAGCGACCAATATTGACGGTCGTGTTACCGAACCGAGCCGACGAGCCGAGATCAGTATCGAGCAGAGCGGCCATTGCGCGTACCATGACGGCGTTGGCCGACTTTCCCAGCCAGGGATACCCGCTATGTCCTGGCGTTCCGCGCGCCGAGACGCGGCACAAGAGGATTCCCTTGTGGCCGCACGCGAGCTTGTTCTCCGTCGGCTCGCCGAAGATGACGGCGGGTGGCGGGCCTTGAGTGCCGAGGGAGCGGGCGTAGGCTCGCATTCCGGCGCCGTCGACTTCCTCGCCTACGACGAAGACGAGGGCGGCGTCTTCGTCGGAGATGGAACCTGTTGCGCGGAGCTGCTCCAGCGCCACGATCATGGCAGCCACGCTGGCCTTTGCGTCTACCGAGCCGCGGCCCTTGATGACGGTTTTGGAGTCGATATTTTCGGAGGACGAGATGTCGTAGGGGATATACGGCGGTACCACGTCTATGTGGCTCGAAACCACCACCTTGGGCCTGCTTGTGTCAGTGACATGACCGCCAGGACGCGCCAGGACGTTGAAGCGCTCGTCCTTGGCGTCGCCGGCGCGCTGTCGCGTGACGGTGTAGCCCCTTTCGGAGAGATACTGTTCGAGGAAGCGGCCCACGGGAGCTTCGTTACCGGTGATGGACTCGATGGAGACGAGGGAACGGTGTAGGCTGAGCAGCTCGGTCCGGTAGGGCGGGGAGGATGATGGGTTACGTAGCGGTCGTTGGGCGGCGGTGACGAGCCATGGTAGGGCGGATAGCGTCAGGGGGATTTGAGAGCGCATCTTCTGAGTCTTAGAGTTGATGAGGAGAAAGATGCGGCTGTTAATGATGCTGAGGAGAGCTGCCCAATGTGAGAACAAGCTGCTATTATCGATACCATTATCGATGTTAGCGGAGTATCGATAAGAGATTGTGTTATCGCAGCTACTTACTAAACAGAGTGGGTCCCAGCAACCTCACCACCTCAAATCAACCACCTCGAAGCTCAACCGCCTCTCTCTCACATCACCAGAAACATCGCCAGCCTTGCCAATGGCACGCTCAAGCCTAAAGCATGGATCAACAGACGTCGACATCCACCGTGACAGGTTCGTAGTCCCCTATCTCAGTGACACTTGATCCCTACTGACCGCTGCCAGTCGAGTACTTCGATCCGCATAATGTCTACAACCTCATGGCCCCCGGGCTGATGCCTCGCTTGCCGCTGCACAACCTTCACTGGCAGTCACACTCCGGTCCACTACGTTCCATCGAGACGCTTCATGTCGAGCTGGTTGCTGGCGGCGCGGGTGCGCCCCCGTCTCGCAGGTCCGATACGGAGAGCGCTTCGCGAGACGATGGCTTTCGCGCGCAGCACGTTGGCGGGCGCATCGCATCGAGTGAGGTCGTCTCGGCGCCTGCTGTTTCTACACCGCCATCAGCTACGGGTGGTCAACGTCGTCATCAGATCCCCGGCCTGCGTCGGACGCCGTATCTGAAGATGCTCCTCGTGCGCTGCGACGACAACGAGTCATACAAGACGTCGGTGCGCTCCGAAATTCGCGAATGGATCAAGCATAACGCTCCTTCGTCGACGGGCGGATCGAAAAAGGGAAAGGAGAAGCATGACGCGTTTGAGTGGCTCATTATTCACGTCGTTCTCCCCAATACGGCGGCCGCGACGCAGCCCCGGAGCGGTCGACTTTCTGAAGGCGGAGCTGGAGAGAGGACATCGGCCTCGTCGCGGTGGCGATCTGGCACGACGCCTCTGCTAGAGAAGCTGCGGTCCGACTTTAACTCGTCGGGGAAAGGGTCGCCCGACAGAGTTGCGCAGATCAGGATCGGCATCAACGACGTGCCGTATGACCAGCTGCCTCGAGTCGTGCCCGCCATGCCTTCTGGATACTCCGAGACGGACCAGGACGCGGAGAATGCGTGGAACAATCTGGTGGCAAAGTTCAAGAGCCTGATTCTCACCTCGTTCGACCGCCGCGTCTCTCAGTACGAGGAGGACATCAAGGAAAAGGACGCCCAGCGAACCCTCCCTGGCTGGAACTTTTGCACCTTTTTCATACTCAAGGAGGGCCTGGCGAGGGGGTTCGAAAGCGTCGGCTTGGTCGAGGACGCGCTGGTCGGTTACGACGAGCTGGCCGTGGGACTGGACCTAGTGATGCACGGACAGGCTATGACTGGCTTGCCGGAGCAGCCCGGCGGCGCCATGCTGGCCTATACCGAAGAGCTCAAGCAGCTGCTCCGCCAGGCTCGGGAGGTCAAGGATCAGACGGTGACGGTTGATGGCGGCGACGTCGAGGTCGAGAATCTCCAGCAGTCGGGATCGGGCGCCGCCCAGGAGGCATCGCGGGACGACATCATCGTCATCAGCTCAACCAAAAAGGCGTACCGCGACATGATTTTGGAGAACAAGGTGTCGGTGTTTGACTTTCGATGTTACATCTTCTCTCGGCAGATGTCGCTGCTCCTGCGCCAGGGAAACGCTTCGTCGACACGCGAGGAGCTGCTGGCCAAGCTCAAGGCGCAGCAGGACTCTGTGCTGCGTGGCATCGCTCCGCTGGCGGCGCCTACGCGTCATGACGAGGAGCCGGAGAACTTGGTGATGCTGGCGGAAGTCTGCCGGAGGACGCTCGAGTTCATCCCGTCCATCTCCCACGTCATGCGGCAGGACCTGTTGGCAGAGCAGGACGCTCGTGATGCTGCCACGCTGGCCATGATAGATAATCTGGTGTCGTCGTTTGCCTTTTCGGTCGCGCAGCAGATACTGGCTCAGACGTGGAGCCGAGCGCTGCCGATTCCTCCGACGGCATTGGGGCAGGGGTCCAGTCAGGAGCCGAAGACGTCGATGCCGGAGCCGAAGGTGACGATGCATCCGGCTCGTAGCTCGTCGCTCCATGCGCCGGCCTCGCCACGACGGGCTCCGAGTCCGGGCGGATTTCCGGGGCCGGGCCGACGAGCTAGCGTCTCCGACGGCGACACCCAGAGCTCGAGGTTCCTCAAGATCGGGCTGGAAGAGCTGGCAGCCAGGAGGGCGGAGCTCTATCTTCTGTCGCGGAGCGTGCTCAGTGGCCTGGGCAAGAGGCGAGGCTGGTCCGACGGCTGGGTCGAGGCCCCGACGCTGGACGAGAAGATGGATGACGTCGATCTCGGTGTCGCAGATGGAAAAGTACAGGGGGTCTCGGACGACGAGATGGATCTCGGGGACGGGATGAGAGTCGTCTCCGAAGTCGATCTCGGGCAGACGAGGAGACGATCGAGCAGAGTCAAAGACGGCGGAAAGGGGGAGCGTAGACGGCCGGTGCTGGGCGGCCTCCAGGGACAGGTGCTGCGGACAGCCATGGACGGCGCCGACGACTTCTACAGGCTGTATGAGATTCTGACGGACAAGGCGCTGCGGCACTACGCGATGGCTAACTATGAGCACGCCGTCCAGTCGTGCGCGGCTGACCTCGGATGCCTGAAATACCAGCTGAAGGAGTACAGGGCCGCGGCTGGCTACTTTCACCGGACCACTCCCTTCTTCGGCGAGGACGGCTGGAGCTCGCTGGAGCTATCGATGCTGATGATGCACTCGCGCTGCCTTCTGGAGATGAAGTCCGATGACGAGTTTGTCCGGGTTGCTCTCAAGCTGCTCGTCAAGGCCTGTACAGCTGCCAAGACGCGGCTCCGGGAGAAGCCGTCAGCGGGGGGCCGGGGACGGGTCACGAACGGGTCGCCACCGCTGGACAGCATCGTGGACCGGCTGTTTGGGATGGCCAAGTCGCTGCCGAGGGAGATGAGGGTGCCGCTGGTGAGCCTGTTTACGGATGTGCGGCTGGAGGGGGCGCCGACGTACGAGGATGGACGGGATGCTTGCTTCGTGTCTGTCGACTTGTTCAGTCTTTCGCCGAGGGAGATGGTGACGGAGACGGCCAAGATGGTGGCGACGAGCGGAGATGGCAGTCGAGCGGTTACGTTTGAGATGCGAAGCCCGTTTCGGATGGTGCCTGGCCGGAACAGAGTGAAGCTCGAGTGCAAGGTGAGTTGAGGTCTGCTTTCAGGGGTCTGAGAAGACATGGTTATGGGAGCTGACGTTTGTTTCGTTGCGTAGTCGGTCATTCCGGGACTGTACTCGGTCTCGCATCTCAGTCTACGATCGAGCAAGCTCATGATCCATCATGACCGCAGGCCGGATGAGCCCGAGGAATCAGACATATTTCCTCAGGCTAAGATTCGACTGTTTCAGCGGACGAGCTCGTTCGACGTGCAGGTGAAGGCGAGCAACGACGTGGTGCTGGACCAGAATGGCTCGCTCGATGTCGAGGTCAGCACCGGTTGGAACGAGCTGAAGAGCTGCGAGTTGCGACTGAAGCCGGCCACGGGGGGGCTCCGGCTGCTAACGACGGAGACTCGAGTGGTGGAATCGACCGTCGAGTTGGTGAGGCGGCCTGAGGGAGGGACCCTTGCCTTGGGGCCTCTGAGAGAGGGCGTGTCGGTGAAGCTACGGGTTCCCTACTCGGTTGAGCTGGACATGGCCCAAGTCGTGATCAAGGTCGAGGCCACGTACGTCGACCAAGCAGGCGAGACCTTCTTCCTGGCAAAGACGCCTACGGTAACGATCTCGCTGGCTGTGGGCGTCAACGTCCAGGATGTCTTCAAGCACGAGGTCCTCTTGTCGCGATTCAGCGTGTCGACAGCAACGGCCAGCCCCGTCTACCTGTACGACAGCTCGCTGCGAGACTCGGACCTGTTCGAAGCCTCGTTCGGCACCTGGCCAGCCGAGCACGCCGTCGCCCTCTTCCCTAAACAGCCCGCCAGCCTACTCTACCGCATCAAGAGGAAGAAGGGCAGCGTCTCCCGGGCAAACGACAAGGCCGGACGGACCATGCACCTCCGTCTCTGCTACGCAGTGCTACAAACCGAGATGGAGGCCCTCGTCCGCGACTCAGTGACGCGCACGCTCGGAGCAGAGCCCGCGCTGGCAGAGTACGCGCGTCTGGCAGCCGACTGCGCGGCCTCCGAGGTGCGTGCCAGGCTTCAGGGGCATCATCTTGAACGGGCGGCGCTGACGGGCTGGCTTTCGGCGGCGACGGTGCTTGAGGGTGTGGTATGGGCGCGTGAACTTGCCGGCTTGGGCGTCGTGGCTGGGACGGGGAGGGGGGTCGAGGTCGTGCTCGGGGAGGCGCTGGATGGCTGGGTTTCCAGTCACGGGATGCTCGAGGTGCCGACGACGACGACGACGACAACGACGATGGGTAAGACGACGAGGAAGACGATGACGATTCCTGTCGAGGTGCCGTCTGTTTCGGTTGTGCATACTGCTGATATCCGTCTCGATTCCTCGTCCGTCTTCGTCAATCAACCCGTCACAGCAACCCTCCTCCTCCGCTGGACCCGCGCCTGGGACACGGAAACACGAGCCCGAACCGACCAAGAATTCACCTACGAGGTAACCTCCCCCCCCGAAACCTGGCTCCTAGGCGGCCGACGAAAAGGCCACTTCATCATCCCCCTCACCGACGCCCTGCCCTCCCCCCACCTCCCCGGCAGCTTCACAGCGACGGCATCATCCTCCGCGCCGGAAACAGAGGCCTGCATCCCCATCCTGCTCATCCCGCAGCGCGAGGGCCGGCTTCCCTTTCCCGCGGTCGAGGTGCGGGAGGTGCACGGGGAGGGGAGTCTGGCGTGCGAGGTCGACGCGAGGAACTTGGGGGAGACGGTGGGGGTTAGGGGGGGAGGGGGGGTCTCGGTTTGTTTGGATGCTAGTGGGCCGGGGGGGGCCTTTGGTGCTGGAGAGTTGGTAAGGGGGGGTGGGAGGTGAGTTGAGTTGAGGAAGGGAAGTGAGTTGTGGGTAGGAGGTGAGTTGCGGATGGGAAATGAGTTGTGGATGGGGGAGAGTGGAGTGTTGGTAGTATATATGTGTAGGTGAGGAAGATGGAGTGATGACGGCGGAGTTGAGGGAGTGATGTCATCTTGAGAGCTTTGTCGCTGATAGATGTAGATGAGCGTAGAAGGATGTAAACGAATTGAGAAGTTGAGGGCGTACAAAGACGCAAACGGAATAAACATCTCACACGAGCTTTACAAATGTAATCACAGTAGATCAACCATGCTTACACAACTAGTAGATAAACTCTTATCAACATTACTTCCTATAAAGGGGGTAGTTGAGCACTCTTGTCCTTATTATTACTTCGATATCTCTATCCTCATTTAAAGTGCCTTTATTTATCCTTATTATTACTTCGATATCTCTATCCTCATTTAGAGTGCCTTTATTTATCCTTATCATTACCTCGATATCTCTATCCTCATTCAGAGTGCCTCTACCCCTTATTCTTACTTTACTTTCTCTACATGTACTCATTTCAACTAACAAAGAGCACTCTTATCCTTTCATTACCTCGGCATCTCCATCCTCATCCTAACAAAGAGCACTCTTGTCCTCATTACCATTGCAATTTAATGTACCCAACGACGAGCAAGTCATCCATCACCCTAAACATCTAAAAGCCCACTTCATTTCCCTACCCTAATCTCTACATCAAACAAGCCTCTCGCATCCCAACCAGCACTTCCTCTAGGTAGCAATAATAGCTGATCCAACTGACTACCCTGCCTCCACCCGCTGTCTACATTACTAGATTTACAGTCCTCCAGGCATCAACCCCGTCACATCTTGACCTACCCTACACCACATCCTACCCCTTCTACATGCTTGCTCCCCATCCAATCACAACTACCGTGGCATTGACAAAGCAGCCAAACACGAATGACGCAAGGCTAGCCCCCATCCCATCATGACGTCACCATCCCCCATCTCAGGTGCCTACTTCGCACATACGTCGTCCGTCTTTCTTTGGCGCGCGGCTCCGGCGGCCCGCCGCTATCAACTGAGACGGAGGCCGCTAAAAGGAAGCACGGGGACAGCGAGGATGAGCAACATGCCATACGAAACACGAAACAGGGCCCCCCGTTGGCCGGGCGGGCCTCTTCTTTTTCATCGCTTGCGACCAAGAGGCTCCATTGTCTCTGGGCATTACATCATAGACCCTAGTCAGTAGCCGCGCTCGGGTCCCCTCTGAGTGGCCCGCACGGACATGCCGTCTGTTGTCAGTGGGACAGGAGGGCTGGCCCGTCGACCATGTGCTCCCCGTCTGTTCCAGAACGTGCTCCCCTCCCTCTAGCGCTCTCAAGGCCACGACTGTAAAGGGAGACCGGAACCGTGTTGCGACCGAGGCGAGAGGAGAGACAGAGACAGAGACAGAGAGAGAGAGAGAGAGAGAGAGAGAGGTCGTGAGACATGCATGGTCCGAACACGTGCCCCTTTCTCGAGCCAAGAAAAGGAAAAACAAACAAAATCGTAGACGTGTGGATTCGTGGCCGATGCGGAAGGAGAAGCACAAGAGGCGCGAGGCTGGGTATACATATGACGTGTGACAGGTTTGCAGACGACGGAGGCGAGGCCCATGACAAGTGATCAAAGAGTCGTCTGCGAGGGTATCTCGGTTGAAAACAACGTGGCCATCACTTCTTGGTGCGGCTGGTCGAGGCGGTAATGTTGCTGGTGCTCATGAGATCGCCGATATATTTTTGCAAGAACCGGTTGTTGTTGTCGAGTTTGTCGTGCTCCTCGCGGACGGCCTCGATGCGGTTGAAGATTGTGAGGAGCGACTCTTGCAGGGCCTTTGCATGCCTGCCTGTGGCGTCAACGGGCCGGAAGGGGAAGAGAAAGCATGGAGACGGAGACCATATTCGTACCTATGCAGCTCGGCTCTAGCCTCCCTTCCCAGCTTATCAATGTCCTCGCTGGTGCGTCTTGGGCTCATGGCGCGGACATCATCGGGTCCGAAGTGGGCATCAACGGGTCCGACGGCGGAGCTATCGCGTGGGACGGCCAAGGGACCACTGCTCTTGCGGCTGGGCAGGGGTGGACGCGTCGGGGTGGGATGATGCAGAACGGGCTCGTGAGAATCGGAGGGCGTAGAAGAAGTCGACGAATCTGATCGCTCCATGGTGCTGCTCGCGTTGGCGTTGGAGCCGCCCGACGGGCCTTCGTGTTGATCCGACATGTATGTAGAATTTTTCGGAGGGGGTATAGCAGAGAAGTGTAGGTGGGGGATTTCGATGGAGACGAAGAGAAGACAAAGTAGAGGAAGAATTACATATAGCGAGACAAGGAGAAGGCGGGGAGGACGACAGAAGAGACGTAAAAACGTTTTCGTCACCCGGTCGAGCGGCGAGACGTCGATAAACGGCCCATCGAAGAGCGCGCGGGTGGCAGCTGCACGGGCAGTTGCACGACGGAGCGAGCACCGAGTCAGGAGTCGCCAGTGGACGCGTGCAGCAGACGGCAGCAACAGGAGAGGACGAGGCTGAAGGAGGAGTTGAGAAGGAGGAGTTGAGAAGGAGGAGGAGGAAGAGAAGGAGGAGGAGGAAGAGAAGGAGGAAGAGGAAAGGAGGAGAAAGGAGGAGAAGAAGTGGAAGAAGTGGAAGTAGTGGAAGTAGTGGAAGTAGTGGAGATAGTGGAAGTAAAAAAGTAGAAGAAGAGTTACGGACAAAGGACGATGGGAAAGGAAAAAACGAGTCACCGAGAGGAGACAGAAGAGCGTAGAAATGAGGCTGCCCGTCGGAGGCTACGTGGGATCAAGTAGGTACCTTAGGTATGTACCTACGAATGTACATAGGTAGGTACCTATGTATGTAGGTAAGCGGCCGACGGTGGGGGGCTGTTGGCGGCGACGGTGGGCCGTATTCGACGCCTCAGTGCAGGACAGGCGCAAGGTCCACTGTAGCTATAGCGGGCAGAGGCAGCGGAACAGTGTGTGTAGCGACAGGGGGGGGCGTCACACTGGGAACAGCCCGCGGCGTATGGTGCTTGAGGCCGTGTCCGCGGGACTGTGCTTTTGGGGGGGGGGGGGGAAGAGGAGAGGGTCACGGTCTACATAGTATAGGTAGTTGGGAGGCCCTTGTGATGGCGGGTGGGGGGGGAGGGACGATGACGGCAGAGGCATGCGACTTTCAGGCTTTTGTGGAAGGGGGAATCTCGGCTGAAGAAGAGGAGCCATGATCTTGTGAATGTATGTAAGAAGTAAGAAGTAAGGTGTAGTTACGAATACTAGGTACGAAGTACGGGCTCAGGGCAGACACGAGCAGCCGCAGCGACAAGCGAAATGGCCGTATCGACATGACCAAAGGATGGGCTTCCGGAAAGGGGCCTCCTTTACTCTGATACCAGAAACCATCTTGACAGGTCCGAACAACTTGAGCACGCCCATGATCCCCCACGAATACGTCATACACATGTACACGCATGCATACCTACAGAGTCCCCCGATCTCAGCGCCCTCCCCAACAAAGGGGAAGCCCCTCGCGGACCGAAGCCAACATCATGTCAGCCGTCGGGATGGTCCGCAGATCCATTTCCGCAACCACCATTCATTCGTCTTTCTCCGTGGTTATCAATCCATGTACATACATACATACAACACACATACACCCATAAACACGCACACACACACACTCACGCACAACTACGCACGGGTGCTGTTTGGCGGTGAGCCACCCGCTCATCGACTATTCTTAGCAGAGAGGTCCGAGGATATCCTTCTCCGTCATGGGTCCGTCTTCACTTCTTTGCCTCGTGCTTACCCGTCATCTGCTGTTCCCGTGGCCTGACTGTCTACTCGAGGCCAACTCGAGGCCCAAGATGCAAAAAGTAAAATGCTCTTCTCCGTCTCCGAGACTGTCACGTTGGCTAACGCCATTCATGTCACCGGCCTTAAGCAGCCCTCGACTCCGAGTCTAGATGCTAGGCATCAACTAATACATAAGAAATGACAACCACACGCAACTCTGACAGCATATCGTGTAACCTCGAGGTAAAACGCCCATTTCAACACCCAGTCAACACCCAGTCAACACGCCACTCACAATGCATCTCGCCACCCTCACCCTCCTCTCCGTCCTAAACATGGTCCTCGCCGACGAGGCACGTCGCACCACAACCACCCACACCCAGACCCCCCTTTCATCCTTTCCGCCTCGCTGACTCCAACCGCACCGTCATCGATAGGAAGCCCTGCGTCGTCCGCACCGCACCGCCCCGTGGGACGGGAACGACGTCCCGGTTCGCCTTTCCATCTGCCTCTCGTACGGTTGCACGCCCCGCAGCACGAGGAAGTATCATCGGCCTCGGGGCGTCGCTCGCCGGGCGGTGCCTTGGGGGAAGGGGGCTTCGTCTGTGGATATGTAGGTGTGTATGTATGTATGTATGTATTCGTACATACATACATACATACGGAAGCCGCCTAGAGTAAAACACGTCATCTAAAAACAGAGTTGTGCGTCAGACATGCTTTACGCTTCCGTTCCTCGACGACCCCAAAGCCAAAGCCAACGTGTGCGCAACGGCCTGTTCTAAGAGGGAGCACAACCTTAATCGTCCTAGATACATACATACCTACGTACATACATAAATAACATACATACATACGAAAGGAATGGTCTTTTCTAAAGCCGGCTCCTCTGTACATATCATCCGTTTACATACATACATACATACAATGAAGATGTTCTTCGTCTGTCCATCATGTAATTTTCTTTACCTGGTGGCCTGCAGGTAGCTATCCTCACCTACCTAGGAATGTAGACCTCGACCCTTACCTCTACTCTAGGCTCTAGCTCATAGCTAAGCTGAAGCTCACAAGTCAACCTCCTCTCAACATGCTACTCGATCCACCGGGACTCAACTCAAAGACATAACCCAATGCAGCATCAAATACCTAGTCATCCATGCATTCACACGTCACGCTCCCCTCAGTTACACCTCTCCCTCGCCCACAAACGCCAACCCATGCCGCCCATCCCTCACAACCCGCGCATACTCCAACAGCAACCGCCAGACATAAAGCTTCATATCTTCTCTCCGCAGCACCGCCTCAGCCCACGTCTTCCCATCAGCTGCTATGCGGCTCGCCCGTTCGTCCCGCCCCATGAGGTAGTCCATGATGGCGTACAGGTCCATGAAGCTATTGTCCATCGGGACAAAGTGAACCCACGGAATCAGTCGATAATCGTGCCACTCGGCGTAGATGGTGGCCTTGAGCGGCAGCGACGTCGAGAGCAGCAGCGCTCGGAACCGCCCGCTGAACGAGTTCCCGTCCACGTCCGGCAGGAACTTGTAGTCGTACATGTCCTTCATCGGCACGCTGGACGCAACCGAAAACTCGGGCCGCAGCCACCGGCAGAAGCGCGTCGGCGGCTGCGGAATCGTCTCCACATCCTCCGGCGGCTCGCATAGGGCCTCGACGAAGCCGGCGTCGGCCCAGGTCGAGACCCACTCGCCGAGTCGGCCCCGACGTCGGGCCTGGACCGGGTAGACGTCATCGGCTGCGAGCCGGAAGCTGTGCTGAATGTCGTCGCCACCACCACCGTCGTCTCCAAGACGCTCCACGGTGTCGACGACGGACCCGTTGAGCATCTGGATGAAGCGGTTCCGTTGCATGCGCCGCCAGTTGTCCCTCCTGTTGCGCCCGCCCGACGAGACGCCTCTCCAGACGAGACCGTTTCTCTTGCCATCCCAGCGGCCGCCGTGATCAGCTCCGCCGCTGTACTCGAGCCGGCCATCGTCGAGGTAGACGGCGGCGGGTATCAGCAGCTCATTATTGCGCGGCAACTTGGACTCGCCAAACATGGGCAGCAGCTGATGCGTCGTCGACATGCTGATGCTCTCGATAAAGGTGCCGTGCATACCGTTGAGGTGCGGCTGCAGGCAGGCGTCCTGCGACCCAGTAAAGTTGTAGACGAAGCCGCGGTGTGTGTAGGCCGCCACCGGCCGTCGGGGGTATTCGACGGGCGAGCTCAGCGGCCGGGGCGACGTGGCGTTGCGGCCCGGGCTGTCGGGTGGACAAGTGGCGGCGTAGTGGCTCCAGTACTCCGCCACCTGGTCCCTGATCCAGTCCACCTCGATGGACTCGTCGTCGTCGTCGTCTTCGTCGTTCAGGGGCCCGTACGAGCCGACGGCCTGACCGGCGTCGACAATGCTTCTCAGCCGACGCTCCTCCGAGACGTAGCCGTCCATGGTCTCCCAGGTTACCAAGACGCGCGACTCGTCCATGGTGTTGACGGGCATATCGAGATCCGGCAGATGTTGCGCCATCTCAGCCACGAGCGCCTCCCACTGCCTGTAGCGATGCGACGCCTCTGCCGCCTTGAGGTCGGGCACCACCTTTCCGGCCCGGACGCGAACGACGGTCTCGCAGCCGCGGGCCAGACGACGCAAAGTACGGGGCTCGACGGCCCACATGGGCGCAATGTCGTCGTGAATGCGGTCAAAGAAGTCCTCGACGACCACGGCATTGCTTCGCTCAGCAGCCTCATACCAGGCGTCGAAGCCCGGCGGCGGCCTCCTCCCGCGACGGTCGAGATAGCGCTGCGTCGTCTGAGCAAGTGATGTGGAGCGTTTCTGCAGCAGGGCCTCGAAGCGCAGGTTGGCGTCACGAATCAAGTCGTCGATCGGGTGGTTTCCGTCGACGCCAGCCGGCTTCCAGGCCGTCACCGTCGCCGTCTGCTTCATCTGGCGGCGCAGAGCGAGAGCGCCATCGAAGGCGAGGGGCCAAAGCAGCAACACGAAGACGGTGAGGACTAGCAAGAGCCATTTGAACCCTCTCCTTTTGGACGGGAATAGGCAGTGAGGGAGTAGCATGCCTGACGAGGCCGCGGCGAGGCGGACGACATGGGGGAAGAAGAGGGAGAGGAGGTAGAGGAGGTAGAGGAGAAGGAAGAAGACGACGAAGACGATGAGGACCAAAAGAGGGAGGAGAGATGAAAAGAGCAAGATTAAGAGGTGGAAAGGAAGAGAAAGAGGAGAGGAAGAGAAGAGAGAAAGAGAGAAGAGAGAAGAGAAAGAGAATAGGAGGAAGAGCAGGAGCCTAGCAAGGTTGAAGGGATGGACGACTGCGATCCTAATGGACACCTCTTTTAAAAAATTAAACAAGCTGGGGCTGAGTTGGTGGGTGCCAATGTCACTGTGCGTGGGATGCGAATACGAGCCAGGGGCTTCCACATCACCATCCAGGATGTGTGTGAAGGATTATCATCCTTATCCAAGGTGGAGAAGGCGTCGTCGTGAAAAGGGGATGACCCGAATGAGGTACATACATACATACATGCATAGAAACGGGCCGTGTGGCCCACAGGGTAGCTTGATAATGTCTTGGCCGTTGAAACTACCCTTTCTACATATCTATCGTATATGTGTATAACATCAACCGTCCTCCTCTGCCGTCCTTCATGAACACAATCCGATTTTGCCGCCCTGAGCGACCAGTCCAACGTCAACGACAGCTCTGGGTCGTAGGTGTGAGGGACTCGACTTACAAACACACCGAAGCCGACGCAGCGTCCGGAGCACTGTCTCCCCCCCTCCCTCCCTTCATCAGTCCCGGCACGACACTGGAGAGCACGGAAGCGAGACATACGCAGTATCGACCTTGAGTGCTGCACGTCGACCCCCGCAGTTTGCAATCGGTAGCGCCTCCGAAGAAGCGAATGGCCGGGTTGGCGATTCCCAGGCCGGCGGTCATGGAGATGAGGGCGATGGAGAGTTTCATGGCGGGTGAGTTCTGAGGTAGACGTTTGACGGCGCGTTGAGTGGCCTGGGTGTTTGCTGATGCGCTTTCATCGCCCTTGTGACGGCTCGTCGCCAATTTATGCTGTGTGTATCTGGGCTCTTGGTTTATCTCAACTGGGCCGAATCCACCGATATATTTATGTATGTAGAATGCATACATAATGGACATGTGTATTAATATCATCCTCGCCGTATTATATCCGCTTTCCGGCCAAAGTCTTACATACTTTAATTGACAGGAGAGGAGCCATTCAGCTCCCTATGCATGCAAGCTACAAGTCGAGGTCCGCGCGGGCTTCGAGCGAGCTGGACCGCCGACCGCGGTTCACTGCAAAGTCATCAAGTCAATCTTGTCGAGGCCTAGGCCGCGCTTATGTATTCGTACATGTTCATATTATTAGCAGTAGCTGCCAGTAGGTATTCGTACGCTGACAGTGACACGCACGTGTGCTCGACATGACAAGTCGTCAGGGTGTGGTTGGCGATGGTCTTGGATCTGTAACACCAAGCCAGGATGCGACGTGTGCTGGGGATTCGTACATACATCCACACATACATACATGCATACACGTGCGGAGACTCCCCTCGGGAGCCAGCCCACGATGATGATCGGATGCGGAAAGGGGACGGTCGTGATCCGTCGTTGACTCGGAACAGACAGAAATAGCCGTCTGTCTTTCCCGGACGCCGGACGGTAATGTGACACTGCACGTGCGCTCTGCATGTGGGCCGAGACAACCTTCTCGTCTGCTTGATCGGTACCGTAATATGTAATTGCAGATTAGAAGGCAGCGAAGCCAGCAGCAGAGAAAGCAGCCATATTGGTGTAAAGGCAACATATCAGTTTGTGGAAATGCAAGCCACTGACGTTCGAGGTTCGATTCCTCGATATGGCATTCGTCGACGGCAACTATGACGAGGACGTATTTTTTGCATCCAGCTGAGTTGGTCCGTCACAAGTTCCTTTTTTGCAGCATTCCCGCATGTCTCGCCGAAAGCGCCATCGGCAAGCCCGTCTTCAGGCCGGAAAAGCCGCCACCGGGTCGTCCATCGTCCAGACGCAAGCGCCGTGCGGTAAGTCCGAGGCGAAGCGTTGGGCGCGCGCCGCCAGGGGGAGTGCATGTATGTACCCATGCATGTACTTAGGTAGGTTAGCCTAAAGGTAAGGTACCTACCTATCTACCTACCTACATAGGTAGGTAGGTAGGTGGTAGGCAGGTACTAGGGGATCCGGACGGGAGGCTGTGGCGCAGGCTGGATGACGCAGACGACGAGGATTTGCCGACGATGAGACGGGATGAAAGGGAAGCCGACGGCACCAACCACAGCCCATCAATCCATTCATACGGACATACCTACATACACACAAATGGAAGACAAAGCCTCCATGTCCTCTGCCACTCTCCACCAGACGCTACCTGCCTACCTACCTACCACCTACCTACCTACCTACCTACCTATCTGTACAGACATACCACCTACATACATACCTACATACAAGCCCTACAGGCTACAAGCCCAAGCACCCCAAACCAGGCCCGTCCAACCCATTGAAACCACAGGCAAATGATGACAAAATCCACTGCGAAACCCCGGTTGCATCCTCCCGCCCCCCCCACCAGCACCGTGGGCCACCGGGGAGCGAGCGGCCTCCTCACGCCCCCTAGACGGGCCCCAGGCCCCCAAGACATCCCATGGACTGCACCCGCACCCCTTAGACCAACCCCCCCCTCCAATTCTATTTCAATTTTTCTCGTCTGTTTTTCCATCCCAGCCCCGGTCCCCTTTTTCCGCGCCAGCCGCTAGCCGGTGACTCGTGAGTACATACATAGGTGTTCGTAGGTGTTTATATAAGGCCCGTCGGGGCCGCCCCGCGCAGCCCTGTTCTAACGGTTTGTCCCTGCTTGTCCTTTCTCTTGACACTACCTACCTACCTACCTACCTAGGTATCTATCTGGACGGTTTCTTTGTTGAACACGTTATCGGTTTGCTTGAAGAGCGACTACTACATCTTTCTTTTTTGTCTTCGTTTTCCTTCTTTTTTTCCATTTTTTTTTTCCCACCGTGCTTCTCCGTTCTTTACTCGACTACGAATACCTACATACATACCTACGTACGAATAACCTGCCGATTCTCCTCTCGACCCTTTGAGGATGGCGCCTAAGAAGATTCGCTGTAGCGCAAAGGATTGCAAAGAGCCTGCTCAGCGCATCGTCGGCGACTGCAGCTTTTGCAAGGGCCATTTCTGCGGGAACCACCGGCTATTAGAAGATCACAAATGCAGCGGCCTCGAGGACGTTCGTTGACATGGATGCCCCTCCCGTCGTCGTTCTTGCTGACCATCTCAGTGCAAGAGGCAGTCTCACGAGCGCAACGCTGCCCAGCTCGAGTCGGAACGGACGCAGGTCATCCGCGGCGTCTAAATGCCACCCTCTTCTCTTGCCGATGAAGCATGATTGCGACGAATCTCCTTTTCTCTTTTTCGACTGCTTGGTCTGGGAATAGTGCGTGGACAGCTGGCGCGGCGTATCGGATTCATCTCTTGTCTATAATATCGTCTGTATATCGCAATACCGTCGGGCAGCCATGAGATGCCCAAACACGGTCAGGCAGCCATGCATCCCGACCCTAGGTGCATACATCATGACCGCTTCGCTGCCCGGCACAGGCCTCGCTGTCCCAGCTCGCACTCGCCGCACCGCCTTCCTACAGGACGACAGACGACCTGGCCCAGTCCGACCAACAGCCCGTTGATCTCGTGCCACCGATCCCGCGGCAGCCAGGCCTCGAGCGCCCGCCTCGTCTCCTCCGGATTGCGCGTCCGCTGCCAGCCCCAGAGGTTGGTGATGCGGTGCACGTGTACGTCGACACCGATGCCCTCGGTCCGGCCCCATGCCGCCGACATGCAGAGGTAGGCCATCTTGGGACCCACGCCGGGCAGTGCCGTCAGTCCGGCCATGGTGTCGGGGATGTCTCCGTCCCAGCTGTCGCGTAGCACCGCCGCCGTCTGTTGTAGGTGTCTGTCTTGGTTAGCATCCGCATAACTAGACAGCACTCTTGTGATGGAGGAGAGCCCACTTCGTCTTGTTGTTGTGAAACCCCACGGCCCAAATCAACCCGTTCAGCACCGCCGGGTCCGCCGCCAGTATATTATCCACCGTCAACCCGGCCGTAGCCCCGTGCCTAGACGGCCGCAGCTCCGTCTTGAGCCGGTGCATGGCCGCCGCGTTGACCGTGTCCTTGGTCTGGCTTGAAAGCATCAGCGCCACCAGCGTTTGGAAGCGCTGGTCCTTGGCCGACGCCTGTCTGTCGGCCAGCCGCTCGCAGCCCATGGTATCGACCGGGGCGCCGTGAGCCACGCCTCCGGGCGACCGCATCCGTCGCACCGCCTCGTATGTCTCATGCCAGCCGGCGGGCGCAGTCGCCGTCGTCGCCGTCGTCGTCGCCGTCGTCGTCGCCTTCGTCGCCGGCTGTCGTTTGCGGCGCTTAGCGGGAGGGCCGACGGCGTCTTCCATGTCCACCACCGTCGCTGTCGTCATCGCCACCATCGTCGTCTTCGTTGTCGTCTTCGTTGTCGTCTTTGTCACATCCCGTACCACCTTCGCCGTGGCCGTCGCCGCCGCGGCCCGCGAGGCCGATCGAGTAATACGTCCGGGCGCCATGGCCTGCAACGCCCGTTCGGGCAAACCTAGACGGCTTCACTGGTCGTAGGGGGTTCGGACAAGCCCTAGAGATCGGGGGGGGGGGTGTCGATTGGGAAATGCAATCGCCTCCCACCCCCCCGTTACATACATTCATATTCTCCTGATAGCCGCCCGGGCCGCGGGCCGTGAAAAGAGCCGACGGCTGACTACCGACGGCTGAATGACTACCGACAAACCGCCCATCTCGCAACTCTTCTCATCAGTCCACCAACGACTCAGACGCACACGAAACGCATTGCGAAGCGGCTTTAAATTGTGGTAAACATGCTGCTACAGACTAGTCTGGCTATGAGTTGAGCTCCGCTTCATGCCGTCGTCTTGGCCGACACAGATGGCGCCTCCATGAGACATCGGTTACCCCTTGGCGACATGAGCACGTAATTCTGACAGTCCATGTCATGGTCGCTCATGCCCTCGAGACTCGACATACGCGCGTCGGGGAAGGCGAGGAAGAAGTGTGCCGTCATGAGTCTCAACTCGGCCGACGCGAGATGCTGTCCAACACAGACTGAGGTCAAGGTCAACGGGGCATCGTGAGAGGAAACATGGGACATTACTCACTGCGCGCGCCCCGCCCAAACGGCATAAATGCATCCCGCATCTCCTTGGTCGGCTGCTCCCATCGGTCCGGATCAAATCTGTTGGGGTCGGGGAAGATGGCCGGGTCGTGATGCATCGTGTACGCCTGTGTGCTCACCTCCGTCCCCTCGGCAAGCCAGCATCCTCCCACCTCGGCGCCTCCCATCGGCACGACCCGCGGGAGGGACGTCTGCGCAGCTCCGTACAGCCGCAGCGCCTCTTGGATGACGCGATCGAGATAGGGAAGCTGACGAAGGCGCTCCTCGCCCCAGCCCTCGGCCGGTAGCGTGCGCAACTCCGACAGCAGCGCCGCTCGCACATGCGGTTCACGACTGACGGCCCAGACCAGATATGACAGCGTGTAGGCCATGGTATCGCTACCGGCGAGAAAGTAAAGCGCAGCCTCGTCGCAGATATACTGTGTCGTCATCTCGTTGGCTTCCGCCGCCTCGTACAGGTTTCGAAACAGGGTGTCGGGCTTGGAACCGCTGTCGACCAGCTCGTTGTATCGTGCTAAGCATTTGGTCGCGATCTTCGTCTGGGCGAGCCCCGACTCGTACGCTTCCCTGAAGACCGAAAACGGAAGTATCCACGCCAAATTGACGATTCGAGGGAACGCTGCACACCATGCGTCCATGTGCAGGGCGTTCTCGAGGTATTTCAAGAACTCATGTTGCTAAACCAAGGGACACTTGTCAGCCGTCGGGCAAGAGTCGGACAGGAAAGGGGATTAGCCGACCCGGCCACGTTCCAGCATCCCCAAGGGTTGGCCGAACGTCAGCTCGGCAATGACGTCGGCGGCCAGACACGTGAACCATTTGAGCACATCCGTGGCGCCCCTTGACACCATCTCGTTGCGCATACCGTCTATGGCCACCCGGACATTCTTCTCAACGCGCTCGTGATGGACGCGCAGGCTGCCGTCGGACATAGGACCGGCTAGGAGCTTGCGTCGACGGCGGTGTTCGTCGGTACCGACGGCGGTAAAGACATTTTGATGGCCATCTAGGACGAAGTATTTGTACCAATCTGACTTGATGAACGTCTCGCGCGTGTTGTATATCGACTTTACCGATTCGAGGTCGGCGGTGCTGACGTGATTGGGCCCGACGCGCACCGTTGGGCCTGAGAGAAAAAAAAGGGGGAGTGTCAGTGAAGGAGAGCATGAGACGGTTCATCTCCAAAGGTCCATGACGAGCATGGAGCCGACGACGACGACGACGACGACGACAAGAGCCAAGCAGACCAAGAATAACAACCAGGGAACAGAACCCACGCACCATATCGTTCGTGTAGACTATGCACGTACTGGCATCTCGACCCCCGGAGAGAGTAAAAGGTCGATACGGCGTCCGTCCACTTCGAATACCAGGGGCCTGGCAGCTTCGCCATCGGCCCAAAGACGGCGTACCATGTTTTCTGTCTCATCTCAGTCCAGTCGGTCAGGCCATCCGCTCGTCCGCGTAACTCACATAGATGACGGCCACCAGCAGCGACGCGGCCCCGACAAGCGGTGCCAACGAAATCAAGTTCATTGCGCTGGTTTCTTCTCGCTGACGGTGTTTCTATGCCCTATCTCCTTTTGTTCCCGTCTCTCTGCCGTACCCACGCCGCCTCTTATATGCGTCTTTCATCAACGGCTACTTCGTCAACTACATCAACTACATCACCGACTTCTATCGCGTCACAAGATCTGACGACGGATGTAGCGGCACGAATTCCCGAGGCTAAGCTACTCAAGGTGTCACCGACTGCATTGACCGGCTGCACGAACATGTATGTACGTACGATCCCATGACGAAGACGGGCACCTGCGAACTTCTAATATGCTAGGGAGGGCGGGAAGGGAGAAGAATCCTATAAGGTATTGCTATCCTAATCTTAACTAAAAGAGTTAGCGATTTTAGTAATATAACTATCTTATACTAATATAATAGAGCTACTACTTCGATCCTATATAACTTAGATAGAAAGGAACTATTCTAAATCCCTATTATTAGTGAGATGGGGGGGGCTGAGGATGGAAGAGGAGGAGGGGCCCATGGTCGACTTGCCGTCGATGGCTTTCTGCTCCGAGTCGGAAGAGCGCAGACCAGTGGAGCTCAACGGTGATGCCAGACCGTCTCCCTGGACCCTGGCCAGCGGTCTCTGGATGCGCGGGAGGCGAGTAGGATCATATTCCTGCTTCTGCTCGAGCGCAAAGATGTATGCAAGATACCACCCTGGCAGCCATTCCAGATACCTAACCTACCAGGTAGGTATCTGGTAGGCAGGTAGAAATTGAAGACAGGGTAATAGTAGGTGGCCAGCTCACGCTTCGTCCGATTCCACCAGCTTTTCGCGCACAAAGGCTGCCACGTCGGCAATCACCTCGGCTGTTGGACCCGTCCGGCCCTTCTGCCACGACTTGCTTGCGCTGCGGCCCATACATAGCTGTGCGTGGATGCATGAGCTGTCCGTCCGTCACCCTACCATTGGAAGAAGCATGGATGCAAGCCAAGGCCCAGCCACGCACAATGTATTCGTACATGCAGGTACATACAGGACACATGGCTGCCATTCCTCTCGATAAAGGCACGCATCCCCGGGCCTCAGGTCTTGCGCATGTCGACGACACACCGGATGCAGTCACCGCCCTTCATGGCCTCAAAGGCGGCGTTGATGTCGGCTAGCGTCTTGCGGTGTGTGATGAACTCGTCCACCTTGAGAGCGCCCTTGAGGTAGTCGCTCACCAGTTCCTTCATCTGCGACCGGCCCTTGATGCCGCCAAAGGCGCAGCCCTTCCACACGCGGCCGGTGACGAGCTGGAATGCTATCAAGGGAGAAGCGTCAGATACGAACCTCGGGCATTTGAAAGCGATGGGAGGGTCTTACGCCGCGTGGAAATCTCCTGACCGGCAGCGGCGACGCCGATGATGATGCTCTCACCCCAACCCTTGTGGCAAGCCTCGAGGGCGGCACGCATGATTTTGACGTTGCCTGTGCAGTCAAAGGTGTAATCGCAGCCGCCGTCCGTCATGCTAATGAGACGATCGACGATGGACTCGCCCTCGGGAAGCTCATTGGGGTTCACAAAGTCGGTGGCGCCAAACTTGCGAGCCCACGACTCCTTGGCAGGATTTACGTCGACGACGATGATGGATCCCGCCTTGTTGATGAGGGCGCCTTGGACAACGGAGAGTCCGACGCAGCCGGCTCCGAAGACGGCGACGGACGAACCGGCTTCGACCTTGGCCGTCACCCGCGCTGCGCCGTAACCCGTCGTGACGCCGCAGCCGAGAAGGCACGTGCGGTCCATGGGCGCATCCGGCTGGACGGCCACGACGGAGATGTCGGCCACGACGGTGAACTGCGAAAAGGTTGACGTTCCCATGTAATGGAGGAGGTCCTTGCCGCGGCAGCGGAAGCGTGTGGTGCCATCGGGCATGACGCCTTTCCCCTGAGACGTGCGAATCTTGCCACAGAGGTTCGTCTTTCCGGATTTGCAAAACTTGCATTCCTTGCATTCGGGCGTGCTTTCAGGCGAAACCTGGTCGTCAGCGTATTATACCGGATTGGGAGAGGAAGTAGATGATATGAACAATGGTGACGGACTAGAGGGCGACAACGTGGTCGCCGGGCTTGACGTCCGTTACGCCTTCGCCCACGGACTCGACGATGCCTGCGCCTTCATGGCCGAGAATGACGGGGAACGCGCCCTCGGGGTCTTTTCCAGATAGCGTGTAGGCATCTGCCGACGAGATTCCCCCCCTTTCAGCGTCTTCCCTCTTCAGCTTGAGAAATAAACATACCGGTATGACAGACACCCGTGTAGTAGACTTCGATGCGGACCTCGTGGGCCTTGGGAGGCGCAACTTCAACCTCCTCCATGGTCAGGTCCTTGCCCGCCTCCCAGGCGACGGCGGCCTTGCATTTGATGGTCTGGCGGCGTCAGCGAGAGACTGGATGTGGTGTAATTGTGGTGGTGAGGGTATGTAGGTACCTACCGTGCCGGCGGTCGAAGGCATGGCGTTTTGCTGCATGTTTCCGCTGAGGGATCGTTGAGGGAACGAGGAACGAGGTCTGATACGGCCGAGGTGTAGGTATGACTAGAATCGATGATGTATGTTCGTATGTATTCGCACAAAGGTATGTACGAATATGGAGGTGGGTGCTGCGGGGGTCTGCTTATCTAATCTGAGGGGCGTCTGGAGTCGGCAATCGAGGGTTGAGAATAGTAGTTGGCAGGGCAACCAGAGGCTGAGCAATTAAGGCTCTTTCAGCTTGCTCAGCAATAGGACCGTGAGTACATACTTCGTAGATGAAGTGACAGAGCAGACAAAGAGCGATGATGATGGAGAGCAGCTCTAGCCGGGCTCTGATAAGCTGTCGTTAGCACCAACCCACTAGAAGCTACAATTCGCTAACGCGCCGCTAACCGTCCAGTCCATTCACCCCCGCCACTTGCAGTCGAGCTCCACCGGCGTGACGCGGTACGTACATATTATGTACATACATACCCACACCTCTCATCGTTTTTCCGCGTCAAGCTCATCATCATCAAAACCTCCATCACGATCCAGCCGCCGCTTTTTCCAACTGTCAATACAAGATTTTGACATTCGATGACGAGCCTCCAACGCGTCCGCGATACATGAGAACAGACTCTCTATAACCCGCGCGCAGGGCATCAGCCCCTGGGTCATCGCCATGGCAGACCGTTTCATCGTTCAGGATTCCAGCCCCGTCGCGAGCCCTGCGCCTTCGACGCCTGATGGGAAGAATCGTCGCGCCTTCTTCTCCGGAATGCCTTCGACCACGCCTGCGGGGCCGCCGCCGCAGTCATCGGTTGGATCTTTTACGCCCGCTGGTGCGCCGTCGGAGTCGCTGTTTGGAAGCTCGCTTCTGCGCCAGCACAGTAGGCCTGTGTCGCAGCCTAAGAATAATGCGTCGTGGAACAGGCCGCTTGGGAGGTCGGTGCGTCAGCCTTCGAATCTGAGCAGGCAGTATCTTGTCGATGATCAGGATTCGGATGGGGAGGAGGTTGGTGATGAGCCTGAGCTGCCGCCGCTTGCGGGCAGTTTGTTTCGCGGGCCGGGCGCCGATGCGGATGATATTGAAGCTGCCATCTCGAAATATATCGATCAGGATTTGGATGCTGCTGCGGAAGAGTCCGGCTCCGGCTCTTCGGACGACGTCGACATGTTTCTGAATATGCGGCACGATGATCGCCCCTATGATGAGCCCCCGATCGGCGAGGGCGACGACATGATTATGCTCAATACACCCGCCGCCATCAGCAGGGTGAAGAAAGAAGCCGAGGAAATCTTCCGTCGGTCGACGGCACGTTTCGGCGGCGGGCCTGGCAGTCGCGAATTCCAGTTGGCGGCCGTGGCTCGGGGCTTCTACCTGGACCAGAAGCCGGCGCTCATCCGCGAGTCGCACCAGCTGGTGCTCGAGACTGATAGTCTGGTAGGGAGGTTGTACGACGAGGGCGTCGGCACCGAGGACGATGCTGACAAGATGGACAATTCGCTGGCCAGCATCACCTGCCACCTGATCCGCCTCTGGGACGTGTATGCAGAGGGCCTGCCGCAGCCCGAGGGCGAATGCATCGCCACCGTTGGACCCGGCCCGGATGCTGAGCCCTTCCAGAAGGCAGCTTTCATCGCTCACCTGATGGTCCGCATACACCATACCAGGTTCGACGTCGACCCGGCCGCTATGAACGACGGGACACCGCCTCTCGCCGAGGTCATGTTCGACTGGCTGCAGCAGAGTCACAATCTATACCCGGACCAGGTGCGCGACATTGCCCGCTACAAGCCAAGCCCGGCCTGCCACGGCCTGTACTGGCAGACGGTTCGCTGCGCCGTCATCCGCGGCGAGGTCAAGGACGCGGCCCGGCTGCTCCGTAACGCCGGCTGGGACCAGCTCCGTCGGGGCCCGGATGGAGACGCCGTCTACGCCCATCAGGCCCTCGATAACATCCGCCGCTATGCCGAGGCCACGAGCGCCATGCTGGAGCAGTGTCCCGCCGCGGTCTCCGACTGGGACGTCGACAACGCCAGCTGGACTCTGTTTCGTGTCCAGGCTCAGGCCTCTCTTGACCGTATGACGCTCTTCGCCGAGGGGAATCTCGACGGGGCGGCTAGGCGGAGGCCGCATACCATGATGGCCATGGTGCGCGAGGCGAACAGCAAGATCCCCTGGGACGTGTACGAGAACCTACAGGTCATCTACGGTATCGTCCTCGGCAACATCGATTCCGTCCTCAACACGGCTCAGGATTGGTGCGAGGCTACCGTCGGCATCTTGGGCTGGTGGAACAACTGCCGTGCGCCTCTGGAAAAGCCGGGGGTTTCTACCATGCTCGCGGCTTCCATGGCGTCTTTGTCGCGGCCCGCTGCCCGGGATCCCGATGAGGACGACCAGCTCGGACGGCTGGCGGCCGCCTTTCACTTCGTGCTGGCAGCTAACATGAGCCCAAGCCTGACAAACGCTGTCGAGGTGGCCGTCGGCTCCATCTTCGAGGGCAACGTCGACGCCGTCATCGGATGCCTCAGGACGTGGTCCCTCCCCGTGGCATCGTCAGTGGCCGAGATCGCGTCGCTGGGCCTGTGGCTGCCGCCTCCGCAGCCGGCCAAGCCGCAGCCGATGGACGCGCTCGACATGGACGACCTGGCGCTGCTGGGCGTGGCGCCGCCGACGGTGGACGAGACGGAGGGCATCAAGGATACGACGCTGATCATGTACGCCCGCCAGCTGGCCGGCATCGACCACCTCTCACCGAGCCGCGACGGGTGGGAGCTGGCTATCCGGGTGCTGGGCAGGATGGACTCGGCTGAGAAGGCGGACGAGACGGTGGCCGAGCTGCTTCGGAGCCTGCTCGACAGGTTGAATCCGGATTCGAGTGCCGTTGTCGACAAGATTTGGGGGGTGCTCAACGACCTCGGCATGGCCAAGTATGCCGAGCACACTGCCATGGTGGGTTCACCACTCTCGCTTAGTGTGACCGTTGAAACATGTCGTGCTGACCTTTCTCATAGACGTACGCGCAGATGCTGGCGAGGGAGTGTCGTCGCTTCGGCGAGGTCCTCTGGTACTACGCCCTGGCACACCGGCCTGAATCGGTGCGCGACGTGCTCAATCTGCTCATGGCGCATTCGCTGGTGGGCTCGAGAGCTTTCCCCGCCGAGGCCGACTTGGACGACGGGCTACGGGACCTCCTGGAGAAGCGGACGGAGACGCTGGAGCGAAGAGCCGCACAGGACATCGAGGCGGCTCAGCTGTTGGGACGCATGCTGAGCGGCTACGCGACGCTGCGCAAATTCTACGACATTCGCGACGGCGGCAAGATGGGGATGTCGGCGAGGAAGAGACAGGCGGCTCGCGCGTTGACGGCCGTCATCGCCAGCGCCGACGACAATATCCGGGGCGGGCTCCTGGATGAGGGACGGGACGCGGTGGTGAGCGAAGACTATCTTCTGGCGCTACTGGGCGAGGCTACGGCGCTGGTAGACGGCGGCGGAGGCGGAGGAGACGAAGCCTGTCCGGTGGCGATGGCGGCGGAGCACATCGAAGTGCTGCTCAAGGCAGTCGAGGACCTAGAGACTGTCGGCGGACGCGTCCTAGCCGCGAGCGAAGACTTCTTCGGCACCGTACTGGCGTCATGTCCGGGACTCAAGGGCGCGACGCCTTCGGACCTGATGATGCGGAGGTCGACGGGGTCGCTGAGCAGCAGCTACGTCATGAGCGGAAGCTCGATGCTTGCCAGCCGCTTGCACGAGACTGCGCGGTCGAGCAACGGGGAGCAGACGGCTCGTGGATGGGATTGGAGGAGGGCGTGGACGGCGAAGACGAAAGGGGGGGATGTGCTGAGGAGGTTGAGGAGGGGGTTGGCGAGAGATTTGGCGGTGTTGTGGCTTGAGGGGGCGGATGGGGTTGCTATTTGGTAGGGGTCGTTTGTAGATTTATGGAGATGAGATAGATTATGGAGCGTTATAGCCGGTGTCTTTCACAAGATGTCGTAGGAGAGAATTCGTGAATTGACGAGGTTGAAGTCTACGAATAGAGGGCATCGTCGAGGATGCGTCATCCAGTTGCAAGTGGAGTCGTGATCTGCGCTAGGGCTGGGGCTCGGTGAAGGTTCAGGTGTCTATCGATAGCGGCTGCGCACACCTCGGTCGCGGCCAATCCTAGACGGCGCATTTAACATCCGACATCGGCGTTGCGAGTCACGAAGAGTCTCGACCTGGTTTGTCGACCTACATACAGACGGCTATATGTATGTACACACGGCGACGTTCAATTCAGTACTGATACAGAACAGTGACGCCGGAATCCGTACAGCAGATCGAAAGGCAATGGCGGTGCGATGTCTCCCCTCTGATATACACCCCTACCCTACCTACCTACCTCTCACAACTACTTTCCAAGCTGATGAACCCCTACATAGATCGGGGCATCGTCAGCCGCGGCGCTGCGGCCCGTCTATCAGCGCATACTAACAACCTACAACGCAGCTCGCCGCATCCTCGGACCGAACCGTCCCCTAACCCTCTCCGAAAAGCTCCTCTACAGCCATCTCGACTCCCCATCCAGCAGCCTCACCACCGAAAGCGATGCCCCCCTCCGCCTCCGCCCAGACAGGGTCAACATGCAAGACGCGTCGGCGCAGATGGCCCTCCTCCAGCTCCTCGCCTGCGGTCCCTCTGCGCGCGCCGCCATCCCCGCGAGTATTCACTGCGATCACCTAATAGTCGGGGAGCGCGGCGCGGACGATGATCTCGAGGCCGGACGGGAGGCGAATGCCGAGGTGTTTGCCTTTCTCGAGTCGGCGGCGAGGCGGTTCGGGCTTGATTTCTGGCCGCCGGGCGCGGGTATCATTCATCAGACGGTGCTGGAGAACTATGCCCTCCCTGGACTGATGATGCTGGGGACGGATAGCCATAGTCCCAACGCGGGTGGCATGTGCACGTTTACCGTCGGCGTGGGCGGCGCGGATGCAGTCGAGGCTCTCGTCGGGGCGCCGTGGGAGTTGCGAAGACCGGCGATTCATGGCATCGAGCTGGTTGGGAGGCTCGAGGGATGGGCTTCTCCCAAGGATGTCATCCTCAAGTTGGCGGGGATGCTGTCTGTTCGGGGCGGGACTGGCGCTGTGCTTGAGTATTTTGGTCCTGGGGTGGAGAGTCTGAGTCTGACGGGGATGGCGACGATTGCTAATATGGGGTTTGTTGTTCTATCCTTGGTTTTGGGGGGGAGAGTTGACCTTGTTTTCTAACGGGTGCAGTGCCGAGGTCGGGGCTACAACCTCCGTCTTTCCTTATACTGACGCCACGGCTCGTTATCTTTGCTCTACAGGTCGAGACTGGGCCGTCGAAGCAGTATCGTCACTCGCAAACCACTCAGAAGGCAGCCTCCGATTCTCGGCCGACGAAGGCGCCTTTTACGACCAAGTCACCCGCATCGACCTCTCCCATCTAGAACCCCATATCAACGGCCCCTTCACGCCCGACCTCTCGACCCCCATCTCGACCTTTAAGCACGCCGTCTCCCAAAACAAGTGGCCGACAAAGCTCTCAGCCGCCCTGATAGGAAGCTGCACGAATAGCTCATACCAAGACATGACGCGCGCACAAGACCTTCTCGCCCAGGCCCGCAAGGCTGGTCTCAAGCCCGCATCTCCCCTCTACGTCACGCCAGGCAGCGAGCAGATCCGCGCGACTCTGGAGCGCGACGGCGCCATAGATGAGGTCAAGGGCGCGGGAGGGACGGTTCTGGCGAATGCCTGTGGGCCTTGTATCGGGCAGTGGAAAAGGGGGGATGGGGTTGTCGACGGGGAGACGAATGCCATCTTCACGTCGTATAATCGCAACTTTCGGGGGAGGAATGATGGGAACGGCGAGACGATGAATTTTCTCGCTTCGCCCGAGATTGTTACTGCCATGGCTTTCTCAGGATCAACGACGTTTAACCCCCTTACTGACAAGCTCACCACTCCAACCGGATCCGAATTTCGCTTCCAACCTCCGACAGGCCTCGAAGATCCCCCCTCGGGTTTCGACCCGGGCAAATCGTCTTTATCCGTCATCTCCTCGACCGCAGACGCTTCCGTTCCCGTGGCCATCTCCCCAACGTCAGAGAGACTAGCGCTGCTAGAACCGTTCGCGCCTTTCCCCCCCTCTGAGCTGTCCAACCTCCGGATCCTCATCAAGATCAAGGGGAAATGCACGACGGATACCATCTCCGCAGCGGGACCATGGCTGAAATACAAGGGTCACCTCACCAACATCAGTGCCAACACTCTGAACACAGCGGTCAATGCTGCGACGGACGAGGTGAATGTCGCATACGACCTCGACGGCACGAAACACACCATCCCCTCCCTAGCCTTCGACTGGAAATCCAAGAAGCAAGAATGGATCATCGTGGCGGAGCACAACTACGGCGAAGGCTCCGCCCGCGAACACGCAGCCTTACAGCCTCGCTTCCTGGGCTCCCGCCTCGTCCTGGCCAAATCCTTCGCACGCATCCACGAAACGAACCTCAAGAAACAGGGCATCGTGCCTCTGACCTTTTTCGACGAGGCCGACTATGAAAAGGTCGCTGCGGGGGATGAGGTCCGCACCTTGGGGTTGTATGACATGTTGGTCGGTGGTGGGCGGGGGAGGTTGCGCTGAGGGTTGGGAAGGGGGGGAGGAGGTGTTAGTTAGGACGAGGCATAGTGTCAGTAAGGACCAGGCGGCGTTTATTCTTGCGGGGAGTGTGCTGAATTATATGATTCGGGGGATGGGAGGTGGATAGGATGATGATGGATGGTGGGTTTTGTTTGGGTGTGTTGGGGGGGGGGGGTTGAGTTGAGTGGGATGGTAGAGACAGCTTTGGTCTATAGAGAAGAGACTATCTTGTGAATAAGATGGGTAGAAGAAGGTGAGTCTTGTGCAAGTTTAGTGTATGGGAGAGTTGCAACTTTGTCCACCGAGTATCCGTACAAGTGTAGAGGTTGGATGGGTAGGCAGGGGAAGATGGATGCGGAGCATGACGAATCAACAGCTTGTTGATGGACAGGTCTGAGATTGACTGGATGGAGTCGAAGATGTGTGGCATGCTTCTTCATTATCTGTATGTGCACTTGCACGCTTCATGCTTGCACGCTTTATATACACTTGCTCGCTTCATATACACCTGCACGCTTCATATACACCTACGCAACTCTTACACAGCCTGCATCACTCTCATAGACATCAACACCAGCAACCCATCAGCTCCTCATCTAAAAGTGCACACAACTTCGTAGCAACACGTCTCCTCTGCCCAGTCCACGCAACACAACGCCTCTAGCAATGCCATCGTCATCAACCGTCCAACCGCCAGACCGTCATCCATCAACAGACGCCCGCATGCTCTGCATGACGTGCACGTAAAACCGCCGCGTCTCCTGCTCGCTCCGGACCGTCTCGCGCCGTCGAAGCTCCCTGATGCGCTGCGTCTCGCGGTGCCACGCGCATGCCCTGACCCAGGCTGCGTTCGTCAGCACCGCCTCGGGAAGCTCTGCTTCCGGCACGTCTGCGAAGTCTAGTCGTCGGGAGTACGTCCAGGGTTGCGGAGTCTTGTCCGGGTGTGCTTGTTGGCACCGTCGCCAGCGGATTCTCTGCACTACTTTGCCGAACCAGGCTTTGCGTCCGCCTCGGGCTTGTATCTCGAGGGCTTTGGCCCTGTGCCATGATTCGGATCGGTTGTGGTTTCGATGGATGGCTGGGTTGGCGTGAAGGTATACTCGATCGTCGTACACGTCGCTTAGCCGTCTTTTCTGACCGGGCCAGACTGACACGCCCGATGGTGGTTTCATGGCTCCTTCTTGAGAGTAGATGGCTGCGTCGAAGACGGCAGCGTTGAACTCCACGGCCAACTCGGACCACGCAGTCGCTGCACTCTCACCCTGATCTGGAGCAGCTGGCGGCTCTGCGGGATGATGAGCCGCGAGTCTTGTGAATGGGGATGGCAGAAGAGTCTTTGCTGTTCGCTTCCAGCGGCGGCCGTTCCTCGAAGGCAATCTGAGAACAAAGCTGAGGTTCCCGTCGGCGTCGTCGAGATTTTCAGGCAAGGCGAGGGGTCGAGGCTTGAAGAGAACTGGCGGAAGCAATGCCTCGTTGACGGCATCCCTGGCTGCGTTCTTAGCCGCGTTCCAGGCTGCGTCCTGGGCAGCGTCTCTGGCCGAGGCTTCCGAGGTGGCCTTGCTGGGGATGAGGCCATCGCAGGCGACGTTTATGGTGGTGTCCGAGGAGATCTGGCTCAGGATTTCATCGATGACGGTGTGAGCGGCGGTCTCTGGGGTGATGTTGCCGCTGATATTTTGGGCAGCCGTCTCTGGGGTGGCCTTGCTGATGTTTTGAGCAGCAGTCTCTGGAGTGACCTTCTCGAGGCCATCACCGGTGACTTTCGTGGCTGTGACTCCCGATGGACCGGCGACATCTCCGACTGTGACCTCTGAAGTGGCTTTACTGACGGTACCGGCGGCAACGTCTCTGGCTGTCGGCTCTGTAGTGGCTGGACCGAGTGCATCACTAGCAGCAGCATCTCTTGCCATTGACTCTGGAGTGACCTTTTCAGGGCCATTGCCGGCGCCTTCTCTAGCATCGACGTGCGCCTGGCCTCTCGCACGCGTCACTGAGGCGACGAGATGGCTCTGAGGCGTCTTCCTCGCCGTCTGCCGCCCCCCCGGTGCCGGATCCAGCCGTCTAGTTCAAAGGCGGTCAGTGAGATATCCAGCAAGAGTCTTTCATTCACAAACAAAACATGACATCCTGAATCAGATCTTTTCAGTTTTTTCAACATCGTCATTCAACACACCAAGGGCTCTTGACGTCCGAGACTCCAAACCCGGCTATGCGTCGCCGCCTTTGATCTCATTCCGTAGTTGTAGCGAGAGATGAGACTCCGTGTGGCGATGCTGCATCATATCCAGCTCCCATGCAATGAATCAGCCACAGGAAAAGGCCTTTCATGGCTTGAGGGAGGAGGGCCACAGCGGGCGTATGTGTGTATATGGGTGCGGGAGGAAGAGAAACAGACAGCTGAGAACCACGAGGTTGCGACAGTCTGACCTTTTACCAAGAGTAATCATTTTCAGGCAGGGAAAAGAGATGGATCGAGACGAAGAAAGCTTTGAAACATACCGGTTGCGGTGTCGCAGCGGGCTGGCCATGGCTGGAGGGCGGCGGATGCCGAGGTACATACGTATGATGTATGCGTGTATGTGGGATGTACTGTAATGAGGATGTTTGTTGCATGTGTGTACAAGTTGTGTACTTCGTCGTCGAGGCTCGCTATGCCAGGCCACGGGTCAACGTGGGCGACAGAAAGGGCTTCGATGACCGCATGTCGAGGTGGTCAAGAAGAGAGGCTGACGATGATGAGGCTGGATGACAATGCTGATGACGGAGGGAGATGAGGAGGAAAGAGGCACTGGCTGCGCATGCATGCATGAACCTTGCTCGACCGGGGCACACAGTATGGATTCCATGGCCAGCATCGGGGCTACAAGTGCTAGAGACGGCGGTAGAGTCAGCCGAGAGCGATGTATGTGTGTAGAATCGGCCGAGATTTCATCTACTGCCTTCTTGCGGTGTTTGCTGAGAATCTTTGAATTCCTTTCTCAAGATCGCGGGTGCTGACTAATCCTTTCTCGTTCGCCCGCCACGCCGTGTCCGTGTATCGTCCGCGTACCCATCACACTGTACAAGACCAGAAGAGTCGAGTACCTCAAGGAGACCTAAGCAATGCGCCTGCTACAGGTGCAAGACTACGTACCCCGTCCGTCCCTCTTCCGTGTCCTCCCTCGAAACGGGATTTTCGTGTCATCTCGACGAACGCTCCTCAGCCTCTTTACGCCTCTTCGCGACCAAAGCTCCCTTTTCCGCCCATGGACTTTCTCAAGTCGGCTGTGGCCTCAGCCATTGCCCAGGGCCCGCCCTTCCCCTACTCCTTCGGCGACAAGGTCGACCTTGAGCAGTCCATCTGGACGCTGTACAACGGCACGAAACGGGCGAGTCTCGCTCCTCCGCCTCCCTGGTTTTCGACGCCCGCTGACCCTTGGCCGCAGGAAGACGGGTCCAACTGCAGCATCTTCGCCTTCGACGTCCCCGCCAATAAGGGTCGACTGCCCCTGGCCAAGAATGCGCTCAAGAAGCTGCGCACCCTGCGCCATCCCGGCGTCATCAAGGTCTTGGATACCGTCGAGGTACGTGCCCGCTCTCTCGATCCTCTCCGCCGTCTGACTCGGACAGACGGACAGTTATATATATATTGCTACCGAGCGTGTCGTCCCCCTCGTCTGGCATGTCAGGCGCAAGAGCTTGAGCCCCGAGACCATTAAATGGGGCCTGTACGGTGTTGCTGTAAGACCTTGAACGAAAGACGACTCTTTTCTTTACTGAACCGATGTAGCGGACGGTCAAGTTCGTCAATACCGATGCTTCATCCATCCACGGCAACCTCAAAGTCGGCTCCGTCTACACGTCCGAAAGTGGCGAGTGGAAGCTGGGCGGTTTTGAAGTCTTGAGCAGTATCAAGGACGATGAGCCCGTCATATACGTGAGTCGCCGTCCCACCTTGTCTCCTTCTCGTGCCAACATATACAGACATATGGAAGCTTGGTGCCGGATTCAGCCCGATACTGCCCCCCGGAAATCGTCCAGGGAGGATGGGACGTCATCAAGAAGAATCCTCACTTTGCTGTTGACTCCTTCAACTTCGGCGCCCTGATATTCCAAGTCTGCCATGGCAGCTACAACGGCCCCGACCAGGCCGGTCAGACCAAGGATATACCCCCTTCGATGCAGTCCAGCTACAAGCGGCTGTGCAACGCCAATCCCAAAGCCCGTATCAGCGTTGCCGATTTTCTGCAGCAGGGCACGCGCAAGGGCTCTTTCTTTGACGGCCCTTTGATCAAGTTGACCGAGGGCATCGACAATCTCGGCGTCAAGTCTCCCGATGAAAGGGACCAGTTCTTGAGGTAGCCTTCGCATCCAGACGCCTCGCATCACACGCTTACGCTGCCCACAGTGACTTGGCTGACCTCAACAATGACTTTCCCGAAGACTTCTTCAAGCTCAAGATTCTGCCAGAGCTCATCAAGTCGGTTGAATTCGGTGGTGGCGGGCCCAAGGCGCTGGCTCTGGTTCTCAAGATTGCCTCCCAGTTCTCTGAAGATGACTTTGGCCAAAAGGTCAGCCCTTTTCTCATCAGGGCTTTTGCCAATCCGGATCGCGCTATTCGAGTGTGCCTGCTGGACAACCTCAGCCTGGTCTTTGATCAAATACCACAAAAGGTGGTAAATGACAAGATTTTCCCCCAAATTGTGAGCGGCCTTCACCTCGTATATCCCCCTTCTTGACTGATGTTCCCAGGCCACGGGCTTTACCGACTTGCAGCCAGTCGTGCGAGAGCAGACGCTCAAGTCGGTTCTCATTCTCGTGACCAAGCTCTCGGACCGAATCATCAATGGAGAGCTGCTCCGTCAGCTGGCCAAGACGGCCAACGACGAGCAGCCGGGGATACGTACGAACACGACCATTTGCCTCGGGAAACTGGCTCGGAATCTGGGAACCTCTTCCAGGTCCAAGGTGCTGATCGCCGCCTTCACTCGCTCCCTTCGGGACCCCTTTGTCCACGCGCGAAACGCAGCTCTCATGGCCCTAGCAGCTACTATCGACTACTTTACTGAGGACGACTGCGCCTGTAAGATCCTGCCAGTCCTCTGTCCGCTGCTCATAGACAAGGAGAAGCTCGTCCGGGACCAGGCCAACCGGACCATGGAAATTTACGTGCAAAAGGTGACCAAGGCTGCTGCCGTGATGCCGGATAGCGCCCTACCGCAAGCTTCCGACGCTCAGCCCGCGCGTATGAGCACGCCTCAGCAGAGCGGAGCCTCTAGCTGGGCTGGTTGGGCCATTTCCTCCTTCACGAACAAGGTGTCTGCCGCGTCCGGAGACATGCAGACAGCCGCCGGCTCGGCCAACGCAGCCGGGACGAAGGAGTCACCGAGTCCGGAGGTAAAGAAGCTGGCTGCCGTGTCTACGTCATCGCTGCGTCGGGAGGTTCTGGCGGAAGATTCCGGCACGTCTTCGCCAACCGCCGACGCCGATGCCGTGGCCGAGGCCTTCCTCCCGGACGACGGGGCCGATACGTGGGCCGACATGGGCGATATGGGCGACGATGACGGCGTTGTGGACGCACCCTCGACTACCGCGGCAACGTCTCCCATGGCGCCGCCCTTTGACGATGGCGAGCCCGACTTTGCCGGCTGGCTGGCGGCCCAGGCGCAGAAGAAGAGGCTGGGCGTTGGTAAGCCTCTACCCAAGGGCCTCACCAAGTCCGCGGCAGCCAAGAAGACGACAAAGCCGACGGCGAAGCCGGTTGCCAAGAAGATCGACATGAAGCCCAAGGAGACGGGAGCCGACGATGACGATGGATGGGGCGACGGCTGGTAGGATGCGGTCAAGGTGTGCAAACGGTAGGGATTGTGTTTCGGTCTGGAGCGTGGCGTTGGGAGAGTGGTTGGATGTTGTATATTTTGTGTTGGAGCGTGGTGTTTGTCTCGCAGCGTCTTACTGCAGCGGTTGTCGGGCATGGACAAGACGCTGGCTTCCGATGAGATGTAAACGGGAGGCGTGCCGTTTGCAAGTCTGTGCTTGGCTGCGAGAAGCCGGGCTGAGATACTTAACGTGACGCAGTGCGGCTAATTTCCGTGGATATAAATGCGAATCAATGTCATGACGAGCCGAAGAATTTACCTGATATCTTCGACGTCTCTCTGCCATCTGCAACTGTTCAATTCATTCGAGGTCCAGTTGTCATCTGGTTGAGCGCATCATGTCGGACGAGGGCTTGGGCAATGCCTCTATGCTTGCCAAGATCGATAAACTGCGAGAGCTGAACGTTGGCTCTCTGGTTCCGTTGCCCCAGGTATGCTTGGTTGGTTGAAGATGCGGGGGAGGTTTCTGACGAGACGTAGCTTGTTGTTGTTGGCGATCAGTCTTCTGGGAAGAGTTCGGTGCTTGAGAGCCTTACGGGCTTTTCGTTCCCTCAGGACGTCGGACTTTGTACTCGTTACGCTACGCAGATCACTTGCGCGAGAGATGCGGTCGAGAGCGTGACAATCTCTATAATCCCTCGTCCAGATGCCAGTGAGGGGTTAAAGACCAAGCTGCTCGGCTTCCATTACCAACTTCACCAGCTCAGCAACAGTAATCTAGGCACTGTCTTTCATGAGGTCTGTCCTCCGGTTCGGAGATTTGGGTGCTCTACCACTGACGGCATTTCAGGCAAACCTGGTCATGGGAATTCGTATGCTGTCAGATGACGATACCCACGAGAAGTCTGGGGATTATGATTCGGAAGTTTCTCACGATGACGACCATGGAGATTGTGATGTTGGGACGGGGGCTGGCGCTTTTAGCCAAGACATTCTCAAAATAGAGATACACGGGCCCGAGGTAGGTGACTATACCTGACGCTCGACGTTCTGCCACCTGTACTAACCAGAGCGCTGCAAAATTAGCAAAGCCACTTGACTGTCATAGACGTTCCGGGCATCTTCCGCAACTCTACACCTGGTAGGCTGTACGGCCACCCTGTTTGGCTTGCGAAAACGGGCTTAACCTATGTTCCAAGGCCTCACAACCGAGACGGACATCATTCTCGTGAGAAACATGGTGCAGTCCTACATGAATGATCGTCGCACCATGTTAGCTTCCCAAAGTCCGCATCTGGACCTGAAGGATGCTAATGCTTCGAAAGTATCCTCGCCGTCATCCCTTGTAACGTGGATATCGCCACACAAGAAATCTTGAAGCTCGCCCAAGCAGCAGACCCCGAAGGTGTAAGAACAATGGGCGTCCTCACAAAGCCAGACTTGGCCACCGAAACGGCAACACGAAGCGCCGTCATCGATCTCGTTCAAGGTCGACGAAACACGCTCAAGCTAGGATACTACGTCGTCAAGAACCGCGGTGCCGACGACAAGACTTCGAGCCTGGCGAAGCGTACGGAGAAGGAGACGGCTTTCTTCATGGCGCCCCCTTGGACGCGTATCAGTGAGCGATGCGGCGTCACGGCTTTGAAGGATAGGCTCCGTCGTCTGCTGATGAATATCTCGCGACAGGAGTTTCCGCAAGTCAAGTCGGAGATTGAGGAGCGGCTTCGACGCTGCAAGGCCGAACTGGATATCATGGGCCCGTCTCGCGGAGATCAGAGCACACAGAGGCAATACCTCGGAAGACTTGCTACACGCTTCCAAAAGGTGTCGTTTGCCGCCCTCAACGCTCTTTACACGGGCGAGGAAATCTTCAAGTCAGACCCCGAACTGCGGCTCATGACGCGAATCATAAAGTTGAACGAGGTCTTTTCCGAGGTATTTCTCAAACGGGGTCATCGACAGCTCTTTGGCGACGTCGGTGAAGATCGAGACGGCTCCGTGCAGAAGAATGAAAACGGTCCGGATGTTGAGAACTTGCCCTTGACCAAGTATCGGGAGCTTGGCAGTATCGTGCGGACGGATAAGTTTGAGTGTCCGTTGCCATCGGAGGAGCCCATCGTGGGATGCGTAAAGGAAGTCTACCACTGGAGTCGAGGACCGGAGCTTACAACCGTGAGTTGTTTCCAAACATCCTTTTTCACACCTTTGATTGCGCTCATCTGTTGTAGTTTGGAGGAACAGTCCTCTCAACCGTGTTCCAGAAACAGACGGAGAAGTGGGAGAAGCTCGCAGTATCACACGCCAGCGACGCCATCGTCCTAGTCCACGACTTCATCTACAGACTGCTAGTCCACCTCTGCCCAGAAGAGGCGGTGAGAAACCAACTCTGGGAAACGCTCCTAGTGCAAGAGCTCAGCCAGCGATACCGCAAAGCCATGGATCACGTCCGCTTCCTGCTCAAGATTGAGTGCGGCAGTAGGCCGAGCACCTTTAACCACTACTTCACCCGAACTCTCCAGGAGAAGCGAAGCGATAGGCTGTCCAAGCCGCTAGTCGCGCACGAGGAGACGGTCGAGGACGGGTCATCGATGATTCCAGCAGCGACCATCGTGAGGATCATCAAGGACAAGAGCCAGGAAGCGCAGGTGTGCGATGACATCTTGGACACGCTGACGAGCTACTACAAGATTGCGCGGGAGCGCTTCGTCGACGTCATCTGCCAGCAGGTAATCAGCTACAGTCTCCTCGAGGGCGACGATAGCCCGATGAAGGTGTTTAGTCCGGAGTTCGTCATGGGTCTCGATGCCGATCAGCTGGAGATGGTGGCTGGGGAGGATGAGGAGACCAAGGAGCAGCGGCTCACGTTGGAGAGAAGGGCGCGTAGCCTGGAGGAGGCTGTCAAGGTGCTCAGGGGGTAGATTGTGCGTGGGATGGATGGTAGCGGTAGAGACGGTAGTTGGTTGAGGCGGCTCTTTTGTCAGCATGTAAGCTGGGTTTAAGTTTGCCGCTTGCCAGCCCAACTCCCGCCAAGCTACCCTATACCCGGCAAAACCCCGGACCCGAATCCCAACCCCATCACCACCATCACAAGCCAAAACCAACCCAACCACTCTACCCATCCATCAATCCAAAACCCCCCCCCCCCCCAAAAATGGCCCAAGGCGCCCCCAAAGCAAAGCCACAAACGCAGAGGAAGAAGGCAACACACTCGAAGAAGCAAGCCTCGAAAGTCGGCAAAGCGACGACGACGACGAAGACGACGAAGACGAGGTCCAGCGCGGGCAGGAACAAGAAGGCGGACGAGGCGGCGCACCGCAAGTTCACGGCCGGGTTGACGGCCAGGACGGAGGCGTTGTTGGGGAGAGGTCAGTCATTTGGAGATCTTGGGGGGGGGGAAGGGGGAAGGGGTTGGGGAAGGGGGGTCTCGGAAGTTTGGGTAGTTGTGATGGGGTGGGGGGTCTCGATGGCGTGATGGGTGTGTTGTTGAGGGATGGAGGTTTGGTTTGTTGGTTGGGTTGAAGGTGCTACTCGGAAGACGGCGAGGACGGTGGAAACATACATACCTGTGGAAACAGGCAGAAACCACAGTCCAATAGATTCCCAAAGAAGACAACCCTCTCGCTCTATGCAAGATTAAAAGATATACCCCCCCCCCCCCCCAAACGCAACCCCATGCAAAGAAACTCAACCGACCGACAACCTCAACAACCACCACCACCACCACCATCACCACCATCAACACCGCGGTCCCCCCCCCCCCCCCCTCACAGCTTCGCCGCCTCAGCCACGTCCCCAATCCGAAACTTCTCCCCATAGCGCTTCAGGACGTTCTCGCCATGGTACTTCCAAAACGCCTTGGTCGCGTTCTTGCCCGCGAAGCGCTTCAATATCTTGGGACCGCCTGGGTGCTCGTCTATAAAGTCTGCTCTCTCGAACCCGTCAGCATCATTCTGCGACAAGTATGTTCCAAGAATTGAATGAAGGCATAAAAAAAAAACAAAAAAAGGGCTAATGCAACGAACTGCTTATGTCGTAGACACCGTCTTCAATGATCAGCCAGTAGCCGCTAGCATCGTCGCCGTGCTGGCTGACCTGGGCGGGGGTGTATTTCTGTGACATGGCCGAGGGGCGAGACGAGGAAGAGCGAGCAAGTGCGAAGAAGAAGGAATAGAGACGATGGAACCGGTTAAAAGGAACGTGATCCGACAAGGTCAGAGACAAACGAATAAAACGGACGGCGTCTTCTTTTCAATCAAGCGCCCACGCCGTTTCACCACCATCGACCGTCATCTGAGCCGAGGTTCGGAACCCCTGCGCCGCGGGTCCGGGCATCCAATCAGAAAAGGGGAGTTTAGTCACGCGGGAGGACGGATGTCGCGAATGACGTCATGGATAGAGACAGGCTGCGCCGAGGCTAGATGCATCGTCAGACTGTATTGAATTCCTTACCTACGGAAAAAAAGGACGACGGGGTGACGAACGTAGGCGCCGGACCTTGCGACTTGATATGAAGCTGCGCCAGCCTAGAGCGGGACAGCCGCGGAGGGAGCGGCGTTCCATGGCTGTGGGAAGCCATTCTCTGAGTCTGGTGATTCTGTTCTTGTTCTGTTCGACTCAGCCTGACATCAGCAGGTAAACGGACAGACGGAGGAACTCACAGTAGGGTGCGTCCTCAGCATTTCATGCACCACCCCCCCCTCATCAAGCGCCCGATCGAGCCTCCGCCAAAGGCCGACGGCAGCACGGGGATCATAACAAGCATCCGCCATCATCATCAACCCAATGTAATCCGCCTCGGTCTCCTGCCTGCGACTCATCGGCAGTTCGAAGAGGACTCGGCGAAGATAGATACCCCCAAAGAGGAGCCCCAGCGAGAATACCATCAGACCCTTGACCGCGCCGGAAGCCAAGACGGCGCAGCTGCTCGTCATGGTGATGGCGGTCAGGGTGGAGTAGCGCTCGCCATGGTGTTGGGCGCGATGGTGGGCGATTTCGTGGGCGAGGACGGCGGCGATGGCGTCGTCGGTACCGCAGAGGTCGACGAGGCTTGCGTGCATGACGATTTTGCGACCCGGCGAGACCAAGGCGTTTATCATACCTGCATCTATCGTCAGAACGAAAGACTCTGGTGATTATTCTCGGAGAGAGAGAGGGGGAACCTACCACGACCGGCAACGACGGAGCAACGCCAGGGCTCATGACTACCGCACAAGGGCACGAGACGAGCCATGACCCTCTTCACCGCCCGAGACCGCCAATCCCTCTCCCCGAGCACAAACTCCCCAATGAGGCTCTCCAGATGCTTCTCTTCCCACGCGAAGAGACGAGCGAGGAGGCCATCGGAGAAGAAGTTGAAGCGTCGCCTCCCCGTTTCCGGAACGGTGTCCGAGTTGTACAGATAGAAGGCGACGGCGACGACGGCGCAGGCCGAGGCAGAGGCGATGCGTGTTCTCGAGGAGATGCGAAGGCGTGTGAAGGGCTCGAGGAGGGAGTCTGGGATGAGGGGACGGGCGGTGCGGAACTGGGCTCGTTGGCGGCTATAGCGGGAGGCTTCACGGGTGATTTTGAGGGGGAGGCGGGCGATACTCATGGCAGGACCGCATTATCTGAGTATGGAAGAGGAAGAAGAGAAGAAGAGGCAGAAGAGAAGAAGAGGAAGAAGAGAAGAAGAGGCAGAAGAGAAGAAGAGGGAGAGGAGAAGAAGAGGAAGAGTAGAAGAAGAGGAAGAGGAAGAGGAAAAGAAGAGGAAGAGGAGAAGAAGAAGAAGAAGAAGGAGAATGGGAGAGAGGTTGAAAGTCAGTGAAGCCGACGATACCGATGAAGATTAACCACGTGCCAAAAAAAACCCCGAACCCACAAGCTAGCCGCCAACAGACTAGCCCCGCACGTGACCCCCCAAGCAACCCGACCTCGGATCAGCTTCCGTCGTTGCGGGCGCACAGGAAGGATTCTGGGATTTGTGGAGGGGGGGGGAGGGTTACTTGTGTATTCGTATGATGTATGAAGATGGGGTTCCCGTGTGTTTACTTGGCGTGTTTGTTGGTCTTGTTATGTCGCAGTTGTTGTAGGAGGGCATCTCAATCTCCAGTTCATTAGCACTATGGGGCTGCTGCTGTTGGAAGATACGGGTGAGTCTGGCTGCTACGACAAGAGTAGTAACAGACGAATACTTGGATAAAAGCAAGATCATCTACGTACCAGAAGAATGAAATCATCCAGCTGCTACAACAAGAGTAGCATCACCCATCTCCAACATACATACATCCCCCCAACAAAAGCTCTTCACCCCCCCCCAGCAAAAGGCTTCCTGCCCCAAACAACCCAAACCGGCATATAAGCATGAACCCCCCTATCGGAAACGGCCCTCCTCACGCCCACAAGCTGAAGCTCGATCTCGGCCGGACTCCGGCCGTAGACGCGATTGAAGACGCGCAGGGAGAAGCCGCTCAGCCCGCTCAGCATGTTCCTCTCCCACAGGCTACCCAGCTCGCGCTCGGCCGGGCCTCGGCTCCACGGGTTGAGCGGCATCTTGTAGGTGCGGACCTGGACGTCGACGAAGCCCACCCTCGTCAACATGGCCGGAAGAGCCGAGCCGAGGATGAAGGGACGGTGGGATTTCTGTCCTGCGGCTGTGAGTTCGCGGAACCAAGTCGCCAACGGACCCTCCCGATCCAAGGTATCGTCATCGCAAGCGACGACGCTATCCATCTCCTGGGCCTCGAACCAACCCCCCGGAACGAGAGCATCGATAGCCTGCCTCGCAATCTGCCCCTCGAAATCCTCCCAGCAGCCCGCCGTAGCCCTGGTATGGATATAATCAAACCTCTGAGAATACTCCCACGGATCCGAGCTGTCCTCGACGAAGAAGGACACGTTGGGCGGCACCTCGTCAGGCTGTATGGGCGAAAGATCCGTCGCCACGACGCTGGCTTCAGGGAACAAATCGCCCATCTGAATGGCCCAGTCGCCTATCCCCGTCGCGACGTCGAGCACCATGCTCGGTCTGGAGATGGGAGCGAGGAACAAGCGACCGCCGAGGAGACGGCGCAAGGCTAGACCCTGCAGCGCAAGCCTCTCCCTTTCCAGCGCGTCATTGGGGAACGCATAGGCTGGTAAAGAAAGGTCCCCATGCCTGTCAGCTTCCGGACCGGTGTGGGAACGAAGGAGGAGGGTTGGGACTCACATCCTGCTCTGTAGGCGTGATACGTCCTCCCAAACTCCTCGGGAAAGGCCGTGACGCTCTCGGACAGCGAAACAGAAGAGTCAGGTCTGTCCCGGCTCACGTGATTAGTGAATGGACGATGTAATGGAGAGAGAGAGAGAGAGAGAGAGAGAAAGAAACAAGGAAATAAAGAAACAAATCTCACCTCCTCCCCTCCCCAGCACACTCAAAGGTAAACTCAAAGCCCTCGAGCCCAAACCCAAGCCCAATCCTCGCCATATCCAACATAGATAGCCCATCACGAAACAAGAAACAAGGCCATGACGACGACGACGACGACGACGACGACGACGACGACAACGACGCCTCTCATCCATAAACCCCCCCTTCACGTGGCCCCCCTCGTAAGCCCAACCCAACACGCCTTTCTTTTTCCCAGCCCGACGTTTCATGCACCCAACACTTGGCCCCAGCCATCCAACTCCCCACGCACCAGGACCCCGGGAATACGACGGCCAACCGAATATCCTACCTGGGTGTATGTATCTGCGTGTATTCACATGTATGATGTATGTATTTTCTATACGTGTACGAATAGGTATGCCCTATATCTCTACTGTATCACGTGTCTACGAATATATCCACGCTTCGACTCTAGTCTCCTCTCACTCGTCCCAACAGCTCGGGATAGAAGCCGCTGATGCCATGGCATGAAGTCGGCTATCGTCCCGATCAATCCGGCCAAACAAGTCGTGCATTGATAGCGTGAGAAAAAAAAAAAAAGAAAGATTCGGTTGTAAGGCCGTTACCACCGTCCGTGTCTATATCAACTCCTCGAATGACGACAGCATCCGGGCAAAAGACCCTCCCTCATTAGTACATGCAGCCATGTAAAATTCATCTCATCCTCGTCTATATACATACATACATCATAATCTCCACGAGCCCCCATCTCAGCCATCCCCAGCTTTCATGACAGACAAAAGAAAAGAAAAAAAAAACAAATCTCAACAAGAGACTCCCTCATTACATCCAAGCCTCGGCCTCGCCTCGTACAACATGCCAGGGTATAAACGGTACATCCCAGAAAAAAGGGGGGGGGGAAACAAAAAAAGAAAGACTGCCATGACCAAGGCCCGGACGGGGTGAAGGAACATGATGATCATCGTCACCACCCTGTCGGCTAGTCAACACGAGGCCGGACTGGCGCAAGCCTCGCTACCGTTCATGGGCGAAAGGTACGTGGTGTCGATGCGGAAGATCCAGTCCATCTTGTCGCGCTCGGACCGAGCAGCGAATAACCAGGTGTTATCAGTGCCGTAGATGGCGAAGACGGCGGCGTGAAGACGTCGAGATCGTGCGCTCTCGTGACCCAGCAGGCCACGGACTTCAGGCGACGAGTCGACGCGGGCGTTGCGAAGACTGACGAGAGCCACCTCGTCGCCGTCCGAGGCCGAATGGATGTGGAGATACGGCCTCCGAAGCTCGACGAAGCGCTTGACCCATCGTTGCGACGGTCCCGACTCTGACGGCACCAGCAGGTAGCCGCCCCGGAGGACCGTCGGGTTCTTCGGCACCCGGACCACCGTCGCCGCCAGCCGGGCCGCCGTCGATGATGCCGAGGGAGGAAGCTCGGGCGCGATGCCGTTGCAGGGAGACGCCGTGTTGGCCGGGCTGAGGATGCGTACGAGGGGGTCGGGATATCTGGTCCAGAGGGCGAGACACTTGGCGAGGAGTCGCGTCTCGCTGCTCTCGTCGATTCTGATGGTGTCGTCGTCGGGAGGAGGAGACGGAGGAGGAGAGGCGTCTTGTCGATCGCTGATGGACGGTGCCTGCGATGTCGATGGCGTATCGTTGAGCACGTCGTCGTCCTCATCGTCATCAGGGTGTCGTCGACGAGGTGGAGGAGGATGAGGAGGAAAAGTAGGATGAGGAGGAGGAGGAAGAAGAAGAGGAGGAGGAGGAGGAGGAGGATGAGAATGATGACGATGATGACGGGCAGGACAAGGCGAATCAGGGGTCACCGACTCGTCCTCCCCCTGAGCCTGCCACCGGACTCCCATGGCCTGGAGCGTCGTCTGCATCGCGCACACTTCGGCCACGCGTCTCCTCCGCTTCCGCGCGGCGATGTAGTCGCTCACCAGCGACACTCCCCTCGGCGCCCACCGGACCAGCTTCTCCTCGCCCTTGACGTAGTCGTGCCGGCTGCTGGCCCGCCAGAGGTCGCCCGCCCGCTTGACCGGCACCGGGCGAAGCGTCAGCGTGAAGATGCCCGTCGACCATCGCACGAACCGGACCTGCTGGAACAGGGCGGTAAAGACCGACTGCTGACGAACAAAGGTCCGAGATAGGATCTGGACGCACACCTTTTGCGCGAACCGCATCGGCTCGGCCAGCTTGTCCGAGCTCATCTCCCACGATACCGTCATCTGCACCCGATATCGGTCCGCCGTCACTCGATCCAGCAGCAGCGAGTTGTGCAGGCTCGAGTCCCATTGGGCCGCGAGCGTCACCGACCGCGTCCCGTTGGCCCGGTCCCGGAAGACGGGCTCGCCGGCCAGGCTCAGGGCCACGTCCGGTCCGTGACCGCCCATGTCCGGCGTCTTCCCGGCCGAGTCCACGAGCCGGACCCGGCCGACGCGCACCGCCGTGACCCGGCCCCAGGGCAGAGCGTCGCCCGAACTGTGCGACAGGCTGATGTGTATGCGCCGCTGCAGGCCCTGGTGCAGCTGAAAGGTGCCCGTGTCCAGCTCGCTCGTCTGCGTCACCTCGACCGGTCGGTACTCGCCGTCCTCGCCCAGCTCCAGCAGCTGCAGCCGCGACAGCAGGTCGTGCTTCTCGGGCGTCAGGAACTGAGACTCGCTGAGCCTCTGCTGTCCTCCGCTGGCCCCGTCCCTCATGTCGTCCCAGCTCGTCAGCTTGTCCAGGTGCATGGCCGACACGCGAGCGAACAGGGCCACTCTCAGCGTCACGTCCCGAGGCGCCGACAGCGGAACGCTCATGTTGTGGACGCTCTCGAACCGAATCGGCCCTTCGTCAAAGTCGCGAATCATCTGCGTCGTCGTGATGCCCTCCTCCTCCGGGACGCCCGGGATGAAGAGCTGAGCGTGAACGTCGCTCCCCTCGCGCTCTGCGAATCCCACCAGCTCGCGCATCACCACGTTGAACTTGAGCCGGCTCGACGGCGCCCGAGCAGCCGACGGCTCCAGCGATAACCTCACCATGCCCACGGCGTGCGTCGTGTGCGGCGATACCACCTCCAGTCCCAGATCGTGAACTCGGCTCTCGAACACGGCCGCCAGCGGCACGTCGACCTCGCCGATGAGCGTGTACGAAGGCATGGCGGCCTCGGCGAAGGCGTTGTCCAGGCTCAGATGCTGCGCGTACTCGGGCTGGTCCAGGTACTGGTGCATCTGCCTCATCTGTCGTAGCCTATCCTGCAGCTTGTCGACGCTCCAGAGACGAACGACGCTGTTGCGGTAGTCCATGACGCGGATGCCGATGCACGGCTTGGCCGCCTCGTCCAGGGCCAGGTCCTCGCCCTCGCCCGTCAATCCGTTGAGGACCATGTCGTACGAAGAGCAGAGCGCGTGTCCGACGTCGACCACGGTGAACTGGAAGACGACGCTCTCGTTCAGCTCGTTGCTCATGATCTGAGCCTCCTTGAGCATCGCCGCCTCCTGAAGCACCGACTCGGCCATCTTGACGAAACGTCGCCCGCGCCATCTCCGTAAAGTCGTCCGCGCCCGCGAAGCCTCCGTCTCCGTCAGAAGTCGCCGTGCCGGTGCCGGTGATGGCCGCTTGACGCGCTCCTCGTACCGCTCGCGCTGCAGCTCCAGCTGCCTCTGCATCTCCTCGAGCGCCGCCTCCATTCGCGCCTTTTCGCGCCGCATTTCCTCCACTCCGGCCGCTTCGGTCGCCTCCTCGTCCGCCGGCTTGGGCGTCGACGGCATCGTCAGCGCCGTGTCGAGCGAGAAGTTGTCAATCGTCCCCGTAGACATGTACTTGTCGCGGAGATGGTACGAAGTCACCGACTCGTCGTCACCGTCGTCGCGTAGGGGGTTGACGCGCTCGGCCCGCGCCCGCTGTACGTCCTCGAACAGCGCGTTGAGCTCCTCGTCCGTCAGGCTGGCCAGGTTCTGATCCGTCCCCAGCATCGCCCCGGCCGCCTCCCTCCGGGCCAGCGACCAGTCCGAGTCCCCCCGTCCCCCGCGCGGCGCCGGTGACTCGGACCGCTGCCAGTACTCGCCGCTCGGCTCCGAAGACTTGCTCTGAGACCTGTCGTGGCCCAGCCGCGGACTGTGGCAAGGCGACGACGACGACGACGACCTCTCCAGCGCCTGGATCTGGCTCGCCGTGAGCGACTGTCGCAGCAGGCTCTGGCCCACCACCTCGGCCCGCTCCGCCCGGGCCTCCATCGGGTGGTTGAAGCGGAAGATGTGAAAGTCGCCCAGTATGACGCGGTAGCCCGAGTGTAGCTGCATCGGCGCCTCGACGCGCTTTCCGTTGACCATGACGGCCGCTCCTTCACGGGGAATCACAGTCACCGTCCCGTCGGCCGCGTTCTGAAAGGCGCAGTGGTCGTGCAGGATTCGCGACCCGTTGAGCCGGATGTAGGCCTGATGGTGATGATCGGCGTTGGCCTGGCCGTTGCCCACCGTCGTCGTCCCCGGCTTGAGGTTGTACACCAGACACTCGGCCAGCAGCGGGTCGTCCGACAGGTTGACCAGGTGCGGCATCTTCTTGGGCGTGTGCAGGCCGACGAAGCCCTTTTCGATGCTGATGCCCAGCTCCTCGAGCGCCGCTTCGCGCTCCTTGTGAATCTCCTCCGTCTTCTGTAGCTTCTGCTCCCACGTCTGGTTCAGGTCCGTCAATAGCTTCTCGCTCTGACTCAGTTGCTCGGCGATGTCCGCCTTGGACACCTTCTTGACCGCCCCGTCGGCGCCCGTAATCGTCACCATCTGCTGATCGAGCGGCGTGCCGTCTTCGTCGACTCCTCCGCCCGAGGCCGTATAGGCCGCCGCGCCGCCGCCTCCGAGCTTGCTGCGCAGGAGGGCGAGTTCCTCCTTGAGCTCGCGAATCATGCGCGCATTGGCGTCCTCGTTGATCACGGCGTGGTTCTTGATCCGCTTGGCAGAGTCGGCGTAGCGCAGCGTGCTCAGCGTCTCGTCGTAATTGATATCGGCTGGACTGATGGCCGCGATCATGGCCGTCATGCTGTTTCCGCCGAGCGAGTCCTTGAGAAGCCAGGTCAGGACGCTGTCGCGGTACGGCACCTGGCTCGTGCCCTTCTTCTTCTTGCTTCCCGTCGAAAGGTCCGCCAGCGCGGCGATGACGCGCCCCAGCGTGGATAGCGACCGATTGATCTCGGCGCCCTCCTTGAGACGCGCGCCCGTGGCACCCGTTGAAGTCGCCCGCTCCGAGCCGGCCAGATCGACGAGGCTAATCTTGGCAACCTTTTCCATGTCCATATTGGTGTCGTCGTCGTGCTTCTTCTGCGTCAGCATCAGCGTAAAGACGGCGTGACTTCGACTCGACGTCTCGTTCATGTTGGTAGCCGCAACGGTGCGCGCCTTGTTGCCCTCGTCCATGAGGTGCTCAATCTCCTGGAAGCTGCCGACGACGAGCTTGGCCAGGTCTTCGACGTAGGGTCCCGTCGACGGGTGCTCGCGGACCTTGAGGTTGCCCTTTGTCGACGGGTTGAGCAAGTCGCGGACGCGCTCGTTGTAGATTTCGAGGTACGACACCTCGACGGTGCACTTCGTCGATAAGTCGTGAGTTTGGATGTCGACTATGCGGCGGAACATTTCCTGGCAGATATTGGGAATGATGCCGACCTCCTTGCCGTATCCCATCATCGAGTACGACTTGCCGGAGCCCGTCTGGCCGTAGGCAAAGATGCAATTGTTATAGCCCTGAAAGGCATTGTCGAGCAGGGGCTTGCCGAGGTCATCGAATAGGTTGGACTGACCGGCGTAGCTCGAATCCTTCTTGCTAAAGGACCAGTAGGAGCGGTCGAAGGCGAACGTCTTGGCGCCCGAGTCCTTTGCTACTCTGCCGGCGGGACCGTCGGGCGGAGTGAGGACCGTCTGGTTGTCCTTCATAGAGACGATGCATTTTGAACCGCGATCGATCTCTACAGAGCATCCCGCGAAAGTCAGTAAATGACCTTCAGAGAAACAGAGACCCGGGGGATCAAGCCTTACCTCTGCCGTTGAAAGGTCGCACCCGCACCACCACCTTGATGTTGCCGCCACCGGCCGGCGCCATGGTCGCTGCAGCTAGCCGGTTCCCCTTGGCGAAGCGTTCGCGATGCGTCGACGCCGCGGTTTCAAGGTCCTGCAGGGCCTAAGAGTCCAGGAGGGCCTACAAGTCTGGCAGCCTGATCGTCGTGTCCATGAGCCGGGGGAGCCTTTCCCGAGGACAGCAGCGCGGTCGGGGGTTGTAACCACGTCGTCGGCGGGCGCTGGAATTCTGCGCGCCTCCCCCCCCGAGTCCGGATCGAGTAACGGCCCTGTCTCGCGCGTCTGTGTCAACAACAAATGCTCCCAAGACAAATAGGTCCGTCGGCGAAACTGGGACGATGCCTGTCAGTGTCAGGGCGAATCACGAGCTGTCCAGGGCAATGCCTGGAGCCTTTCCCGGGCATTAACCGACGCCATCATCCCGTCCATCGATGCTCAGCGACCCCGCATCGAGGGCTTACGTAGTGCCCGCTATCGATTGCTTGACTCGTCATTATTCATCAGTGGCATCATCACAAAGCCAAAGCCAGCGCTCGGTTCATGGCTGCAGCCTGCCCTTGACAGGGATAAAGGCTCGAGTCCGTTTCAACTACCTGGATCACGACGACGCGTCCCCTGATGGAGAATCACGTGAGAAAGGGCGGAAACAAGACGACGAAACAAACTAAAAAAAAAAGGGGGGACCGGAAGAAATGCCCGAATCGGTAGCCGCCCGTTGGGTCTTGGATGCCCAACGCGTTCCTCGCAACGATGCCAAAAGACAAGACAAGACGGCGAATCCTACCTAGGTCCCGCCGACCGGGAAAGAGAAAAAAAAAAAAGGCGCCAGAGACGCACCACTCGCCTGTCTGGCGTGGCCAGATTCATCTTGCCATTCGCCCGCCTCACTATCACGTACGGCCCACATGCATCTGGCCATATACGGCACCGTCCGGCCGGTCTGAAGCCGCATGCCGCCAGATTTCCTCCTTATAGCCACGCTGCTCTGCCTCTTCAACCTTGGCCATTATCGTATCCCGTCTCGCGCCTTGAGCTCATCGCCATGTCATCCTCGTCCATGAACCGTTACTGGATCCCTTACCTCGATATCCATAAAAAGGTCATCACCCAGGAGCTCCAATACCATCTGGGGCCCCAGGCAACCGTCCGGCCCTATACCCTCCAAGTAGCCCCCCAACGAGACTGTCGACCCTCGAGCGACTCACTGATGCGCGCAGGGAGAGGACGGCTTTCTCATCTCGACGCCGGGAGCCTGTCTGACCGACGTAAGCTCCTGAGATAGCCGTCGTCCAGTCTTGGTGGTTGACACCAGCTTTCTCCTCCGTGCCTCAGGAGCAGATTGATGATATCTGCAGAAAGTCCAAGCAGCTGTGGGACAGACAGGCGGCGGCCAAGATACAGGAGGACCCGTCCAAGACGTTGAAGCGGCCGCTTCACCAGCCCGTTGTTATTTCACGGGGGGGCGGTGACGCCAGGGGTAGCAATCGATCACGGCCGCCCAAGTCATCGGTATAAATCGAGTGAGTGATGTGGTCGTCGAGTGGTACGTGTCGAAGAAACCAGTATTCTCGACCAGAAGGACATTATCAAGACACAATCGTCTGCAAACATACGTATTACACGACTAGTACGAATAGTTGGTATCAAAGCTGGTAGCTAGTATCATTCCCCCCCTCCCCTCCCCTCCCCCTTTCCCTCCTCCCCCTTCTCAAAGACAAGTTGACGCCATCTCGATCCTTGAAACTAACCACCGTCCGAAAAGGCAGCTCCCTCAAAGCTGCCCTCATAGCGCCCAAGGTCCAACGGCCCCGTAGACCAGACCATGAGAGCCTGCACGCGGGCCGAAGCGCCGTCCACCCCAACAACATACCCAATCACGTTAACCCATTCACCCACCCGCGTCAGCTCCTCGCCCAACGCCCGTAGCACGAGCTTAACGTCGACGACCACAACGACCGCCGAGCCCCTATAGCCGAGCTCCAGAGAGGCAGAGGCCGTGGAGTAGGAGGTGACACTGCAGGCACGAGTCAGTCCGTCATCCGTCGAACCACACCGCGCCCCGTCGTCTCCCTCCCCCCCCCCCTTCCTTTTCCCCAAAGTACACCTACCATCCCAAGAAGCGCACCTTTTCGCCCAACCCACATTCAGGCAACGACGGGAAGTGGCAGAGCCGCGAGGGGACCGGCCCGCGGGACATCATGTGCCCGGGTGTGAATGCGACTGCGTATCTGTTCCCCTCGACGTCGTAACCCTTTTCCGTCGTCGAGCGAGCGTGCTAACGGAGTCGTGCCACTCTGGACGGTTGATTGGGCAGAGTCATTGGGCTGGATAGGCCTGGTTGTGAGTGTAGGCGGGATGTTGGCCTTCTGAAGAGGCACATGATGAACTGGATTTAGCCTGCCACCACCTTGATGTGAGGCGGTGACGGTGATGGGAAGACGCGTGACGGCCGATAAGCGGTCGCCTACCCTACACATCTATATGAGACCCACTCTCCGGCTTCATTCCCGGCCCCACTCCGAAATGCCTCCGCTCCATCCATACCATCCATCGTCTTATCGACTTCGAATCAGGTATTGATAGGCAACTGTGCTGTTGTCCAGGCTTAGAGGTAAAGCAACCATCTCCAATTCACCCACCCATCACCAGCCCATTACCCACGCAAAAGCGTCGAACCAGTCCACACGAGCGGTCCCGATCCCACCTCCGAGACCTACTCATGGATGCCCAGGTCCTTCTCCACCATGCCCCTGCAGATGGGATGGTAAAAGTCCTTATTCCTGGCAAAAGTATCGAGCGCAAACTGTCTCTTGAACTTGTTGAGCTCCCGGAAGAGAGGCCGCACGTATTTCATCCGCCCGACCGCCCCTAGCAGCTCGGCCACGCCGTACACGCATGTTGGGTCGTGCGCCTTGAGTGCTACAAGGTAGTAGGCCGTCTTGAGCTCTGCGTTCTTGGTCGTGATTAGGTCGTAGACCTTGCCGAGCTGCTGCGCTCGTTCCGCGCTCAGGGCCGTCGCCTGCTGCACTCTGTCGAGGAAGACGAGCTTCTGGTTGGCCGTCATGGATTCGACATCTTTCGCACTCGGCTCAAACGACTATCCCCTGGCTGTCAGATAGATTATCAGATGACGTCCGCCAGCCAACTCACATCATGACCCCATTTCTCGGCCAAGTCATAGCATGCCTTCACCATCGACGTGTCAAAGTCCGGCTTCGGCGGTAACCCCGGCGTGTAGAACTTTGCCTCCCAGTCGATTGCGTCGACCTTGTTAATGACCTCTTTGTCGCCGAGACCCTTGAAGAACTGCACAAACGTGTCGCGAAACTCGAACGAGTCGAGCGACTTTTCCGACCACTCAGTAAAGTAGTGAGGGATGAACTTGTCGAAATTCTCGCGCCCAACCAGCCGATCCAACTCGTACAGAAAGTGGAAGCCCTTCTCGTAAGCCACCTGACTGTAGACATCCTCCGGGTCGGCCTCGTCGTGGCGAATCACCAGCTTGGTGTACTCGTGATCTTTGCCGAACAACTTGACGGCGTCCTCAAGCCCCTTCCAACCAATGATTGCCGAAAAGTCAAAGTGTGCTTTTCCGTGCATCTCGCCCAGGATCCGACGTTCCAGGTAAACGGTCCACCCTTCGTTCAGCCAGCTACACGTTGTGAGCTCCAGGAATATTCGTGCCTCGCCGCGGTAGGCTGCTCACAAGTGCTCCCAGCTGGCATTTGTCACGAGATTGCCGCTCCAGCTGTGGCTAAGCTCATGGGCAATAACGTCGACGTTCTGACGGTCGCCACTAATAATGGTCGGCGTGGCGTACGTGTAGATGGGATTTTCCATACCTTGAAGGCCTCGTCAGACGTCTATGCCCTGCGGCTGTCTCAAACCATGGTTCACTCACCGCCATAAGGAAAACTGGGGGGCAGCACGAGGACATTATATTGGCCCCATCGGTAGGGAAAGATGAGCTTCTCGGCAACTTGCATAAACTTGTCCATGTCTCGCTCAAGCTCCCACTTGCAGTCGGCCAATTCATTGGGTCCGGTAGCAACGAGACTGCGAGAGCCGATAGGCGCGGCGACGATGTCTCCCGAAGCGAGAGCAAAAAGATACGACGGGATGGGGACTTTCTGCTCAAATTGGTAGACCGTCTCGACCCCAGGAGCGGGGGCATCGGGGCCGACGGCGACTCCGCTAGCAACAGCGGGAAGAATAGACGTCAACTTGAACGTGTAGGTAGACTTGATGTCGGGCGTATCCTGACAGGGAAAGATGGATCTAGCGTTGATGGCCTGGCACTGCGAAAAGACGTAGGGGTACTTGCGGCCGGACGTCTGAGCAGGCGTCAGCCACTGCAGAGCCGTGCAGCGTTCCGTCGTCTCCAGATAAATAGCGACATGAACCGAGTCGCCCTTGGAAGCCCCGCCCGGTACGGCAATGTGCAAGGGAGCACCCAGAGGGTCGACATGAGGCTTGAGCTCCCACGCCGCCTGCGAAGCGTTGACCTGGACCGACGACACGCTGACGAAGCGGGTATCTAGAACAATCTCGCTGCTGACTCGGTCCGTCTGGCTCTGCAGCTGCAGCAATACGGAGCCTCGAAGGCGCTTGGCATCGAAGTCGAGGGCGAATTCCACCGTTGTGTGACGCGTACGCCAGGCCTCGTAGTTGGAGGCCGTCGACGGATCGCGGTGCGCCATGACGAGAGAGGCCGAAGAGCTGCGTCGACCTGAGAAGATGAGGAAGATACGGTGAACGGGAGGCCCGAAGGATGGACGAGGATCAGGCCTGCTGCATCCTCGTCGTAAGAGGCTCAACATGGTCGACGTCCATCGGCTTCGGCGTTTTTCCCGCCCCGCACCAACGGAGCACTGTTGCCCGAAGTGGGGCCCGGAAGCTACGTCAGCACGTCATGTGACTACATACTTTGTTCGACCTCGTCCGTTTGACTGAGCCCAAGTTGGCACTTCGTCAGCCTCCTCTTCTGCAATTTCTGGAACTGTGCTGCCTTTTCGAGATGCGAGACATTGAATTACGGCCTCGAAGGTGTCCTAAAGATCGTGCCGACGGGAACAGACGATGATGGACTCTTCACTTCGCCGGCCCTCAGAGCTGAGCCGCAGCCGAGACCATTCGCTGTGGAACTCGGATATCCGTGCAGATTTGGGCGGTCAACAAGGTGCAGATAATCTGAAACCATGAGTTGCCAAAGTCCTTTGCCAAAATTTAACTCAGCCCCGCGTTGCCTCGACCATGGCCTCTGAAGCTCGGCACTCAGCGAACTCATGAGCGGCATCAGAGCAGATAGCGGCCAAGACTATATCAACAAAGTCTGTTATAGACCATCTCGGAGTCGGTGTATTGTGAGCTTTAAATCGCGCCCAGAAGGCGGACGCATTCAGCCGCCAATCTGAGCGCATCGGACACGCCGCTCTCCCACACGCCCTCAGAAGATGGCGGGAAGGCAAATTAAATATTAACAGAGACATGGCTTTGCATTCAAAGTATAAATACTACTAGGTAGGGTTCAACACACCAAACGGAAGATCCTCAAAAGACGGTTCTCGGTGGCGAAAGGGGTCATATGTAGCTTATATGCACTCTGGGCGTCTGCAATCTTCTCGAGATTATTATACTTGCCCTTTCCCAGCGCTAGATGTCGATGAATCTCTCTCGCTACAAGAAACGCCCTTTGCGTGCTTCCCTCTCTAGATTTAGCGAACAAGACACTGGACTTTATTTCTCATCTATCCTCGTCCATCAGGATTCTATCTAATCTATTCCTGTCCTTGGAGCAAACATCTCTGCACTCGATCGCCCCGGTCAAATTTCACGATGCGAATGCACAGTCTCCTAATCGTTGCACTTCTCCCCGGCACACTAGGCTTCTTCGCAGCCTTCGGCCGCTTCCTAGTCAGAGCCAGGGCATCATCCTTCGCCCGGCCTCGAATGCCGGGGGGGTTTCGCGGACTTTCTCGCAACCTCGGACGTCAGAGTGAAAGCATAGGGACACCGCCTGTGAGGCCAGGTCGATCGCTAAGCAATGCCGACCCTGCAGGCAAGGTGCCCGAGATGCCTCCCGATAAAGGCTACTCAAGCAGCTCGAGTCTGGATTCAGGCACCAGCCCGCCAAGTCTGAGCAAAGCCAACAGCCAGCCCTGGCAATTCGAATCTTACGCACCCAGCGCTCCTCACATGACACACTTGAACGGCATGCGTCGCACGCGTGATACAAACTGGGCCAGCTCCCACCAGCCTGACCATCCACTAGGCCCATCATTCAAACCCTTGGGACAACAGCTGGAAACTAACAAGGTAGGCCAAGGAGGCTACTTATCCGGTCAAAGCCAGCCGGGTCCCTCTCCAGGAGGCCCAGCTCAAACAGGCCGCTATGGCCAACCTGCAAGTCCCGGCTCAGCAGGGCTCAATAGTCAGACCGCGGGTCCGGGTCAGGCACCGAATCCAGGCTCACAGGGTTCAAGTGGCACCGGCTCAGGCATGGCCCAAGCAGGTCTCATGGCCGGTCTCCCCACAGCTATGGGTAGCCTCCCCGGAGCCTTTGCAGGGCAAAGCCAGGCAGTTTCAGATTCATTCTCCGCCAGTCAAGGTCCCAGCAACGTACCTCTGGGCTCGAGTCAAGCAGATTCTAGCGGCCAGGCATCAAGCCAAAGCCAGCTCGGTCCAAATGGCTATCCTATAAGCCTAGGCTTTGGAGACCTGAATGTCCACGCAAAGAGTCAAGGCCAAGCAATTCAGAACAACTTGCCGGGAAGCCAAGGCCAAGCGAGTTTGAGCAGTTCCGGAGGTCAAGTTCAACAAGGTCCTCATGGCTTCACACCAAGTCAAGGCCAACCACCTCCTGGGGGTCACATACCAAGCCAGGGTCAGCCAAGTTCGAACGGCTATACAGGAATCCCAGGCCAGATAGGGTCCAATAGCCCCATAACGCTTCAAGCTCGACCAGGTTCAGACGCTTATCCAGCCAGCATCGGATTCGGAGGCTTGAACGGCCATCCGGGAAGCCAAGTTCAAACCGGTCCGAATAGCAACATGTACTTTCAAAGTCCAGGCCAGGCAGCTTCCAATGGCCATCTGGGCCAGGGCCATCAAGGATCGAATAGCATCTCGGCGAGCCAAGTTCAAGTGGGTGCCAATGATTACCCGGCAAGTTATAACCTCGCAGAGAGCCAACTTCCCAAAGGTATTCCGGGAAGTCAAAGTCAACCAATTCCGAATAGCCGCCTAGCAAGTCCAAGTCAAACAGGCTCGACTGTCTATCCGGTGCGTTCGGGCCTGTCAGGTCCAGACGGTCAGCTCAGCTCCAATGGCTCTCCAGCAAGCTCACGTCACTCAGCACAAGCGAGTTCGGACATTCATCCAACAGTTCAAGGCCCAATGGGCTCTGGTGATCACATATCTCCAGCAAACCCACGTCATTCAGATCAACTAAGTTTGCAAGGTCAATTAACAGACAGCTTTCCAGGAAGCACAGGCCAAGGTACTGAGCTACAAGGCTCGGGCGCCCATCCAAGAAAGACGCGTTCGGCGGGCCAACCGCCTGCAGATCTGCAAGATGATGCGAAAGGTCTAGATCGTCCAGGCTCGATGGCTCAAGAGAATCGACGAGGAAGAACAGACCCTGAAGAGAAGATGAACGGCAACATGATGGAAGAAACACCAATTCCAGCTCCGCCACCGCCATCAACGATGCCCCAAGAACTGGGCTTTTGGAAAAGCATAGGATCCAATACAGCTCAAGGGCTGGGTGCGAACGTCGGGGTCGGAGTGGGTAACGTCATAACGGGAGGCCTGGGCTACGCTCTCGGAAAAGCCACAGCGGGAGGAGCAGGTGTTTATCCTGGAATGGGAACGGGAGGGATGGGGATGGGCGGTATGGGCAGTATGGGCGGTATGGGCGGTATGGGAGGGATGGGAGGGATGGGAGGGATGGGAATGGGAGAGTCAGGCATGGGGATGGGAGGAACGGACATGTCTGGCTCCTCACAAGTTCCAACGATGCCACAAGCAGCAGAAGACACGGACTACTCAGACGACATGGAAGCGACGCTGGACGACAAGAAGGATCCCAGCACTGCGTCGAAATACCAAGCCGACTCGGACTGGGGCGAAGAAGAGGACGAAGACGAGAGCGAGGAGGCGGCAGACGAAGAACCATCAGATGACATGGAAGCTTCGAGCCACAAGGCGAAACACGACAACTCCAAGGACATGAAAGAGAAAAGCCAGAGACAGATGCACAGACCAAGCTCTGCAACGAGCCTCGACGACATGGAAGACCTGTATTCGGACTTTGGAGAAGAAGAAGCAAGCCCTTCGGACAGCCGGAAGACTTCAAAAGATGGGAAAGAATCCAGACCTGCCCCTAAGAATGAATCAAGCTCCGCCAGGATCGAAGACGCCCCGGAGATGGAAGAGACCAGCACGGATGCTGAACAAAACTCAACTCCTGCTGCAATGTCAGGCCATTCAGCAACTTCAATAACACCTGCAGACAGTCCAGGTCATGTCAAAGATTTGGAAGCTTCGGTCAGCAGGGAACTTGAAGAGTCTAAGGATGTCGAGGATGAGCCAAAAGCATTGAAGGAACATTTGAAAAATGCAAGCGCCGCTTCCAACTCATCGGGCTCGGCGGAAACGATGGAAAAGACGGCTCATAAGTTGTTCACTAGATCCGCTGAAGATGTGACAGATGACGAGGAACCGCAAGGAGAAGGTAAATTCCTGAATTCGAATCAGGGTTGGAATGCAACAATCCTTTCCGAGGTGAACCTCACAACAAGTGAGACAACAGCCACACTCACACCAGCAAACGGTTCAAACTCGACAGTCAGCCGCCAAGTCGCAGTCGCAGAGCAAGACGCAACATCAAGCTGTGGAGAAGGTCGTAGCGAAGAGTACGAAGTTCTGACACAAGAAGATGAAGAAGATGAAAGCCCTGGCCTCGCTCAGAATCCCCCCTCTTCAGTGACTCAGACCAACTCGACAGCTTCGAAACTCGAGTCCCGAAACCTGGAGAAAAGAAAGAAGCTCAAGTGCGGGCCAAGTTACTGCCAGAGAAGAGGCTGGTACCAAAAACGCAGCAGGTTCATGGCGGCGGAGTCAGACACGTACGAGTGGACGCTGATGACGCGACGGATCGCCAACTGGTCGAACCTCGTCGTAGAAGACTGCAGATGGGACGGGCAGCCTCCCAACTGCGGCTTCGCCGAGGAGATGGAGGGAGACGTCAAGCTTGGGTGGACGTTGGTTATCGGGGATCGAGTTCACTGGAGGGAGATTTGCGAACAGCATTTCTCGATTTATTTTAATGGCAAGGACTGCTGTGAGAAGTATGAGTATAGGAATCCGTGTCGCAGGGGTTATAGAAGGCTTTGGTGTTTGTCAAAGGTAAGGGCCGTCCCTATGCTGTGGCCACTGCTGAGTTGAGCTGGAGCTAACAGAGATGTTGCAGAATCCGTTCGAGAATTAGCCTCATGACGAGTTGACTGGGAATGAAAGATGGAGCATATATATGTGTTTATATATCTATAGCCAGATCCGACTCTAACACGTCTTTTGTTGACAGATCAATCCTGTGTCTGTATGTACAGATGACTATGGCAAGACAACAACCAACAACTGATGCAACGCTAAGACAAGACGGGGACAGCCTGTCGCAACAAGCTCAATCTACCTTGACCCCTTTACGCTCCCCCTTCTTCTTCTTCTTCTCTTCCGACTCCTTCAGCGTCTCAATCAAGCGAAGACCAACAGCCCTGCTACTCTCATCGTCGACCTGCCTCGTCCAGAATTTGTTCCCCGCCGTCATCAGTACAGACTTACGACGCTCCCTCTGCTCTACCCCCAGTCCGAGCATCTCGCTCTTGTTGGCCTCGAGCTGCTCCAGGTACTTCTTCCGGCGGATGTAGTCGGCGTCTCTCTGCTTGCGGATCTGCTCGGATCCCATTCTTTCGAGTATGGAATGCACGATGGCGCGGACGACGAGGAAGATGTGCTCGCTGACGACGATGGTCAGAGGCAGAGTCCACCAACCACCAGACATGGAGCCGTCCAAGCCCAAGAGTCTGGGCCCGAACAGGTGGGAGATGGCGGCCGTGGAGATGCTCCCCAGCCAAGTCAGGAAGCCCAGATTCTGAACCCAGGGCCCGATGCCCTCGGCCCGGATGGGAGGCGGCCGCTGGTGCTCGATGCAGATCTTGAGGAAGTCGGACCGCAGCTCGATCCAGTTGTTGATGAGGAAGCCGATGGGCATCAGGGGCCAGACGGGGCTGAAGAGGGCCAGATGGCCGAACTGGAGCGTCATCTGAGAGATGTCGGCCTGGACGTCGTAGGGTGGAAGAGAGGCCTGACTCCGGGCAGCGACGAGAAAGGCCTGCTCATCCGGATGATCCTCCGGAGTGCACATGAGACTGGTAAGTTCGGATTGGGAAGAGCGCCAGTTGCGATAGCACGAGCGGACGGTCTGCTTGATGAGAGGGAAGAGAAACTCTTCGCCAAAGTGGGATATCTGGCCCGTAACAGTCAGGGCAATAACCTCGCGTTGAAGACGTTCCGGGTTGGCGTGAAAGGGAACGTCTGTGAACTTGGCGACGTCACCGAGGATATAGCGGAGGATAGCCTCGAGATGGGGCACGAAGTAATCTCCAAAGGGGACGTAGACAAAGGCAGTGAGGATGATGGGGAGATAGTGCGTTGTGAAGCTGAAGACGAAGACCTTTTGCGCCTGGGATCGCTGGTGCGATTCTGCCGTTCGGTGGTTCTCAAAGTCGGTCAGCGTCTCGGCAGCGCCCTCGAAGAAGTTGCTGATGTAGGGCAGGCCGATGGCGAGGAGAGCGGTCGGGAGATATTCCTATTAGATGCTCAGTTTCTGTTCAAAGGAGGGATATGTATGGTGAACCTACCAGATAGCTTTTGTACGGCCCATCATAAGCCTCGGATATCAGCACCTCGATGGCGAAGACTATGGCGATGAGAGCCCCCAGCGTCAAGGCGGCGGCGAGAACGACGGGCAAGTGAACCAATCTCCGGGCAATCTGCTTCCAGCGAGGATAGTGGTGCCTCGTCCGTCCCGCGTCATCGACGACGACGCTGTCATACAGAAACTGAGGTCTGTCAGCCGTAAGGCGATGAACACCCTTAACCTCCCATCGCATGCTGAGATCCACCTGCTTCAACTTCCAGTATTCGACGAAGACGACCGACCACAAGCCCGTGACAAAGGTGTATAGTTGCGAGTACGAAGGCAGAAAAGCGAGGGCCAGCAACCCCGTCAGGGCCGGAAAGATGAGGAACAGGATGTAAGTCTGGGTAAAGGCAAAGTAAAAAGCAGCCTTTGAGCCGAGAAGGTCGCGGATCTTGTCGAAGTCGTCGTCTCGGAGCACGAGCTTCTTTCCCAGGTGTCGGAGCAGCGACTGGCTTGTTCGCGGGTTGTGCAGCGGGAACATGGACCGGACGTTTTCGAAGGGGCCGTATCCGGGCGTTATGTCTGCTCCGCCCATGTGGTTGGGCCAGGTTAGGAGGTGATGCATGGAAAGGAGATCTTCGGCTTCGTGTTTGCCGTCGATGATGGTTTGGCCTCGGCCTCCGGGATGGTTGGAGACGATGCCGTACAGCCAGTCTCTCACTCTGCAAGGAGAATCATCAACGGGGATTCGGGGGATCCGTAACTGGACAGAAACTCACCTGGATTTATAGATGGCGTTTCCTAGGATCTCGCGGGGGGCTTTGACGAACAGCAGAAGAGACTGGTCGTGTCCTGCCCTCACCTCGGTATGAAGACCAATGCTCTCGACCCGAGCCAACAGCGTCTTGAAGTCCTCAACAGCCGTATCGACATCTGCGTCAAGCCCAATGAATACACGTAAGAGAAACCCCAGCCAAAAAAAAAAAAAGAGAAGAGGTGCTTACCGACGAGAGAGAAGTCAAAGTGGATGACATACTTGTCATTGTACGCCAGCCGCTTCAACTCGGAAGCAAACTGCGGCGCGAGCTCCCGATGAGCAGCAGCCGAAAAGACCTCCCACGAAGTCTGCCTCGAAAGCCGGAACTCGACGTCGGACGCCATGATGACGGAAGGCGGAAGAGGATTTGCAGAGGGCAGGGCCTTTCGTAGGTCTGACGAGGCGACGTCAGCCTCGTCGTTGGCTAGTGCTTAGCACAGCTGCCAATACCAATCATGCGTCCGGGGCTGCAGAGGAGTTGCATGCGGAAGCTCCCGACGGCAGGGAAGAAGAGCGAAGGGGGGGGGGGGGGAAGGTTTCTACGATTGAGCTTGGCCGTTGAGCTCGGGCTGGGGTCTGAAACTCTAGGTTGGTGGAAGGGGAGTTTGACGTGGCTTTGGGGGGGGGGGGGGATCTGAGACAGGGTTGTCATGATTCCGGGTTAGAGGCGGAGGGGTGTCTGCTCAACTGTCTCAATGTTGGGAGTTCAATTATGGGCTCAGGACTGCTACTGAGTTGTGATATTAGTAAAGAGGATTAATGTAATGGGCATTACCTTTGGCATTGAGAAGACCTTGATGGCGGCAGTGGGACTCGAGGTTGTCGAGTTGTAGACACAAGGCTGGCTAGAAGGGGACTAGAGCACCGCCGACGCCGAAGGATCCGCGACCCTTTGGTCTCAGGGAGCGGCTTCATGGGCGGAGCGATGAGAGTGTCAAAAGCTCGTTCTCAACTAACATAACCCTGAGAATGCCCTTGACCCTTCAAGGTTTACCCGTCGGGCCGGGAACCCGGTCGCCGGCAACTCTCGGTGAGATGCCTCCTTACATTGACCCTAACTCATAGAGGTACAAGGCAGGTTCTAGGACGGATCTACCGCCATCAGAGGCTTCATGTAGGTACATGTTTTGTCCTGGAACGTAGATAGCTGCAAGGATTGATCGAAGACTGACACCATCGTAACAGAGCAACGGAATCAACTGACAACTATCCTAACCAGCTCAAAGACACAACCATGCTCAGACAGCAAGACCAAACGGCAAACCACGCTCCCTCCCAGCAACTCCCCAGACCATCGCCACCCGACCGTCGGACAAACCCACCAGACCAAATCTTACATCAATGCCTCGGATGGCTGCCCAGTCCTGCAAGGACGGGGGCTTCTTGCTTTCTTCACATTGCCTCCGTAGATGCGGCAAAGCCTTGGCCCACACATTCACCATGTCGTTATCTTTGCACACACAGCCTCCAACCTCGCCCAACATGCCCCGTGACACATGGTCGAGGCCGGCTCGTCTATAGCAGAAGCCCTAGCGAGTGCCAAGATGTGGCGCCAAGAAGCAGGCGGGTTGAACAAACAGGTTGTGAATCATGCCCCTTCAACTCCCATTCGTCCTTTGGTGAATATGCTTACTCACGGCAAACTACGTTGCACCACAGCCTTTTTCATCTATTCGCTTGTGTGACCTTTTCTTGGCTGCGTCAATCATGGTCTCGTTCCTTGGATACGACGCCAGCCTGGACTTTATCTGCTTGACCTGGCGACCGGGAAACGTTTCCGGCCCGGCTTGCAGGACTCGTGAACAAGATGCCGGATCTCGATGCTGTGTTCTCGCCGAGTCTTTCCGCACCCGGATTCAAGGAACAAGACAACGATGTGAAGATCGGGAGCCGGTCTCGTCAAACACCAGACGCATCATGTGCTTTGGAAGTCGTCTTACCCGTCAAGGGGGCAAGTATACGTCCGGGGAAGCTGACCGAAGACGGTCGGTCGTACAGACGTACATGGACTGCACGGTCTGAGTGGTAGAGCACTGGAGTCTCGGTCCCGTGACACGTCAATGCAGCTCACTCGTTGCCTGAATACGTTTGGAGGGAGTGGAGAGTTGCGTCACGAGGTGCAAGACGACGCTGCAGTTGTGCCTCACGCAACGTGTCAGGACTGTGTTCGGGCAGTTGGCTGTGTGTATGTACATGTAGGGTCGCCAAGCATCGTCCCCGGGCGAGCATATAGTTGATCTGCATCATCAAACATGTCCTAAAGGAAGCATGTTCTCGCCTCTTACTTCCGATTCGTGTGTACGACGATGCCACGGTGCATAAACTGCATCTTCTGCCCCAGTCGACAAAGCCCAGCTTACCCGTCTCACGACCCGGAGTTGCATCCTCGAGTCTAGACCAAAGAAGCTTGAAGACGACAAAGCATCTCGGCCAATGAGTTCCAGCCCGTCCTCCCCGCAGACGGCATCCTTCGCCGCAACACAAAAACATCTCAACGTGTCAACCATCCATCTCTTTTCAACCACGCCGACGCCGTACGTACCGCTCTCTACATGTACGTTTCACAACATGGGACCCCAGCCAACTCAAAAAAACAGCTTAATCCGTCTCTCTCTCACCACCGTGTCTTCCTCTCGCTGACGTGCTCGGTTGGACTGCTACGTGTAGGCAGAGACCTGTGTGCTTCATCAACACCGTGGCTTGGACTGTTCGACAAACATGCCCGGATGGAATGGTGCTTACTGCTTTGGGTTCCGCCGAGATATTCTATTTCTTTACGTGTCTCCGTGAGGAAAGTCGGTTCTAGAGAATGTGCTTCAGGTTGCGTGTGATCTGCATGATGCACATGTTGTCTACGCTGCCAAGATGAGCTTTCCTCATTGACCAGAGCAGAAACGAGTAATTGTTTGTTCAAGGGGCAGGTCATTAATACATATGTACGTGCTGTCTGGAATGCTCTCGTCTGTCATTCCAACAGCTTCTTGCCGCCATCGATGAGCCCTGACACCGGCAAGGGCCCTTTTTGACTGCAGCATCTCGCCAGAGATACAGATAGCAGCCGATGCATGCTTCTCCATGTATACAAACATGTATTCGGCCGCAGTAATGTATGTATGTAGGTAAAAGAATGGGATAAAACATACCAAGTAAGCATGTAGGACCCCGACTACATGCGTAACAGAAACAGCTTAGTTGCCAAGTCTCCTGTTTTCCTCCATCCCAGCCAGTGGAAATGCACTTTTTCTCTCGTCTGTATTTGTTTGCTCCGTTCATCAAAGTCCATTGTCCGTAACCCCAGATATCCCAGCCCAAGTCATTCTCCCGTATCCCGCCCTATTCAATTCGTCCGGGTTACTGGTCGGACAAGTACTTTTTACACTTTTGATCCTGTGAGCATAATATTGACCTGATGGGAGCATACTTTCCCCCGCCATTATCCGGACCCCCTAAAAGGGAATCGCAACTTACACGACGCTATAGCCACTTCCAAGGAAATATATTCCTCTTCACGGACACCTCGGTGTCTTACAGGCACCAATACATACGAATACTCAGTCTCTCCCTGGCCTGTATAGTGCGAATAACGCTTGGCAACTTGCCAAGAGCCGCCTCCTATGTACAAAGCTGCATCATCCAACAAATTGAGCAAAGAAGCTCATGCCTCACAACGCCATCACTTGAAATCCGGCTGCCAACGCATCTTTGCATACGTATTACCTGGCTTCGATCACGGGAGACGTCATTCTTTGCTCACGCAGGGTCAAGGGTCGAAAGCTGGATGGATAAAAGGCCAAGTGGCTGCCCTCTTTTGCAGAAGCCACCGCCACTCACACGAGATACGGTCAAGTAGTCGGAACTGAGACTGTGTCTGCAGTCACTGGGGCTTCTCACTCGCTCTCATATTCCTATCAAGTACCCTCTCCCTTCCTTTATCTGTTCCCCTTGAGCAAGTCCCCGCTTGGGAAACCCGTTGCTGCAAACAAGACCGGCGGACCAAGTTTCGAAACGATTGCGTCATATCGCCTTCTCACTCGCATCTCGGTCAAACGGTCATCTCGAATACAGGACGGCAGAGGCTCCAGCCAACTTATAAAACAATCCTTTCCCGTCCCTCCATCTGCTTCTTCCTCTTCTTCTCCATCGTCCGACGAACCATGGATACCTGCCCATTCTTTTCCTCAGAAACCATGTCTACGGTCAGCCGACCGTCTCCTAAAGAGGAGTTCAACCGGATCCAAAGCCGCTATCCACTTCTCTCTTCTACGGGATGCTCACGATCCTTCTGTCAGAGCGGCCGAATGGTCCATACCGACGAGACTCGCGTGGGAGACAATAGCCGGAGTCTGGAGACGGTTGAGGCCGAAGCCGTCGACTTCCTGCGCCAAGCCCGTCGAGATGGCGTCATCGAAAACGACGAGGTCTTGGCGAGCCGCATCTCGGCCGCCCTTGAAGAGATCCGCCGCACGTCAGTTACGGTTACATTGCAAGGGAGACAAGGGGAGACGAGTCGAATCGTTCCTGGCATCTGGCAACAGTCTCGTCGGGAGCTGGAACATGGACTCAGACTGTCGTGGAAACACGCAAGAAAGTGTATCATGCGGAGCGAGTACAGCTACCTCAAGTACGATGACTCCATCTTATCACCGGAGAGAACTGGACTGACAGAAGAAGCAGGCTCCACGATCTGCGGCATGTCAAGACCAGCAAGGAAATGGGCCAGCTGCTCGTCAAGGGCATGAGCGAGGCCTTTAACGGGGGAGACATCCAGCCGAGCGGTAAGAAGCACAGTTAGGGAGCGAGCCCTCAGTGAGACCCTCGACGCTGATTCCAAGCCCAGTCTTCGTCTTCCCGCCTAAGCAGGCCAACTGTCACGGTCCCATGATCTGGAACCAGCAATTCCTCGCCTTCGCCGGCTACCGACAGCCCGACGGCACAGTCCTGGGCGACCCCATGAACACCAGCCTCACCGAGTCGATTCTCTCGCTGGGCTGGAAGCCGCCCAAGATCCGGACCCGTTGGGATCTCCTCCCTCTGGTGACAATGGCCGAAGGAGACGAGCCATTCCTGACGCCCGTTCCGGAGAGTCTCTTCCCCCTAGTCCAGATCAGGCATCCCAACCCGGAGCACGGGCCGGCCTTTGACAAGCTCGGACTCCGATGGGTTCCGGCTCCGGCCCTCTCGCAACTCGGCTTCGACATTGGCGGCGTTCAGTACACGGCTACGCCCTTTATCGGCTGGTTCATGGACGCCGAGGTTGGAGTTCGAGATCTGGCTGATTCATTTCGATACGACGCGTTGCCTTCTGTCATCTCGGGCCTGAATCTGCTCGGGCCGGGCCGCGAGATAGACGAGCTGCCTCAGTACGAGAGGCTGGCGATGCTTTCACGCGCTCAGCTTGAGCTTACCCTGGCCGTTCACTCGTCCTTCTCGCTTGCTGGCGTTCGGATGAGCGATAGTCTCACGGCCAGCGCCATGTACAGCAACTTTGACGATCAGCATCTGGCTCAGCATGGCTTCAGACTCCCGGCTGATCCGTACTGGCTGGCTCCGCCGCAGGGGAGCATAATCCCTATATGGCATCGCGGAGGAAGCCCCAACTATCAGCCCAAACCCATGATCTGCCGCCTCAGAGAGAACCCGGTCAGGGTCTGGAAGAGACGGATGGGAGAAGACGCCGTCAAGAGCAAGGAAATCAAGTCCGGAGTTCTCCTTGAGCCATCACCATCTCCAGAGACGGCGTCTATCCGCGTCTTCTACTGCAGTTCCGGTACGACCGCTCAACGGCTGGCCACCAAGCTGGAACAGCGTCTGCGTCTCATCATGGGCCAGGATCCGGACTTGCGGTCCGTTGTCTCTGCTATGCCGCTCAACGAGATGGAGCCGCACCGTCTTCGGACAGGGGATGTCGTCTTCATCGTGGCCAGCTGTGCGGGAAGAGGTGATGTGCCGACCAACGGGTTGGCGATACTGCAGAGATGCCGGAACATGAATACCATCATCGACAGCAGCGCTTCCTTTTGCATCTTTGGAAACGGAAACTCATCGTACGGACAAAACTTCAACGGAGCGGCCATCAAGCTGGAAGCTGCTCTCACCAAGATCGGTCTCTCCAGCGCCTTGACAACTTTCCAGGCCGATACGCTCAAGGAGGATCCGCCGTGGCGACAGTTCAAGACGTGGTTGTCCAGGATCGAGGCTACATACGGCCATTCGTCTTCATTCTTCGACGACGATCTCGCCCTCTCCCAGCCGGTCGATGACTCGACTGGCCTGCTGCTATCGCAAATCTCACCTGCTCACGTCCTATCCACCGCCATGACTGACAAGGGAGACATTCGACACCTCGCTCTCGACGTCGGCGAGCTCGAGTACAGCCACCTGAGCCACGTCGACATCTTCGTTCCTCTGCAACAAGATAAGATCCAGGAGCTGCTGATGGCGGCTCAGCTCACTGGCGACGAGATGGCCACGATCGGTGGCGGACAGGTCACTACCAGGCAGTTATTCTCTCTCCTGGACCCGGAGAGGCCCTTGAAGTCGTTGAAATGGGCTTCCAAGCTGGAGCTCAAGCTGACAGCTGCCGAGGAGAGCACGCTGCTTGAAATGCCCATCGGGAAAGCCTTCCAACTACTACACGCATCAGGTCGTCTGTTTCGGATCCGCGGCTCCGCTCTCTTCGACTTCATGCGAGCTCTTCCCATCCGACGCTCTCGGACCTTCTCGACCGCCTCGTCTCAGCTGTACTGGAATACCCGGAGCATGGGCAACGTGCTGGAGCTCACGCTCAAGACGCACCCGGGAGGTCTGGTGACGGATCGGTTCGTCTCTCAGGCCCGGAGAGGAGACGGACTTTACATCCGGATCCGGAACGGACCGGGAGCTTTTCTCGTCACGGACAACAAGCCGCTGATTGCCTTCACCATCGGCTCCGGCATTGCTCCGTTAAGGGGCTTGCTGCAGGCAAAGTCGGCCATTGCGGCAGATTGCCCCCGGAAGACGCGGAACCGCCTCTCTCTATTCCTCGGCTTCAAGCAAGGTGACGCCGAGGTGATTGACGAGTCCATCCGTGAGGCGAGAGCACGGGGACTCATCGACATGCTACACCTGACTCCGAGCAACCCAGCTCATGAACGGGCACAGGATAAGCTCTTTTGCGAAGGAGTGGCCTTGCGAATCAGGAGCAAGATTCTGGAAGAGGATGCCAACGTCTTTGTCTGTGCTTCCAAGGAGGCGGCTGACGAGTTTGCTGATAATCTTGGGGCTATTGTCGGCGTCGGTTCCATACGTCAGGTTCTTGGCGAGAGATGGATCGAGGAGGTTTACGTGTGCGCTGCCGATCAGTGAGACTGAGTCTGAGCATACGGCTGGGACTGGCTTCTTATGGGTTTCGTGTGTTTGGGTGGCATTGGGGGTGTTTCTTTGGGCCAAGGATGGAAGACTGTGGACGTGGACTATACTAGCTGCATAATGCGGATGGATGAAGGACTGTTCGTAAGGCATTGATAGTTTGGTAAACATACAATGATGTGTGTGTTTGCAGATATAGTCATCATATTGATATGAGTAACGGAGAATGTAGATGTCCTACGCCATGTTGTTTTAAAATCGTTTCTGTTCATAAAAGCTGTTGTTATTTGTCTTATAACTTTGACAGAGATGCATTCAGTCAACGACATCTTGTTTGACTTGAGTCTAGGAGTAGGAAGACACAACTTGTCGGTAGCTATAGGGCATAAAGAGCAATTACCCATTACGAGGCATAGGCTAGGATAGCCCTCTCTCGTGTTAGGAAATTAGCTAGCGTAAGACAATGGCTAGGATAGCCCTCCCTAGTAGAAATGATTAGGAATATACCTATAGAAGAACTAGGCTATAAGAAAGGATTAGATTCTCCCCCTTAGATAGATAGGACAATTAAGATAATAACTCTCTTCGTACCTCTCTATATCTCTCTACTCTATACTATATAATTACTATTTTACTTTACTATAATACCTACTATATCTACTTATAGCTATCTAATAGTTATAAGCCTAGGAGGCCGTTAGAATAAATATAACGACCTATAACTTCTCTATAACGAATTACTACTATTTATTAAATTAATAATAAACCTTTTCTCGTTAATATAAATATCTACTAGAATATTAACGGAATTATTAAGTACTACACGAGCTAAGCTTACTAACCTTAGGGACTAGGATACGTAGGAGAGAGAGGTAATAAGTAGGATCGACCCTTAAGTTTATAATATAATTTTCTTAGACTATAAAAAAGAACTAGGAAAGCTAATTCCCCCTATCCTTCGCGACTATCCTAAGGGAAGCTAATATAATAATAACGATCTAGTTACCTTCGCTATATTAACTATATAAGGGAAGGTAGACTATTAGTTCGCCTATAAGCTATATAAGTTAGAAAGAAAGGAGTACTAGTATATCTCGTCGCTCCTTACGAAGGCCTAAGTAATTATACTTAGATCTATTAGCGAAGATAAGGCTACCTCCCTTAATTAGTAAGATAGGATAAGGGACTAGTTTAAAATCCTTAAAGTATCGTTAGTACTATTAGAGGGTTATATAGCCTATATTATAGGTACGGACTATATAGCCCTAATAGCTAACGTCCGCTCCTTTAAGTATAAGCCTAGGGATTAGGTTAATTAGTAGGAGAGGACTATAACGGACGCTAAGAGATATAGACTCCCTTAGCTATACTCTAGAGTATAGCTACGAGATATCGCGGATATAGTTAAGTAGCTTAGTAATAGGCTAGCTATAGCTATCTAAGAAGAGGCCCTAGTCTAGGAGAGAAAGTTAGGAGAGCTATTTAGGGTAATAGTATTATCTTCGAACGACCCTTTAGCGATAGTTATAGTAGTAGTATCGGTAATAAAAGAGGGTATCTAGACTATATTAGCGATCGTAAGGAGAATTCGTAAACTACTCCCGTAGGATAAGAGGGGGAGATAAGGGGTAAAAAGGGGAACGGCCCTAATCGTAGATTCGAACTACTTAGAATTACTAGCGAAGAGGACGAGGAAAGGAGAAGAGAAAGAGAAGGATAGAGACGACTCTCGTAGAAGGACCGGAACTTAGTTATCCCGCTCTCGATCCTAGGGGGGTAGGAAGAAGGGTAACGAAGACTATAACTAGGACTACGGAAACCGTAATTAACCCCTACGGTATAAGGCCTACGGAAAGTTCTAGCATAAACTTAAGAAGTGCTAGGGAGTTAACGATACTATAGCTCCTAAGTAGTAATTATCGTAAGAGGTAGATAAGGTAAAAGTAAGGGTTAAGTATACTATAAAGACCTATCCTAAGATTAAGAGGAAGGTTCTAGAGGTTAGAGAGAAGGCGAAGAAAGTAGATTAATAGTTAGGGAGGCCGTAGGCTAGGGAACGGAGATTAGCTAGAGAAGTAAACGTTTATAGTAGTAGAAATAAATCTATAGACTATCCTCTAGTTAACTCTTCGATCCTTAACTATAGTGCCTCTATTTATATATATAATAACCTCTTACGCTTTATATCGTTTAAACTAAGTTCGATAGATTTAGTATAGACTAGAGATAGTAAGGTTAATATTAAAGGATATAAGACTATTAAACTCTTAGTAAAAACTCTATAAGGAGGGTAAAGGGTCCTCCGCTTAAAAAACGTTACCTTTTACCTAACCTTTATAATAATAGTAGTATCGTACTACTTACTCGAGCTTTAGGGACTTCGCTAGGATATAACCCTAGTACTACTAAATCCGTTAGTAATTATTCGGAGAAGGGATAACGAACTAATCTATATAGTTACGCGCTAGTACTCCTAGTTCGTCCTATAATATATCCCTAGACCTAACGAAGATATACTAGAAGTAGCTATAATAGTACGAGTTAAGAGATTAATAGTGAGAAAGATCCTAGAAGCTAAAGCTAGGCTATAGTACGAGAGACTTAGACACCTAGGAAGCTAGGCACTAGAGAAACTAGGATAGTAACTCTACGTTAAAATTAAGGGACTAAAGATAGTTAAATGCGAAGCCTATGCTTAGGGCGTAGCTAAAAGGTAAGTATTAAGAAGACTACTAATCTAGATAAGAATTCCTAGAGAAGAGCTCTAGATTAACTAGACTAATCTTACTCTAGACTATAATAAGTTTGTTAGGGTTATATTTATAACGGATACGGTATTAAGTATAGTTACGCTATATTTTATATAGACTTACTTCGAGAAACATAACTAGGCTACCCTCTATAACTATATTCGATAGGTTAAACACTACTAGGATAAGAAGGTAAAGGTCGTCTAGTCTAACAGAGAGCTCTTTACTAAGAACATTAGAGACTAGCTAAGGGGTAAGGGTATTAATAGAGAACCCTTTACGCCTTATATACCTACTTAGAACAGAGGAGCTAAACGCTTAGGGGGTATAGTAATAGAGTAGGCGAGAAAGATACGAATTATAGCTAATCTTCTATATAATTTATAGTTAGAAATCGTCGAGGTAGTAGCTTTCTTAGGTAATAAGACCCTAAAGCCTCCTAGGAACTCTAGCTAGAAGGACGATAATTAGTAAACCCTATTAGAAAGGTAGTAAGGTAAAGAAGAACCCTATATATATAACTATTTAAAGGCATATAGGTCTAGAGTATACGCTATAATAAGGGATATAATAAGAAGGACGACTTAGTTAGAGAAGCTAAAACCTAGAGCGTAGATAGGGTACCTTATTAGATATACCTCTACGAATATCTTTCGGATCTAGGTCCCTTAGCTTAGAAAAGTAATCTCTACTAGAGACGTTACCTTTAACGAGTCTTTAAGGTATAATCTAAATAACCTACCGAAGGAGCTACTAGAGATAGTAGCTAAGGTTATTAGAGTAATTATAATACTAGACGACTAGGTAAGCGCTTATAAGGCCCTAGCGGAGGAAATAGAGGAATTAGACCTTAAGAACCCCGTAGAAGATAGCGTAGAGGATAAAATTATAGTCGTAATAGACATAGACGTTCCTATAGATAATAAGCTAGATATAGAAAACTTAGAGCTAAGGGAGGACCCTAAAGCTTCTAATTAGGGATACGATAAGAGCCTAGTAGGTATACTATCTCCCCTAATAATAGATAACGATCCGAATATAGTCTTATTAGTTTAGCTACTAGTCTGCCTAAAGAAGTAAATAGCTAAGGGGCCCTCTAATACTAATGCTATAGATAGTAGTACGGATAGGACTAAGCGATAAGTAAGGTAGGAGACTAGACATTCCTCTTAATAAGGATCTACGGAAGGTAGAGGAGGAAGTCGCTAGATAACTATAATAAGTAAGAAGCTATTAGAAGAAGTTAGACGATTCGACGACTTTATATCGTAAAGGATTGAGTCGCTAATCTACGGAGTTTTTCTCGTAGGTAGATAATTTAAGGTAAAGCCTAAGCCGAAGAAGATAATATAGGATTTACTATTAGTACTATAGAATAAGAAAGAATTAGCCTAGTACCTATTAAAGAACGACTTCTATAAGGTATAGAAGACTTACCTTAAATCTTATGTAGACTTAAAGTTATAGGAAGAAATTCCTATATAAAGAGCTATTAGAGCGTAGATCCTATACTATAAGTAGGTATACACTTATAAGGCTAATAAGGAAGGTGCTCTAGCTAAGTATAAAGCCTAGCTTATAGTCTATAGGAACTAGTAATCTAAGTATAATCTTCTAACGAGAGCTATAACCCTAGCTAGAATATCTATAAGGGCGTTATGCGCTAAATATAATCAAACGAGATTTATATATATACGAATGCCTCCTAGTTATAAAAAGTAAGGAATAGTCCTATAGCTCTATAAAGCATTATACGGACTCTACCGCTTACCTTTGTTATAGTAGAAATTCCTTACAGAGAAGCTCGAAGCTTAAGGCATACATAGGATACCGTAGGAACTATATATAATAATAATTAGGTAGCTTATCGCTTTCTTCTTCGTAGATAACTTTATCTAGGCCTTTATAGAGAAGAATAGAGGACTTAAGAAGTAAATTATAAAGGAACTAAAGAAGCTATTCGAGCTAACGATAGTTAGCGACCTAAAGTAGTTCCTAGGCATCTATGTTATCTAGGATTAAGCGAAGCGTTATATATACCTTACCTAGGAGGCGTATATCGATAAGATAGCCTATCGTTTTTTCCCTAGACTTAACGCATCTAGTAAAAGGATACTATAGATTTCTATAGAGTAGGTTTAGCTAGAAAGGTTAATAGAGATAGCCTATCTAGAGGATATTACGTAGTATTAATAAAAGGTAGGATTACTTATCTTTATAGCTACCTTAACTAGACTAGATATTAGCTTCGCTGTTTCTAAGCTTTTATAGTTTAATTCGAACCCTAACTAATCTTATAAGGTAGTAGTAGACTAGGTTCTTAAATACCTAAAGGGGACTCGCTCGTAGGGGATTCGACTAGGAAGTAGCGGAATAAAAGATATGCTAAGGTTCCTCGGTTTAAGCGATACTTCGTTTATAAATAATATAGAAGACTAGAAGAGCTTAAGCGGATTCGTAATAACGCTATATAGAGGCCCGATTACCTAGAAAGCGATAAAGTAGGATATAGTAACTACCTTAAGTATAGAAGCTAAGCTACTAGCTATTTTATCCGTAGTAAAAGAAGCGATCTTTATTAGTAGGTTACTTAGATCCCTAAATATTTAGCTAGAAAGGGGACTTTACCTAGAATATAATAATAGATAGACTATTAGATTGTTAATAGAGCCTAGCGTAAAGCTTACTACGAGACTATAGTACGTCGATATCTATTAATACTAGCTTTAGTAAGAGGTTTAAGCTAGCTAGATTAAGGTAGACTAGGTGCCTATAAACGCGATAAGGGCGGATAGGATAACGAAGGCCCTCCTATTTTAGAAGCTAAAGGAATTTAGGTCCCTTAACGTAATCTATAATATAGAAAAAGTAAAGGAAAGAATAAAGGTATAAAAGGAAGAGGTAAGTAGGGCTACGAATAGAAGAAGTAGTTAATAGCTAGTTAGCGTAGATAAAAGTCAATTCTAGGTTTCGGCCTTAGCACTACCTCGGATATTAGGTAGCCTCTAACGTTTTCCTCTAGACCCTACGCTACTAGATGCTACCCGCTTCCCCCTCTCTAGGCCCTTCGTAGCGGACTTTAACTGCTAAACCCCCTCCTCTACTACCCCGATCCTCCCCTCTAAACCCTCTACTACCGTTAGCTAGCGATTAAACCTAGCGACGGCCTAGGACACTATAGATAGTGCGGTAGCTAGACTACCCTCCTCTCCCTTATTATTATCTTCTTCTTTGTCTTCTTCTTTAGCCGACGTCTTATCGGCTAGGGGGGCGGTAGACTTAGTCGAGACCGATCTAGCAGTTAGGTAAGCACTAGATAGAATAATATTAGCGGTTCCCCTATAAATAATAAGTATCCTCTAAAGAGATAGAAGGAATTAACTTACTTTAGGATTTTCCCTACCTTCTCTAGCACACTAAGGTAGTACGCTACCTACTTAGTAGAAAAAACTAAGTCCCTCGCCTTTATCGTCGCCTCTACCTCCCTACCCTTACGGTAAAGGGCCGCCTACTAGGCGACTGTAACGTCCGTAAGGATAGGGGTAGGCTAAGTATAACGCTAGCGGTTTAACGCGCACGAGGCGTATAACTTAGCGTAGGGCTTCCCGAGCTAGTTATAACATTCCTCGTTATTAACGAAGTATAGGGAGTATAGCTCTGCGCGATAATCCCTAGGGACGATAGGGTTCTTAATAGTCTATAGATAGGTAAGCTAACTATATCTAATAATTCATAGGGCTAACGAACCTTAGCTAGAGCTATAGAAGGTATAATAGGCTAAGCCGTCTTACTATTATCTATGTTGTCGTTATCGTCGAAGTCGTCGCTAGTAACGGAGGTAGCGCGGGCGGTACTAATAGTAATACTAAGGGAAATGTCTAGCTAGTCTAATTCCTCCTACGAAAAAGGCAGGGAGTAGCTTATCTATAGTATAATAGGGTTAGCGTTAATCCGATAAATAGGTATAGGAGCCTAATAAGCGAAAAAGAGTTACTTACGATAGATAGGAGCTTAAGGAAGGAAAGAAGAGGAAAAATCTTAAGCCCTCCGCTACTTTTATCTTAAGAGAAAGCAATGCCTTAAGTAATAATAAGTAGCTAGCTACGCTATTTAAGGCTAGAGAACAATAGGCCTATTTAGGTCTATTTACTCTATAGTATTCGAAGCGGGAAGAAGTAACTAGAATAATTAAGCGATCTCGATAGAAGTAAAGTAAAGCTATTACGAAGGGTAGCTAAGTAGAGTGCCTTAGCTAGGGGGGTATATCGGTAGCTATAGGGCATAAAGAGCAATTACCTATTACGAGGCATAGGCTAGGATAGCCCTCTCTCGTATTAGGAAATTAGCTAGCGTAAGACAATAGCTAGGATAGCCCTCCCTAGTAGAAATGATTAGGAATATGCCTATAGAAGAACTAGGCTATAAGAAAGGATTAGATTCTCCCCCTTAGATAGATAGGACAATTAAGATAATAACTCTCTTCGTACCTCTCTACATCTCTCTGCTCTATGCTACATAATCACTATTTCACTCCGCTATAATACCTACCGCATCTGCTTATAGCTGTCTGACATAACTTGACTTTAATTAGAGGGCGGGTCTGCTAAAGAGAGACCTGAAGTAGATGATGGAGCACACATTAAGAAACCTAAGCCATTTACATGCATTCATCTAACGATGCCATGGATAGACATGTAAGGAATGACTCACAATTGCAACCTGCACGGTCCGTGACACTGTTTCAGCAAACAACTCTGTCAAAGGGTACCCAAGTGATAAAGACATTAAGGGAACTAAACCTAATGTAACAGATGTGTCTTGAATTCTATTTCATCTTCATCCTAGGCGAAAGTCCTCGGTTTCCAGGTTAAGAGAGCCAACCTAGAAGCACGCCAAAGTATATCGAAGTGAAGAAAATTTCATCGAACCTTGTAATCTCCCTCGACTCTATACCCGTAAGCCTTACTTTAACCCGCCCTAGCCGCTACATCCTACGCAACATTACCCGGCCGTCGTTCACAAAAAGGGTAACAAATGACAGCATGTCCTCCCACAGTACTCTGAAGTAGAGGCCGTGTTCCCCTTACCTTGGTGTACCGCGTCCGCCCAAGCCTATAGAAGAGGAGTTAACATAGTTGCGCGAGCTTTCTCCGCGTCCAACGGGATGACTCAACGCGACGGCCAGTTCAAAGTAAAAGTATAGAGGTTGATTGTTTATAGATCATATATAGTCCCTACATACATGTTCATGTACGGCATTATGTTGGGCTGCTTACTTGCATCACAACAACCTCCATCATTGCGGCCTGCGGTCGGGCGTAACATATGAAGCCACATCCAGCTGTCCGTCCTCAGCAACCAAGCACCCGAGCCAAGAATGCACCCCCTTGCCCTCATCCAGCCGTCGGCGCGGTGCAAGACTCTGCAGCATCGACAGATAGCCCTCGCTATAGTCACCTTTGCCGTGCTTGTCCATATAGCTCGTGATGACGCGTGCCAGGCTTAAGTCGTCTCTGCCGAAGCTGGACATGCTAAAGAACAGCTTCACGTTGGGAAGAGCGCGGCCCGGGGCAATGTCGAAATAGTAGCAACATGGAGGATGTGGTATTGCCTTTTTAAATGACAACTCCGGATTCGCCATAGGGAACTCGCGGTCGTCTGGAAACTCGGGCTGTACGCCGGCTATGGCATAGACCAGGCTTCGTAGTTCCTGAATAGACTCCGCGGGAACGGGTCTTCGCCCGTCTAGTGTCATGGCCTGCCTTATGATTTTGAAGCTGCATTGAGGCGAATAGAGGTAGAACTTCAGCCGGGATTCTGACGGCTCCGCAGCATCTAGCCCGAGGAAACTACAACTAGAATTAATAGCCTGAATGATAGAGAAGCAAAGGCTAGAAGGACTCACAATGTGGAGAAGAATGGGCCACAGGGACCATCGAGAAACCTGTATAGTGCGCGGCAGGCGCCAGAAACGGGGCAGACTTGGGCAATGGCATCCTTATAGAAGCTGACCGGAACCGGACTCAGACCGGGGACTTGAGGAACGAGGTACGTTTTAAAGGCGATTCGGTCGGGATTCAACTCGGCTGCCACGAGCAAGCTCGAGGTCCTCGTGCCTTTGCTGTTGTGGTTCTGAATGTACTTGGAAATGTCGTGCTGGAAAAGGGTTGAGAGGAAGTGGTTAGTCCACGTGAGGTCAACTCCCGGGAAAGACTTCATAAGGCCGTACAGAAGCTTCCGAGAGGCATTCTGATTCAACGGATCCGCGGCGGTCCCGGTAAACTGGTCCTTACCCTCGATAGTGTACCGAACGATGGGTTTCTTGCCGCGCACATTCCAGCGCCACGAGAACTCTATTGGCCAGCCCGACTCATTGACGAGAGACGGCCAAGTCAGCTTGCCTTTAGGTGATGGCGGCGGACCCATCGACGGGACCTGGAGCTGTGTGAGCAGAGCCCAGGGCACAGCATTGAACCTTGACCGTTGCCGCTCACCATCCAATGATAGTGAAGCAGTAGGGCTTCGTATTGCTTCTCGACGGGATATCCAGCTTCTTGTACCATCTTTGCCAGCTGCTTGCCCGTGAGGTTCCACCAGTAGTCGCAGGACGGGTTACGGGGGGGCAACAAGGAGGCCAAAGTCTTCCAGACGGGAGACGGTTCAGCGGGAGAGAGTTCCGGGGCATCGCTATTGGCAGAAGAGATGGATGACATGTTTGTTCGCTCGAATAGAGACTTTGTGGGCGCCGTTAAAGCAGTGATATTGACAGTTTTCTCAATGTCAGGACGAAAAATGGATTGTGCGGGGGGGGGGGGGGGGTTGACACTGGAATGTAGGGCGGGAGTGCCGATCTCTATATCGTATTCGTATGTATATGTTGGAAGATTGACGTCAGTTTCGACTAGTCTAAGCTTCGTGCTAAGGATCTGTTCGATTATCTTGTCATGGGATTCCGAGATTGCCTCGCTGTCGGTTCGGTGACACTGCAGGCTTATCTCTGTGATTTCATAAGGAGCTCGTAGATGTTGTCAAACAGCTATAAGCAGATCCGGTAGGTATTGTAGCGGAGTGAAATAGTGATTATATAGCATAGAGTAGAGAGGTATAAAGAGGTATAAAGAGAGTTATAATCTTAATTATTCTTGCTATCTAAAGGGGGGAATCTAATCCTTTCTTATAGCCTAGTTCTTCTATAGGTATATTCCTAATTATTTCTACTAGGGAGGGCTATCCTAGCTATTATCTTACGCTAGCTAATTTCCCTAATCCGTAAATATTATAAGGGAGGGCTATTCTAGCTAATGCCTTATAATAGGTAATTACTCTTTATACCCTATAGCTACTAACATACCCCCCTAGCTAAGGCACTCTACTTAGCTACCTTTCGTAATAGCTTTACTTTACTTCTATCGAGATCGCTTAATTATTCTAGTTACTTCTTCCTACTTTAAATACTACGGAGTAAATAGACCTAAATAGGCCTATTATTCTCTAGCCTTAAATAGCGTAGCTAGCTACTTATTATTACCTAAGGTATTGCTTCCTTATAAGATAAAAGTAGTAGAGGGCTTAAGATTTTTCCTTTTCTTTCCTTCCTTAAGTACCTATTTATCGTAAGTAACTCTTTTTCGCTTCTTAGGCTCCTATGCCTATTCGTTAGATTAACGCTAACCCTATTATACTATAGATAAGCTACTCCTTACCTTTTTTATAGGAGGAATTAGACTAGCTAGACATTTCCCTTAGGATTACCGCCTACGCTACCTCTATTACTAGCGACGACGTTAATAATAACGACATAGATAATAGTAAGATAGCTTAGCCTATTATACCTTCTACGGCTCTAGCTAAGGTTCGTTAGCCCTATAAATTATTAAATATAGTTAGCTTACCTATTTATAGGCTATTAAGAACCCTATCGTCCCTAGGGATTATCGCGTAGAGCTATACTCCCTATGCCTCGTTAACGATAAGGAATATTATAACTAGCTTAGGAAGCCCTACGCTAAGTTATATACCTCGTACGCATTAAACCGCTAGCGTTATACGTAGCCTACCCCTATCCTTACGGACGTTACGGTCGCCTAGTAGGCGGCCCTTTACTATAAGGGTAGGGAGGTAGAGGCGACGATAAAGGTAAGGGACTTAGTTTTTTCCGCTAAGTAAGTAGCGTACTACCTTAGTATACTAGAGAAGGCAGGGAAAATCCTAAAGTAAGTTAATTCCTTCTATCTCTTTAGAGGATACTTATTATTTATAGGGGAACCGCTAATGTTATTCTATCTAATACTTACCTAACTACTAGATTGGTCTTAACCGAGTCCGCTACTCCCCTAGCTAACGAGACGTTAGCTAAAGAAGAAGAAGATAAAGAAGAAGATAATAATAAGGGAGAGGAGAGTAGTATAGCTACCGTACTATTTATAGTGTCCTAGGCCGTCGCTAGGTTTAATCGCTAGCTAATAGTAGTAGAGGGTTTAGAGGGGAGGATTAGGGTAGTAGAGGAGGGGGTTTAGCGGTTAAGGTCCGCTACGAAGGGCCTAGAGAGGGGGAACTAGGTAGCATCTAGTAGCGTAGGGTCTAGAGGAAAACGTTAGAGGCTACCTAATAGCTAAGGTAGTGCTAAGGCTAAAACCTAGAATTAACTTTTATCTACGCTAACTAGCTATTAACTACTTCTTCTATTTATAGCCCTACTTACTTCTTCCTTTTATACCTTTATCCTTTCCTTTACTTCTTCTTCCTAAATTAAGCCTTCTATATTATAGATCGCGTTAAGGGACCTAAATTCCTTTAGCTTCTAAAGTAAGAGAGCCTTTATTATCCTATCTACCCTTATTACGTTTATAGGCACCTAGTTTACCTTAATCTAGCTAGCCTAGACCTCTTACTGAAGCTAGTATTAATAGATATTAACGTACTATAGTCTTATAGTAAGCTTCGCGCTAGGCTCTATTAATAATCTAATAGTCTATCTATTGTTATATTCTAGGTAAAGTCCCCTTTCTAGCTAAATATCTAGGGATCTAAGTAACTTACTAATAAAGATCGCTTCTTTTACTATAGATAAAATAGCTAGTAGCTTAGCTTTTATACTTAAGGTAGTTACTATATCTTACTTTATCGCTTTTTAGGTAATTAGGCCTCTATATAGCGTTATTACGAATCCGCTTAAGCTCTTCTAGTTTTCTATATTATCTATAAATAAAGTATCGCTTAAATTTAGGAACCTTAGTATATCTTTTATTCCGCTACTTCCTAGTCGAATCCCCTATAAGCGAGTCCCCTTTAGGTATTTAAGAACCTAGTCTACTACTACCTTATAAGATCGGTTAGGGTTTAAATTAAACTATAAAAGCTTAGAAATAGCGAAGCTAATATCTAGTTTAGTTAAGGTAGCTATAAAGATAAGTAATCCTACCTTTTATTAATACTACGTAATATCCTCTAGATAGGCTATCTCTATTAACCTTTCTAGCTAAACCTACTCTATAGGAATCTATAGCATCCTTTTATTAGATACGTTAAGTCTAGGGAAAAAACAGTAGGCTATCTTATTAACATACGCCTCCTATATAAGGTATATATAATGCTTCGCTCGATCCTAGATAATATAAATACCTAGGAACTACTTTAGGTCGCTAACTATCGTTAGCTTAAATAGCTTCTTTAGTTCCTCTACGATCTACTCCTTAAGTCCTCTATTCTTCTCTATAAAGGCCTAGATAAAGTCGTCTATAAAGAAGAAAGTAATAAGCTACCTAATTATTATTACATATAGTTCCTATAGTATCCTATATATACCTTAAGCCTTAAGCTTCTCTATAAGGAATTTCTACTATAATAAAGGTAAGCGGTAGAGTCTATATAATACTTTATAGAGCTATAGGACTATTCCTTACTTTTTATAACTTAGAGGTATTTATATATATATAACCTCGTCTTCTAATAGGGTATTAACGAATATATTAACGACGTCTATCTACTTAAGCTTAAGATTATATTTAACTACTATCGCTAATAATGCCCTTATAGATATCTTAGCTAGGGTTATAGCTCTTATTAAAAGATTATACTTAGATTACTAGTTCTTATAGACTATGAGCTAGGCTTTACACTTAGCTAGAGTACCTTCCTTATTAGCCTTATAAGTATATACCTACTTATAGTATAGGATTTACACTTTAATAGCTCTTTATATAAGGATTTCTTCCTATAACTTTAAGTCTACGTAAGATTTAAGGTAAGTCTTCTATACCTTATAGAAGTTGTTCTTTAATAGGTACTAGGCTAATTCTTTCTTATTCTATAGTACTAATAGTAAATCCTATATTATCTTCTTTAGCTTAGGCTTTACCTTAAATTATCTACCTATAAGAAAAACTCCGTAGATTAGCGACTCGATCCTCTATAATATAAAGTTATTAAATCGTCTAACTTCTTCTAATAGCTTCCTACTTATTATAGTTATCTAGCGACTTCCTCCTCTACCTTCCGTAGATCCTTATCTAGAGGAATGCCTAGTCTCCTACCTTACTTATCGCCTAGTCCTATCTATACTACTCTCTATAGTATTAGTATTAGAGGGCCCCTTAGCTATTTACTTCTTTAGGTAGACTAGTAGCTAAACTAATAAGACTATATTTAGATCGTTATCCGTTATTAGGGGAGATAGTATACCTACTAGGCTCTTATTATATCCCTAATTAAAAGCTTTAGGGTTCTCCCTTAGCTCTAAGTCTTCTATGTTTAGCTTATTATCTATAGGTACGTCTATGTCTATTATAACTACGATCTTATCCTCTACGCTATCTTCTATAGGGTTCTTAAGGTTTAATTCCTCTATTTCCTCTACTAGGGCCTTATAAGCGCTTACTTAGTCGTCTAGTATTATAATTACTCTAACGACCTTAGCTACTATCTCTAGTAGCTCCTTTAGTAGGTTATCTAGATTATACCTTAAAGACTCGTTAAAGGTAACGTCTCTAGTAGAGATTACTTTTCTAAGCTAAGGGACTTAGATCTAAAAGATATTCGTAGAGGTATATCTAATAAGGTACCCTATCTATGCTCTAAGTTTTAGCTTCTCTAACTAAGTTGTCCTTCTTATTACATTCCTTGTTATAGTATACGCTCTAGACCTATACGCCTTTAAATAGTTATATATATAGGGTTCTTCTTTACCTTACTACCTTTCTAATAGGGTTTACTAATTGTTATCCTTCTAGCTAGAGTTCCTAGGAGGCTTTAGGGTCTTATTACCTAAGAAAGCTACTACCTCAACGATTTCTAACTATAAATTATATAGAAGATTAGCTATAATTCGTGTCGAAGGCTAGTAATCCTTCGAAAGGACGTAAGAAAACAATTAATTAATTATTAGACTTATTCCTTTCTACCGATCTATAGAGAGGGGAAAAGAGGGTAAGATATAGGCGTTAGGCACCCGCTATAGCAGTAGTAATAGCATTACATACATGCTCTAGAGGGGCTAGAGTAGGGCCTACATTAGCCCTACAAAGCCCTAGAGTAGGCCCTACATTAGCCCTACATAGCCCTAGAGTAGGCCCTACATTAGCCCGGTATAGCCCCAGAGTAGGCCTTAACCCCGCATAGGTGTGTGCTAGTAAGCGCCCGTGACTCAGACCTACCTCCGTCCGCCTACGCTCGTGCCTACGCGTACTAACTATACCTTACTCCTACTAACACTAGACTCTCTTTCTAATCGCGAAGGTACGCGCATTAGAGAAAGAGAGCCCGTTAGATTAGTTCTAAATCCGCATTAATACGTATCCCTTTTCCTATTAACCTAAGCCTCTATTCGTACTCGTAACTTACCTTTATCTACTAGCCTTATTAGAGCCTCGTTCCCTACCTACTTCGTTAAGCTATTAGTAGGATTATCGCGACTATCGATCTATCGAACCTCCTCGATCTCGTACCTCTCGTATAACTAACGTAGGGCGGTAAGGTTAATTATTAACCGCTTCTCTATAGTTGTACCTATCTTAACTAAGTACTCGTATAGAGAGTACGAGTTAGTACATATAATAATAGGCGGCGCTAGGAGACTAAGTCGTGTAAAAGTAATACGTAGGGTATTAGAGAGGATAAAGGCTAAGTCGTATCTAGTAATAAGGGCGTAGATCTCTAAAGTAAGTACGCTCTAGGTAACCCTCTTACTCTTCGTTAAGGCCTAGTAGAGGATATTACTAGTTATTATAAAGGCGTGTCTATTCTTATCCTCACTCGCGTTGTCTTTAGCTAAAATAACAATAAACCCTATCTACGAGGAGAGGTCCCTATTGTTTGCGAAGGATACGTTAGTAAAGATAAATAGCTTTACCCGATATAGGTCTATTAGCGCGAACGTAAGGCTATAATCTAGGTTCTATTATTACTATAGGAGTCGACGGTTTAGGCGAGCGATGTCGGTATCTAACGGATCCTATATTTAGGCGGTAACGGTAAGATCGTATAATACTTTAGGCTAATAGATACTTACAATATATACGCCCTAAGCTCGTTATTAGACGTATGCTATAAGATCTTCGTTTAGTACGCTTACGATCTTACTAGCTTAGCCCTTCTAACCTACGTAGATATGCCTATTATTGTGTATCGTAATCTTATATCTATTAAAGTCCTCGTTCTAGCTAGCGCGGAGCTCCTTCTAGTCCTTAGCCTTAATACCTACGTTAAGAAGCTTATAAGCCTTAATATTAAGGAATTCTCTACTTATAAGGAACATCGTATTATCTATCTATAGAGCGTATAAACCGATTTTAGACTTATCGTTTAATATTAATAAGTATAGGTCGAACGTTAGTATTATCGAGAGGTTACTACGAAGGTAACCCTAGTATATCTTAAACTAGTAAATACTACTTTTCGCGATCCTATATAAGGGCTTAACGATCCTTAAGACTGTCCCCTTAGGGAACTTTGTTTCGAGCTCGTAGGGTAGCTTAGTGATAATCTCTCGTTATAGCTTAGACTTAGACTATAGGTAGGCTTATATAATGTCCTAGAAGGCTAGTATAAAGCCTTATTAACGAAGAGAGGGTACGAGGGTAAGAACGAGACGTTAACTACTACGCTATATCGTTAGTAACTACGTTAATAGTATAGCTTTTTTATAATCATTATACCCCTATACGATAAGACGTAATTTCTCGTATAGGTATTTATCGTCTTACCTTTAACCTCTTAAACGAGCTATAACTTAAAGACGCATTAGCGTCTTTATATATTATATATAGTAGGGATAATTATACTAGAAGCTAGTAGGGCGTTAATCTCGACTTCGTTAGACGCTTTAAAAGGGGCGCCTAGCGTAGTAATCTTCCCTTCCTAGCGGAGACGTAGGGATAGCTCCTTATCTAACGTTTCGCGGGTAATAAGGAAGGTCTTAAACTCGTCGTCGTCGTTATAGATCCCTATAGGGATGCCTATAATAACCTAGTGTTAGCTACTCTAGCGGCCTAATTACTACGGAGTTAACTCGTACTCGCTAGTAATAACGTTACGTACGTATAGCTTAATATACGTAGACTAGAAAGTCGAGGGACTATAGGTAAGGCTAATAGTAACCTCGTGATTATCTATAGCGAGGACCTAGTATAGTCCTTACTATCCCTTCTTTTCCTAGTAGACAAGGACTTTATTACTAAGGGCGAGGGAGGACGGAAGCGACGTAGTCCCTTACGTTAACCCTTAGAGCTAGAGGCCCTTATTAACATAACGTAAAGCTATAATCCGTCGTAGCTTAGCTATAGCTTTTACTAATACCTTAGTACATTATATCGTCGTAGTAGAAGGGGGGCTTTCTATCGTAAGTCGTAGATAGGTACCGAATACTAATAACGTTAGGACGAGGCCGTTAGGACTAGCTATATCGTTAATAGCCTTAATAGCTATCTAAAGGATCGAGTCTATAGAGGCGTCCTTTACTTCTACCCTAAAGATCTTATACGTATAGCGGAGCGGGGTATAATACCTCTTAACCTTCCTAATGCTCTAATATACATCTATAGGGATCTATCGGCACGAGATACTATATAGCTATGCCTTAGAGCGGAATTTAGCCGTAGTAAAGTTTGTACTAGTATTATAAGTAAGGATATCTAGTAGACTAAGATAGGTATCTACTTAGTAGGCTTTAACTATCTCCTAGGTATACTAGGTAGTTATCTTATAGAGGAATTAGGCTACCTAGAACGACGTAGCGGAGTTAATAACGTATAGGACTAGGTAGCTATTAAGGTATATTACGTCTACGATTACTTCGTAGTTAAAGTCGTAATCGTCTTATAACGTAAACTTAAACCTTCTTAGTAAGGGGCCCTTAACCTAGTAGTAGTAGTAGAGTTTACTAATCTTAGCGAGGTTATCTTACTTAACCTTATAGCTAGCCTTCGTAAGTAGATCGTAAAGGCGTTAGATAGAAGGGTAACTAAATCGACTATATAAATAACGTAGCTTAATATCTAAGAGAAAGGAGGCTACTACTACTTACTAGTATCGGTTAAGGAACATCTAGGGGTAGCCCTAGCGGAAGATAATAGGGATCTTATAACTGTCTAATCGTACTATATAGCTACGAGGGGACATTAAAATAGTAGGAGAGCCGCTATATATCTTAGAGGTAAAGAAGGAAGGGCGTAGGGGGGTATTTAGGATATAGAATTTAACCTAGCCGACTAGTGTTAGTACTAGGGTAGAGCTAATAGATAAGATAGGCTTTATACTACCGAACGTAATTATAATTGCACCCTTAGTAGATTCGTTAAGCACAATACTAGGCTCCTCGCGCTATAAAGCGAGGAGTTAAGACTTACTAGCTGTCGAGTTCTAGGCGGTACCTATGTCTTAGATAATACCTTAAAAGGCCTACGAGGAATACTAGTCGAGAAGAAAAGAAGCTATAGCTATTAATCTAGCTAATAAGGAAGAGAAAGAGATAGGGGAAGAGGCTATCGAGGCTACTATTAGGAGCCTAAGCTAGTAACGTACGCATTCGTTACTAAGGAACGTAGCGGCTATTATAAAGAAGTTAAGGTTAACGCCTTCGTTAGCGTCTTCGTCCTTAGAGGCCTCCTCTATAACATACGCCTTAACCTTATACTTATTATCGTCGTTATAGGAATTACCCTTATATACTACGAGCTAGGAAGCGTATATAGCGTTATTTACTACCTTACCGTTAACCTACTACTATAGGAGGTATTTATAGTAAGCTTTATAGCATTCTCTATTAGAATGCTTCGTTAAGAAATAGCTAGATTTACCGTAGACGTAATACTTCTTAGTCTATAACGATAGTATCGAAGGTACCGCTCCTTTCTAGCGATAGGGACTATTTAGACTTAACGAGGCGCTAGCGTAATTATACTTCCTATCCGTAAGGAAGGAAGTAATTATACGCGCTAGCGCTAGCGTTAACGTGTCTATAATCTTTATCGTCGCGATCGTAAGAGGCTCTAAGTTACCTTTTATAATAGCTACTCGTAGGGCTACGATTAGCGCCTACGATAAATCCTTACGTCCTTTAAGAGTAAGCTCGAACCTAGGGACGCTATAATAGGCATAGGTTAACGTCGACTATAACGAGTAGTTATTTAGATATAGTAATAGGGTACGTTAGTAGTTAAGAAGTCTCTTCTATAGTAGATCGAGAACCTCGAGCTTTGTCTTATTAGGGTTATTGCGTTATATCTAGGTAAATAAGACGATCTAGTACTTATTATAGTATATAACGCGATCTTCGTCTAAGGAGAACTAGGCCTTTATAAGTTAGTATAGTTCTCTAATCGTATAGCCCTTCTAGTCTATATATACATTAAAATGCTTCTAGGCGTATCCGTATAGGGCGAGGGGAAAAACAGTATACGCCTCTTTAGGCCTAATCTTATACCGCTAATACGTCTATATAAACGTATTTATTGTGTTATTAAATAGCTTAAATCGTTTACTACTAAAATAGTTACCTTTATCCTATCCCTTCGCGAAGGTAGCTATACGATAGGAGTTAGGGTACTTATTCGGGACGTTAGGTAGCGGTAACTCGTATAGCGATCGGTCGGGAAGTAGTAGAGAGAATAGGCGTACTAGAGGTTACGATGCCTTAGCCTTATTGTCCCTCTTAGAGCGCGTTAGCTAACGTAGAGCCGTGTAGCTAGGGTTATAACCTAAGGGAGTAGGGTATAACGTAGGTATCTAGCGGATAGACTTAGGCGTAGGATTAAGTATAGATATAGTAACGGGAGGAATAGGATCTAGGAGGGTCTAAGGAGCCGTTAGCCTATCTACTAATAGTTACTTACCCTTATTAAACGGATCTTCGTCTCCTTAGACGAGTCATTATTAGAGTTAGTAGGTAGTAGATCTATAGGCTACGCGCGATGTTAGTAGGTCGTTTCTATTCTATTCTAGCATGTCTTCTAACTCTATAAGGGTAGTAAGGGATTCTACGATCCTAGCGTTTCGATAGCTAGCGTAGATGCCTTTCGACTAAAGTAAGCGTCGAAGCTATTATACTAGTAGCTATAATACCTAATAGAATAAGGCATTATTCTATCCCTTAAAGTTATATTAGTATATCTTATATAGTACTAAATTATTATCGTAAAAAGTATAATCTTATAGCTTACTAACGACATAAGAGTTAAGCTCTACGTCTATCGTCTCCTCTATTAGCTACGTAAGATCCGCTATTATAGCGATGTTATTAAGATTACTTAGGCGGCTAGTAATATTTATACTATTAAGGATTACATAATACCTTTAGCTAAGAGCTTCGTTATTAGAGGTACCTTATTATAAGGATAATACTATATTGTCTATATAATATAACGCTCCTTATAGGGGACTCTTTAGGAACCTATTTTCTCTAGAAATCCTCTATAGGTACGATATCGAATTCCTTTAAGCTTATCGAAAAAGGTAAAGGGAGTAGAGATCGTCGTAGCACTTAGTAAGGTCTAACTACTAAAGAGGTTAGATAGAATATAAACTAAGTCTCTTCTTCTTACTATCTATCTTAACGAGCTAGTAAGACTAATTAGTGTTAAAGGCTAGTAATCCTTCGAAAGGACGTAAGAAAATAATTAATTAATTATTAGACTTATTCCTTTCTACCGATCTATAGAGAGGGGGAAAGAGGGTAAGATATAGGCGTTAGGTACCCGCTACGGCGGTAGTAATAGCATTATACACATACTCTAGAGGGGCTAGAGTAGGGCCTACATTAGCCCTATATAGCCCTAGAGTAGGCCCTACATTAGCCCTACATAGCCCTAGAGTAGGCCCTATATTAGCCTAGTATAGCCCTAGAGTAGGCCTTAACCCCGCATAGGTGTGTGCTAGTAAGCGCCTGTAACTTAGACCTACCTCTGTCTGCCCGCGCTCGTACCTACGTATACTAACTACACCTTACTCCTACTAACAATTCATATCTTTCTTACCTACTCTATTACTATACCCCCTAAGCGTTTAGCTCCTCTATTTTAGGTAGGTATATAAGGTATAGAGGGTTCTCTATCGATACCCTTACCCCTTAGCTAGTCTCTAATGTTCTTAGTAAAGAGCTCTCTATTAGACTAGACGACCTTTATCTTCTTATCCTAGTAGTGTTTAACCTATCGAATATAGTTATAGAGGGTAGCCTAGTTATATTTCTCGAGGTAAGTCTATATAAAATATAGCGTAACTATACTTAATACTATATCTATTATAAACATAACCCTAATAAACTTATTATAGTTTAGGGTAAGATTAGTCTAGTTAATCTAGAGCTCTTCTCTAGGAATTCTTATCTAGATTAGCGGTCTTCTTAATACCTACCTTTTAGCTACGCCCTAGGTATAAGATTCACATTTAACTATCTTTAGTCCCTTAATTTTAACGTAGAGTCGCTATCCTAGTTTCTCTAGTACCTAGCTTCCTAGGTATCTAAGTCTCTCGTACTATAGCCTAGCTTTAGCTTCTAGGATCTTTCTTACTATTAATCTCTTAACTCGTACTATTATAGCTACTTCTAGTATATCTTCGTTAAGTCTAGGGGCGTATTATAGGACGAACTAGGAGTACTAGCGCGTAACTATATAGATTAGTTTATTATCCCTTCTTTAAACGATTACTAACGGATTTAGTAGTACTAGGGTTATGTCCTAGTAAAGTCCCTAAAGCTCGAGTAGGTAGTATAATACTACTATTATTATAAAGGTTAGGTAAAAAGCGACGTTTTTTAAGTAGAGGACCCTCTACCCTCTTTTTAGAGTTTTTACTAAGAGTTTAATAGTCCTATATCCTTTAATATTAACCTTACTATCTCTAGTCTATACTAAATCCGTCGAACTTAGTTTAAATAACGTAAAGCGCGAGAGGTTATTATATATATAAATAGAGGTACTATAGTTAAGGATCGAAGAGTTAACTAGAGGATAGTTTACGGATTTATTTCTACTACTATAAACGTTTACTTCTCTAGCTATTCTCCGTTCCTTAGCCTACGGCCTCCCTAACCGTTAATCTACTTTCTTCGCCTTCTCTCTAACCTCTAGAACCTTCCTCTTAATCTTAGGATAGGTCTTTATAGTATACTTAACCCTCGCTTTTACCTTATTTACCTCTTATAATAACTACTACTTAGGAGCTATAGTATCGTTAACTCCTTAGTACTTCTTAAGTTCGTACTAGAACTTTCCGTAGGCCTTATACCGTAGGGGTTAATTATAGTTTCTACGGTCCTAGTTATAGTCTTTATAGTTTCTATAGTCTTAGTTACGGTCTTCGTTACCCTTCTTCCTACCCCCCTAGGATTAAGAGTAGGATAACTAGGTTCTAGTCCTTCTACGAGAGTCGTTACTCTCCTTCTCTTTTTCTTCCCCTTTCCTTATCCTCTTCGCTAGCGATTCTAAGCGGTTTAAATCTATAACTAAGGCCGTTCCCCTTTTTACCCCTTATCTCCCCCTCTTATCTTATAGGAGTAGTTTACGAATTCTCCTTATAATCGCTAATATAGTCTAGATACCCTCTTTTATTATCGATACTACTACTATAACTATCGCTAAAGGGTCGTTCGAAGATAAAGCTATTACCCTAAATAGCTCTCTTAACTTTCTTTCCTAGACTAGGGCCTCTTCTCGGATAGCTATAGCTAGCCTATTACTAAGCTACTTAACTATATCTACGATATCTCGTAGCTATACTCTAGAGTATAGCTAAGGGAGTCTATATCTTTTAGTATCTATTATAGTTCTCTCCTACTAATTAACTTAATCCCTAGGCTTATACTTAAAAGAGCGAACGTTAGCTATTAGGGCTATATAGTCTATACCTATAATATAGGCTATATAACCCTCCGATAGTACTAACGATACTTCGAGGATTTTAAACTAGTCCCTCGTCTTATCTTACTAATTAAGGGAAGTAGCCTTATCTTCGCTAATCGATCTAAGTATAATAGCTTAGGCCTTTATAAGGAGTAACGAGATATACTAGTACTCCTTTCTTTCTAACTTATATAGCTTATAGGCGAACTAATAGTCTACCTTCCCTTATATAGTTAATATAGCGAAAGTAACTAGATCGTTATTATTGTATTAGCTTCCCCTAAGATAGTCGCGAAGGATAGGGGGAATTAGCTTTCCTAGTTCTTTCTTATAGTCTAAGGAAATTATATCGTAGATTTAAGGGTTAATCCTACTTATTACCTCTCTCTCCTACGCATCCTAGTCCTTAAGGTTAGTAAGCTTAGCTTATATAGTACTTAATTCTATCAATATTCTTATAGTTATTAATTTAATAAATAGTAGTAATTTATTATAGAGAAGTTATAGGTCGTTATGTTTATTCTAACAGCCTCCTAGGCTTATAACTATTAAATAGCTATAAGTAAATCCGGTAGGTATTATAGTAGAGTAAAATAGTAATTATATAGCATAGAGTAGAGAGATATAGAGAGGTATAAAGAGAGTTATAATCTTAATTATTCTTACTATCTAAAGGGGGGAATCTAATCCTTTCTTATAGCCTAGTTCTTCTATAAGCATATTCCTAATTATTTCTACTAGGGAGGGCTATCCTAGCTATTATCTTACGCTAGCTAATTTCCCTAATCCGTAAATATTACGAGGGAGGGCTATCCTAGCTAATGCCTCGTAATAGGTAATTGCTCTTTATGCCCTATAGCTACCGACAGATGTTAGTTAAGGAATGAGTTTTTAGCATTAAAGACGTGAATAGATAGTACATAAAGTACGGCTTCCCGTCAATATTGAGAATGGCTAGGAGAACGAACCCCTAAGCAGTGTCTACGTAAGTGGCGGAAACTCAGCCTAGCTAAGATCTGTCTGATCCGTGAAACCTGGAAAGATTGATAGGTAAAAGAGCAATCAAGTGTACTCATTCACACAAGGTCTGTTGCTCATCTGCATCGGCGATCCTCGTACTTGTATTCGGATCTGTTCCGGCTCGGCTTAAAGCGAGTGGTTGCTCAGATACATAGCCGTGCATCTGGCTACAGCAACTTCGACATCGTTCGACTGCTCGAAGACCTATATTCACCTAGTGTAGGAACAAACCACTCTTACTTCTCATACCTACATATGTGGAGGCGAGCAGCAGGTGCTTCCAGCCGACTCAATTCCGTCTTTTAATGGGGTAGAGTGGCTAGTGGGGCCGGGAATAGCGGGGCCCTCGGGAGACACGGCGCGGAGTGGATATCACGTGAGTCCCGCCAGCGGCTCCGAAGCCATCCCGAACGAGCATCTCGTCTTGAGAAGATGAGTTGCATAGTGAAGGGAATTCACTGCTCTTTCGGTAGACCTTTGGAGACTACATCTTATCTGATTGGGGCCTATAAACTTGACGCTGCGCAGATAAAGTTCATTACGTAGAGTACATGTAAGCGGACGTAGACAGCAGCAGTATATTGCACAGGCAGATGGTTAGAGGGACTCAATTCAAGGCACTAGCTCTTACAGCGCTAAAGACGATGACATGCATATGACTATGTAAGTAGGAGTGCAGTTTTGATCCCTTCGTATGCTACGAAACTGCAGAGGTTCATCATGTCCGTGCTAAATCTGTGGTGGGTTTCGAAGATGTCTTCATGTTACGTGTATCAAAGATACAATATCCGTAAGCGAGAAAAACCCCGGCCGAAGATAAAACATTCCCGGTCTGACGGCAACTCTAAACTAGACTCCGTAGAGAGATGAGTAATGCTCGAACGACGCCCAGCAATTAACTTGGAAGGCAGAAATTGACTGTAAGACCATATTCTCTATATCATGCCATGACGGACGTCGCCTGCCCTGTCTTATGGGACGGGATGTCGTAATGCCGAGGCTCTGAAGAGCCATCCCTAACAAGGCAGATTTTCGCCGGAGAAAAGACCATTCGTGAGAAGTTGAGGGCAGTGCATAGTTATGACGTACCCTTGATCTTGGGCAGTAGAAAGGCGTCGAGAAAATATGTCGAGTTACTCCGGGGAATTAGAAAGTTTGTGACATATTTTGCTTTGTTACATGTAAGTCGCTGGCCAATATCCGTCATCTACCGTCACTCAACGCAGGTGAGAGTGACTGGGAACTTTGCCAGAAGCTCGCCCCCTGTCACTACACGTATCGAATTCGCCGTGGTTCAAATTTTTGATGGCGTTTCACTTCAAAGACGATGAGTCAAAACCGCCGTCATCCCCCGTTTCCGCTCCTCTCCGGTCCGGCCGGCATAAAGGACGCAGCCTATCCGGTAAAACATGGAGATATAGCAGGGATATACACACACGCGCCGGACGAGAAGGGCTGCGTGACTCGTTCAACTTGAGACGCTTCCCAGCAACTAGGGATGACGGATGTCTATAAGGCAGTCGTCTCTACACAACTTCACGATCTCGATCGTTGTGTCTTTACCGAGTTTCAGCGTCTAAAATTGATTCTTGACCGGGTAAGCCGAACGTAGACACATGTGATTCCGGCTGTGCAAATCCCTGCCATTGGATACAGGGAACATTGAAAGCATGCTTTTGCGAGTAGTTTTGTACTTAAATGTTGATTGCAGTCTGTCCCGGTAGTCATGTAGTCAAAAAGAAACTCAGCCAAGCTCGACTGCCGCCGGCTGACCCAGAAGAAGATTTCTAGAACGTCCAACGACTGACCCATCGAAAACGTCGCTCATGATGGAATCCCAGTCTCCGGTTGACAGAGAACTTGATGTCGAGGTCATGGCTCCGCCTGAGAAAGGAGACGCGCTCCACGACGGCCGCATCTCAGCACAAATCGCCAGCTTCATGACGACGTCCAGTGGGATGGAGACTCTGATACAGCACCTGCTGCAGGAGAGGATATTTCAACGTCAGCAGATTTTGCAGCTGCGGAACCAAGTCGACGACCAGAGAGCCATGATAGTCGCTCTGAGGCGAAGCTCGGAGCAAGCTGCGCAGGACACGGCGCTTTGTCGACAACAGTTTGACGATTTGATCGCCGATCTCACCGCTTCCTTGAATCGTCGAAGCTTGGAGGAGGTCGGTTCTAACTTACGGAAGAGCTCGAAGCCACCCCCGTTGGATATCCGACCCTCTTCCGCGCAACGGAACAGGCGAGAAGCTTTGAGATCGAGCCAAGGTCAAGGTGCTCCCAGTGAGAAACAGAGTACCGAAACCACACCCATCGGAGATACCACGACTCCTGCTCCTTCTCTCCAAGCTGTGGAGCATCTCAAGCACAGGGAGACCTCTTCACCGTCACCGAAAAACGACATCCTTCAGCCTCAGCCTTCCCTCTCCAGTCAAGCCCGCGACTTGAAAGCTATTCTGGAAGACAGTAACACTGAAGCAAGTCCTGGGGATGAAAGCCATGGAGCCCGCCACGGGAACAACACGAACGAGCAACAGCAGAAGGTGGCCTCTGCAACCGACACCGAGTCTGCGGGAGGGTCCTACGAGGCTATCAACAACAACAACCTCCAAGACTCCCCGTTCGAATTCCAGTTTCAAAAAGTTCCGGACTTGCCCCCAGTTCACGTCATTAGTTCCACGCCCGGATATCTGCAGCCAGAACCGCAACCAACTCCCCAGGCCGAACAGACGAGAGCTTCAACTTTGAGAAAAGACAGAAAGAAAGACAGGGTGCGAGATTATCTCAGAAGCCCCCTCACCGGAAAAGAAGCCGACTCGTCGTCGGAAACAAAGCAAACTCCCCTGAAATTGTTCGGCGCCCCCCTCGAAGAAGCGGCCCGAAACTTCCGAGCCGCCGACTCCGATATCAGACTCCCCTCGGTCGTCTACCGCTGCTTAGAGTACCTCGTCAGCCACGACGCAGCCCAGGAGCAGGGCATCTTTCGCGTGAGCGGCTCGTTGACTGCCGTGCGGCGGCTGCGGGAGTTGTTCGAGGAGAAGGGGGATGTTGAGCTTTCGGGAGAGCAGATTGACGTGGCGTTTGACGTTCATACTGTTGCTTCGCTTTTGAAACTCTACCTGAGGGAGCTTCCGGATCCGATCTTGACAAAGGATCAGACGCAGACGCTGCTCGGGTTGACGGAAATGTCCAACAGCGGGGATAAGATGGCCATGTTGAGCCAGACGTCAAAGAGACTGCCCAAGACGACATTCTCCTTGCTAAAGCACATCATGTCTCTTCTCATCAGAATCATCAACCGGTCAGAGACGAATAAGATGAACATCCGCAACATCAGCATCGTCTTCCTCCCGACTCTCAACCTCCCAGCCCAAGTCTTGGCCCTCTTCCTGCAGAGCTACGAAGTCATCTTCGGCGTCGAAGCCGAGAAATGCCAACTCTCAGCTCCAGAGGTCAGGAGACGACAGAGACTAGGCGATAGCCCACGACCGTCTCGGGGGCCGCGATCCAGCTCGCCGCATCCGGGACGTCTGGTACGGATCGACTCGATGGTCTCGTCTTCTTATTACGGTCTCTTGCAGTCTGAGTTGTCGTCAAGTCGCAACTCGTTGCAGCTTTCGCGGATGGACACGGTCACGACGGCGAACTCTTCGGTCGATACGTGTAGCACATGTATGAAGGGATGTATCTCTCCGATGAGTTCGGCGACGACGGCTTCGTCGCGGAGAAGCTCTTCGGAGCTACTGAAGCAGTCTGAGTCTCAGATATATTCGCATCCGATACAGACAGGCTCGTCCACCAACTTTAACTCGTCTATGCCACCTCTGAGGCGAGCGCCTATGATAGAGAGACAGGATTCAGCGGGCTCGTCTCGATCGACGAATATTCCGACAAAGGCCGCTTCTTTGCTTGGCTTGTAGCAAGGAGATGGTGGACAGTCGGCCAGAGTGGGCGGGTGTAGGGAAGTTTGAGCTCCCTTGCTGCATATGCATACGTGTAGATGTGCTCGCTTCAAGATGTCAATACGTGTATAGTTCAATGCATTAGACGAATGGAAGTCACTGACTGCCGAAATCTATATGGTTATGACTTTAATAGTTTATATCCTACAGCTAGCTATGTTACAAGACCTACCACCTCTCTCTACTCCTGAAACAGCCATGTTCTAATCCACATCTCCTCGCCACCAACTCAGCCAGCTTCACCAAATTTGGTTGGTTAGGACTTTTGACTCGAGTCTTGCGTCGGGGGTGTTGACCCGGTTAAGAGTAACGGGAACCCCATGAGAGAAAGCCATGCCAGCAAACGACAGTATCGCCTCATTATCATCTTCATTCTTCGTAAGGCATGATCCGGACATCTCGCGGCCTGTGACGGAAGAGAAGAGCCGGACGGTTTTCTTTGTACTTCCGTGCATCGATGCTGCTGAGGGCGGTGACATGGTCTTTTTTCTACTGGCTTCAGGGGGTTGGTGAATGATGGGCAACGCTGACAGCTAGTTGCCGGTTGAACACGCCGGTCACGTCCGTCTCCTTGATGGCGTGGGCCTCGACGCCGCTGATGTCAAAGAAGTCGTTGTCCAAAAAAAGCCAGAGACTGTTGGTCAAGCAAGTAGAGGCCACGCTAGCTTGTCTATACCTCACTTTAGAAACCAAAGTCTAGCGAGAGATGAATCTCGTACAGCAACTAACAGATTCGCTGAGCTCATGCCAGAAAGAGTCCACGTTGAAGCGGCTCTCCGCCTTGCCAGTCCAAGCCGCTCTCCCCTTCTCGGAGCATCTTCCAAGGTCCGTACTCGGTCTAGCCGATGACTGGATAGCGGCAGGCGGCTTCACTGACGGCGATGGGCGCGACAGGTGAGGACTTTATGTTCTCGGAAATGCCGTTGACACCAATTGTGGAAATGCGGTTGATGATATTCGTGATTGAGCTGACCCCAAAGCAAAAAAAAGACAACATGTTGAAAGTTTCAGGAAGTTCATTCGTAGACGAGTTTCGATTCTTGATGGCTTATGTTGTCTCAAGTTTCGAGTTAACTGATACATACATGGTGATACTTTTTCACTTCTATTTTCGGCATAGACTACGTTTATATGGCATGTATACATATATCTGCTGATTCTAGAGAAATGACGACTGTTTAGAAAGTGAAAAGGTGAAGCTAAAGAAGGCATCATCTACCGAGACGTTCAGCAAGGTGCGAGGCACCCCTGATGGTTATGTCGTTGATACCCTATGACTGTTCTTTGTCTTCCCTCGTCTGTTCAGGCGACAAGAGCGGTAGAGTGCTTCGTTACCCTAGCCATCCATTGAGGCGCCAAGAGCCAGTTGCGGAGTGAGTTGCACGGCGGTCGGCTAGATGATGCATCACCGCGGGTATCTTTGTCTATATATATTGACAGCTACCGACGTTGGACGACGTCACGAGACCTAGATTGACTCAGAAGGCACAATGTCCCCTCGATGAGAGAAGAAACGTACGGCAGGATCAAACGAGCGAAGATCCTACAGAAGCGATGCATTGGCAACGACGTAGACAATCAACGCTATAGATTTCTCTTTTCATTAGCCGACTTGAACAAGATTCGACCAGAGAAAAACTTGCTGTGATTTAGTCAGGATTTCTTATAACCGTTCAGATAAGTATGCATCTAAGAAAGGTCGGAGCATATCATTACATGTAGCCTGTAGGCCAAGCCGGAGCTGGTAAGTCGGCAGCACCAACCCCTGCCCTGCCTGTTACGTGGAACATGTGCATAGCAGACTACATACACGAAGCGGCTACATGTACTTGATATAGCATAACATTGTCATGTGTCCCGTTTCTATTATCAGTGCAGTGCATGACAGCACGCAAAGATATAGCCGAAGCAGAAGAAGTCAGACACTGAGAATTAGCTACCGTTACCTTTCTTTCGCCGAGCGTCAGACTCGGAGGGTTTAGGCGGCCATTGGAGAGACGGAGAAGCGGAGCTGAGTCTATATAGTTCTTGGCCGTAATCGGGCATACATGCAGACAACTCAGCTGGTTGCTTCACCTGAGCAGAGCCTCACGCTGACGACCGAGTCCGGCTTGTTGTTCTCCGACTGTGTACGCACGTAGACGCTGGCCGACTTCTTACGCTACACCCTCTGCCATTGTGTAGAACGGCAGCAGTGCAGAATGATGGCCTTTCTGACAGTTCTCATTGTGTGATGAGCTGCGGTCTCGGCTCAACAGAGACAACATGCTCATCATCATGGGCGTCTGGTTTAAACCGAGCCAAGACAAGGCTTACACTGGAAGATTTGACTCCAGATACGGCAACAAGAACATCGACATGGACACCAAGCGTCATCAACGCAAGTAATGGACTGGCACACGCCATGTAAGCAAGTAAGCAACAGCATCGAAAAACGGCCGTCTACACGTTCCGCAGATTTAGCTTAAAGCTATTTGACACAAACTCCCCCTGCATCGCCCCCCAACCTTCCAGCCCAAAGACCTCGGTGCCAACGAGGCTTCCTTTCCAGACAGCATGCCACTTTCCAAACAAAACGACGCGAGCCATGGGTCCAAAAGGCCGGAAATCCATGTCTAGATCATGGAGGTTGACGGATCCGAAGGCGGTGCCGCCGGGCTGAAGCGAGACGAGGGCCGAGACGTCCGGAGGCCACTCCCGTCGAACCCGGACGCGTGGAAGGGAGAGCGGCGCGCGGTAAAAGGCTGGCGTGACGTTGAACATGCCCAGTCGTAGGGCGAGGGGGTCAAGCGGTGAGTAATCCTTGATGAAGACGACGGCGTGTGGGTTGGAGTTGCGGACTGTGACGGTGATGACGGCTGGGTATCTGGCTGTTGGTCCGATGTGAACCTCTAGGTTGTTCACGATGGCGCGTGCCTCTTCGACGCTCACTCGCGGGTTCCGCAGCTCGGCAAGTGAAGGCGGTTCAGGAGAACAAGTGAGCCATACACAGGCCAAGGCGGAGAAGAACGAATTGATGCTCATATTTTTTTTTTTCTGACCGAAGGGGTGCGAGTCGTAACAGAGAAGCGGGATGGATATATGGGGGGGGGAGTGAAGCTGGAGCTATGACTTCGTAGGGAAAGATGACCTCGCTTTATATCCAGGTGTGCTCATGCTTCCCGTTAAACCCTTACTTCAGTAGTATCATGCTAATACGGGTTTCGCTGTTTCCGCCCGTCGTACTTCCACTTGGCCTCTCCGAGGCTTGCAGCTCCGCCAAGTAATTGATGGATAAAGGACTATCCAAGGCGGCGCGGGCAAGTCTCCCCACGCCATCCAGCTGCCTTCCAACCGAGGCAAAAAGACGCGAGGGAAGGAAAAGGGCGAAGGCTCAAAGTCCATGCCGGCATTGACAGACTCTATGGGAGAATATGGTGGCCTGTTTGTTCCCGAAAAGCGGTTTTCGGTCATGGTTTCCACAAGGAATCATATGATTACTCCATGACCGGAGGAACGAAAACGTCCTCGTTTTGCGGTCATGTTAGAGTTCCTTGGACTATAGCGTCATGTTGGCACATGGGAGTCTGTTTCTCGACCTGTTCGTGACGGGCGAGAGCCGATGCTGATCAGAAGATGATTGGTTTCGGTAACATGTTGATCTGCGGCGGAGAAGAGACGGGAGCGGCATGTCGGCGGAACGAGGCAGCATATCAGTCATGATGAACTTGACAAGCTGTTAGCTTATTGAAAAAAGACCAGAATGAGTTGCCAAATCATTACCACCTTGATGTCCTGTTGCCGTTGTATCCCAGACTCAGTCATTTGCAGGGATTGCCTTTCCTCTTTCTCAACGGAAATGACGGACCAAGCCAAGGGGGAAACCAATTGGGCTGTCACTCCGAGCCGCATCCTCGACCACCATCGTCGAGTTGTTCCACAGCCCATTTCTTTGAACAAGGGTGGCCCTACTTATAGTGGTGCCTTTCATGACCTCATTTCGTCGGGTCCAGCCAAGGCGGACGAGTGGAAGGATGCTGACTGCAGCGCCGAGAAACATGTTGAGCGAGCATTGCATACATAGTCAGCGTGCCTGCGCCTGGGCTCGTCAGTGCAATCGAACGTGGCAAATGGCATGATTCGTGTAGAATCGCGCTTCTGCCTTGTTTGCTGTCTGATCATGAGCGTGAGTTAATGGGCAATGGGACGTCGAGGCCCTCTTCGAGAGACACAAGCTGCGTACATGTCACGTCGTTGATGGAAACCTGGGAAAGGCCATATTGCGCTATTTGCTTTACAGCTGCATAGCAACTGGAAGTCATGTTGCTGTGGGTTGACGGGAAATGCCATACGGGCCTACGCTGTTATTCGTCTGACCGTCTCAACAATTCCACGCCGCAAGACGAGGTCATCACCAACGTCTGCCATCTCGTCCTCGACTGACACACTTACGAACACGAGCTCCAGAGTAAAGTCGCGGACACGGCCAGGAAGCCGACGGAGAACATGTACATGTGTACAGACGAGACCCACGCTCCGGGCGAGTCCTCGTCCCCCTGCAATGTAAACAGCCTGCCGCGGCCAGATGGCGGCGTGACACGACGAGCGCGATGACGGGGTGGCATCGGTCCAGTGAAACGGGAATGGCGTGGAACTTCCATCCCCTCAGCCAAGGTGACGAAGGCTGATACGCCGGCGTTCACGGCATCCTCGACTGCCGAAGTCTGAAAGGACAGGGGTGGTATTTGGCGGTCTGCGAGGCATAGGATTGTGTAGTCAAAGAGGGAGATTGCTCAAGGAAGTGTGTACAGCATAATTTGCTCGTAGTCCTCAGATACTCTCCAGCATATGACGAGCAAGTCGGCGGTAAATCATGCCAGAATACTTCGTACGGCCGGTAGCTTCGGCCACTGACGCCCACGTATATTCATAGTCTTCAGCAAAGCCACTAGTGACAAGCGTCTGTAGGTGAGACACTGGCCGCGGCTAGCCTCACGGCGTCAATCGGACAGACCAACCGTCGATCGTGTTCTTTGAATGACTTGTAGCGACCAATGATTGGGCAAAGGTGAAAGGGCCGCCGGCTGGGGACGCGTGGGGGCATCGGCGGAGAGCCACTGGCGGCGGGAGACGCCTTGGCTGACCTGAAGACGGGCTCTTGGGAGACGGGGTATTCGCCTGGTGTTAAGGCGCGAGGGAGGGGGAGAGGAGAGGGGACGAGATGAAGGCTGTTTGGACGCTGCATTGGAGTTGTAGGGAGAAAACCAGGCATGTTGAGGCTGCGAGGCTGCAAGGCTGAAAGATCCGTGGCGCAGGCTCTGTACATAAGCAGCACGTGGGCGTGCGGATACAGAGGAAGAGGTACCTACTACTTCCAAAGCGTGGCGTACGGCTAGCACGTGGACCTGGGAACGGGCATCACCGGCAGCGCAAAGCCGGCACGTGACACATCTCGCCTCGCAACCTCGTCTGCATGCAACCGGACATGCATCCATGCAGCAAAACAACAGGAAGGCAAATCCCGCTCATCAAACGCATGACTCGGGCAGCCCGGTCCGTTCCAGGTGCTCGTCGGTTCAGGCCGCGCAGGGGAGCCATGACTCGGCGGAACATCCGTACCATGGGTTCGCAGCTCGTTTCACATCAATCGACGGGCCATCGACTTGTCCAGTTGTTTTCTCCTATTCCCTTTTCCCTGACCTTTTATTCTCCGTCAACCTCATACATACATACATACATACATACATACATACATACTACTGTCAGCCTTTGGAGACCGCCCGCTCGGTCTGTGCTGCCCGAGAGCCAGCCGTCTCGTCTCCCTTGCCTGAGGGAAACAAAGGAGCCGGACGGCGAACGGGGTCGCATGTGGAGCGGCCGGAGAGCGCAGCATGTCATGATTTCTGATTTATGTATATTTGCTTTTTGTCTCCCACGGTGTTGGAAGATGCTTCCCAGGTATTTCCCTGGTCGCCTCCCGTCTGTTTGATCATCGTCGAGCCGGGCGGCTTCTTTGTTCCCTCAGCGGCCTCTCCTCGGCTGCTCCTCCGTTGATCCCCCCCCCCCAACCCTCTCCGCATTCACTCCCTCCACGGGACGATCTAGCGCAAAACCTTCCATATCCGCTGCTGGCGTTTCAGCGGACACGTCTCGTCGAACAATGCGCAGGGCCCCTTTGTTGATGAGGCGCCAAGGGTCATGGTGAGAGGTGCTAAAAGGCTTGACGCTTCTCTCCCTCCCCGATCGGGGCCCCTGAAGGCTGAGGCCAGGTCACGGGTACCTTTTGCTTCGTCGGCGCCCCGCCACTGGTCGCCCCCGAATCCATCGCGGCTGGGGTAGCCGGGACTTGGCATGGCTCAGTTCCCGCTTCGTCAGCCTCCTCCTCCTCCTCCTCCTCAGCAGCCTCCTCCACCACCTCCTCAGGATCCTCCTCCCCCTCCCCCCTCTCCAACGCCTACGCCTACGCCTACGCCTCCGCCTCCGCCTCGTCTTCCTCCCGTCCTTCACCCTCTTCGTCGGTCCGTCTCAGCCTCTCCGTCTGTGCGTCCGGTGGCCGCCTGGCCTCATACTACTCGTACTAGTAGTAATCCGTCAGCTGCTACTCCTGCTACCACCTCTACTTCTACTATATACGGCCGCCGCGACTCGCACCATGGCTTTGTTTCGCCATCCCTCCTCGTCACTCGTCCATCTACTACCATGGCTCACATCGCCAGCTGCCTCGCCAGCCCCGGCCACCCCCGGAGCTTCCGCCGCCTCCGCCGCCACCCTCACAGCTCGCCAGAAAGCCTCATGCATGGAGAATGCTGCCTGCCGATCCCCAACCCAGATACCAGCTGTTTCCACGCGACAAGCCTGCCGCTCCCGATGCCTCATCTCTTCCCCCGAGGCCTTCACATCAGCGCCGGCGAAAGGCCAACGTCCCGGACCTCGGTCCTATGACGACGGTTCACGAGGTTCCCATGGACTCACGTACGTCGTAATCCTCCTCATTCTTCTCTTACTCTACTGACTCGATCCCCAAGCTACCGTTCCTGGTCTCGCTCCACTTCAGGATAACGGCGGTGATTCTTCAACCGACGAGGCCCCTATCCCACCCCCAAAGGACTACATCTCACCTCTCAAGGACTCCAAGCTACTTAATGTTCCCCAGCGGCCTGGCCCGGCGCCTCTCCTCCGAACCCTCAAGTCGGCCTCGTCGCTGAAGAAGGCCAACGGTCCATCAGAGACGTCACTGGATCCGGATCGCCACCTCGTCCCGCCCAGTCAATCCACGCCCGACCTCTCGCTCACTCGGTCCGGCACCTCCGACGGCACCTCTTCGTCGACGACGACACTGGCGGCGCCCATCTCGGCTGCACTCACCGATCCTCAACGCGTCTCGCCTAGACCATGGGATAAAGACCAAGCTGAGCCGTCTCGCGGTCACCGCCGATGGATTTCAGACGGGTCGGGTCTGCCGGACCGGGCACGGGCGCGACGGCGCGCTGACACGCCAGAAATCGGATGCCCGGTCAAGGCAGCTAAAGCAGCCAAGGAGGCGGCCCGCCAAGAGGAATTGGATCGCCAGGCCCTCGAAGTGTTGCCGAGGGGCTTACGGCCGTATCACGCTGCCGCCGAGCTCAGTGTCGACGACGCCGCCTCTCTGCAGGATCAGGCCTATCGCCAGGCTGAACGATTCGAGGTGCTCAGGATGGAAGACGTCGAAGCTCTGACCAGGGTGAGTGGATTTGGGATCCGAATTCCATCGCAATGGCTAGACTGACTGGCATCCAGGAAATCCGCAAACTGGACGAGTGGACGGGGCGTATCCGGCGTGAGTACGCATCTCTCCGGGCAACTCGTCGCAATCTTCATTCCCGTATCCGCCAGTACCTCAGCTCGCCGCGAGTCGGACGCTTCAGCTTCGAGTCGATATTGAAGCAGGAGGAGAGGCTAGCAGATCTCGACGCCGAGATTGACGACTGCGTCGCCGAGCTGGATCGGGTCGAGAACCGGAGGGCCCGGGTACGGCAGAAGCTGCTGGAGCACGTCGCGGCCGCCAGCCTGCTTCCGACGTCGACGACGGCTCCGAGGCCGGACGGCGGCGCCTCGGCACTCCCGTCTCCGGCACCCCGCGACATCTCGACACCTCCGCGGAGCCCGGCCTCTGAGGCGGACATCATTGATGACTATGGCGATTACGAGTCGTCGCCTGGCGTGGGCGATCCGGAACCACCAAGCCTGAATCAGCCCGATCCCAAGTTCAAGAGGCAGGCTCTGGTGGAGCTCGAGCCCGTGCTAGAGTCGGAACCACAGCCGGGGCCGGGGCCGGAACCGGAACCGGAACCGGAATCGGAACCGGAGCCGCAGCCGGAGCCCTCTTTGGAGCCGCAGCCGGAGCCCCTGGAGCCACAATCGGAACCGATGCCGGAGCGGGAACTACGGCGACCATCTGACGGGCGAGTCAGCGTCATGAGTCCGAGACGACCCGGCGTCGAGAGCATCCGCGTCTACATGGGCGGCGACGTCTTCACCCTACTCGCCGACGTGGAAAACGAATTCTCCAAGCTCAACGACGGACAGGGCAGCAACATGATGAACAACAACACCAGCCAAGACGACTCGTTCTCGCCCAGAAAAGCCGCAACCCGACCCTCGTCAAGCGTCTACAGCCCCGCCTCGTGGCTCGTAACGCCCCGAACACCCGCCTGCTGGCCCCCGGAGACGGCCGACAGGACATCACCATGGCCGTCCAGCAACAGCCACCAAGTCCGAGATGGAAAGGCGGAGAGCCGGCGGTCCCCGTCCGCGCCGCCGCCGCCGACGCCGCCGCTGAAGGACTTTGCGCAAACGGAGGCGACGCCGACTTTGCTGACGAGTGCTGTGTTTAAGCCTTGATTTTCTTTCCCTTTGTTGGATTCCCCCCCAACCCCTTCTTTTTGTGTTTTTTTTTTTTTTTTTTTTGGTTTGTTTGTTGCAGGGTTCTTGTTGGTCTTGGGCTGACTTTCACCTTGACGTCCTGTCTGTTGCATGGCTTGCTGGTGCGTGTTGTTCATAGAGGAGGTGTCTTGTCTACAAGCCGGCCACTACCCAATTAAATAATAATGCCAACGCTAGAATCAATGATAATCTCCAAGTCTTCACATCTCAACTTTGATTGCTGCTTTTGAGTTCTACTCTACTCTACTCCACTCCACTCCACGCAACTCAACTCAACTCAACTCAACTCAACTCAACTCTAGACATCCATCAAGCCCAACATCCACCAAGCACGAAAAGCAACGCGAGCCACCAACCAACCCGTCAGGCTAACCTAACCGTACAACTCACGACAAGGACCTATTCTACAAAACGCCATTCCTTGCCTCGTTATTCCGACGCTGAGGCCCGAGGGAGGAATCAAGACGAGGGAAGATGAGGAGTCGTACCGTCAAAACACCTCGAAATTGATGAAAAAAAAAAAAAAAAAGAAAAAGGGGGAGGTTACTTGGTACACAAAGCACGCTCAATGCGTCACGATGCGAACCATCTGCAACATCAAGCCAAAGACCAAACCCCTAGCCACCTCCTCAATCTGCAAGCAATCAAAGACCCTACCCAGCGCATCCCCCGTGGCGGCCTGGCCCATGACGCCCATGAGAGCGGCGGGGACGCCCCTCTGGACGAGCATGCGGCGCGCCTTGACCGCCAGCTTGTCCTTGTCGTCGGCGGAGAGGTCTTGGGGCCACGAGGCGCGCTCTGCGTCGGTGGGGAGGCTGTTTTCGCGGAGTTTGCGGACGGTGGATGCTATCCCTGCGTCCGAGGTGTTTGCGTCGAGGAGGGAGGATTGGATGAGGGATTGGACGGTTAGGAGGGAGGGGTTTCCGGGGCGGAGGAGGAACGATTTTGCCGCCGTCAGGAGGGTGCGGCGGATGTTCCAGGCTGAGGAGAGGGTGTACATTTCGTTGATGACGGCGAAGAGGAGTTCGACCGCGACGCGGGTTTCTTGTTCTGAGAGTTGCGAGTATTGTCGTGATGGACGGAGGGGGGGGGGCTTCTTGCCACCGTTGGTCATGATGCTGCTTCGTCGGCGGTCGTGTTGAGGAGGAGAGCCGTCGCCGAGACCGACGTAGTCGTCTTCCACCTCGTCTGGCGGTGGCGGGAGCTTCATCATGTCGATGCTCGACATGGACGGGGACTGGACCGGCGCGAGGCTGGATGCCCTGCTATGTTCGCGGCTGGGATGCGCGCTGCTGGAGCCCGAATCGGTGCGGTCGGAGCGGCCCACGCGCGTGTAGTCGACGGCGTCCGAGTCGAGCTGGTGGCTTGCTCTTCTGTCCATCGGCGCTACTTTACCGGGTTGCGTTGAGATGACGGATGACCGCTGGCTGTCGGTGCTGGCCCGTTCCGATCGCGCCGGCGATTTGGCCACCGGTGATGGGTTGGACCGTGAGAGCCGGCCGGCCGGCCCCGCTCCTCCGACGTCGACTGCCGACAGTGGGTTCGTCGGCTTCCGACCGAGGCCCGGGAAGCCACCGAGGACTCCCACCAGATTCTTCCCGCCCTCGACGGCGCCCTTGGGGCCGATGGTCAGCGCGTCTAGCATGTTCTTTCCCACCGTCTCCCATCCGAAGGACTTGGACCCTCCGTGCGTGTGTCCCTGTGACTTCTCCAGGAAGCGCTTCATTCCCTCGCTCTCGGCAAGCGACGCGTACCAGCAGGCGTCTCGCAGGTACCGCTCCAGCTCGCCTCGCAGCGACTCGCGCGTGTGCATCTTCCATCCGGGCAGCTCCTTGTGTAGCTCGGTAAAAGCCGTGGCGCCCGAGACGGTGGCGATGCGCCGCAGGATCTCGTGTAGTGTCTCGAAATCCGAGTATCTTCTGACAATCATCCAGCCCGGAATCACGGCCAACGACGGTTCGACCTGGATCAAGTAGTCCCAGTTGGGCTTGTTGCGTATCTTGCCGCCGTCACCCGTCGTGTCGTCATGCAAGGTAAAGGACGCATTGTGCAGATGAAGCTGCTCTTTTTTGGGTGCCTCTTGCTCTGCCGCCTGTCCCGATCCGTGTGCGACGATCTGGTCGAAACTCGTAAACTGCTGTCCGCTCGACCTGTTGGCTGCGGCAGCAGAGGGAGAGGGTGAGTCCCGGCTGGAGCCGGCCATGGACCAACGAGAGGGCGTCGACGTGCTATCGACCTCGCCGTGAGCCTGAGCCTCGTCACGTCGGGGCGGACTCTTGCTACTGCTGCTGCTGCTGCTGTGGCCGGACGAGTCTTTTCGCCGGCTGCGTTCCACCTCCGGGCTCGACCGACCGGGCTTGGCAATGCCAATATTACCGACGTTGCCGTCGAGGTCGGCGAAGACGTTGTTATCGTGGCCAGTCTGCATGCCGACGTCGATGGCCTGATTGAGATCAGGTTCGCCGGCTTCGAGGAGGTGGACGATCCAGCCATTGATCCACTCGGCTTTGCTGCAAGACTGCAGCGTCGTCTCGAGCACCGAGTTGGCCAGGATCTCGCGGAGAAAAACGCGGGCAGGGTCGCAGCTCTGAGGCGCCTGCTCAAGAAAGACCAGCAGGTCCTCGGCCACCATCTTAAACTTGGCGGCCTGCTGGCGCTGGTTGAGGAGACTGGCCAGGCGCGAGTCGGGATTGGAGGCCAGGTAGTTGTATATGGCATCAGCGGCCGTCATGTTCGTATCGGGGGGGAGGTCTGCGTAGGCGGCGGCGAGCTCGGACATGAAGACGATGATGATGGACGAGCAGTTGGTGAGGAGGTCGAGGAAGGCGTCGGCGGGGCGTTTGCGAGACAGGCGGTTGGATATGGCCATGACGTAGGCGTTGAGCGTCTTGCGACAGGCCAGGGGAAACGAGTGGTCGGTGGGCACAAGGGGACTGTACCACCACTTGACGTAGTCGCGGATAATGGCGTCGACAAAGGCCGAGAGTGCCTCGCGCGTCTCGGGACGGAAGTCGTCAAAGGCCTTGAGCTGCCCATCGTCATCGGCGTCGAGAGCCGACGAAGAGGTCGTATTCTGCAGGTCAGCCCAAAGCCGGTTGAGGACTTCGGGTCCTTTTTCGCCTCGAACAGCCCTGCCCACGTCTGGATGCTTGGCCTCGAGAGACGCAAAAGCGATGACGCCACCGACAGCGCCAATAACCAGCAGACCCAGCCGACCGAGTATGGCGTAAGTGACGCCGGAGAAGGCGACTGCGATGCCGGCCAGGGTGCCTGGCGAGGCGACCGATATGAAGTGAAGGGCTTTTGCGCTCAGTTGCTGCGAGGGGCTTCGGGAGTCGCTGTCGAAGCGAGGTGGCGGATCAGGGGCAGCTGCAGGTCGCACATGGGGGCCGGCCATCGCATCGGAAGAAGCCATGTCAGCAAACGACGACAACGACGACGTCGACGACGATGATGGCCCTGAGTATCGACAATGAGATAGGAAGAGGCGCTCAGCACAGCGCTGACCATAGCCCGAGGGGAGGTTCGAAGCGGACAGGATAACAAATAGAAAAAGAGAAAATAAAATGGAAAAATAATCCAAGCCCTCGGCGTGAACCAGCTTGTTTCAAGCAAAGCGTCTCTGGTCTGCCGCCTGCATCCGTCAGGGGAACGGCGCGGACCCCGCCCCTAACAGGGGCACTAGGCCCGACTTCGACTCTGGCCTGGACGGCGTTTGAGCGTAAATAAGACCGGGCCGAGGAATGAAGCGCGAAAGAGAATCGGACGAGGATCGGAAGGCTGTAGCCTGTGGGCGAGAGATGAGGTGGGAGGGGAGGGGAGACGGAGAAGAGGCAGATGAGGAGTTTGCTCGACTTCGTTCGAGTCCAGTCGAGTTCTCTAGTAGCGACCACGTGATGCTGTCGGTTGCTAGGCCGTATCCGTATCTCCATCACGGCATCTTATCGCATGTACGAAGTATCCCCCGCTGTAATCTATCACTTGCATACCTAATCTTGCCGCATCACGTGCTCTGGCGTTGGCTCCGTGAGTCGCGACAAAAAAAAAAAAAAAAACATGAACCGGGACCGGCTCGCAGCAGCGCGTCTTCGCGGCCAGACACGATCCACCAACACGCCGATAATGACGTCTCATTCCAAGAAGCGCCAGTCCAGCGCCACGGACGAGGACCAAGCCGAAGGGTCCAAGATGCACGTCAAGAGGAACAAGCATGACGCTGGCCCGGCTGATGGAAAGGACGACGATGGGAACCCGTTCTGGGAGGTTCGTAGGCCTCTTCTGGCTGGGTGATTCCAAGTTGGCTCACCATTTGTTCTTTGGCTCTCAAGCTCTCGAACAAGCGACGCGTCGGTGTCAGCAAGTTCAAAAACGCCTGCCTCGTCAATATCCGCGAATACTATGAAAAGGACGGCAAGCTACTGCCCGGCAAAAAGGTGCGTCCAAGTCATCCTGCCCGACACTTCTGCTCACACAATTCACTTGATAGGGCATATCCCTATCCGTCGAGCAGTACGTAGCCCTCGTCAAAGCCGTGCCAGCCATCAACGCCGCCCTCGGCGAAATGGGCCACGACGTCAGCGAGGCCCCCCCGGCAGACGACATACCCGTAATCAAGCAGGCGAAAGGCAAGACCAAGTCGCCCAAGGCCAACATCGAGGCCACGAGCGACGAGGATGAGGAGTAGAGGCCTACCTTTGCTCCTCCGCTGCCGACGCCACGAAAGCGCCGCGCCGGTCGCGACGGGGTTCAAGATGCCGTTCCGTCGTTGATGCCAGCCGGCTTGATTCCCCCGAGACACGCGCGCCGTATAACACACTGGCACGAGCCCTCGCATCAAGGAATTTCGTCATCTCGAGACCATTCCGGGAGCACCCCCTTTCGCCGACGGACCGGCCTATCCGCTGATGACGCTCCTAAAAAAATCTCCCCCCTCTTTCTATCTAGCAACTTTGTTCTCCGACTTGGCTTGTTCTCGTCTCCCTTGTTTTATGCTTTGTCTTCTCCCTTTCACTCTGCGCATTTTTTGCTGTTTGCGGCCCGCTTGGCGCCACGCTTGACCCTGGCCGGCTCGGCTGCCGCTCCACCAACGCGAGACGATGGGGCGGTTGGTTTTGAAGGTGGTTTTTCTGGCAGCTTTCCCTCTCGTGTCCTAACGTTGCCGCTGAGGGAACCTTGTTCTTCTTTGTCGCCGTCTTACTTTGCGCGTATTTGGGCAAGCGGAGCGAGTTGGGGACATGTGCTATTTCCGGTCATTTTCTATCATAATACGGCACAGAGAGGAGTCGAAGTTTAGTCAAACCGCACAATGACACGAGTGGACTGGCTGAACGTATGTAAAATGCATTGCTGCGGGTGCATGATGCCATCAAATCTATCTCTATCCTCGCAACGTCTGAGCAACCTCGAGACCGAGATTGACCAAAAAGAAGATATCCAAAAGCGCCTCTTTATGGCCAGCCAGGCTATCTGGTCCCCCTGGCACCACTCGGCGCATCTATTCTTCTTCTCCTCAACGAGGTTCCCATGGCATCCCGGACCATGGGATCGGCACGTATCGTATTTTGAACCAGCCACTCGCGCATCTTGTCCCGGAGGTTGCGAACAGCCATGTCGTCGCCCTTGAAAGGCGCCATTTCAAGCGCCACCATGCGAGTCGTCTCGGTGTCCAGCTGGCCGGACGCAACCTCGAGGCGGTCAAGAGCCAGCTGCAAGAGCTTTTCGTCGCGAGGGCCGGCGCGACGGCGGGCAGCCGACTGCTCGGCCAAGAGGGGCCCAATCTGGGCGATACCGATGCAGAGGGTGAGAACGAGCTTCTGAGCGAGCTTGACGACCTGAAAGGGGAGCAAGGGGGTATAAGGCGGAAGACGGGTAGCGACAGCGTTGACGACGCGGACGACGGCGGGGAACTCGGGCCTGGTAACGGCGTGAAGCTCAAAGAGGCAGAGGCCAACGAGCATCAACCAGCGGTGAAGCTTGGCCGTCTCCATGTAACCGGTGAGGCCGAGGAGATAGATGGTAGCGGCGGCGATGGAATAGTGTGGGAGGATTGAAAGAAGAAAGCCCCTGGTGACGAACTCGCGGATGGTGACGCACTCGGTCCATGTGAGGACGGACGGGCCGAAACGTTCGTAGGCGAAGCGTTTGGCGCTGTGCTGTAGTGTGTCGCTTACGGCCTTGAGATGCATAAAGAAGAAGCCGTCGTCGTCGCTACCAGTCTTATCCGGGTGATGCATGGCGGCGACCCTGCGAAAGCGGGAGCGAATCTCGCGCTCGCCCGCGTCGAGCGGCACGCCGAGTTCCTCGTAGTACGACGGGTCGGCACGGATATCGTGATAGGCCTCGAAGATTGTGTACAGCAGATAGATTACCACGACGGCCATCTTGATGTGGCGACGGTGGACGGCATGACGGGCCGATTCGGGCGCGGGCTTAGGGTCGCCTGCGCGGATCGTGAGGCCATAGTAGATGGTCTGGATCACCGAAGTAGCGAGCTATGAGAAGGTCAGCTGCTGCCAGTCAAGAGAGACGAGAGAGAGACGCACGCCGGGTAAGATGTACCATCCGATCATGGAAAAGGATTGGGACATGGTGGGCGACGGTGGTGCATCCTTTGATGGTTGAAAAGGATCGTGGGCGTGGAGTCGCGAGGCTGATGAAGAAAGTGGCAGGATGCGTCACGTGGCAACCCCTTGTAAGGACAGCTTGACGGGAGGCTGTCAGCGTATGGATGTACGATGTACGAATACAGTAGTCGAAAGGTGTGACTGTTGCCAGTTGCCAGTTGGTCGAAAAGTCATGTGCCGATGATAGTTGACAGGCGGGGCGACGTTTAGAACGTGGGGAAAAGGCTCGTAAGAGGTCACTAAAGCCCTAATTAGTAGGGTAAAGTACCTTGGTCCTTGTCTGGCTCTCAATCAGCAGCCATATCCACTAACAGATATCACAGTCTTGCAACGACAACATCAACTGTATTCGTACCAATACGACTCATTCCTCAACCCCGACCTCGCTGCCTCGGGAAACATGCCTCGAGTCGCCTGACAAAGGCTCAACCCGTCTGACAACATCCCGGAAAGCGCGCCACTGGACATGGCCAAGACAAAGACGGCTTCTCTTGGCCCTTCCTCCATTGTTCTGTGACCCTCCTGAGCGCACTAGAGCAAATGAGCTTGTGACGCCACTCCCGTGTCTCTCCTGCGACGCTGTCTGCTCTGTGACCAGCGGCACTTATGAGGAGTCTGCAAGGATCGGCTACGATTACGCTGGTTTTTACGAGCTCTACTCCTCTCCTCCCCCCCCCGCCATCTCTATGTCAGCCGCCGTTTCACTCGCCCTTGGCCTGTTTCGACTCTTCGTCACACGTCTAGGGCTGGTATCCCGCCTAGCTGACCCGTGGCGGCGACGTGCTGGGTTGGCATCATGACCTGCTGCCCGTGGACATTGTCTGCGAGCGTTGCCTCTATCCCGGCCGTCCAAGAGACGAGGAATACGTCGCGAAGCCGGCTCGGGCTCAATGAGCGTGACTTGATCGTTCGCCTCTTCGCGACCACCCCCTTCTATCCGGGTCTGCCGTGCCTGACTCGAGAGTGCTTATAATAAGAGGCTCGAGTCGGCGAAAAGGGGGGGAGGGGGGTGAGAGAGAGAAGAGGAGGAATGGAAGGACGGAGAGTTGATTCAAGGCTGAGAAAGAGCGAGACAAGTCGACGATTGAAGAACCTGACTGCAAGCGAAAAGACACAGACAGAGACATGTCGCGTCTCGGCCTGGCCATCGGCCTCGTGCGTCTGTCTGCGGCATTGTTTATGCCTGCCGGAGCTGCGGCCGTCCCTCCGGGATCCGGTCAAGCGACGCTACTCGCGGAGGAGCCTTGGGCCCCTCTTCCGGCGGCAGCTCCCCGGACGGCGTGCAACGGACACGCAAAGCTCTGTGAACGGAAGTACTCGGACGTGACGATGATTGGTACTCACAACAGCGCCTTTGTGGGCGACACGCCCTTCCACAACCAATTCGTCTCACTGACGGAGCAGCTCGACATGGGCGTTCGCTTCCTGACGGCGCAGACGCACAACCGGCTGGGGCGCATCGAGCTGTGCCACACTTCGTGCTGGGAGCTCGACGTCGGCCCGCTGTCGGGATACCTGCATGAGTTGGCGCACTGGATGGACCAGCATCCGGACGACGTGGTTACGCTGCTGCTGACCAACATGGATGCCATCCCGACTCAGAGGTTTGACAAGGACCTTGCCGCTGCGGGATTGACCAAGTATGCGTTCCGACCGGGCGGACGGGCGTTGGGGCGTGATGGGTGGCCGACGATGGGCCAGCTGCTTGACGAAGGGACGCGGCTGCTCGTCTTTATGGGTGTGTTTCCCTCTTGTAGAGGAGAGTATCGAGGAGAGTATCAGGTCGACTGATGACTCGGACAGACTATCACGCCGACCTGTCGCAGACGGACTACATCATGCCCGAGTTCGACTACTTCTGGGAGACGCCATACGGCATCACCGACGACCAGTTCCCCACGTGCAGCGTCGACCGGCCATCAGGCGGAGATGCGGGCCGGCTGATGGGGCTGATGAACCACATGCTCAACTTTAAGCTGGGGGACATTGTCTTTCCAAACATGCTGGATGCGGCGAGGACGAATTCGCTGGCTTCGATACAGAAGCAGGTTGAGCTGTGTAAGAGTCAGGGGAAGCCGCAGCCCAAGGTAGTTTTGGTGAGTTTGATCTCGGCTGTTTGGCTCTTTTGTCTTTCTGTTTGTCCATTTCATCCTGTTGTTTGTTTGATCCTTGTATCTCTCATCCTCTTGTCTTTTTTTGCGCCTCTCGTCTATCGTCTTGTTGTCTCCTCCATACTCGTGTCTTTTATCCTTTCTTCTCCTGAATCCGCTGACGGCGCGCAGCTCGACTGGGCCAACATCGGAGAGGCGCAAAAGGCTCAGCAGGTCCTCAACGCGCTGTAACCGGTTTCACCGTGTTTGCTTGCGTTGAATACCTACCTACATACTTATTTGTCCGTGTTCATAGCTAATTGTACATGTCAATTAATCACCGCATTCGCTTGCTCGAAGCAACGAATCAGCATCGTCCCAGGCAGCAGGCTTCGCGCCCCAACGCGTCAAAGGTGCTTGTCCGAGACTCGTGTCAATCCGTCGTGAACCCGGAGCCGGTTGATGGGATCTACATACTCGTGGACCTACAATGTATGGGATGTACCTACACCAACCTCAGGCTGTAGAGCCAGGCCTGCTGAAGGTTGAGGGCCCGAAACAGTTAGCGGTCTTCAGCCGCTGAGCCACCTACAGCAGCTCTGCCAGCTGTAAGCAGCCCGTCCAGGCGGTGAGGACCGGTTCTAAGATCTACATAACCCATCTTTTCAAAACAACTTCCCTTTTCCCTGTTTTTTTCTTCCCTATTCTTCGACGACGTCGCCGCTCATCGTCCGCCAACATGAGGCTCGCGCTCACGGCCGCTCTGGCCGCAGCAGGTGAGACGCCAGCTTCAGACGCAGATGACGATGACGACGACGGCTAATCTCGAACCTCTACAGCGGCCTCAGCCCTCCAGTCCACCTTCGTCTCCCCTAATCGCGACCTCGCCTTTGCCCTCTCGGTTCCAGACACAGACAATACCGACATCTTCTTCAGCATCCGAGCCCCCATCTCCTACGCCTGGGCTGCCGTCGGTCTCGGAAGCGATGACATGAAGGGTGCCCTCTTCCTCATCATCTACCGCAACAAGCACCGCGACAACGTCACCCTCTCCCCGCGCCTCGCCTACGGCAACTACGAGCCCCAGCACTACCCAGACATGCAGTACGACGTGCTGCCGGGCTCGGGCATCGACGGCGATCACATGGTACTTAATGCCCGGTGCACGCAGCACTGTCGCAGCTGGCCGGCTGCCGACTCGAACAGCGGATATATGGATGTGTCGTCGGCGTCGGGGAAGGCTATCTTTGCCATGGGGCCGCGTGCTGGCTTTGGGAGTGATAGCCCGGCTGCTGATTTGCAGTTCCATCGCGAGTTTGGCGTCTTCTCCATTGATATCAAGAGGACGCTTGGTGCTCCTGATCCGCCCAAGTTGGAAGATGACTCTGAGTCTGTGGGAACCTCACTGGATTACCGCCGTACCGGACGTCGTGAGCCTCGGTCTAGTCTTCACGGTTCCTTCATGGTATTTTCCGTCGTCTTTCTTTTGCCTGTTGGTGCTGCTCTGCGCAGTTCAGAACGCTGGGCTCGCTTCCACTCCCTCTGCCAGTCCATGGCCGTCCTCATCATGCTGGCTGGCGTCGTTACTGGTGTTCTGGCCAGTTTCCGCTACCAGAGGGTGCGCCTGATGATTGTCCTACCCCTTCCTGCATAATGTACTCACGCGCGTCTAGTCACGGAACTTTCGCGCTCATCATCAGATCATTGGCTTCATCGTCGTCGGCTTCGTTCTCGCTCAGCTCGTCCTTGGCTTCCTTCACCAACGGAAGATGCGCAAGACGAATATGCCGACGAATCAGGGCCGCTATCATCGCTACCTAGGCGGTGCCATCATCATCTTCGGCGTCCTCAACGCCTTCTTGTGCGTCTATTCCCCCGCTGATCCCCTTCTAAAGAGCATCTCGCTCACGCTACAGCCCCATAGTGGCTTCGACTTAGCCCTCGATTACAAATTGGGCTACACGCTCTGCGGCTTCGTCCTCATCTCCGTCTTCGTCGTCCTCTTTCTCTACCTCAGTCGCCGCGGCGTACGCGGGAGGAGACAGCGGCAGACGGCTACCACAGCGGACGGTCCGTCGACAGGATACCAGCCGCAGCCGTGGCGCGAGGAGCCGAATCCGCCGGATGCGCCGCCCAGTTACGACGCTGCTTCGTCGCAGTATATCAGTCTGCAGCCTGTTCCCTCGCGGGCTTCGCCTTGGCGGGGCTCGGATGTCAAGGACGGGGGGGATGATCAGCCGGCTTTGGGTGGTTTGCAGCGGCCTAGGGAGTTTACGTAGATGTAGGTGTTTCTTGTTGTAGAGGGCATGTTGGGGACATGGTGGACTCGTCTTGATTTGCTGTACCGGTTTGTCTGTTAGACGTGTAAGAGTTCAGGAGGCTTCGTTGATGGTTCTTTAATCTCGAGTTTACATACAAAGATGTTGGAGCATGGAGACCGTCCCTGGCCTTGTCACGAAAGATGCCGCTGAGCAATCCCTACAGTATCATGGCATCTGTACATACGGCTCATTACCAGGAGAAAGACTCCATCATTGGCCACGAGTCCTTGCGCCCTGTCAAAGTCGAGTCGATACGCGTCAGCTAATTCTATTTGTATCCTCTTAGTTCTACTAAATCTTGTGTCTTCACATCATGGTATCCCCACTGTGGGCGGACGAGTTCAGCAATTGCCTCATAAGAGTCAAAAAGATCAGAGAGGGAGGGTCAGCTGAGTCTTGTCTCTCCGGCGGAGGATCGAGGACTCAATGATGGCCATAGACAGGTCGTGGACTATAAAGCTGCGACACAAAAACAACACATGGTCGAGGGAAGATGACACGAATTTTGGTCGTCATGGATACAAGAGCCACGTCTGGTGAAATCAATGTGGTTCCCCAACAGGGTTCAAAGCAAAAACTGCCACTTGATCTCATGGCCCCCGGATGTACGTATGGCAAAACCGCATGACCCCAGGTCCCCTAAATGCAAGCGCGGTCACGTTGAAAGCTTCTCGGGAACTGGGGTTCTAGAAGAAAGGTTTACATGCTTGCAGATTTGTCGTCGACTTAACACTGATCAGGTATGAACCATGGGACTTTCTTTAGTCTGCATGTGGCCGGATGTGTCGAAAAGGGGAAGAAAGACCGGTTGGCATAAACAAACACATAGGTCCGCCGGTTTGCCTTATTTCTGAGAGATACCCGTCATGTAGCGGATGCATGCACAAAGTTTCATTGGTAGGTGGCTTTAGGGATTGAAGGTCCTGTCTCAATTCTGTTTATGATATCATGACTCAAGGCCTGACAGAACCTTGTTCGCCAACCGGGTTGTTTTATTTACATTTTGAAGATAGGCGAGGTGTACAACTTTGCTCACGCAGTTACAAAACATGTACCTAGCGGCTTTGACCCGGAGACGGATCTTGATAGGTTTTGAAATCTCCAGCTCGGAAGCTCTTATTGCGAGTGTTTCTCATCGATAGCGTAGAGCACTGCAGCACTCGACTTTACCCTGATGGTGGTACTCGTAGCATAAAACCCGGTTCCAGTCGGTTTCTTTTCACGCGAAGCCTCTGCTCTTTCATACTCGGCTCGTTTGTTCCTCCATTGTCCCCCAGTTAACACACTTGGTTTGTTTCGCATGATGCTATCACCGACTACACACGTGATTATCATATTCTTTTTCATGGTCGATCAGATTGCAGCCATGTCATCGACAGATGACCATGACCAATCTCATGTCGAAGAACCGACGGAGATGACGCAGGCGCGGACGCAGCACCCTTTTCAAGTGGGCGAATATACGGAGGACCTTTTTCCGCCGATTCCGACGATAGAGGTGGATGCGTTCCTGGAGCGTGTGAGTGATATGGAGGCTCGTTCGGATTTTTGGGATACTCGTTCAGCAGTATTAGTACCAGATCGGCGTCCGTACTTGGAGTGGGAAATGGCCAACTTGGCATCTCATGTCGTGGCGTTGCACCGCAGGGTTAATGATATCATAAGGCGGCTGGACATCAGGTTTCATATATCCTCAGCCATAAACACAAGAGAGCATGCCTTTGCTAATGCGGGAGGAGACCAGGTTGAAGAACATGAATTCGCAGATGGTCAATAGCTTCGTCACGGATCCGGATGCCGAACTGGAGCCCATACGCGTTCCGAGCACGGGGCATTTCCTGACAGAGGATCCCATGACGATAAACAAGCTGGCTCAGTTGAGCGGTGAGTCGATGTACATAGCTCGGTACGCGGCCTCATCTAAGCCTCCGACACTGATGGAGGCATAGAAGAAGAAACCCGGGCGCTTCTACGGCTGATGGAAGCTACCGAGTTCGAGAACAAACCGGCAGATGAGCTGGCAACGCGGTTGGAATACGTGTACGGCTTGAAGAGATGGATAGCTGTTGAGGAAGAGGACGAAGGGTTTCAATGATACTGATACACGATGATGATAAGCTGCACGATTCAACGACATAGACAGCAATCCACCGCTGGCCTGGATTTGGCATATAGCATTCGATAGATTGGCTTCTATGAGTATCGCGGCGCTTTCTAATCTTAATCCTTTTACTGGCTTCTCACCTACTCTGAACTCACCACATCGCAGGAAAGGGGTCGGAATCACTGACGTCATACCCGCATGTCACACCCGGCATGTCACGCCCGAATGTCGACATCAAACATCACGTGCCGCTCCCACCTTACAACAATGAGGAGCCAACGACAACCTCGTCCAAACAAATGGCGTCAAGGCTGAAGATGCAGGTCCGCGCCTCAGAACGTCAGACCATAACCGCCGAAGCACTCAGACCCAGCACCTTTGCTCCCTTTGGCAGCGTCATCGAAAATCCTTGTCCAAGCATCCACCCCTCGAGCACGGCAGCAGCCTCACTCCCCAGCAACGCCTCCCCCGCAAACGACGGAACCGCAATCCAATATCGTAATGTCAGCCCCATGACGAACCTCCACCAAGGAAGCGCCGCAAAGCCACGAATGAGCATCTTCGCCTGCGCAACCCACGACGCGGACGCAGGCCCCCTCGCCATCCCCGCTCTAGAACGCCACCCGTTCACGACGCAGACCTTCATCCCCATCTCGTCACCCGCGAGCGCATACCTCGTCGTCGTGTGTCCCTGCCGGGCCCCCGAAGATGATGACGTGCGGCTGCCGAGGTGGAGGGGAATGCCGGACCTGCGTGGGCTGCGGGCCTTTGTGGCTTCGGCTTCGCAGGCGGTCACGTACGAGGCGGGGACGTGGCATGCGCCTATGATGGCTCTTGGGAGCGAGGGCCAGCGGCTGGACTTTGTGGTGGTGCAGTTTGCGAGCGGCGTGGCGGATGAGGATTGTCAACTTGTGAGGCTGGTGCCTTGTGAGGACCAGCCGCGGGTTGTTGTCGGTCAGGGGGCGAGGCTGTGAGTGTGCTTGTCCTCGTCCGTATCGTATATCTTGCATTCGTACGAATACGTACACATGCATCGTAGGATCGTAGGGTGTGTGAATATGAAGCCGTTGTCATCCTCGCTGCCATCATGTAAGAGAAGCTCTCTCAGCATGTGCATATCCGTGCATTAGTCACGCCCGCCACCTCCGAGCCTCTCCGGACCTACCCGGTAGTCAACTCTCCGGCTGCAGGCTCTACCGTCCCGGCATCGGCATCACCATGGCCGTCTCTTCAACCAATCCCTTCACCCGAATCATCACCGATTCCGAAAATAACACGGCAAGAACCCACCCCCCCCTTCTTCCCGGAACCCTCAAGAACAAGCAGCTCACTTCGAGCAGGCCAAGATCCAGCACCTCTACGCCTGCTTCCGCGCCGAACACACTGCCCGGAGCCGTCAGGCCCTTCTGAGCCCAGACTTTTCAGGCCTGCTCATCGATGAGCACCTCGTCAACCTAGAACGTCGGCCTGGTTTCCGCGATGGTCGTCATTGTCTGGTCTTTTGGGCGCGGCCGCCGATTCATACGTTGAGACTGGCTGAGGAGCTGCAGCGGAGGCTACGGCTTGTTGCTCCGAGTTTGTGCTTCTTTGAGACCTCGACGTCGCTGCTTGGTAGGGAGTAGGTGATTCTGACGTGGAGAATGGGATGAGGTAGATGCTTGGATGATGCCGACGTATCGCATGCATCTCACCACGCTCGAAATCGCCTTCTCCAAGACAGCAGATGAAATCGCCTCGTTGGTGGCTCAGGTACGTCCAGAAGCAGAGCGCATCACATCGTACACGTACTCGCATCGAGCCCGCCTCGTCAAGCCAGCCGTCACATATGACCTCAAGGGCTTCGCCGTCTCGTGGGTGACAGCTGCCGGTGAGACTGCAGCAACTTCGAACGAGGATGGTCATGTCGACGACGCCTTCACGTATCACCATCTTCGTCGCGACGTTTACGACCTCGTTCAGGAGACGGGCGTCAAGGTCGCCTCGCGCTTGCAGGTGCCGGGTGCGCACGTCACGCTCGGACGCTTCCTCGACCACGGGCATCATGACACGGTTGAGAAGCGCCAGACGTGGGCTGCTGCTGTGGACAACGTCAATCGCTGGCTCGAAGCCGAGGTCTGGGGCACGCCCGATGGCGAGTGGATTGTCGGGCAGGAAAAGGGGCTGGATTTCAGGGCCGGCACGCTGTGGTATGGAGGCGGTAGAACCATTATCATGGGCGAGGGCTTCTAGACCGTTGAGCAGGTTGTCCATTTGAATGCCGTTAGATGATCAGGGTAGAGAAGATGGAAGAGAAGTTTGTTGATCGATTCTCTAGCCTCGGTCTCGAAGCGAGGACCAGACATTTCCCCCTCGCCCCGGCCGTCCGTCCATGACCCGATACCAAAAAGAGGACGCCACCCAAACCGCTCAGAACACCAAAGCCGCGCCCTTTGTCTTCTTATCGCCACTTGAAAGAACCGTAAGCAACCGACCCAAGCAGAGATTCCGCCCAGAACGTACCCCAGCTCAAAGTGCTTGCATCGCTTCAGCGCCAGCTGGCACTTGGTCTTGCACTTGACGCACTCGAGCCTCAACACCACCTTCTTGGTCGTCTTGGCCTTTTTGTGGAAAACGGGCTTCGTCTGACCTCCGTATCCGGACTGCTTGCGGTCGTATCGTCGCTTTCCCTGCGCGAAGAGGGAGGCTTTGCCGGCTTTGTATTGCGTCACCTTGTGCTGTGTGTGTTTGCGGCACTCCTTGCCCTTGCAGTAGGTGTTGCGCGTCTTGGGGATGTTGACCTTTTTTTTTTTTTTTTTCTCCGTCAGCGTGATTTTCCACAGGGTTATTTCATCTTCGCCTACCATCTTGACGACCTGGTTGCTTTGCGCTCTGGTGATGATGGTCTGTTGGATTTTGGGGCCGCATTTTTCGCTTTGTGGGCTTTCTAGGGTCGACACCAAGCCCGATCGGGTAGCGTGGCGCAGGTCTCTCAGCCACACACTCGCTGCTACGCCACAACCCGATGTAAGGCCAGCTCGTCGACTTCAAGTAGCATCTTCAAGGGGACCTTCGGTCGACAACGTCGGGTCACCATGGATCCCTACTCTGCCGAAGGCGAGTTGATTAATCTTCACAATCATTTCCATCAAGGCCAGTTTCAAGAAGCCATTGACTTCGATACCTCAGCCCTCTCGCCTGACAATGCGCTCCCCGCCCGCGTTCTACAGCTACGTGCGCGCATCGCCCTTGGGCAAGCCGACGAGGTCCTTTCCGAGGTTAAGAACGCTTCGGAACCCGATCTCGAGGCCATAGCCGCTTTGGCCGAGCTTTCCCTGGGAAAGGAAACAGCCGCCGTGCAGCGGGTAGAGAAGCTGGTGTCTTCGGCTGCGGATAACGCTACCGTTCAGGTTGTTGGTGGGACGGTGCTGCAGGCTGCTGGCAAGTCGGACGAGGCGTTGGCGTTGCTCTCGCAGCATCAGTCTAGTCGTGAGTCTTTCTGGGATGTGGCTAGGCCGGATGGGTGAGAGCGTTCAGTTGACGTGGGTTGTCTGCAGTTGAGGCTGTTGCCTTGATCGTCCAGATTCAGCTGCAGCAAAATCGGTCTGACCTTGCCATCAAGGAGGTTGCCGCAGCTCGGAGATGGGCTCAGGACAGTCTCTTGGTTAACCTGGCTGAGGCTTGGGTTGGCTTGCGCGTTGTGAGATGATCCCCCCCCGTTACCCTCACTTGTCAATCACAGTCGACTGACGAATCGTAGGGCGGCGACAAGTATCAGCAGTCATTCTACGTCTACGAAGAACTCGCGCAGGCCCCGGCCACGGCGTCGATCCGCAGTCTCGTTTCCCAGGCAGTCTGCGAGCTGCACCTAGGCCGACTGGAAGAGGCACAGGCAGCGCTGGAGCTGGCGCTGAAGAAGGAGCCTGAATACGTCGACGCCATTGCCAACATGCTGGTTCTGAAAGTGCTGTCCGGAAGTGATGCTTCCGACCTTGCTGCGTAAGTGCATGCCCAGACTGGCTTCTACTTTGAGATTGCTTAACACGCCACCAGGTCACTGGAGAAGGCTGGTCCGGATCACGCTCTGATTGTGGATCTCAAGGAGAAGAGCGCGCTGTTTGACAAGGTGGCGGCCAAGTACAGCCCCAAGGTTGCGTCGTGAGTGCGAGCCTAATCTTATGACGGTCATGGCCACCCTGTATTAGACAAAGGATGGCTGGCGACCAAGCTTTGTATGTAGTAGACAAAAAGCAATGTGCTCACGGCCGTCGCTGGATACAAACGGGGTCGCCAACTGGGCTGTCCAGACACACAGCGTCAATAGAACGAAAGACAACAAATTATGCCGCTGGAACCCATTGTGCCCTCGCTCATCCAATCGCTTCGCTGTAAACAAGACTTGTCGTCCATGTCTATCGCTTCATAACGTCGTCGAATCCGTGCTAAATCATGGTCAACGTCAGAACCACTCAAGAATCCGGATATCATAGCAGCAACTCACCTCTTCAACCCCCCCCCCCCTCAAGCTCCTCATCAGAAAGGCGCAAGTACGAACGAACATTCTCCTAAAACGCCTCGCTCGCCTGCGCTTCTCCAGAGACAACCTCCTCAACAACAGCCTCCTCGGAAGCCTTCCCCCCCGAAACGACCGTCACAACAGCCCTCTCGGTCCTCCCCGCCCTGGCAAAGACCTCGTCAAGCGAAAGCTTGGAAAGATCCTCCGTCACGCCATCCAAGCACCGCGCGAGAGGCCGCTGCGCGAAGAAATCCCTGTAGTTGAGCAGCGTCAACGAGTCCTGCTCGTCATCCGCCTCCACAGGCGCTCGCGAAAAGCTCCCAAGACGGCGCTCCGTCACCGTCGTCGTCGTCGCCGTAGTCGTCGTCGTCGTCGTAGAGCTGAGTCGTATTTCGGGCCGGGAGATGACGCTGTAGCCTGTATCCTTGGGCGATTCCAGCCAGGCGACTATAGACTTGACGGACCGGCCGGCGGCCATGAAGGGCGGTTGTTGCTTTGCGGTTTGGACGGGGGTTGTCTTTTTCTGGCAGTTTTTTGCATGGATTTAGAAGTTGAGGGGGGTTCATTTGGGGGGGGGGGGAATAAAACGGCTGGGTGTGTCAAGCCGGGGAGCGAGTAAGCGGCTGACGATGGTATCGCAGCATGATGAAACGCGGGAACCGGCACGATTCAGCTGTGGCCGAAAAGGGGAATTTTCGTGAATGGCTGCCTGAACAGGGTTATTCGTAGTAACGCATATTTAGTGGCTCGGCGGGCAAACCTCGTGCATGGCATTTCTACCTACCTATATTCTCTGACCATGTGGCAGCGAAACAGTATATAAAAGGGAAGTGGAAAATCTGCACTCTAGAATCCAGGAGACGCCTGATGCCCGTATCTCGTAACTGTTCTCTCTTTTTTTCCTGATGTTGTCTTTCTACCATCCCTCCCTAGCCAGCCCCGATGCCCGAATATCATCGTCACACTATGCCACACGACGCATGCTCATCACAGCAAGAACTCCCAGTACCGATACCAACGACAAACATCTCACTTCTTGCCCGGAAATCGCGGGGCTCCGATGTCATTTCCGCGCAGCTTGATCTTGAGCACGCGCTCCATGGCGCTGAGCACCTTTTGATCTGGGGCGGCGGATCCGCGCTCAAAGTCGGCGATGACGGATTGTGTTGTGTTGCAGCGTGTTGCGAGATCCTTTTGCGTCATCTTGGGTTCTATTTTCTGGCGGGCGGAGGCGATGGCGTCACCGACTGCCTTGCCGACTGTATTGGGCTTGATGATGTCGTCGGATCGGTCTACCTTTGTCATGCGCTGGCCTTCTGTTGAGCTGCCGGCCTAGATGTTATCAGCGAGAATTCAAGCTGTAGAATGGTACCAATTTATTCGACATTGTTGTATCCTTCAAGTCCGATGCCGTCACGGCCACGCTTGACGATTCAGGGAGTGGCCAAGGGCGACTCACCGCATTGGCAGACGAGAACTTCTTTTCCGTAGCGACCACACCTCCGCTTCGCTGCGCAGCATTGAGCGCGCTCTTTCCCCGGATGACCGTCTCCCGATCCGTAGCGCCGGGGCCGCGGGTTTTGCTCCCGATCTTGGTAACGGAGTCCCAGCCCTCGGACATGGTAGATGACGGATGTGACGCAATGGGGGAAACGAAAGAGAGACTCGGCGGGACGGGAATTGGGATTTTAGGTTGAGAAAGTCCTCGAGAAAATGGCTGGTATCTGATGAGAAGCCTATCGGTTATGCTGCTGCTGAAGAACCGGACGAGGTTGACGTTATATCGCTGTCGTTAACTGCTAGAGTCAAAAGACCAGAGTTTGGACCGACTTGAGTCATGGACAGTGGAGACGAGATGAGTCATCGTCCGAAACTGCCAGCCCCACTCCATTACTTAGCTCACACTTCCCGCTTTCCGTTAAATTCCGCCCCCACTTTCCATCTCCCACTATTTCCTTAGGGCTGGCGGCGTTTGTTTACTTTTTTCCCCTTTGATCATCGTCAGTTACGAGCCTCTTGGCTGCCGCGACTCGCGATGCCTATTCGTCATACGACGGCATAAGGCTCAGCAGTTGCAGGGCCTTCACTCTTCAGGGGCGTCCTTTGGGGACTTAGATGCCTCGCGAAGTGAGTCTTTGAAAAACCTTTTTCTCCTCCTGTTTTTCTGTTTTTCTTTATACCTTTTGGACGCGTGGCATTGGACACTCGTTGCGTATCCGCCTCGATCTACCGCTGTCTTGTCATCGATGCCATCTCTTATACTTCCTTGAGTCATTTCTCTACGCTCTCGAAATTTCCCTCATTTCCCTCCAGTTCAGAGGCTGCGTGGGAAATCCCTTTGCTGATGGGAAGCCTCACATCGAGTGACCAGGTGCTGGAAGCAGCCATTCCTGAATCGAGGATATACGAGCCCGAAGACTTATCATATTATACCCTTCTCGTGGAACAATACCGAGGCACGGAAAAGAAAACGGATCTTTTCACCCTTTCTATTCCCGAATGACATGAATGGTGAAGTCTGTTGGCATTGCACATATACAGCTATGGAACAGAGACCAGTATGAACGACTTGTGAGTCTGCCTTCAGCAACCCCGAGAAATTCAACATATCTTTCCTGTTGGCATCAAGTCATACTCACTTCCGAACAGCAAGACAACAGCAAGAGGAGACTTCCTCGGTGACAAATTGAAGTACTCGAGGAACCGAAAACACACCGGATTTCATCTACAGCACATGCCAAGGGTACGGAAGCCGATCTGAAACCCGATAACATACTCATCAATGATGTTCTGGACCTTGCTGACTCGTCCTACTTCGGGCCAAAAGTGATTTTGGAACAGGGAATGACATGGTCTCTCGGTCGGGTCGAGCTCATAACTTGGCCAGACCCTGGAGCCTTCACGATGCTCAGGCCGTGTCACCTACAAGTGAGGAAGATCAATACTGGTATTCGAGTGTTCTCTACCTCTATCTCTCTATCTATCTCTCTGTCAGGGAGTCCGACATTGGAGACTTGCTACGGCCTGCCATGCCATACACAGGAAGGAGAAACCATTTTCTTGATGGCTTCCTGGAGGTGAGGTTGCATCATCGGCTTCACAGGGCGGTCTCGCGAGACCTTTACAATCCCTACTAAGGCCACGCCAACTGGCTTCAAAGTATGGGGTTTGACCCAAGCCGGCTTCTTTCTACGATGGATGTGACACATGAAACCCAAGCTAATCTTGTCGTGGACGAAAGACTTTCGCTTCTACGCAAGTTCTTCTCCTTTGCGTTTGGAGATTCGACCCCAAGTTCAATCAGAATGTCTCGCCGACGCAGTGGCTGAATCTTCAGCAACAGACTTTGGGCCATCTCGTGGAACCAATCGCTATGTAGCCGATCGTGAGTACTGTCTCTGGATCAGAATTCCACACAGGAAACCACACAGCGCCAGTAGGAATCGAACCTACTTCCGGTGATAAACCGGACACCGGAATCCATATCTCGCAGCGGCAGCGGGTTCATGACCGGCCTGAAGCAAGGTGACGACGACAGCGTCCCAGAAGAACTCGGAGAAGGTGAATAGTACAAATCACCCGCCTCCAGGCCTGATTGACTGGGGGTGATGGCATTACCCATTCAACACGTGGCAATGCTCGAGCCTGCTTCTCCTGCGCAAAAACAGGCTCAAAATGTAAGCCGGTGAGTTTCTGCCAGACTGCAAACTCAAGTCAACGGCCATGAGCCGCAGCAGGTACGAGAAAAAGGGAGAAAAATTAATGTACAATTCATTTTATAGCTAACTCTGATGAATCAATGGCCACAGAGGCAGGTCGTGAGACTACCTCGAACCAGTACAGAGCTCAAGTGTTCAGTTTCTGGCTGTGTGAGTGCTCAGACATGTATACGTCCATGAAAGCAAACCGCCATCGTTTGTTAATTCACCCCTGAATCCCCATGACACCATGTCAAGCGTCGAGGCCGTTTACGAGCTCGGGGAACATATCCGGAAGGATTCGTACGGAAAGGCACGCAGGCTCGATACATGTACTGAATCCTTCCGGTTTCTACGGTGCTCGTCCGTGCCCGTCGCCAAACTGGAGACAACTGTACATGCGGTGTGCAGGAGAAGACACCTCATGCTGGCGCTAAACAAGACGCGGACTCTTCTGGGACCGTCAAAAGAAGAGGCAGAATAGACGGTCATGGTCAGGACTCTGTGGAAGACATTGTCCGGTCTCGCCCCTTTCCGCCAATCCACCTTCGCACGGACCCCCTTCAAGGGTCCTGGAGGTAAGATATTGAACTTGAATCTGGCTGCACGTCCTGATCTGGTTGACTGAATACGGTGCACAGGGCATGATTCATCAGATTATGTAGTCTCCTCCTCATGATCTATCACGGATTCCCATATCCAAGGAGTGGATTCAACCCCCCTCCTCGCATGGGGAACGTCTGGATGGCGATCAAGGCCAGCTGATCAAGGAAACGGAATCGAACCACGGTCCATTTCAAACCCCAGTCCAGTAAGTGTGAGTCTTTTGGTCTGATCTTCGTCTCTAACGCGACTTCCAAAGCCTTGGGCATCGAATCATCCGACGCGGCGGACACTGTCCAGAACGAAGTCATGGCCGGTGCAGGGGATGTTCTGGAATTCCATTAGCAGTTGAGGAACCGAGCAGCGAACCAACTGGCCGCTTCCATCCGGCCCAGTGCAGCGTGGCGATTATGCAGCGTGACGAACAAAGCCGGTGAGTTTGCCGGCTTGCTGAGACGCGACTTTGAGCACAGCTGACTCTGGGGAATCTTCCAGACCTATTCAGGGGCGAGTTCGACTAAGTCACGGTCAGCCTCTGCCCTGAAAGAGCCAAGGTGAAGATAATCCTCGTTCAACAGCTACGGGAGAGGATTCGGTCAATTAGATGCAGAGGGGAAGAGAGGGTATCGTATGTCGTCGACCCCGTCTCATCTACCCCTTGTCTATTTACTAACTCGCCATCTTGTCTAGTGCAGGCGACTAGTTCTCGAAAACACTACATTGATTCAAGCTCGAGCTGCCCCTTAGAGGAGCGGACTTTTGAGCGCCGATGATGAGGAAGAGCCGGATAGTTTCATCGACAGGGTTGTCAACTCAAGTTCGTCACCACAGAGGCCATGGCCGTCGGTGAGCAGGACTTTTAGAAGCGCTCTGCTGTCTCACGACGATGGAAGAGATTCGACGGCGGCAGGCGACTCATACAGCCAAGCTCGAATCTCAGGCCAGCTCAGGAGAAAATCAGGCTGGCCATGTCCTTACTTGCGGGATACAACGCAGAACATGGGAGCCTGTCAAGTGTCTAGCGATAGGGGAACTTTTGAACGAGGACTCGGTTTGGCTACACAAAGATGAAGGTGTACAGCACAGCTACACGATTCTTGGAACTCTTCGGATCGGATCAAGAGGACTATCATCGAGCGTCACGGCTTGACAACAAGAAGAGCGCCGCAATCACAGCTGGCAAAGGTTCTGCAGACGCCAGGAAGAGGACGCGACCATCATCTTCAGATTTCGGTGAATGGTTGAGCGTAAATCTCTTCGGGGCTCCTATGGTTCCTTGGAGGATTGTTCTTCCATCTTTAACTTGTCGACTCTCCGTCCGCTTCTCAGAGAATCGTATCATGTCCGCCCCAGCCACTTCACGGACCACCTAATCGGATGGAGACGACACTCCTCGCGGCTCTCTTGTTCTGTCCGCTGCTTCAGAGAGGAAGGCAAGCAGAGGTTCATTGTCTCTCGCCCACGGATGAACGGCCATGGAGTGTCGACACCGACTGTCTTTCACCGCCTTCATCTCCAAGCCCGTCTTTCTCCGAGCCTATGAAGTTAACACGGGACATGGAGGTCTCGTCCGGTCCGCTTCAAGACTTCCGGAAGGAAAGACTGAAGACTAGCAAGCAAGGCGAACCGTCATGAATCGACCACCATCGCCATCACGCCAAGTCCCTGTTTCCGTCATGAGAGGCCGTGACGCCGAGACACGTACAGCTACGATCGACTACGTTGTGTCTCCCGTGAACAGCTTTACACTGCTCGGTTTAAGGAACCGATATTACGCGTCTGAAAGGAGAGTCACCGACGAAGAAAAGAGATGGAGGTTTTGTCACAATCAAGATTACCAACACATTCACAAGAAGTCATCACTCAACTCGGCACGACTCACATGTTCAAGCAACAGAGTCTCTCCAGCTTTTCTCAACAACCCAATTCGACACTGAAAACGCCGGCTCAAAGTTTCGACGCTGATGCCGAGAACATGTCGCCCCGCCTGGTCACTTGCACAGCCACGGCTTTCCCCAGGTCGACCGTGCTGCGGGCGAGCACCTGTCAAGCAGCCATGAGCAGATCCGGTGGAACTTGTAGCGGAGTGACCGGGTGACAGCAGTTGTGCGGCACAGAGCAGAGAGATGCAGAGAGGCACAGAGAGGGTAGTCATCTTGATTGTCCGATGCTATCATCTGAGGGGAGAATTCTGATCCTTTTCTTATAGCCGGGTTCCTCTACAGGTGCATTACGGTTCATTTCCGCCGGAGAGGGCTATTCTAGCCACTGACTCGTACTGGCTGATTGTCCTGCTCCGCATGCTATACATAACAAAGGGGCTGGAGAGAATGGAGCACGGGGTAGAGGAGTATCGCAGGAGAACAACGGAAAGCAGGTAGACATGGTCTTGTCTCTACATGCAATCCGAAGAGTAGACGTGTTGTCGAACCCCCTGACACATTCGTCGGCATCAACTCGCCCGTAAAGTGCGGCAACGAGTCGTCGTCCCCTTTCTTCCGAGCTGACCGCCATCACCAATCCCCTAACCTCAACCCCTACTCCTCCTCATCCGTCTCCTCCTCCTCCTCATCCTCCTTATCAGCCTTAATCTCACAAAGCACATCAAACCCATCCCCCTTCTTATCCTTGGCCTTGTCTACGCCCCAACCGTCAGCCATGACAACAAGACTCATCTCATCAGCAAGCATCGAACATGGGATACTCACCACCACTTCGCGCCTTGACAATCTGCGCCTTATGCGGGCTCTTATCGAGACACTTCTTCTTATTCGCATCCGAAACTCTGGAGATGAAGCGGCGGTTCGAGCAGATGCACTCGGTGATGGTCTGCGCGTCATCGTTGCTATCGCCGCAGCGCGTGTTGGTCAGATCCTTCCAGGTGAGGGCCTGGCTGCACTCGTGCACTTTGTGAATCTCCTCCGCCAGTTTCTCCGCGTTGAGCTTCTTCTGGTTGCTCTTCTTGCGGGCGTTTGTGTTCATGTCGGCGGCGAGGGCCAGGGTGGCGGCCAGGGAGAGGATGGCGAGGACCTTCATGTTGGTGGTGGTGGTGGTGTTGTTGTACTTGTAGTTGTAGTTGCAGTAGTAGTTGTAGTTGTTGTGGTTGTAGCTGTAGCTGTAGCTGTAGCTGTAGCTGTAGCTGTAGTTGTAGTTGTAGTTGTAGTTCTAGTTGCAGCTGTAGCTGTAGCTGTAGTTGCAGTTATCGGTGTAGATGTTGCTGTAGTCGCTGCTGTTGTTACCGGGAAGGAAAAAGGTGACAAGCTCCTCAAAGATAAAAGCCCCTCTTTATATCCCCCAAACTCGACGTCAAGGGAGCACGATTGCCTCGACCATTCCCCCTAGCCATCCCAATTCCGCCGCTGAATCATAGACGAGTCCATCCCGTCGAGTCGATCGCTTCCATCAGAGACTGATGATCAGAGATGGACGGATCCGAAACTGGAACAGACCCAACGTCATCACCAACTGTCTGAGCACATCGGGCATCACCGTCACGGCATTCCCGCTCCGAAGCATACGAGTACTCTTGTTGCAGAAATGTCTTCGACTTCACAGCAATATGCAGTGACAGAAGCGAGACCTTCCATCCATCTTCCCCCCTTTCATCCCTTACGTCTTGGTGAAACATGTCATGAATTGCGACGCCCCAAAAATTCCATTCAATTCAGCCCTCGCTTGTGTTGTCGACTCTGAAACCCAGATATTCCATCGCAATGCATCCTTCCATCAAGTCATCCAACTCAAAAAGACCAGACCCGTAATGACCTCAACTCCACAATGAACCCGAATCATCCGTCGCAATGCTTCCTCATGGCCCTGATCATCCATACCCTCGTGATCCGTATCATCCATCACAACACATACTCATGACCCAATTCATCCTCCCAAGTCCAGACCGTGATAGCTTCCCCCCCCCCCAAAGCAACGCCATGACAGGCAACTCATCCCTCAATCAGCTCAGCCTCCTCCTCCGTCAACGGAAACACCTTCAAACTCCACTCAACACGATCCTCAAAGAAATCAACCTCGTCGTCGCCATGAGGAAAAGCATATTGAACCACGTCCTCCCCATCCCCATTCTTCCAAACGTCGTCGTGAGTCATCTCCTCCTCGCTCCTCATGACCCTCAAGGCGTCCCTCGGCTTGCGAGGCATGTTTCCGATGGCGACGGCCGCGCCCTTTGCCCAGTAAGGGCGGCAGTAGCGTTTGCAGGCGTCGGTGACGACCTGTTTCCATTCCTCGCGAGGCCAGTACAAGGTGGATAGTTTGTCGTCTGGGAGATCCCAGAGAGAGTCAAGGTCGACGGTGATGTGCGCGACGGCTGCCGACTTGACGATCTGGCGGCGACGGATGTAACCGGCTTCGAGGACGGCAAGGTCGCGGTCTGTGATGAAGTGGCGATAGTCGGAACTGCCGCCGTAAAAGTCTCCTGGCTCGTATCGGCCGCGTTTGCCAAAGAACCTCCTGTCGAGGGTGTCACCGGAGTCGTTGAGCATGCTCTCCACCTCGGCCAAGTCGACGGCCTTGAAGAGAGGGAGGGAGTCGGCGTCGCCTTGGGCCGTTATGAGGGCAGGCTTCGAGAAGGCGGTAAAGGGCGAGACCAGGGGTGCTCGACAGATTGTAGGCTTGATGTTTTCGGGCCGAGGGAGAGATGCCTCCTTCAGCTGGTTTGCCCTGTGAAGCGATGCCAACCGAACGCTCTCGAGGTTGTTCCAGCGCATGTTGATGGTGTTGTTGACCCAGTAGTAGCACGACTGTGATAGTCGAAGTGTCCTGAAGTCGGGGTCCATGATGGCTTGTTGAAACTCGGTGCTGAGACCGATGTGATCCATGCATTCGTACCAAAGCCCGTCGTCCTCGGACCAGGTGTTGTTGTAGCGTCTGCAGCCCTCCGCGCCGATTGTAGAGGCGAAGACATCGGGGAAGGAAGCGAGTAGTTTGCAAGGGAACTCGGGCATCAACCACGCTTGCCAGCGAGCCCAGAGTCGAGCCGTCGTACGCTCGTTGAAGCCCAGGTATTCCAGCGTGGCCTTGGATTCCGTCATGATGGGAATGGGCACGAAGTCGGTGGGTAGTTGCGACAGGGGCTGATTGTAGCTCCAGCGGCCGAGGCATTGCCTGTGAACGAGTCGCGTCCCGTCGGGGAAAGGTTGAGAGAGGAGATTCCTGTCGAGGAGATCTTGTTCGTCCTCGGCCGCGAAGATGAAATCGTTGTATGATGGAGCCTCGTCTTCCGATTCGACCGACATTGTTTTGAGTGGTTGGACCGAAGTCGTTGCGAGCGATTCGACGGGCATGGTTTCGACTGATTCGACGGACGTGGTTTCGACTGATTTGACCGACGCGGCTTCGACTGATGCGACCGACATGGTGGATGAAGAGTTTGGTGGATGAAGAGTCTGGTGGATCAAGAGTCTGATCGATAAAGAGTCGAGCGGATCAAGGGTCTGATCGATAAAGAGTCGAGCGGATCAAGGGTCTATTCGTGGTAGAGACCGGTCGACGAAGAGTCTTGTGAATGAAGAGTCTGTTCGAGATACAGTCGAGTGGATCAAGAGTCCGATCGTGGTAGAGTCTGGTCGACGAAAAGTCTGGTCGACAAAGTGTAAATGTCGTCAAGGCGAGTGCAGATGCTGAGAAGAGGCTGTGTGGTTGTGTTTGTGTTTGTAAAAGTCCGGACAAGTTTCAAGTTCTTGTGTATGATTGATTTCAAGGCGGTTATAAGCCGATGTGGATTTCGAGGTCCAGGACAGGAGAATGTAAAGAGCCTTCTGCGCAACAAGTGCCGTAAAGAGCCTGATTTGTATGTGGGTATGTCAAGATCAAGGACAAAAGTGTAAAGTCCGGGCAAGTGCAGATATGTGTGCAAAAGTGCGGGACAGAGTGCCAAGTCGGGACAAGCAGCAAGACGGTGTGGCGAGATTTTTTGAAGAAGAGAAAGTAGAAGGGGGGGTTTGGGGAAAAGTTGGCCCTATATATAGCCGTCCCAGATCAGCCAGCACCTCGAAATCTGTCAACTTCAACTTGATGATTCACGAGGTTAGAGCAAGCATTCGAGGCGCAGGAACCCACCTCGTCATCTCGGACTCCATGCTGCAGGCGTGACGTCCGTTCAAGAGTCATAACTAGGTTCCAATCAGCCATATACTCGGGATCCCCACGTGAATCATGCGCATCTGATACATAGATGACTCTATTCGGCGGTAACAGGCTCGACCGTCACCCAAGTCTTGCCGTCAATGATAGCTAGGCGGTCAACCTGGCCAGCGTGGCCTCACCGACTAGCTGCAGAGCCCAAGGATATGATACATGTGAACAAGCACGTCTGCGGCCTTGTCCGTCCGAGGACAGATCAGCTCAGCTCCGAGTGCTCCGAGTGAGGTCATGACTTCAACTTACCTCCATGCAGCGTCAAAGGGGCCCTCATCATAGCTGCACAGCCCATGCTTTCCTCAGAATCACGTCAAGAGTGTGCCATGACGCCCGTCATCAAGTCCTCGTCCTCAATCTGCGTCTCGAAGCCGACGGCGGCATCGGCCTCCTTCTCCACCTCGGCTCGCTTCTGCTCCCTGACCAGATGGCGAACGTAGTCCCGGTTCCCGTTGAGGCGCTCGCTGGCAATGGCCAGGTGTCCGTTCAGCGTTTCCAGTCGCCGTAGACAGTGCGCTACTTGGCGTGCAAACTCATCCTCCGTCATCGAGTCCAGCGAGTCGTCAAAGGCGAGATAACTCTCTTGGCCGTCCTTTCCCGTCTCGATCTCGCCCTGAAGTAGACCAGACTCGATGACGCTCCGAACCAGGTCCTCCGTCGTCTGCACGTCCGTCAACGGCTCCCCAGTTTCCGCGTCCAGCGTCATCCTCCGCACCTCGGACAGTGATACGCGCTTGTAGATGTGCCGCAGGTTGACAATCTGCCACTTGGAGTAGGCCGCCATGACCTCGGCCACGAGAGACGCGTTTCCATCCTCTTCCCACGTCATCTTATTCTGCTCAACCTTGGCCTTGAGGTTGGCGACGCGCCTTGTGCTGAAGAGGGTGGAAAGGCTGTTGTATGGCTCGCTGGTCGTCGTGAAGCTGCCCATGGCCGTGGCACTCAGATGCTGAGGGTAGCTGGGCGCTTTACCCTGGTGCAATAGCCCGACCAGGAGCCATTTCTTGTGCGCTTCCGTCATCATCTTGCTGATGCACTTGTTCTTGAACGGATGGCTGATGACTTGCTCGAGCGCCGCAAAGGCTTTGGGCCACTCCCGACTCGAGATGTAGATGTAGCTCCGCTCCAGGTTGTACTCCTGCACCGTCGCGCTCTTCACCTGGTCGACGATGGCTGCATTCATCGAGATGGAGGATGCAGGCGGCAGGTCGGGGTCGCAGAGAAGTTGTTTCGCATCTCTCGAAGTCGACGATGGAGGATAAAAGAGGATATCGGCGTCGAGGATAGGGAGAGCCGGGTGGACGATATCAGTCGCGTGGACGAGCTTGGCCAGGGTAAGATGAGTGGTGGTAAATATAGAGGCCGTCGGATCGAGCCGTAGCATCGCCCCGACGAGAATCTCAACTGCGACCGACGGCTAACATCGACGTCAGCAACACAGCCGCACGGTTGGTCGTGGTGCTTACCGGAAACATCCTGCCAGACCCAACCCTCTCGAGGAGCGAGGAGAACAGGGTCCCGGCGTATGTCACCTGACGCGGTTCAAACTTTCGCAGGAAAGCAACAGTCATATCCAGGACTTGTGCAGGGAGCTCGGCGTTCTCGCTATAGAGGATGTCGAGGAAGACGAGGCACCCGATCGAGTTTGCACCGGGCTCCAGCATCTGCAGAGCAGTGAGCGGCGAATTCCACCGAGGTGACGAGAGACTTTTACCGGAAAGAATGAACCAGGGTCTGATACGACAGCAGCCCGTGCCTCCTTGGAGAGCTTGGAAGTAGTCGAGGCGTACTGCCTCATGGCGACGTCGTATTTCTTAAGGCTGAAGTCATCTTCGCCGAGGGAAGGGAAGTTCCCCAAGATGAACCGCGCTTCATCCATCTTGGGCCCCCAGACTAGAGGCGTTTTCTGCCGAGATTCAGGAGGTGCTGCTCTCGCTGAAGGGCTCTTGTATGCGAGAGGCGGGATGGAAGAGGTAGAGCTGGGGGTTGGAGACGCTGTAGGTGCTGGTAGGTAGGTAGAGGTAGGAAGACAGGGAAGCCGCGCACGTGATCAGTCTGGGCATTTTGTTTTTCCGGTCCGACTATCTCCTCAGCAGCCCAACTTTGACAACCATTGCTTCACCTCGACGACTCAACCAGAGACTTGACCAGAGACTCTACCAGAGACTCAGACACTGACTCAACTGAAGACTCCAACATAACTCAACCAAAGATTTAACCACAACTCAACCACAACTCAATCACATCTCAACCACATCTCAACCACAACTCATCCACAACTCATCCACACACTCAACCACAGCCTCAACCATCGTGGCTCATAATCCCGTCACCTTAACCCCATCAACCAACCCCTATACCCACCAACCAATCCCGCGCTCACCCCGCTCTCCCACACCGCGGAAACCCAGCGCTAAAGTCGCCATTGCAAGCTGACGGAGACATCTGCCTCCCCTTGGAAAACGCTTCCATCGGTGGATCCTCTCCACGCACCTTTCCCATCGTGGCCCCTTCCTTAGGAGTCGCTTCCCTGACGCCTCTTTGACTTGCTCTGTCCACCTCTTTCCCCTGATTGGGATCCGCATCGAAAGCAGCCTCGTACAGTCCCGCGGTCCGTGCCGTGATCCGCCTCGACGCTGCAGATTTTTCTCCGGTCTGGGCGGCGGCTGGGCCGAGGAGAAGGAGTAAGATGGTTATCGTGCTCTTCATTGCTGTAGTGTTGTGTTGGCGACTGGTAGGCTCTGGCTGAGCTGTCGATAGGCAGCGTCAATGTTTCACCCGTCAAGCTCGTGTCGACTACGAGTTTCGACGACTGTACAAACTCTTTGTCCACGACCGTGTGCTTACACTGCGCAGGTTGCGACGTCCACGTCCTTATGGACGCTTTCTGCTCAACAGATCACACTGCGCCTCATTGAAGTAAACGAGTCATTTAAAGCGGCCAACCAGCCCAGTACGACCTAAGCTTCGTGGGTAATTCTTGAGCCCTCACGAGTCACAAGCATCTGCGCAAGCCAGGTACATGTCAAGCCACCGACGCCGGACGGGATGCTAGCGAGCGTTGACTGTTTCAACGTGAAGCTTCGCTTTTTCTGTGAGCTCGGGACTTGGTAGCAACACAGTCATCATTATTCATCCACAATCGCCATGATAGGATATACAGCTCTTGGTCTCCAGACAACTAAGAGAAATAGATACAAAGAAACTGCTGCTGCTCCAAGAAAAGAGTCATGGTAAACGCTCACTCGTACTTCATTCCTTGAGGCTATAGACCCGGCTAATGCTTCCTCACAGAGCCGGTAAAAAGGTTCTCCAGCCCCCTTTTCTGAGCGCCCGTCGAGGAACTCCCCATTGTGCCGTTTCCATAGGGTGTAGTTGGGAACGGCTCGGTTCCCTTGGTTCGTTTTGTCGGTGGCGACCTCTCGCCGACTCCAGGGTCTGATCCGCCGTTACCCGGACCCAGGCCGTTGCCAGTCGGGTCTGAGCTATCGGTCTTTGTGTCTGGGAGACGGCCGGTCGGATCTAAGCCGGTCGGATCTGATGCGGTCGGATCTGAACCGGTGCTGGTTGGATCAGTGCCCGGGCTTATAGGATCAATGCCCGGGCTTGTAGGATCAGTGGGCGGGCTTGTAGGATCTGTGCCCGGGCTTGTTGGATCCGTGCCCGGGCTTGTTGGATCAGTCCCTGGGCTGGTAGGATCGGTGCCCGGGCTGATCGGATCCGGGCCGGGACCAGCCGGATCTTTACTTCTACCAGGCCGACCCAACGGGTCATCAGCCGGCGAGTCTGACCCAGTCTTTGGGTCGTCTCCTTTGACACCCGGATCGTCCTCGGTCTTGGGTTCGTCGCCGTCGGACTTGTTCTTCTTATCCCCGTTCTTCTTCTTGTTCCTGTTCTTCTTCTTGCGCCATGGCCCGTGCTTGTGTCTTTGCCTTTTCTCAGCGGCCGTTGTCCCGTTCTTTCCACCTTGGTTCGACTTCACAATCATCGGAACAATGATGTATTTAGGCCGGGGCCTCAGCAAGGTCATCATCGCATTGGACACACCCACGTTGGACCCCGTTTTCACTACCGGTATGCCCGCGTTATTGACCAATCTGCGGTTCGTGAAGGGAATTTTCCGTGTCTGCATTGCGTAAATGGGAGCTGCATCGCCGGCATCCGTCATGAGCGACAGCTGAAGTGCTGCTGAGAGCAGAAGAGAGCCTATGCTTTGCGTCACCAACATTTTTGCGTGGACTGCTGATGACAGGTCGTGACTCCAAGAAGTAGATGAGAGGCTGGATGAAGAGAAGTAGACGACAAGACAGGATGAGAGAGAGATGGTCGATGTTTAAATGGCTGAACAGATTCTGGTAGGGTGAATCTTTGTTTAAAGGACAGAGGCATCGACGTCTTTGAAACAACTTGTCGAATGGAGCTCTGCCTTGCGTCTGCCTCGTCGACTCGCCTCACGGGCAGAGTCATTCGCCGAGAATCATGACAATATCAGCCCTTCCGGACGCTAGCATGAGAAGACAGCATGCCAAGGTGTCTTTGTACGTGACTCGGGCTCAGCGTAGTGTGTGTTCTGCGCCTTGCCTTGACTCGTAGGGCTTCGAGGCTTTGCGGATCGATGTAAAGATCAGGTCACCCTTCTGTGAGTATGGGAAGATGGGGCAGAGCGTGCTCTCATGTGGATTGAGAATGACAGATCGGGTTGAGTTCCGGGGTCTGGACCGTGTTCCGCGTGTGAGGGAAGTTGAGTCGGATCCAGCCCTATGATGCGGGCCGAAGATAACAAACTGCTGCTGCTTGTCACAGCTAAAAGGTATTAATTAATAGACTACCCGAGAAATAGAGCTTCTGTTAAGAGAGATCAAGTCCCGGATCTTGGCCGAGTCTACCGTCAACACATCATTGTATCCGAGTCTCCTCCAGCCATGACTGGCAGCAACTCCAGTTCATCCATGCACCCGACAAGGTTAAAGAGTCCGGAGGATACTTTACCATATCCTGCAAACCAAACACACTACTCCGTCTCATCTCCGTACTACACCATCTCAGCAACACCCCAGCCAAACAAGCACAACTTGGATCAAAGGCAAAACTCACAACAGAACAGCGCATCGCCGAACAAGCTTCACACTTCCCACGCTTGCACGTCAACCCATCACAGCATCTCCCCACACCATATCCACACGTGCTGCCCTCATCTCGACAAGGCAAGCACAGACTTATCAGCTGAATCCTCTGCGGACACACGGCTTTACCGCACGCTACAGGCCCGACGACTATTTGAGGCGCACAGCGGAAGCCCTTGCAGCATTCTTCGCCGGGCTCGCAGACTTCATTGTGCTCCAGGCAATAGTTGCGGAGGTCACAGATGCGTTCCTTGCATTGGTGGAAGCCGCAGCATTGGTCGTCGGTTGAGCAGGCTCTTCCTAAGAGGCAGGTTGGTTGAGTGGCTGATGTTAGTCCGGCGAGGCAGATGAGGGCGGCGGTTGACATCTTCATGGTGGGTTCGACGACTGGGGTTTGACGGGACACGAGGCGGAGAGATTAATCGTGGTTGATGACCTTTCAGCGTTGTCAATTAAAAGATGTTTTGTATTCTATAGTAACGTGCTCTAGGCTAAGCCAAGAACCCTTTTTTTTTTTAATGAATGATGGATCCTTCACAGCTGAAAGCGTACGTTCGGGGAAAATGACGGACAATAGAGGAACTACGCGAGACTTTTGGCGGTGTTTGGAAGTGAAATATTGACGACATACGAGAAAAGCAACATTCGTATCGACAACTCTAATACAAGAGCAGCCAACCCATACGATCAAGTCCGCTACGTCTCCAAGCCAAGCAGCGGACGGAAGAACAGACAGATCAGGCGCAACCACGAGACAAACAAGGCCCCAACCGCCGGACAAGCCTCGATTCAACACGTGTCTCCCTTGGCACAAGGCCATCCACCAGAGTTACAGTTCCACTCAAGCATCAGCCTGTCGTCCACTCAGCTGATTTCCGGCTTCCCGGTAGTGGGATGGGGGCGGAAGACGCCGAGCCGTTGCAGTCGGTTGGGCTTTGCGGGGGAGAAGAAGGATTGCCACGGGAACGGTTTGTCTGCAGAGAGCTCGACAAGTTTCGTCCATCGAGTAGTACCTAGAAATGTATGTTTGCCCGTCAAGCCTCGGGGCGAACCGTGATCTCATAGTGCCGTATTGGAGTCACACAGAACACAGACAAGACGTACGATTCGGACTTTGATAGGGTATGTCACATCAATGGAAACGCCGACGAGTTCCGAAACTGGCGGACTCATATTGATCTACAAATATTAATGTTCGTTCAATAGCATCCCTGTCACACAACATTGAACCTGACGTGTCAACAAACAATCCATGTTGACAGCACAACGGCGTACAACCTGCCAAACCAATGTCTCACCCGGCTCTACATTGACGTATGCAGCAATCCCATAACAGCCATGTTTTTAAAAAACCCCTGGCATCATGCGCCATCTCACCCTCTGGCAGTATTCATCCCACGTCTCGCCATATTTTTCTCGACACCGCGCCTCGTCCCGGAAACAGCGGTGAAGAACGGTGAGAGTTACGACGATGGCCTCGGTGTAGGGGAACAAGTGACTCGTTCCGCAGGCGAGGCAGGCTGCCCAGGTATACAGCAGACTTCCTACGTAGTTGGCATGACGAACGACTCCCCACCAGCCTATCCCAACGATCAGCATCAAACGTTGACAGAGTTGGACAATGGGGCTTACCAGAGCACAAGAGGACCGTCCTGTGTCTCTTCCCATCGGCAGTGCGGTATCTCGCCTCAAGGAAGCGCGCCTCCTGTCCCCAGATGACGCACTCGCCCGCCGTTTGTCGAGACAGGCTCTTCTGCTGGTTGGCGTAATGGTTCAGCGCCCAGCCAGCAGCAAAGAGAACCGAGACGGCCGCTGCGGTAAAGTTGGACAACTGTACGGGGTGGAGGGCGAGGTAATGCGTCTGAAGCGTCCAGATTTGCGGCATGATGGCGGCGAAGCCGTAAATGTTATAGAAGGAAAAGCGCTCGTGTGCTCCGTCGAGCGTCTCGAAGAACCTGCCCTGCCCGCGTGAGTCCGGCATAAACTGCATACAAAAACAGTCCATCCGTGAACTTACCACTCCTCGTAGTAAAAGTATTCAACCACGATAACAACCCTAAAAGCCGTAGCCAGAACCATCGAGTTGGTAACCGACCCGTGAAGCTGAAACTGCAACGCCACAAACGACAAGTCTCTTCAGCCCCGTCAGCTCTCAGACTCGGCTGATGGGAAACAGGGACAAACATCAAGGTCCAGGCCAATAAGCCCCCGGTTCGACTGGCGTTGAAGTGCTTCCAGTCGAACAAGTCTCCAGTTCTTGGATGGAGTTCGCCGCCGTTGAAGAGATCGTACCAGAAATGACCTGACTCGTAAGAGAGGATCCAAGACGATGGAAAAGGAGGAAAAAATGAAACTCACCTGTCAAGAGCGTCTCGCCCTCGTTATCCGGCTCAACACGCGCCTTGACGTAAAACACAAAGATGAGCAAAAAGCAATACAAATTCGCCGTCGCCAAAAGCTCCCCCCAACACCTCGCAACAAAAGCCCCATCGACGAGACCAAGATACACGACAACCAACGAAAATCCAACAGTCACCATCCAAGCCCTCAGCCCATTCAACCTGTAAGCCAATCGTCTCCCCCCGGGCGTCCGTGGCCCGACATGAAGCCGACCAGGGAGATGGCGGTACAGAACAGCCTGCGAGGCGAGCCAGATGGCGTAGGCCGTTACGGATGCTGTCGTCGGGCGGGGAAGTCGGGAAGGGAAGAAGGTCAGGGGACCTTGGGAGAGGAGGGCGGTTGCTGCGGCCGAGAGGGAGGCGTGGAAGTCGTTGTAGGCGATGTAGTAGAAGAGGAAGAAGAAGAGGGGGCTTCCGACGATGATGGCCAGGCTTGATGCTTCGGCGAGGAAGATGCTGGTTGCTGTGGTTGCTCTGGGTTCGTACATTGTGAGTGAGTTGTTGTTTGAGAGCTGAATTCCGTGCCGGCTTCAACAAGGAATAAATACGCCGTTGCTCGGGCCTCGTCCAAGGACCCTGCTGCTTTAGCTCTGACCTTTTGATCAGCGAGGCCGGGGATGGTTCCCGAGGAGCAGCTGCTGCATCATCTTAGTATCCGTAAAGCAGGGGTTCGCGGATGAATGCAGACACACGTTTATTATGTCTTGAACATGGTCATAAGACGGCATCTGCAGGTGAGGGCCAGGCACTGACCCATGCTCATTCAGGCATCAATAAACGTCTCGAGATCTACAGTCGACACTTTCCCTTTAGCGTGCTTCTTATACGGATACATGTATGTAAAGACCCCGGCGTCTTTCAACGTGAACCCGGCTTCTACCTTGTTCATCTTTGCTTGTGACCTTGAAATTACACCATGGAAGCCATCATCGACTTCCTCGACGCAGCCGTCCTCGACTCCCTCTACGACTCTGCCCGTCAGTCCTTACGAACTAGCCTCGACTCCTCCCGCGAGAAGCCTATCCTCCGTCTAGCAAAACAAGTCTGCCATCGCACGACAGAAGTCCCCTGGACAAGACACGCACCTCTCCGTCAAGCACTCACCATCTTTCTCCTCATATGGTCCGTCCCCGTATTCCATCACAACGTTGACCTCGCCCTCACCACAACCATCAGCATCGTCACTCACCTCTTCTACTTTCTCTTCGGCACCATCTGCTACTACCAAAACTTCGACCGCTCTTTGAAGAAGTCTGCCAAGTTCCAACGCTCGCAAATCCGACGCGAAATCTCCGACTCGCTCCTCGCTCTTGTTTGCGGTAGCTTCCTCACGGCGCCCATTCTCGTAGCTCAGCTGCAGGGTCACTCCAGAATCTACCGGTTCGGGTCGGCCAGCTTGTGGTATGAACTGGCGCAGTATCCCCTTTTCGTCTTGTTCAGCGATACGTGCATCTATTGGCTTCATCGCGTCTTTCACGCGCCTGTACTCTTCAGACTGATGCATAGCAAGCATCATCGGTGAGATCAGGCCTCTCAATTGCGCAGTCTCTCATAGCTGACCATCTGAGAATATAGATATGTCATACCAACCCCCTTCTCAGCCTATGCCTTTCACCCTCTAGAAGCCTGGATCATGAGCCTACCCGTCTACAGCTTTGGCTTCATCTGGCCAATGTCAGACGTGGCTCAGCTGGTGGTCTTTTGCTGCTCCAATATCTGGACCTTTTTGCTGCGTAGGTTTCGAATCATCTCCCAGAGTTGAGGAGATTTCTGACCTTTCAGACGATAACCGAGATCAATTTCACACCGTACACCATAAAAACATCAACTACAACTACGGACAGTTCCTCCACTTATGGGACTATCTAGGGGGCACATATCGAGACGCCGAGACGTTTCTGAATCCTGTCGGCGGCTATAGGGCATGAAAAGCAATTAGCTAGTACGAGGTAGTAGCTAGGATAGCCCTCCTAATAGATATTTACGGATTAGGGAAATTAGCTAGCGTAAGATAATAGCTAGGATAGCCTTCTTTAATAGAAATAATTAGGAATATATCTATAAAAGAACTAGGCTATAAAAAAGGATTAGAATTCTCCTTTAGATAATATTAGATAATTAAGAATATAACTCTCTTCGTACCTCTTTATATCTCTCTACTCTATATTATATAATTATAGTTCTTTAGTTATTCTACTATAATTCTTACTAGATCTACTTATAACTATTTAATAGTTATAAGCTTAGGAGGCTATTAGAATAATTATAATAACCTATAACTTCTTTATAGTAAATTACTATTAGCTATTAAATTAAGAATAAACCTTTTATTATTAAAATAATACTAATATTTATAAGAAATTTAATAGAATTAAATACCCTATAAGCTAAGTTTATTAACCTTAAGGACTAAGATATATAAAAAAGAGAGGTAATAAGTAAGATTAACCCTTTAGTCTATAATATAATTTTCTTAAACTATAAGAGAGAACTAGGAAAGCTAATTACCCTTACTCTTTATAACTACCTTAGGGAAAGCTAATATAAGGATAATAATCTAGTTACTTTTACTATATTAACTATATAGAAAAGGTAGACTATTAGTTTACTTATAAGCTATATAAGTTAAAAAGAAAAGAGTACTAGTATATTTTATTACTTATTAAAAAGGCCTAAGTAATTATACTTAAATTAATTAGTAAAGCTAAGGCTACCTCCCTTAATTAGTAAAATAGGATAAGAGATTAGTTTAAGATCCTTAAAGCTTTATTAGTACTATTAAAGAGTTATATAGCATATATTATAAGTAAGATTATATAGCGTTAATAGCTAATGTTTACTATTTTAAGTATAAGCTTAAGGGAAATAGTAATTAATAAGAGAGGATTATAATAAATATAAAGAAATATAGACTCTTTTAGTTATTTTCTAGAGTATAGCTATAAGATATTATAGAAGTAGTTAAGTAACTTAGTAATAGGCTAGCTATAGCTATTAAAGAAGAAGCTATAATCTAGAAAAGAAAGTTAAGAGAGCTATTTAAAGTAATAGTAATAACTTTAAATAACCCTTTAGTAATAATTATAGTAGTAATATTAGTAATAAAGGAGAAAATCTAAACTATATTAGTAATTATAGAAAGAATTTATAAACTACTCCTATAAGAAAAGAGAGGGAGATAATAGGTAAAAAGGAGAATAGCCTTAATTATAAATTCGAACTACTTAAAATCGCTAGTAAAGAGAATAAGGAAAGAGAAAGAGAAAAAAAAGAATAGTAATAACTCTTATAAAAGAACTAGAACCTAGTTATCCTACTCTTAATACTAGGGGGGTAGGAAGAAGGGTAATAAAGACTATAACTAAGACTATAGAGACTATAATTAATAAACCCTATAGTATAAGGTATATAGAAAAGCCTAGTATAAGCTTAAGAAGTACTAGAGAGTTAATAATACTATAGCTCCTAAGTAGTAGTTATTATAAGAGGTAAAAAAGGTAAAGATAAGGGTTAAGTAAGCTATAAAGACTTATCCTAAGATTAAGAGGAAGGTTTTAGAGATTAGAGAGAAGGTAAAGAAAGTAGATTAATAATTAGGAAGGCTATAGGCTAGGGAGTATAGAATAGCTAGAGAAGTAAACGTTTATAGTAGTAGAAAAAAATCTATAGACTATCTTTTAGTTAATTCCTTAATCCTTAACTATAGTACTTTTATTTATATATATAATAACCTCTTATGCTTTATATTATTTAAATTAAGCTTAATATATTTAATATAGACTAAAGATAGTAAAGTTAATATTAAAAGATATAGGACTATTAAACTTTTAATAATTATCCTATAAGAAAGGTAAAGGGTCTTTTATCTAAAAAACGTTACCTTTTACCTAACCTTTATAATAATAGTGTTAGTATAGGCACTAGTACTAGCGATAGTAGAGGGAGCTATTACGTAAGGTAGCTCTAGGATCCTAGGGCTACTCTAGGATAGGTCCGTAGCTAGCCCGAGGCTAGCCCGTAACTACCCTAGGGCTATCCCTAGGCAGGTCCAGGCTATACGTGCTCTTACGTATAGCTACGGACTTTTATATTTCTATACCGATGTAGGTGTAGGGCTAGGGGTTTTAAACCCCTACCCTTACACACATCCTTTCCTTCTTCTTCTTTTTAGAACAAGAGAAATCATTAAACACACACATAGCTTTACTATTATCTCGAAGGCCTAGTCTAGGCTTTACCTAACGCCTTCTATACTAATTAGTCTCTAGGCTCCGATAGAGACAGAATAGCTACGAAGAAGAGACATCGCAAATTTAACTAGTCCTTTATCGCTAGTGTCTTCGTAGGTGTGCTTAAATAGCTTTAGTTACGACTTTTCCCTACTAAAGGTATACTCCTAGACAATAAGACTAGTCCCTTGTTACTAATCTTTATTCCTGAGAGAGTGTTATATTACATAGGTAGACGATAGCTTCCGTAAGAACTAGTACGGAACTAGCATTAGAAAATACACGCTCCTAACGATACCTCGATATTATAAAGAAGCTAGAGATTAAGACTACTAAGGATACTAACGTCTCGGATTAGTATCTTAGTAGGAACCTTTAAAACCTTTACTCCCTAGATAACACTATAAGTAGTACGGAACTTAATACGTATATCCTCTCCTATACTAGCTAGTACTATAGGACTAATTACTATAACAATTAGATCTTTAGGATGTTCTAGGAGGACTTTAAGGGTTAGATAGCTATAATGTTTAAGTAGTGTAATCGTACTCTCTATAGGGGGCTCTAACAGATCCTATAAGGGAAGGGCCTCTACGTAGGACAAAGAAGGGCCCTAATTATCGAGACCCTTATCTTATTTCTATAGGCGGAAGATATGCCCGAATAGGACTACGAGGAATTAATAGCTACTACCTTTATATACGAGTTAGCTATATCCTAACTACGCGGTAGGATTAATAGAATCGATAGCTACATTATAAGTCTATCGCTAATAGCCTCCTATCCGCTACCCCTCTCTATAGCTCCGTTAGCCCGTAGCACGCACATTAAGCGGGAAGAGATAAAGGGCCCTAATACTAAAGTAACGACGTTAACGTCCGCATAGAATATTATAGAACACATTACACGTCCGTCGCTAACGGCTAATCTCTCTCTATAGCTTTACGAAGAAGCTCCTAACGCTATAGAGATCGACGCACTCCTTACCCCTAGCCTAACTCTAATAACAGTCCTCGCCCTACTTATCTCTAACAAGCTATTAAAATCTAGGGGGGGTATACGTACGCGTTAAGGCATAGGTTAACCGTAGAAGGGGCGGGACTATGTTAAGGCCTACGTTAACCGTAGGAAAGGGAGTAGGTAGATAGGATAAGTAAGAGCTACGGGAGGTTAAGGCAGGTAGCGAAGAAGGGCATCGCTAGGAGGGAGGCTAGATTAGAAAAAGAGTCGAGTATTAGTATAGGTACTAGTACTAGCGATAGTAGAGGGAGCTATTACGTAAGGTAGCTCTAGGATCCTAGGGCTACTCTAGGGTAAGTCTGTAGCTAGCCTAAGGCTAGCCTATAACTACCCTAGGGCTATCCCTAGGTAGGTCTAGGCTATACGTACTCTTACGTATAGCTGCGGACTTTTGTATTTCCGTACTAATGTAGGTATAGGGCTAGGGGTTTTAAACCCCTACCCTTACATACATTCTTTCCTTCTTCTTCTTCTTTTTAGAATAAGGGATATTATTAAACACATACATAGCTTTACTATTATCTTAAAGGCCTAGTCTAGGCTTTACCTAACGCCTTTTATAGATGTAGTAATATCTCTAAGCCTATACTTACTTCGCCTAAGATAATTAGGGTACTCTCTTATCTATTATATAACTTATACTTAATAATTAGACGTCTTCTATTACTAGTATTAGCCCCTTCTTTATAGAATATAGTTACTATATAAACCTAATTAAACTCTATAAAGAGAAGGGAGAATGCGTCTCTATTAAGGTATAGAAAGTATAGCTCTTCGTAGATTAACTTAAGAATATAATAGATTTTATCTATACTAAAGCTACTATTATATAAGTATAAATAGAAGAAATAGTAAATTAATATTAACGCCCTACTAATTAATTTAAGGTTAGTAATAAGGTCTAGCTATATATAAGGAACTACTATTTACTAAGACTAAATTAAAAGCTTAATTAGCTCTATTATAAGTATACCGTTACTTACGTTATTAGTTTATATAATATTAAACTTAATATTTAGGAAATATTTATTCTATATTCTATATCGATCTCCTTTATTTAGTAGCTAATAATCTACTTCTAGGATAAAGGGTAAATAACCTATAACTACTACTAATTATAAATAAAGATAGTAAGGCTAAATAGAAAATCGCAGAAGTAGTAGCTATCTATTAAAAAAAGGTTACATATAGATATTAATATAAGGTATTAGTCTACTAAGATAAGTATACTAAGTTAATCTAGATATAGAAGGCGTTAGGTAAAGCCTAGCCTAGGCCTTCGAGATAATAGTAAAGCTATGTGTTTGTTTAATAATATCTAACGAAGGGAGAAGGAAAAGATATATGTAAGGGTAGGGGTTTAAAACCCCTAGCCCTACACCTACATCGGTATAGAAATACAAAAGTCCGTAGCTATACGTAAAAGTACGTATAGCCTAGACCTACCGCGGCTACACATAAAAGCACGTGTAGCCCAGACCTACCTAGGGGTAGCCTAGGACTAGTCCCTAACTAGTCCCGGGGGAGCCCTAGAGAAACCCTAGGGAAGCCCTAGAGTTCTAGAGCCGTCTTACGTAACGGCTCCCCTTACCTACGCTAGTGCTAGTGTATGTACCGACACTTAACTCTTTTTCTAGCCTAGGCCTCCCGCCTAGTAATGCTCCCCTTTAGGCATTATTATTATCCTCCCCTACCTACCCTAGCTTCCTACCTCCTTACCTACCTACCTATTCCCCTTCCTACGATCGACCTATGCCTTAACGCGTATGCGTAGCTCCCTACTGTCTACTAGCCTCGTTAGAGCATCGTTAGGCGTAGGCTTTGTTAGGGCGTCCGTAGGATTATCGCGTCCGTCGATCTAGCGTACCTCCTCGATCTCGCGTCGCTCGTATAACTATCGTAGAGCGAGGAGGTCGATTATTAGCCTCTTCTCCGCCGTCGACCCTATCTTTATAAGGCACTCGTATAGCGAATACGAGTCTATATAGATCACGATTAGCGGTAGTAGAAGGTAAAGGTAGCGAGCGATAGTCCTAAGGATATCTACTAGGACGAACCTAGCGTCGTAACCTACGACGAGACTATATATCTCGGATACGAGCACGCTCCTAGTAACCCTCTTATACTTCGTAGAGCTCTAGTATAAGATGTTACCTTTAAGAAGGAACGTACTGTCCTTTTCCTACCCTTATAGATACTCTTCTATAAGAATAATAAGGAACCCGATCTAAGAGCTTAGGTCCTTATTATTTACGAACGAGGTATTCGTAAAAATAAAGAGCTTAGCTCTCTTTAGGTCTATAGGTACGAAGGTTAGACCGTAGTCTAGCTACTACTTTTACTAGTAGATACGCCTATTAAGGCGATCGACATCCTTATCGCTTAGCTACTAAGCCTATACTACGACTAATAGATCGTACGTAGCCTTAGGTTAGTAAAGGCTAGCGATATACGCGCCTCGCGTACGCTACTAGATATATATAGTACGTACTATATCCTTTCTAGTAGACTTATTAATAAGGGTAAGCCTTACCCCTTATCCCTTCTAGCCTACGTAGATCCTATTACCTACTATAGTAATTCTATATCCGTTAAAGTCCTCTATATCGCTATCCGTTAGGTCCTTCTAGCCCTTTACCTTTAGCTTCGCGGCTTTAAGCCTACGAGCTTCCTTATCGAGGAAGGTATCTAATATAAGGAACATCGTATTATCGGTTTAGAGGGCGTAGATCCCGAAGTTAGCGTTAGCGTTAGAGATTAGTAGGTATAGATTAAACGTTAGCGTTAGTAAAAGCTCCTCTCGAAGGTAACGTTAGTACGTCTTAAACTAATACACGCTTACTTCTGCGATCCTATATAAGGGCTTTACGATCTATAGGACCGTTCCCTTAGGGAATTTTGTTTTTAGCTTATACGGGAGTAGGGCGAGGATATCGCGTTAGAGCGTAGATTTAGACTATATATAAGCTTACGTAATATTACAGAACGTAAGTATTATACCTCTAGAGCGAAGAGAAGGGGTAAGTATAAGAAGAAGCCGCTAGCTATAACGTTAGATAGTTAGCGACTACGTAAGGAGGTTAGCTTTTCTAGCGTCGTTATAGCCTTATACGACTAGATAAGACTTCTCGTAGGGGCGTTCTATATTCTTTCCCTTAACCTCTCGTACGAGTCTATACTTAAAGACTCGTCCGTAGAAGTCTAGCGGTATTAGGGTTAGTACTATTGTACTAGAGGCGAGGAGGGCGTCGATTTCTATAGCGTTAGAAGCTTCGAAGGGATTACCGTTAGTAGTAATACGACCTTCTTTTTAGAGCTATAGAGAGAGGGAGAGATTAGCTATTTTATATAGTATAAGGAAGGCGTTAGTAGTCTTACTAGTAGTATTACGTACTAGTAGTGCGATAATTAACTTCCCTTTAGTCACGCGAGGTTAGCCTCTTTATCGAGGCATAGCTAGCCTCGGAATATCGTTAGGAGACGTAATAGGTCTCTAGTTAGTAGCGTTATAGGAGGGTAGTGTCTTACCCGTAGTCTCGTAGGTTACTGTCTTATACGGCTTAATATACGTACTATAAAAGGTTATCGGGCTATTAATAAAGTCGAGGGTTATATCGTAATCCTTAATAGAGATAATATTAAAAGGGCCCTACTATCCTACCTTTTCGTAGAACATAAGTATAGGCGAGCTAATAGAGAGGGTAGAAGGAAGTATCGTTATAGTATCCCTTAATACGCCCTTATATAGCGCTTTAGTAACCCGTCTCGCGCTTATAGCCTTACGAAGTTCCGTTATCGCTTTAGTATAGGCATAGGTACATTATGTAGCTAAGGGCGAGGGCGCGGAATCTATCGTTATCCGTAGGTATACCCTAAACACTAAGAGCGTTAGAACGAGGCCGTCTAGGCTAGCGGTATCGTTAATAGCTTTTATAGCTATCTATAATATTGTATCTAGCGACGCGTCCTTAATCTCCCCTTAGAGGATCTCGTACGCGCGTCGAAGAGGTACGTAATACCGCTTAACCTTTCCGATACTCTAGTACGCTTCTACGGGTACTTAGCGACACATTACGCTATATAGGCACGCCTCCGCCCGTAGTTCTACGGTAGTAAAGTTAGTACTAGCATCGTAGGCGAGGAAATCTAGTAGACTAAGGTACGTATCGATCTAGTATACCTTAAACGTTTCCTACGTATGCCTAGCTATTATATCCCGTAGGAAGCGTACGGCCTAGAAGGAGGTAGTAGAGTCGACGAGATAAAGGACGTAGCGGCTATTAAGGTATATTATATCCGCGATAACTTCGTAGTTAAAGTTATAGTTATCGCGAAGTGTAAATTTAAAGCGTCGTAGGGCTTTACCCTTAAGCTAATAGTAGTAGTAGAACGTATAGATCGACTTAAGGCTCTTACTATCGACGTCGTAGCTAGTATAGGTTAAGAGCTTATATAAGCGCTATATAGAAGGGTAGCTAAACTATTAATAAAGTCGTTAAAGTTTAGCCTTAGTAAGGAACGTAGTAGACGTAGCGTGTTAGAGCTTACTAAAGGAGAACTACGTATACCCCTAGCGGAACGTAACTAGGATCGTAGCTCTATCGTACGTAACTATACATCTATAAGGGACGTCGAGATAGTAGCTTAGGCGTTACATATCCCGTAGGTAGAGGAGAAAGGGCGTTACAGTATCTAACACGTAGAATTCGACTATCCCTATAGGTATATCGAGCTTTACGGATCTAAGCGAGGATACTAGCGTAATACCTCCGAAGGTAATCGTTATAGACCCTTTCGTTAACTCGTTAAGCGTTATATCGGGACGCTTACGGTAAAGGGTAAGGAATTAGGGATAGCTAGTAGTAGAGTTCTAGGCTACGCCTATATTAGGGATAATGCCTTAGAAGACCTATATAGAGTAGTAGTTAAGGACGAAGGCATCGTTAGTAGAATTAGCCCTTCGCTATTCTACCGTTGTCTTTGTCTCCTTACCTATAGTAAGGGTAGGTAGGCTAAGTCGATATCTCGTAGCCTCTTCGCATAGGAAACTTATAGCTATATAGCTATAGGCCTCCTCCTTAGTAGCATCGACATTACCTTTGTCCTAGTCTCTACTAGACGAGGTACCTATGTCCTTATCTAGGGCGTTTACGAGATTATCGCTCTTATACTTAAGTAGGTATATCGAGTATCCTTAGGTACGTAGCGACTTCCCGTTATATTATTACTACTAGTCGTATCGCTATTAGGCTTAGTAGCGTTCCTCGTACGTATGTTTTGTTAAAAAACACCTAGTCTTATTACATATGTAATAGCGCTTCTTCTATAATAGCGGTAGTTATAAGGGCTCTTCGTAGCGTCGTAGACCTAGCCGCCTTCTAGACTCTAAGTAGTTATATTTACGGTCTATAAGGAAGGTTATAGGCTACGAGGAAGCGTTCGCCTCGATAGAAGTACGAAGGTCTATATAAAGCTTCTAGAACGAGATCGGTACGAGAAAGAGAGCTATGTTAAACTTAAGCGTACCGCGATAAGCTCTCTTAAGCGCGTAGATAAGGTCCGATTCCTATTACTATACTAGGGCGAGGGCTCGCTAGTATAGAAGAAGCTTATCTATAAGGATATTAAGAACCTTAACCGTAGACTTCCCTTTATTTACCTAACGAAGCTATACGAAAGAACATAACGACTAGTTATTATAGTACACTTAACGGTTATATAAGGTATTAAAGTATAGCTTTATTATATTATAGATCTATATAAACGTCGTATCTTTTAGAATATACGAGAGGAAGTAGTCGCGCGTACGATCCTTAAGGACTATCGTAAACACTACGTAGAATTCGCTAGGGCGGATTTATAACATACGGTAGACCTTAAGAAAAGCTTAGATCTTATCGTTAAAGATATTATATACGCGTCCTATGTAGCTAAGATCCTTATTCTAGAGCTTCGTAAAGTTAATCGCTTTTATTACATCTACTAGCTTGTTTAGCGTATTACTTAGCGGGAGTATATACGTAGATTCGTTAATAGAGGCTAGTGCTATAGTAGGCTTAATACTACGGGCTACTATACTAGCCTATGTATATTACTAGCCTATAGTCGTTAGCCGTTCTATCGCCTCTCGATACGAGCTATGTATCTCGCGGCCTAAGTTATACCTAAGGGGTAGCGGATAGGCCGTTAGTAACAAACGTGTAGTTAGTTCCGTAGTATTCCGTATAGGCGTCGACGTCGTTACTAGGGTACCCCTATCCTCTATCTTTATCTATACCGTAAAGGATGTCGATAGCTTAATACCCTCTAGTACCGTCCTAGTTATAGCCTCCCTTACTTTTTCCTCTTCGAAGGTAGTAGGGCTACCGCCGATCCTATCGATCCTTTCGCGTAGCTAGGATGTAGCTAACTCGTACGTAAAGTTAGCACTTATTAGTTCCGCGTAGTCCTATTCTAGTATGTCTTCTACCTATAGTAATGCAATAAGGGACTTAATTATTAGGGCCCTTTTCCGTCCTACATAGATGCCCCTCTCCTATAGGACCCGTTAGAGCCCGCTATAGAGATAGCGATTAGTCCGCTCGAACGTTATAGTTATCTAATCCTTAAAGTCCTCCTAAAACATTGTTACGATATAATCGTTACTAGACTTAGTACTATAGTACCGGTTAGTATAGGAGAGGATATATGTATTAAGTTCTATACTACTTATAGCGTTATCTAGGGAGTAAAGGTTCTATAGGTTCCTACTAAGATACTAGTCCGAGACGTTAGGGTCCCCGTTAATCTCGAATCTTAGCTTTTCTATGATTTCGAGGCATCTTACCTAAGGTCCTCGGTTATCCTTAGTGTACTATGTGCTTTCCGATAGGCTAGGTCCTACTATACTAGTACTTACGGAAGCTATTGTTACTACGTATAATATAACACTCTCTTAGGAATAAAGATTAGCGATAAGGGACTAGTCCTATTGTCTAGGAGCATAGCCTTCGGCGGGGAAACGTCCTAACTAAAGCTATTTAAGCATAACTACGAAAAAAACACTAGCGATAAAGGACTAGTAGAATTCGCGATGTCTCTTCTTCGTAGCTATTCTGTCTCTATTAGAGCCTAGAGACTAATTAGTGTAGAAGGCGTTAGGTAAAGCCTAGCCTAGGCCTTCGAGATAATAGTAAAGCTATGTGTTTGTTTAATGATATCTAACGAAGGGAGAAGGAAAGGATATATATAAAGGTAGGGGTTTAAAACCCCTAGCCCTACACCTATATCGGTACAGAAATACAAAAGTCCGTAGCTACACGTAAAAGCACGTATAGCCTAGACCTACCGCGGCTACACGTAAAAGCACGTATAGCCTAGACCTGCCTAGGGGTAGCCTAGGACTAGTCCCTAACTAGTCCTAGGGGAGCCCTAGAGAAACCCTAGGGAAGCCCTAGAGTTCTAGAGCCGTCTTACGTAACGGCTCCCCTTACCTACGCTAGTGCCGGTGCATATACCGATACTAGAAGCTATTAGAATACTTAAAAGATATAGAGGCATTAGAAGAGTATAAGCATTAGTAGGGACTAGTTAACTAGTATAATAGTAATTTATAATACACTTAATAAGCTAGCCCTAAGGATTCTACGATTGTTTATTTTATTTTAGTACTAAAGTACCTTAGACATTTATAACATTTATGTAATTAAGACATAAATAGAATAGTAACTAAGTAAGTATTTACTAACTAACGGCTACGTAGCTATATCGCCTCTTAGGTAATATACTAGAACTAGATATTGTCCTCCCCTAGTACTTCGTTTAACCCTTAGTAATAGGTCTCTAAGAAGTTAGCTAGTATATAAGCTCCCGCTATCCCCTCTAGCTTTACCTATATTATTTATAACCTATTAGTAATCTATTTACTAGTAAATATTAATAGATAAGGGTTAAACTTATAGGCTAGCACTATAAGCCTAGGTAGGCGTAGTTAAAGTAGGCCTAGGCGTAGATAGAGGCCTACTCCTAATAGGCCTTTACCTCGCCCTAGGCTATCTAACCTATATATACTATATAGGGCAGCTAATAACGCTACATACCTATCTTAAGGGTAGGTTTAGCTAGTATAGCTAGGGGTAGCTAAGGGTTCTTTCTCTTAGATAATATAATAGGATCTCTCGTAAGCGATAGCTCTAAGTCTATAACGTTACTTATTCTAGATTATTTAACGATTAGGCCTTACTTAAGAGCTTTAGTTAGGACTTTTCCCTACTAAAAATATACTCCTAGACAATAAGACTAGTCCTTTATCGCTAGTCCTTATTCTTAAGAGAGTATTATATTATATATAGTAGACAATAGCTTTTATAAGAACTAGTATAGGACTACTATTAGAAAACACATAGTATACTAAGGATAACTAAGGACATTAAGTAAGATACCTTAAAATTATAGAAAAGCTAAGAATCGAGATTACTAAGGACGCTAATGTCTTAGACTAGTATCTTAGTAGGAACCTTTAGAACCTTTACTCTTTAGATAATACTATAAATAGTATAGAACTTAATATATATATCCTTTTACGTACTAGCTAGTACTATAGGACTAAGTATAGTAATAATTAGATCTTTAGGATATTCTAGAAGGACTTTAGGGGTTAGATAGCTATAACGTTTAAGTAATACAATCGTACTCTCTATAGTAGGCTCTAATAGATCCTACGAGGGAGGGGCCTCTATATAGGACGAAAAAGGGGTCTAATTATTAAGACCCTTATTTTATTTCTATAAGTAGAAGATATGCCTAAATAGAACTATAAGGAGCTAATAGCTACTACTATAGAAGGCGTTAGGTAAAGCCTAGGCTTTCGAGATAATAGTAAAGCTATGTATATTTAATAATATCTAAGGAAGAGAGAAGGAAAGGATATATATAAGGGTAGGGGTTTTAAACCCCTAGCCCTATACCTATATTAGTACGGAAATATAAAAGCCCGTAGCTATACGTAAAAGCACGTATAGCTTAGACCTACTAAGGGGCGGGCGTAGCTATACGTAAAAGTACGTATAGCCTAGACCTACTAAGGGGTAGCCCTAGACTAGTCCCTAACTAGTCCTAGGGGAGCCCTAGAGAAACCCTAGGGAAGCCCTAGAGTCCTAGAGCTATCTTACGTAATAGCTCCCCTTACCTACGCTAGTGCTAGTATATGTACTAGCACTCGACTCTTTTTCTAGCCTAGGCCTCCTACCTAGTAATGCCTCCCTTTAGGTACTATTATTATCCTCCCCTACCTACCCTAGCTTCCCGCCTCCTTGTCCGCCTACTTACTCCCCTTCCTACGATCGACCTATGCCTTAACGTATATGCGTAGCTCCCTATTGTCTACTAGCCTTATTAGAGTATCGTTAGGCGTAGGCTTTATTAGGGCGTTTATAGGATTATCGCGTCTATCGATCTATTGTACCTCCTTAATCTCGCGTCGCTCGTATAACTATCGTAGGGTAAGGAGGTTAATTATTAGCCTCTTCTATACTATCGACCCTATCTTTATAAGGCACTTATATAGCGAATATAAGTCTATATAGATTATAATTAGTAGTAGTAGAAGGTAAAGGTAGCGAGCGATAGTTTTAAGGATATCTACTAGAACGAACCTAGCGTTGTATTCTATAATAAGACTATATATCTCAGATATAAGTACGGTCCTAGTAACCCTCTTATACTTCGTAGAGCTCTAGTATAAGATATTACCTTTAAGAAGGAACGTACTATCCTTTTCTTACCCTCGTAAATACTCTTCTATAAGAATAACGAAGAACCTAATCTAAGAGCTTAGGTCCTTATTATTTACGAATAAAGTATCTATAAAGACAAAAAGCTTAGCCCTCTTAAGGTCTATAGGTACGAAGGTTAGACTACAGTCTAGCTACTACTTTTACTAGTAGATACGCCTATTAAGGCAATTAACATCCTTATCGCTTAGCTACTAAGCTTATACTATAACTAATAGATCGTATATAGCCTTAGGCTAGTAAAGGCTAGCGATATACGCGCCTTATATATACTACTAGACGTATATAGTACGTACTATATCCCTTCTAATAGACTTATTAATAAGGGCGAGCCTTATCCCTTATCCCTTCTAGCCTATGTAGATCCTATCGCCTACTACAGTAATTCTATATCCGTTAAAGTCCTTTATATTACTATCCGTTAGGTCCTTCTAGCCCTTTACCTTTACCTTTATAGCTTTAAGCCTACGAGCTTCCTTATCGAGGAAGGTATCTAATATAAGGAATATCGTGTTATCGGTTTAGAGGGTATAGATCCCGAAGTTAGCGTTAGCGTTAGAGATTAGTAGGTATAGATTAAATGTTAGCGTTAGTAAAAGCTCCTCTCGAAGGTAACGTTAGTACGTCTTAAACTAATATACGCTTACTTCCGTAATCCTATATAAGGGTTTTACGATCTATAGGACTATTCCTTTAGGGAATTTTGTTTTTAGCTTACGTAGGAGTAGGGCGAGGATATCGCGCTAGAGTATAGACTTAGACTATATATAAGCTTACGTAATATTACGGAACGTAAGCGTTATACTTCTAGAGCGAAGAGAAGGGGTAAGTATAAGAAGGAGCCGCTAGCTATAACGTTAGATAGTTAGTAATTACGTAAGGAGGTTAGCTTTTCTAGCGTTATTATAGCCTTATACTATTAGGTAAGACTTCTTATAGGGGCGCTCTATATTCTTCCCCTTAATTTCTTATATAAGTCTATACTTAAAGACTCGTCCGTAGAAGTCTAGCGGTATTAGGGTTAGCACTATCGTACTAGAGGTAAGGAGGGCGTCGATTTCTATAGCGTTAGAAGCTTTAAAGGGATTACTATTAGTAGTAATATAACCTTCTTTTCGGAGCTATAGAGAGAGAGAGAGATTAGCTGTTTCTCGCGGTATAAGGAAGGCGTCGGTAGTCTTACTAGTAGTATTACGTACTAGTAGTACGATAATTAACTTCCCTTTAGTCGCGCGAGGTTAGCCTCTTCGTCGAGGCATAGCTAGCTTTAGAATGTTGTTAGGAGACGTAATAGGTCTCTAGTTAGTAGTATTATAGGAGGGTAGTATCTTATCTATAGTCTTATAGGTTACTATCTTATATAGCTTAACTATAGAAGGCGTTAGGTAAAGCCTAGGCTTTTAAGATAATAGTAAAGCTATATTATTTAATGATATCTAATAAAGAGAGAAGGAAAGGATATATATAAGGGTAGGGGTTTTAAAACCCCTAGCCCTATACCTACATCGGTACGGAAATATAAAAGCCTACGGCTATACGTAATAGTATGTATAGCCTAGACCTACTAAGTAGCGGGCGCGGCTATACGTAAAAGCACGTATAGCCTAGACCTACTAAGGGGTAGCCCTAGACTAGTCCCTAACTAGTCCTAGGAGAGCCCTAGAGAGACCCTAGGGAAGCCCTAGAGTCTTAGAGCTATCTTACGTAATAGCTCCCCTTACCTACGCTAGTACTAGTATATGTACTAACACTCGACTCTTTTTCTAGCCTAGGCCTCCTACCTAGTAATACCCCCCTTTAGGTACTATTATTATCTTCCCCTACCTACCCTAGCTTCCTACCTCCTCGTCTGCCTACCCGTTCCCCTTCCTACGATCGACCTATGCCTCGACACGTACGCGTAGCTCCCTACTATCTACTAGCCTCGTTAGAGCATCGTTAGGCGTAGGCTTCGTTAGAGCGTCCGTAGGATTATTATGCTTATCGATCTATCGTACCTCCTTAATCTCGCGTTGCTCGTATAATTATCATAGGGCGAGGAGGTTAATTATTAGCCTCTTCTCCGCCGTCGACCCTATCTTTATAAGGCACTTATATAGCGAATATAAGTCTATATAGATTACGATTAGCGGTAGCGGAAGGTAAAGGCAGCGAGCGATAGTCCTAAGGATATCTACTAGGACGAACTTAGCGTTGTATCCTACGACGAGGCTATATATCTTAGATATAAGTACGCTCCTAGTAACCCTCTTATACTTCGTAGAGCTCTAGTATAAGATATTACCTTTAAGAAGGAACGTACTATCCTTTTCCTACCCTTATAGATACTCTTCTATAAGAATAATAAGGAACCTAATCTAAGAGCTTAGGTCCTTATTATTTACGAATAAGGTATCCGTAAAGATAAAGAGCTTAGCCCTCTTAAGGTCTACGGGTACGAAGGTTAGACTATAGTCTAGCTACTACTTTTACTAGTAAATACGCCTATTAAGGTAATCGAAATCCTTATTACTTAGCTACTAAGCCTATACTATAACTAATAGATCGTACGTAGCCTTAGGCTAGTAAAGGCTAGCGATATACACGCCTCGTATACGCTACTAGACGTATATAGTACGTACCGTATCCTTTCTAGCGGACTTATTAATAAGGGTAAGCCTTACCCCTTATCCCTTCTAGCCTACGTAGATCCTATTACCTACTATAGTAATTCTATATCTATTAAAGTCCTCTATATTACTATCTATTAAGTCCTTCTAGCCCTTTACCTTTAGCTTTACGGCTTCGAGCCTACGAGCTTCCTTATTAAAGAAGGTATCTAATATAAGGAATATTATATTATCGGTTTAGAGGGCATAGATCCTAAAGTTAGTATTAGCGTTAGAGATTAGTAGGTATAGATCGAACGTTAGCGTTAGTAAAAGCTCTTCTCGAAGGTAACGTTAGTACGTCTTAAACTAATGTACGCCTACTTCCGCGATCCTATATAAGGGCTTTACGATCCGTAGGACCGTTCCCTTAGGGAATTTTGTTTTTAACTTACGCGGGAGTAGGGTAAGGATATCGCGCTAGAGCGTAGATTTAGACTATATATAAGCTTACGTAATATTATAAAACGTAAGCGTTATACCTCTAGAGCGAAGAGAAGGGATAAGTATAAGAAGTAGCCGCTAGCTATAACGCTAGATAGTTAGCGATTACGTAAGGAGGTTAGCTTTTCTAGCGTTATTATAGCCTTATACTACTAGGTAAGACTTCTTATAGGGGCGTTCTATGTTCTTCCCCTTAACCTCTCGTACGAGTCTATACTTAAAAACTCGTCTATAGAAGTCTAGTAGTATTAGAGTTAGTACTATCGTACTAGAGGCGAGGAGGGCGTCGATTTCTATAGTATTAGAAGCTTCGAAGGGATTACTATTAGTAGTAATACGACCTTCTTTTTAGAGTCGTAGAGAGAGGGAGAGATTAGCCGTTTTATACAGTATAAAGAAGGTATTAGTAGTCTTACTAGTAGTATTATATACTAGTAGTACGATAATTAACTTCTCTTTAGTCGCGCGAGGTTAGCCTCTTCGTTAAGGTATAGCTAGCCTTAGAATGTCGTTAGGAGACGTAATAGGTCTCTAGTTAGCGGCGTTATAGGGGGGTAATATCTTACCTATAGTCTCGTAGGTTACTATCTTATATAGCTTAACGTACGTACTACGAAAGGTTATTAGGCTATTAATAAAGTTAAGGGTTATATCGTAATCCTTAATAGAGATAACGTTAAAAGGGCCTTACTATCCTACCTTTTCGCGGAATATAAGTATAGGCGAGCTAATAGAGAGGGTAGAAGGAAGTATTATTGTAGTGTCCCTCGATACGCCCTTACGTAGCGCTTTAGTAACTTATCTCGCGCTTATAGCCTTACGAAGTTCCGTTATTACTTTAGTATAGGCCTAGGCATATTATATAGCTAAGAGCGAGGGTATAGAATCTATCGTTATCCGCGGGTATACCCTAAATACTAAGAGCGTTAGAACGAGGCTATCTAGGCTAGCGATATCGTTAACGGCTTTTACGGCTATTTATAATATTATATCTAGCGACGTATCCTTAATCTCCCCTTAGAGGATCTCATACACGCGTTAAAGAGGTACGTAATACTACTCGACCTTTCTAATACTCTAGTACGCTTCTATAGGCACTTAGCGACACGTTACACTATATAGGCGCGCCTCTACCTATAGTTCCGTAGTAGTAAAGTTAGTACTAGTATCGTAGGCGAGGAAATCTAGCGGACTAAGGTACGTGTCGATCTAGTATACCTTAAACGTTTCCTACATATACTTAGCCGTTATGTCCTATAGGAAACGTATAGCCTAGAAGGAGGTAGTAGAGTTAACGAGATAAAGGACGTAGCGGCTATTAAGGTATATTACATCCGCGATAACTTCGTAGTTAAAGTTATAGTTATTATAGAAGGTAAATTTAAAGCGTTGTAGGGCTTTACCCTTAAGCTAGTAGTAGTAGTAGAATATATAAATCGACTTAAGGCTCTTACTATCGATATCGTAGCTAGTACGAGTTAAGAGCTTATATAAGTACTATATAGAAGGATAGCTAAACCGTTAATAAAGTCGTTAGAGTTTAGCCTTAGTAAGGAACATAGTAGACGTAGTATATTAAAGCTTACTAAGGGAGAACTACGTATACCCCTAGCGGAACGTAACTAGGATCGTAGCTTTATCATACGTAACTATATATCCCTAAAGGACGTTAAGATAGTAGCTTAGGCATTATATATCCCGTAAGTAGAGGAGAAAGGGTATTACAGTATCTAATACGTAGAATTCGACTATCCCTATAGGTATATTAAGCTTTATAGATCTAAGCGAGGATACTAGCGTAATGCCTCTAAAGGTAATTATTATAGACCCTTTCGTTAATTTATCGAGCGTTATATCGGGACGCTTACGGTAAAGGGTAAGGAATTAGGGATAGCTAGTAGTAGAGTTCTAGGCCGCGCCTATATTAGGGATAATACCTTAGAAGACCTATACGGAGTAGCGGTTAAGGACGAAGGTATCGTTAGTAGAATTAGCCCTTCGCTATTTAGCTATTATCTTTATCTCCTCGCCTATAGCGAGGGTAGGTAGGCTAAGTCGATGTCTCGTAGCCTCTTCGCATAGGAAACTTATAGCTATATAGCTATAGGCCTCCTCCTCGTTAGTATCGACATTACCTTTATCCTAGTCTCCGCTAGACGAGGTACCTATGTCCTTATCTAGGGTATCTATAAGGTTATCGCCCTTATACTTAAGTAGATAGGTTAAGTATCCTTAGGTACGCGGTAACTTCCTATTATATTATTACTACTAGTTATATCGCTATTAGGCTTAGCGGCGTTCCTCGTATATATGTTTTATTAAAAAACATCTAGTCTTATTATATATATAGTAGCGCTTCTTCTATAATAGTAGTAGTCGTAAGGGCTCTTCGTAGCGTCGTAGACCTAGCCGCCTTCTAGACCCTAAGTAGTTATATTTACGGTCTATAAGGAAGGTTATAGGCTACGAGGAAGCGTTTACCTTAATAGAAGTATAAAGGTCTATATAAAGCTTCTAGAATAAGATCGGTACGAGAAAGAGGGCTATGTTAAACTTAGGCGTACCGCGATAAGCTCTCTTAAGCGCGTAGATAAGGTCTAATTCCTATTACTATACTAGGGTAAGGGCTCGCTAGTATAGAAGAAGCTTATCTATAAGGATATTAAGAACCTTAACTATAGACTTCCCTTTATTTACCTAACGAAGCTATATAAAAGAACACGATAACTAGTTATTATAGTATACTTAACGGTTATACGTAGTGTTAAAGTGTAGCTTTATTATATTATAGATTTATATAAACGTTATATCCTTCGGAATATATAAGAGAAAGTAATCGCGCGTATAATCCTTAAGGGCTATCGTAAATACTACGTAGAATTCGCTAGGGCGGATTTATAACGTATAGTAGACCTTAAGGAAAGCTTAGATCTTATCGTCGAAGATATTATACACGTATCCTATATAGCTAAGATCCTTATTCTAGAGCTTCGTAAAGTTAATTACTTTTATTATATCTACTAGCTCATTTAGCGTGTCGCTTAGCGGGAGTATATACGCCGATTCGTTAATAGAGGCTAGTACTATAGTAGGCTCGATACTATAGGCTACCATACTAGCCTATGTATATTGCTAGCCTACGGTTATTAGCTACTCTATCGCCCCTTAATACGAGTTATATACCTCGCGGCCTAGGTTATACCTAAGGGGTAGCGGATAGGCTATTAGCGACGGACGTATAGTTAGTTCTATAATGTTCTATATAGGCGTTAACGTCGTTACTAGGGTACCCTTATCCTCTAGCTTTGTTTATACTATAGAGGATATCGATAGCTTAATACCCTCTAGTACTATCCTAGTTATAGCCTCCCTTACTTTTTCCTCTTTAAAGGTAGTAGGGCTACTACTAATCCTATTAATCCTTTCGCGTAGCTAGGATGTAGCTAACTCGTACGTAAAGTTAGCACTTATTAGTTCCGCGTAGTCTTATTCTAGTATGTCTTCTACCTATAGTAACGTAATAAGGGACTTAATTATTAGGGCCCTTTTCCGTCCTACATAGATGCCCCTCTCCCGTAGGACCTATTAGAGATAACTATAGAGAGGGTAATCGGTCCGCTCGAATGTTATAGTCGTCTAATCCTTAAAGTCCTCCTAGAACATTATTATAATATAATCGTTACCGCACTTAGTATTATAATACTAGTTAGTATAGGAGAGGATATACGTATTAAGTTCTATACTACTTATATTGTTATCTAGGGAGTAAAGGTTCTATAGGTTCCTACTAAGATACTAGTTTAAGACGTCGAGGGTCCTAGTAATTTCGAATCTTAGCTTTTCTATAATTTTAAGGCATCTTACCTAAGGTCCTCGGTTATCCTTAGTATACTATGTGTTTTCTAATAGGCTAGGTCCTACTACGCTAGTGCTTACGGAAGCTATTGTTACTACGTATAATATAATACTCTCTTAGGAATAAAGATTAGCGATAAGGGACTAGTCCTATCGTCTAGGAGTATAGCCTTTAGTAGGGAAACGTCCTAACCGAAGCTATTTAAGCATAACTACGAAAAAGCACTAGTAATAAAGGACTAGTAGAATTCGCGATATCTCTTCTTCGTAGCTATTCTATCTCTATTAGAGCCTAGAGACTAATTAGTATAGAAGGCGTTAGGTAAAGCCTAGGCTTTTAAGATAATAGTAAAGCTATGTTATTTAATAATATCTAATAAAGAGAGAAGGAAAGGATATATATAAGGGTAGGGGTTTTAAAACCCCTAGCCCCGTACCTATATTAGTATAGAAATACAAAAGCCCGCGGCTATACGTAATAGTACGTATAGCCTAGACCTACTAAGCGGCGGGCGCGGCTATACGTAAAAGTACGTATAGCCTAGACCTACTGAGGGGTAGCCCTAGACTAGTCCCTAACTAGTCCTAGGGGAGCCCTAGAGAGACCCTAGGGAAGCCCTAGAGTCCTAGAGCTGTCTTACGTAATAGCTCCCCTTACCTACGCTAGTGCTAGTGTATGTACCGACATTAACGTACGTACTACGAAAGGTTATTAGGCTATTAATAAAGTTAAGGGTTATATTGTAATTCTTAATAGAGACAACGTTAAAAGGGCCCTACTATCCTACCTTTTCGCGGAATACTAGTACGGGCGAGCTAATAGAGAGGGTAGAAGGAAGTATTGTCGTAGTATCCCTTAATATGTCCTTATGTAGCGCTTTAGTAACTCGTCTCGCGCTTATAGCCTTACGAAGTTCCGTTATCGCTTTAGTATAGGCATAGGTACGTTATATAGCTAAGGGTAAGGGCGTAGAATCTATCGTTATCCGTAGGTATACCCTAAATACTAAGAGCGTTAGAACGAGGCTATCTAGGCTAGTAGTATTGTTAATAGCTTTTATAGCTATTTATAATATTATATCTAGTAACGCGTCCTTAATCTCCCCTTAGAGGATCTTATACGCGCGTTAAAGAGGTACGTAATACCGCTTAACCTTTCTAATACTCTAGTGCGCTTCTATAGGTACCTAGCGACATATTACGCTATATAGGCGCGCCTCTACCTATAGTTCTATAGCGGTAAAGTTAGTACTAGTATTATAGGCGAGGAAATCTAGCGGACTAAGGTACGTGTCGATCTAGTATGCCTTAAACGTTTCCTACGTATACCTAGCTATTATGTCCCGTAGGAAGTATATAGCCTAGAAGGAGGTAGTAGAGTTAACGAGATAAAGAACGTAGCGGCTATCGAGGTATATTACATCTACGATAACTTTATAGTTAAAGTTATAGTTATCGTAGAGTATAAATTTAAAGCGTTGTAGGGCTTTACCCTTAAGCTAGTAGTAGTAGTAAAACGTACGGATTAACTTAAGGCTCTTACTATCGATATTATACCTAGTATAAGTTAAGAGCTTATATAAGTACTATATAGAAGGATAGCTAAACTATTAATAAAGTCATTAGAGTTTAGCCTTAGTAAGGAACGTAGTAGACGTAGCGTATTAGAGCTTACTAAGGGAGAACTATATATACCCCTAGTAGAACGTAACTAGGATCGTAGCTCTATTATACGTAACTATACATCCGCGAGGGACGTTAAGGTAGTAGCTTAAACGTTATATATCCTATAGGTAGAGGAGAAAAGGCATTATAGTATCTAATACGTAGAATTTAACTATCCCTATAGGTATATTAAGCTTTATAGATCTAAGTAAGGATACTAGCGTAATACCTCTAAAGGTAATCGTTATAGACCCTTTCGTTAACTCGTTAAGCGTTATATTAGGACGCTTATAGTAAAGGGTAAGGAATTAAGGATAGCTAGTAGTAGAGTTCTAGGCTACGCCTATGTTAGGGATAATACCTTAGAAGACTTATATAGAGTAGCGGTTAAGGACGAAGGTATTGTTAGTAGAATCGGCCCTTTACTATTTAACCGTTGTCTTTATCTCCTCGCTTACGGCGAGGGTAGGTAAGCTAAGTCGATGTCTTATAGCCTTTTTATATAGGAAACTTATAGCTATATAGCTATAGGCCTCTTCCTTAGTAGTATCGACGTTACCTTCGTCCTAGTCTCTACTAGACGAGGTACCTATGTCCTTATCTAGGGCGTCTACGAGATTATCGCCCTTATACTTAAGTAGGTATATTAAGTATTCTTAGGTTCGTAGTAACTTCCTATTATATTATTACTACTAGTTATATCGCTATTAGGCTTAGCGGCGTTCCTTATACGTATGTTTTATTAAAAAACACCTAGTCTTATTATATACGTAATAGCGCTTCTTCTATAATAGCGGCGGTTGTAAGGGCTCTTCGTAGCGCTATAGACCTAGCTGCCTTCTAGACCCTAAGTAGTTATATTTATAGTCTATAAGGAAGGTTATAGGCTACGAGGAGGCGTTCGCCTTAATAGAAGTACGAAGGTCTATATAAAGCTTCTAGAACGAGATCGGTATAAGAAAGAGGGCTATATTAAACTTAGGCGTACTATAATAAGCTCTCTTAAGCGCGTAGATAAGGTCTAATTCCTATTACTATACTAGGGCGAGGGCTCGCTAGTATAGGAGAAGCTTATTTATAAGGATATTAAGAACCTTAACTATAGACTTCCCTTTATTTACCTAATAAAGCTATACGAAAGAATATAATAACTAGTTATTATAGTACACTTAGTAGTTATATATAGTGTTAAAGTATAGCTTTATTATATTATAAATCTATATAAATATTATACTCTTTAGAATATACGAGAGGAAGTAGTTACGCGTACGATCCTTAAGGGCTATCGTAAACACTACGTAGAATTCGCTAGGGTAGATTTATAACGTACGGTAGACCTTAAGGAAAGCTTAGATCTTATCGTCGAAGATATTATACACACGTCCTATATAGCTAAGATCCTTATTCTAGAGCTTCGTAAAGTTAATCGCTTTTATTATATCTACTAGCTCGTTTAGCGTATCGCTTAGCGGGAGTATATATACTAATTCGTTAATAGGAGCTAGTACTATAGTAGGCTTAGTACTACGGGCTACTATACTAGCCTATATATATTACTAGCCTACGGTCGTTAGCTGTTCTATCGCCTCTCGATACGAGCTATATACCTCGCAGCCTAGGTTATATCTAAGGGGTAGCGGATAGGCTATTAGTAATAGACGTATAGTTAGTTCCGTAGTATTCTATATAAGCGTTAACGTTATTACTAGGGTACCCCTATCCTCTATCTTCGTCTATACTATAGAGGATGTTAATAGCTTAATACCCTCTAATACTATCCTAGTTATAGCCTCCCTTACCTTTTCCTCTTTAAAGGTAGTAGGGCTACTACTAATCCTATCGATCCTATCGCGTAGCTAGGATATAGCTAACTCGTGCGTAAAGTTAGTATTTATTAATTCCGCGTAGTCCTATTCTAGTATATCTTCCGCCTATAGTAATATAATAAGAGACTTAATTATTAGAGCCCTTTTCTATCCTATATAGATACCCCTCTCTTATAGGACCTATTAGAGATAACTATAGAGAGGGCGATTAGTCTACTTAAATATTACGGTTATCTAATCCTCGAAGTCCTCCTAGAACATTATTACGATATAATTATTACTACACTTAGTACTATAGTACTAGTTAGTATAGGAGAGGATATATATATTAAGTTCTATACTACTTATAGCATCGTCTAGGGAGTAAAGGTTCTATAGGTTCCTACTAAGATACTAGTCTAAGACGTTAGAGATCCTAGTAATCTTAAATCTTAGCTTTTCTATAATTTCGAGGTATCTTACCTAAGGTCCTTAGTTATTCTTAGTATGCTATGTGTTTTCCGATAGGCTAGGTCCTACTATACTAGTACTTACGGAAGCTATTATTACTACGTATAATATAACACTCTCTCGGGAATAAAGATTAGCGATAAGGGACTAGTCCTATTATCTAGGAGTATAGCCTTTAGTAGGGAAACGTCCTAACCGAAGCTATTTAAGTATAACTACGAAAAAAACACTAGCGATAAAGGACTAGTAGAATTCGCGATGTTTCTTCTTCGTAGCTATTCTATCTCTATCGGAGCCTAGAGACTAATTAGTATAGAAGGCGTTAGGTAAAGCCTAGGCTTTCGAGATAATAGTAAAGCTATGTATGTTTAATAATATCTAAGGAAGAGAGAAGGAAAGGATATATGTAAGGGTAGGGGTTTTAAACCCCTAGCCCTACACCTACATTAGTACGGAAATATAAAAGCCCGTAGCTATACGTAAAAGCACGTCTAGCCTAGACCTACTAAGGGGCGGGCGTAGCTATACGTAAAAGTACGTATAGCCTAGACCTACTAAGGGGCGGCCCTAGACTAGTCCCTAACTAGTCCTAGGGGAGCCCTAGAGAAACCCTAGGGAAGCCCTAGAGTCCTAGAGCCGTCTTACGTAATAGCTCCCCTTACCTACGCTAGTGCTAGTGTATGTACTAACAACTACCTTTATATATAAGTTAGCTATATCCTAACTACATAATAGGATTAGTAGGGATTTACTATTAACGCTTATATAGAACACTATAGAGTATATTATACGTCTATCGCTAATAGCCTATTTAATACCCCTTAGGGAAGAAACAAAGGTCCCTAATACTATAGGTAAGGGATAGCCTACCTCCTATAATGCTAATCCGCTACCTCGCGTAAGTAAGGGGAAGTTAATTATTGCGCTACCTATATAGAATACTATAGGTAAAGCTACTAACGCACTTCTCGCCCCTAGCCTAACCCTAATAACAGATATTCTCGCCCCTAGCCTAACCCTAATAATAGATATCCTCGCTCTACTCCTACGCTAGCCTAAAACAAAATTCCCTAAGGGTAATCTAAGAAGTACGCTACTAATGCTATTTTCGAGAGGGGCTCCTATTAGACTATATAGGGATATACGTACGCGTTAAGGCATAGGTTAACTATAGGAAGGGAAACGGGTAGGTAGATAAGAGCTACGGAAAGGAGGCATGCGAGGAAGGGTAATAATAGTGCCTAAAGGAGGGTATTACTAGGCGGGAGGTCTAGATTAAAAAAAGATTCGAGTGTTAGTATAAGTACTAGCACTAGCGATAGTAGAGGGAGCTATTATATAAGGTAGCGGTAGCTCTAGGATCCTAGGGCTACTCTAGGATTAGTCTATAGCTAGCCTAAGGCTAGTCTGTAACTACCCTAGGGCTGTCCCTAGGTAGGTCTAGGCTATACGTACTCTTACGTATAGCCGTAGACTTTTGTATTTCTGTACTAATGTAGGTATAGGGCTAGGGGTTTTAAACCCCTACCCTTACATATATCCTTTCTTTCTCTCTTCTATAGATATTATTAAATACATACATAGCTTTACTATTATCTTAAAGGCCTAAGCTAGAGTTTATATAACGCCTTCTATAGGTCCCTTAATATATTCTATAATATAGAAGGCCTTATTTAAGAGGAAGAAGTAAAGGAAAGAATAAAAATATAAAAGAAAGAGGTTAGTAAGGTTATAAAAGGAAGAAGTAGTTAATAGCTAAGAGTAGATAAGATAATAAAGGTTCTCTTACTTTAGAAACTAAAGAAATTAAGTCCCTTAATATAATCTATAATATAGAAGGCCTTATTTAGAAAGAAGAAGTAAAGGGAAGAATAAAGGTATAAAAGGAAGAAGTAAGTAAAGCTATAAAAGGAAGAAGTAGTTAATAGCTAATTAGTATAGAAAAAGTTAATTCTAGGCTTAAATTTTATTATTAGCCTTAGCTCTACCCTAGCTATTATATAGCTTCTAACGCTTTCTACTAGACCTTATATTACCTAATACTACCTACTTCCCCCTCTTTAAGCCCTTTACTATAGACTTTAATTACTAAACCTATTAGTACATGTACCGGCACTAGCGTAGGTAAGGGGAGCTATTACGTAAGACGGCTCTAGGACTTTAGGGCTTCCCTAGGGTCTCTCTAGGGCTCCCCTAGGACTAGTTAGGGACTAGTCTAAGGCTACCCCTTAGTAGGTCTAGGCTATACGTACTTTTACGTATAGCTACGCCCGCTACTTAGTAGGTCTAGGCTACACGTACTATTACGTGTAGCCGCGGGCTTTTATATTTCCGTACCGATGTAGGTATAGGGCTAGGGGTTTTAAAACCCTTACCCTTATATATATCCTTTCCTTCTCTCTTTATTAGATATTATTAAACAACATAGCTTTACTATTATCTTAAAAGCCTAGGCTTTACCTATCGCCTTCTACACTAATTAGTCTCTAGGCTCCGATAGAGATAGAATAGCTACGAAGAAGAGATATCGCGAATTCTACTAGTCCTTTATCGCTAGTGCTTTTTTATAGTTATGCTTAAATAGCTTTAGTTAGGACGTTTCCCTACCGAAGGCTATACTCCCGGACGATAGGACTAGTCCCTTATCGCTAATCTTTATTCCTAAGAGAGTATTATATTATACGTAGTAACAATAGCTTCCGTAAGTACTAGCGTAGTAGGACCTAGCCTATTAGAAAACACATAGTATACTAAGGATAACTAAGGACCTTAGGTAAGATGCTTTAAAATTATAGAAAAGCTAAGATTCGAAATTACTAAGACCTTTAACGTCTTAGACTAGTATCTTAGTAGGAACCTATAGAACCTTTACTCTCTAGACAACGATATAAGTAGTACGGAACTTAATACGTATATCCTCTCCTATACTAACTAGTACTATAGTATTAAGTGTAGTAATAATTATATCGTAATAATGTTCTAGGAGGACTTCGAGGATTAGACGACTATAACGTTCGAGTAGATTAATCGCCCTCTCTATAGTTATCTCTAACGGGTCCTTAAGGAGAGGGGTATCTATATAGGATAGAAAAGGGCCCTAATAATTAAGTCCCTTATTACGTTACTATAGGTAGAAGATATACTAAAATAGGACTACGTAGAACTAATAAGTGCTAACTTTACGTATAAGTTAGCTATATCCTAGCTACGCGAAAGGATCGATAGGATTAGCGGTAGCCCTACTACCTTCGAAGAGGAAAAAGTAAGGGAGGCTATAACTAGGATAGTACTAGAGGGTATTAAGCTATCGATATCCTCTATAGTATAAACGAAGCTAGAGGATAAGGGTACCCTAGTAACGACGTTAACGCTTATATAGAACATTATAGAACTAACTATATGTCTATCGCTAATAGCCTATCCGCTACCCCTTAGGTATAACCTAGGCCGCGAGGTATATAACTTATATCGAGGGGTAATAGAGCGGCTAACGACCGTAGGCTAGTAATATACATAGGCTAGCATAGTAGCTTATAGTATTAAGCCTACTATAGTACTAGCCTCTATTAACGAATCGGCGTATATACTCCCGCTAAGCGATACGCTAAACGAGCTAGTAGATATAATAAAAGCGATTAACTTTACGAAGCTCTAGAATAAGGATCTTAGCTATATAGGACGTATATATAATATCTTCGACGATAAGATCTAAGCTTTCCTTAAGGTCTACTATACGTTATAAATCCGCCCTAGCGAATTCTACGCGGTATTTACGATAGCCCTTAAGGATCGTACGCGTAACTACTTCCTCTTATATATTCCGAAGGATATAACATTTATATAGATTTATAATATAATAAAGCTATACTTTAACACTACGTATAACCGTTAAGTATACTATAATAACTAGTTATCGTATTCTTTTATATAGCTTCGTTAGGTAAATAAAGGGAAGTCTACGGTTAAGGTTCTTAATATCTTTATAGATAAGCTTCTTCTATACTAGCGAGCCCTCGCCCTAGTATAGTAATAGGAATTAGACCTTATCTACGCGCTTAAGAGAGCTTATCGCGGTACGCCTAAGTTTAATATAGCCCTCTTTCTCGTACTAATCTCGTTCTAGAAGCTTTATATAGACCTTTATACTTCTATCGAGGTAAACGCTTCCTCGTAGCCCGTAACCTTCCTTATAGACTATAAATATAACTACTTAGGGTCTAGAAGGTAGCTAGGTCCGCGACGCTACGAAGAGCCCTTACGACCGCTACTATTATAGAAGAAGCACTACTACGTATGTAATAAGACTAGATGTTTTTTAACAAAACATACGTACGAGGAACGCCGCTAAGCCTAATAGCGATATAACTAGTAGTAATAATATAATAGGAAGTCGCTACATACCTAAGGATACTTAACCTATTTACTCGAGTATAAGGGTAATAACCTTATAGATACCCTAAATAAGGACATAAGTACCTTATCTAGCGGAAACTAGGATAAAGGCAACGTCGATACTAACGAGGAAGAGGCCTATAGCTATATAGCTATAAGTTTCCTATGCGAAGAGGCTACGAGACATCGACTTAGCCTACCTACCCTTACCGTAGGCGAGGAGATAAAGGTAATAGCTAAATAGCGAAGGGCTAATTTTACTAACGATGCCTTTATCCTTAACTACTACTCTATATAGGTCTTCTAAGGCATTATCCCCGATATAGGCACGGCCTAGAACTCTACTACTAGCTATCCCTAATTCCTTACCCTTTACTATAAGCGTCCTAATATAACGCTTAACGAATCGACGAAAGGGTCTATAACGATTACCTTTAGAGGCATTATACTAGTATCCTCGCTTAAATCCGTAAAGCTCGATATACCTATAGGGATAGTCGAATTCTACGTATTAGATACTATAACGCCCTTTCTCCTTTACCTATAGGATATATAACGCCTAAGCTACTATCTTAACGTCCCTTAGGGATGTATCATTACGTACGATAGAGCTACGATCCTAGTTACGTTCTACTAGGGGTATACGTAGTTCTCTCTTAGTAAGCTTTAATATACTATGTCTACTACGTTCCTTATTAAGGCTAAACTCTAACGACTTTATTAATAGTTTAGCTATCCTTCTATATAGCGCTTATACGAGCTCTTAACTCGTACTAGCTACAATATCGATAGTAAGAGCCTTAAGTTAATCTATACATTCTACTACTATTACTAGCTTAAGGGTAAAGCCCTATAACGCTTTAAATTTACCCTTTACGATAACTACGACTTTAACTACGAGGTTATCGCGGATATAATATACCTTAACGGCCGCTATATCCTTTATCTTATTAACTCTACTACCTCCTTCTAGGCTATACGTTTCCTATAGGATATAATAGCTAAGTATACGTAGGAAACGTTTAAGGTATACTAGATCGATACGTACCTTAGTCCGCTAGATTTCCTCGCCTACGATACTAGTACTAACTTTACTACCGCGGAACTATAGGTAGAGGCGCGCCTATATAGCGTAACGTATCGCTAGGTGCCCGTAGAAGCGTACTAGAGTATTAGAAAGGTCGAGTAGTATTACGTACCTCTTTAACGCGCGTACGAGATCCTCTAAGGGGAGATTAAGGACACGTCGCTAGATATAATATTATAGATAGCTATAAAAGCCGTTAACGATACCGCTAGCCTAGATAGCTTCGTTCTAACGCTCTTAGTGTTTAGGGTATACCTATAGATAACGATAGATTCCGTACCCTTACCCTTAGCTATATAACGTGCCTAGGCCTATACTAAAGTAATAACGGAACTTCGTAAGGCTATAAGCGCGAGATAAGTTACTAAAGCGCTACGTAAGGGTATATCGAGAGACACTATAACGATACTTCCTTCTACCCTCTCTATTAGCTTACCTATACTTATATTCCGCGAAAAGGTAGGATAGTAGGGCCCTTTTAACGTTATCTCTATTAAGGATTACGATATAACCCTCGACTTTATTAATAGCCTAATAACCTTTCGTAGCACGTACGTTAAGCTATATAAGACAGTAACCTACGAGACTATAGGTAAGACATTACCCCCTTATAATACCGCTAACTAGAGACCTATTATGTCTCCCGACGATATTCTAAGGCTAGCTATACCTTAATAAAGAGGCTAACCTCGCGCGACTAAAGGGAAGTTAATTATCGCACTACTAGTACGTAATACTACTAGTAAGACTACTAACACCTTCCTTATACTACGTAAAATAGCTAATCTCTCCCTCTCTTTATAACTCTAAAAAGAAGGTTGTATTACTACTAATAGTAATCCCTTCGAAGCTTCTAACGCCGTAGAAATCGACGCCCTCCTCGCCTCTAGTATAATAGTGCTAACCCCGATACCGCTAGACTTCTACGGACGAGTCTTTAAGTATAGACTCGTACAAGAGGTTAAGGGGAAGAACATAGAATGCCCCTACGAGAAGTCTCGCCTAGTAATATAAGGCTATAACGATGCTAGAAAAGCTAACCTCCTTACGTAATCGCTAACTATCTAGCATTATAGCTAGTAGCTACTTCTTATACTTACCCCTTCTCTTCGCTCTAGAAGTATAACGCTTACGTTCTATAATATTACGTAAGCTTATATATAGTCTAAATCTACGCTCTAGCGCGATATCCTTACCTTACTCCTACGTAAGCTAAAAACAAAATTCCCTAAGGGAATAGTCCTATAGATCGTAAAGCCCTTATATAGGATCGCGGACCTATAGATCGTAAAGCCCTTATATAGGATCGCGGAAGTAGGCGTATATTAGTTCGAGACATACTAACGTTACCTTCGAGAAGAGCTTTTACTAACGCTAACGTTCGATCCGTACCTACTAATCTCTAACGCTAATACTAACTTCGGGATCTATGCCCTCTAAACTAATAACACGATATTCCTTATATTAGATACCTTCCTTAATAAGGAAGCTTATAGGCTCGAAGCCGTAAAGCTAAAGGTAAAGGGCTAGAAGGACCTAATAGATAGTAATATAGAGGATTTTAATAGATATAGAATTACCGTAGTAGGCGATAGGATCTACGTAGGCTAGAAGGGATAAGGGGTAAGGCTCGCCCTTATCGATAAGTCTACTAGAAAGGATATAGTACGTACTATATATGTCTAGTAGTATATATAAAGCGCGTATATCGCTAGCCTTTACTAGCTTAAGGCTACGTACGATCTATTAGTTATAGTATAGGCTTAGTAGCTAAGCGATAAGGATATCGATTACCTTAATAGGCGTATCTACTAGTAAAAGTAGTAGCTAGACTATAGTCTAACCTTCGTACCTATAGACCTTAAGAGGGCTAAGCTCTTTATCTTTATAGATACCTCGTTCGTAAATAATAAGGACCTAAGCTCTTAGATTAGGTTCCTTATTATTCTTACGGAAGAGTATCTACGAGGGTAAGAAAAGGATAGTACGTTCCTTCTTAAAGGTAACATCTTATACTAGAGCTCTACGAAGTATAAGAGGGTTACTAAGAGCGTACTCGTATCTAAGATATATAGCCTCGTTATAGGATACGACGCTAGGTTCGTCCTAGTAGATATCCTTAGGACTATCGCTCGCTACCTTTGCCTTCTACTACCGCTAATCGTAATCTATATAGACTCGTATTCGCTATATAAGTACCTTATAAAGATAGGGTCGATAGCGGAGAAGAGGCTAATAATCGACCTCCTTACCCTACGATAATTATACGAGCGACGCGAGATCGAGGAGGTACGATAGATTAACGGGCGCGATAATCCTACGGACGCTCTAACGAAGCCTACGCCTAACGATGCTCTAACGAGGCTAGTAGATAGTAGGGAGCTACGCGTACGCGTTAAGGCATAGGTCGATCGTAGGAAGGGGAATAGGTAGGCGGACGAGGAAGCGGGAAGCTAGGGTAAGTAGGGGAAGATAATAATAGTACCTAAAGGGGGGCATTACTAGGTAGGAGGCCTAGGCTAGAAAAAGAGTCGAGTGTTAGTATATACACCGGCACTAGTATAGGTAAGGGGAGCTATTACGTAAGACGGCTCTAGGACTCTAGGGCTTCCCTAGGGTCTCTCTAGGGCTCCCCTAGGACTAGTTAGGGACTAGTCTAGGGCTACCCCTTAGTAGGTCCGGGCTATACGTGCTTTTACGTATAGCCGCGCCCGCCGCTTAGTAGGTCCGGGCTATACATGCTATTACGTATAGCCGTAGGCTTTTATATTTCCGTACCGATGTAGGTATAGGGCTAGGGGTTTTAAAACCCTTACCCTTACATATATCCTTTCCTTCTCTCTTTATTAGATATTATTAAACAACATAGCTTTACTATTATCTTAAAAGCCTAGGCTTTACCTAACGCCTTCTATAAAACCCCTTCCTTTACTAGCCTAATCCTCCCCCCTAAACCCTCTACTACTATTAGCTAGTAATTAAACCTAGCGATAGCCTAAAACACTATAGATAGTATAGTAGCTAGAGCCCTCTCCTTTCCCTTATTATTATCTTCTTCTTTATCTTTGTCTTTATCTTCTTCTTCCTTTACTAGATTCTTAGTAGTAGGGGGGGTAGCGGATAGGGGCGTAGCTAAGACTAAGCTAGTAGCTAAGTAAGCGCTAGATAAAATAACCTTAGTAGTCCCCTTATAAGAGATAAGTATCCTCTAAAGAGATAGATAGAATTAACTTACTTTAAGATCTTACCTACTTTCTCTAGTATACTGTTATAGATCGTACTAAGACAGTGTTTTAGTTAAATAGATAATCGATAAATGTCTATTTAGAACTAGAGAGGCATCTTTTAGCTAGATCTCTAGTTAACTTATATACTTATAGGATCGTCTCTATCTTAGCGCTTTTAGATAGCATGTATACTATCTTACGTATAGCGTTCCTAGCGTCTAGCTAGCGGCTATGCGGTCTAATGTATTCTAATACGCATTTACTAATCTCTATTAATGCTAATCTATAGTTAGACAATTCTAGGGCGAAGTCGGCGCTACTCCTAGGATATAGCTAGGCGATCCTAGCGTTGTTCCTAGGCTCTTTAGGGGTGTCTCTAGGGTACGTAAGATGTTACGTGCTTGTAAGTACCTAGGCATTGCTTAGGTAACTAGACTAGCTTAGCCCGTAACATATACTAAGGTAATATTATACTTACTTAGCTAAGAAGACTAAGTCTCTTACCTTTATTATTACCTCTATCTCCTTACTTTTATAGTAAAGGGCTACCTACTAGGCAACTATAACGTCTATAAGGATAGGGGTAAGCTATATATAGTACTAGTAGTTTAAGATATATAAGGTATATAATTTAGCTTAGAGCTTACTAAGCTAGATAAAACATTTCCTATTATTAATAAGATAAAAGAAGTAAGACTCTATATAATAATCCTTAGAGATAATAAGGGCTTTAATAGCTTATAAATAAATAAGTAACTATATAATCTAATAATTTATAAAGCTAACGAACCTTAGCTAGAGCTATAAAAGGTATAATAATCTAACCTATTTTACTATTATTTATATTATTATTATTATTATAGTCGCTAGTAGTAAAGGTAGTATAGGTAGTATTAATAGTAATACTAAGAGAAATATCTAACTAGTCTAGCTCCTCCTATAAGAAAGGTAAGTAGTAGCTTATCTATAGTATAATAGGGTTAGCGTTAATCTAATAAATAGGTATAAAAGCCTAAGAAGTAAAAAAGAGTTACTTACAATAAGTAGGAGCTTAAGGAGGAGAAGAAGAGGGAGAAGTTTAAGCCCTCTACTACCTTTATATTAAGAGAAAGTAATACCTTAGGTAGTAATAGTAACTAGCTATACTATTTAAGGCTAGAAGATAATAAGCTTATTTAAGTTTATTTACTCTATACTATTTAAAGTAAGAAGAAGCGATTTTAATAAAAGTAAAGTAAAGCTATTATAAAGGGTAGTATAGTAGAGTACCTTAGCTAAGGGAGTATATTAGTAGCTATAGAATATAAAGAGTAATTAGCTAGTATAAGGTAGTAGCTAGGATAGCCCTCCTAGGAGATATTTATAGATTAGGGAAATTAGCTAGTATAAGATAATAGCTAGGATAGCCTTCTTTAGTAGAAATAATTAGGGATATATTTATAGAAGAATTAAGTTATAAAAAGGATTAGAATTCTCCCTTAAATAGTATTAAATAATTAAGAATATAACTCTCTTTATACTTCTATATCTCTCTACTCTATACTATATAATTATAGTTATTTAGTTACTCTACTATAATTCCTACTAGATCTACTTATAGCTATTTAACAAATCCTAGCTAACAACGATCTAAGGGATAATAGTCGCCTAGAGTATAGCATGAAGCTTACGCTAGCTAATCGCATATCCTCGTCCTCGAGACGAGGTCTTTTTTCATGTACTATACGAAAGGGCTGAGACAGGAACAACGTTGTTTACGAATGGCGTCTGCGTATTGAAGCAGCCACGCAATAGTCAGACGCCGTGTTACAACCGGGCACCTTGAATTGCCTAACCGGTAGGCCTGCATCTCTGAAGAGTCCAGCTATCATGACGTCAATCCATTTAGACATGAGACTCGCTCAGCTCAACGGCATAAAACATCTAAACATTCGAGTCGAGCACAAACTTGTCATAAAAGCACCGTCAACAGCTGGCAGCGACGTTAGGAAAGCACGAGGAAGAAATTCCGCGCCCGAATCCTCCGACCATCTTAACCTACATATGCATGTATGTATGTTTGTATGTATGTATGTATGTATGTATGTACGTCCTTGATTTGCAGACACTGGGGACAGGGTTGCAGAAGAGGTTGGGAAAAGTGGCTCTGGCTTGGTCTCGTGGCATGTCCCGGGTGAGATGACGGCCAGTTGGGAAATCTGGGGTTTTCCATTACTCGGGGTGTCTTGCTGAGTCGTGTCCTGGCCGATGATGAGGGGATGATGAGGCGGATGAATTTGCTGAGGCTGGGATGTTGCGGGATTAGCATCTGCCGAGTGAAGCCATATACATACATGTTGTCGAGAGATTTATTCGTACGTAGCCATGACTACATGTAGATGAACAACTTATGCTCGATCCCTGAATCTTTCCCAGTCCTCGACAAGACACAACCAATGTCAACCCCTGACATTGAAGATCCGATCCCAGAGACAGCATTGAAGCCGACGAGATGTCAGGACTCCACCCCCACACCAACAATAGCTATCCCGCAAGCCGTTATCAACATGACCGAGAGTCATGATCCTCGAATCCCACCCGGATGGTCCTCCATCAGACAATAACGCAACCAGCCCATCCCCCCATCCCAACACAATGAAAACTCCCCGCCAACAAGAAGAGCTAACCAATCTCCGAGCCATCGAACCCCTCGTCAATCACAACATCATGTGCCTGCCCCAGACAGCTCAGCCGCATAAGCTGCTCAACAGATGGAACAGAATGGAGGCCCGCAACATCCAGAGCCGCTTATCAAGCCGAACACCCCGAACACGCGCATGAACCAAGCAATTCATATGTACGTACGAAGCTCCTCCCATCCCCGTGATACCGCCCTCTTCTCCTCCAGCTCGTGGGTCCAGAAGGAGCAAATCCGAAACGCAACCCCCCCCCCCCCCCATATTGAAAGCGCAAATCCCGCCACAACAACTAAATAAACGCCCATCCAGCATCAAACAAGCACAAACCCCCCGAGCCAGCAACAAGAAAAAGCGGAAGCCAATACGCAGAAGCTGCTTTCCTAAGCGCCAGCAACACCATGCTCCGACATCGGCGCCGAAGCCCGAAGCCCTCGTCTAACTGAACCCTGCCGAGTCCACGTACAGGGTTCATGGGGACGACAAGGCCAGCTGAGCGGGAGCAGGGGACGGGGAAAATGAAGGGAGGGGGTTTGATTTGCTATCCAGCTTGGCAGACGAGGCTGCAAGGCAAGGCAGAACGCATCCTGATGGGAACGGGATACAAGCGAGCATACATAAAAAGAGGTCGATGAGCCCTGATTACGACTTGGATCGATCAATGCTCATGAGGTGACTTCTTATAAGGAAATATCACTCGTTCTGCCTAGCCAGTCAGTCTCTTCTTCCCTCAACCTCCATGATGCACTCCCAGACCATCCTCTACGCAACCCTCTCCCTCATCAACCTCTCCAGCGCAATCCCCTCCCTCCATCCAAGATGGGAGTGGCCCAGCTTCGGTACGGAAACGGTCAAGCGCACGGCCCGCGTCGCCATCCTCAACAACTCACCGCAAACGATAAAGTCAGTCTCCCTGGTGCACAAATACAGCAGCGTGTTCAAGAACCACGCGCAATGGCCCGAGATCCGACAGCAGCACATCGTCAACGAGGATAACGAGACCGTCGTCGAGTATAACACCGGTCTCTGGACGACGGGCAAGGATTGGTGGCTTCTCAGCTTTTACAGCCACGATATGAGGACGCACTTTTACACCGATCCGAATAATCTTCGTGACTTTGTCGATTTCCTAGAGACGTTGGCTCCCATCATCACCATCAGCATCGCCGGCGGTGCGGCCGGAGTTCTGGGAGCCCTCTCCGGACCCGTCACCGGCATCGTCGCCTCAACAGCAGCCTGCGCCCTAGCAAAAGCCACGACCGACAAGATCTTCAACTCCGAAGGGACCGTCGGCTTCAAACAGCACATTCTCCGGGAAAGCGACGCCGGTCAGACAACCGTCATCTCCATCAACCGCGATTACTCCGTCACCTTTCACTCAACCGGCAGTCCCTCGAGTACCTGGACCTCCAGAAGACCTGCTGAGATCCAGGTCAAGGATGAGAAGGGGGCTGTGGTGGATGAGATTCGCAAGTCTTGATGAGGGGGGTTGAAGGAAGGGGGGGGGTTTTATAACTTGTTCTTTTCTTTTTTTTATTTCCTTTTTTTTTCCGTCGATACCGTCGACTTGCTGAGGCCTTTGACGTCTACTTCGTCTGTCTCTAGTTTTTTTTTTTTTTCCCACGGACGAGCAGATACCACGTTCGCTCGGCCTCATCCGTAGCCGTTCTCGGAGTTTCATTCCCGTCCGCGTAATAATGATACGCCAAGCGCGAACATGGCATCAGACGGTAGCAGTCCTCTCTCCCGCTAAAGAGACGAGCTGTCGATCTTTTGTGGTTGACGCGTGCGTCAGTAGTATCCTCTTGTCAGCAGGTTGCCCTGTCGGGGCAGAGTCTCGCAGAGTCTCTCCCGAGGTTGGGCTTGTGGCTCCCTGGTTGGTATCCAGGTTGTTGGTCATGATGCTACGTGCTCATTCCGATTGCGACTCGCAGGATTGTGTGATGGATATTGGGGGATTGCAGAGGTTGATGGTGCAAACTCTTTCCGTGCTGTGAGACTGTCAACTTGAAGCACCCCCGGAGTTAAGACCCGGCTACCCTCGGCATTCCCTCACGTGACCCCCCCTCCACAACCACCATCCCCATCTCACAACCCCAAACTTCCCCAGAGCCCCTCGTATCGTACATGCCTATCGGGCCATTCCTCTTAACAACCCTCCTCACAACCTCGACTCCATACACACACACACACACACCATCATGGCCCCCCCTCCCCCTCGGAGCCTCTCTCAGGAAGCAATTCCTCTTCGACCCATCCTGGCGCAACCTCAACCACGGTACCCTCCCCGTCCCATCATACAACCAACCACCAACGCGCAAGTGCCAAAACGCTCGTTAACCGAATCCCAGGCTCCTACGGCGCAACACCATCCCCCATCCACGCCCGTCAACGAATCTACCAAACAGAATCAGAACTGGCCCCCGATCGCTACATGCGATACGAATCCCCCCTCCTCATCGACTCCTCACGAGATTCCCTAGCCAATCACCTCAACGTCCCTTCCTCGACAATAGTCCTCGTCACCAACGCGACAACGGCCGTAAACATCATCCTCCGAAACCTCACCTGGTCCCCCGACAAGAAAGATGAAATCATCTCCTTCTCGACCCTCTACGGCGCCTGCGGCAAGACAATCGACTACATCACCGACACAAACCCCCTCGTCTCCTCCCGCGTCATCCCCCTCCTCTACCCCGAAGACGGCGACCAAGATACCATCATCTCTCGCTTCCGCGACGCCATAACCACGGCCCGCTCGCAGGGGAAACGTCCACGCATAGCCGTCTTCGACATGGTCTCTTCCCAGCCCGGCGTTCGCTTCCCCTTCGAACTCGTCGTCTCCGTCTGTCGAGAGTTGGGTATCCTCAGCCTCGTCGACGGCGCTCAAGGAATCGGAATGCTTCGTCTCGACCTCACCGCCCTCGACGCAGATTTCGTCCTCTCCAACTGTCACAAGTGGCTATTCGTCCCCAAAGCCTGCGCGGTTCTCTACGTCCCGCATCGTCACCAGCACCTCATGACCAGCACTCTACCCACCAGCCACGGCTATCTCTCGACCGGAGCCCCCGAACGCGACAACCCCCTCCCTCGAGACCCCAACAAATCACACTTCATCGCCAACTTCTCGGCCGCCGGCACCGTCGACAACTCGGCCTTTGCCTGCGTAAAGGACGCTCTGCTGTGGCGGGAGGAGCGTCTAGGCGGCGAACATCGTATCGTCCGTTACCTCTGGCGTCTGGCTAAAGAAGGGGGCAGCAAGGTAGCCTCGACGCTCGGCACCGCCGTCATCGACAACCGACAAGGAACGCTGACGGATTGTGCCATGGTCAACGTCTGGCTGCCCGTTCGGCTGGAAGGCAGCCCGTCTCGTGGCATCGAGTTCGCTGACGACGTGCTCCTCACCGAAGAAGAGAGCTCGGCGGCTATAACGTGGGCTACTTCGACGCTGGTCACCGAGTACAAGACTTTTATCCCCGTCACCGTCCATGGAGGCCGCTGGTTCATCCGTCTTAGTGCGCAGGTGTATCTCGACCTCGACGACTTTGCATGGGCCGGTGAAACCGTCAAGGCCATCGTCCATCGGCTGCGAAGAGGCGAACACGGAAAGGGGAGAGTAGATGTTGTGCCGGCTGTGAAAGATGGCAGGCCAGATTCAGGGGAGTAGACTCTGCGAGCGTCTCATGTGAAAACTACAGACCAATAACATGGCCTTCGAAAAAGCCGAGTCGCTCTTCAACCATTTCTATTCTCCCTTTTTATCGCGTCTCTGCACTACCAAATCGGCTCACAAGGCCAGCAAGGGGGGAATCTCTCTTTGGGGAATCTCTCTTTGGGGAATCTCTCTTTCGGTGAATAGGTGGGAAGATAGTATCGTGTGATCCACAACCTCCCACCCCTGAAAATACCAACCAAGAACAAGCCTGAAAAGAAAAGAGAACAAGAAAAAGAAAAAAGGAAAAAGGAAAAGGAAAAAGGAAGCAAAATCACCCTGGATATCTATATCCAGGCTGAAAAGTAAACCTTTTAAACGGATTCTGCACCGGCATCTGCATCGCACCCGGATGACCCTGAGCCTGCGACGTGACCATGGCGCCATGACGCTGCGTCGCCGCCGTACCAGCATTTGCACCGTGGTTACGAGTTCGAGGCTGGCGAGGGTATCGGTAGAGGGACCTCAGCTGGGAGAGCAGGGCTTCTATCCGCTCCTCCTTGACCTTTGCGTTGGAAGGCGAGTGACGGGCGTCGTCGATGGCGAGCCGGAGTTGGACCTCGGAGGCTGCTGCGCCTTGGTGACGTTGCTGAGGATGGATGGGCAGCTGCTGCGGGTTGACGAAGCCGTTCCTCATCAGGAACTGTTGGTGCTGCTGTGGCTGTTGTCCCTGAGGCTGTGCTTGCCGTCCTCTTCCAATCGCGGCGTGGCCGGCGAAGGGAGGTGCGGCGTGGCTTGGTCCGAAGACTCCGGAGACGGCAGCTTGCTGACCGGGTTGTCGACCGGGTTGCTGACCGGGTTGCTGACCGATGCCGGGCCGCTGGGGCTGGGGCTGGGGCTGCTGCGGCTGCTGCGGTTGCTGCTGGCCGAGACGCGAGGAGCTCCGCGTGGCGTGGCGAGCTGCTGCTGCTGCTGCTGCTGCTGCTGCTGCTGCTGCTGCTGCTGCTTCCCTTTCGGCGTGCCGCTTCGCTGCTTCTCTCGTAGCTCTGCCTTGGCCCTTGTCTTGGCCTTTATCTTGTCCTCCTGCGGACCTCGTCGTCTGCTGTTCTTGGCCGCTGCTGGCTTGTCTGCGCCGGGTCTTGTCTTGCGAGGCGTCGACTTGGGCGTCGGCAGCAATCTTCCGGCCGTCGTTGTCTTGGTCTTCTTCGCCTTCTGCTTCGGCTCGACGTCAACGTTGCTCCTGCAAGATATCTGTCTCTTCTTGACCGGGGTCTCAACGGCGGGGCCCGTCTTCCTCTGCGTCGCGGGAGTCTTGCGTCCCTTACCTCTGCGTCGCTCCTCGTCCTCTTCCGAGTCGTCCGAAGAGTTGGCTCCGGCGAATTCATCCGAAGCATCGGATGAATCGGGTCCGATGGCTTCTGGTAGGACGCCCTCGATGGCGTTGGCCTTGTAGTTGATGGCCTGCGCGGTCGAGGACGTCAGCGGCCTGCACAGGTTACAAGGACAGGAGGAGCACATGATACGCACCATGCGACGTCTGCCACCTCGGCCCAGCACCTCCTTGTTGGCCTCGGCCTCGCGACGGGCTTCCTCCTCGCGCTCGGCCAGGATCCTGTCCCACACGCTCGAGTTGATGGGCTCCGGTGCCTGGTCCTCGGCCGTGTCGAGACCCTCGGAGAAGCCTCCCTTTTCGTTGGCCCAGACGCGGGCGTACGAGAACTGCGTCTCGGCCGAGCCGTCGTCGTCCGTCTTGGTCTTCTCCGCTTGCGAACGATCCAGTAGATCGACGATGGACTGCTCGTCGTAGTGAATGGCCGTCTTCCCAAAGTTTTCGTCAAACAGCGCCTGAGCCCCGTGCCTCAAGATCGACTCGAGGTCGTCGCCCGCCAGCTGGTCGTCATCCATGCTCTCGATGAGGGCGTGATCCAAGGCCATCTTCTTGCGTCCCATCTCCATGATCCTCTCCTCGGGCGTATCCTTGGTCATGAGCTGGAAGCAGAGCACCTTTTTCTTCTGCCCGATACGGTGAGCACGGGATAGAGCCTGGATATCCTGGTGCGGATTGAAGTCTGGGTCCATGATGATGACCGTGTCGGCCGTGGCCAGGTTGATGCCCACGCCTCCCGCTCGCGTCGACAGCAAAAAGGCGAAGACGGGCGAGTCGGGAGCGTTGAAGGCGTCGATGCGCCGCTGCTTCTCCAGGCTCGACATGGATCCGTCCAGTCTCCTATACTGGTAGCCGATGCCCGACAGAAAGTCCTCGAGGATGTCGAGCTGCTGCAGGAACTGACTGAAGATGAGGACTCGGTGACCGCGCTCCTTGAGCTTGGGCAGCATAGTCTCCAGCAGTAGCAGCTTGGCCGAGGCCTCGACCAGGTTCCGGTGCACCACGGCCGGGTCTTGATGTCGCTCCTCGATGGCGTCCGAGTACATGAACGGGTGGCAGAGACACTTGCGGAGCTGCATGAGGATATTGTTGAGGCTGCTGCGCTCCTTGCCGCTCAGCTTGTTGTTGGCGAAGATGGACTTGATGAGCTGCGGGTTCTTGGCCATGATGCTCTTGGCCAGCTTCTCCTGGATGACCGTCATGGTGACGGGCAGGATGATCTGAGCCATGGGAGGCAGGAACTTGAGCACGCCCAGCTTGGTTCGCCGTAGGAAGAAGGGCCGGATCTTTTCGTGCAGCTTGGGCAGCGTCTTCTTGTCGAGCACCTGATACTGCTGGTCCAGCGCGGCCGCGTCCTGCGTCTCGTCGATGAATTGCAGCAGGTTGAAGAGCTCACGCTTGTTGTTCTGCAGAGGAGTGCCCGTGAGGAGGAGTCGGAAGGGGATCTTCATGGCCCGAAGCGCGAGGTACAGCAGGTTCTGGTCGTTCTTGAGCCGCTGGCCCTCGTCTACCACGAGCCCGTTCCAGCGGACCGACTGGAAGAGATACTTGGTCTTGGGATCCTGCGCCGAGTCGTATGACATGATGACGACGTGCGCCTTCATGTCGGCAGAGCCATCGGGGAAGAGCTCGTACGCGTACGCGAGCTCCTGCGACTCCTTGCCCCCGTGGTAGGTGACGACGCGCAGACCGGGAGCCCACTGCTTGAACTCGCGACGCCAGTTGGGACAGGTCGAGTTGGGCACGACGATGAGAAAGGGCCAGCACTGAGACGGCAAGGGGTCAGCGTGAGAAAGGAAAGGAATGAATAGACGCCTTTTCACCACTCACCTTGGGAGAGTCTTGCACCAGCGACGTCACCAGACTGATGACCTGGATCGTCTTGCCCAGACCCATCTCGTCGGCCAAAACGACGCTCCTCCCGTCGTGATAGTTGCCCAGCATCCAATTCAGGCCTTCTAGTTGGTAGCCCATGAGCTTGCCCCTGACGAGGCCGGCCGGCTGCTGAGCGACGGCATGGAAGTTGGCCCCCTTAAAGGCCTTGACGCGGTCCCTTATGCGCGAATACGGCTCGTAGCAAAAGTGCTTTCCATCCACATGCTCGAGATATGCCTCCTGGAAGGCGGCGTAACGGGCCTTGAGCTCGGGAGGAGGTGGCGCGTCCCACACCACGTCGTCGTAACCGAGGCCCTGAAACTTGATGAGGGCCTTGCTGACGTAGGGCATATTGGCGATGCTCATCTCCTTCGTCTTGGCCTTTGGGGCGCTGGCCTTCATCCTGACGCTAAAGACGATGTCTGGCAGAAGGAACTCTTCGGGCACGGCATCCGTCGTCGTGAGCTTGAGGAGATCGCCCTGTTCGGCGCGCTTGGCAAAGGACTGTATCATGGTTGGCGCGCAAGTGCCAAAGATCCAGGCGCCCGGCAGCCAGGAGCAGTGAGCATACGACAGGTTCTGCCACTTGACGAGATACTCCTTGTCGTCCTCGCCCACGAGGTCGAACGAGGGCCGTACCGACAGCTGACAATCCGACGGCTTCGTGGGCCGCCAGGCGACCAGGCGGTGGACCTTGTGCTTGACGGAGCTGCACTCGTTGCACTGCCAGTCGACCGTGTAGTCCTTGAGGCGCTCTGATCTCACGTCCGAGTCTACCGCCGCCCCCTTACCAGCAGCAGGCAGATGGTCCATGTGCCAGGCTCGGTGGCAGTTGGAGCATCGGAAGAGCACCAGGTCTTGGTTGTTGACGAGGTCCGGAGAGACCGGCGTGACGGGATCCTTGCCATCGTTCTCTTCCCGCAGCTTCTCTTCCTGCCGCGACGTCTTCTTCTCCGAGAAGGGCTTGCAGGCCTGGCCCCGGGCTTTGCAGTCCTGACATACGCTGTGCCTGGGCGCATCGGCGCTGTACTCCTTCTTGCCCTTGTTGCGGTAGATGTCGACGCAGTATCTGCACTGCAGGACGAAGTCATCGTTGCCAATCTTTGTGGCCATGTGCTCGCGAGCCGAACGAGGGCCGAGACAGTGCTTGTGATATGATAGACTGCATCCCTGGCAGTGAACGAGCTGGCCCTGGTGCCTGGGTCCATTGCACGAGTGGCAGGTCTGCATATGAACGCTGCTGAAGGGCGACTCGGCCGGCTGCGTCTGGAAGATCTCCTTGACGGAGATGGCTTTGGGCACGCCCATAATCTTTTCCACCGTACCGTCGAACGAGTCGTCGTCCATGTTGACGTCGTCTCGCATGCTGACGGTATTGCGCGTCGCTCTCGACGACCGCCGGGGCGCCTCGAACTCGATGTCGTCATCGTTGAAACCCTTGCGACTCGAGTCCTGCGAGCGCATCGCTCTCTTGGACTGCATTCGGCGACGCATGGCAACCACATTCTTCTTGCGACCCGTTTTGATGGCGATGTCGGACACGACGGGCATAAAGTCGTCGTCGTCCTCTTCTGAGGGTGCCTGAGGCTCGGCCGCGAGCTCGTCGCGTTCGGCGTCGGCAAAGCTGCTCTTACAAGATGTGCCTTGATCGGCGAACGCGACTCTCGGTCGGTCGCGAAGTTGACGCGTCGTCTCGTGATATGGCTGGCTGACGGGATCGTCGCTGTTGCCATCGCTTGACAAGGCCGTCTGAGCCCTCGAAGTGAGGCGGACGCTGGCGTCGCGGGAGCGGAGAACTCGAGAGTTGATCACCGAGCGACGAGGCCGAAGATGGAGTTCGTCGTCGTCGTCGTCGTCGTCGAGGTCTTCGTCGTCATCGTCCACGTCCATGGGGTCCGAGGCCGGATAGTCCATTTCGGAATCCCAGTCTTCTGGCGACGCGCGCTTGCGTTTTCTGCTGGTCTTGGTCATGTCGTTGTAAAAGCGGCGCAGGGCAGCGTTGCCGTTGTCCAAGGCAGTCAGCTTTCGGGTAGAGAGCTGATGGGGAGTTGTCAGCGAGCCGCCTTGAAGAAAGTTGAAGGAAGTGAAGAGAGAGGATGAAGTGGAAGGGGAGGTTCTTGGGGGTTGGCTGCTTAAAACTAGAGGTGCTAGGGCTGGGTGTGGTTGGTTAAGCGAGAGAAGCTATGAGTTCCAGGCTGCACAGGTACAGAGCGGTTGTGTGAACCTTTGGGCCGGTTGCCTGAGGCAGTAACTGAAAGAGACTTGCGAGTGCGAAGAAAAGCCACCTACCGTCTCGTATCTTCCGTCGGTGAATTCGACGCCGAACGTAGGGTTGTCAGGATCTCCCAGTTGTTCGCGAACGAGCTCGACGACTTGGCTGTGCACAGAAACGTATTCGTCGCGTCGTTCGGACGACAGAAAGGGAATAGCAATCTCGATCTGCGGCAGTGAAAAATCCGGGCTAGTTTCGCGAGGTCCGATAAAGGGGTCGTCCTGAGCCGAGGACGAGGCGGGAGACAGTCTGAGCGATTGCCCGGAGACCGTTACCGAAGCTTCGGGCGAGGCGGCAGCGATTACTTCCGCATCTTCGTGCCCGGAGCTGGCAGGCGGAGTGCTGCTCTTCTGCCAACCGGGGCTGATGTCGCCCGTGACGAATTCGAACGAGATTTTGGGGGGCGACGGCGAGACGCGCTCGTCGTCGTCGTCCATCTACGCGAAGTCAGTGAGTGACGCGGCGGGTAACGGGAAAGAATGAGTCTTGATACCTTGATTTGCATCCACGGAGGCGATGCTGACGACGCGAAGCATGAGAAGGGGTGGCGGGTGTTGAGAGAGAAAAGGGGGAAAAGGTTGCCCTTGAAATTCTTGCCTAAGGGCTGCCAGCTGGTGAGACGCGGCGATACGCGTTAATTCTTCAGACTTTCGGAAGCGTGGGAGCGTCAGGCAATCTGCCATTGGCTGCTGACAAGGATTATGACCCACAAGTAGACTTACTGCTTTCACCTGCAGGGGGAATACACGTGAGAGTGTACTCTCGTTATCAACGTGTTGCTGCACTTGATAAGATAAGATATGGTGGGAAAAAAAGCTCCATCGTCATGAGCTTCAGCTCTCTGATCTTACACACGCCTCTCCTCTCCATTTTTTGATGCCGCCTCTACGATCCGCGGGTTCTCATCATGTCACGCGCTAGATGTCGCCCATACAAGCCTCTTCAGCGGTTATGGCTGGCTCCCGTCATACCAGCGCGCTCCGCCGGCAGTCTGTCCTCCATTATCAAGGGTCTGCGTCGGACTACCAAATCTGAAGACGGGCCCGATTCAGACAATGCTCCATATCTTTATCGGAAAAGATTCCGGAAGGCAGACGAAGATGCGAGAGAGCACCCGCCATCGAGGCGGAAGCGGTTCAACGACCCCAATGACTCGTTTGGCAACAAAAGCTTCGTCTATCAGGTCAAGCAGGCCATCTCGGCTCAATCAAGTGAAAAAAACGGATCTGATCAGTCCGGCGGGGCTAGCCGACGTCGTGAATCTGATCGAGGCGACGCTCCTGGTCGACGTAATGGCTTCAACCGAAGAGACGCAATTGGCCGGGGCAACGGACCTGATCAGTCTGGCGGGCCTGGCCGACGTGATGGCTTCGACCGAAGAGATGCGCCCGAACAGCGCTACGCAAGTGACCGCGGTGATCGATCCGATAGGTCTAATCGGCGTGATGGCTTTGACATGAGAGAGGCACCTGTACAAAGATACGGAACTGACCGGTCTGCAAGGTCTGATCGATCTGGCTGGCCCGATGGACGTCGTGGAAATGACCGGGGCGATGCCTCTGGTCGGCGTGATGACTTCAATCAGCGGGACTTACTCGATCAGTCTGGCGGGCCTGATGGACGTCGTGGATTCGACCGAGGCGATACCCCTGGTCGGCGTAATGACTTCAATCAGTATGATGGCTCTGATCAATTTGGTGGGCCTGATCGACGTCGTGGATCCGACAGAGGCAATGGCCGTGATGGCTTCGACCAGCGCGATGCACGTGGTCGTCGTAATGAAGTCGTTCAAGATGCTTCTGAACAGCGATACGCAACTGACCGATCCGACCGCAAGAATGGAGCTGAACGACGTGTTCGACCTGATACTTCGCAACTCAACCTCTCTTACTACACCGAGGGTCGCTTTCCCAAGATCCAACCCCGTCTCCTGGAGCAGGCAAGTCGGGGCCACGGCCCTCTGACGGAGATCAGGTACTCGGCAGCCGCATCCATGTTCATCTACGGCAAGAACAGCGTCAAGGCGGCCCTTCGAGCGGGTCGAAGAAAGCTATACAAGCTCTACATGTTGCGAGACAAGAGACGCGACATGACGCACGACGAGACGATTATTCACGAGATGGCGATAGGGCGAGGCATCGAGATCGCCAATGTCCAGGAAGTAAAACGCGGAATGATGGACAAGATGAGCGGCGGCCGACCTCACAATGGCATCGTGCTCGAGGCGTCACCGCTGCCGCAGAAGCCTCTCCTGAGCCTGGGCGACATCGAGGACTCTGACAAGCGGCTGGGCTTCTACGTCAAGCTGGATCACCAGTCGAGGGAGGACGCGGAGATTAACGGCACGGAAAACTTCATACCTCGATTGACGGGCATCTCGCCCAAGCCGTTCGTGGTGCTGCTCAACCACGTGGTCGACCCTGGCAATCTGGGAGCGCTTGTACGATCGGCTCATTACCTGGGCGTCGATGCCATCGTCTTGACGGACACACATTCGGCGTCGCTGGACTCGTGCGCGCTCAAGGCGTCTGCGGGCGCGGCCGAGGAGATGACTCTCTTCTCCGTCTCTTCGGCAGCCGACTTCATCGAGCAGTCCAAGCAGCACGGCTGGCTGTCGTACGCGGCCGTGGCCCCCCCGAGCAGGTCGATGCTGGCAAAGGGCGCCGACCCCCCGATCAGCATGCAAGAGGTGGAACAGGCAGACCCTCTCATCAGCCATCCGTGTATCCTGGTGCTCGGCAACGAGGGTCAGGGCATCGAGCCGGACATCAAGGCAGCCGTCCACCAGCAGGTGACGGTACCGAGCTGGAGGCCATCGCGGTCCGTCGACAGCCTCAACGTCAGCGTCGCGGGCGCGCTGCTGTGCCAGTCCTTCCTCCGAGCATCGCAGGCTTCCGAGAGCATGGTTCAGGCGGCCGCCAAACGCTGGTCGCAGGGACGCACCAAGAGGGAGCAGCCGCCGCCCCGACCGGAGGCGCCGCTTCCGGCGGAGGCGGGCGATTTCGGCTGTATATTCTGAAGGGTCGGGGTTGGATGGCTAGTCGGTTACCGCGGACGGACGAGACCGACGTATATTTGGAAGGACTGGAATGCGGAAAGACGGCACAAGGCAATTACATACATACATACATACAACGATTGTATGTAGGTATGTTCCCCAAAAAGGGGCTTTCATCTCTGACGCCCGTGGCTGGCGCTCGACCGCGGCCCCACGTCCGAGCTCGGGCCGGAGGGCTCAGGCCGACAATGGGTGCTACTAGTCCGGGCTCAAGGGTGGATAGGGCTGGTCGCTATGAATCAGTGTCTAGACTGGTCACTCGAGGTGATGGAACGAGTCAAGTTGGTTGGTAAAAGAAGACTGACTTGCCGTCGGTCGATAGAATTGAACAACTATGTACTATGAAGAAGAAGAAGAAGAAGAAGAAGAAGACGATAAAAATGGTTTCCCCAACTCAAGGCTGAATCAAATCGAATATCCCAAGCGAACAGAGAATTCCCTCCTACTCGTGCTCGGCCGGCGGCTTCTCGCCCGTGAGAGCCTCCCACGACGACTTGGGCGAGACGCCGGTGCCGAGGGGATCCCACGGAGATCTCTGCATCTCACCGGTAAAGTTGCTGTCGAAGCTGGCCAGACGAAGGGGCTTGAAGCCGGCGTTCTGCTGCAGGATGTACTCGTCCATGATATCCGGACACAGCGAAGTCGGCCTGCGCTTCTTGTCAAAGAACTTCTTGAGGCCGTCGAGCTCAGCAAAGCCGAGCGAGAGCATGGCGTCGACGAAGCGGTCCTTGATGGAATTCTTGGCCGAGCCCGTCACGGGCCGCTCCTTGACGGCGGATGACACCCAGTTGTTGAGCCAGCCGACGGCGAACATGGCGGCTATGTAGAGCGGAACGGCTCCGGGGACGCGGCCCTCGTGGATGGCGAGGATGGCCGAGACGGGGATGCAGACGGCGTAGACGGCCGAGTCTTGATGCTTGCGGAGGAAGCCCGACTTGTGCATGATGAAGATGCCGACGCGTGCGTAGATGAAGCTGTTGATGGCCTTTGCGCAGACTCGATACATGGCAGGGCTCTGCAGCAGATACGCCGCCAGAGCGGCAACGGGCCTCAACAGCGTACCAGCCTGATAGGCAGGACGCGTGGTAGAAGGATCACCCCTTCTCAACGAGCGGACGAGAGCGAGGCTAGACCAAGCCCAGATGAGGCAGACGATGACATCCCCTCCCGCAGCAGTCACGTTATCCTCTCCGTAGAGCGAGGCGCGAAGCTGATAGCGGAAGATTTCGAAGAGGCCGGTGGCGATGTGCACCGGCAGCGCGTAGCTGGTCGACTTTCGAAACTTGCGGTTGTAGGATGAGACGGTGCGGCGGGTGTGGAAGCCGAAGACGGAGGAGTAGAGGATTGTGTAGCCGATTAGTTCCAGGAAGGGGCGGTTCCAGAGGAGGGAGGCTAGGCTGGTGAGGCTTGCGGTGACGGCTGATGGTGCGTCCATGCTTCGTGTCTGAGTTGTGGGTTGTAGATGAGGAGAGGGAGATGAGTGGAAAGGGAATAGGGGGAGAGGGTGTATATGAGTGTTGAAACTGGAGTGAGTGGATGGGATGAAGATGAAAAGGTGAAGTAGGAAACCTTTCTTTTATAACAAGGGACCATGGAGTCGAAACAATCGACGGCAAATCAAGCCCGCGGTCTCATCGACGGAGAGTCCTGGGCTTAGCCCCCGCTAGCCTCGGACCCGGACATGAGCGAAGGCCAGGGGATGCGACGCGGGCCGCTTTGCTAAAGAAGGGGATCATGACAAAGAGAGAGGAGGGAGGGGGGGGGGGGATCTTCTAGACTCGGTTGGAAGGTTGCTAGCTGAACTCTCGCTCGTGCGTCGATGGGGGTGGTTATGTGTTGTTGTTGTTGTTGTTGTTGCTGTTGCTGTTGCTGTGGTGGTGGTTGGTTTGTTGGACGGTTGTTACTTGAGTATTGACAGTTGTGGATGTGGTGTTTGCGTTGAGCTGAGATGAATGAGTTGAGTTGGCATTCACTTGAGATTCATGGTAAACGTGAGTAAACAAGACGAAGAAGCCATCTCCAAAGATGAAACCAGGTCCAAGCGCAGTCGAAACAAACCGGCCCGAGTTTAAACATCGGACAAGGCCGTTCGTTCACCAGCACAACACGGATGTTTATTGTCAGTTTTGCTGTCTCTTGGCGAGAGAGACACGTGGGTTTGGTCGGGGCGAGCGTGTCGTGGCGGCCGTCAGTGTCGGATGGATGGGCTGGTTGGATGACTTTGCAGTGGGACGGTGGAGTGGTGATGGATGGGAGGATTTGTTTAAGGGGGGTTGGAAGGTGCGGGTGCGAGATGATGTGGTTGTCATGAGAGAAGGAGAGTAGCAACCTCTATGTGAGGCTGTAGATGAAGTCTTGGTAAGTGAAGAAGCTGAGATGCATCAGATCTGATGAGATGTGCCTACCCTAGAGCGACAAGTGATAAGCAACCAGATACCATAGCCTACCCTGTAGCAAAAGAGAACCAAGATGAAGTGAAGCTGCAACTAACCATGGCCTACCCTATACCACCACATCACGGCCCTCATCGGCCCGATAATCATCCAAGCAAACCTCATCCCTCAACCTCACCACGATGTCTTCCCTCCCAACCGCCCTCCGCAAGCTGCCCCCCCTCGCAGAAGCCAAGCTGCACGCCCAAGACCTATCCTTCGCCTCCCCCCTCCTCCTGATCGTGGCAGCAGCAGCGGCAGCAAATCAGCCATCATGCCCCCAGGGAATGACGAGCTGCGCAGCGCAAAACGCACCGCAGAAATGCTGCCCGCGCGGAAGCTACTGCACCGACGTGCCGGATGCGCGTGTCGGGGGCGTTGCCTGCTGTCCTGAGGGGGCGCGCTGTGGGGGAGGTGGGCTCTTGTCCGGCTGGGGCGGTGGGTTGTCCGGTCGAGATGGGGGGGATGCTGCGTTGCCGGGTTCGTGTGTCGGGGGTTGGGATGTGGGTTCTTCCCTGGAGGGGCTCGGGGGAGAAGATTGGGAGATGGGAGTGGCTGACGGTGATGTCTTTTTGTAGGTGTGAGGAGTGAGGTGGCGGTTTCGTCGACGCCGGATGCGTATCGGCCGGGGGTGACGATGATTTCGACGGTCAGTCTCGCTTCTACCATGTCGGAGAGGACGATATCGGAGACTTCAAGTACGACGACTCAGACCTCGACGCAACCACTCGACACGACTACCAGCACCGCCTCGAGCTCCAGCCTCGTGACCCCGGAGACGACGTCGACGCAGGCCTCAGCCTCGTCCTCCGATACGGCATCCTCCTCTGAAACGGCCTCTTCTGGCACGGATTCTTCCACCCCGACATCCTCCTCCGCCCCGGCCACAAACGCCGACCCCCCTACCGTCCAACCAACCCACCCCCCTCGGCAGCCGACACCCAAACAGGCTGTCCCACAGGCTTCTACGGCTGTCTCGCCACCCACGGCGGCGGCTGCTGCCGCACCGACCGCAGCTGCCACACCCACTCCTGTCCCGCTTCCTCCCCCGCCACGACGCCCATCGCCTCCAACGGGGCTACCGTCGTCGTCCCCGGCGGGGCGCGGCAGACGTGCGCGGGCGGCTGGTTCGTCTGTCCCGACGATGCTGATAGCTGTTGTCCCGGCGGGTATAGCTGTGGTCCGGCGAGCTGCGTTGCGACGGGGGGGGCGACGGGGGTTGAGAAGAAGAGGAGTGGGACGGGGGGAAGGGGAGGATGGGGGTTTGGGGGTTTGGGTTGGTGGTTTTGATGGTGGTTGATGGGTTATGGTGAGGGTTGTCGGTCATGGGATTGGTGGGTCATGGGTCGTGATGATGGGGTTATCATCTATGGTGTGATGAGCTGATGATGGGTTACGGTAATGACGAGTTGATGCGTGTGTTTGCTTGATTTTACAGCAGTCATCAAAGCGCCAAGCAGACAAAACCATGAAACTGAGAAAAGACAGTTCCATTCCTCCGCCACCTCGACGAACCCCGTCGACAACAGCCAAAGCGGAAACCAGACGACGGTGCAAAGTACATACGCACAAAAGTACATGTTCAAGTTTTCGCATGAAGACGACGACTCGTTTCGACAAAGGGGCCGAGGCGGTAGAGAGGGCTGAGGGCTGAGGGTTAGGGCCGCCTTGATGAACTTTTCTCTTGCAAACGTACGTGCGAAGTACATGCATGTATACACATGTAGCGAGTCTGTTTCTCATCTTAAGAGGTGACGTTTGTTGACGAGGTGGGCAGGTAGGATACAAAGGAGGCCTACCCTACATACATGCTTTCCATGAGCTCACGTCGTGGAAGTAAGTCTGCTTTCTAGAAGAGTCCATCCATCCCGAGTCATGACCTCATCGGCAAACTCATCCGCGCCCCTCACCTCCACCGAAACCATCACGATGAGCCGCTCGTTGTCATCTCCAGGCGGGAGGTTCCGACCCTTTCTACTGTATGTATGTCTGTACAGTTGTCAGTGGGTTGGTTACCACTCAATTCGAGCCCCATCTCAACCAAGTGTCTCACTATAGGGCAGTAACGGCGACGAGATTTTGCTCGTTTTGAGTGGCAGCCCAACGTATAGCCCGGTTCCTCTACATTCGCATAACAGCTCATTTCCCGCGGAGAGGGACCACCCCTAACTACCCACACCTTCGTTCCGGCGGATGGAGCCGCTCCGCTCGATTCATGCGGCCTCGATGCCCTGTAGCTGCCCAGGAAAGCCTCCGTCCTCATTTCCAAGCTACCTATGGGTCTCCTCCCCCGACTGCCGACTTATGTATGTATATGCTGCTGTGAGATTCCAGGGGAGGAGGGATGGAACTTTATAAACGAGGGTGTTTATATGTATTTATTTATGGATTGCTTTTTCCTTCTCCTTCCTGTTCGTCTCTTCTTGTTGATCTTTTCAGTCTCTGAACATCTCGCCGTCAGTTTATCCCCATCAGTCTCTCTCCATACATACATCCATACATCCCATCCAAGTCGACGACACAACAACCCACGACTCTCAAAATGAAGTCAGCCCTCATCCTCTCAACCCTCACCCTCATCACCGCCCAACAACAACCCCCCTGCTCGCGAGAATGCCACCAAGTGGCCGCAACCGAGAGCTCATGCAGCGAGGGCAAGTCCCTCTCCCAGCACGCAACCTGCATGTGTCGCGAGAAGCCCTTCTTCAAAGAATGGACCGACTGCCGGCTCTGCCTCCGCGACGACAAGAAGGAGATCTCGGCGGATGAGTTCCGCGCCTACAGCTCCGTCCTCGACTCTGCTCGCGCCGCGCTCTGCGGTCCGTCTCCCACGGCTAGCTTCCAGGCGCTCTTTACCCAGGCTTCGGCTGCGCGCAATAAGGTTCCTCAGGGGGTGGTGTCGTCTTCTGTGCCTTCTGGCGTCTCCTCGGTCGGGCATTCGCGTGTCGATGCCGAGGCCGAAGCCGGAGCCGCGGCCGGAAGATACACCGACGGCAACACGTACGCCTCGGCCTCCGGAGCCGCCAGCGCCGAAGCCACGGGCGAAACAAGCGCGGCAGCGAGAGCCCAAGCCGAAGCCCGAGCCGGATCCGAAGGCGCATCAGCGTCCGCGGGGGCAACCGCCGAAGCCGACGGCCAAATCTTGTCGACTTCAACTCAGGCTGGCTTCACGGCTCCCACGGACGGCACCCGCACTTCGTCCTCTCTCTCGCCTTCTTCCACGAGTCTTTCTCGCGGGAACTCGACGACCGGGCTGCCGTCTGTTAGCGGGGCTTCTGCTGTGACGGTGGCTGGGGGGCTTGTCATGGTTGTTGTTGCTGCTGCTCTGGCTATCTGAGTTGGTCTTCTTGTCGACAGGTTATGTACGAGTTTGGAGAGGTTGTGGCGTCACATGGTGGGAATGAGGGAAGTTGATTGATGAGGACTTAGTTGAGGTAATGGCTAATTGGACGGAAACCTTGCTTTACTACGGGCTTGGTTGATAGGCGGAGGGTTTCTTTTTTTTTTTTTTCTTTTTTCTTTTTGTATTAATTCAGGGTGCGACGGTTATTGATCGCTATTCTCGAAGCTCTCCTTTCTTTTGTACATGCATCTTGTTTCACACTGCTACTGCGGCATGTGCGTAAAAGCCTTGGCCAGCTTCTCCTGACAAAACGGCAGCTTACCCGCCGTCCAAATCTCGGTATCCTTCTCGAGTCAGTATCAAGAAAGAGTTACGGAAGCCGACGCAAGCACAACTCACCGGCTTAAGCTTCTCACGAATCTCCTTATCCAGCGTGCCAGCCTTGAGAACAATAATTTCCGGCACAGCGTCCGGATCGTGAGCAATGGGCGAGCCGCACTCGGAGCAGAAGAGACGATGAACTTCCTTGCCTGACGAGCCCTTTCCCGACCATTTCTTGACGGGGCCGTTGGTGGTGAACTTTGCCTTGAGGACGAGGGCGACGAGGGCTACGTCGTTGGCTTGCGTCAGACGAGAGGTGGTTTTGGAGCATCACGTACAGTATGTCGAGCCCGTTTGACGCTGGCAGTCGTCGCAGTGGTCGTAGCCCGTCATGAGGGGCGCGTCGACATCGGCCTTGTACGTGACGGCCTTGCAGAGGCAGTGACCTGAGAGCGGCATCTTGGAGTCTGAGTTGTTGTTCTTGTTGCTGTTGTTGTTGGTGTTGTTGCGGGTGAGAGGTTCAAGTTGGCTTTGGCTGAGGGATAGAGCGGGCTTGAATGTCTTATAACCAGAGTTGTCCGTGTCTCGGGAACGCATCAGGACAAGTTTGATGGGCGGGGCTGCTTAAAGCTTATGACCCTGGTTTCTTCATCCTTTTTGTTTCTTCTTGTTGGAGGTGACGGTTGAAGCTTGCTTCTGTTCATCTCCCTCGTCTCGAGACTCGCCTTGACCAATCCATTGATGAACCGTTTAAACCCCCCCGCCTGATCAAACATGTCATCAACCGACACAAACTCCCATCATCACCATCGTCGTCAAACCCTCGCCACCCGCCAAAGCCGACCCTAACGCAGACGGGCATAGCGGCCGACAAACGCACGCTCAGGGCACCATCATGCCGCGGCCAAACCGCTCCTCGAACCCTCGTACCAGCCAGGCCGTCAGGAAAGCGAGGCCCGCGCGTGAAAGCACAAGGACCGCGTCGACGAGTTCCGTCCGGCTTCCGAGGAGACACTCGGCGAGGAAGAGGCGGAGGACAGACTTGCAATAGTCCGCTCTGAGGGCCGAGTTGGCTGGGAATCTGAGGGTGAAGGCGTCCAGAGGAGAGAAGAGGTGCTTCTGGATTGGGGGCTTCGGGGGACGACTCGGTATTGAGCTTGGCGGTGGTGGCTGGGGAATGGATGCGGGTCGACGGCGGAGAGACCGGATGAGTTTGAAGATGACGACGTCTTTCCAGCCCATCCATGGTAAAGGTTCGTCTGCTGCGAGGGGAAATATAACTGTCAGAGCTTGTGGCTTGTCGATCCACACCGTCCCGCTCTCCGTCATCTCCACCAGCATGGCTTCCAGGCTGTCGACGTAGCCGACGAAGCGGGAGTAAAAGACGGGTGTAAGGACCCGGATCTCGACGTGCTCGACTGCCTCGTTTGCTGCCCAGGTGTAAGAAGCAGGCCCATCGACGAGGCCGCTGGGGATATATGTGACGGGAACGCCCTTGTCCTCGGCCAGAGACTGTAGGTATCCTCGAAACGCGCGCTCCAAGCATCGCTCTCCCCCATCCGCGACCCTCGCCAGACTCCCCCTCAACGGCTCGGGCCGATACCAAACATGAAGCCCACGCCGAATGTACAAAGCAGCCGCCTCTCTAGCAATCCGAGGAAACGTCACAAAGCCCACCCAACACCAAGCAACGAGGAATCCAAAACGCTGCCTCGCGCTCATCAGCGACGCGTCGATGGCGTCTCCCTCGGAAAAGAGACGAGCAACAAGCTTTGCCCGCCCCTTGGAAGAGCGCAGACGGATAGAGATGTCTAGACCGCGGAAGCCGTCCATCCCGGGACCGAGGGGGTCGTTCGCCGTGACGGTATAGCTTCCGCGGCGGGAATTGAAGGGCGAGACGTGGAAGTCTTTGGGCCATGATGCTTTGATCTTGTCGTGCTGCTCGTCTCGGAAGACGAGGTAGGCTCGTCTTTCGCCAAAGGTGTTGTTCACTTCGAGGATCATGGCTGAGAGGTGCTTGTCTGCTGTGTAGAGGAACCAGAAGGAGACCGGGTTGAAGTGGTAGCCTAAGAAGCGGGCGGCTGTGACGAGGTAGGCGTGCGGATAGTCGTTGGGATCAACATGCTGCCGTCAAAAATCAGCAAAGTCTCAGCAAAGCTCAGGTTGAAAAAAAAAACGGACCTCGTCGCGGAGAAAGTCATCCAGCTTCCCCCTTAGACCGAGCTCACCGGCGCCTCTACGCAGATAATCCACGGCGTCGACATCATACCAAGCCCTTTCCAACCACGGCCTTCCCTCCAGCCCCGCCGAGACGATACCCCCAGCGCTACCTGAGAAGCCGACCGGCACACCGACGACGAGATACGAGTATGCAAAGGCGTGCTCCCGTGGAAAGAGGCGTGCGTGCGTCGTGCGGCAGGGGATGAGGCGCGGTTTCTCCGGACCGGTGCTGGACGTGGATCGCGGGCGGAGGATGTTGATCAGTAGGATGACGCTTGCTGGGAGGAGAGCTTGCACGAGGTTGGTGAGCGAGGGGAGGGAGGAGTCGAGCCAGAGGTAGGATATCAGCATGAAGATGAGGTCCAGCCAGCCGGTGGGAAACAGCCGGTAGGACAGCAGCAGCAGGAGGAGCAGAGCGTAGAGCAGGCCATCGACCGCCTTGCTGAGCGAGAAACTGTCCATGACCCGCCGGCGAGGAGAGAAACGAGCGGGAGGAAACGGCTATATCAAAGATCCATGACGAGACCATCAAGGTGTTGCTTCAATACTCGGTTGGTTGCGCGGTATTCACATGGTAGATGAGGAGGTGTAAGGTGAATAGTGATGAAGAGAGGTCGTCGAGGTCATGTGCTGATAGCTTGATATGAATACGAACACGAATCCCTTGGAATATCAAGTCGTACATATTCGTACATACTTCGTACGTTCTACGAATACAGAACTTCTGCTATAGAATCTGACGATATCCAGCAAATGAAAACAAGGCTAGTCTTTTTTAGCAATAGCGACGGTCTAAGGGCTGGCCCCCATCCGTCACCCTGTTCAAACTGAGTCACCCTCAGAACCCTTCGCGAAGACATGATAATACTGTCAGATCTGGCATCTACTCAACAATGCTTCATCCACCCCGGCTCTCATCCCACCCAGCAAGTCTACGACCAGCTGATTATTCATACTCGACATGATGAAATATTCCCCATCCTCATCCACGGCAGAAATTCCGCCCCCCGGATATATACAAGCAGATCCATCGTCGCAAAGGGGGACAGCTTAAGAATATCCCAGTTCCAGACCATCGATCCTTGTCCGTAGCACCAGGCCAGGCAGACAGCCGTCATGCCTTGGCGTCAAAGAATAAAAAAAGAAGATATAACGCGAGACAGGGGGGGGGGGAGGGGGGGAAACGGGTGGCTGCGAGGGACCAAGCGCCGTGGACCAGCTTCATCGCCATGAACAGACAGTCCCCGGCCGTCCAAGACACGGCAGTCGAACCATGTCGATGTGGCTCCAGTTTCCCCGTCTTACCATTGTTGTTCCGTGTACATGTCCGACGGCGAGGGCAAGGTCTCGTATAGGTATGCCGTCGACGTCGAAGCTCCTTAACCACACAACACCTTTTCGCCGAACCCCTAGTCCTACTCGTAGCCGGCGCCTCGTTGCCATGGACTGTTCATCTCGTTAGCCGCGCCATCATGACTCCTCGATACCATGTCCGACAACCCACCTCGGCGAGTTTTGCGCGCGATATCCGGCCGGGCTCGTCGCCCCCTGCGGCCGCTGCTGCCCCAGCGACGACCCCGACCGCGTGTAGCTGCTGGGCGACGGCGACCGGAACGGGCTCTGGGAGCGCGGCCCGCCGGCAGGGAACAGCGGCATCGACGGGTTCACCGGCGGCGGCGACGCGTGGTGCTGCTGCTGTGCGTTGTGGAACGAGGCCTGCGACGAGTGGGAGCCGTTGGGATCCGGCACTCCGCGGCGGCGCAGGTCCTCCGACGCCAGGGACTCGTTGTCGTCGTCGAGGTCGAGGTGCACCTTGTAGCCGGCCTTGTCGCCGCGGGCCGTGGCGGCGAGGGCGTCGAGCTCCGTCGTCGTCGTCAGCTGCGTCTGCGACTTCATAAACGAAGCCCGATCGTCGGCCATGACCTGGTAGCGGGCGTCCGGGTTCTTGCGGAAGAAGGTGACGGTGGTGGAGACGATGACCATGATGAGCAGGATGAGGGAAAAGGCGGCGTTGAGGACGAAGAGCACGACGCCGACGACGCCGACGACGAGGCTGGGGGCGCCAAAGACGTTGGAGAAGATGAGGAGGAAGATGGCGTTGAGGAAGTTGACGACGCAGATGGCGATGTTGAACGAGTTGGTGCTCTTGTCCATCCACGGGCGTAGCACCGAGGCGGCGATCAGCGCGGCAGCCTCGATGATGACGAAGCCGACGGCCTGGGCGACGGCGTTGCGCTGCGAGAAGGCGACGAACATGGCCTTGATGAGCGTGTAGCCCAGGACCGGGGCGATGAAGTAGTAGGCCGAGGCGCGGAACTGGATGTAGAGGAACCCCCACTTGTTGAGGGCCTGGGGGTCGGAGAAGAGGATGTAGGCCGGGTTTCGGTGCATGGCGACGGACCGGCGGGCGATGCGGATCACCTTGGCCGCGCCCCAGGCCAGCGTCAGGGCCATGCCGAAGAAGAAGAAGACGGCGAGGACGACCTCTGCGGGCGAGTCGACCTGGGTGAACTCCCAGAGGCAGAGGATGGCCATCTGGGGGAAGCCGATGAGGGCGACGCGGAAGAGGATGCCCTTGAGGACGGTGAGCCAGCCGTTGCGGAAGTCGAGGAACTTATCCTTGTCCATCCACTTGTTCTTGACGCTGAGCTCGCAGATGCCCTTGAAGGCGGCGACGGAGAGGACGGTGAGGACGACGAAGATGCAGAAAAAAGTGAGACCCGTCATGAAGAGGTTGGTCGTCTCGATCTTGGACCGGAAGGCGACGCGCTGGATGCCGAAGACGATGTAGGCGCCCGAGCCCGTCGTGATGTTGTTTCGGCGCACCAGGCCATGGGCGGCGGCGGTGACGGCGCGCGGCATCATGGCGGCGCCGCGCTTGAAGAGGCTGAGGCTGGCGTCGGCGTACTCGAGCGACCGCTTGGCCACCTGAACGGAGACGGTGGTGAGGGAATCGAAGATGGTCGAGGGCGTGCCGCCCGTGGCGCGCTGGTACCAGGTGAAGATGTCCTGCATGAAGCCGACGCGGATGATGCCCATGGACCACTGGAAGTCCTGGGTCCACGACTGAACAATGGGTGGCAGCGGCACGCTCGTCAGGCCGACGATGGCCTGGGCCTGGAAGTAGCCGAAGAGGGAGAGCGAATTGGCGGCAACGTGAGCGGCCGTGTTGGAGTGGCCGAGACCATTGACGACGGCCGAGGCGATGAGGGCGAGGCCGGCGATGATGGCCGTCGCCCACTTGACGCCGATGAGGTCGACCGTCTTGCCGTTGGAGATGTCGGCCTCGACGCAGGCTACGCTCTCGCCCGTGGCCGTCAGGTTGACGTAGACGCGGACGGTGGCGTCGAGGTCGGGGATATTGTAGGCGATATTGGGGATCCGCTGGGCGGCGTCCTTGCCGACCGGTAGGTTGAAGCCAAAGGGGATCTTGCCGGCCACCATGGGGCAAAGGCCTGCCAAGTCCATGTCGCAGGGGTTGAGCGTCATGCGAAGGAACTGGTAGCCGTAGGCCGAGATGGCGAGGTCGAAAATCACCTTGCCTTGGACGGAAGACGTGGCAACAATGTTGATGCTAGCCGAGTTGTTATTCGGTGTGTAGACGACGTTGAAGAGCGAGGCCGAGAAGCTCGAGTCTTGCTGACACGTGTTGAGGGAACTCGACATGAGCAGCTTCTCGCCGGTCGCCAGCGACGCCATGGAGGCGACGGCCAGGAGCGGCGCCCTAAGAAGCGACCACCGCATCGTCGTGGGCGGATCGAGGAAGCACGAGGGAGGGTCGAGGTGGCGATGCCCAGGGAGAGCCAACAAGGGCGAGCGTCGTGATGATAGTCCAAAGTCTTCGTGATGGATCGCGAATCTCGGGGAGAAGCGACGACTTCGGGCGATGGATTGTGCGAAACAGCGAGACGGATCGGGGACAGGCTCAAAGTCTACCGCAGACGGGCCGCCGTCTTTGTTCGCGAGGCGTCCGTGCGACGGGCGAGGGCGTGACAGACGAGGGTCGACAAAACAGACGAAGAGGGACGTCGTTTCAAGGATTCTTTTGATTGTCTCGTCGTCGTCGTCGTCGTCGTCGTCGTCGTCGTCGTCGGTGGGTGGTGTGTGGAAAGAAGAAGAGCTTGGCTTGGCTGTTCGTCACCGCCCGACCGGGGGAAGGAAAAGAGAAGAGTGTGACAAAGAGGCAAAAAAAAAAAAAAGAAGAAGAAAAAAAAAGAAGAAAAAAGGGACGAAACGAAGGGAATCTAGAAGACGCGGCCTCTGAGGATTAGCGGATGAATAGCGAATGGCGTTGGCATGCGATGAATTGGGAGGCGATCGTGTTTGGAAGACGGAGGTCCTTGGACTTGCTCAGGAGGGAGAAGGGGAGAGGGATCCGCTTCCTTCCCTCTCAGGTGCTACCTACCTAGGTACCTGGGTACCCAGTGGACCTAGCTGCGGCTGGCAGTGGAGGACGGGTATCGGATACATCCGAAACGATAGCAGGGCAGGCGGGCAGTGCGGAGAGTGCAATCATTCCAGAGTACCCCGGACCCGGATCACGGAGTGTTATTTTAAGGAGGAGGGGGCAACGCGGCCTCTCTCTTAGCGCCAAGGCCATGGAGGTCACGCTACCTGAAGCCATCCCAATGCGGATAGGCAAGGCGAGTATAGGTACGGGATGATGACGGTCACGATGGTGCTGAAGAAGAAAAAAGACGCAGGCTGGTGAGATGGATTGTTGTCCAGACAGCCGAAACCGGCTCATTCCAGGTGCCGGATAGGTAGGTAGGTAATTAGGTAGGTACTTAGGAAGGTAGGCACTGGGAGATTGCGACTGTACATGTAGATGTATGTATGCATGCACTGCCTCGACGCGGGCGCTACGTGTTGGATCTGTGCGAAAAGCCTGTAGCCTGTAGCCTGTAGCCTGTAGCCTATAGCCTGAGGCTATAGGTAATGAAATAGCCTGGCAGGGGCCTAGCAGGGGCCTAGCAGGGGCCCTAGACGTGATGCTTGGCATGGAACGCCCGGGCAATGCCGCTAACCGGGAAGAGAGGAGGGATCGGTTGAGGGAGAGGCTGAAGAGGGAAAAGAGGCTGAGGAGATGGGGCGGGTGACGAAATGTGGCGTTTGTAGCCACAGCTACCTTGGTATCCGTGAGATGTGAATCACGTGGTGTTACGTGGGAGCCTCACGGCGGGATGGATCATGGATGCCTCAGGCTCTCCCTTCAGACAACCTCTCCTCTCCAAGCTCTCTATTCAGGTGACGTCGTCCCATCCAGAGCTCTCTTCAAACAGCCTCTCCGTATTCAAACCCTCCCCTCGGCCTCACAGCACGTCCCACGCCGTCCTCCACGGCTGGTCCTGCTGCGATCCGTCCACCCCATGACTATATCTGCCCTTCAGCTCCTCCTCGTCCACACCGCAGTGCGTCAGCCCGTCGCGGCCCCGGAACCAGCCGAGCCCGTACGACTTGCCCGTACCGGCCAGCCTGCGTTCTCTCTCGTTGCCGCTCATGCTCTCGGTACCGACAAAGTCGTACAACATCTTGCTCTGGTGCATATAAGCCAGGACCGACGCCAGCGTGTTGGGCTGCCGTGGTAGGAACGGCTGGCGGCGGCGGGCGAAGACGAGGACTCCGACGATGAGGATGTAGGCGAGGATCAGCTCCGACAGCAATAAATTCACCAGAAAGGACGTGGCCGTCTCCTGGCCCGCGTCCAAACCCGCCAGCCCGGAAGGCCGGGATTTGCCAGTGAGGTTCAGCCCGTCGGCCATGGCCAAGCCTGATACGAGAATGGTCAGCAGCTCGGACAGCACGCTGCCAAGCCCGACGGCAAAGACGAGAAAATGGCGGTTGAGAAGCGCCTGGATGGGGAGCCAGCCGAACGGTTGGACGGTATAGTCGAGCAGCAGAGTCTTGGCCGGCGCGTGGCGGCGCGAGAGTATGTAAAAGGGCTCCATGACGCGGACGGCCGTCTCCATGGCGGTCCATGAGAGCTTGACGGCGACGGCGCCGGCTGTGATGATCCAGGGGACGCGATCGACGACGACATTGGCTTTAGTAAAGAGCATGGCGGGAATCAGGGCCATGAAGGAGGCCGATCCGACGAGGAAGGGCAGCCAACCGGCCGGTCGAAGGATCAGAGGATGTGGACTCTCCGGCGGCGGCTTCGTGTCGAGCTCGTCGTCGTCGTCGTCGTCGTTGTCGTCGTCATAGTTTCCGCTCCACGTCTCGTCATCGTCGAGAGGCGCCAGAGACGAGTTGCGTAAGACATAACGCTTGCGTCTCAGACGATGATGAATATCCCGATGAGTGGCCGTGTCGAGATCCTTAAAGTCCATGAGCATATGACTGACGACAGCCATGCTGGCCAGACCGGCGATGCCCTGAGCATCAGCTTGCAAACCAGACTGTCTCGACTGCAGCAACCAGAGCAGAAGCAAGCCGGCGACTGCACAGACGATCAATGTGCATGTCAGGAGACGTGACCAGGTGCCATCAATCAACAGCTTCTTCTCGACATCGGGCTTACTGACGCGGGTAGCCCAGCTCGGATGGAGGACGAGAGACGCGACGGCCAAAGTAGGCACAAGAGAAGCCGCCAAATTAGAAGCCAGCGATGATAAAGCGACAGCATGGTGACCTCGTCTCAGCGCGCTCAACGGCCTCAACAGCGTATAACCCGTCATGTAATCGACGTTGACCGACGACGCGGCTGCAGCACCACCTTTCCTCGACAGCTGATGAAAGGCTTCGAGGCGCCGGACGTCAAGATCAAGAAACTGCCAGGCAACAGCGTACGAGACGGCACACAGCGATGGCGCGAATCTCATGGCCAGGTAGACTATCCTGGGCAGACGGTGAGCCGACGTGAAGCTCACCAGCGGATGCTGCTTCGTGTTGTAAATGCGGTACAGCATCTCGGACGCAACGGCCAGACCGACGGAGATGATGATGAGGAATAACAGGTAGGGAAGCTTCATTGAGACGGGCCTCCAATCCGGCTGTGGATAGAAGACGCGTGATGGCGGCAGAGAAGGACGACTGTGGAAGCGAGAATCGCGTCCGCCCTCGAGACTCCCGATGTCCCCTTCAGCAATGACCTCGACGATGCGTCCGCTTCGATTGGCCTCTTCCTGACCAGCAGCCCGGATGGTAGGTCTCCGAAGAGAAGAGAGCCGATGCCGACGGGAAGACGCCGACGATGACGACGCCGAGAGCAAGTCGGCGCCCCGAACGCGCACCCGATCGGTAGAGAAGCCCCGGCCGAGGCCACCGGTCAGAGTCCCGCTGGCCTCGTGGGCTTGCAGCTTACGGATGAAGTCTGCGTCTTGGGCGGCGAGGGGACCGAGGGCGGAGGTGACGTCGAAGGCGGCGTGGTTGTGGTCATTGCGGGCGAAGGGAGTTGCGGCTTGTAGGAGGGAGAGATGGTAGGCTTCTTCGTCGTGGATGGGCGTCATGATGGGGAGGGTTGACGGTTGAAGCCGTTACGGCTGATGGTTAAGATGGCATAGGTTGGACATGGGAACTGAAGAAGCGGTTGACGAGAGAAGAGCCGGTATATCGAGTGAAGGAAACAAAGCAACTCAATGAAACCTTTACGATCAAGACACGAAGCCCAATCCCGGAAAAGAAGAAAAAGAAAGAAGCTGATGGGCTGAAGTCTGTCGTCAGCCGCGCGCGCTTCAGCCGGCCAGTCACCATCTCTGCCCGGCTTTGTGTAGCTGTTGTTGGTCGGGTGAGGCTGGCTGGGGTTGCACGGGCTGCGTGCGGGTTGAGACATGGTGAGACTGACGAGGTGGGAGGGAGAATCGTGGGCTGCTTGCTGTAGAGGAGCGGGAAGATGGGGTTTATGGAGTGTATGATTTGAGTCTTGGTTATGTGTATGTGTAGAGAATTGATGGTAAGACGCTGGGTCAGGGCAATTGGCGTTGTATTTCAATTAAATTCAGTAATGCTTGCACTGCTAGATGCTCTGCTAGTTGATCCCCAGGTCATCCATCTCCTATAAAATCGGAGGGAAGAGGGTTGGTTTCGAGGGTCCTCTCCAGCCACCCATCACCCATATGCTTCCATGATACCACTCTTGACGATCCTGGCTGACGGTCTGTCCGCCTCTTATTCTCCCCTTCCGACGGTTCTCCTCAATGCAATAGATTGTGCTTCTCGTATGGGGCGGGAAATATCCGAGATTACGGCTAGCAGTTGTGATACCGCTTGGGCTCTCTGGCCAAGGCGCAGTCCTTGTTGACCTTGGTGAATCCGGATCGCTGAGCAATCGGATCGCGGCTTGTTGGTAATAGGGCCCGGGACTGAAAACTAAGTGGCTGCCGGCGAATTCGGGGTTGAGCTCCGAGTGGAAAGATGGGTGATGGTGGTTGATGATGGGTTGATGAGCTGATCCAAAGGTCTCACCCGTCCAGAAGCGCAAGGGATGGACCGGAATCCCTAGACGCCTTCCTCTGCTGGCTAGGTATCCTGGTAGGTGTCGACGAGGTTGAAGTTGGCTGGGGATCGGTCCGGGCGTAGACGGCAAGTTGTCTGAGAGACCAATGACTTGCGAGCGGCACAAGTCCACGCGGCGAGGTTGTATCCTGTCTTGTGTCGCAGAATGTGAAGAGTCTCTGTCTGCCTTTCAGACTGTAAAGAGTCTCTGTCTGCCTTTCAGACTGTAAAGAGTCTCTGTCTGCCTTTCAGACTGTAAAGAGTCTCTGTCTGCCTTTCAGACTGTAAAGAGTCTCTGTCTGACTTCCAGAAAGTAAAGAGTCTCCGTCTGTCTTCCCGAATAAAAAAGAGTCGATGAACCTCATATGAACAAGTTTGCCAACTCGGAGAACGCCTTGACCCGGAAACATGTCGGACTCTCTTCTGGGAGGTAGGGAGGTAGTGATGTGGTAATGGTGATGGTCTCCCTCCCCGTAAGGTCCAGTGATAATCCCCGCTGAACTGACAACTCCGGATCCAATACGCTCATCATCGAGGCCAGGCTTGTTGGCCTCCGAGGCCATCCGGCCGTCACAAGTCACCTTTGCCGAGTGCGGAGCGAACGATTTCGCCCGCTCCCTGGGCCACGGGGGGATCGTCCCTCCCGCGGGCAGAGGACTCGGCAGGCTTCGTACCCTCTGGGAAGCTTCCAACAAGGGCTTCGAGTTGAAATGGCGGTCGATCTTGTCTTTTGTCTTCTGGATTCTGACGGGATGCCAGATGGCTGGGTTCTGCCACACATTGAGTGGGCTTGCCTGATCCACGGACGGATAGGCAGGCGATTGAACCGACGATTAGGTGGTTGACAATCGTCCTGTTTCCGCTGTTAGATTGAGGGTTCTAGTGGAAAGTTGAGAGTAATGCATGGAGACACTTACATTTTGATGCGGGTATAGACGAGAATGCTCCCGCTCTGAGCCCGCTTCATGTCTTCCACTTATAGAAGCAGCACGGGAACCAACCTCCTCTCATCCCAAGAAGTCTTCGAAAGGTTCCGGGAGGCCAAACTCGGAATGTCCAACAACCAGGCAGATACACGTAGACAGCTCTCGCCATCGAGGTGGCTCGAGAATCCCACTTCTTCTCGGCCGGGTGTCTGGTCTCAGACCGATGGCTTGTTGGATCAAAGTAGATGACGGCCAAGGTATCTGAAGCCCAAAGTGAATCGGCGCATTGAGCGTCGGGAAGTTGGTGTGCTCGGATTCGGGGTGGTAGGTATTGAAGCCGGTGAGTTTCGTTCCGGAACCCTACGTGTTCGACTGCCGGGAAGGGTTCGACTGAGGATACCACGAGTACGCAAACCCAGAGACCCAATCGTCAGCAAACCTGAGCTTCAGCGAAGTCGCTCCGGGAGCGGTATCGACAGGTTGTTGAAAGGGTACAAGACGCGATGCACGACGGAACGCCACCAGGCCTGGGAAATCGTCGAGTCAGATCAGACCAGTGTCCTTGATATTCCCGCATGGACGCGTTCCTGGACCATAACGACATGGTCGAATCCGGTCGTTTCGTGATGCTATTCAGCTGGGTTACCGCTTTGCACTCCTCTCTGGCGGTGACATGCCTGGCCTTCCAGAACATCCGGGTGGTGACAGAAGGATTGTCGACGAATGCTTTCGGTGTGAAGTATCTCGGAGACGGTACAGCCCTAAGATTGTAGGGAAATCCAGGCAACGACACAGCTTGAGGAGGTGATCGGTAGAAGAAATGGCGAGGGCTAACCGCCAAAGATTGGTGGAAATGTGCCCGAGGGTTAAAAGTAAGCACCAATCTTGGTCAACCTCTGACGGAACCATCATCCAAAGTAAATCTTAAGAGTCCATGGAAGCCCTGGGGTTGCGTCGTGGCCCTGAAGAACCATGCACGACTGAGAAAGTCTCGAGAATGGACCTTGACGAGATTCTCTCTGGCTGGTGAAGGGAGAAGAAAGAAGTGTACCAGACGGATGTTCAGCCCATGGTCAAGTCACCAACATTCCATTGCTGGGACGCGGATTCGGAACTTCTCTTCGCTCTTCTTTTCGAGCTTTGAGGTTGAAACGGCCGAGGGTCCGGGACGAGTCGTGAGAGACCACGTATCATGGCCGTGCCATGTTTTGGGTGATTCAGAACATGGAAGAGGCAAGTCGTGCTTCTGTGATTGACGAATCCCAATGGATGATTTGATGGGGACAGCCAACGCTATGGTCGTTACTGGTGTTGAAGATTCGAGAGACGGATGGTAGAAGTCATCGTCTTTGATGTGGTAAAGGCCGGTAATAGGAAAGGCCACGACATCATCTCAAGCATGTAGGCTTCGATGCTGCTTGGAGGCCCGGCCATTTAGGTCATCCAGTGTCAGCTTCTGCATGTCTTTCTTCGCATAGTCGATGTTGTTAAAAGAGAGACAAGGTTGTGAAGACGGCCGACGTCGATCATGGCATGCTTTCCTAGTCCTAGCTCCGAGTTGAAGCCAGTGTATCTGGTTCGTACAAATGTACCAGCTTGGGCTCTGAGTAGTTCTTGAGCTCATCCATGGTGTTTGACCCCGCTGGTTTCGACAGACCCTCAATCAACCTGGCTGATGACTCGCGGCTCGTGGCCAGACTCTAGCCTCGTCCGAAAGTCGTAGCTTCTTCTTCTCAAGATCCTTGCACAGACTGCCTGACGAGTTGTCGCCATGGTAGAGTGTAGGTGCGTAGCTTCTCGGCGCTGACGCCCGCCACAGACGTGCAGATACTCCAGATTCAACAATGGAAAGAAGGATGGTTTGATCCATGGCGATGCCACGGGAAACTGCTGCATCGGACAGGCTCCGGATGGCTCCAGCAGCAGTAGGTGAAGGTGACAAAACGGATGTTTTCGACGCTGGTAGGCAAGAGTTCGCAGCTGCCATCAGGAACAAGAACACATCGAATCTTCATGCCGCAAGTGCCTCTCCCAGCACATGTAACTGTCCAGGGCGACCTTGTCCAGAATGTTGAGAGAATCTCATTCTTCTCATCCGGGCTGTGCCTCTTGGATATCGTCGGTATACCAACCTGAATCCGCTCCGAGTTAGTTTGTAGCTGTGTCTCAATTCAATCGTCAACTAACGCTTCAACCGACTCTGCAACGCTACCGGGGGTAGCAACGGTTCTTGAATCACTGCGCCGTGTGCCAACTCGTAGTGGCATCTCAAGGCATTCCCCGACCAAGTCTTTGCACTCTGTCAATACAGTCAATAAACAATTCCACGTCCACGTCGAGCTGCTTCTGATACCCACGCTGTCTGAATCATCCCATCGCTTCTCCAGCGACAAATTGGAGACTTCCCCAGTCATGATGATGGGCTCCCCGGGGCCCCAGGCCACATGGGGGAGAAGACTGCTACCGCAACTCCAGGACTGCCAAACATCGTCAGTTATCGAACCGCATCATGACCACGATTCAGCTCACTCCACATCACAACCCCGTTTGATCGAGAACGAGGCCGAGATCTCCTCCGTCTGCAAGAGGGGTGTTCTCCCCCGGAATGGGAGTCCCCTTGGCTGTGTTCAGCAGGTTATCCGAGTCCTCAGTCTCCGAACCACGTTGACGATCAGCTATCACTGTTAGTTAGCGAGGCTGATCTAGCCCGTCAGACGAGACATGTTTCTCACAGGTTATTTCGGGACTCTGACGCCGCCTCTCCCGGACAGTAGCTTCGCCGCGTCGGTCTGGACAGCCCGACCAGACATCAGATGTTCTTGTGCTCTCCTCATTCTGTCTGGATATCTTGTGATGATCCAGGCATGCAGTGCAAGGCCTTGCGAAGCTCGTAGCGCCAGGATCATATCTTCATTCTCCGAGACCTTTTTGCGGCACAAGGTAGCCGAGGCATCTTCACCTGGAATCCAAGCTGTTGGTTGATGGGAAGCAAGGAATGGATTACTTGCAGTTGCAGAGCACGTCTCTCACGCCATCATCGTGATGCTTGGTGAATGCTAAACTCCCAGATTCCGATCAAGATGGCAGTCGAAAGGGCCAGCAAGACAGCACATTCTGAGGAAGAAAGGGCCAAGAAGAAGAGATCCCGTTTATCCGAGAGATCAGGCGATGTGTCGGCCACAATCTCGTCTTTGAGTTGATGAAAGACCCGCTACATACGATTGTGTCAGTAAGAAGAAAGAAATCAGCCAGGTAGCGTCAAGCCACAAACCGAAGGCGACGAGAAAGTCCCTGAGGGAGTGCAGGGGGCACTTCCCCATATAGGCTCCTGTATTTTTCTTCCAAAAGGCACGTAAGAGTCCTGTGGAGGGACGGACATCACGTCCACTGGCTACATCAGCACCATCATCAAGCATCAATGTGAACTCGACAAACATAAAAGAAAGAAAAGGCAGCTCACCATCGTAACCTTCCCATTCGTCGACAAGGTCATGAAGGGAGAGTGTAGGGGAAGAAAAGGGTGAATCGATCCAAGCATCAATCTCCAAGGGAAGACGATACGCCGTCTAGATTTCCCGACAAGAGAACCCATCAGGAGCCATCGTTCTTCCTCCCAGATGGCTAACGCCGACCTTGAAGGAAGTCAGCAGATCCCACCAGGCATAGCGTGTAGAGGAAGAAGCTCGCCAGTACTTCATCGTCTCGCTGCAGAAAGTCATGAATATGAAAAAGGAAGAGATTCGAAATCAAGGTCGAAGAGATTTTCACCTAATGGTAGGGGAAGCAAAGGAGGAATCCCCCCTGAACGCGTCATAGAGCTGGCACGTGGTTACGCCACCTCCCAGCTGGCACCAATCAGCCACGGTTGATTTCCAGGCAACCGAAACGGATGGAACATGATGGAAGAAGGACACAAGAAGATGACCAAGGAGAAGAATCGGTAAAGAGGGGCGAGATACAAAGGAAAGGGAAAGGAGTGACTGACGAGCAGTGAATAGGTGGAAAGGACATCACTTTATACCCTCTCAAACATCCAGCAAACGGTGAAGCCGGCATCGGAGGGAAGGGGGATGTCATCTTGGGAGAAAGGATTCATCTTCTCGGCAGATGGCAAGAGGCACGTAGCCGCAGCAATTGGCCGTGGGAATTATCACCATGGTTGATGACGGCTACATGATGCCGTCCAACAACTCACAGTGTAAATCCGTAAACAGATTAACCGTAGTGAAAAGCGAAAGAAGAAGCAGTCCCCACGACAAGATTCATCCCTCACACACATCAAAGGCAAAAATCAAGAATGGCAAAAATACGACAGAGACAGGATTCGAACCTGCGAGGCCGAAACCATAGGTTATCGACAACCGAAGACGCAAAGTCTTCCGAGTTCAAGACCTACCCATTAACCACTCTGGCACTCTGCCGAACAGCGAAACCGCCAATTTTTTTACGTTATGAGCGGATTGCGTCGGGACGGTATCTATGTAGGTACCTTGTTTGAGCAAACGCGGTGGGTGGCTCAACGCTGTGACGCGGGGGAGACGATGCGGATTGACGTCAGTGGCGGTTCTTGCTTTGGAGGAGGATTAGGTGGCGAGGTTGGGGCTGTATTACTTTTGGTCGTTATGATGGTTGCCAGCCGGCTGCAATTTATCTACTGAGGTCAATGTCAAGTCTGCTTCTTTTGCTATTGGATGGGCGATTCCAGGCTGGGAGGGTGTTATACTGTAGTGAGGTTGTGGGGTCTAGGGTAGCGCACCTAAAGAGGAACGGATCCTCAACCGCACAAGACGATGGCGAACTCAACGCAGCACAAGTCTGTTGACGGCAAGGGCTCGATTCGTCGATGACGGATAATACTATGCAGTACTTCTGAAGCAGGAGAAAGGCATAAGTCGTTCGTACATACTAGACCTATCATGCACTCCTGCGGACTTTAATGCACGTCCATATGTGCATACATACAACAGGACATAGCCACTCCACGACCAAGTCCATCTCATCAGAACATATCAACATCAAGGGTTTGCAAACAGGTGCCTTGGCTGATATTCACTTTCAAGTCCTCCAAAGTGCTGCTTACCTATAACCTCATAAACCCACCCATTTACACATCCAGTTAAGCCCATCTCAACCACGCATCCTCTCCCACCCACATGGCACGCTCAACAACCACAATCACCACTCATTTGACACACCTCACACCAGCACAAAATCAAAAGCACGTGACACACGTCACAACTCCATTCAACATGGCTAAACATCACAGCCCCTTACCCTATCGATCCAGGGCCCAACCCCGAGCCAACCCCCTTCCTCACCCACTCGCTCACCCATATCCTCAAGCCAGCCCCCAATATATAATCCCACAACCATCCATCCCATCCCATCCCATCCGATCTCCGCCCCAGACAGATCCCCCCCCCCCCAACGCCCCTCGGCATGGTATAGATGTACACACTATTAAGATCCCCCAACGCTTCCGCCAACCAACATAGAAAAAAAAGAAAAAATAGAAGGGAAAAAATGAAGCCAGTTGGGGGGGGGGGTCGGGGACGTCTGAAATGGCGACCTGAAGAATGCGAAGCCCCCGAAACAAGACCCATAAAATGTCTGACGCACCAGACAAAAGGAAATAAGGTCAATGAAAGCCGACAAGGTCAACATCCCTTTTCACGTCCTTGGCCCCAAACGCCGCGCCACGCCACGCCACGCCACGCCACGACCTGATTCTTGTTTCGCGGCGGGCCGCTGGACGGTAGTCTTCGGAAAGGGGGGGGGTGGCTTGGTTCTATGAGGTCGTGTGGATCGGGGGTCTGAGACTTGGGTGGTTGGGTGGTGGGTGGCTCGAGGATTCGCTATCGTTGTTGGGACGTCGGCTCGCTTGCTCTGATGACTCGACGAGAGCTGACCATCCATCGTTGCTGATAAGAAAAGTTGATAATGAAGAAGAAGAGAAGAAGAAGAAGAGAAGAAGAAGAAGAGAAGAAGAAGAAGAAGAAGAAAAAGGCAAAAAAGAGAAAAACGAAAAAAAAAAAAAAAGAAGAGCCGGCTGGCAGCAATGACAAGACTTCAAAACGCAAACCCCTGCTCTATCAGCTTGTCGACGTCACCCCCCGCCGCAGCAACGGCCTTGAGCGCCGCTTCACTGAGCCTCCGTCTCCGCTCCTGAGCCTCCTTCTCGCGCCGAGCCTTGGTCTTGGAACTCCCGCTCGGAGCGACGCCCGTCATGAGCAGGGAGCCATCGTTGGGCGTAAAGTTGACGAAGCCGATGCCACCCTCGCCGCCTCCGCCGCCGAAAGCGCCGAGGCCGAGTCCCACGCCCGGATCGATGCCGAGACCGACGGCCGCACCGAGACCGCCGACGTCGGCGCTGAATGAGCCGCCCGTGCTGCTGACGTCGCGTGATCGTCGCTTGCGTACGCTGCATGGCGTCCCCGGCATGCTGGCGGGTAGACGGCCCGAGGCGCTCCGGACGGACGACACCGAGGCGCCCGAGCTGTGACGTGATCTCGGGGCCGAAGAGGAGATGCCAGGGCCCGGGTTGGGAGACGCCGACGGGCCGCGCTGCTTCCGTACCGGCGAGCACGACATGTGACGGGCTCCCGATGACTTGGCCCGTGGCGGACGGTGTTGACGCTCCGAGGCCGGGCCCTTTGTCGTATGCACGGGCGGCGGAGGCGGAGGAGGCGGGAGGTAGGTCTGGGCGTTGACGGCCAGATCGCCGACGGCCGAAGGGCGCGGCTGAGGCATATGAATCATGAGACCCGCAGCGTCCGAAACGGAAGCATATTCGTACGGTAGACCCGAGTGCTGCGCGTGGCTGGCCAGGTTGACGTTCCGGTGATGGCTGCTGGCGAACTCGCCCTCGACCGGAGGAAACATGGCCATGTCCCACCACGGAGCCTCCTGGCCGGCCGCGTACTCGCCCGGGCCCGCCGCTCCGGCCCACTGCAGCATCTGATCCGGCTGTTCTTGCGGGTTGGCGCTGGCCGGCGGTTGTCCGTGTGGCGGCGGCCACTGAGGAGCCATGTGGGAGAACTGGCCGGGCTCGCTCTTTACGCCGGGGGAGTCGATGGCCGTCTCGCCGTAGTAGCCCATTGGCGGCGGCGGAAGCTGGCCATCGTTGAAGGGGTCTTCGCAGAAGCCGTGGATGAAGTGGGAGCCGTCGGGCTGCTGGGTCGGCGAGATGGGCGTGTCGTCGTGCGCGACGGCCCTCGTTCGACCGCGTCTCTGCTTGGGCGGCTTGAGCTGATCATCCGGCTGTTGAGGAGGTTGTTGTTGTTGTTGTTGTTGTTGTTGTTGTTGTTGTTGTTGATGGTGATGATGTAGTTGCTGCTGCTCCAACGTCGGCGAGTCAGGCTGCTGACCAGGAAGAGGTTTCCGCGTCTTGCGCAGCGTAGTGGCCTTGCGAATCGTCGACGAGAGGGCCTCGACAAACTTGTTGGACTTGCGGCCCGGCGGCGAAGACGGATCGGGGATGGAGGTGACCAGAGCCGGAGCCACGGCATGCGGATGGACGGCCGCTGGAGCCCCTGCCCTGCCCCTGCCCCTGACGCCGCCGCCGCCGCCGCCGCCGCAGCTGCTGCCGCCGCCGCCGCGGCCTTCTCGGGAGAGTCGAGCGAGATGCCCTCGAGGCGTGATAGGTCCGTATCGGACATGGAGGCGCCGAGGGCCAGCTCGCGCGGGTCGATCTCGTGGCTGATGGCGGGCCCGACGTGGGAGCTGCTGGAGAGAAAGTCGAGCTCGTCGGCGGTGGAGACGCCCGAAGAACCGGTGCTGTCCGAGACGCGGTGCTGCTGATCGTCCATGAGGAAGAGCGAGTCTCCGGCAAAGGCATCGGAGCCCGGCGGCGGCGGCGGACCGGCTCCGGCGTCGAGATCGACAAACTGGCCGAACAGGTCTCCGGCCATGTCGCCCGAGCCGGGACCGCCGCCGGCGGCATCGAGGTCCTGCCAGTAGAAGCTGCCGTCTCGACTGCTGCCGCCGTCGGCGCGAAAGGGCATCGTCCAAAACGCCATGACGGGGTTGATCGGTGAGAGCTGAGCACGAGGGGCGCCGGCCCCCTTCAGGCCATGAGATGGTGATGATGATGATGAGACGGTGGAGAGCGAGGAGGAGAGCTGTCAAAACTCCACAAGTCTCGACAAAGGCTAGGGCGTCTAACGCTCGCTCCATGGGCGGCAACGGGGCAACCATGTTATTCTGTAGCGGCTGGAATGCGTGGCCGACATTCCATCCACGGCCATCTCGACCCCGGGGTGGGTCACGGCAGACGGCGAGATGGGAGAATGAGAGAGAGAGCCTCTCGCTCGAAAGGGCTATTAGCCTTTTGGGGGAGGGACGGAGTGGGTAGCATGGCGAAACCTTGGCGCCAGCCTTGCGATGCTTGAGCGGCCTGTGAAGTTGTCATTGGAGCTTGTGGGTGGATGTGTGTGTGTGTGTGTGTGTGTGTGTGTATGTATGTATGCATGTGTGTATCGAACGTATGTGAGTAAGTCGTCTTCATCGTCGTCTTCGTCCTTATCGTCGTCGTTGTCGTCGTCGTCGTCGTCGTAGTACATCTTCACTCAGTCTCTCCCGTTCAAGACAGCGTCGTCGGCCCGGCTCCTGTTTCACCCGGCAATGCCCATCCCCAAGCCAACCGACCCCAAGAGACAAGCAGGGAGAGAGACAGGCGACACATGGCCTGGCGCCGTGAAACCGACGAACCCCCCCATTGACTCATTGTTCCCCCTCAATCTCATCGACGGCCGATCATGATGCGTTCCGGTCGTCGCCTCGGGCCTCTCGACGGCCGTCTCATCAGCCTGCGATAGACGCAATACGCACGGCCATTATGCTGTGTGGATCGGCCATCTCGTGTCACACGGCTCGTCTCCACCTGGATCGCACATACCAGTTGAGCCAGACGGGCCAAACAAGATTTTTCTTGGGCTGATTTCTGCCGCCACCGATGGCTTCGCTCTTGTGTTGGTGTGGAAGAAGAAAAAAACGGAGAAGGGAGAGGGGGTAATAGGAAAAAAAAAAAAAAAAAAAAAAAAAAAAAAAAAAGAGAGAAAACGGGTCCGATCCAACGGGAATCATCAATCGTGCTTTGGGGACTCGTCGTATGTACATAAGTTGAGAGTGAATTGAGGAGAGGGAAAAGCCAGGGACAGCTGAGGTCTCAGGGATCTGGTGGTTTGGGAGGCTTCTTGTCTCTTCTCCTGCGCATCCTGGGCCGTTTCTGAACGACGGTTGAGCACTGAAGCGCGGCCTCGGTCGAGGTGCGAAAGGCGAGCAGAGTTCTGCTTCCAAGAGGTTGGCTAGCCATGGCCACCTCAGCCATGACCGCCTCGTCGCAGAATCCCTCGTCAGCCTCAATATCGGGCGCCGGTCCATCGATGGGAAAGGAGAAGCCGAGGGGTGATGAAGAGGCGGCGATGGGGTCGGGAAGACCAAAGTCGATTGATGATGCACTTTCTGTCGAGTCGGCTGGTCGGAGGGTGGCAAGAGGCTGTTGGATCCCCGTCGGCTTGGTGGTCAAGTTGGAATATCTCGCCATCAAACGAGCGACACGGCCAGTTTCGCGACGGGCCAGCTTCCGACGCATTCGCAGCACATCGTGCTCCTCTGGCTGCATGCTGAGTTCGCCGACGAGAGCTTCGATGGGCGGCTGCGTCGGCCAAGGCTGAAGGGCGTCTTCGACGAGGCGGACTTCGTCGCGAGCCGGCTCAGGCGAAGCGAGAGGCCCTTCGCCGTGGCGGTCCATGGCGGCTAAGCCAGCATCATGGAGAAGATGGTGGTTGTGGTGGTGAGGAGAGATAATTTGCAGCGGGCCGACGCGATTTTGTCGATGCTTGTTTCGCTTGCCTTTTTTTTTTCTTTTTTTTTCTTTTTTCTTTCCCCCTTCCCTCTCGCTCCGTGTCTGTCTCGGGATCTGCCTCGAGTGGCGAGACGCCTGTTTCTTGTCCACGCCGAAGGAAGGGAAGGGAAGGGAGGAGGGAAGAGAAGGATGGCTGGATGACTGGAAGCGAGGGGCAGAAAAAAAAAAGAGATTTGATCAAGATTGATCCTGATGGTCGGGACGCAGACAAACGATAGATGGATGCATGTCCCGATGGTTAGGCGCGTGCATGCGTCGAACAAGGATGCATCGATCCGCTCGCTGGGAACTGCTGGGGCTGGGGCTCAGCCTGGGGGGAAGAATCCTGGGCCAACTCCGCCCGCTGGGGCTGATGTTCATCCGCTGGGACGGGTTGCCTGACCCCGTGTCCCCTGGGCCGATGCCACAGTCTGTGATGAGTTGGACACTGTCCGGCTCGCCTGTTGTTGCTTCTAAAGTACCGTATCAAGTTGAGAAACTCCGCACCGTACCTCACCACCGTTGACCACCCCTGTCCCGCCGACCCGGATCATGGCGCCAAGAGAGTCGGTTCTCAGCAGCCCGCCGGCAAAAGGTCGTCGTCGTCGTCGTCAGTTGACACCGAAAACGGGCCTGAATCCCTTTGTGTAATGACGTCGAGCGGGGGGGATAATCATGTCAGCCTGGTACGACGGCAGCGTCCATTGGACCATGCACTGGACGGACGCTTACATACGAAATTCGTCCATCCTGGGCTTGAGCAACGCGCCGTCAACAAACTCGACTCATCCAAAATGTCTGGCCATCATCATCATCATCATCAGCAGCAGCAGCAGCAGCAGCAGCAGCAGCAGCAGCAGCATTTCTACCCTCGTCCGTGGACCCTTCATTCAGCCTTCAACATCATCCCCCTTGCCCGTCTTCGGCTTACTGACCTCGTCCCGACAGCTCCTCCCACGGCGGCTAACGACGCCGACGCGCGGCACTATCCGTCTCAGCATCAGCACTACCCACCGCCGCCGCCGCCGCCGCCTCCCTCCGACCCATCCCGCTACTATCCGTCGCCTTCGCCTCCGGCCCCGATCTCGGCCCTACCTCCGTCGCCGCTGTCTCACTCCCAGGCCTCTCCGCCGGCCCAGAACGGCGCTTACCCTCCGCCACCGCAGGTTTCGCCGCCGCAGTCCCATTCCTACCCGCCGCCTCCTCCGTCTTCGTTTCATCACTCGCCCCCGCCACAGCAGCATGCGCCTCTTGCCGTGAGACCCGCTCCGATCACCCCGGAGGCCCGTCAAACGTTTCCTCCGCCGCCGCCCCGCTTCGAGGCTCCACCCCAGGCCCGCTTCGAGGCCCCGCCTCCGGCCTCGGCCGTCCACCCGGAAGCCGGCGGTTATCCGCCCGAGAAGACGGTAGCCGGCTACCCGCAGGAGAAGGCTGCCGTCAACCCGCCGGAAAAGTCGCCTCCCGTCCCTGACGACCAGCTTGACACCAGCAACCCGGCCAACCTGCAATGCGGGGCGCCGCCGGCCTCTCACTTCGTCGGCGCCGGGGCCGTCATCGACGACGTCGGCACATTCAACGGTGGCAGCTACCGCATCAGCCACCGCGATACGAATTCCATCTTGACCGTCCAGCTCGCCATGGGCTGTCCCTTTGACTCTAGGGCAGGCAAGGCCTCGTCGTCTCCTCCTTGATGCTCTCAGCTGACCATGATTCACAGGCGTCATGATTGCCATGTCTCCCACCATCACTCTCAGGGGACAAATCAAGTTTAGCGTCAAAAAGGTCATTTCCGGCGCCGACGTCAACATGTCCAAGTACATCGGCCCCGGCGAGCTGCTCCTCGGACCGCATATGCTGGGCGACATTACCAGCATCCGCCTGACGGGCAACGACACGTGGAACGTCGGACACGACGCGTACTTGGCATCGACCCAGGGCGTCATCAAGGATCACAAGCGTCAGGGGTTGGGCAAGGCCATCTTCAGCGGCGAGGGCCTCTGGATTTACAAGATAAGCGGCACCGGTATCATGTGGGTGACGAGCTTCGGGGCCATTATCCGGAAAGACGTGAGTCGTCTGTACGTCTCTTCTCTCTGTTCGACCAGCTCACGTGAAAGTAGCTCGCCGAGGGGGAAAAGTACATGGTCGACAACGGCCATCTGGTGGCGTGGAACACAAAGTACGTGCTCGAGCGGGTGGCTTCGGGCGGCATCATCTCCAACCTTGCTGCCGGCGAGGGGCTGGTGTGCAAGTTTACCGGGCCGGGAAGCATCTTTATTCAGACGAGGAGCGCGGTGAGTCGATTTCTTGCGAGAAGAGATTCGAGACTGACGAGTTGGCAGAAGGCTTATGCGGGTGGGCAGCCGGTTCAGGGTTGAGGAGAGTCCTGGCAAACCTGAAGAAGAGGAGGAGAGGAGGAGAGGAGGAGAGGAGGAGAGGAGGAGAGGAGGAGAGGAGGAGAGAAGCAGAGGAGAAAGTGGAGGACGAGAGATGGCTCGGTGGCGGTGCGGTGCGGTGCGGTGGCCATGGCTGGCTTGACTCCCAGCTACCACAGGCTGATCAAGGCCTGAAGAGCTCAAGAGACGAAAGACAGCAAGCAGTACCTACCTACCTACCTACCTACCTACCTACCTACTTAACCCAAGCCATGCTATCGTCCGATTCCACCGTCTTGATCCCGTCACGTGCGTCCTGACGAGGCTGCCACCTTCCATCCCATCGCAGCGGCTCGCACCTCCCTCTCACCAGAAGCCATCCTCTCCTTCTCGCGTCAGCCTCGGCCGTTTTCTCCTCCAAAGCCTCGTCAGAGCCTTTCTCTGCCTCTCTCTCCAGACGAAAGCAAGTCTGTGGCCTCGCGTCAGCGTTTGCCCCCCTTTTTTTTTGGACCTTTTAAGCTTATCGCACGCCCATCCGTCAGCGGCCGGGAATCACAGCGACTCCTTTTGCTAAGACGCCTTTCGCTCTCGAGATTGGAGGAAGCGTTGCTGGTCTATCTGCTGAACGAAGATTGTGTCGAACAGCGCGAAAAGGCGGCCAGCGAGCGCTCCAACAGCTTGCTTCAGCGGTCCAAGTGGAAATGACCATGTGAGTCGTCGTCGTCGTCGTCGTCGTCGTCATCGTCGTCTTGGTCGTCGTCTGGCTGGCTTCGACGGTCAGGCTCAGGCTCAGGCTCACTGCCCCGTTCGTCTTCAGGACAGTTGCTCCCCCCGCCTCCAAGCCGACGGCTCGCTCTGCTGCTCCCAAGACGAAGAGAGATGGGTCGGAAGAACAGCGCATGCCGACAAAGCTCCTCGAGGCGTTGAAGAACCCAAATTGGCGCCAGCGACGCAGCTCGTCCGAGTCGTCGAGTAACGCCGACCTCGAAGTCACGAGCCACGCGAGGAGCCGCAGTCGCTACTCGACTTCGGGCTCTTTTGACTCGGACAAGGTCGAGCCTGATAACATCAACAACCGCAAGATTTCGCCCATCGACCGCCAGTTCAACACGCGCAACGTCGCTGCTGCTGCTGCTGTCACTGCTAATCACGCCCCTGTTCGCCAAGATTCAGTCGATGACAGGCGCGATGAGCTATCGGGGCTCTGCCACGTCATGCGGCACCAAAACTTGGATCCTTCGCTCTGTGGCGGCTACGGTCCTCAGTTGTTCGAGTTGACCCTCGTCGACGCAGACGACACGGCTGGCGTTGTCAACTCGTTGGGAAACGCTGCCGGCGTCGTCCATGCGCTTACTGGCCTGGCGTATCCCGTGCCGCTCGCCATGATCCGTCGTTTCAAACCGTTGGAGGGTAGTAAGGCATCGTCGTCGTCGTCGCCGTCGTCTTCGTCGATTCCCGCCGAGCATCAACGGTCGGCCATGATGTTCTCCGACGAGAACCAGACGTCAGGCCAGGTTCGGAGAGGGCAGCAGGTCAGCCGAGATTTGGCCTGGGAGAAAGTCATCAAGAAGCTCAACAAGTCGAACGGCAGCGTCTCGAAGGCTCGTTCATCGCGCGACAGCGGCTACGGAACGGCATCTGGGTCGGAAGAGCAGGCGGCCGAAGGTCCACCCTTCGTCTCTTACCGTCATCCCGTGTCACACGGCGGTCGACGAGTGTTGCGAGAGCAGACGGCGTCGGATCATTCCATCACGTACGGGCTCGAGGGTGCCTGTCGCATTATCGAGGCGCAGCCTGTCGCACCGGCCAAAGAGCCTGTCATATCAGAGGCCTTTAAGTTTCGTCATGACCTGAATCCGAAGGCCAGGGAGTTTCTATCGTCGCCGACTTGGTCGCAGCAGTCGCTCGGGAAGACTGGCGAGGCGCCCATGATGACGACTCAGCCCACCCCGGCCGAGAAGGTGACGATGACGCAGCTTCCCGCCGAACCCTGTCCCCTGTACGGGCCCATGTCGATGCCATATCATCAAGCCTTGATCCCCTTGCCGATGCCGCAGCCTCCCGGGATGCCGGGGACTCTCCAGCCGCTACGGCCGCCCCCGTTGGTTGGTCTGGGCAACCGACTGCCACCGCAGCCGAGCTGGACGAACGGAGCGGGACAGGGCTTCGGAACGGGTCCGATGGCAGGGCCGCCAAACGTGGATCGTCCGGCGCCGGTGCCGAAGCCGCGGGTGCCCAACGCGTGCGACCAGCAGGCATACGAGGCGTACATTGAGCAGCGCAAGGCGACGGAGCCGGGATACGCCATGGAGTGTCGGCTCCGACAGCAGAGGAGGGCCAAGAGGGGGCATCCGGGACGGGTTCAGTATGAGGCGGCGCAGCTGTTGATGTTGAGGGGTAAGGCTTGAGGGGTGAGGCTTGAGGGATGAGGCTTTTTAGGCTTCAGGGGTGATGCTTGAGGGATTAGGCTTTAGGGGTGAGGTTTTTTGGGGTCGAGCATGCTTGTCTTGGGTTTATGCCTTTTTATCTTATGGGGTGGCGGGGGGGTGTTAAAGTCGATGTTAGGTAGGCGATGTAGTGTTATGCTTGCGCTTGCTGAGGGTGAGAAGTGTGTGTCTGTTTGAAGGAGAAGGGGGTTGAAGACGTAGTCTTTGTGTATGAAGCAGGGAGGGTTAAGAGCAACTGCTCTTTATCGATGATTTTGTCGGGTTAATGTTGCTGGGGGGGACTCGTTTCGTGGTGCTTGTGTCTTGGACTCTAGAGGTCGGTGTTGGACTTGATTGTGGTCTACTTGGAAGTATGACTACTCTTTGTACATGTTCTTCTATCGTGCTACTGCTACCTAAGGCTGGCTTCATTTACGACATGTCTTACTATGACGGCCTTGGACTCGCAGAGGTCGGTGTTGGACTCTATTGTAGTCTACTTGCAACTATGACTACTCTTTATCACATGTTATTCTCATCTTGCTACTACTGCCTTGGACTCGTAGAGGTCGGTAGTAGACTTGATTGTAGTCTACTTGCAACTATGACTACTCTTTATACATGTTATTCCATCTTACTACTACTACCCACTCTCCTCCTAACCTCTCTTCCACCACCACTACCCAACCTCCCCCCATCATCTGTCTATCCTCTCATCTCACTCACTTCCCCGTCCCTCGCAGTCCCTCATTCTCATCCTACTACCACCGCCATCAACCTTCTCCCCATCTCCCCATCTCCCCATCTCACCACCTCACCACCTCACCCCCTCACCACCCCCCTCCCCTCCCTCCTCTCCCCCCCAACAACAAGCCAGCCATCCCCCCCCAACCAAAAACCCAGCCCCAACACCAAACTCGACCACCCCCCAGCCAACCACCCGCCCAACCCCAACAGATCCCTCTTAAGATGATCAGCCGCGTGCTCCAGAAAGGCATCCCAAGCCCCTCCCCCTCAACGTCTCCCCGCACCCCGCCAGCGGACAGCACAGCAACGTCGGCAGCCTGACTCTCGTGTGGTGGGCTCTTCGCGATAGGCTTTCTTGCAGGGATGCTTGCGGTTTGCGTGGGGGGGCGTTGAGGGGGAGGAGGTGTTTATGCGAGCGGATGACGTGCGAAATGTAGAGATCTTTTCTGTTAAAGACTCGGCCGTTGTCGGGCAGGTTATCATCCCTCTCCTTCACCATGGCCACCTTGCCGCAACCCCCCTCGACACAAACCCAAGCCTCCTCCCTCACATGAATGGTATTGATGTGCCTCTTCCACTCGTTCTTCCCCGGGAACTCGCTCACGCACCCGGCCGCGTGAAACAGGCAGGGGAACATGTTGTGCGCGTATCCTCCATCCCCACGAGGCGACGACGACGATCCCCCCCCGCGCCTCACCCAGCTGCCTACCGCCGGCTCCGCGCCGCATGGTGGGGGGAGGGGCCGAGGGAGATGCATGGGCGTGAAGCCGTAAGAGGTCGTCGTCAGGTCAGTGGTGAAGATGGGCTCGTCCCTTTCATCTCCGTGGCCAAAACAGCCTCCCGATGGAAACGACGACATTGTTTATCCCACCGGTTCTGAAGAATGGGAGGGGGGAGAAAAGGGGGAAAAGGGGAAACCCTCGCTCTTTAACCACAACCTTATGGCAACCTTGAAGGAACAGACAGCAAGTAGGTATCCCCCTTGTCCCCTGCCCCCCCCAACCCTGATTTCCACATGTCCAGTTTGCAAACCGACGACGATACGATATCACCAAGACCCTCCCGTCTTTTCTTTTCTTTTTCCTCTTCTTATTATCCCGTCTTGCGAAGCAGGTCCCACGTCCTTGCTCGACAGCGCACGTTAGACGCACCAGCCATGAGCTCCAAGAAAACAAACAGGTCGAGAAGCATAGACGTTTTTTTTTTATTTTCATTTTTATTTTATTTTCCCGCATGTTGCCTCTTCATCACTAAGCCATCTCACCTCTTATCAAAAGAAATCATGGCCGTGGCGTCCCTCTCGCTTGGGGTCCTTGTTGCTGGAGAGGGGGGCATCGACTATAGGGTAGACTCTTCCGAGGCATATGTATTGCATGCGTACTCCTCCATGGGCTTTCTCTCTGCAGCTGGCTTTGTGCCGGTGGTGCGGCTGGAAGACGAGATTGAGCTTGCTGGTATTCTCAAGGCTTTAGCGGCGTGTCCGTTGCTGACGTGCTGTTTCTCACTTGACCGATGATGCACAACTGGCTGTACCATGTATGCTCATATCATCAAGATAGTATCAAGATAGTATTCGCAATAGACAGCATCTCCTCGACATGTAAGAATACCAAACAAACCAGAAATCGTCATTGTCTCGGCGCCTCCGCTTCCGGCTTTCTTCCAGAGATCCATGTCCGACCCCTGCCGACCGACGTTGCACGGCTCCAAACCACCACCAACCTCGCGGTACCTTGCAGCGGCCAGACCGACCCAGCTTCACCGAGCGGACGAGGTCCCGCGGCCAGCCTCTCGTCTCGGATCGCAGCCTCGACTTCCGCGTCATTTTGGAAGCCGGGTGTCTCGCACTCGGAAACGTTGGCCGTCGTCCCGGGATCCCTGGTCTGCGTTATGCCAGCGAGTCGTCGTCATCGAGGTCGGATCTGTTCCTCTTCTTTGTCCTTGTCCTTGACCTTCTCATTTCTCCTTCGTTTCCTCCTCTTCCTCCTCCTCGCTCTCTGCTGCTGCCACGTGCTCGACGGCACAATCCCGTTCACACCGAGCGTGGTGACACTCGAAGCAGCAAGACGACGTCTTGAGATTCATCATGGTACAGCATCGGCACTGCTCCCTCCCGCGTCAGTCAAAGCCCCCCCAACCCATTCAACCGACGGGGAAATACGCACGCAAGTCCACATGTACGCCTGCGTCTTGGCCGCCTTCTTCCGTGGCCGTCGTCGTCGCCCTCCGCCGCCGTTGACGGGCCGTTTCTTGTCCCGGCCATCGGCCTCTCCGACCGCCGGCCTCGGCATCTCCGGCCGCATGTCCTCTTGATCCTTCCAGTCGGCCATCATCTTCTTGGCCAGTCCGTCTCTGCCGGTGAGGTGGTTGTCGATATGATCGCATCTTCTGGTCCACGAACTGCCCCGGCCGTCGCCAATGTCCACCACGCCAACGCAGAAGCCGCACCAGAAGCGCGGACCGCAGTGACGCCCCAATCGACAGGATTCCACCCGGTCGTCGATGCTGCTCCCCTCGTGCATTCCGTGATCCTTTTGAAGGTGGTTCCGGAAGCTCTCTCTCCGATGACAGACGCGGCCACAGCCCGGTTCGTCGCAATCCCACTTCTCCAGAACCAGATGCTGGCTGCTTTCATGTCGTTTCCAATCGTTTTTGCTTCCGAATCGTTTGACGCAGCCCCTAAAGGTGCAGCCGTACGGCTTCTCGTGCCTCTTGATATGCTTCCTGCGAGACTCGTCAGCCATGCAACGACTCTCGTCTGTGGAAAAATTACCTACTTAAGCTCGCACGACCGGTTGAAATACTTGCCGCAGTCCGGCTCGCGGCACCTCCAGCCCTGGCCATCGTCCGAAGCCGAAGCCTCCGGCAGGTTCCCTCTGAGAGCCGTCTGTAGGAAGGGCTTCGGAAAGGTCATGAGATGCTTGACAATATCAGTCGGGTCCGTCATGGGGCTGACCATGTGCTCCGGATGTGCCGCCATGTCGAGTCCGTCGAGGTCCCAGCTAGGGCCGTGATTCATGGGCTGCGTCGACGGGAGGGATACATCGTCATCCGTGACGCCGCACGGAAACAGCCAGTTCACGTCGGGTGCATCGCGGGCGAGGCTGTCCAAGACGTCATCGCCAAAGGGCCCAGCACTCAGCGCTTGCGGATGAATGTAGGGCGTCTGTCGAGCCGCGAACATGGGCGTGGTCGTCGGTGGTTGAAGAGTAAAGGCCACGGGATCGACATCGAGACGGGCCAGCGGCTCTGGGCCAGCAGTCATCGGGCTCGGATCAACGGAGGCTGCCTGCTGTAGAGACCGAGGGGACTCGTCAGCTCGAGTAGAGGCGACGGGACCGAGCGAGTCTCCCACGCCCTCCAAGTCGTTTCTCGGCCTACAAACAAAACCATGAGCGGAACTAGATTCAAGGGTAAAGATTGGGGGTGAGGGGGGGAGAAACTGACCGGTAGAGGTACTGTCTGTGATCGTGATCCGACTTGAGCTCGACCTTATGAGAGCGTTGCAGATGAGAACGAAAATTGTCCGCCCTGGGCCACACCTTGGGCCCCTTACTGCCCGGAGCGCAGTAAGGACAGACAAAAGACCGGCCCGGCAGATCGTGCTCGCCGTGAACGGACCTCTTGTGACGGACGAGGTCGTTTGCCGTGCTGAAGCCCCTCTTACCCTTGGGACAGTTGGCGTAGGGACACTTGTGAGACTTGAGATGACGCTGCTTGTGCTTCCTTGTATGCGTCAGCGGGAGTGGAAAAGAAGGGATGGGATGGGGGGAATTCACTTGAGTTCACCCTGACTCTTGACCCAGGCGTTGCACTCGTCACAGTGATAACCCGGCTTAGCCAGATGGGCGTCGAGATGTAAACGACACTCGCCCATGACGTGGCCCATCTGGGCATCCAAGAGCATATCATCACCGCCATGGACCGAGGCACTGGCTATGCTGAACGACTGGCTGACGCTGCCGTATGCCGAGTCACCGGGAAGAGTGGCGCAGTCCGAGGGCGAGCCTGCGCTCCGGTAGTCGAGAAAGGCGGCGAGGTGGGACGAGGAGGCGTCCGAGGAGGGAAGGACGGCGTGGAGACCATCGTGGAGACCGTTGTGGGAGGCCGGGCCCGAGGGCGGGATGACGCCGAGCGGGACCCACGGATCCATCTTGGCGGGCGTCTCGGCGTAGAAATTGATGATGTTCCATGGCTGAGGGGTGGAATCGTCTGCGTACAGCGGCGGAAGCTGTTGAGGAGGAAGAGGAGGAGGAGGAGGAGGAGGAGGAGGAGGCTCCATGACGGGCGAGAAATGAGGCTATCGTGGAGGCGAGTCGAGGACGAAGAGATGGAAGAGCAGGCAGGCTTGTCTGGTCGTAGGTCTAGAAGGTCTAGAGAACGGGCCTGAAGGCAGAAACCACTGGATACCTACCACCACCGACTTTGTCGGACGGCTGGCAGCAGCTGGAAGCCCTCCTTGTATCTTCTACCTCCCCCCAAACCCATCCCAGTCGCAGCCCGCGAGTTATCGAAACCCAGCAGGTCAAGTCGATAGGTACCCGCCAGACCCCCTCCGCCGCTTCCACCCAGCGCGTCCCCCACTAACACCGTTCCCGTACCGTTTCCCCTACCTCACGCTAAGACGTGACCCGTCCCGTGGAAGCCTCCTGCTGCCAGCCGGGGGTACCTCGACGCGCTCGCCTCACTTTTGCGTGGCCCCCGCGCGGGCCATGGTCCAATCAGCGGCGCAGTCGGTGAGGGCGCTGCTGTGGCTGTTGGGGGAAGGGGAGGGGGGTGGGAAGGAAGATTGGCTGGTGAGTGTGGCTGTAGGGTATGTACGGCCTCGGATGGGGGTGGGAGTGGCTGTTTATGAGGATGAGGGTGGTGCATCGTCAGCAAGTGTATTCGTCTAGTCGTTTGAACTTCTTTAGCAGTCGTCATATTCCATGGTACCTGGTAGCTTCGATCGATCGGATGACAAACCATCACATCAATCCGGGCCGCAACTCTTCCGTCTCACTCCAGCTCCCATCTCCCATCTCCCGCTCCCACGACAACTGGCACACCACCAACCAACCAACCAACCAACCTCGACTCAACCACCATCCACGCAAAACCACCAAGAATCCCCATCACAACTCCCAGAAACACCATCACCACAGACCTCCGTCTCTCACACTTTCAGCATCTGAGCCCCATCCCCTCCTCCTCCTCCTTCGTTTTCGCCCGCGTTTGCTTCAACCCTGCTTCCCGCTCCGTGACTACAGGGCAACCCCCACCAACCACGCCACTTCAAACGGAACCGGAGACTCACCATCAAACGTGACTGGAATACCACGTCAATGAGATTATCAACAACCTCGTACACGTAATATTCCTGACAAAAATCATCTCTCTCTGTCTCTGTCTCTTAACGACCACCCCCCCCCACGCCCATCTGATCAAACCCGTCGATCTTAAACCCGTCTTCTCCCAAAGCCGCCTCTCCTGGCTCCTCATCCAGCTCGACCTCTCTCGCTACTCTCTCCAACGTAAACATCTACAAACTCACCGCGGTTCCGAAATCCCCGGCAAGCCGAGTCGCAACAAGGTATCGGCTGCTCCCTTCCGATCCCGTCCTTCCGGCTCCTTCAGCTGACCCGAGGAAGATACATTTAAGAACAAAAAAAAAAAAAAAAAAAAAAAAAAAAAAGAGCAAAAGGAGGGTGGGGGTAACCCAGCTTTACTCCCGTCCGAACAGTTCACCATGTGCGACTGGGAAGAGTTCCTCTTTACCTGCAACCACTCCGCCCTCCGGCTCAAGTCCTTCTGCCACTTTGCCCGCAACGACCCTTTTCACCAGTGCTACGGTGTCAAGGTGCTGCGCAACTCGTGGCAGCAGGGAGTTTTGTGCGACAAGTGCGCGGCCGAGCGTCAGGCCGCCTTGGTCAAGGCTGCTGCCGCTCAACGACCCGTCAGGTAGGGGATGGATGTAAGATGGGACAGACGTGAGAGCCGTGAGAGCCGTGAGAGGCGATATCGATGGGTAAAAAAAGCTCCACGGGCGGGAGGCAAAGGACTAGAATAGACAGAATCAAAGGCTCTCGGTTTGGTGGTTCCCATAAATTCGTAGAGAACTCACATGCCATAGCCCGGGATACTCTCTCTGACGAGCCCCCTTCTCGATAGCTTCATTCTCTCGACGCTCTGCTTACCCTGGCGGCGTCGCCGAGAGCAAACAGGCCCGAGTCGGAGGTCATCGGCAGCCAGCATCGGATGCACCACGACGAACACATGTCGAAAGCTTTCTAGAAGACGCCAGAGCGGCCTTCGGTGATACGGACGACGTCGTCCGACGCGAGACGGCAGCCGAAACTTGCCGCCATGGATTACAGGAGCACGCACACTTCGGGATTCAGCAGTCGACATGGGGTGCCACTCCGAACGAGGTTTGCCCATGCAGACAGCCGTCAGGACGGCGGGCGAGGCTTCCGGATGCGGTGGAAGCTCGCGGTGAGCTGCCATTGGCGTGCATAAACATCAACGTAGTTTCGTGGCTGAACAGATGACGGGGACAAACACAGGAGAGAGCGCATCACGAGGGAGAATGGGTCGATTTGGACCTTTATTCCATGTTGGTTGCGCCCTCGACGATGCCCACAACGTTGTATCGCTTTGAGAAGAATGTGATCCAATCGTCGAGCACCCCCTTTTCCTTGTCGTCGAGATCTTTCCACTCGGGGCTGACGTCCTCGGCCTTGGTCGACGACTTGGCCAATGCCCTGGACGCATCCTTGCCAGCGAAAACTAAGTTCCAATGAATGAAAGCTCTTCCGGGTGTGAAGAGAATGATTCAGGATCAACCAGGGACGTACCGTGATAGGAGCCGCCGGGCTGGTAGGCCTTGTTGCCAGTCACGTCGTAGACCTTGCCCTACAACAATTCGTGAGAGAGATTCGCGAGACAGACTTGATTGACTCACCTTGATGGCGACGTAGCAAGTCTCGCCGTCGGCGCCTCAAGTGAAACCCGTCAGTAACCACAGACAAGACAAAAAAAAAAAAAAAAAAAAAAAAAAAAAAAACAAGGTCCATACCGTTGGCTTTGGCCAGCTGCTCCAGCGAGATAGGATCGTCTTTCGGAGGGTCCAGCTGGACAGGGACTTTGGGCTCGAAACGAGGGGCCATGATGATTCACACGCTGAGCTGCGTCTACTGTGCAATCATCCGAAAGAGCCGTCGAGATGGCGATGATGATGGTCGAACTGACTTGAAGCCGAGTCGATGACGATGGGGTCAAATTGCCGCGCCCCGCCTTCCACGGACTATCTCGCTCCGGCCACCGAGAGTCATCATCGGCACAGCTACCTACCTACCTATCTTATCTTATCTGCCGATCAACCTCTTCGCCGGATGGAAAAGCTGGCAGCTCTTAGACCAACAGCATGAGGCCATCGTCGTCGGGTCTCACGGCGTCTCTCCGCCCACGCCGGGTCCCGTGTTTCGGCCGCACTCTGCCGCCGTCTTTCCGTCCTGCCTCCCGCTGCTGGGCCGTCTCCGAACAGCGTCGTCACGCCTCGTCGGACCCTCCCGAGCTTCCTCCTTCACCTCCGCCGCCGCCTCCGAAGATGACGAGGGGCCAGTATCTCGGCAACCTGCTGCGAATCAGCTTCAAGAATCTGTTTGTGGCGTTGACGCCGGATGGCATCCGCTCCGCCTACCGCGGCTCGCCAGGCACCACCATCACGGCCTTTTCCCTGTGAGCCGAAGTGCCCATCGCCGGGAGCAACGGGAAGACAATGGGATGGCTGATCGAGTCCTCTTCTCAGCCTTCTTCTTTTCATCTTTTTCTCTTATCTTGGCTACAAGTCGGTCATGGAAGTCTTTTACTCGGACGAAATCTGCCGCTATCCCGAGCCCGTGGCGACGTCGCTGCGGCGGGCCATATACTACAGCACGATCCGTCCCGACAAGGAATGGGCGCTGAGGTACTTTAAAAAGGCCATGGAGCAGTGCGTCGAGATTGGCATGGACCCATTCTCGGATGAGGTGCTCGGTATCCGCATCCAGGTTGCCGGCTGGCTGGAGCAAAACGACGAGCCCAAGACGGCGGTGCGGGTCCTGGAAAAGGTACTGGAAGACTGCCAGAGATGGGTCGGCTACTTGGATCAGTGTGTCAAGGATGGCAAGGTAGACGATGCTGGCAGGTATCGAGGCAGCACCTCGACGACGACGACGACGACGACAACGGCCGACGACGTCAGCCCGGCGGCGGAGACGCTATGGCGCAGAAGAGAGCGGCTCCTTCAAAAGGCGGTCGGCACCAGCGTCAAGCTCGGCGGCCTCTACGCCGACAAGCGGGTTCTCATGCCCGAGATGGCGCACGAGCGATTGGTCTGGGCGGTGCAGACGTCACTGAGCGAGCTGCAGAGGAGGCAGCGCGAGGGTCCCAAGGCGGGAGAGGAGGGCTGGCTGACGATGGAAGAGATGGGCGCGGCCATGGAGTCTCTCGGACAAGACTACGCCAGTCGAGGACAGTGGCAGCTCTCGATCCCGCTCTACTTCCAGGCGCTGCGCATGTGTGGAGACGCGTGCCAACGGACCGTCATCATGAACAATCTGGCGGTGTCTTTTGCGTCACAGCCGTTATACGCGCCCAAGTCTCCGACAGAGGCGTCCGGGGGAGAAAGGGACGAAGCATCGGGACCGGTCGAGGCGTCGGAAGCGACCCGATGCCTCCTCGAAACTCCCGTACCGATGACTCGACAACAGAGCCTCGAAGCAGCCCTCAACTGGGCACGCAACGCTCACAAACACGCCGTCGACGTCAAGGGCGAAGAGAGAACGGCGACGTGCGACGAGGCGTGCAACACGGCACTATGCGCCTGGGCCGACATCGCCGCTCAGCTGGGGATGGTGGATGAAGCCCGGTCCAAGTACGTCGAATGTCTGGAGATGGGCCGCAAGCTCAACTTCTCGGATGCCTCGACACACGCACGAAAGGGGCTCGTCGAGCTCGAAAAGAGAGTCAAGCTGGCCAAGTGCTGAAGTGAACGGCTGGCCGCAAAGGGCAAAGCCGCAACCAACTGCGGGCTGGAAATGAACGGTTGGCTTGCAGACATGGTTCACGAGACCAACGGGCCCACGAACGAGAATGCGAGCGGGAGGGTGCATCAGTCGTCTCCTTTTCTTCTTCTTCTTCCTCCTCTTTTATTTTCCCTCTCTCCTCATTATTCCCGTGCCAGACCCTTGACCGCAAGTCCCGACCCGTCATCTGGGACCCTATCATAGCCACCGGGCCCGAGAGAGGCAGCAGGTCCGGGCGGGTGAACGGGCCATGTTTTCTTGATTCCTCGGGCTGTCTTCCGCTGGCTTCCCATGACGCTCCTTTACGCGGCTGGACTGGACGATTGGCTCGGCTCCGCGCCGGCATCCGAGTTCCGGATCCAGAGGTTTGGATCTTCTGAGACTCGGGCTGGAATTGTCTGGTGGCGCGGCCGTGACAGCTGTCAGGGGGGGGGGGGGGGGGATCGTGGGGGTTTGAAGAGTTGGGGTTCGCTATGGTGGTTTGATGGACATGTGTGTGTGTGTGTTCTGTCATGTGCTGTAGGGAGAGACTTCTTTCTTGCATGTATGTAGAAGAAGATGATTTTGAAGAAGGGAATATGAATCATACCGACATACATACATACACATGATTCACAGGAAGCAAACTGGAAACAAATCTCTACCACCTCGGTCACACAAGAACCCGTCCCACCAACACCCCCGAAATAAACCAGCAGTGCAACCCAACCAACACCCCCAAACCCCATGCCCAAGAAAAAAAAAAAAAATCAGCACACAAACATTTCCCTACCTCACCATACATACAACACACACATACATCCACACGTACCAAGACGTGAATCCCCCCCCCCTTAAAGTCCTCAACTCACCACCTTAAAGTAAAACCCCCAAAGAGGTATTGTTTATCTCCCCACCTGCCAGAATGAACCAGCCGAGAGACCAAGCTCGGTGATTTTTTTTTCGAAAGAGGGGTAACTTGTGGGGAGACCAGGGGTTGGCGGAGTGGTGGGTGGTGGGCGGTGGGTTTGGAGAGGAGAGGAGGAAAGGATTTGGATGATGGGCTTGGGGATGGGGGAGTTTGATGTAGGCCGTCATCTATGCTATGTATAGTTGTGGTTGTCTGGCAGCTTTCTTGATTTTTTTCTTCTTTTTCTTCTTCTTCTTCTTCTTCTTCTTCTTCTTCCTCTTCTTCTTCCTCTTCGTCACTTGACCATCTGCATTACCTGTGAAAGATACATGTAGCGTGTGAAATTGAAATTCACATCAAGGGGTAGCACTATCAGAAACAACGCCTCTTCTATTTTCACACTCAACATCCTTGTTCCAATCCTTTTTCACACCTCACCCACCTCAAACTCTCCACAACTCATCCCTTCCATACTCACACTCACCCCATCATCTTCATCAACACTCTCACCATCTCATCCACCCATCCTCCCAAACACTCTCCCACCTCACCAACCCCGAAAACCCAGATAAAAATTACGACGAGATGGATCCAGAAGGGGATCCAAACCTCCCCCCCAACAACCGTCGACTCGTCGCGGCCCCCCCGAATCCCTACTACGATTTCCCCTTCGTCTTCTCCCCGTACATCACCACCGTACGGTTTCCCTTTTTTCCCCCCCTTACCTCTCGAGTCATGACGCTGACGACAGGGAAGAGCAACGAGTCGGGCTACGGATATGCCAGTCCGCAGAGCACCGTCAGTGACCCGGTGCTGTCGTCCAACCTTCAGCCGGAGGAAAGGGTTGAGACTGAGGTTGAGGAGGCGTCCAGGAAGAAGGTGAGTCGGTATCGAGATGCGACTCCCGAGGTTGTATCCGTGAGTTTTCCTCACTGCTCCCCATCACCTCTCCTACCACCATTTGATTTTTCCATCCTCCCTATCCTCTCACGAGAACCCCCTTCTTTTCAAAACACTTTCTTTCACAACACCTCATCTCCATACAAAACCTCATCCCTACACAACAAACACTCCCCCCCCCCCCTCTTCAAAACACCATATTCAACCCATTCTAACCTCCCCTTCCCTCCCCTTTCCCCCCAGCGCCGCCGTGCCCAGAACCGCGCCTCCCAACGCGCCTACCGCGAACGCAAAGAAAACCGAATCCTCGACCTAGAATCCAAAGTCCGCACCCTTCAAACCCACCGCGAAGCTCTTTACAACCGCGGAATGGCCCTCACCAACGACTACCTCGTTCTGCGGGAGGAAAACGCCCGTCTGCGTTTCGGCTTGGCCGCTGCGGAAGCTGTCCTTCGCCAGGATCCTGCTGCTGCTGCCGCGGTTTGTCAGGAGCTTGGCCTTGTTCAGGGTCTTGATGTGCAGGGGATGCATCTTGGTGCTCAGGGGTTGCAGGAGCAGACGGGGATTTGTGCGGATGGGAATGGCTATGACCAGCAGCTTGAGGAGATTCAGCAGCTTCACCAGCAGCTTCACCAGTCACCCAGCCAGGCTCAGCTTCACCAGCTCCCCAGCCAGATCCAGCCTCAGCAGCTTCACCAGCTTCCCAGCCAGCTTCAGCTTCAGAAGCTCCCCAGCCAGGTCCAGCTTCAGCAGCCTCAGCAGCTTCCCAGCCAGGTTCAGCTTCAGCAACCTCAGCAGCAGCTCCACCAGCCACCCGACCAGGGCCAGATGCAGTCTCGGCAGAAGCTTCAGCATCAACAGCTCCCAAGCCAGAGCAAGATTCAGCCTCAGCAGAAGCTCCAGCCTCGCCCGCTGCCCAGCAATGGCAAGGTTCAGCCTCAGCAGAAGCTTCTTCAACCTCGCCCGCTACCCAGCCAGGTGCAGCCTCAGCAGAAGCTCCAGCCTCGCCCACTGCCCAGCCAGATGCAGATGCAGCCTCAGCAGCTTCAGCCTCAGCCTCTTCCCCTACGCGACCACCAGTCCCAGCAACAGCTCACGCCCCTGAGCCCCTACGAACCTTGCCAGCTCGCCCTCGACGCGGATCATCACTCGCCGCCCGCCATCTAACGGACGGAAGATGGACGTGTCGTCGGCCCAGAGCTTATGCCTCTTGTCATTGGAGGGCTGCGGGTGGGAAAGACGCGGGAAAAGAGCAGTGCTGTTGTGTTGACGGGGCCAGTTGGCTCGGTGGTTGGCGACATGTCTTGGTTGTTATATAGACAAAAGTTACCCATGTCTTTATCAATCGCGAACATAGTAATCGTAATAAACACATCATTGACGTACGTTATGCCATTGATACACCGTCAGGCTTGACCATCAACTCCCGAGCAGTTCCCACGAATGGCTCAACAAGCTACAAACAAGCTCCCATCTTCAACCACGACTACCAACTCTCAACCATGACTAACAACTCTCAACCACAACTACCAACCCTCAACCACAACCACAACCCTCAACCACAACTACCAACCCTCAACCACAACCACAACCACATCACCCTCACCTCAACCCCAACAACCACAACACCACCCCCTACCCGGCCCTAGCCCTCTTCCCATCCCCCCCTCAACCACCACATTCCCCCCACATCCCCCAAAGGCGCCCTCTCCCCCCCAGAGGCCTCTTCATACTCGGCGGCTTGTACGACCCCCTATTCGCCAACGGACTGGCCGCCCCTCCCGGCGCCCCGATCCTCCGCGCCTGTTCCACCGCGTTTCCGGCCCGTGGCTTGCCGGGCGTGACGCTCTGGCTGGCCGAGGGCGCGGGCTCGACGTGCGTCCCGTTGCGGGCTACCGGTCGGGACGATGAGTGGTCTATCCCGGCCGTCTTGCGGATCGATGGGCTCTCTGCTTTCGGGTTGAAGAGGTGTTTCGGTCCGGTGGCTTCCGAGGTGGCGCTCACGGATCGGGCGGAGAGGAAGGCGACTGGTTCGTTGGGCGGTGGTTGTTGAGGTGCTGGCTTCTGCTGCTGCTGTTGCGGCGGATGAGGAGGCATCGACCCTCGCTTCGTCGAAGGGTCGTCCACCGTCTTCGCCGCCGTGGGCGTATGCGGAAACCGGCCATTCCCCCCTCCCCCTCTACCATCAGGAGGCCTCGCCGCAGCAGCAGCCGGCAGCGGCGGCAGGACAATCTCATCCGGATACCCGTCCCCCGAGACGCAAAAGTCGTTCTCGTCCAGTTCTACCAGAGAGCATTCAGCCTCCACCAGCTCCTCGAGCCCACCAGACGAAAGCATACCTCCCAGAAAATCCTCAAACGACTCCGCCTTGACCATCTCCGCCTTGGCTGGCGGCGGACGAGCGAGCGGCTCTGCTTTGACGGCTAGCGGTGGTGGTGGAGGAGGAGGAGGAGGAGCAGCAGCAGCAGCAGCAGCAGCAGCAGCAGCAACAGGCGGGTCCTTTCGAGCGGCAAAGTCGGCGTGACGATGCAGATTATCCTGATCGAAGCGCTTCACCGGCTGGGCCTTGACCTTTGTCACCTGCTTGACGTAATCCTTGTCGTAGATGCAGTTGCCCAGCACATTGCCAAAGCTCCGCAAAGCCCTCTTCAGCCCATCCGTCGTCCCCTCCTTCTTGGCCTTTTCAAACGCCATAGCCTTTCCGCGCGCGTTCTCGATGGAACCGTAGCCAATGTCTTCGTGGTACGTGCCGTCGCGCAGCGTGACGCGTACAATGACAGACAAGCCGATGCTGACCCTCTGCGTCTGCGCGTTCTCATCGGCGAAATCGACTTGGATATTCTGAATCGACGACGACCATCCGTTGAATCCGAACACCTCGTTGGCCAGTCCGATGCACTTCTCCGCCGTCAGGTAGTGCACCAGACTACCACCAGGGCCGGACCGTGACGATATGTACTCCGGACCCAGCTGCTTATCCAGCTTGGACGCCATCGTGGCTATCTCTCGTGCCGTCCATTCCGAGACTCGTGCCTTCTTCTCCTCGAACGGGTTCGCCCACGGCTGGTGCTGGTCGCCTGAGCTGGCCTGGCTGTCAGCAATCTCGGTCGATATGGGCCACCATTAAAGGGGTTCGTACGCAGGCATGACGCGCGGACGCGAAGATTGCTCATATGAAAGGTGACGCTTCGAGGCAGCCAGAATCGGGTTCCAAAGAGTGCTCGTCGCGTTGGACGATGATGCTCTGCATTTCTCGATTCTCTCACCAACTGCGAAAGCGCGCTTCTTTTAGTTGGAGGAGGACCGCGTCGTCGACGGGACGGCACGTGACTTTAGCAGGGCAACTCGCCAATCATGAGCCACCATTGGCCGCTATTCTGGTGCGCGTACGATACGATTTTAGATGTTGCTTTTACAGATACAGTGTGGAATTCTTATATTTACTGTACTCTCTCGCACACGTGACCCCCCCGGTCTTCGCTCCGGCTTCCTCCAAGCGGCTTCTCCCTGGACGCTTCCGCTTCCTCCCACACGCTCCCGCCGAAGGCCTCGCCGTCCAGTATGTACATACGAACAGGTAAGAGGATCAATGAAACGGTATAGGGACAGGGCCGTGAGCGGTGAGTGGTTTTCGTCGCTTCCGCATGCGGGTACTGCCAGTGGGATATCAAAAAGAGCCGAAACGCCGTGTCGTCGCCAATGAGATGTAGCGCATGTTTATGCTGCCGGACACACAAAAAGAAATATCAGCAACGTCGTCAGTTGGTGTAGCCGAGCCGAGGCCCGTGAGCTTGGTCTAGAAAGCATCGGCGTCCGGGAGTGTCTACCAGGGTCCCACTCGCACGGCCGGCCCGTATGCTCCGGAAATGAGCTGATTGAGGATCGAGGGCTGCTCGACGGGGGTTGCCGGCTGGTTCGACGCCATCCAGCCGACATTGCTGCCCATGGCCGACATGGCCAGCGCCAGCCGACCGCCCGACCGTTCGTCGTGTTGCGACAGCGTGTGGTCCCAGCCGCCCGAGTGCAGGTTGATGCCGCCGCCCCTCTTGCCGGCTTCGTTGATGACGAGGGCCCAAGCCCTAGACAAGTCTTCGTAGGCACCGTCCTTGAGGTGGCGATACGCCTGCGAGTCGCAGTCCGGAAGCTGGTGGACGAGCTCGGTGGCGCCGTCGAGATACTGCAGCGACTTGGTCGCCTGGCTCTCGGCCGGGGGGAGGAACTGGGGCGTAAAGTCGGACAGGGCGTCGGTGAGGGCCACCATGGGCTCCTTGATGCGGTAATATGTGTATTCGGGGCTGGACTGGCCGTAAGGCAGGGCGGCCTTGAGCTTTTCATGGTACCCGTGGAGGACGTCGAGGGCGGCGGAGACGGTGGGACGCGGTGCGCCGACGCTGACCTCGTGACCGATTTGCGGATGGCCATCGCAGATGCGTTGCAGAACGGCGCGCAGCTGGCCGGCGTCGAGCGTCTCGAGAAGGCGAGGGAGGGTCAGCGGGCGGCCGACGACATCGTTGACCCTCGATCTCTTGGACGGCCGGGCGAGCGGCCTGGCGGTGGCAGCGGGTGAGCTCAAGGGGGACATGGTCTCGTCGCCATCGGCGTCTGCCTTTCGTTTTCGCGGTGCCATGGCATGCAGAGGAGAGACTGAGGGCCAAGAAAAATTTCCGACATTAGCGAATGATGGGCCAAACGAGGCAAGGTGGTTATCCGAGTGCGTATGCGGCCTTTGTTTCGAGGGCAGTGGATCCGGCCAATTACGCATGCAGGAACCTTGGGCAGAGAGAGAAGCGGGCAGAGAGGGGAAAACGAGAATGAGGTACCTGATGGTTGAGGCGAGAGCCGGTAGTTTTCGTGCTGATGAGGAAAGACTGGCGGCTGAGGCGAGAGCAGCACATTCATGATGTAACAGGACGGATGACGATGGCGACCGAGGTTGAGGCGGCGGCGTCAAAAGCGACGAGATGGACAGATGGCGTCGAGACGAGCGAATGACGGCGACAGGCGAAGTCGCAGCCGTGCTCGAGCACGAGGTTGGACAGCGTCAGGGACGAATCAGATGGTCGTGCATCGAGGGCTCGAGAGTGGCGAGGAGACGAGGAGACGAGGAGACGAGGAGACGAGGAGACGAGGAGACGAGGAGACGAGGGCAGAGGGAGTGAGGATCGGATCGTCGTCAGCAAAGAGTCAGTCAGTCAGGTGATAAAGAACGGAAGAAGGATGACTGTGACGAGATGGTAGAGGAGGTATGAAATGGCGCTGTCCAGGTGGCAGCTGGCGACGCTGTGGCAGCGTGATGTGTGTTGTGTGAGGAAGACGAGAGGCGAGGGAGGGGGAGCCTGGAGTGGGAGGGAACCAAGGGGAAAAAGCTGAGAGCGTTTGACGCTGGTGAGATGCGCGGGCACGCCAGCACGTGACATCCGTCGGACATGCGCAGTGCCTTGTAGGTACCTAGATAACTAGGTAGCGAGATACCAAAGCTGTAAGTACCTTTAGCACCTGCTTTGCATGATGAGCTACTTCGTACGTAGGTGGATATGTACGGATAGGGACGGCTAGGTGGGGGGAGAATGACGGGATGGAGGATCCATTGATCCATTGGCGGGGATGGACGCTGGGAGTGGATTACGCTAGGCGACTCGCGCTGGGAGGTGGACGCTGGGAGACGCGGCCCAACGTCCACCGTGGATCCGCCTGTAGTGGCCCCTGACGAGCCTCCCGCCTGCCATCCACGGGCTGTAGAGGCAGCATGCAGATGGGCCCGACATACCTAATGTAGCCCAGGCATTGATGGCCCGGGCGCACCACTTCGGCAGACGAGATACATATGTACATACATATGTACGAGTACACGATAGTGAATGCACCGACGCCCGCGCTACGAGCACGACTGAATTGCCATCCATCCTCTTGCACATGCGCTGTCTTTGACTTGACCTCTGTCTTGCCCGCCGCTGAGACATGGTGGCGGTCTGCGCATAGCAGCCAATCGTAGCTGTGGCGCAGCACCGGTAGTCGGTCAGCCGTTAGCCGAGTGACTAACATTACCTACATACATATTCGTACATCCAATGACATGCATATGTATTCGTACACCCACACAGGCCAGGAACCACAACTCCATGCCAATCTCCACGATTGGCCGCCCGCACGGACGTCGGTGAGGAGACGAATGACGCGGTCGGACAGCAGCTGTCTTGCTCGTCACGGCCAGGGCTCCCTGTAACTGTAGCGGCGCAGGGAAGCGCTGAAAGGGTCCGGCAGGGAGAGTCTCGTGATCAACGGCCTGGCCTGACTCTCCATGTACTTTCCCTAGAGATTGCCCAACTTACAAGGCAGATCAGTTCAGTCTGCCTTGTCCTAAGAGACGGGACAAGGCTGTAAACTTACTCTAATTCTATAATCTTTTTTCGAAACGCCCCGAATCATTGATAATCATTTGTGATCTTTATGAATCATGGTCAATCAGCCTTACAGCCAACGTCGTCGAGTGCATAAGACTGTCGGTTGGCGTCTTGAGCATAAAAAGATGAATCTCTCTCTGTGCTCTTGGAGCCCAAAATCCATCATCTATCGTTTACACGAGCTCATCACTCTTTTTACCACTTCAACTCTCCCACAAGTCACCATGAAGACCAATGTCATCCTCTCATCTCTCCTCGGTGCGGCTTTGGCCCGCCATCTGGGACCGAGATCAATGGATAGGCAACTCGTTCACCGCCGAGACACACCATCTCAATGGAGAAATCATGCTCCAGGAGGGGGTTGGAGGCTTGTCGGTCAGACAGTAGAAGGCGCGCGAGACGCCGTCGCCGGTATCATCACTGCACCCTTCGGCGGGACCGAGGAAAGTACCAAGACGGGCGAGCCTGGCAACAAGGGCAAGGGCGGATCAACGACATGGGTTCTGGGCTTCCAAAACGATCCGGATCCTAAGCATGAGGAGCATCTGGCCACTAAAGTTCAAAACCAAGGGTTCCCGGACCAGTGGCAAGTCAGAGGCTACTCTAACTACCATTGCGTCATGGATCGATCTTGCCTGGACAACATCAAGAAAAAGATTGAGGAAAAGCTCGCGGAATGCAATAAGAGGAAGGAGGCAGAATGTCCGAAGGGTTCCAAAGGACACAACATACATCCAACCTGTCAATATTGGTGTGACTATGAACGGATACGCGCGAGGGATGAAGCAACCTCTATCGCCCGGAACATGCACCCCGAACCACCGCCGAAGCCGAGAGAGCCGAAGAAGGCCCAGCCAAAGCAGCCTCCGCCGACTAAGGAGGACGCGAAGCCGACTCCGACTGAAAAGATGGATCAGCCTTCCGAGGAAGACACGGGATCGAGGTGGAAATTCTGGAAAAACTGGAAATTCTGCGCCAGGTCTTGCGGCCCCGGGACCAAAGAGTACTACAGGCAGTAAAGCGGAACATGAAGCGGGATAAAACCAGCCGATAAGTCGTCATCATGCGTTGCGTGGATTTGATCAGACTTATCGCGTACGTGCATGCGGTCTTGGGTCTGTCAACTGGAGTTTATATTGTATAAAGGGCCTGTATATATGTTAGAAAGCGATTGTTGCATTCACATTGACGCTGTTGAAGCTTCGGAGAGATTTCGTGACGCTTGTCTGTTTCCGAATCTAGTTCTATAAAGAAACACATTTGCCAAAGCAACGGATCGGCGAGCTTACATCTGCGTAGTTCTCAAAGGACAACATCGTCGTCACGGTGGTGATGATGCCCAATACGAGACTGGCTTCCCATAAGGCTGAATCATGTGGACGGACCTCATAAATGCAAGGTCGCACCAGGCGGCAAGTTGCGACTCATGCGCTCGACACCTCTTGACTCGATATTTTCTTCCCGGCTAGAGAGCATGCGCCGTAAGGCTGGTCTCTATCGTTTGCTCAGTTGTAGATCCACCAAAGGCATCACAACGTCGGCCTAGTGCTTCGAGTTGTGTCAACTTCGTCAGAGGCAAGCTGCAAGGCGTAATAGAGTCGACTAAGCTGTTTATGCGCTGTCGAGTGAATAGCCTTGACTCAATGGAAGGCTGACTGCTCTCAACTAACTAGAATCGAGTAGAGGCCATCAGGGCAGTCGAGCCTGACGGTAGTGTAAAGAAACAACCCCATAGACTCAATGTAGTACGTATTTCGTTTGTTCCAGAGGACGTTTTGTTGTTAGAAACAGTTCATACTTCAGTCGTCTATGGTCCCTGCGCAACGAAGCTTGATCACGTCTCTCTTCCTCGAGCCATATCAACGACTTGACACTTGTCCTTGGAAGCAAGTCTGACTGAGCCGCTGTCATATCAATGAGAGCCTCAACATATAAATGAATGAGGTTTTGGGTAAATTTAGTCGTCCAGAACCACTGCAGACAACAGCGAGTCAAACGAACGTTGGGCTGCACGTGATGGGTTCCACTTTTCAAGGTGCGTGTGGAGGATGTGACAAAGCAGACCTCTCTAGGAATTCCGACTAAGAAAAAAAAAAAAAAAAAAAAAAAAAAAAAAGAGAGACAAGGCAAAAGTGACGACAGCAAGAGTCAAGATCGTCAACTCAGCAACTCTTCCTTCCTCTACTTCAAGCATCGTCCTCCTACAATGGCGGTCTCATCAGAAAAAGCGACTTCTTCGGAAAAGGCCACGAAACCAAAAAGCAAGCGCAAGGCCAGCGTCGAAGCAGACATCGAAATCGACCTCTCAGCACCAGAACCCCCCTCCAAACGAGCGCGAAGGGCGCTGAAAAAGGGCCGGTCCGTCAGCAAGAAGACTTCTAAAGACGGAGACGCAGACGCAGACGCAGACGGAGACGATTCGGACGATGGCGGTGCGAAAAAGACTCGGTCCGAGCACGGCGTCTGGATTGGCAACCTGCCGTTTACCTTGACGGCGGCGGAGTTGCGGAAGTGGCTGGTTGATAACTCGGGTGGGAGTGTCGTGGCCGAGTCCATCACACGTGTCAAGTTGCCCAAGACGCGCGTGGAGAAGGGGAGTGTGTCGACGAACAAGGGCTTCGCTTACGTTGATGTCGTTGACGTCGCGACAAAGGTGGCTGCCATGGCCCTTTCCGAGACGGATCTTGGCGGCAGGAGACTTCTCATCAAGGATGCCACGTCCTTCGAGGGTCGACCCGCTCGTGAGAAGGAAGCGAAGCCCACGGCAGCGGACGAGGTCGGCGAGGAGTCGGGAAGTCGCAAGATCTTTGTCGGCAACATGAGCTTCAAGACAACCGAAGACGACCTCACCAGACTCTTCAGCAAGTGCGGCGAGGTTGAATTCGTCAAGATGGCAACGTTTGAAGACTCGGGCTTGTGCAAGGGTTTCGGCTGGGTGCGTTTCAGCGATGCACATGCTGCCGCAGCGGCAGTCAAGGGTTTCGTCAAGATCAAAGAGCGGGTTGAAACGCACCGGGATTTCAACGGAGACGACGACGATGATGATGATGATGACGACGGGGAGGAAGAGAAGGTGCAGTTTCGGACGAGGAAGTGGTGGGTCAATAGGCTGCTTGGTAGACAGCTGAGGGTCGAGCTGGCGGAGGATGACCAGACGCGATACCGGAAGCGGTTTGGGAAGGATGCTGGGAAGCGGGAGGTGGAGAAGATGAGGGGAGAGGTTACGGAGAAGGGGTCTTCAAAGGGAGAGGAGAAGGATGAGGCTGAGAAGGAGGCTGGAAAGACTAAGCATCGTGATGACAAGAGCGAGAAACGGGAGTCGAAGCGCAGAGAGGCTGTGGACATCAACGTCGCGAGGCTGACGGGGCGGTTGGTGGAGCATACGGGGACCAAGGTGACGTTTGACTAGTTGTGACATGACTTGCTGAGGAGAGAGAGAGAGAGAGAGAAGCAGGAGGAATAACGAGATGGCTCAACACATGGTAAAGGCGATGTCTGAGTATGATGCCTTGATTGCTCAAGACGACGAGACAGAAAGCAAGTTGAAAGAAGTAGATGATTGTGTAAACACATTGCTCAGAACCAGCCGAGCATCATGTTCACCGGCTTGGAACCAGTCCAGCCAACTCCAAGTCAAGATTTCCTAAAAAACAAGGGCACAACCGCACTCCCACTCCCAACAGAAGACCTACCACAACCCCCCAACGACGAAACATCAGCCCTCCTCCTCCAAGCATCCCCCCCCAGACGCGACAAAACAGCCTCCTTCGCACGCCGCAGCGCCCGTCGACGGCCCAACGCACCGTCATCGTCGTCATCGCCGACGTAGACGCTTGGCTGCAGCGGCGGGGGCGGAGCGAGCTGCGGTGAAGGACCGGTGGTGAGCGGAGGGGAGATGGGTGTTTCCGGCTGCTTGGGAGAGTGAGGATGATGATGATGATGATGATGATGATGATGACGACGACGACGACGTTTCTTCTTGCGGATTGAGGTTGAGATTGTTCGCGTGTCGTCTGCTTGTTGTTGTTGTTGTTGTTGTTGTTGTTGTTGTGGTTGTGGTTGTGGTTGTGGTTGTGGTTGTGGTTGCTGTGGCGTTAAAGATGCTGCTGATGATGAGCACGGCCAGTCCTCATCCTGGTCATCGACAAGAGCCATTCCCACGGCTTCGACAGCGGCACTGGGACTTGAAAGCAAATCATCCGCCGAAACCAACAAGGAAGAACCCCCCCCCTCCCCATCACCCGCAACAACAAGCCCAGAAGTCATCCACCCATCATCAGCGACCACAACGGCCAAAGCCTGATGCCAACCCCCCCCCGACAGCAAAACAGCCTCAAAGTCGAAGGCCGAGACGGTATCCCGATGGGCGGCCACCAGCCCGCTCATCTGCGTCGCCGTCATGGCCGCGTTCCGGATCCGGAGCCGACGCAGAGCCGGGAAGTGGATCGGGTTGCGGCCTGGTCGTCCGGGGAGGGGGGACATGGTTGACGTTAGTTCGTGGAAGAGCTTGCGGCTGATGGGAAGGGTTTCGACTGCCAGTGAGACGGGGCTTGGACCGCGGACTCCTATCCATTCGAAGGAGAAGCTTTCCAACGTGGGAGCAAAGGAGCGGAGGTAATCATCCAGCGTGAGGAGCTGATCCCTATCCATGATCCCATCCTCCCAGCCCTTCACCGAAAGACGCAACCGACGAATCTGTCTCCATCGTCGACCAGCAGAAGGCAAGCAACCGAAACCACCCGGTCGATGTCGAAGATAACTGAAAGAAGAAGGATGCATATTCTCGAGCGAAAGACGACATAGTCTCAGCAAGGGCGCCCGCTCGACAGCGATGCGGAGACTGACGAGGGCGTAATCCACCGCGCTTCGACGACGGGAATCTCGACGAGCGACTGCATCGCCGTGACATCGAATGGTAAGGTGCTGCAAGTTCGGAAGCGAAGATAAGGCCCGGATGAAGCTGACGACGTTGGTAGCTGCGTGAAACAAGGGGGGATACAACGTCATCAGCGCCAGTCGAAGCCTCTCATCCGCGCAGGTCGGTCTGGCATTCGCATCGGCGAGGCTCGTATGCGGCGCGTAAACAAAGGGGAGTATCTCTCCCGAGGATCCGTCCGTCAGGTCGGGGAGGTAGCTTTCAGGAGAGTGGCGGAGGTGGATCACCAGGTGCTTCACTTCCGGGCCGATGCGGGAGAGGGAGGAGAGACGGCCGGGGCGGGTGAGGGATTGGGGCCTTAGGGTTAGGTCGAGACGGGTAAGAGGAGGGGGTGAGGAGGGAGTTGAGGGCTGACGACGTGAGGCGGAGGGATTGGAGGGTTGGGGGGGAGGTTGGGAGGAGGGCTTTTGGATGGGGGGGATGAGAGGAGGGTTGTTAGGGAGGGCATTGTGGGGGGGGGGGGGTAAGCGAAGAAGAAAGCAGAGAACAGCAGATGAGCCGGTGAGCAGAGGAGAGGGATGGAGGAGGGTAGAGGAGAAGAGAGGAGAGGGATGGATGGAGGAGGGTAGAGAAGAAGAGAGAAGAAGAGAGTGGAGGGATGGATGAGGAGGGTAGAGAAGAAGAGAGTAGAGGGATATATAGAAGGCGGTAAAGAAGAAGAGAGCAGAGGGATAGATAGAAGAGGGCAGAGACGAACAGCTGAGAGGGACGGAGGACAGTAGCAATAAAGAAAGCAGAGAGATCAAGGACAACAGCGGACAACACCGGCTAGTAGATATACATCCATCTATATCCTATCCCAACAGCATAAATCACCTCGGACAACGACAACGAATCATCGAGGCGAAAGAGCCTCTTTATAAAACACCATCCACCTACGTACCACTCACTACCTACCTACCAACAACCCCTCAACCACTTGCATCACCACCACCACCACCACCACCACCACCACCACAAGCGCAAATCCCCATCGTCCACTAAGCAGGTAGACACCGCCTACATACATACCTACGTATGTACCTACGTATGTACCTACGAACACCTACGGATACCCACCTCGCAGCAGCCCGTCACAGCCCCTTCAGAGAGCCGCGTCACGACGATCCCCGTCATCGCGTCCGCGTCCACCACCGAAAGCGCGTCTCCATCCTCCCCTGCCGCGCGTCGGGTGTCGACCGCCTCGGCCTTCTTGGGGGCGAAACTCGAAGCTGACTCGCGGCATGGCGTCCGTCGTCGTCGCGTGTCGAGGACCGGCCTGGTTCCCACCGGCTCCGACATGGCGGTTCGGACCCGGATGCATCTCACCGCCGTCGACATCCATCTTCGAGTCCGTATTGGCCCTGTAGTGAAGCGGAGCAACGGCATCGCGGGCGGCGGCCCACTGAGCTTCCATCATGTATTGCCCATCGTCGTTGGCCGTCTCCTCTCGAGTGGGACAGTCGGACCAGAAGTGATCTCTAGCTCCGCAAAGGGCGCACATAATAGGCGTGTGAATTACCATGACCCTGCCCATCCTTCGAGTGATGGCCTCCAATTTAAGCCAGGGCTCCGGGCAGTTGCCCTCGAGGTGATGGTCCGATTCGCAGAAAGCACACTTCAGACCCCGCGTCTGCGAAACCGCCCATTCCCCTTCGCAGTGGTCGGCCAAGTGGCCCAGCTGGCGGCACTTGGAGCACCGGCGACGCGTTGGGCAGGCATAGTGCCAGTGGTTGCCGCCAGAGCAGAACTTGCAGGTTTCGAACGTGCATCCGACTACCTCGTGGCCCTCGCGCGAGCAATTGAGACACGTCAACTTCTGCCGGTCCTTGGCCATCTTGGCGTACGCGTGCAAGACGTGACGCCGCGTTGGCGTGGCGAGCGCATTGTCATTGGCTGGACGCGACGCGACGCGAGCTGTCGTCGCGCCGCTGCTCTTCTCTGCCGTCTCGTCGGGCGTCAGCTTGAGAACAACCCAGGCCGTTGCCACCATTTCCATGGCCGATGCGACATTGCTTCCAAACTCGTACACCACGCCCCCCGCTCGCTGTCTGGCCTTGTGTTTCTGGTAGAGCGACAAGGCGGTGTGGTACTCGACGTAGTTTTCGAAGGCGACCAAGGCCGTGTGAGGCGTCATCGACGTGGCGACACCACTGTTGAAGGAGCACAAGATCCGAACCCAGTAGACGAATCTCGACTGCCACGGACCATTCGTATCGAGGTCGAAACCAGGCAGTACCAGTTCCAATGAGTCCACTAGGAGCGTGCGGGGGTGCAGGGGCCTCAAGATACCCGGCGCCGGTCGGAGGAGATGGTCCGATGCGCTCGCCTGGTAAGCTTCCAGGACACTCATGCCTTGGAGACCATCGTCTTCGGCCGTTTCCGTCTGCTGTTCATCCGACGCGGGAGGCTGTCCGCCGTCATGGCCAGGTGCGAGGGGCATCTCGATATCCGGATCCGGGCGGACGAGCTTGTCTGGGTCGCGAGAACTTTCGTCATCGAGACCAGTATTGTCAGCCGTTTCCTCTTGCTGATTATTGAGCGCGGGAGCCTGTACGTCGCCATCGCCCGTCTCGGCCTCCAGAGCCGCAGCGGCGAGGGCTGCCGTACCAGGACGCTCGAGGACAATCGGTCGCGACGGGAAGGGAACGCATGCATCACTCGCCTTGTCGGCTTCCTCGACACTCCCGCCTTCGAGTCCAGCTTCTTTGTCCGTTTCCGTTCGCTGCTTTTTCGGCATGGAAGGCATTCCGCAGTCATCGTCAGCCTCGGCCTTCACAGTCGCATCAGAGAGGGAGGCATCGTCTTCAATCGTGGGCGAATTGCCCATGTCCAAAGCTGCCTCGATGTTGTCGTGGGCGCGCTTCGTACCCTGCTCAGGCTGCTCCTCGTCGCTCGAGTAGATGACGATGGCGTCGTTCGGGTCCTTTCCCTGCTGGCTCATCGTTGCAGCTCGGGTGGTGCCACCTGAATCTGAATGACGAAAGAGCCGGCGGGAAGGCTTCAAGTTAGCCAATGCTCCAAGGTTGGGGCGGAGGAGAGAGAGAGAGAGGTGAGGGTCTGGCCGGGTTTCCTGGAAAGGTTGAGACGGCGAGACGAGATGGGCGAGACGAGACGGGCGAGACGAGATGTGCTTTCGAGATGGTTTCTTGGTAGGTCCAGCGACGAGAGCGTGGTGGGCAACTTGGTGTTTCTGCTCTGCCTGCGCGAGGCTGCGAAACGGTTTGTTTTGTTTTGTTTTGTTTTTTTACCGATGCTACGGATTATTTATATTCGTCGGCCTGTGGGTTGATTGGATAATCAGGGTACCTGCGAAGTACTTCGTACATGGGTTCGAGTGCTAGATACGCAGGTCACGTGCAGCTATCAAGGCAGCCCCTCTGTTGGTCGGAGGCGACTGCACGTGCCAGCCGGACATGGCCTTAAGCGAGGCCATCACGGGGAGGTGTCAGGGCACATGGTACAGTTAAGTTGGAGGTTATCAGCTGCTGGAAAGGCAGACGACGGCTAACACCAAATCACGGCAGAAGTCCGGGGTCGGAACGAGGCCAAGGCTGGGTGCTTGTGAAGGGCCTTGATAGTGTACGAAGTATGTGTACCAGGTAGAGCTGAGGCAGACAGCTGAGAGCAGCTCCAAGGTACCACCTACCAGGTCAAGCTCCGACGACGGCCCTGGACGAGATGGCACGGCTAGCGTTACGTCAGCGGGTCGAGACAAGCAGGGTACTTGCCGCAATCCACAAGGCCGCGGCGGCCCCCGAGGTCCCGGCCGCGTACCTGCACTACCACACCTGTTCCAAGGGTACCGCAGTCTACCGCAAAGCGGCTGCAAGCTCGGTGAAACTCAGCCTTCCGCAGTACCAGCTCCAAGTCACGACGGCGTATCCCCTATCCGTCCCGCCAGCCTTGTCCCTCTTCAGACTGATGTTGGGAGGCAACCTACCCTTTAGAAAGGCCCCCCCGACTCCTGCCCGTCATCCAACCACGAAAACCTCGATTACCCTCTGCAGCAGCCCCTTCTCACTGTATTTCCCATCATCATCTTGGCTTCAGCCGTTGAGAGCACCGATTATCGTTAAATCTTAAAGTCATCATCGCTTACCCGTCTTCGTCATCATCGTCATCGTCTTGGTCAGCACCGCCAAACTGTCTTCCCCAATCCTCATCCAGCGAACCGTCTCCTCCGACGCGGGCACCAAGCCTCCGCGGCGGGGAAAGCCCTACCTCGAAATGGACGATACAGACAGCGGTTCCCGTAGGAGGAGATCCAGCAGCATCCTTCAGGTCTACCATGAGCCCCCCGAGACGCTCGAGCAGATCAGCGACCAGGCGGCGCTGCCCAACCTCAACGCCAACTGGACAAACGCCAAAGGTGAGTCGTCCGGGTCTGACGGGGGAGAGAGGGGCTGGTGGTCGGCTGACTCGCCGGTCGAGGTGCCTGGACGATTCACATCGTCGTCATCGTCATGCTCAAAATCTTTTACGACGTGATCCCCGGCGTGTCCAACGAGACGTCGTGGACGCTCACAAACATGACGTACATGTTCGGCTCCTATCTCATGTTTCACTACGTCCGCGGCGTCCCGTTCGAGTTCAACAGTGGGGCCTTTGACAACCTCAACATGTGGGAGCAGATCGACAATGGCGCCCAGTACACGCCCACCAAGAAGTTTCTGCTGGGCGTGCCCATTGTACTGTTTCTGCTGAGCACCCACTACACCCACTACGACCTGGTGTACTTTGTCATAAACTTTCTCGCCGTCCTGGGTGTCATCATCCCCAAGCTTCCGTTTGTGCGTCGGCCCTGTGATGGATGCCATCCCACGCCGTGCTGCCTCGCGTGCTGACCGTCGACAGAGCCACAGGATGCGATTTGGTCTGTTCTCGGGGCCGCCAGATGTGTAGAAGCGAGGCCGATGCTGGGGGTTTGGGAGTTGGTGAGGGATTCACATCATAGCGAGCATGAGTTTGGTACGTGGAAATGGCCGTGTGGAAAAAAAAGGGGGGGGAGAGGAAGGGGGGGTATTCTTTTCATCGTCTATTAGCGCTTATTCGGTACGAAACTGATTGGATTCTCTACGCCTCGGGGTAAGATGATGGTGGTCTGTCTGCGTCTCCGCTCGCTCCGCGTCTGTTGACGTCGCCTGGATGCAGTCGATGCATGCACATCATCAACGCAGGTCAACCTCAGCTGAACCTTGAGCACGGCATCTACGGATCAACTCGCCAGGCGGTATTATTCAGAAGAACGGTGGCGACTCGGTAACCGGCCCGCACCGAGACGATGGTATAGGGGGGACAGTCAGGCTGGACAGCACCATGCCGGCCATCCGACAGCAAGCGAGCATTCTCGAGCTCCGGTTCGTCGAGGCGAAGAGTTTACCAAACAATGACGATGCCCGCCCTTTCCATGCTCCCATGTGCCAGCCGACCGTCCCCTGAAGGGTAGGAGAGAGGTGAGTATAAAGAAAGGCAGCACTCCCCTGAAACCGAGGGGGAGTCATCGCAGTCATCCCAAGACATCATCAGCTTGATAGACACTCGTTTCCCCAACACACGCTTTCGTTCTTCCCTGCCATGCAAGCCAAGACGCTCGCCGTGCTGGCCCTGAGCGGGTCAGCGGCGGCCCTGGCCGGTCCTCCGGGGATTCAGTCTCCGCCTCTTTGGAAGTCGGCTCCGTCGGTCACGCCTCCGGCCCCCACCACGTCTACTGCCGATTCCGCTGATGCGACGACGACGACGACGATGACGACGACGCAGATCGTCATCCCCAAGCTGGGTCTCATCTACGTCCCCGTCAAGAACATTACGGCCCCGGGACGTATCTTCGCTAAGCCTACGCCTGCCAAGCCTACGGTCAAGAAGCCTACGCTTACGGGGACTGTTAACCCGGCGAAGGAGACGTTGAAGAGTGGTATGATTACCCTGGCCAAGAGGGGGCTTGAGAAGAGGGCTGGTGCGACCGACGACACCAACAACAACAACAACGGCAACCTGGGCAACCTGGGAAACCTGGGAAATCTGGGAAATCTGGGCAACCTGAACAACCTCGGCAACTTGGGCAGTCTGCTCACCTCTACGGACCCTACCACCCGTCAGATTGCCAACAACCTGCTCGCAGCGCAGCAGCAAGCCGGCAACAATGACCCCAACAACAACAACAACAACAACAACAACCTGAACAACAACAACAACAACAACAACATCAACGACGCCAACAACCGCGGCCGCGTCATCGTCCTCGAGCCAGGCAACCGCCAGCCCGAGCTGATCCAACATCGCGGCAACTGCCGCGGCTGCCGCGACAACGACCGCTGCCACGGCTGCCACAGCGGTGCCGGTCACGGTCACGGCCACGGCGGTCATCACGGCGGATGCGGACAGCACTGCCGCAAGTATCACGTCGTTCACGGCCACCACCGCCACCGCGGACATTTCCGTGAGGGACGCTTCCGCAAGTTCCACCGTCATCGTCATGGTCGTCACGGTCACGGACACCACCACGTTGAGGAGTGCAGAGAGAAGGAGTGCAAGAAGGAGGAGAAGAAGGAGGAGAAGAAGGAGGAGAAGAAGAAGGAGGTCCAGCCCGCCGCTCCGGCTCCCGCTCCTCCCGCTCCCGCCGCTCCGGCGCCAGCTCCGGCAGCCCCCGCCCCGGCCCCTCCCGCCTACCAAGCCCCCGCTCCCCAAGCCCCCGCTCCCCAAGCTCCCGCTCCCCAGGCCCCGGCCCCGGCCCCAGCCCCCAGGCCCCAGCCCCCAGGCCCCAGCTCCCGCTCCCGCTCCCGCTCCCGAAGCTCCGGCTCCCGCGCCAGTCGCCCCGGCGCCGGCCCCCCCCGCGGAGGCAGCTCCCTCGCCGGTGACGCCGCCCACATACGCCGCGCCGCCGGCGTCATCCAGCCCAGCTTCGTACCAGCCTCCCTCGCCGCCGGCGACGGTGATTAACGGCGCGGGCAGGATGGTTGTCGGCTCGGGCGCGGCTGTTTTGCTGGCTGTGTTGGCGAACTTGGTGGTTGTGTAGGGGTGAGTGGTTTGTGGTTTGGGAGGATCAATCGTCGGGGAAAGGGGGGGTTTATAATGATGAATTTTTTTTTGTAATGGATATTAGATATGAAATGGAGACGGTTGGTTCTGAGTTTGATGGGGTTGAGATGAGGTTGTGAGAATGGTTGGGGTTGAAAGCTGTTGAGATTTTGTGAGAATCGTCGAGGTCGAGGATGGCTTCACTCTCTCTCTCTTCTGAGTTTCCACACCAGACAAACAAGGTTGAACAGGGTAGGGCCCTTTCCTTTGCAAAACAAGCGAAACCCTGGTGCGATGAGTCGATGACAAACACACACCTCCTCACTCACTAATCACTACCGAAACTCGATTCGTATCCGAGAGGCCGTGACACCCAACTTCACGTGATGCCGCGAACTTGTTACCTACTGGCTACTACTACTACTATTATTACTATTACTACTACTGCTACTCCTACCACCACTACTACTTACTACTACTACTACTACTGCCACAACTACAACCGCCACAACAACCACCACAACAACAACTGTACTATTACTGCCACAACCACCATCACAACCACCACCACCACAACCACCACCACCACCACAACACCACACCACACCACCCCAAACCCCCCCAAACCAAACCCACCTTCCACGACCTCACCATGAAGGCAGGCGAAGCCAGCAACCTCTACCGCTCCCCCGAAACCGGCAACAAAGTGCTCACATACGCCGAGTCGCACTCGACCGCCCTAGACGCGAAGCTGACAGCCTTCCACGCCCAATCCGCCCAGCAGCGGCCAGATTCCCGAATGCTGAGTTCGAATTCGCAGTCGCAGTTTCACCGCTTCCTCGTCGGCGTCCTCGGTGCCAAGCGCGGTGCGTATGGCGACGACGACGACCCCTTAGACTTCATCTTCTTTTCTTTTCTTTCTTTTCTTGCTCGACTGTCTCGCTGACGGACGGGTTTTTTCGTCGTCATGCCAAAGTGCTCGAGATCGGTGTCTATGTTGGTTACTCGGCCATGGCTTGGGCTTTGGCTGTGGGGGGGGAGGGCTTCGTCACGGGGCTGGAGTATTCGGCCGAGTTGGCAGACATAGCCCGACAAGCCATGAAAGACCACCAAATCAACAACGTCGAAATCATCGTCGGCGACGCGGCAACCACGCAAGTCCCCTCTCACACCGGAATCCCCCCACATCCCGCGCACCCTTCAACTCAGCTAACCAACCCTATCCGCGAAACCCCAGCCTCACGAGCCTCCGTCCGAAAGACCCCTACGACATGGTCTTCATCGACGCCGACAAGGAGGGCTATATGACCTATCTAACCACCCTCCTCGACAAATCCCCCCCCTCGTCAACCACGGGTCGTCTTCTTCGACCCGGAGCCCTCATCATCGCGGATAACGTGTTGCGGTCGGGCTTCGTTGCGGATGAGTCGCTTCCGCTTGAGGGCGAGGGACGGTCGGAAGAGAATTGGCGTAGTCATATCAAGGCCATTCGCGAGTTCAACGATGCCTGTCTTCGGAATGAGAGGCTGGAGATGGTCATGTTGCCGCTTTGGGATGGCGTCAGTCTCTTGAGGTTGAAGGATTGATGAAGATGAAGAGGATGAAACCGTGCAACAGCTATTCGTATCCAATCGAGTTACATGACAATTGGGATCTGGAGTACTGTCCCTTACGCCTTGGTATCTCCTCCCCCCCCCCCAACCCCCTTTCCCATGCTCTTGGTATTAGTTCCTCCGTTTGTCCGGGGTAATGAGTATGAGTGTGGTATGAGTATGACGGGCGTTCCATCTTCCATCGTTATTTACACACATGTAATCATACAATACACCATTAGCAGTTGAGGGAATGAACGACGCGTCTAACTACTAAGCCTTTCGCTTCATCAACGGCAGACGTTGCCAAAACGGAACCTTGCCCGTCGTCGTCGTCGTCGTCGTCGTCGTCGCCGCTGGTGTCGCCCTCTCACGACGTCTCTTTGATCGTCCAGCGAAGCAGGTGGTGAGAACGATGAGGCCGGCCAGCAAGCTGAAGAGGGCCGCCACCAAAACGCACCAGATTCCCGAAGCCCAATGGGCGATGCTTCGATCGTGTGCGTTGACGTTCCTCTTGATGATGCCAAAGGTTATAAAGTCGCAGGCCATGGCGACGATGTTGATGATGAAAGCCAGCATGGCCACAGCCGCTCCCGTGACAGATCCGACGACACCGGCGCCGAGGCAGAGACAAAAGGCGACGAAGCACAGGACCGTCCCGACGCCGTGCAAGACCATGACGCGCGTCAGGGCCTTGGACGTGTTCTCGGCCGCGCGGCTGAAGCGAGTTCCGTCGATATCATGAATCACCTGAGCCGGGTTATAGCCAATGTGTCGACGCGAGCACTCGTCCCACTCGCCCAGACCGCGGTGACACCATCCCCAGCTACCGTAGGTGACTTCGGAACCGCGGACGTTGCGGCCGAGATCGACGCGGAGGATGGCGAGGTGAGGATAGACGGGGGCGGTGACGTCGACGACGATTAGGAGGATGGTGGCGACGAGCAGCAGCAGGGTGCCGACGTGGTGGACGACGGTGCCGAAGCCCATGATGAGATTGATGAGGGAAGAGGAAGGAGGAGAAGGAGGAGAAGGAGGAGAAGGAGGAGAAGGAGGAGAAGGAGGAGAAGGAGGAGAAGGAGGAGAAGAAGAAGAAGAAGAAGAAGACGACGAGATGGGTGCGGATAGAGACAGAGACAAAAGGTTGCGAGGCACAAGAGCATGGCATCGCGTATGTACATATAATGCAGCAGCCGGGCTGCCTCATATTAGCTCCCAACCGGGCATCCATGGGTTGACTTGCTCCCAACAGACGAGCCGGTGGGCCGCCCTGCTTTTGGCGCCGGCCGACTCCGCTGCATGAGTCGTGGGAAGGGAACGAGGCAGCAGTGGGTTGATGTCTTGCGTCATGACGGGTAGTGTGTCTGTCTGTCTGTCTGTATGTCTGTCTGTCTGTAGTTGACCGTCTCGTGAGGTGAGAGAATCCGTACAAGTTCGTGTTGGCGAGACACTGTTCATGTCGTCATGTGGCTGCCCCGTTGAAAAAAAAAGGGTGTTGGGTGTACATGTCCCGAGACATGGATCCTGACGTATGTATGTATGCATCCGTACATATATATGTAGATGGCACCGGATCCAGGTGCAGCTGAGCTGAGGATAGAAAGGGGGCGGGGAGGCGGAGTGGGAGTGGGAGACGAGACGAGACGATATAAACAGCAGGGGTCTATATGTGTATGTATGTAGGTATTAGTTGTTTGTCGACAGCATGAACAGCGAGCTGATTGCGGCCCCGCAGAAACAAAAGGTCCCGACAAACCCATTCGCGAAGCCCCTGATCATCACTCTGGAGAGGGTCTCATCTCATTAGATGGGAAGATGAGAATCCTCCCTCATCTTACTCGGCAGCCAGCTCGCCAGGGCCAGTCGCCAGGCCTTGTACTGGGTGGGGGCCTCGTCGAAACGCAGGAACCAATGCGCCAATCCCCTGGCGGCCAAGGTCGAGGGTAGAGACTGCTGGAGAGTCGTGGCCATGAGTGACTGGTCCTTTTGCCACATGGGAGGCCAAGGATGACGAGTGGGCTCCCGCGCTTCGGTATAGTCGTGTCGGTAGTCGGGCTCGGGGAAGATGTTGAGGAAGAAGTCGCTGACGAAGCCTTTGTCTTTGTCCTCGCGCTTGACGATGCCGTCCTCGCGGATCTGGTATCCGATGGGACAGCTCGATACCAGCCGATCGACCGTTTCCTCGTCTCGCGTGACGGACACGAAGTTTGCGTAGTAGTCCTAGACTTGGTCAGTCGGCGTCTCCAGTCTTGTATATGTGTGTTGATGTACGGGCGTCATGCGGAACATCTGGATGGCGCCATGCTTCTCTAGCACCTGTAGCACGGCTCGTCGCTCGGTAAAGGTGACGGGCGTGGGCGAGACGAGGACCCGGATGGTGCGGGATGAGAAGCACTGGCGGAAGTCTTTGAGGCTTGCGGTCATGACGAGGCGGGTGTGTATATGAATTCAGAGGAGGAGGAGGAGCTGGATGGGTGGAGATGGTTGGTGAAGAGATGTTGCCAGAGAGCACGTTCTGACGCCGATGGAATTGATAGATCCGGCGATGATGTCGTTGGTGGTTATTCAAGTCTCTCGTGCTTTTGCGTATCAATGGTCGCCTCTCGCTTCAACTCTGGCTGTCTCTGCAAGACTTTTCTTCTCTTCTCTACCTACCGACCTACCCTGCACCCATCTGCTTGCCTTCCCACCGTCTGATTGGCTGCCTTATCCACAGGGCAAGGCTGTCATCTTCCACGAGGCTGGCTGCCTCACCACATCGCAACCTCGTCAACCTCGTCAACCTCATCCAACCGCACATCCCATCCCGCTCATGTAACCTTAATCACCTCTCTCTGCGTCGCGCCAGAAACTGGTAGACGACTACCAACTCCATATCCATAACCATAACCATAACCATCTCCCTCCTCACAACTCTCAACCAAAATGGCCACGCCAACACCCATGAAGCACGCCCCCTCCCAACAGGGCCGCACGCCCTCACAACTCGCCGCCGCCGCCACCCCCCCGTCTCAACTCCCTTCTCCAACCCAGCCCACGCCGTCTTCTCTCCCCGGGGACCGAAGTCTTCTCCCCAGCAGATCAAGAAGTCACCCGCCATGACGGGCCCTCAAGCCCTGAGCGCCTTCAACTTCGACAGCCCGTCGACCGCCGCCGCTATGGGCGCCCTCGGCATCGGCGGCAGCTTCGACATGGGTCTTGAAAACGTCGCCGCGTTGGACGGGCTCGGTTCTGCCCTTGCCGGCGAGGACGATAAGCTGAAACGACTCGACGCTATCCTCAAGATCTTGGCCGTGAGTCATGGTTCAAGCCAACTCCCGTGTTTTGCGTCTCTCCCTTTGCTTGTCCCCGCTCACCAACATGTCTGTCTCCCTATTGCAGGAGAAGCGAGGACTCGTCAGCGAAGCGAGCCTCGAACGACTCGCCCAACGGATCGGCCTCGAGCTCCTGTCAGAAGAACAAACGACTCCGGGCGGCCGCAAGACACGCACCCTCGCCATCGCCGGCTCAGCCATGGCCCTCGACATCGTCCTCGACAACAACATCGTCCAGACCGTCTCCCTCTCGTATCACGGCAACGCCCCCTCCGTCTCCCGCCACATGGAAGCTGCCGGCCGCATCCTCCTACGCGATCTCCAGCTACGTCCCGACCAGAGCCCGCTTACCAAGTCGCTGGCCAGCTTTGCCTCCAACTTTGAGCGCTTAGCCGTGCTGGATAAGCTAAGCATCGTGCCGGGACTCGACTGTCATGAGGCTCTGGCCGGTATATACGATAGTCTCGAGCGTCTGCATCGCTGGGACCTGTCCAAGCTGCGGGAGGAACCGGCCATGACGGGCAAGACGGATGCCGAGCTGGCAATGATGGCCATGTGTTCCCGTCACGGCGTGCCCGTCATGCACGCCCGTCGAAAGGTCGGCCTGGCCCTTCAGTACTGGAAAGCCCTACGTCTATCCCCCCAACCGTCTATCAACACCGAGGACGAGGACGACGACGAGGACAAGGACGACGACGACGACAGCATCTGGTCCCTACTGATCGGCTGCGCCCCCATCCAAGGTCTCGGCCTACCACCTGTCCGCGTATCGGACAACTGGATCAGCAGAGACGTAATCAAGCCAGTCGACAGCCACGGCCTCGTCCTCGACTGGCTCGAGCCCGACAACGTCTCTCTCCCGCAATCAGACGACAACAAAGACGCAGCCATGGACCTCCTCCAACCAGACCTCTCGACAACCCGCGTCCCCCGCGTCATGTTCACCCTCACCCTCGCACCCCCCGTCATCCTCCCGCAAAACGACTGGTCACGCCTCTACATGATGGCCTCGGTCAACCCCCCCGAGATGGAACTCCTCGGTCCCCGCGCCCCCCGACCTACGACGCCCTCCTCTTCCCCCTCCCCACCGGCACGAGACTCGATCCCGGCGAACCACGTTCCATCTCCCGCCGACGCCTCCTCCGCGTCTTCCCCCCCGGTCCCGACGCCCAGCCCATCTCCCTCGAGCAGAAGAACACGCTCTTCGTATACAAGCCCATCTACTCACAAGCCGTCTCGGAGATTCCCTTTTCCCACCCGCGTCAGGTAATGGACATGCTCCCCCTCCTCCGACAATACGCCTTCCTCTCCACGCTTCTAAGAAACAGCTTCGGCGGCCTCGAGCCCTCCTCACCCACGCCCTCACCCTCACCTCACCCTCACCCCCACCCACAGAATCCCGCCCGCCAACGACGAAGACGACCCGCGCCCAGCTGGAAAGCTTCCTCACCGGACCCCCCGAAACGAGCACAGCGACAGGCCTCGAGGTCATCCTCTGGATGCACCCCTCCCCCCACCTGCAGGTCGTCTTCCCCCTCGCCGACGCGACCGCCGACGTGACGCTCAAGATCCTCCAAGGCGGTGCCGTGGAGGTGGTGGAGGAGAACGTGCTGAGGACGGGCGAGGCCTCGTCGTCGTCGTCGTCGGGGAAGGCGGTCGATAAGGGGCATCTTGCTCGCGCGTTGGAGTATCTCGAGGATTTGTCCAAGTGGGCCGAATGGATTCGGACGAGGGTGCGGTCAGGAGACGAGCGTTGTTGATACTTGATGAGAGATGGGAGTTGCGGTATATAACAACGTGCTGGCATTCTCAATGACGACGAGCAGCCTGAGGAACGAAGCAGCATTGATTAAGCCATGATGCTTTTCCTTCTATCTATCAATCTATCAATCTACCCTCATGGCTTCACCTGCATGCGTAAAAAACAAGAAAAAAAAAAAAAAAAACCATGCAAAGCAAGACTTTCTATATACAACAGCAGAATATATGCCAGAAAGAAACAAAACCCCCCAGCTAAAAAATAAATAAAATAAAAATCATAACATCGTAAAAGCCGACGAAACAGCACACAAAAAGACGAGCAGCCACGAGGCACCGACCAAAGACGCGGACGAAGAGTGTACCGTCGAGGACGACGATTGCAAAGGGGGTGGTGGTGATGGTGAGGGGGGACGGCGAAGAGAGTTGGTAGCAGTCGTCGTCGTCGTCGTCGTCGTGCTGTTGTTGTTGTTGTTGTTGTTGTTGTTGTTGTTGTTGTTGTTGTTGTTGAGCGCTGTTGCGACGAGGCTTCCGCTGGGGATGGGGGGTTCGACGCGGGGGGTTTGCTTGGGGGGGGACGACGATGGAGGTGAGGGTCTGGACTGTCAGGGAGGTGACGTGCTTGTTCGTCGGACGGGGGGTTGTGAGGGCGGGGCGGGAGGTTCGTGTGCGGGAGTGGGCGAGGGCGAGGGTCGTGGTGGTGGTGGTGGAGGGACCTTTGCTGGTCGTCGACGGCGGGTTGGGAGTCTTGATTCTTACGACTTCGGTTGGAGTCGGGGGGGACTCTCGCAAAGCCTTCTTCCGAGATGCCACCTCTTCCTCTTCACCCGTGGTGCAGCTCGTCGAGGTAGTCTTTTCACCCCCCGACACGACGGAACCAGCCGCCGTAGGGGCAGAAGACGCCCGTCGATGCTCCGTCGAGACGGTCTCGGTCTGCGCAACGGCCTTGACGAAGCTCGCTTCACGGCCTGGGGCGAACAGAGTTGGCGTCTGATGATGGTCGGGCGTCGACGTCCTTGCCGCGGCCTGTTCGTGAGACGTCGTTGCCTCGTTTTCCGCATCGTTGCTCTTCGCCGCCGTCTTTGGAGGGCATGGAACCAGCTCGGTGAGGGTGAGCGTCTCCGTCATCGTCAGCGTCTTAATCACCTTTATGAGCTCGCCGCTGGCTGCCGCTGTCGCTTCTGCTGGCCGTCTGTCCGTCTTGTCTCCCACCGCTGGAGTCGGAGAAGCAAACTCCGTCACCGTCACCGTCCTCGTCCCCGTCACGATCCTCTTGATAGTCGTCACGTCTTGGCCGTATCCTGTCGTCGAAGCCGGTGCCTCGCTGACCCCGACTCTCGTCTTCTCTGCCTCGATACTTGGACTCTCCGTCATCATCACCGTCCTCATTCCCCTGAAGGTCGTCGCGCGCGAGTCGTAGTCTGTCGTCGTCTCTGTCGGCTTCGAAACCGCCGTCTCGCCGGAACCTCCGATGCTCGCCCTCTCCTCTCCCTTGACCTCACCAGCAGCTGAAGTCTCCGTCTCCGTCTCCGTCTCCATCCCCTTCAGCGTCTCCGTCACCGTCAGCGTCTCAGTCTTGGTCACCATCCTCCTGATGGTCGTCACTCGCTGTCCACCAGCTGTCGTGGTCTTCGTCGGACCCTCATGGCCGACTCTCGTCTCCCCCTCAGCCTCCACCACCGAATCAGCTCCCTCGTCGTCAGCCATCATCGTGTACGTCCTCGTCAGCCTTCGAACCGTCGTCAACACCTGTCGGTCTGGCCTCGGTTCCGGCGTCGGAGTTGGAGTCGCCGCAGCATCGCTTGTCGGTCTCTGTGGCGGTACCGTCGCTTCGACGACGACAACTTCAGCCAGGCCACCACAGCCCATCGTCCCAGAAGCACAGCTCGTGACCGTCACGGTCCTCGTCAGCGTCACCTTGACGGCAGTCTTGGAATAGGCCGGCTGTCCTGTTGCAGTCGGCTCGGGAGTAGTAGGCCTTGGAGGAGCCGTCGCAACTCTCTCCTGGACGACGGCTGTGGCGACAACAACGACGTCGCTGCTCGGATTCTTCAGGGGGCAGCTCTTCGTCGTCGCGCCGCAAGGGGCCACGGTGAAAGTCTTGGTCATTGTCGTTGTCGTCCTCGCACCCTCGAGCCTGGAAGTGACGACGTCATTGAAGAAGAGCCGGCCGATAGGACAGTCGGTCACGGTGGGCGCGCAGGTCGAGACTGTGTAAGTTCTCGTCTCCGTCGTCGAGCTGCCATCGTTGGACTCGGATGGCCACGACTCAGGCTCAACACGGCTCGTCTCCATCTTGTCGTTGAGTCGCTGCTTCGATTGACCCTGGATTGAAGTGACTGGCCGAGAAACAGGGCTTCTCCAAGACGACCCGGAGCTCTGCCCAGGTTTGGCTGAGGATCCGGTGACGGTGGCCAGCATCTCTTCAAGCACCAACGACTCCAAAGTTTCCTCCCGAGCTCCATCGTCAACCTCGTTGCTCGACTGTGCAGACTTTTCAGGGCCCTGGTCGGTCGCAGTGACCCGAGACTTCTCGCTGGCAACGCTCCTGGACGTCACTGGCGACTGTCCACTGGCAGTCGTGGATCCAGACAAGGTGCCGGACGGCGTAGAGAGCTCGTCAATCGCCACCCTGTCAGACGGAGATGAGGGCTCTTTGCTGGCAGCAGAGCTATCAGTCGCGCCCTTGACTGCCGTGGAGCGGGATGAAGCCATCGTCCGAGCCTGTGATCCAGAAACCGTCTTCGTGGCACCCAAGTCAACAACACCAAAGCCAGCAAGATGCGAGGATTCACCGTCACGAGACTGCCACAAGCTGGCCTGATGGGCGTCCGCCGTCGACCAACTGCTAAAGGGCGGAACTAAGACCCAGTCGTCCCAGTCTTCTTCCCCCAAGCCGGTGTGATCCTGTCTGTCCGAGCCACGATTAGGCGCTTGCGGCGGAAGAGTCGAAGGCGTGGGCGTCCCGGCAGATGAAGAGAAAGGCTGCGTTGGGCCCTGCGTGGAAACGGGTGTCGAGACGCCATGCTTTGAAGGATTGACAGTTTCCAAAGGCTCAGAATCCATGCCCGGTGCTCGAGTACCGGAGTCGAGGCCTTCAGTCTCGGAAGCTGACCCGGATCTCGAGACCGGCCGCTCTGTGACGGCTGGCGTGGAGACGGTAGTTGAGGCGGGAGGCCACGACGGAGTAGCATCTCCGGCGTCACTGCTCCGGCCCGAACCACCGAAAGAGCCCGTCATTGCCGCCGCGGTGTTGGATCCTTCCAGACGAGTTGCCCTGTCAAGGTCAGAAGCAGGAACTCCGGGCTCGAAAGACCCATGAGATTCGGAGGACCCTCGAAGCTCGGAAGACAGCCTTGAGCCGGCAGAAGGACGAGCCTCGAAGGATGCCTGTGATTGAACAAAGGCTTGCTGCTCGGTAGGCCTGGGAGGCTCGACGGACGCCTGAGGCTCGGAAGGTTTGTGAGAAGGCCCGGAGTATGCGCGAGACCCGGAAGAAGCAGCAGATCTCCGAGGCTCCAAGGAAGTGAGAGGCCCAGAAACTGAGTAAGGTGTCGACGGAGCAGACTCCCACGGCCCGAACGACGCCTGAGACTCAAAAGGCCCACGAGGTCCGAAAGGCCCAGCAGATCGCCGAGGTTCAGAAGACGTGGGAGATCCGATCCCCCCCGGCCCCGAGGAGGCTCGAGACGCAGCAGACGCCTGCTCCGAAGAAGCCCGAGTTGCGGCAAATTCTCGCGACCCGAAAGACTCGTCAGACGCAAAGGATGCTTCTGGCTCGGAGAAGCCGAGACGTCTCGATGGCCCAGCAGTTCTCTCGGGCCCGAAATCCGTGAGAGATGCAGATTCTCCAGGTCGTCCTGAGATGGATCGAGACGCGACGGCCTCCTGCGGCCTGAAGGATCCCTCCGACTCGAGAGACTCGTGAGGACGGGCAGATTCGTCAGACCAGGGGGTTCCCATGGGCTCGAGGGAAGTGAGACGCCCAGAAAGTCCCCGAGATTCTGAAGCGACTCGAGACGCCTCGAGCCCGTCAGCATCCCGAACACCAGAGACCTCCGAAGCAACCGCCGTCGCTTCTGCAGAAACATCATCCAAACCACTTCCCCCATCACCAACAGGGGCAGAAACCTTCAAGCGGCCATCATCACCGACACCAACACCCCCAATCTCACGATCCCGACCTGATGCAATGGACGGTGGCGTATCGGATTGCCCAGGCGTCGACACGGAATGGCTCTCGATGACGGACTCGGCTTCCGGAGCAGAAAGACGCTGTGATCTTGAAGACTCGGCGTCGAAGTCGAGCACCTCTGCGTCATTGTCCGGCACGCGAGACGAGTCAGGGTGAGATACCGAGCTCGATTCCGCGGCATTCCATTCCGAGGACCACTCATCCGAGGGAGGAGGCTGCTGCATGCTCGACGTCTCATCGTCGTCATCGAGAGATTCCACATCTCGATCCGGCGAGCTTTGAGTGCCGGAGATGAAATCAACAGGCTCGGAAATTGCGGCCGTCGTCTCAGTCCATTCTGGCGAGTCAACTTCATCCCAGAACTCTGAGCTTGAGCGATTGTCGGCGTCTGAAGTCGGAGTCGACGATCCGGTAGAGGTCGTACGGCCCACAGCACCATCCGTCGCCAAAGGCAGTGCCGACAATTCTGCGGCATCGGAAGGCTCATGGGAGGAACCCCCTGCGGCGATGACCTTACGCCGAGTTTCATCAGCTTTGAGCGAGTGAGTGGAAGTGGAAGACAGCAAGCTCTCTGCAGGTGCCATCAACCGTCCGGCCGTGCGAGATGCAGAGTCGACGAGCAGCCCTTGAGAGTTTTTGCCAGCTGCTGATGCCATATCATCTGAAGACCAAACGGCTTCGAAGTCATCTTCCGAAGGTCTGTCAGTTCCGGACGACGAGAAAACCTCGAAAGACTCGGTCTTGGAGGCCTCCAGTTTTTGCGCGGCGGCATCAGCAGGGCCAGGAGTGGTCGAAGACGTCGAGTCAGAGCCCGACTCCATGGCGTTGTCGTTCTCCCCATCTGACCCGGCATCTCTGGATACGCCACCGAGTCTTGAAGCGTTGGCAATGTCCGGGAAGACGTCGGAAGGCCTGACTGTGTGAATCGGAGGTGGCGTCTCTGCGGCGGCCTTGGAGTCACCGGAAAGGGGGGGAAGCGCAGAACCAGAAGAAACAGTGGGCAGAATGTGGGCATCTCCCTTGACTCCGGGCATGGCGTCAATCTCAGTCGCGTCTACTCTCGAAGCCTTCTCCGATACCAGGCCTGAAGAGTTGGTCGCGGGTGTCACAGAAGGCGTCTTCGCCGAAGCGACGGTGGCGTCAGGACCAACTGCAGGCGAAGAAGCGAAGGGCAAGCCGTGAGAGCGCCCATCAGCTGTAGATGAGAGTATCTGCTCTGAAGACGGATGAGAATGAGGGAAAGAGGCGGCAGCAGATGAGCCTCGGTACTCTCCGTTGACTCGCGGCCTGCCAAGAGGTTCCGAACTCGACGAGACGAGCCCCGTGGGCTCGGAGACGGGGATAGCGAACCGGCTTCTGGCGCCCGCAGAGCCGGTAGCAGAGGGAATAACGGGCGAACCTCGAGCATGCCCGTCCACTTGCTGCTTCCCAGGGGCCCCCGATACCGACTCTGCCTCGAACAACGGAGCCTCAGAGGGCACAGGGTGAAGGCGAGTGGAATGACTAGTGACGGCGGCGTTCGAAACGGTTGGCGGTCTGCGGCCGAGAGTGGAGGAGCCAGCAGTGAAGCCTGGGGAATTCACGTCCATCTGTTGTTTCCAAGAAGCCCCAGATCCGGGCTCTGTCTCGGAGGCCGACATCCCAGAGGGCGAAGAGCCAACAAGGTCAGTCGGTCGACTTCCCGCAGCGGCGATCGAAGCGGCTGGAGGCACAGAGCCGAAAGCAGAGCCGAAAGCGAAGGAGCTGACAGGCAAGTCTAGAGAACTCCCGCCAACTTGTTGTTTCCCAGGAATTCCAGATCCCGACTCTTTCTCGGAGGATGAAAGCTCAGAGAGCGTCCTGGCGGCGGCACCCAAGACGGCTGGAGACGTAGAACCGGGCGTGGAGGAGGCGATTGGCGACTCTCCGGACTTTGCCGTGGCTTGTGACCCAGCAGCAGCACCGGCAGTCTCAGAAGGTGACGCGGCTGCCTTGTTGACATCCGAAGCAGTCCGAGTCGAGTCGTGAGCGGACTGGCCACGAGAGGCATCCGCTCCAAGAGCGGAAGACGGCATCTGTTCCGCTGCGCCATCGAAAATAGGTGGCAGACGCCGGCCTTTCCCATCGTCTTCCGACTCTCCGACGTATCCGTCCAACATGGAGTTCTCGATCTGAAGGGGAGGGCCGGTGGTGGAATCCAGATGCAAGATGTGGCTCCCTTCGTCATCTGATGAGGCTGGCTCAGTCTCGAAAGACGTCACCGTGAGGGAACCCGAGCCGAGAGTTGGAGTTGAGGCCATTGCTCCCGAGGCCTTCATTTGAGCCTGTTCGACATGCTGATCGGCGGGAGTGGATGTGACAGCTGATTGCAATGCTTCGGTTGATCTCTCTCTGGCATTCCGCCCGGTCGCAGACGGGACGTTCTTCAATGAACCGGAGGCTTCGAATCCGAGAGGGAAGCCCGAGGGAGACGATGAGTCGGAAATCTTGAGACCAGACACGTCGGAGCTGCGCGGAGCTCCGGACCTTGAAGATCCTTCTGATTCGGAGGCCTTTCCGGTGCCCACGGTGGACTTGCCGCTCCCAGGCGTCTCGTCGGATGGAATTGTAGCGGCTGCCGATGCTTTTCTGCCAGATTCATCATGGCCAGCGACAGTGTATGCAGAAGCTCGCTCAGTTGGACGAGTTGCCTTGTCTGAATCGAAACCTGGACGATTAGCCACACCGGAGTCTGAAATAGCCGATGAGCCCACGTTTCCAACTCCAGCACCGCCATCGGAAGTCGAAGCTGACGGCTGTCTGTCCAAGCCAGCAAGGTCAGACCCGATACGCAGTTCAGAAGACGAGCTCAAAGTCAGGTTCACGCCTTGAGCACCATGGCCAGATTCCAAGGCGGCCGATGTTCCCGTCTCCATCCCTTCGAGACCATCGTTTGTCGAGTTCTTCGCCTGCTCATCTGATTTGGTGAGTTTTCCGCTGCTGGACTTGGAGCCGTATCGAGAAGACGAGTCCGAGTCGACGTCAGAACCCTCGGCATCATTGGCAGTAGCCGCCGTTGAAGCTTCAGAGGCAGCTGCTGTGCCCTTGCCGACAGATTGAAGGGTTCCGTGGACGGCCGAGGCGGAAGCTGGCTTTTGCAGATCAGACGAGGCGCTGGCGTCGAAGCCCGATTGAACAGACGGAGTCGGATTGGAATCTACGGCACGAACGCCGTCGGTTGCCGCTGCAGCTTTCGAAGTGGCCAGGCGCGTGCTCTCCTTGACAGGTCCGACAGAGCTATCGAGGATTGAGGCGGTGAGTTTCCCGTCCAGAACATCTGCGTTGCTTGAGCTGAAGCCTGTCCGAGGAGATGAGATGTTAGCGTCCGAGGCATGAGCACCATCTGTTCTGGCAGCAGCTGAAGGGGTAGCCTGGGTGCCGGCTTGGGCGTGGCCATGGCTAGTTGAAGCGGAAGACTGCTTTTCGAAATCAGCCGTGTTGCTAGATTCGAAGCCCGGCCGAGTAGACGAGACTGAGTCGGTGATTGAGCCTTGAGCACCAACCGTTCTGGTTGCAGCTGCTTCCGAGACAGCCCAAGTGCTCGCCCTCCCAGCTTCACCATAACCATCAACAGACAAACCAGAAGACTGCCCATCCACGCCAGCCGGCGAGCCCGAGTCGGCATCCGAGCCCCGAGGCGCATCAGCAGTAGCCGCGGCAGCATCACCTCGCGTCAACGACCCGGTTGGACCGTTTGCAGTGCCAGCAGACGGAGTCACGCCGGTCTTCGTCAATGGCTTCGCAGGCATCGTCATGAAACCGGAAGGCGTGGCCAGAGCTCCATGAATTGATGACGTCGTCAGCTTCCACGAGGAGCCGGCAATCGGAGTCACGGCTTGTTGAATTGACGATCCACCGAGTTCTCTGGCGGACCCATCAGATGAAATCGCCTCTCCTCCCACGGAAGACTTGATCGGCTCGTTCTCGTAATCGGGATGTGAAGTAGCAGCTCCATCTACCGACGACCAGGTGGGCTCAAGCAACAAGCCCCCGTTCAAGGACGGCATCGACTCTCCTGATCCGCTCATGAAGTCGGAAGCTGAAGTTGCGGGAGGTCCAGGGAATGATGCCACGGACTCGACCGGCGCGGTGCCTGACGTCTCGCTTGAAAACCCGTTCGTAGAAATCCCGTCTGAAGAGTTGCTCAATTCGGCCCCCTTCAAGTCAGGACGCGTTCGTGAGCTCGTCCCGAAGCCGACATTGCCATCGGGCTGTGGCTTCCCAAAAGACGTCGCAAAGGTTGTGGACCTTGGGCCTCTGGAACTCTCACCATCATTGCTGGCAAGCTGGGCTTTTTCTGGCGTTGGCTCTGATGCTCCGCTTTCGGTCGGGTGAGCGGCAACAGTGCCGTCTCTGCCTGGCAGTGAAGTCGTGGCAAAGCGGGCGCCAGGCGAAAGTGTCGTCTTCACAGGAGCCGAAGCCTCTGTAGGCATGGCTGTTTTGGTGGCCGTGGTCGTCTTGGAACGAAGTAGAGTGGTCCAACCCTGAGACCGAGTTCCCGAGAAATCTGGAGAGCTGAAGCCAACTTGAGCATCGACTCCCATGGCAGTTGTCACTTTCGGAGACTGAGATGCTCCTGTGATGCTCGCCTGGGCGGAATTCGGTGTGCGACTGGGAGAGTAGCCAGTGGCTGACGGGATGGCTCCCCTGGCGGGACTCATCCTCATCTCCTGAGGCTCTGGGTTCTCGTCGCTGGAAGAGCCAGATCCCCTGTGTCCATCGACCTGGCCAGTGACCCCCGCGGCTGAAGTGTCCTGCGGAGAGGATGCGGCGGTTGCGGCGACCGTCGTCCGACTTGGAGGAGAACCAGGCTCAGTCAAGGTTTCAGGCTCGCCTTGTCTGTCTGCGTGACCATGATTTGTAGCGGCCGAACTGCCATCGGCCGGTACAGCGGACAGAGAGCCAGCCGTCGGACTTGGGAGAGCATCAGAACCAGGCTTCATGTTGATAAAGGACTGAGAACCTGTCGGCTTCGAATCAGCCAAGGAGTCGGGTTCGCCTTGTCTGCCGGCCTGTCCTCGAGCTGGTCCGGCCAAAGTGCCATCCGGGGATGAAGAGACTTTGGAGGGTGAGGCGGGTGCAGATCCAGTCGTCAGACTTGAAGCAGCACTAGCTGCAGACCATCTGTCACGCCCATCAGTCTGCCCGTCGAAACTGTGCTGCAGAGAAGAAGCAGCTCCAGAAAGTACACCGGTTGCAGAACCAATCTGTTTCGAAGAAGAACCGGCCTCGAACGATGTTGTGCTGGGAGTACGAAGACCTGCCGTCGGATTCGGTGCCACCAAGAAGCCCGATGAGGCCTGCATAACAACAGCCTGCGAGTTGCCGTCTGCAGTCTTGGCTGAGCCAGTCGCTCCCCTGGAAGATGCATCTGCACCGACAGGATGTGTCAGGTCCGAAGCTGCGGTCGAAATGGAAGGAGGAGTAGCAGCGGAAGCATCAGATCTCCAAGAGGCGAGCAGGCTATCATGCTGGCTGACTGAAGCGTGAGAGGCCGCGATTACTGTGTCTTTGGGGAGAGCAGCCCCCCCGGAGGGTATTGTCGAAGCGAAACCAGTGGCATCAGTGAAAGAAGCACCCTCGCCGAATGACCGGACCGAGCTGTGAGACGTGACGGTTCTCGACTGCTTGTCATTACCAGACGAGCCCAAGGCACTAGAGGCGATTAGGGCATCATGACCGCTGCCCTGCGCGTCAGTGGTCGGGCTGGCCCCGATTGCTTCAGCGGTGGCGGTAGGAAGAGAGGCGGTGGCTCGACCGGGTGACGCGCCAGTCTCTCCCGAAGCCATCAATGGTGATGAGCGGGAGTTGGCCTGCTGAGAGTCACTGGAGACACCAGGGCCAGATGAGACGCCAGTGCCGTCGGGAGAGATTGTAGTGCCGAATCCAGAGCTCAAAGGCGAATCATTGTCAGTGAGAGACGAACCAGAAGCGGTAGAGTCGATGGTCGCGCCACCGGGGATTTGATGAGCTGACGCAGACGTGGCAGTAGGCAAGATCCCTTCATTGAAGAAGCTGGAATCTTGAGGAGTGACGGTCGCATGACCACCACCAGCAGGGGCATCCAGGCCACCAGCTGCTTCGGAGTTGATGAAACTTGAGTGTCTGGCCGAATCGTGAGAGTCTGCAGGGCCTGAAGGGTGGCCGAGAGCGGAAGAGCGAGATGAGCTGTGAGGAATGAAATTATGAGGTTTGTCGTGAGATTCAACCGGGCGTTGTGAGCCGATCGAGGCCTGAGAATCGTGTGAAGCGTCCGGCTCGCCCGCAACAGGAGCATTGGCGGAGCTGGAACTGCTGGGTATAGCAGAGGAAATATAAGGAGAAGAGTGAGATGAGGCCGAAGGAACACTCGACATATGCGAATCATTAAAAGCGTAAGTATCATGTGAAGCACCCGGTCTGACTGAACCCGGAGACTCCTCCGGGACCGAGGGATCGGTAATGCTGGGCTGACTTGAAATCACAAAAGAGCTGGTATAAGGAGACTGAAACGAATCGCCAGAATCATGAGAAGCGTGTGGCTCAGCGGGTCCCAAAGCCGGAGAGTCGAGAGAGCCGGTGTGACCGGCATGAACAGGGAAGCCGTCCAGAGATGGGTTCGATGACGCTTGCGAGCCAGCTGAGGCGTGCGCGTCGACAGCAGTCGGGATAGCTGAGTCGAAACGACTGGCCGAGGTCGACGGACCCGAAGCGGCTGTCCTACCCAGAGAGCCAGGTGACAGATGAGATGCAATGAAAGTGTGGGCGTTGGCAGAATCTTGGGAGACGGGACTTGCAGCAGAGCCCGCTGACGCCTGGAGATGGCTCCAACCTGCGGAGGCTATAGAGCTCGAGTTGTCTTCGTCGCCGGAGAGTCTAGGAGCAGTCGAATATCCCGAAGCAGGAGAGCTGGCGGAAACCGTGACGGAAGAGTCACCGGAGGGCGTATATTGCGACTCAGCAGGAGCCGGAGAAGACACGGCATCAATTGCGGTTCGGGAATTGCTGGCAGCATCGGAGATGGCTGGGTTCGAGGTCGAGTGGATTGCAACTTGACCATCATGCAAAGTCTGAGTATGGTCCTGCGCACCAGAGAGAGTCTGCCCCTGTGAATTTGTTGAAGCCAGAGGACCGACAGAACTCCCCGTATTGCTTGTCAACGGAGATGAATGGCTGGAATGAACAATCGAAGATTGAGAGTGGCCTGGAACCGCAGAGTGAGCTGGCCCCTCGGTGTGCTGTAAGGCTGAAGTAGATTCAGGTCGCGAATGGTCTGGAGCCCCTGAATGAGCCAGATCTTGAGCCTGTGCTGCGCTCAGAGAATCGACAGAGTGCCGAGAGTGAGCTACCTCGCTGAGATGATCGCTCGCGGCCTGGGAGTGACTTGAACCCTCCGAAAAAGCCGTCACCTGAGGGTATGATGGAACCGCAGAAGCTACCGAAGCTTGAGAATGGTCCGAACCCTCAGAGTGGACTGGCACACTGGAGGAGGCTGGGGCAGGCGAATCAACAGCTTTCTGGGAATGACCCGTAGCCCCGGGGTGTGTTTGCCCCTCGAAGCGTGCTGGAGCCTCAGATTCGGCAGAAGTCCGAGTAGGACTCGTGACGGAGGAGCCTCTCTCTCGTTCGCCATCAACAAATTTCTCCGAGTTGTCGGAGACTCCGGAGGAAGCCGCATCCCCAGACTGAGCCGAAGCCAAGGAATCGACCGAGGTCTGCGAATCACTAAGGGCAGGCGACCCAGCGGAGGCCGTCGAAGCCGCAGAGCCCCGGGCCGTAAATGAAGCCGCAGAGTCGTCAAGAGTCCGGGAACGGTCTGGAACCTCAGAAGCCCGTCCGTCCGAGTCCTGGGAATGACTCGAAGCCTCAGAACGAACAGACGTCGCCCAAAATCTACCAGCGGCAGGGGTAGCAGTCCCGGAGAGCGCCGAAGCCGGAGGACCGCCAGAGGCAGAACTTCCCTCGACACGCGAACTGGCCGAGGCTTTAGAAGCGGCGGAGCCCACCCAAGTAGACGAGGCCCAAGAGTCGCCAGAACGGTCCGTCGCGGAGTAGGATAACCCCTTGGAGCGATCTGTTGATCCCTGAGAATGGCCTGAGGACCCAGAGGAAGCTTCAACGTCCGAGTCCTGGGGACGAACTGGTGCCCCAGAACGAACGGCCGCAGCCCGAGAGTTGCCAGAAACAGAGGGAGTAGCCGTAGGAAGCGCCGAAGCCAAAGAAACACCAGATGGCATGGAAGCATCCTGGACACCAAAGCCGGCGGAAGCCGTCGAAGCAGAGCTCCCCGAGTCAGACAAAGCCTGAGAGCTGTCGGACGACTTAGGACGGTCCGCTGCGGGGGAAGAAGATTTGCGGAAGCGACTGTCCGAGTCTTCAGGATGACTAGGAGCTCCAGAATGGCCGGCCGGAGCCCCTGAGGAGGCAGCAGCCCCGTCAGAAAGCACTGAAGTCGAGAACCCGCTAGAGGTCATGAACCCGTCCTCGGCACGCGAGCCGGCGGAGGCCGTCGGAGAAGAGACCCCCAAGGTAGACGAAGCCTGAGAATGGGCGGCAGCCCGTGAACTATCCACGGCGGTGTGAGTAGACTTCTGGAAGCGACTGGCCCGGTCCTGATATTGACCTGAAGTTCCAAGATGATCAACAGTAATCTGAGAGCCTCCCGAGTTCTGCGAGTAGCCCGAAGTCCCAGAGCGATCGTCCGAGTCTTTCAAGTGATCTGAGGCCCTAGGGCCTTCGAAAGTAGTCTGAGAGCCTCCCGAGATTGACGAAGCCGAAACGGAAGAATCGGCGAAAGTCCGGGGGGGGCCCGTGGTTGAGGGGGCTATCGCTGCAGACTGTCCCGAAGCCCAAGACCTCCCGGACCGGATCGAGTCGGAAGCGTAGGCCTGATCCTGGGAGTGGGTGATTGCCCGAGTGTCGGAGACAGAATTGCTCTCCGCGGGAGATTGAGCACCAGATGAAGCCCGGGAATAGTCCGACACGCCACCGCCAGCCACCGTCCTCGAAACGTCATCCTGCCCCGAAGCACGCATATCATTACCAGCAGTCCGAGTGCCAGAAGGACCGATCGACAGCGTCTCCACCGCCAGCTTCGTCCGACTCCCAGGGGGTTGAGCGCCGGCCGTCTCGGGAGGGGATGCTGCCTTGGGCGTTGAACCGACTTGTGCGTGCAGGGACCTGCTCGCCACATCCCCAGTTGAGCTCGTGGATTGACGAGGCACTGTGGACGGAGCTGAAGTGAAAACAACCCGAGACGAGCCATCCGAGCCAGCGGAAACCCGAGAGTCGGTCATGACGTGGCGTCCAGCAGAGTCCTTTATGCCAGAGATTGGATCAGCAAGTGATGAAGACGAAGCCGCCCCTGAAGATCCAGATGAGACCGAAGCATCGCCACCCAATTCAGTCGAAGCCGCGGAGCCCGACCTCATCCCCGACTCAGTGCTGTACATCCCAGAGTCCATAAACTTCGGGTGCCGAGAGTCTTCCGGAGCCAAACGCGTCGAATCTCCTGCACGGCCTACCTCATCGATCCGAGAGGCGGCTGCCGTCGCCATGCTGCGAGACGCCGACCCGCTGCGTCCAGAAGACAGCGCGGGGCCGAGTTCCAGAGACTCAGATGACATGATCTGACCCTTCAGTCCAGCGTCACCCGACAGCGACGCGTCAGTTGAGCTGCCCAGTACAGCAGTAGTGGCAACTGAGCCTGACGAAGCCCCCAGCTGCGAACGACTGAAGCCCTCTCGCAAAGTTCCACCCGGGACGAGGTTGGAATTAGATTGGCGCTCATTGTTTGCAGACACGCTTAACATCGATGACGACTCGAATCCCGTGGAGGCACTCGGCTCAGCGGATGCAGAACCTCCATCGGCAGTTCCGAAGCGCGTTGGTCTCAAGGAAAGAGTCCCCCCCGAGACGGTAGAAGTCAAGGGAGGTGATCCAGAGCCGACTGTTTGCGGGAGAAAAGAGCCGCTGGTCTTGACCGTATCATCGGTCGTGATTGAAGACTCAAAGTCCGTGCCTGTGGCGGACCATCTGTTCGTCGGCCGACCGTCGTTTGTGCCCAAGTTCTGTGTCGACGCGGGCTTCCCATCGACAAGATCGGGATTGCTGTCTTTCCCATCCGACGTGCCCATCGAGGACAGATATCCTGCAGTGGCATCCATGTCATTAGGAACGTGTGAGCTTTGCCGCACCCCAGCAAACTCGCCGCTGTCGCTCCCAGGATGTTTCCTAGCAGCAGTAACCGAGCTTGAATGAGAGTCTACACTCTTGAACTCAGGCGCCTCAATGTCCTCCAGCCCATCTGGCATATCGGAGCTCCGGTTCGCTGACGAGCCTGTCGAGAGCGGAGTCTCAAGAGTCTGCAGAACATACGGAGCGTCTGAGGCTTTAGGGTCCGCCGTCTCCGCCTTTCCTTTGTCGAGCGGTCTCACGGAACCAGAAATCGCCGTTGCGGTGGACTCCGTAGCCCCCGGTTGGCTGACCATCGTGCGAGTTGCTGAAACGATCGAAGTCATGAACCTAGAAGCTGTAGATGGAACGGATGGGATGACTGGAGTCGACCTCATGTCCGAGCCGGTACGTCCGTGATCCAAGGCCGTCGTGATGCTTCCGCTCGCTGAACCTGCCCAAGACACGGACCCTTTGACTTCTGTCCCGAGGCCAGACCCAATTACAGTAGGTGTGCCGGAAGATGTCGAGACGCCCTTCTCGTACGCAGCTTTCTGTTCGTCCACAGTCCCGTCCAGCGACGAGCTCGTCGTTTTCGAGCCAAGACGATCGATGACAGATGGTGTCGCATGTAGAGATCGTGAGAAGTGCGGCCGACCGAGCCCAGCCAGCGTCTTGCTCCCACTCTCTGTCCTCAACGGCACAGATTGAAGGCCAATCGAAGGATCTTGATCATCACCATCCATTGAAGCCGATCTCATGCTCTGCAAAGCTGCAGGAGTAGGCTCGCTCGAGGGTCTAGAGGCCGCCGGTCGTGTCATGGTCGTGAAACTCCGGCTCCATATGTTGGTCTTTGCCGTGTCGAAGGGGCTTTCGGAGGGGGGAGCCGATGGCAGGGCAGTAGGCAGGACGGAACTGTCATCGGAGGCAAGCGGTACTGGAAGTCGACTCGGGCCTACATCGTCGCCTGTGGAGGATGTATCATGAACCGCAGCCGATGATGAGTCTGGTGAAGTCGTTGGAGAACCAGTTGCTAACGTATCCGCCGTTGAAAGAGCCGGCAACGCTGCTGAAGCGTCCGACGGTGGCCAGGTAGAGGACTCACTTGAGCGAGCCGTCGCCGGCAGACGCTCAGGCGGAGGCCAGTACGAGTAAGGTCCCGCGGACTCGCCGATTGAGGCGTCTCCCGACGGCGTCGCCTCGGACGAAGAAGGGTGTTGACCATCGTAAGACGTGGGCTGAGCCGGCTTCAAGTCAGGATTAGGAGAGTGAGCGAGTGCTGGCGAAGAAAGTCCAGAAGGTGTGACTGCAGCGGAGAGAGGGCCTGAAGAGGTTGAAGTTTCGCCGTCGTAGTCCCCTGAGGAATCTTGGCCAGTTGGACTTGAATTCTGCTGGTGAGAAGAGGTACTTGAGGTTGAAACGATGAGTTTCGCGTCTTGAGGTTGGGATTCCTTGAGAGATGACGAGGAAACTTTCGAAGAAACGCGAGCGAGGTAAGGAGGGGCTTGAGAAGCGTACTCCTCCGCAGCCGTCGAGCCCCGATGGCGAGATGGTGATGACGGCACCTTTGCGGCGTCACCAGAAGATAGGAGAGACTTTGAAAAATAGCGCGGCGGAGTCTCGGCCGAGGACGTCATGATCTCGGCTCCAACTGTGAGGGTTTGAGAGGCAAAAGGCGACGTGGACGATGGAACCCGGAGGTGGGGGGCGGCAGGGAAAGAAGCCGGCTTCGCTAAGGAAAGATGAGAGAGGGCACGTGCCAAGGTTGGGGAGATTGGCAGAAAAAGATGGGAGAAAGAAGAGTTAGAAGTGTGTGAGGGAGAGGCTATACCTGTATCAGGAGGAGTGCTCGATAGAGAATGGGCATGAGCTGTAGAGGACTGAGAATCCGGATCTGCGATGGATGAGAGCAAAGACTCGCGCGACGGACGGGAATCAGGAGCATCAAAGGTAAGAGAAGAATCAGTCTGCGACGAGGCATAGACAGGACCAGAAATGACAGCTGGAACAGGCTCGGTCGGAAGAGAAGAAATATGAGACGAAGAGGACTCAGCTGCAGATTCAATGCTTGGTGAATCCGTTGTGGACAAGGGCGGATGCTTCATCAGCATCTCGGAATAGTGCATAGACAGCGATGGCGCACGATACTTCTTCGTCTTAGGGTTGGCTCCGGGCTTGAGGGCCGAGGTTGTGGTCATCTGGTAGAGAGGCGATTGACCATCCGTCTCCGTCTTCGAAGACACGCCGTAGCCCTTCGGTGTAGTCTCAGACTTGTCAGACTTGGTCAGTGTCGGCTCGCCGGATGATATCGCCTTCGGAAATGGTTACCTCGGGAGTTGGAGTTGAAGACAGGCCCCCAAAAGTACTTGCCAACTCGTCCGTTGGTCCCCTGAAGGAAAGCGAGAAGCGGGGAGAAGCCGACGTGATTTCCGATGAAGCCCCCGTCTGAGGATCGATGGGCGGGGAGTTGGTCAGGCGGGGAGTGGACGGTCTCCTGTCCTGCGTAGCAGTATCAGGATTGATGATGGTCTCCTTCAAGGCGCCCTTGATTTGAAGACGTGGAGTCTGATCCAGCTTGGTCTCCGAGGGACGAAACGGAGTGTCCTCGATCGTCGGTGCCGGAAATGAGGGCATCTTGGGTTCCGCTGTCGATGATAGTCTGCTCGTCGGTGGAAGTTTGCCGCCACCGACCATCTCCCCGATGGAAGACGAGAGGGAGAAGCGTGGAATAGCCGACAGCTTGATGGCCGAGGTTTCGGGCTTGGGGGCGCTGGTCGTCTCGTCCTTGGGGGGGGTGAGGTATAGACGAGGAGTCGATGACTTGCCCCCCGGCGAAGTACCCTGAAGACTGTAGGTGGTAGCCCCCGAGCTTGGGGGCGCCGACATTCCGCGACGGGATGAATCATGCCGAAGACCACTGTTCGTCTCTCGTGCACGAGAAGGACCTGAAGTAGATGGTCCTCGCTCGAATGAATTAGGTGCCGAACTCGTCGTCAACTTGACCGTCACCACAGTATCGCCATATTGGTGGTCAGACGTGTATCTTGCGTTGGAGTCAGATCTGGACTTGGAAGGCATAGATCTTTCCCACGACTGGCGAGGCTCCGACGACGGCCTCTTTCCCGGATGTTCAACTCCGACACCGCCGGGCGAGCCAGCGGTGAATGTGGGACGAGGAGTCAACGAGTATCTCCCCCTCGCACCGCTGGGCTCCGAGCCTCTACTCGTCTCCTTTGGCGTGTGAAACGCGGCTGTCGATGGCGGTCCCTTTCCAGAGGAGCCCAAGTCAGAGTCGGTGGTCTTTGTATGAGATGGAGAAAGATGATGAGAAAGATCTCGTGTCTTTGGGAAGTCGGCTTCTGTCGGCTCGAGTGAAGACGACCTCTTCGTGCGGCTAGACTCGGGCAAGTTGGATTCGGCCGATGAAGAAAGCAGGGCAGAAGACGAGTCTTCGATGAAGCCACCGACGTTCTGTTGCACGGGAGTTGGTGGTGTTTTCCGCGTACCGGGCTGAGGAGTGTCAACAGGCGACTCCCATTTAAATTGCTGGAGAATCGGGTCCTCGTCATTCCATGACGGCGGTCCAGACTCTTCATGACCGGTCTTTTGCTGATGAGAGTCCGGATCCTGACCCGGAAAAGGCTTGCGGCCCGAAGGATCAGGCCCGGTGCCAGCGCTTGTGGGTGAAGAAGCCAAAGTATGTAGGCCAGAAGATTCCCCCACCGGCCACTCCTGACGCTCAGACTTGACACCATCAGTCTCTGACTTTCCAGAATCAAGAGTCTGGCCCGTGGACAAAGGCTTCCCTCCCGAACGACCGACAGTCTTAAAGGTAGAAGCCGAAGTCCGCAGCACTCCCGGCTGAGGCGTAGCAAGATTAGGCGATGGCTTGACGCCGGAGAAAACAGACGCCGCATCAGCCTTTTGCTCCCTGTACGAGCCGGAGATGCCACCAGAAGAAAATGGCTTGTTGCCCGGACTATTATCATCGATGGAGACTGATATCCGAGAAGCTGCATTCTGGGACGCAGACGAAAGGCCAGATCCGGTATCATCGCTCTCTTGTTGATCAGAAGTGAGAGGCTTCCTCGTCCTAGACCCGTTATCAACTCCAGCCTTCTGAGAACGAGCTGATGTTCGGGGAGCGGCAGAGCGCGACACCGACGAAGGATCGTGCTCAGGGCCGCCGGTCTTCATCGTCTCGGCAGTGGCAACACGTGAACTCGTCCTCCTGCCAGCGGGAGAAACCTGAGCGACAGCCGGAAGGGCGGTGATGGGAGCGGATGGCTTCTCAGCCGATGAACCAGTCTGATACTCATAGGCGTCTACTTCCCCCTTATGAGCAATGTGTTGGCGCAGAGGGGATGTCTGCTCCTGAGACGACCAGTCGGCCGGTGATGCTTGGGTCCGGGACGGCACAGAACCTTCCGCGGCGCCCAACCTCGCATCATCCGTCTTTGCATCTTCAGTCTTCGTCTTCTCGGGAGCGCCTCTGACCTTGTCTGAAGGTGAGGTCTGCATCCACGCTGATGTGGCCGTTGCTTGCTGTCGGGTTGGCGCAAGGCCCTCTAATGAACCGGGCTTGACATTGCCGAACTCGACACCATCAGACTCCACCTGACCAGAAGTTCCAGCAGTCTCTTCCGAAGATGGAGATGTTTCTCGAGTTGATGGCTTGGTCGGTGTCTGATGCGACCGAAGCGAAGTGGATGGCTTTTCCAAAAGATCAGACTTTGCAGCGCCAATTTTGACATCACCGATCATATTCGCGGAACCAGAAGCGCCCGAGGAACCCATCCGAGGACTTCCTGTGGTCTTACTCGGGGCGGAAGCAGGGATGGAAGTCTTGGCCGCTGCTGGATGAGATGCGGCCGGCCCGGACCTCACCGAAGTGCCGGTCTTCACATCGTCAGACCCGGATTTCGGAACAGAGCCGGGACCTTTCCCGAACGACTCCTTCTCGTAGATGGGAGCCGGTCCAGGACCCCGCGTCGTCGCCTTGGGAGCGGGAGTCCAAGACGTCTTGCCCGCTGCCGCAAGCGCCTGGGCCGGAACAGATGGCTTCCCCTTGGACGATTCAGACTTTGCACCGCCAGCGCTCGTCCTCCCGGAGCCGGGAGCTCGACCAGATGTGGAAGGCTTCTTCTCGAAATCTGAAGAACCCTTGAAGGGAACCTTTCCTTCTTGTTCCGTGGCAGCAGGGGCCGCGGGAGTCTTGGCCGGCGTCGCTTTCGCGGTAGGGGTTGTAGAAGACCTCCCCTGTCCTCTTTCCGACTCAGAGCCGCCCTTTTTCTTTCCCGAACCGGAGTCCTTGTCCGACACTGAGGGCTTCTTCCCCGGGGCCAAAGAACCTTTCGAAGCACCGCTGTTCTTCGGACTCGCAATGTGAGGAACCGAAGACGTCTTGGCCGGCGTCGGTTTCGGCGCTGAATATACCGACGATACCTTTCCCTTTGCGCTCCCAGAACGATTTCCACCAGTCTTGGCCTTTCCAGACTCGGGAGTTGAAGAGGGCTTCTTCCCCGCAGGGCCTTTGGAAGAGTCCTTCGCTGCATCCTTGGAGACAGGATAAGGCGCCGAGGGCTTGGCCGGTGCTGCTTTCGAGGGTGATGCCGTCTTCGCCGGCGAGGGTTTCGAACGCGGTGAAGGAGACTTGCTCGGGGGAGCAGACTTGGCGCCTGCGGTCTTTGCGTCGCCGGTCTTTGCATTGCCGGGCTTCTGCTTCGACGGGGGAGCAGACAGGGGGGTCTTTGCCGCGGGGGTCTTGGGCGCAGACGCGGTGTCACCGGCTTTGGTCTTCCCAGACGAGCTAACAGGTTTTGTCGTCTTCTTTCCCGGCGGGTTCCTGGGAGGGCCGCTGACGGGTTTATGGCCGCGAGTTGTTGGCGCTTTGGCCGTGCTTGGCTTGCGAGGTGGTGGCGTGGACTTTGGTTTCTGGGGAGCAGGCGAGGGGATCTTTTTGGGGGTTACTGGCGTCGAGGGTTTCTTGGGGGTAGCCGAAGTCAAGGGTTTCTTGGGTTGAGCTGGCGTCGAGGATTTCTTGGGGGTAGCCGGCGTCGCAGATGTCTTGGGTGGAGCTAATGTCGAGTACTTCTCAGACTGAGCCGGAGTCGAGGAATCCCTAGATGGAGCGGGCGTCGAGGAGGGCCTTCTCTTAGAGGTAGCCGAAGCCGACGAAAACTCGTCGGAACCAGCCTGACCCAAAGGCCTCCTCCTAGAAGCCGCCGCGCTCGTCTTCAACCTGGACTCGGCTCCACCGGACGGCTTTCGCGAGCCAGCCGGGGTCGAAGCCTTCTTCGAACCAGCCTGAGTCGAAGACTTCCGAGACCCAGCCGGCGTCGAGGACTTCCGGGGAGTAGCCCTCGGCGGAGAGGACTTCTTGGAAGCTGCCGTGGCGGAGGATGGATTCATGGGAGCCGCCGGGGTTGTCGGCTTCTTCCTCAGTTCGGCTGGCGTCGGCGCGGGGTTCTCAGGGGCAGGGGACGTGGTTGAGGGTTTCTTGGGAGCCGGCGGAGTTGAAGATTGCTTTCGAGGAGGTGCCCGATCCGAAGCCGGCTTCCGTCCCGCAGTCCGAGTCGAAGAAGGCTTCCGTCCCGCATCCGGAGCCGGCGTCGGCTTCCGACCGCCAGAAGTCGGCACAGGCCTCCTCACCCCCTCGGTCCCCCCCGGCACGGAAAACCTCTCGGACCTCAAAGAAGGCTTGACCCCCTCGGCGTCGAAATAGCGAATATCCCTAACGTGAAAGTAGGCTTCGTCAAACGACTGAGGATTCCTCGCCACGAAATCCGCACAGTTCTCCTCCCTCGTCAGGCCGGCGCATGAAGCCCTCCACGCCTCGGGCCTGCCCGCACCCTCGCCACAGAAATCGAGGTTGAGGACGATGCGCTGGTTGGCGAAGTGGGCGTCGATGTCGCAGTCGCTGGTGAGTAGTGAGACCAGTGGTGGGCCCCAACCGCTCGGGATGGGGGTGTCGGTGTTGATGTCGGCTGGTTCTTGGCCGGGGATCCAGCGGTAGATCTTGATGAAGGCCTTGGTCCATTCTAAGGCGACTTTTGCTTGTTAGTGCGATGGTGATCTGGGTTTGGGGGTTAGAGGAGTTTACAGATTGCGCCGGCTTCGTGGCCGATGAGAGCTCTTCTGTCGGCGCCGTAGCAGCCTTGTTCGGAGGTGCAGGATTCGCTTATCAAGGGAGACGTATGTCTCTTTTGGGGTTCGGCTCGCAACACGCAGTCACCGCGAGCATTCGAGGTGCGGAATCCAGGCTGAGACCAAGAGTTGAGATTAAACGACTCAAGCACATCAATCTCTCCATCATTGGGCCAGTCATTGCCATGCGTCCAGCTGACATTGTGAAGCTCATGTCAGGAATGGTGAAGAAAGAAACCACAAAAGGGGTGGAAGCAAAGACGCACAAGGCAGGCCACATGCCGCAATTCATACGGGGCAGGCGGTGGAATCTCGCAATGAGGAGGCCGCGGTTGTAGCTAGCCTTGGACTCGATCCTCACGCTGTCGCGGCCGGGGCTACCGTCGGGCTCGCAGGGGGCTTTGAGGACGGAGCGGGCGTCGGGCCCGATGCGAACTCCGTGGGCGTCGGTCAGGATGAGGCCCTTTCTTTCGGCATCGTATCTGTTTTGATATCGGGCGTAGCCGGCGTCTCCGGATCTCCCCTGTATATACATACAAATCATGTCACGACAAGATTCCTCTCTCGCCGTCTCCAGCTCTTCCCTTCCAGGCTTACCGTGTAAAAGTCAAACTTGTCGAAGAAGTTGGAAGCGTTATAGCTATCAGCCAGACGCCATCTGACGGGCCCTTGGAGAGAACCGGGCGCGGCCGCGGTGAGGACGGCCACGGCAAGAGACAAGGCGAAGGCGAGTGAGGTCGGCGGCATGCTTGGCAATGGGCCGATCGGCGCACAGCGAGGGGCCAAGCTGAGAGGGTAGAGAAGCTTGTCTCGATGTCGAAGACGACGACGACGACGACGCGGGAGGCCGACATGGATATGTATGTGTAGATGCCGGCCAGGCGCGGTCCCGGCTCACAGGGGGCCAAGGCGAGGAAGCTCGCATGGTCAAGGGTAAAAAGGAGAGGGGGGTGGAGTGTAGCCGGCCAAGGTGCGGCCGAAGGTAGCAAAAGCATGCAATCCATGGGCACACACCGGGCAGACCGGGCTGGATCTGGAGAGAGGGGGGGGGGGGGGGGGGTTCATAGACTTGTGAGCCGAACCTCTGACCGGGGTGAGGGGAAGAAAAGAGAATGTACAGGGACAGAACAGCCGCGGCGGAGCACGGAAGACGTTACCTCGACCGAACAAGACAAGGGCCCCATAATAGCTCAGGGCTTGGCCGAGCCGCTGGCCGTAAGTCGTCCAACCTTGCCCGTGGGGCGCCCGTGAGAAGGGTGGAGCAAGGAGAGGAGAGAGGCGAAGAGAAGAGCGAGGAGATGGAAAGCAACGGTCTCGGAACCCGATCAAAGGGTGACACGCAGCGAGAAGGCTTTCGCTTTCGATCTGACGGGGCGGCAAGTTGAAGGTCCGGGGTGGAGACGAAGACGAAAGAATGAATAACTTGAAAGAGTGAGAGAGAGAGAGAGAGAGAGAGAGAGAGAGAGATGACGGTGGTTGTGACGAGGGTACGAATAGTGGTGACGATGTTGTATGTAATGACGAGTTATGGAATGGCTGGATATGCATATCAGCCGCGTGTCCCAAGAAGCCTAGGCGTAATAAGAAAGGGCTGGGCGCCGAGTCCAAACTTCAGGCCGACGATGGTGTTGAAGATTTCGATGCTGACGATAACGGATAGCCGGAGAGACACGTGGGGGGTGAGAAGAGTCGGAACAAGATAAACGCGAGACCGAGTAGCCCAAAGAGGAAATCCAGGTACCGGGAACCAGGGCGGGGCGACTGGATACAGCCCGCAGCGGCCGCTAATGCACGAGCGACGTGCCGTACCCGGTACTTGTCCGGGCAGGACTGAGCCGAGTCGAGCGATGAAGCTGGATGGAATCGCCCTGGAGGACGAAGCGAGTTCCCTGAAGGGGGAAGAGTCAAGATGCTGGTGCCCAGCCTGGGCGTTGCTGCTTGTGTCTGCTGGTTTGAGTATGTATAGTAGCAGCAGCAGCAGCGGTAGTAAGCAGCAGCAGTGAATATGTGTGTGTGTGTGTGTGTGTGTGTGTGTGTGTGTGTAGTAGTAGCAGCAGCAGTAGCAGCAGCGGAAAGCAGCATGTACATACAATACATACTTACAATGTCGTAGCAGCAGTGTAGCAGCCGGAATGGCGTGCCTGGTCATCCTTGTAAGAGCCGGCATATTGGCGAATCCCGTTGCATACCGGACTGAATGAATCGATTGGCCGACGCCTTCTGCCGCTCATGACGGCCAACTGCCATGACGACAACGGTGTATGCATGTGTGTACGTATGTATGTATGTATGTATGTATGTATGCATGTATGTACGTATGCAAGTCCGGATAAGACCCGAGGATTCCATGCATGTATGTATCCATGTAAGTGAACTCCAATGTCCGTCAGACAAGCACCCGGCTCGCCACGTTTTCCCTCTCAATAACCGGTAGGTTTCGCCGCACGTGGGACGCCCATCCCATCCATCGTAGCATCTCGAATCCTCCCTCCCCCCTTTCCTCGATGGATTGTCCCTCTCGGCAGGGGAAGGGGAGGGAGGGGTGTACGGGAAAAGGCGTCAGGGGGAAATCTTCGACTCGAGCTATAGCCGGTACAAGATGCGTTGAGAACCGTGTCACCGGGTGAAGGGGATAGATAAGAGTCCTAGAGGATACTTACACATGTACATACTACCCTTTTCCGAAACCTCACCATGCCAATTGTCCTCTTTCGTATTTCATCTCAACTACATACGTACATGATACAGAACATACATACATACAACCATACACTCAACGCCCGAAGCCGTCTTCACCCCCCTTCCATCCTCCCAGCTCGGAAACAACAGGCGGCAACGCACCTTTGTCAGAAGATTCCAGCTACAAGGTGGACCCAGCCTCAACGCCATCCCATTCCAATCCAAGGAGAATTTCCACTCAACGCGGGTCCCCGAATCCCTTCCAGTCGCACGAGTACATACATACAGCTACACGGCCGACCATCCTACGACGACCAGCCCGCATGAAAGCCGGCCGAAAAAAAAAAACAAGGAATGACGTACCCGATGATAATCAACCCGGAAGCTTTTTCGCCTCTCTCCATTTTTTTACCAGGGTATCAACCTTGTTTTTCATCGCTCGAGGCCAATCATCGTCTGGGTAATCAGCTATGACACAGAGATGGATGAAGGGTCTGGCGGGAGGGACTGTGAAGATTGAGGCGTGGGCGATGGCTTCTTGGCTGGAGAAGCGGCATAAATCCCTGCGCCATAAAGATACGAAGCTATATATTCGTACATACATAGAGATATATATATATATGATACATACAAACGGATATACGCGTACATATGTATACGTACGTACATATGCATGTTGTGTGTACATACGTTTATATCTCCGCATGCGAATCCCCAAGTCATGGAGCGATTCGCAAGACTCTGGTATAGACGAGGATCATGAGTAGCAACACGACGAGGAATTCAACAACCGACATACCAACAACCCGCAAATAGAACCGACATGAAAACCCCAAGTGCCGAATCCCAAAGACCCAGCACCGTAGCAACGGAAATTGAAAAGGAAAAAAAAAATAACAAATAAAAAAATAACAGGCTCACCTGCCCCTTTTCACTCTCCCAGAAGCGCTCACACTTTCCACCATCACGATCCCCCAGAAGGCGAGATAAAAACCACCAAGGTTCTTCTGCCCGGTCCTTTGTCAACGCCAAGCCGACCGCTCCGAATCAACCAGCCCCTCCCGCATGTATGTATGTATGTATGTGTGTATGTATGTATGTATGTATGTGTGTATGTATGTATGTATGTATGTATGTATGTATGTATGTATGTATGTACGTATGTATGTATGTATATATGTATGTATGTATGTACGTAGGGAGTTGTGAAGAAAAGAGACAGAGAAACACGCACACACACACACATACATACATACATACACACATAGTAAAGCAAGACAAAAAGCGACGGGATAAGGCCACTCCCCCGACGGATGTAATGCTCCGACGACGCGCGCTTCTTCACGTGCGCCCGTACACGTATGTATGTATGTATGTACGTACGTACGTATGTAATGTTGGTCGTGAGGTTACGGGCTTGCCGCTGCCCGCGCGCCCTCTCAATGCACCGGGCCGGTACGGGGTCCGCTCGGGAAGAGGTACGTCGGTGTGCTGTTCCCCGTGAGGACCGAGTTGAGAGCCCGAGTCGGATGGTTATCATGTCGAAAGAGAGAGGGAAAAGAAGAAGCAAGACGTCATCTCTCAACCTGTTGCCTTGATCCATGTGCCCCTACTCACAATGCTGATAGTCGCGGCTAAATGCCCTTGCCCGCTGCATCCGTAACACAGCAACATTGAACACACACAACCCAAGATGCGCGGCGGCCAATTCGCCAAACCCCCCCCCCCCCTTCTCACCCCTCAAGCAACGCCTCATCAACTCTCCATCTCGCATCATCACCTCCATGACAACACGACGCCTTCCCCCTTGTGAGCATAAACAACTTACATACAACCACCACCACCACCACCACAACCACCACAACCACCACCACCATCCGGCTCCCAACGCCGAAGCTGCATCCAAAGAGGGTAGCATCCTCTCTCCCCCCCCGAGTTGACCGCACGCTTAACCTAGACGAACTCTCCCTCCCCCGGAGCGCGGCGCCCGCCCCATCCATCAACCCTTTTTCGTCCTCTATTAAACTTTCGTTTTCTTTTTTTTCTTTCTTTTTTCTTTTTTTTTCTTTTCCCCTTCTATTACATACTTCGTAGGTTTTGTAACCTCCCCCCCCCCCCCCCTCTTCTTCGATATGAACTCTTTAGGAAATTCACAGCCAGTAAAAAGATTTAAATAAATACACGATCGGCAAAGCTTCCGAGCTGCAACCGCGGGGGGAGCAAGGGGGCGAAAGAAAAAAAGGGGGGCACCCAAACTTCAGGGCCGCGCTGCTTCGGCCTTGGCCCTTTTCTCTCTCTCCTCCGCCCCCCCCCCTCGAGACCTCTATCTGCAGGAGTAAACAGTCTTGAGATGGCGGAGAGAGCCCGTACATACATACATACATACATACATACAGGGCACAGACTTGGCCATGTCGTGCTCCCCCCTTTGCAACGTCTCGGGCCTTGTCGTCCAGCTTTTTCCGCTGCTGTGTTCCGGCTTGGCCTGTAGCTAATGCCTCAACAGGGGGCTGCTCCGACGGCTTATCGGACGTACGACTCTGTCTGTGTCTCTGTGTGTCTCTGACTCTGTCTCTGTCTATCGCTCTCCTTCTCTCTCCATCTCTCTCTCTCCCCTCTCTCTCCCTCTCTTCGTCTTTTCTCCATGGGTGTCTGTGGATGCTCGCTCTCCTCGTCACGTCTCTCGTCCAGCTCCCGTCCCGCAGTAGCAGTCGGACAGACAGACACATGACAATCTCCCGGCATCTGTCTTATCGCGTCCCGTCACGGTAGGGGCCACAAGGAAGATGGACCGGTATGCCCAAGAGAAACAAAGACACCCCCCCCCCCCCCTTCCTTTACATGGTAGCATCTTTGGCTTGTCCGATGACAGCTTCATTCTTCCAGGAACGTTTCCTCGCTCGAGTTTGCCGCTGCTGTACGAGTTCATCCGAGACGCGTTCCCAGATATAAACCTTCAACTCTATACCAGCCGCTCGCGAACGGCCTATACCTTGACCGGAGTATAGACAGATCACGATCACTCCCCGTCCCGAGGAATGAAGAGGCAAAAAGTCCAGACGAAGCACACCGTCAGCCACGGTCTAGACTGTACACATACATGTACGGGCCATCCATCAAGACGCACAACATGAAGCCAAGCCAACATCCCTCCATCCCCGAAACAAAGACCCCCAACGAAGTCATGACAAGACAACGACAAAAAGCTCAAGCCAGAGCATAGCCTCACCGCAGCAGACGCACAACACAACATACATACATGCATACATACGTACATACATACACAGAGCAACCCACTATTCCCCAAAAGTCCCCATAATAGCGGAAGGAGAATTATGTATGTATGTATGTAGGTTTGAAGCGAGAAATGATGCCCGGTAGCCGAACTCAAGATCCACAAAGCCAACCAGCACCAGTAGCCGACAACGAAAGAGCCAGAACCCAGATGCCGTCTGGCGGTGGTATAACCTTGATTCGAGCACATGGCTTGTTCTCCATCTTGGATCCGGAGAGTGGGAATGTCAGACGAAGCATGACATTGCCCCAACACGTTCCTCAACCTCTCCATCTATCCATGTATGTAGGTTGTATGTCAGCCTCGTGTCTTGGTTCCGTGCTCGAACGAACGGATGGGTCTCGCCTATGGCCACGCCCATGGACCCAAGATTCGAGCAAAAGCTCTGGTAAGAGGCCTATAATCGGCACGCCCGTACATATGTACGTATGTACGTATGTATGTAGTTAGCGAGCAGACACACCCGAGCCCACACCCGTCGTCAACCTCTTGTTTCCTCCCACACCCCTGGAGAGTGAAGGGCCGAGCACCGTGGCAGCATCCTGCCAGTCCTTGCCCTCGACCTTGGCGCTCCTGAAGCGCAGCCAGACGCCTCCCGAGCCGAGTCGGACGGCACAGTCTCCCGATTTCCGGTCTACCCTGACGGCCCTCTCCCATGTCGTCGTCCCGTCCTGGCCGTCTTGTTGCTCGAAGCAGATGGTTCCCTCGACGCCGACGGGGTCCTCGTCTCCAGGCACCGCCTCCACCTGCTGCAAGATGAGACGCCGTATCTGACCCCCTGAGAAGACGACACGCGTCCACACGGAAGAAAAGACACGAAGTCGGCGGTAGAAGTCGTCCATCGTCGTCCACGTCGCCCAGTCAATCTGGCTGTCGGCCTTGGTCACCTTGGGCGCGTGCATCGGCGTCCGCCCCTCCAGCTCAGCCCCCTTCCAGCCAGCATCCCGGTGAGGCGAAAGGTGCAGGCCATGTCTTAAGCCTCGGACGAGCATCTGCGCGCCCTCTGTCGCCGCCATGGCCGTGACCGTCTGGATCGACGCCCCAGGCGGGACGCTCAGGCCAGGAGCGGGCGTCTGGGCGAGAACGACGCCGTGATCGAAGCGCCTCTCATCGAGCGTCTGTAGAGAAATACCAATGTGACGATCCCCACGGAGGATGGCATGATGAAGAGGCGCCGGTCCGCGAAGGCTGTAGATCGTTACTTCTGACTCAGAGCCATGATGATGTGCCTTTCGACTCACTCTGGGAGACTCACTCTGGGAGAAAGGACGGATGGACGTTGACGCCCCCGTACTTGGTAGAACGAAGGATCCTCGGCGGCACAAACAGACCAAACGATACCACGACAATCAGGTTCGTCCCCGCCGGCACCTAAGCAGCGAGAGGGCGTCTCAGCATCCGGGAAAGCCGCATAACTTCTGGGCAAACATCACCTTCCAACCAGTAAAAGTCTCCCGCTGATGAAGGGGCAGTTGCAACATGTCAGCCAGAGCTTTGCAGGGGACTGTCGAGAGAGAAACAGATGAGCAATCGAGTCATAACATAAGTTCCTGCATAAGAAAGAAACCAAGAAAGAAGAAAAAAAAAAAAAAAAGAGACCAACCCTCTCGAAGATGCTCTCTCCCCCGCCCCGCCCTCCTCGCCGGCAGCACCATGACATCCAAAGCCTCAACGAGACGGCCATGGCCGAGCTCACCGTGCAGAGCGCGCAGCGATTCGCAGCTAAAGTCGTCCGACCCGCAGAACAGGATCCTCAGCGGATCCGACGCCGTCCGGAACCATCTTCGCGGGGAAGGCCGGTGCTTGAACGCGACAGGCCGGGCTCGAGATAGTAGCATGGCGGATGCTGGATGCTGTTGGAGATGGAGTTGCGAGTTGGAGTTGCCAGTGGAATTGTTGCCTGTTGGAATTGGCTTGACTTCTACTTTTCCACTGACGAATGGGGGATTGTTCTTCGCACGGTTATATGCATACATGCTCTCGGTATGCAATCTAATCTCAGCAACCCTCACCGAGAATCCTCACCGAGCTCACCCCTCACCGAGAGCCTAACCTACCTATCTACCCTATTGTCATTTGTTACCATCCCCTTCCCAGTCCCTCCCAGTCCCTCCCAATCACTAACCACCGTCCAAACCTCCCCATCAACCTCAACATCCCACATCGGTTCCTTCACGCCCACGCTCCCCCAACAACCACATCCTCACTCCCAACCCCCGCAAGAATCCACCTCCCCCCGACGATTCCTTCCCATCCGCCCGTCTCCCTCTGACAAGCTGCATCACCCGCCCCGGCAGCACCTCGTCCACCTCTATAGCAAAGACGACGCCGCCTCCCGCCCGACTCCTCACTTCCGAGAGCCTCTCCTGCAGCCTGGCCGCCAGTCCGCCGGGGATATAGCCGCCGGGGGGGGCGGCACGGGGCCCGCTGTCGGGGTGCCGGCTTCGGGTGCGGGCATGAAGCGTGGCGCGGGGTGGAAGACGGGCTGTTGGTGCTGGGCTGGTGCGCTTGAGGGGAGGTCGTCGTCGCTGCTCGGGCCAGCTGAGTCGTCGTCTGTGCTGGTCGTTGCGTCGAGGGCCTGGTCGTCGTGGCTGGACGGGCCATCGGGGGAGATGGATAGCTTGCGGCGCTTGGGCGTGTTGGTTTCCACGGAGTCGCTCTCGTCTTCCTCTTCGTCCGGGCTCGGATGTTCGTGTTGTGAATCGTCCTCAGCCTTGGACTCGATGGAGGAAGAAGGGTCTCCCGCCTCAGCCGTCAGGCCATGATTCGAGTCTCGTAGTCCGTCGGCGGAAGCGGATGAATCCCATTCGTCTGTCGCGTTGGCCCCATCGTCGACGTCCTCGACCAATTGCTGCTCCCTCTGAGGCGAGGCGAACCGGGGCGTCGACTGGAATTGACCGCCAGCAGCTCTCGTCTGAAGGAATCTCGGCGTCTGGATCGGGTCAGCCATGGTTGTAGACTTGTAGGTATGTGACGAGAGAAGGAATTGGTGCTGAGAGAGAAAGGGTCTCGGTGATGAGGTCTGGTAACTTTGGAGAAGGGCTCGAGGACTGTACAAGGCACTCCTTGACATTGGTGTGATGGATGGTGAGAGAGGGATAGTTTTGAGGAAGAGATGAGTAGCGAATGAGCTTTGAGGTAGAGATTAGACAGATGGAAAGACTAAAGTGGTAGATGGTAAGGGAGTGAGCCTTGAGCAAGAAATGAGTCGACAAATGAAGAGACTAAAGTGGTAGATACTGAGAGAATGAGCCACAAGAAAAGAGACAAGTAAAGAGATAGAAAGACTGCTGTGATGAATGGTATGAGAACACCAAGACTTCCCATACAGATGAGTAGGTACTTACCTACCTACTCAAGAAATCCCACAGCCCAAAGCCAATACACCTCCATCCATACCACAAAGCACATCATCGAACCCATCACGCAATAAAGAAACAGTCACTCACCGGTACCATCTCTTCCCCGCAAGACCTGATGATGCGGGAGAGTTCATTTGCGGTCACCTCCTCGGCTCAACCCCACATCTCGACACGACGCTACAGATGCCTAGGTACCTACAGACTCACGTGTATAGGGTAGGCCATTCACTCCAAGACCAACCAACTCACAAGTCACAACCAAGACCGACCAAGACCAGCAAGCTCAATCCCATGAATCACTTCATTTGACCCTATATAACACAAATCAAAGAAGGGAACCCCAGCCTTCCCCCTTCGCTATTAACATACCAGACAAACCCAGGCCAAGGTCCAACGAAGAAAAAAAAAAAACGCCGAGCTGTGCATCAAGTTCCATTGTCGGATCCCTCAGCCTTTCCGCCTTTTCCCGGCTCCTCAAGACATCTAGTCGAGGAAAGGGGGTCGACGACAAGGAGGGAGACTTATCCGCGCCTCATCCTGGGCGGTCGAGGACGTGGGCGAGGGAGATAGGAGGAGGTTCAGCCGCCAGCAGTTGGACGAGGGAGAAGACGAGAATAACACGCGCTCAACCAAAGGCCAAGTCGAATCCCGTCCGGTGATCGTCGCTCGTCGGCTCCGTATCCTTGACCTGATGCAGCATCACCGACGGCAGACACGGCCTCCCATGCTCCTCCTCCCAAGCCTGTCCCCCGACGCCCGTATCGGGCCAGCCCATCCAGTTGTTGTACAACCGGTTAGGCGGCTCAGCGCGATAATACCACGTCGTCCCCTGGTACCTCCGCTCGCGACCCCATCCCATGGGACTCCCCCGGCCGCCGCACTCGCCCCTGGGCCCCGGGTTGAACCAGCTGTTGAGGAAGGATCCCGTCCAGTCGCGATCCATAAAGACTGGGTGAGGCGCGAAGACGGCCTTGAAACCGTGCAGCAGCGCAATCGTCTGGGGCGTCATCTCCGACGCCACGTGGTTTCCGCGCATGTTCTCGACGTGCATGGCGTCGAGCAGACGGCGCGAGATGCGCGACTGGGTGACGATGGTCGTTCTTCGCGGCAGGTCGACGGACCGGTGACGGGCATCGCTGAAACCCCAGACATGCTTCCCTATGATCCACTGGCTGTCGATGGGGTCGAAGATGGGGCCGACGGTGATGAAGTCGGCCTCCTCGCCCACGCCCCATTCGTAGTCGTCCTCGTCGTGCGACTTGACCGGCGGCTTGGGCCCGACCGGGTTGACAAAGGGCAGGTCGACAGGGCCCCAGACGGTATCGTCGCCGTGACGCCTCGCCACCTGCTCGCGGAACGCGGTGTCGTAGTCGCCGTGATATTCGGGAATGTACCAGCGCTCGTTGCGCTCCCACAGATACTTGCGCGGCTGCTTCTTGGCGAAGCTGGCCAGCTTGTCGAGGAGATCGTAGTGGTGGCCGGTGAAGCGGAAATCCATCTCCCAGTTCCAGATGAAGTCGAACTGCGGATGGTCGTGGCTAAACTTTTGCACCGACAGCCACTGGGCCGTGTGGACGCTGCGCTCCTCGTCGTCCGTCAGCTTGGTGTAGATGTTGGCCACCTGCTCGTCGTTCCACAGCACCGTCATGCCCCGGAACTCGGCTGGCACGTTGTCGCGCAGCACCGACAGGTAGGCCTCCTGGTCGTCGAAGATGCGCTGGTTGGGGTCCTTGGAGTGCACCAGCAGGAAGACCTCGTATTGGCCGCCCGTCTTGAGGCTGAGCTCGCTGACGAGGGACCGAATCACCTGCCTGTCGTTGTCCGAGTACTTGCGGCCCGTGTAGGAACGGAGCAGCACCGCCGTCCTCGTCTCCTTGGCCTTGACCGACCCTCCTGGCCGCGCCGGGGATCGGTCGCGTTGGGCTTCCTGCCGGATGGTGGTGCCGCGACGAGCCAGCTGCTGAGCGGCGGACGGTGGAGGCGGAGGAGAGGCGGCGACGGCAACACCGGCCGGGCTCGCGTGTCCCAGCTGAGCCTGGACATGGGCCCTCGGCGGCTGCATCAGACCGGCCGTCTCGGGATAGGCTGCCAGATACTCGTTCCTGCTAGACCCCTGCATGTCAAAGCGATCGGCGTTGAGCTTGAGGCAGCGCTGCTGGAGGTTTCCCCAGTCGACATTGTCCCAATCGACGGGCTTGTACTCGCCGCCCACCCGTTTCTTCTGCTGGACCAGGCCAAAGGGTCCCAGACGCGTCTCGCGCTCCCAACACAAGTTGGCGTCCATGCCGAGCACGTCATAGCTGCCAAACTTGGCCGCCGGCCACTTGTCGGGACGGCCCTTGAAGACGAGCAGGTCCTCGACGAGCTCGCCGGTGGGACCCTTGCAGGGCACGTAGGGGGCATGGCCGTCGCGTCTCCAGCCGTCGCTGTTGTAATCGGGATAAGGGTCGAAGCGGACGGGCTTGTCATGAGCGAAGATGAGGTCGACGCGCGGGTCATCCCTCAACGGGCGTCGCAGCTCGTCGGAACGATTATCCTTGAGGACCAGCGACTCGAGCGTATTTCCGTAAACGAGGTTGGACGTCTTGAGGCTGAGGTGGAGTTAGCCAAGACAAAAAAAAATAACCATTTTAGGGGGGGGGAAGGGGAGAGAGCGAAAGCTTACCCAGCCGTCGTCATGTAGAGATAGCGCCACATCTTGCGCAGATTCTTCTCATGCTGCAGACGTCCGACGTCACCAGGCTCACGATGCTTCCCGTCCGTCTCATAACCGGGCAGGACGTCATCGGGATTCTCGCCGTCTGTAGGATCGCGCCAGTATCGCAAGTCGTCAATCTCAACATGCCATTCAGCTTTTGTCTCCGAGAGCTCATCCGGGCGGGAAGGCGAAGGCGAAGGCGCAGGCGGATCGCGCAGATACGGCACCATGTGAACGTGCGGAGCATGACGACTGAAGAGGACCAGGTACGACGTCGCCGCCGCCAGCGCCAGCAGGAAGATGATTCGCGGCCGCGGCAGAGGCATCAGCTTCCGGCGGCCAGGCGGATTGAGCATCTTGCCCATGGCGAGATTCTCTTTTTGGGGGAAGCGGGTGAGGGTTTGGTGAGAGAGCACAGAGTATGTAGAAATCAGCGGCGCATCGTGCGCAACCACCAAAAAAAAAAAAAAAAAAGGGTAGACGACAGATGGAAGAAATCAGGAAAAAAAAAAGGGGGGGGGGGAGGAGGGGGTCGGAACAACTTGAAGCCTTCCTTTCCCGAACGGCAGCGAGCGTCAGTCAGGCCTGAGAAAAGCAAGGACACGGGCAGGCGTGTTGAAAAAGAAGGAAACGCTCGCGAGGGAGATCAAACAGAGAAAGCGGCAGAGGGCGCAACGGGAGACAAAAGAAGAAGAGGAAGAGGAAAAACAAGGGAGAGACAGAAGGCGGATAGTAATCTTGGTCGCACAGGCTGCAACTCATCAGCCATGAAGCGTCTCGTCTCCAGCGGAAAAAACAAAAAACAAAAAAAAAAGATGGATAGGTAGGTTAAAAAAAGAAATAAAATAAAAGGGGAGCCGAGGGGGTTGCCTGCCCTTCGGGAGCGAGCTGAACTTCTCGCTGGCTTCTGCTATACCCGTTGCGATGGGCCGCGTAACCACTCGCATCGCCCCGCCGTCGCGCCTTGCCCGAGTCGCTCACTATCAGCACTGGTGTACCGGAGAAGCCCAAGACCCCCTGAATCACGCAGCGCTGGCCACGTTGTGCTGGCTCTCGAGTGCTGCATGCAGAAGACAGTGGACAGGTACGAGCCTGGATAGTGCCCGGACAGTGGAGGTGATAGGTGACCACGGGCCAGTACTCAGCCGCTGTTAGCGCCCGTCTCTTCCATCCATTGTTCCGTTCCCGGGCCACCAAGTCTAGGTAGAGGTACCTAGGTACCTAGATACCTAGGTACCTACCTAGGTAGGTAGTGTCACAGCCGGAAGAGGGTCTAGTCCGTTGGGTGTGATTATCACGGAAAGAGGCGTCTTTCAATTAGTCGTACGGTTGACGGATCCGGTGAGAGAGGGTTTTTACGAAAACGTCTAATGAATCCGGACATGACTAATTTAGTCACTGTACGAGGTCTCGTCTGAATTCGTCACCCAAATTAGCCGGATTCGTCAGTAGCTAGAAGTACCTATACCTATATAGTCTACCTTAGTTTTCCTCCGTTTTACAAGGGGTAGACAGATCAATCACACTCATGAACACCCTACAAGTAGTCTAACAGTTATAAGCCCGGTTAGAGCTCTCTATTGAATTCTTTATCATTCATTTAACCTACCTTCTTGTCTTCTTTCTTAAAGCTATCGTTAGTGTGAAGTTATTCGACCTTTTAACTATTACCTCTGTCTCCTACTTTTTGAAGGCATCACGAGGTTGTTAGTCTTACGACTTACACAACAACCCGTCTATTACCTTCAACTTCAACATCACTTTTCTTAACCACTACACACCCATTTCAGGTCATTTCAACACCGTCAGAGAGCCCTTACGATAGCGTCTTTAACGGCCAACACAAAGCCTAATTTTATCCTCGCAAAACCCGAGGATTAGACTAATTAGTTCAAGGAGATAAGACTAACGGCGAAGACATACAGAATCTAGGACTACGTAGATCCGGATTAAGAAAAGGATCTTAAAGAGCCCACGGAGCCTGATCTTCTAATTCTCGTCTTACCCTCGACGACTTAGTTAGGCACGGCGCGTCAAACTAGGTCAACAGCTTCAACAACGGGTACCCCGTTAGACGAAGACGATAAGACAACTGCTACTAGGCGTGCCTATGAAAAGGAGATAGAAAACTATAATAAGGTCTATCTTCCTTATTATATTGTTTAACAACGGGCTTTTAATAGGGCTTAGCAGAACATACAATTTATCGACGGCTTCATTAAGGCAAGTATCTCAAAGACCTACGCTCCCTACGCCCTAACGTCGGATTCCCCTCGCGAGAAGCTTCGGGCCTTACGAATCAACGTATACCTAGGGGAATATTAAGAGGTCAGCCTAGCCGAGGAAGGCCTTAACAGGCTCTTTGAGAAGGACTTAAAAAACACCGCGATAAACGAATGGCTAGGCTAGCTTACCTAGGCTTAGGCCCTCTGCAAAGAGGTTGACTTAAGGAGGTATACGGAGCCGGATGTCATGATTAAGTTCCTAAAGACCGTTTAGGAGCGCTATCCCGGCTTCGCAGAGAGCTATTTGTGCCGCCTTCTTAATGATTCGACCTACAGGAAAGAGACTACGCTAGGGCAGCTTCTTTAGAGGTTTCGGTCTATCTACTTAACGAGTCAACCCTTAAAGAAGGCTTCCTCTTTCACGGCGACCTATTAAGGTTAGGGCCCGGCCTAGGCCTCGTCAGGGTCACCGTAACCGTCATTAACAACACCGGCCACCTCTAACGGCAGACGGCCTAGGCAGATTTGCGATTTCTACGGCAGGCCTCATTAGCCCGAGGGACGACCCGCTATAGACTACTAGAAGACCTACTTTTACGTTCTTCCCGATTCGATCCCTACTAAGCTCGTCAACACTATCACCCTCGATGACGACCTCTTAAAGAAGGTTAGGGAAAGGGTGGCCGGCAACCGCGATCTATAGGCAAAGGTGTTAGCCGAATCACAACGCCTTAAAGAGAAAGCTTCAAACAAGGCAGCCCAATCGACAGGCCAGTCAATCACGATAATAGCCTCCACAACAACCACAACAACAAGGGAAGACATCACGGACTAGCTGCTCCTTGATAGCGGCTTAAACGAGCACATCTTTAATAACGCGGCTTAGTTTAGCGAGCTAGACTTTAGCTCGCCTATTGAGATAGTTGTAGGCCACGGCACAACCTACTCACAGGGGGTAGGCACCGTTAAGCTCGTCACGGAGACGGGCTTCCAGATTAACCTAACGAAGGCCCTATTCGTGCCTGGCTTCTAGACTAATCTGTTGTCCCTCGAGGCCTTTACGGAAAGGGGATTTGCCTATAATAACCTCACGGGCCGGTTGTTTAATCCGGCTACGTAAGTGACGGTATGTAACACTACTAAGCGGATCCGTCAAAATTAGCTATAGATCACGAAGCCGGCTACCGATCCGGCTATCGTTAACACGGTCAATTCGAAGAAGCTTCCTGTGACCGGCTCACGGGCCCTAAAGGCAGTGGTAGCAACAGCACCACAGCTTTGGCACGCAAGGCTAGGCCACCCAGGAGCCGAACAGTCACGACACCTTCAACAACTTCCGGGGGTCGAAATAACGCTAATTCCTATGCCCGACTGCGAGATCTACGCTACTATAAAGATTAGGAAGGATAGATCACGAAGGCCGCGGGACCTTACGTGGCCTCGCTGACCTTAGGCCGTTACGGCTTTCGACCTCTTCCACTTCGACAAGGGCTTTAACGGCTCCCGTTATCTAGCTCTTTTCACCTATGCCTTTACTAACGAGCGCCGCGGCTACGATCTCGTTAGGAAGACCGAGGTGCCGTAAGCCTAGGTGAAGTTCACGGCCTAGGTTAAGCGTAGCTTTAATTTGTAGGTGGCTACGATAGTGACTAATAGGGAGTTAAGCCTCTTTACGCTAGCCTTCTTAGAAGACCTCGAATTCGAAGGGATTACGGTCAGCTTCTCCTCGCTAGGCTATCTACATTAGAACGGCCTTACGGAGCGTTCTAGGGGGGTAGTTACGCACATAATATAGCGGCTAATAGCCTAGTCCGGCTTTGAAGATCAATTGTAGCCTCTAGCGATGAAGACGGCGATCTATATTCTCAACGGTCTCCCGACTACTCGAGCCGTTAACCCCTTTTACGATTAGCTAACTACGAATCAAGCCGAACAAGCCGATTAAGCAGACTAAGGCTAATTCGACTAAAAAGAGCATAAAAAGGCCCTATAACCGATAGAAAGACGAAATCGGTAGCTAAAAAACAATGATCCGGCTTAGAGCGGACTTTCTAAAGATCGGGTGCATCGTGATCTTAGGCACGTTAGGGCTTTTAGCTATAAAGCCTACCCTTTAACTAGATAGGCCTTACGAGGCACGAATTCGAAGCTCTTACTAAAGGGGCATATCGGATACCTTACGGGAATTATTTCGACTACCTAATACGTGATTTAGGTGCCTTCATTGAGATATAGCGCGCTTATTAACACCGCGTATGTTATCTTCAACGAAAAGGTCTTCTATAAGGACGACAAAGTGAAGGAAAAAGAAGTCCCTAAAAAGGAAGCTTCTAACTAGCTTAACACAATTTAGGACGTTGAAAACGCCGAAGGAAACGACCTAGACGAGCTTCTAGGCCTAAATCACGATGTTAACGATAGATAGGCCAATGATTAGAAAAGTGGAGTTAAGGCTATCGCTAATTTCGAAGGCGATCACGAAGGCCCTCTTAAAGAAGACCTACCTCGCCTTAAGGAATCGGCGTACGAGGACCTTAACAACGCGCCGCTTACACTACTGTTATACGCATTAGATAAACCCGAAAGGCATATCTCTTTCAACGTCTCGTCTTAGGCTATTTAGCGACCCTATCGAGACAGCGCTCTGCTACCTCCTCGTGCGTACAGAGACCTCTACAATCGAGAGGACCGACAAGCCTAAATAAGAGCGATGAGGGTTGAATTAGACCGCCTAGATAAGAAAGGGACCGCGGAAATCGTGACTAGCGAAGCCATTCTAAAGGGAACGCGGCCGATTAACCTTATGTAGGTATACGCCTACAAATTTAATCAGGATAGGTTTATCACGGACTATAAGGCTCGGATCGTCGTTCGGGGCGATCTTTAGCCTCCTTCGTAGCTTACAGTCTCAGCCTACACCCTAGCCAGCCGGACTTTTCGACTCCTAATGGCTATTGCAGCCTACTTCGACCTTAAAGCCACTTAGTATAACTTCGTCAATGCCTTCTACAACGTAGATTTAGACGAGGAAGTCTATTGTAAGCTTCCTAACGGGTTTACTAGACCCGGAAAATACTAGAGGCTTAGGAAAGCCCTGTACGGGCTAAGACGATCGCCTCTCCTTTAGTATCGGGTTCTAGTCTCGCACTTTAAGGAAAGGGGCTATCGACTAGTCTAGGAAGACCCTTGCGTGATAACGAATAGGCAGATCTTGATCTTCTTTTACGTTAACGATTTAGTCGCCCTGTTTCGTAAGGCACACTCACACCTTCACGAGGCATTACGAGCCGACCTCCTTACGACCTTTAGAATCAAGGAATTAGGCCAACTTCGCTAGTTCCTAGGAATCGAGGTTATTAGGGATCGGGCAAGCAGACGAATTTAGCTATTATAGTAGTCATACGTCTTAAAGATCGTAACCCGATTTGAAGGGCTGCTAGCGGCTAGGAAGGGAAAGGCACCCAAGTAACCTCTTAGCTTAGAAGCCCTTAACCCTCGTGAGACGACCGCTTCGAAAGACGAGGTTAAGACCTATCAACGGCTAATAGGATCGATCCTTTATGCGGCTATTATCACGAGGCCCAACACAGCTTTCGCAGCGGCTAAGCTTTCCTAATTCCTTAGCAACCCGGCTCCCTAACACTAAGACCGGGCTGTCGATCTGCTAGCCTTCCTTCACGAGACTAAGGAGCTCTGCCTCGCCTACGGCGGCCCTAACGAGTCTATCACGGCTATGTCAGACGCTTCCTTCGCTAACAACGTTAATCGGAAGTCTAGCTAAGGCTTCATCATCAAGGTCTTCGGAGGAGCCGTTGCGTTTAAGGCCGGCAAGCAAGATACGGTCACAACTTCGACCACGGAGGCGGAATTCCTTTCCTTAGCCTATACGGCTCGAGAGATCTATTCCTTCACTAGGCTATGCCACGAGATCGAGTTCAAACCGTCAGACGACCTTACGATCAACTATGACAACCGACAGACCGTTAGGCTCGTGACGGAAGAAGGGTTGAAGTTATTAACGAAGCTACGGCACGTCGATATTCACAGCCACTAGCTTCGTTAGGAGGTTCAAAATCAGCGCCTCAAGATCGTCTAGATCGACACAAACCAGATGATCGCAGATAGCCTCACAAAGCCGCTTTAGGGGACCAAATTTGAGCTCTTTCAACAGCAGATTGGGCTAACCACTCGGCCCTCTTCCTCACGCCCTCACGATCATCAGACTGACCGAGCTACGCCCGAATTCACCTTTATCAACACTATGATCTAGAATGCGATTTCTTTCGTCTTTTCTTTAAACGCCTTCTTTGATCACCACCAACACTAATTAGCTAGCCCTAATGGCTTTACTTGAACAAGACCTAATTCTTAGGCCCTGAGGGGGTGTGTCACAGCCGGAAGAGGGTCTAGTCCGTTAGGTGTGATTATCACGGAAAGAGGCGTCTTTCAATTAGTCGTACGGTTGACGGATCCGGTGAGAGAGGGTTTTTACGAAAACGTCTGATGAATCCGGACATGACTAATTTAGTCACTGTACGAGGTCTCGTCTGAATTCGTCACCCAAATTGGCCGGATTCGTTAGTAGCTAGAAGTACCTGTACCTATATAGTCTGCCTTGGTTTTCCTCCGTTTTACAAGGGGTAGACAGATCAATCACACTCATGAACACCCTGCAAGTGGTCCAACAGGTAGCTGGGTCTTCTTTCTCTTGCTAAAAAGGACGAAACAATAAGGCGGCCAGAAACACGGAGGCGTCATCGTCATCGTCACGGCCATGGCCATGTCTGTCCCCTCCTTCTCCTGGATCCATTATTCTCATACCTAACAGCCTGACACACATACATACATACATACATACATATTCCCACACATGTGCATACATACAATGTCTGGCCGTCCTTTGCGTCACGACAAATCACGGTCCAACGGTGCAACGCTCGCCGATAGGTAGCAACGCCTGTGTTCAGCAAGCAACCCCAGGAGATAGCAGCCGAACGCCCAATCCGGCGGGCCGCTTACCAAAGACAAGGCACAGTGCGGTCGCTAGCCCTCCTTTCGTCGGGACAACGCGCGGCGTGCCTCTGGCCAACAGTGAATTCTCCCGTCGACGCCTCTGTTGAATTCGATCGAGATGCCCGTGGCCAACAGGGCGCCTCTCTATAGCCCTGGAAGTGCCCTAACCATCCCAACCATCCATCCCCTATGCCCAAACGCGAGCCCTACGTACCTGGGTAGAGGAAAAGGCTCCTTCCTTGCCACACTGTGTTCACGACGATGCGTCGCACGGCCTCCTCGCTTCCTGCTTGCCAATCTCTCTCTTCATCCCCATCTCAGCGTAACCCAGCAAGCATCATTCAATGCACTCTGCGGCTGCCTCTACCAGCAATCGCAGCACGTCATCGTAAAGTATTGAATAGAATATAAGACAGGTAATAAAAGGTAACCAAACCAAAATCCTCGCCGCGCCAGAGGTCCAGAGGCCGAACCCGGGGTATAAAGTAATATCAAAGCACCAAGCCAGAGAAGGAGCGCCGGATGAAGGGGTGGGAAAAAAAAAAAGAACAAAAAAAGAAAAAAAAATCAAAGAGGTGGAAAAACCAGACAATCGACGACTGGAGATGGTGCCTCAACTCATATCCGGCCGATTCTCGTCATGCGCTTGTTCATCTGCCGTCTCGGCTGGTGATCCCCAGACGGTACCCCCCGGGAGACGGAGCCCGACCGGCTCCCCTGACGACGGCCGCCCGGCCTGTGCCCCCGATAAGACGGATCCGTGTCTCCGTAGCCGGTCGGCATCGGCGGCATCGGCGGAGGGGGCTGTGTTCTCCTCCAGGCGTCGCGCTCGCAGTAGGCCTTGCCGTCCACCTCGAAGTAGCCGTCCGACAGCGACCGGCCGCAGTCGAGGCAGCGGAAGCAGCCAATGTGGTATTTGACACGCGCCTCGTCCTCGACGTACTGCCCCTCGATGCCGCGCCCGCAGCTCCCGCACAGGCTGCCGTTGAGCTTATGGTAGTGCTGCTCGCAGTAGGGCTTGTCGCCCAGCACGTAAAATTCGGTCGACTGGAAGGGCTCCGAGCAAGTGGTGCACACGAAGCACGCCTTGTGATATTTGCCCGTCAGCCGCCCGTCCGCCGACGAGATGCTCTTGCCCTTGATCGGCAGTCGACACGCCTTGCAGTCTCCCCTCGACGGGAGGCTGACCGGGTCGCGGGAGCCCGGCCTCGAGATGCTACCGGCCCGTCTGCTCACGGAGCCCGTCCGGTTCCGGCCGTATTCGTAGCCATCTTGTCCCCTATGGGGCGAGGACCCGTAGCGGTCCCCCCCTACGTGCGGAAAAGAGCCGTGACGGGGGGGTGACGTCCCGCGACGAGCCCCTCGACCATCCGATCCGTATGGCACGTCGGCGCTGGGCCGTCGCCGATCCGACCGAAATCGCAGGTTCTCCATAGGCGTCTGTAGCTCGTCCACGTCCTTGTGAGATCGCGCCGGGCTTGTCTGCGCCGTCGTCTGGCTGAGTTCGCTGAAGCTCGAGTAGCCCGACGAGGCCGAGTTGGACGACATGTGATACGGGTTTCCGACGCCAAAGTCGGCCGCCGGGTCCCTCGACCTGGCGTCTGCTCGTTGGCCCGTCGCCGTGGTGCGCGACAGCGGCGGTGGCTGCTGCTGCTGCTGCTGCTGCTGTTGCCTGATCGAAGGCCTTGGCTCGTCTTCAAGCCGGTCCGTGGCCGAGGACCGGGGATCGGATCGCGAAGGCCGCCTGCGACGCGGGTCGAGGGGAGGCGATGGTTCGGACAGCTGTAGACCCATGTCCGGAGAGTCGCTGGATGTCGATGGAGGACCGAACCCCCCGTACCCATTCTTGCGCGGCGCTTTCGGCGGCGCAATGGTGATGGTGTAGCTATTGGACGACATGCTCGAGTATCCGGTGCCCGGCCTTTCGCCAGACCGTAGGTCATCGGGACCGGCAAAGTTGCTGAGCGATTCCTTGCGCGTGGGAAAACGGCGAAGCGACGTCTTCTCGGCGCCAAAAGGGCCCGCCGCCGGGGCGTTGTTGAAGCGGTCTAGGAAGCCGGCTTGTCGTTGGCCGTCGGCTTCATCCGAGTCCCTCTTGGCGTCGGCAGAGAAGCCGCCGTACCCGCCGGGACGCTGCTGATGCATGGGAGAGCGCGGAGGACCGGGACTCGGCCGCTGACCAGGGACAAAGGGCGACGAATTCCCACTATCGTCCGGCTGACTGACGGGTGTGAGTTGTCCACGACTGCCAAAGGAACGATCTGATGAGAGAGTCGTCGGTCAGATGATCAAGGCTCGAGATGGAGAGGTGAGATACTCACTGGCAGCAGCCGTGTTGAGTTGCGGCGGCGGACGGCCAGGCTGACGAAAGCCATCTTGAAAGCGATTCTTGGGCTCGGGCGGCGGCGACACGGCTGGAGGGGTCAAGATCAGAGCGATATTTCGAGACGCAAGGGTGACGTCCGACTCACGTTCATTGGCCGCCGGGCCGCAGATGTGCTCGCCCATCATGGATATTTCGACTTGATTCCCGCATTGCGAGCACTTGATGGTGGGCAAGAAGGACTCCCTCGGGAGAGCCATGGCTAGGGGTGTGACCCGCGAGGTCGTAGACAGTTGCAGAGTCGATCTCGAGAGCCGACTTTTGGAGTAGGAGGTCGAGTATGTAGGTAGGCAGGTAGGTAGGTAGGTAGGTAGGTATGGAGAAGAATCAAGTGGTGGGTTCCGAGAGAACAAAGAAGGGCAAGGGAAGAGGGAGAACCGACGCTTGGACGGGGCTCGGCAGAAGTCGCATGGAACGAGCAGAACGGAGACTGACTCGCGGGCTATCGCTGGTCATGAAACACGCGTCCAAGAAACGGCATGCGGCACGACCAAGGAAGGGGTGGGACCAAAGGGAAGATTTTGTATCGAGTCTTTGCGTCTCGCGTCTCGAAGAGGCAAGGTGAGGACGAGGTGGGCGGTTGGTTTCGTCCTTTGACAGTGACAGATGTACCGGATGGGCCAATCTCGGTGAGGGAGTACCGGCAGTCTCTGAAGGGTGGGGGAGGGGGACGGGCGGTTCGGGCGGGCGACAGGGGGAGGGGTGTGGGTTAGTTAGACTTAGTGGGCCGGCGAGTCGGCGCTGCAGGTGCTAATAAAGCTGGACTGCAGGGGATGGACACACGGGGGACGGATGGTGGATGGATGATGAACGGGCCCTGGATGATGGACGGCGGCACTCTGCCTACCTACCTGCCCACCTATCTCTCTACGACCTACCTAGACGGCGGGAGGCTCTACAGACGAGACCTGGTCCAGTGCCGTGGCATTCGGTAGGTATGCCGGTAGTCACGGGCAATGGATCCCCCCCCCCGGTGATTGCTGGCTACTACTAATAGTATGTAATAGGTAGTAATAGGTAGTAATAGGTAGGTAGGTGGTAGACTGGTAGCCCGTGTGAGCGCGGCAAATACGCAGCCACAAATCCGTATATTAGCCAGGGCGGCTGCCACGGGAAGAAAGCAGGTAATATGTATATCTGTGTAGGCAGGGGTGTAGGTGGGCTGGCCAGGGTGCAGATGTGGCTCTTCCCATCAAGCACACCGTCAGGTTCTGCCACAGGGGCACAGGCCAGTTTGATCCGGTTTGCCTTGCTGTCTTTCGTTGTCTCCATCCCATCGTTGTAGGGTCAGGAGAGGTACAAAGATAGGTAGTGTACATAGGTAGGCAGGTAACACGCGGCAACGTGGTCGACGGCTCCAACCGGGCCCGTCCCTGAATCACTTCGCATTCTTGCATCCATGGCATGAGGGCGGCGGTATTGCTACTAGGCTCGTGGGGCGTCAGTGCGCAGATGGTGAGGTATTGGCGACTTGGCCGAGGCGCGAACCTCGACAACGCAGATTACTCGCCCGGGTCGCGGAGGGGAGAGGGAGGCCGCTTGCTCCGTATTATATCCCTTTGGAGCAGCCCGAGAGGAGGGAGTGAGAGTTCATGACGAAATGATGTGGCGGAGGAGGGATCCCTCACGTTGCGCGTTTGGCATCAGCCAGCCCCTGGGAAGGATTGATACCTACCTACCTAGGATTGATGATCCGACGACTCGGACTCACAGAGGTAAGCCCGATTACAAACAAAATGTCCGGTAACTTGGTAGGACTGATCTCGGTCGGTCTGTATGTTTTCATGTCCGTATTCGCATGTGCATATATATGTGTCATGTTCTTTCACGATCCGACGCCGCCCTGTGCTTCCCGTCGGCAATCCAACCAATCCGATAGGCTCCAGTCGATCCGATCATCCCTTGTAGGCTGTAGTAGTCTGTAGCATTAGAGTCCTGCCTGTAGGTAGGTAGGTCAAGACGCTTGCGCGATACCGTGTCTCGATGCGGCCGCCACACCGTATCCGTCTTCCCCAGACCACGTCATTGATGATTGTGACGGCCTGCAGGACAAGCCCATTGTGCAGCCAGCCTCTCCCGGGCGGCCACGTGCAACGCGGACGGATGCAGCAAGGGTTAGGGTAGGGCCACGGGAACAGCCGTCGTGGTCACCGAGGTCCATCTAGCAGCCCACCCAGCAGCAGCCCGTCCAGCAGCCCGTCCAGCAGCCCGTCCGGCAGCCCATGGCCTCGTTACATCCAGACCTACCTACCTACCTACCTTCAACATGGCTGCACCGGACTCAGCCCTGACAGCTCACGGCACGCCTACATTGACTAACTACCTACCTACCTACCTACCTACCTATTTAATTGCCTACCTACCTATCTTCCCACCTGTCTACCTACCTACCTACCTACCTACCTACCTACCTAATAACCCCGAATGCTACAGGCCGCTACGGCTGCGGCCCGTAACCATCGCCATCCCAGCTGACCTGATTGATCCGGATTCCGCTCTCACCGCCTGCCCGCAGCTGTCAGCAAGCCAAGCCCCGCCTCTTCCGAGTCTTCCATCTTTCCCGGCTTCTGTCCATTTCTCTCCTCTTCTCTCACCTAGTCTTGTCCTCCGTCCGGCCATCGTCGAGACGCACCACACACACTCTCCCCTCTCTCTCTCTCTCTCTCTCTCTCTCTATCCCTCTATCCCTCTCTATCTATCCCTCTCCCACACACACCACACACACACACACACGCACACACACACGTACGCACACGCACACGCACACACACACACACGCACACGCACACGCTCACACGCACACACACACACACACAAGTCGAAGCTGACTGACCCCTTGTCCTCTCGCCTCTCCCACTTCCACAACGCACACTTAGCCCCCTCGGATCGAGGCGTTTGGCCCTCGGTCACCCCAGCCGTCAAGACGTTCTCCAATCTCCTCAACAGCGTCCATCACCCGTTCGCAGGAGCCCGTTGCTCTGCCGACTGCGGAGGAGCAGCGGACTCGGCCGAAACGCTTTAAAAACAGCTCCCCTAACAAGACAATCCAACTTTCAATGGCACCTCACGCTCAGGTGACCGAGACTCCCGATGCCGGTGCCGCTCCGGCCGGCCCGGGTTTCGTCGTCGACTCTCCCAACGTCACTTACACCGATGCCGAGATTCGGTCTCGTTATACTTACCGTACCACGGCCGTCCACGACGATGGCCATGGCAATCTCGTTGCCAAGCCGCGTGAGGTTCGCTACGACTTCAAGGTCGACCGCCGCGTCCCTCGTGTTGGCGTCATGCTCGTCGGCTGGGGAGGCAATAACGGCACCACGGTCACGGCCGGCATCCTCGCCAACCGCCGCCGTCTCTCGTGGGAGACCAAGGAGGGTGTTCGAGCCGCCAACTACTACGGCTCAGTCGTCATGGGCTCTACCATGAAACTCGGCACCGACGCAGCCACCAACAAGGACGTCAACGTTCCCTTCCACTCCGTCCTGCCCATGGTTCACCCCAACGACCTCGTCATCGGTGGATGGGACATTAGCCGCATGGACCTGGCCCGGGCCATGGACCGCGCTCAGGTGCTGGAGCCGGCGCTCAAGGCGCAGGTCCGCAAGGAGATGGCCGCCATGTTGCCCCTTCCGTCCATCTACTACCCGGACTTTATCGCCGCCAACCAAGAGGACCGGGCTGATAATGTGCTCGAGGGCTCGGCTGCCTGCACTGCCCACGTCGACCGTCTGCGAGCCGACATTCGCGACTTCAAGGCCGCCAACCGCCTCGACAAGGTCATCGTCCTTTGGACGGCCAACACGGAACGCTACGCCGACGTTCTGGCCGGCGTCAACGACACGGCCGACAATCTCCTGGCCGCCATTGAGAACGGCCACGCCGAGGTCTCACCCTCGACCGTCTTTGCCGTTGCCTGCATCCTCGAACAGACGCCCTTTATCAACGGCTCGCCGCAAAACACGTTTGTGCCGGGTGCCATTGAGCTTGCCGAGCGTCACGGGGCCTTCATCGGCGGCGACGACTTCAAGTCGGGTCAGACCAAGATGAAGTCGGCTCTCGTCGACTTTCTCATCAACGCCGGCATCAAGCTCACGTCGATTGCCAGCTACAACCACCTGGGCAACAACGACGGCAAGAACTTGAGCTCGCAGAGGCAGTTCCGCTCCAAGGAGATCTCCAAGTCGACCGTCGTCGACGACATGGTCGAGGCCAACTCGGTCTTGTACGCCAAGGGCGAGCATCCCGACCATTGCGTCGTCATCAAGTACATGCCGGCCGTGGCTGACAATAAGCGCGCGCTCGACGAATACTATGCCGAGATCTTTCTCGGAGGACACCAGACCATCTCGTATGTTTCCTCTCCCCCTTGCTCTTGGGACTCGACCAAGGCTAACAGACGGAATAGGCTGTTCAACATATGCGAAGACTCGCTGCTGGCGTCGCCGCTCATCATCGATCTGGTCCTCATCGCCGAGATGATGACGCGCATCCAGTGGCGTGAAGGCGACGGAGGCGAGTACCGAAACTTCCACAGCGTCCTCAGCGTCCTCAGCTACATGCTCAAGGCGCCCCTGACGCCGCCCGGGACGCCCGTGGTCAATGCTCTCGCCAAGCAGCGTGCGGCGCTGACCAACATCTTCCGCGCCTGTGTCGGTCTGGAGCCCGAGTCGGACATGACTCTGGAGCACAAGCTGTTGTAGTTGATCTGTCTCGGATGATTTTTGTATGCTGTCAGTCTTTACCGAATAATTGTGTCGATGTTTAGCTGTTTTTGTAGCGTGTGTCGATGTGATTGGAGAGGTGACTGGATCCGAGCCTCGCTCGGTGTTGGATTAATGTTGCAGTGCAGAAGGACGGTATCGGATTCGATGACGATATCAAGATGACGGATCCCAATTCACTGCGCTGACTTACAAGCGCTGGTATAGATACTTTGTAGTGCATCTTTTCTCACCTTGAAACAAAAGCTGTCAAGTCAAATTCATGGTGTTGATTGTCGTCTCTGAGAGGTTGTTTGCATTGTTGTTTGCATTGTTGTTTGCATTGTTGTTTGCATCCACCTTATGCATCTTATGCGCATTCGTCTGTACTTCGTACACACATGTGAATATCGACGGTTGCGTTCGTCCGAGTGCATGACACAGGTTAGCCTGTCTGGGACTAGCGTCACTCAAATTCTCGAACGCCTCCTCACGCGTCGCGTCGCGTCACATCGCGTCGCGTCTCTGCAACCGAGTTGCGCCTTCGCGACGCGCGCTCGTCATTAGAAATTCTTAGAGTCTCCATTCATTGTGAGGGGCGACTCCATCCAGCAAAGCCACCGCATTCTTACGCGTCATCGTCAATGCGCAACCATCCCCAGTGTGCCTCGTTAGCTGGTCCCAGTGTCGTCAGTCGAGATGGCTTCTTCGCCGGCTGAGGAGGCGCCGGAGCTGTTGACACCGAGGTCCAAGATCCGGGCTCTTCTCGCGACGGTTGATAGCGATGATGAGGGAGACGGGAACGATGCCGGGGAGTCGGGGAATGCTGAGTTGGTCAGGCCGCGGGGGAAGCTGGCGTCTCGGATGCAGGGTGGTGCTGGGGCCCGTGGGGACGGAGAGGTGGTGGGTGTGGGAAACGGAGGGAAGACGGCTTCCGATGGACAGGCTCTTGATGAAGAGAAGCGCAATGCCGATGCCGATGCCGATGCCGATGCCGATGCCGATGCCGATGCCGATGCCGATGCCGACAACGAAAACGACGACGACGATCTCCCGCTGATGCCCCGACGCGTCCAACGCCGACTCGCCTTCGACACCCCCCAGAAAGCAGCCCGCAGCCCCAGCCCCGGCCTCTTCGTCTCCTCCCCCCCAGCAGCACAAGACAACGAAGCAGACTCAGACGAAGACCTCCCAGCCGTCACATCCGCCAGCTTCACCGCGCTGGTAGAGCGCAAGAGACAGGAACGTCTGGCACGAGAAGCGGAGCAAGCAGAAGGAGCGGAATCCCAAGACTCGGGCGGCATCACCACCGACGATGATGGCGGAAAGACGCTGACGCAGATGGCGGCTCGTCCCGCGCGCAAGGCGAGCAAAAAGGCTATCGAAGAGATGAACAGGGAGACGCAGCGGATGTTGAGGAATCGGCAGTTGACGCTACAGCCCACGACTAAGAAGACGTTTACGAAGGAGATGCTCTTTGCGGCTATGGGGTATAGGCCTGATGGGAGGCCGGAGGGGGAGGATAGCTCGAGCAGGCCGCCTTCGCCGCGGTCGGATGTGGTGATTGGGGGAGAGGGTACGCCGCCGAGTTCTCCGCCCGTGGCTCAGATGGCTCCTACGAAGGTCGATAGGGGGCAGGACGATGATGACGATGAGCTTCTATCGCTGGAGCAGATTGCCGACGGGGCGACGATGGCAAGGGATAAGATGGGCAAAGGCAAGGCCGCCATGGTCAGTCCCAAGCCAAAGCGTCGAATCCGCGTTCGCCTCCCGGCCATGACGACGACCACATCCGACGACGAGCTACAGGTCATGGATACGACCAAAGACGTCACGGACATCAAGGACAAGCAACCAGCGGCGCAAGAGGAGCGCTCCCTCCGGACGCTACGGATACTGGCGCAGGTCAGATCCCCCGGGAAGAAGAAGTCGGGGCTCAGTATGACGGCCATGGAACTCTCTGCGCAGCTGCGTCGCAAGGCGAAGGAGCAGGCTAGGCGGGAGAGGGAGCGGCGGGTGGAGATGTTGAAGAAGCAGGGGGTCGTTGTGCAGACGGCGGAGGAGCGAGAGAGGGAGCAGCTCGTTGTCGAGGACTTGGTTGCGAAGGCTAGGGAGGAGGGGAGGAGGTTGGCGAGGAGGGAGAGGGGAGAGGAGGGGATGGGGATGGGAGTAGTGAGGATGGGGAGTTTGTTGAGGTGAGGTGAGGATGAGGTGAGGTGAGGTGAGGATGAGGTGAGGTGAGGTGAGGTGAGGTGAGGATGAGGGTGAGGGTGAGGGTAATGGTGACGAGGTGGAAGCTGAGGCTGAACAGCTTCACTTCTCTGGTTCAGAGGAAGAGCAAGACGAACAAGTCGAGGAAGAAAAGGGGGAGGAGATGGACCGAGACGACAACCAACAGACCAACTACTCCCCCCTCAACCACGAAGCAACCGACTCAGAAGCATCCGAAAGCACACCACCCAAACACATCAAACAAACACCAGCAGCCCCCCGCCAAAGACGCCTCCGCCGCACCCAAATCACCGACTCGGACGACGAAGCCCAAGTCGAAGCCACACAGCCCATGTCGGTCCTCCGCTCCGCCAAGAAGACTTTTATCCCCGGTCTCGCCGTCCACGGACCGGCTGGATTGGGTTTGACGCAGATCTTTGCGGGGACGATGGATGATGATGATGATGAGGAGGAGGTGGAGGAGGAGGTTGGAGGGTTGTTGAATGGGAGGGCGCCTACGCAGTCGATGATGCCGGACTTTGACGCCTTGGCTGATGATGAGGAAGAGGAAATGATTCAAGACAGTCAACCGGAAATCCTCCCCCTTTCCCCCCTTCCAAACCCCCCCAACCCACAATCCCCAACAACACGCAATTCTCGGAACCCCCCCAAACCCAAGATGCCGGCTTCCGCACCCAAACACCCCTCCGCGAACGCCTAACAACAGAAGCACCGGCCTCAACGGTAGAGACACTCCCCGACAGCAACCAACCCCCCCCCGTCAACGCCTTCAACCGTCTCGGCGACAAGCAGAAGAACAAGATGAACAAGGAGAAAGGCGTCTTTGATCGGCGCAGGACGGAGGCTCGGGGGATGGTGGTTGAGCAGGCGGTTGAGTCGGATGATGAGTATGCTGGTGTTGGTGGGGAGGATGGCGAGGATAGCGATGATGGATCCTCGGCTTCGATACGGGATTTACTGGATGATGAGGGGAGAGTTGATGACAAGGACGTCGATCGTCTCGCCGCCTTTGACGCGTACGTTTCCCCTTTTTCTCTCTTCCTCCCTAACAAAACCCGCAGACAACGCACGCTCGCCGCCAACGAAGCCCATATAGCCCAACTCTACAAAGACATCACCACCGGCGCCCTCCGCCGCAAACGCCCCGCTGCCTACACCCTCTCCGACTCCGACTCCGAGACGGAGCGCCGGCGCCGCCAGCGCGTCAAGCAGCGCCGCCACGCAAAGATGCGCTCGGCCCTGTACGCAGACGAGCGCGTCAAGGACTTGGTCGAGGGGGGCGGCGGCGGCGGCGGAGGCGAGGCCTTCGTCAGGTCCATGCAGGAGGATGGCCTGGACGATGTGCTTATCGAGGGGGGGGTTTTGGGGGGGGGATGTCAGGGAGGTGCTTGGCGTGCTTCTCGGGGGGGAAGAGGAGGAGGAAGGGGGGGGGGAGGAGGAGGAGATGTGGAAGAGGAGGAAGAGGAAGCCTTGCCTCGACTGATGAGCAGATGCAGGTCAAGGACGAAGGCCAACGTCCAGCAACGACCAGCCTTCACCACAACCTCAACCCAAACCTTCAAAGTCCCCCCCCTCCTCCGCCGCGCAACCACCAACTCAACCCACCTGTCCGACACAACCACAACCACCACCCCAACCACAATCAACACGACGACAATGGACGCACAAGTCAAGATCCGCCGCTCCCTCCGCCCAGCATCCAAGCCTGCAGTCTTCCCACCGCCCCCCTCGCTCCCATGGAAGCCCTCGCGGGAGCGCAAGTTGCGGGATGAGGCGAGGAGGAGGGTTGGCGCCTTGCTGGGGGCTGGTCTGTTTGGGCCTTGAGGGGACGGGGGAGTGTAGTCGTGAGAGAAGGGGGAGTTGTGGACTTGTGGGTCAAGGGGTCACAAGTCTGACTGGGTGCGGAAAGTCTAGACTTGTGCATGGACGGCTCTCGTGTCTGATCTGAGGAGATGACTTGGCAGATGAACAGCTCTCGTGTCTGAGGAGATGACTTGTAGATTCAGTACGAGCTCCCAAGTCTTGAAGGGGGTCTTTGACTGCAATTCAAGATTAAGACTCTGATGTGAGTACGGACTCACCTCTCGGTGTGGATGATTGAGACTCTACACACTTGGACTTGTTACGTGTAGACAGACAATCCGCCTTATAGTCGAAACTGATGGCCCGACCATACGTAGATGACAGCCCCATGACAATGGCATCGACAAACTCTGACGGCGCTAGATAATCAGGCCATAGTTTCGAGCCAAGGCACTCCCTTTCAGGGTCAAAGAGTCGACCTCTCCAGTCCAGTGAACAACTTTCAGTCAGACCTGAACTCGGAGCAAAGCCCTACCAACTTATTGAACCAGACTCATTAGGTCAAAGCATCGCGATTCCCGACATCAATGCCTAAACCGCCTCCGCCCTTCATTCCACAAGCCCATTTCCCCTCGTCACTGCCATCGTCATGCCAAAACACGTCAAGGACCGCAGAAAGAACCGCAACAGCGGAGCCGCCTGTCAGCTGACGGGCTCCTCGCAATATGCCGGGTATCACTTGGCCGCCATCAACATCGGCGGCATATTCATCAAGCCTGCCTCCCCCCCCCCCGCCCTCATCGTGACGCACGAGAGCTCCGTGTTACAGACCGATCCGGGCGGAGATGAAGGCGCAACTATGCCAAGGGCCTCGGATCAGGGCTCTCATCGCTTGGCCATGGCGTCGTCGATACAGCTAACCACCTTTTCCGAAACGACGCCCTGGTTGCCCAGATATCGAGCCATGCTCTTGACCAGCTCGACCTGCTCGTCAGGGCTCAGACTGGTAATGGCCTTTTCCAGCACCGAGCCCATCGTCACCTTGTGCACCTCGACAAAGGTGTGGTAGTACATGTAGGCGAAGAAGCCCATGATGAACTGGCAGTCCATCCGGTCCGTCATGCCACCGTGGCCGGGGATCGAGTCGCCAAAGTCCTTGATCTTAAAGGTCCGCTTGAGGCCCGAGGCGAAGAAGCCGCCAAAGGGGGCGATGAGCGAGGCAAATGTAGCCAGCGCGAAGGCGTGAAGCTGCATCGGCGCAAACGTGAGCGAAAACGTCGTATTTGCCGGTAAAAAGAACAGATGCGGTAGATTGTAGGTGTGAGGGAGGAAGACGGGATTCGGCTCGCATTCGAGACCGGTAAAGATGTTGGCTCCCAGGTCCTGTCCTCGGAGCGTCAGTACGTCGTCCTCCGAAAGACGGGGGCAGAGACGACTCACATTGACGGGGCAGATGAAATACTTGGAGCGAATCATGAGGCTGACTAGAAGCGAGGCGAAGACGACCGTCATGACCCAAGCGCCGACGAAGCCCTCGACCGTCTTCTTGGGCGACAACTTGATGAGCTGGGTGCGGCCAAAGGCGATGCCGCAGATGTAGGCGAAGATGTCGTTGACAATGACGAGAGCGGCCGGTAAGAAGAACCAGATCATGCCCTCAAAGATGTTGTTCATGACAAAGTGAGCCTGGACGACGATGAGGTAGAGCGCCATGTGAGTCCAGGCGAAATTTGTGAATTGGAACTTGTAGTTTCCGGCTTTTAAAGTGCCGACGAAGCAGACAAAGCCTGCCAAGTGTTAGACCGGAGTCATAAGTAGAGAACGAGGGACTGACCGAAGACGTAGAGGATGAAGCTGATGAAGCGGTGATGAATACCGAGAGGCAGCAACACCCTGTCAACGAGAACAACATGCTTGAAGTAGTAGATGACACTCTCGCCGTAGAGAAAGTACATGGTGGTGGCCAGCCAATACCAGTTGATACTCTTGGTCGACCGGATCGAACGGGCGCGACTGGGCACGTTGGAGATGGCGATGACCTCTTTGAAGGAAACAATCTGGACGGCGGTGACGATGGCTATGATGTAGATGTGACCCATGAAGAGGGCGGTGAAGAACATGGCGAGCATGCTAAAGGTCCAAAAGGTGCGTGTGATGAAATTCTGCTTCTTCTTCTGGTACTCGTCTTCCGATGCGGCCTGCTTCTGCGGACAAGAGCGTCAGCGTCGGGCAACGGCTAGGCAGAAATTACCAACCTCTTGAACGGGAGCCAGCTGAGCCTGGGCCTTGGAGCGGGTCCTCGACGGCGAGCCGGATCCCTCATCGGAGCCGCTGAAGCTGGAGCGGCGACCATCGGATCCCGAGGGCTGTCCGTTGACGGCGGCGCCGTGGGGGAAGCGGACGCCCCTCTTTGCGGAAGACCGGCCCATGATGACGGGAGTCCGGAGGCGCAGCCCGGGGCGGGCGGGCGGGGAGCGAACTGGTGAACGAACAGAGAGGGAGATGAAGGCGATGGTGGTGGGTGGTGGGCGAAGGGGAAGCCGGGAGAGACGATGGACGCAAAGGGGATAGGCGTAGAGACGATGGGCGTAGAGACGATGGGCGTAGAGACGATGGGCGTACGAATAGGTGATGGCGGTGACGAAGGACGCTGAGAGAGGCTGAGACGAAGGCAGCAAGAGACGATTCGATGTATAGCTGACTCCGGATGACGGAAATTTCTGCCTCGACGGTCCTTTTCTTCAAATCGAAGCGAAATCTCAGCCCCGAAGACGCCCGTGATGCGAGGCAGGGACCGAGGCTGAGTCTTGGCTGAGTCTTCCGTCGTCACCCCCCCCCCGACCGATGACCGATGAGTAAGCGAACCCTTACCACATCGAGCAAAGCGGAGAAACGAATCGCCGCCATCCATCTCCATCGAAATCTTAAACTGCGAGAGTCTGCTCGGGACTCTTCAGCCTCAGCCTCGCGATAGCCTCCTCATCTTAGTCTTGCTTCCCTTGGCTCTCCCATGGACCGCTCCGACGTTCTCGATGCCTCTCTTGCTGGCCGATCATGGAGTTGGACGAATTCTCCGACGATGGCTTCCAAGACTTGACGGACCTTGCCTTGCAGGAGCTCGAGCGCGACGCCATTCGCCTTACCCAGGCACATGTCCAGCCAAAGCCCGCGGCTCAATCCGATCATCGCCTCTCAGACTACGGCTGGGGGGAGGAAGATGACGATCTGGACGATGCCGAGGTCGTCAACGACGATGGTCTATTCATACGACGCCCTTTGGTAGACGACGACAACAGTCTGCAGAAGCCGCACAACGTACCGCAACAAGCACAGCAGCAGCAGCAGCCTCGGCCACAACAGCAGCAACAGTCTCAGCTCCCGAGACGACTGCTCCCTCAAGTCCCCAACCCGAACTGGAATCCGAACCTCAACATCGCCAGACCCCCCGAGACGCAGCGTCCGCAGGTTCGCAATGACGTCGTGTCGGCGCTACAGCAGCGCGTCCGCGCACTCGAGGCCGATCTCAACGCCGCCCGTGGCGAGGCCTCGATCCTCCGCGCCAACTCGACAAAAGCCCAACACGAGTTTCACGCGCAAATCGGCCAGCTGAAGAAGCTCAATGCCGAGCAGCTGGCCAAGCAGGAGCGCGTCGTCGAGGCGGCCGTGGCGGCAGAGAAGAGCGCCAACACGGAGCTTCAGTTTCTTCAGAGGGATATGCGTGAGGTCAGCGATCGTGCTCGGAGGCGTGATGCCGCCGTCGCCGCCGCCGTCACGCCCAACAAGACGTCCAAGACGTGGCACGTGGCAGACGGCTTCGACCGCCTAGACATGGTCAGTCCATCCAAGGGCCAGCAGCGCGCCAGGGGATCCAGTTCCGTGGCCGCTCACGTCGGGGAGAGGACTCCGACTCGTGGCAAGAGGAAGCGTCCTGTGTCTGTGGCCGACAGCCCCGTGCTACCGCTGGAGATGCATAGCCAAGACGTCGTGTTGGGTGAGGACGAGGGACAGCAGCAGCAGCAGCAGCAGCAGCAGCAGCAACAGGAACAGCAACAGGAGCAGCAACAGGAGCAGCAACAGCAACAGCAACAGCAACAGCAACAGCAACAGCAACAGCAACAGCAAAAACAAGACCAACGGCCTGCTGTCCAGCCTTCTTTCCAGCCCGCGGTTGTCGATGCGGCTCCCTTCGAGGTAGATGACTTTCTCGGGGCAACTTTGCAATATTCTAACTCATTCACCCATCCAGTTCCTTCAGCTCGTCCTCGATCACGGCTCGTTTCGCGACCAGCCTCCTACATTCGAAATGCTATCTCGCTTCTCGTATCCATCTGATACGGCCGGTGCTTCGCTGGCGTCCGTCATCTTCGAGAAGCTACCGCTCATGGGCAACCCCTATCGTCCGATGCAGCTCCTCGTCGACTTTGCTGAGCACATACTATCGCTCTGGGCGCGCTGCATCGAGGAGCAGTACTGGGAGCCAGTCCGCTACCTCGTCTCGCTCGTATCCTTCACCCTCGACCTCGATACCGTCTCGGTAGCGCCGCTCATCGTCGGCAGCCTCGTGCCCGTTGCGCGAGACACGATCCTGGTGCTCGTCGAGGAACGGAGGCGGCTACCGGTGGAAGAACCGCAGGCAGCGGACACGACACAGGTGCTCTCACTGCTCTACACGTCAGCCCTGGCTTGTGCCACGACGCCGAGCGAGACGGAAACGGGCTTCGAGTACACGGCCGTCGGCTTCTGGCAACTCGTCCCTCTCGACATGGTGCCGCTGCTGCTGACGGCCAAGCAAAAGGTGGACGATACGGTCTATATGCTCGACTTGCTGGCCACATCGTCGCTGCCCGGGTCCATCGGTCCCATCAGCCACGAGGCCGAACCGTCAGCCGTGGCCAGGGCCGTCATCGAGCGAGTCTCGGCCAAGCTGACGGAGCAGCCGATAAGAAGAGTCCGACTGGCGGCTCTCCGGACACTAGCTGCCTTCTCGAGTCACCCCTTTGGCGCCCAACAGCTGAGCTCCCACGACACAGCCCTCGGCCGTATCGTCACCTGCCTCAGCGCCGCCATCGACGACCTCTACGACCAATCCCCCACAGCCTCCTCTCTCCCCTCAATCTCCAACCATACCATCATAACCCCCCCCCGGGCACCGACGGAGCTATACCGACTCATCTACCGCTCCGTCCTGCTCCTACACGTGCTGGTGGCCGACGAAGCAGACGCGGTGTGGAAGAAGCTGGTCAGCGTCCACGGCGGCAGCCAGCGGTATCTGATTGCCTTGGCGCGCCTGTGCTTTGCAGAGGAGAATCTGGTGTTGGAGGCGGGCATCGAGGTCGAGGCTGTCGAGGCGGCGCGTTTCTTGCTGGAGATGGCCGTTACGCCTGACGAGGGGGAGATTGTGGGCGAGGCTTTCGGGGCGGGGATGGGAGAGGGGGAGGAGATGGATGAGTCGTGAGGGCTGTTGCGTGAGGATGGTGTTGTTTTGGTGCTGTCTGGGTTGTCCGGGTTGTCCGGACTAGGTTGGAGTTGTGAGATGACTTGTGATGAGTTGGGCGTCTTTGGTATAGGGGTAGGTGAGGAACTATTCACTCTACTGTTTCTACCAACTTATTTCGGACTATAGGTCCCAACATGTGAAGTCAGTCTCTTGGATCCTACTATCTGAATTCAGACTCTGGGAATAGGAGTATCATGGTTGTATATCCTTTCCAACTCGGGGGAGCAATGCAGAGTTCAGCTCTGGCTGCCTACCCTATACAAAAGGTCAAAGTCAGGAACCTCAGGGGCTTGCGTCAATGGTTGTCTCACTACCAGTTTGACCATGAAGAGTAGGCGTTGGTTATGTGCCGGCCGCGAACTTGTCTGTACTCGGTTCTTCGCGGCTAGTGTCTCAGGTTAAATCACACAGTCGTGCTGTGGTGGTATGGCCTGTTTGCCCAGCTGTGTGAATGCGGTGACGGTCGGTTCAGACACGTATTCCTTGGAGAGTTGTAGCAGAGTAGGCGCAGACTCTTTCAAATGTCTTTTAGGACAAGAGATGCTGCGCGTGGGAAAGCGAGTGTTGATGTGGGTAATCTCCAGCCGGGGGTCTGGTGGAAAGCTGTAGAGTAGGAATGTGGTTGATGGATGGATAACTCACTGACATGCGACTTGAAGAGTGGATGGCAACTTTATGTTTCTTATTCACTCATGCTTTTGGTATGTAGTGAGCTCGGGATCATTCTGTAACGGCGAGATTCATCACTTATCCCGCAACACAGACATGAGCTGCAATCAGCACAAGTCAAATAGCTGCACCGACGGTGATTGAACATGAAAGGCATTCGGCACTCAATAGAATTCAGTCTAGCATTTCGCACAATCCTTCCATTACCACCATTGCCACCATTGCCACCATCACCATCATCACCGCCATCACAACCATCACCATCACCACCATCACCACCATCAACCACCTTCACCACCCATCACCAAACTCACCCCTTCCCCTCACCCCTAAGCACTGTTCCCAACCTTGCCCTGACTCCCATGAAAGTTCCCCCCATCATTATTCCCGCTGTTAAAGTTGCGTCCATCGTAGTTCCCGCTGTTATAGTTGCGACCATCCCAGTTCCCGCTATCCTCCCAGTTATCACTGCCAAACTTGCCGTTCCAGTTACCAATGTCATCACCACCATCATAGTTGCCGTTATCATGGATGCCACCGGCGTAGTTCCCGCTGTCGACCCCGTTGTTCTCGCCGCCATCCCAGTTCCCGTTATCGTGGTTGCCAGCGTCGTGAGCGCCGTTGTTCTTCCCGCCCAGCCAGTTGCCTCCAACGACGGAACCGCCATCATAGTTGCCGCTGTCGTGCATGCCGCCATGATACCAGGAGTTGCCGCTATCCTGCGAACCACCATCCCAGTTATGGCCGGCGTCAAAGTTCCCACTGGCGACGCCACCATCGTAGTTCCCATTGTCCTTGCCGCCGTCGTAGTTGCCGCTGTTCCACGATCCGCCCTCGAAGCGGCCGTTGTTGGCGCCCCCCTCGTAGCGTCCGTTGTTGAGACCGCCCTGGTAGTTTCCGCTGTCGACCTGGACGTTGCCGTTGTTCTTTCCGGCGTCGTAGTTGATGTTTCCGTTGTCGTGACTGCCGCCGTCGAAGTTGCCGCCGATGTTGATGCCGCCTTCGTTATCGCCGCCGTTGAAGAGACCGCCCTGAGCGTTTCCGACTTGGTAAATGTTTCCCTTGGAGCCATCGCCGATGGAAGCGCCGCTGCCGATGTGATCATCCTTGTGAGCCTCCTCACGCTTATCGAAGACGTCGTTGTCGTCGCCATCCTCCCTGTTGCCACCGTTGTAGATGCCGCCCTGAGAAACGACGTTTCCGGGTCCAGGGCGTCCACCTCCGACCACGAAGACGTCGTTATCATCGCCGCCCTCATCACCGCCTCCGTTGTAGATGCCGCCCTGAGAAACGGCATTGCCAGGGCCGGCCGGACCTCCGGAAACGAAGATGTCGTTGTCGTCACCGCCCTCGTCACCTCCGCCGTTGACGATGGGACCGTCGTCGAAGGGAGGAGGAGGCGGTCCGAAGACGGGACGAGGAGGACCGACGAAGAAGGGAGGACGAGGCCGGACGACAAAGGTGCTCGCCGGGGGAGGGGGAGGAAGAATATAGGTGTTGTCAGGCGGAGGAGCAGGCGTCATGGTCGGCTCGCAGATGACGACGGTGCCGGCACAGCCAACACAAGCAGGCTGAACAATGGAAGCCGTGGGCGCCGAGTAATCCCCAGTGGCCGTGACGGTGATGAACTCGACCGTCGTAGGCTGATAGTAAAAGACGGTCCCGGGACAAGTCGGGCAATCAGCCTCCTTGGTAGAAACCGACGTGGCAGCAGGCGGCCCCATGGTCGGAACCGTAAGCGTAACCATAGGCCCATCCGTCGGAGTCGGCGCCGGAGCGGCCGGAGGCGGAGGAGGAGGAGGCCTATTCGGAGGAGCAGCGTAGACCGGCGCCGGAGACTCAGCCGGAGGCGTACCGGTGGGGAGACGGACGGTTGACTGAGCCGGGGAGGGGGCTCCGATGGCGCTCATCGGGGTCTTGTAGGGGCAGAGGTTGAGACAGGCGCGGTCGAAGGCTAGGTAAGTCGTGACGACGACCTCGACGCTGACCATGTCGTCTTGTGCGTTTGCTGCGACGGGGGAGGCGAGGAGGGCGGTCAGGGCCATGACGGCGCGGGTGCCGAGGCCGCGGCCTGGAGAAGAGCGGGAGGGCATGACGATGATGGGGTTGAAGAGGGTTGAGGGTTGTAGAAGATGGGATGGATGGATGGTGATGAGGGATGATGAGGGTTGCAAGAGGGTGGAAGACCCGCGACTTTTTATAACCATTTCCTTTCCAATCTTGTCCAGAGAAAAACTCCAGTCAAGAAGACCATCCGGTTTGCAAACAGCACCGGCAAGCAAGCCACCGAGCATCCATCTCCGTCGCCGACAAACCAAATCGTCGGTAAACTTCATCTGTCGACCCTATACGCGGGAAGTGGCGTCTTCGCTCGAGGCTACGATGTCTTCTCGATGCGGTGATCCAAGTTGGGAGAGAAGCTGAGAAGGACGTGGTTATTAATCGCGGGAGAAAGCTGATATGTCGAGACCGGATGCTGTATGTATGTATGTATGTAGCAAGTAGTCTTCAGCCACGCCCACCAACTATCTGATCGGATATGTAACGAGATTCAACATCCAACTCATCCGGAAGCGTATCCCCCTTCAGCAAGACGTTGAAAAAAAAAAAAATCCGGATCCGTTGAGAAACGTCAAGATGGACACACACACACGATACGCAAGTCATACATCTCGTAAACGCTCGTCTCTCTCGATTATTCACCTCGATTACCAAGTAGACGGGCCTCTCTGCAATCGTCCACTCCACATTCCTAGCCTCCGCCGGTTTTCTGATCCTGGCGCGGCCCCACTCCGGGTCGGCGACGTCGGATCGGAGGAGAGTGGGTCCGGGGCTCCGGGCGCGAGTCGCCGATGCCGTCTTTGTGTGTTGCAGGTGGCGGACATGGGACATGGCCCTAAAGAAGTTGATGATGATTTTTGATTCGCACTTTGTTTACAACGAGATAATTCTGCCTACCGAGTAGACAATATAGTCAAGCCTTGCACAACAGCATGTCCAATCAGTCATCACTATGTAGGGTATAAGTAAAGAAGAAGAACAGCCAGCCATCGAATCAGATTCAAATAAAGGGATATCCGTTCTACATGATACAAAGACTGTTACCCTCAACAACAGGACAAGATACGCTGGCTAAAACATCAACACCATCACCATCACCATCACCACCACACCTCCCTCCCTCACCCCAACACCCAAGCCCCCAGAACAAGCCAGCCCCAAACCCCGACCGCGACCCTCCCCCCCCATTCCCAACCCCTTCTTCCTCGCAGCCCCATCCCCAGGCCGAACCTGCACACGCACCCCCTGCACCGCCACCAGATCCCCCGTCTTGAAGTTGAGCGGTTCGAACCCGCACGTGTCCCTAATCTCATTGATGTCTACCGCTGGTCAGCTTCTGCGCGTTGCGAGGATGTCATGGTGGGGAGGGAGGGGTTTTGTCGAATAACGACGTACTTGTTTGCTTGTCGGGGTTGCTGCTTCGTTGGGCGATGCAGCTGGAGCAGAGGGAGACGATGCGGGCGACGTCGAAGCTCTTGTTCTCGCACACGCAGGTTTCTTCTGCGCTGATGGGGGCTTCGTTCTCGTCTGTGGGGGCTGTGGAGGATGGGGTTTCGGTGGCTGTCGTTGAGGTTGGCCTTTCGACTTCCTGACCTGGGACGACTGTTCTGAGGCTTGAAGTCGGGTTGCTGGTCAGGCTTGAAGTCACAACGCCGTCCAAACTCGAAGTCTCAACCTCCTGTCCCGGAACAACAGTCCTCAAACTCGAAGTCTGCTCCTTTCCCGCGTCAGCAGTCCCCGGAGTCCAAGTCCGCCCCTCTCCATCGTCAGTCTCCGAACTCAAAGTCCCATCTCCCTCATCACCGCCAAACCCCCTCGTCGGAGCAGCATCCAACCCGAGATCTCCCCCCTCTCACCCGCCTCCTCCCCTTCCGTCTCACCCGCCTCCTCCCCCGCAGACTTGGACTCTCCGTCCTCCTCATCCGCCGTACTGGTAGACGAAGAAGTCAAGGGAGTAAGCCGCCCGCTCGGCGTCGAAAACTTGGTCGTCTCGGAAGATCGGTTCGTGGGAGGGAATAGCGGGAACGTGGGCAGACGGCCGGGGAGAGACGAGGTTCGGCTGGGGAGGCTGGCTAAGAGAGTGGTGGAGGAATTGGAGGGACGGAAGAGTGAGGGTGGAGATGTTGCTGTGGCGTTGGTTTGGCGGATGGTTGTGGATGATGTTGGACTATCTGGCCGCCTTCTCGTGGATGGAGTTTCCACGACGCGAGGACGTGAAATCTCGGTTGAAGAAGTTGACTGAACTCTTGGCTTCGAAGACGTCTCCGTGACTCTCACCGTCGGAGAAGTCTCCTCCGCCGTCTCTCCCCCGGTGACACCACTCACTTCCCTCCCCGTCTCGGAAGCCGTCTCGGTAACGGTAATCGTCTCCCTCGCCCCCTTCCCAACCGTAGATGAAGTCCCGACATCAGGCAAAACCCCCTTGGGAGCGGCCCCAACCCTCCTCCTAGCCGTCTCAGAAGCCTTCTCCGTCGCCGTGGTAGTCTTGGTGACAGTCTCGGTAGCTTTAGTCTCCTTCGTCACCGTCTCAGTAGCCTTGGTCTGCGTCGCTACCGGAATCGGCGGCAACGCCGGCGCCGGAGCGCCCCCCGCGACCGGAGGCGGCGGAACCCCAGCGGGAGGCTGCGCGGGAACAACCATGGACCTCCCCGTCATGGGATCGACGATGACGATTGATCGTTGGGCTGATCTCCGGGCTGCAAACTCGCCCCTCGACATCCGCCTTCTCGCTACCGGCGTCGGCTGTCCCCCCTTGATGACGAGAACAATGGTTTGCGTGCCGTCGTCGGCTTCTTTCTTTCGCCTTCCGCCTTCGATCTCGTTGCGTAAGAGTTCGTCGGCTTCGGTTTCTCTTCTTCGTTGTTCGGCTCTTATCCTTAGTTCCCTGAGAAGCCTGCGCTCCCTGCGTTCCCTGAGCGTAAGCCTCCTCCTCTCTCCAAGGGGATCCCCTTCAAAGGAAGCAGCCGCAACAGGACCCCCGACCTCCCCACCGTCGAGTCCGCCCTCGTCCAGGGCATCCAGAGCAGCAGCCTGGACGGCACCCGCCTGAACAGCCGCAGCCGGCACAGCAGCCGGGAAGACGCCCGTCTCGGGAAATCCCCTGCCCAGCGCAACGGCCTGGTTGACCAGCATGTCCGACACCAGGTCGCCGCTGGGCCCTACCCAGACGTCGACCAGGTCCGTGCCAGGGACGGGCACCTGACGCTTGAGGCGAGCGTTGGGACGCCCTGCGCTGCATCGGGAGACGAGCTCGACGGCTGGGCCGCAGATGGTGGCGCATCCGACGGGGATGTCGGCCGGTCGGAGGGCAAACTCTTTGGCTGAGGCCAGGGCGGCCAAGGCAGCGATGCCGGCGTGAAGGTTCTTCATGTCGGCAGCCTCGACCGCATCCGTGAGGGTGTGGTTGGTGTCTGATGAGGGAGGGATGAGTGAATGTGCTGTTTGTTGTCTGCTGTTGTCTGCTGTTGTCTGCTGTTGTCTGCTGTTGTCTGCTGTTGTTTGTCTGCTGTTGTCTGCTGTTGTCTGCTGTTGTCTGCTGTTGTCTGCTGTTGTCTGCTGTTGTTTGTCTGCTGTTGTCTGCTGTTGTCTGCTGTTGTCTGCTGTTGTCTGCTGTTGTCTGCTGTTGTTTGTCTGCTGTTGTCTGCTGTTGTCTGCTGTTGTCTGCTGTTGTCTGCTGTTGTCTGCTGTTGTCTGCTGTTGTCTGCTGTTGTCTGCTGTTGTCTGCTGTTGTCTGCTGTTATCTGCTGTTGTCTGCTGTCGTCTGCTGTTGTCTGCTGTTATCTGCTGTTGTCTGCTGTTGTCTGCTATCGTCTGCTGTCGTCTGCTATCGTCTGCTATCGTCTGCTGTTGTCTGCTGTTGTCTGCTATTGTCTGCTGTTGTCTGCTATTGTCTGCTGTTGTCTGCTGTTGTCTGCTGTCGTCTGCTGTTGTCTGCTGTCGTCTGCTGTCGTCTGCGATCATCTACTGTTGTCTTTTGCTATCGTCTGCTATCGTCTTCTGCTGTCGTCTGTCGTCTTCCGTCGTCTGCCGTCTGCTATCGTCGCCCACTATCTTCTCTCCAATCTCAATCCCAATCATAAACCCGTCTCGCCAAACACTCGCAAAGCAACTCCAATGCCCCATCCCATCAAACCACCAATCTCCGACCAGCGACTCGCCCACTACATGTATCCCAGCCGACTTCCCCCCATGAAACGCCCGCTCGCCATCTCACCTCATCCTGACATGTCCAGTTATCGGATGACGTCTGAGGCGACAGACGAACCTGCCAATGGCGAGACACCCCTGAGCCTCACCAGCGGGAAGCTTCCTCGCCTTGGCCCAGCTTGAAACGTGCTTCTTTCGCCGGTTCTGCCTGGCACCTCTTTCGCTCTCGACTCATGCCATCCGCAATTCTGGTCGTTTGATTCATCGCCGAGGGCAATTGGCCGTAGCTTCTAGTCTAGCTCGTGAGAGGACAGCGTCAAAGACGGTCCCTGATCTGGGGAAACGCGAGACGTCAAATGTCACAGAACTCGGGTCACGACTCGCTCAGTGGACGAACAAATAGGACCTGTCGTCATAACATCATCTTCATAACTCCTCTACCGCCCGCGACTCAGGCTCGACTCACTTGCGGGAGTCGTGTGACCCGTTGCTAGATTCGACAATTAAGTCGCCAAGCAAAAGCCTAGAACCGATGCTGACGGCCGACACTCTCAACCCTGACGCCTAGCTTGACCATCTCGCGGGAGTCGATGACGCCCCGGCCGTCAAACACCCAGCGAGGCTTTGCCATCCGATCGGCGATACGCCGCCAGTCCAGCCGCTCCTTGGGCCTGTATTCCTCGGCGCTGCCCATGCCCGTTGCCAGACCCGTCTTCTCGCTCTCCCGCTTCTGGATGCAGTCCGGACAGTCGTCGGCGCAAGCCGGCTCCGCGGTGAGTCGTCCGAGCGGGTCGTCGGACGTCTCGCCCGGCCGCTGCACCAGATGCTTGTGCAGCGCGAGCCAGTCGCTCTCCGTTAGCCTCGCCGTCTTGAAGGGCCGCGGGTCCGACTTGGGGTTCGGTCGCCGGCCGGGACCGCGAGACGAGACCGGCGCGACCGGGGCACGCTGGGGGGCCGGTTGATTGCGGAACTCGTCAAACTCGGTGGCGATGATGACGGCCGTGCTGTCGAGACAGGCGTCGTAGGCGTTTCCGTAGACGGACACGTTACCAGTGGCTTCAGGCCCGATGATGGTCTCGATCTCGTCCTCGACCACGAGCGGATTGCAGCAAGGGTCGAAGACGGCGATCTCGCGCGGTCGCTCCTCGAGCAGAGTCTTGATCATCTCGAGAGCCGGGGCCTCGCGCGTATCCGACGTGTTCTTCTTAAAGGCGTAACCTAGGATGGTGACCTTTTTCCCGACGAGAGTGTTGTTGAGACACTTGACAACCCGGTTGGTGAAGCGATCGCGGGCATAGTCATTCATCTTTACCACCTGTCGCCAATACTCTCCCACCTCGGGTAGACCCATGGTGTCGGCCAGGTAGACGAGATTGAGCACGTCCTTTTTGAAGCAGCTGCCGCCGAAGCCGATGCCGGCCATGAGAAACTTGTTTCCGATGCGAGGGTCGACGCCGATGGCGCGGGCAACCTCATCGACGTCGGCGCCAGTCTGCTCACACACGGCCGAGATGGAGTTGATACTCGAGATGCGCTGGGCAAGCATCGAGTTGGCAACGAGCTTGGCCAGCTCCGAGGACCAGACGTTTGTAGTGAGGATGCGATCGCGAGGCACCCAGGCGGCATAGACGGCGACGAGGGCCTCTGCCGCTTGCTTGCCCGAGGGCGTCGGGGCGGAACCGATGAGGATGCGATCGGGGTAGAGAAGGTCGTTGACAGCGGTGCCTGCGGCGAGGAACTCTGGGTTGGAAAGAATCTCGAAGTGGACGCCGGGGCGATGCATGGAGAGCTTGGAAAAGTCAGCCAGCCTGACATGGTGAGGCGAATCTCGGAGTCAGAACTCACCGTGTCGGCAACAAGATGGGCAGTGCGGCAGGGAACCGTACTCTTCTCAACAATGATGGCTCCCTCCCGCGCGTACTGGGCGACGACGGCGGTGACGGCCTCGAAAGCCGTCATGTCGGTTGCGCTACCAGCCCCGATGCCGCGGTCCTTGGTGGGCGTATTGACGGCGACCAGAACCATGTCGGCCTCTGCGATGCCCCGAGCGACATCGGTAGTGAAGAAGAGGTTCCCGGCCCGGCGCGAGACGGAAACATCGGGCTCGTCGGTTGACTCGAGCTCGGCATCCGACGTGGGCTCGTTGGAGAAGCGGCTATCACGACCGCCATCGCGGGCGACGCGGACAATGTCGTGCAGACCGGGCTCGTAGATGGGCGGGTGACGCGAGTTCCAGCGACGGATCCTGTTCTCGTCACGATCCACCACCGTCACGCTGATCTGGGGGTTCTGAAAGGCGATTACGGCGGCCGTCGGCCCTCCTGGAACATGGCTGTCAGCGCGTCATGACATGAGCGGTTAGGTCCAACTCCAAACGAACCAACATAGCCGGCCCCAACGCAGCAGATGGAGCGCACCGCTACGTCGGCGCCGTTTGCGGTGGAGCCACTGATGAGTCCGTCGTCTGGTACTGGCGCCATGATCGGAATTTAGGGGCAGCGTCGTTGGTCCACCGACAGATAGCGAAGACGGCTATAGTGCATGAAGAGCAATTAGCTAGTACGAGGTAGTGGCTGGGATAGCCCTGCCCTATGATATTTACGGATTAGGGTAATTAGCTAGCGTAAGACAATAGCTAGGATAGCCTTTCCTAGTAGAAATAATTAGGAATATACCTATAGAAGAACTAGGTTATAAGAAAGGATTAGAATTCTCCTTAAAATAGTATTAGATAATTAAGATTATAACTCTCTTTATATTTCTTAATATTTTTCTAATTAATACTATATAATTACTATTATTTAGTTACTCTACTATAATTCCTACTAGATTTATAAAGCTAATAAGAAAGATACTCTAGCTAAGTATAAAGCCTAGCTTATAGTCTAGAAAAACTAATAATTTAAGTATAATCTTTTAATAAAAGCTATAACCCTAGCTAGGATATTTATAAGAGTATTATTAATAATAATAGTAAAATATAATCTTAAACTTAAGTAAATAGATATTGTTAATATATTTATTAATACCTTATTAAAAGATAAAACTATATTTATATAAATACCTTTAAGATATAAAAAGTAAGGAATAGTCTTATAGCTTTATAAAGTATTATATAAAATTTACTATTTACCTTTATTATAGTAAAATTCCTTATAAAAAGCTTAAGGCTTAAGGTATATATATAATACTATAAGGGCTATATATAATAATAATTAAGTAGCTTATTACTTTTTCTTTATAGATAACTTTATTTAAGCCTTTATTAAAAGAATAAAGAGTTTAAAAGTAAATTATAAAGGAACTAAAGGGGTTACTTAAGTTAATAATAGTTAGTAACTTAAAGTAGTTCTTAAGTATTTATATTATTTAAAATTAAGTAAAGTATTATATATACTTTATTTAGAAAGTATATACTAATAAGATAGTTTACTAATTTTCTCTAAACTTAATATATTTAGTAAAAAGATACTATAAATTCCTATAAAGTAAAGTTAGCTAGAAAGGTTAATATATATAGCCTATCTAGAGAATATTAAATAATATTAGTAAAAGGTAAGATTACTTATCTTTATAGCTACTTTAACTAGACTAGATATTAGCTTTACTATTTTTAAGCTTTTATAATTAAGTTTAAACCTTAATTAATCTTATAAAGTAATAGTAAACTAAGTTCTTAAATACTTAAAAGGACTTACTTAAAAGAGATTTAACTAAAAAGTAGTAAAATAAATAATATACTAAAGTTCCTTAGATTAAGTAATACTTTGTTTATAAATAATATAAAAGACTAAAAGAGCTTAAGTAGATTTAAAATAATATTATATAAAGATCTAATTACTTAAAAAGTAATAAAGTAAGATATAGTAATTATCTTAAATATAAAAGCTAAGCTACTAGCTATTTTATTTATAGTAAAAGAAGTAATATTTATTAATAAGTTACTTAAATCCTTAAATATTTATTTAAAAAAAGACTTTACTTAGAGTATAATAATAAATAAACTATTAAATTATTTATAGAGCTTAGTATAAAGCTTACTATAAGACTATAATATATTAATATTTATTAATACTAGGTTTAGTAAGAAGTCTAAGCTAGCTAAATTAATATAAACTAAGTACTTATAAATATAATAAGAGTAGATAAAATAATAAAGGCTCTCTTACTTTAGAAGCTAAAGGAATTTAAGTCTCTTAATATAATTTATAATATAAAAGTATTAAGGATTGTACTAAGATAGTGTTTTAGTTAAATAGATAATTAATAAATGTCTATTTAGAACTAGAGAGGTATCTTTTAGCTAGATCTCTAGTTAACTTATATACCTATAGGATCGCCTCTATCTTAGCGCTTTTAGATAGTAAGTATACTATCTTATATATAGCGTTCCTAGCGCCTAGCTAGCGGCTATATAGTCTAATATATTTTAATACGTATTTACTAATCTCTATTAATACTAATCTATAGTTAGATAATTCTAGGGTAAAGTTAGCGCTACTCCTAGGATATAGCTAGGCGATCCTAGCGTTATTCCTAGGGTCTTTAGAGGTATTTCTAGGGTACGTAAGATATTATATACTCGTAAGTACCTAGGTATCGCTTAAGTAACTAGACTAGCTTAGCCTATAATATTACCCCCCCTACTTCTTCTATTATTAGGGTAGTATAGGTATTACCCTAGTAGGGCCCTACCTATTAAATTAGTAGGTAGCGGATTAAGCTAACGGTCCTACTTTTTACGTTTTTATAACTACTATAAAAAAACAACTATAATAATAAAAATAAGTATAATAGTAGTAGTAGTAATAATAATAGTAATAATAACATTAGTAGTAGTAGTAGTAGTAGTAGTAGTAGTAGTAGTAATAACAACAACAATAGTAATAGTAAGAGTAATAAGGTAAGACTATAGCCTAATGTAACTACTTAAGCGAGGCCTAATCGTTAAGTATTCTAGAATAAGCGACGTACTAGAATTAAAACTATCGCCCTTAAGGGATCCTATTATACTATCTAAGCGAAAGGATCCTTAGCTACCCCTAGCCGCGCTAGCTAAGCTAGCCCCTAAGATAGGCACTTAGCGTCGTTAGCTACCCTATATAGTATACATAGGTTAGATAGCCTAGGGCGAGGTAAAGGCCTATTAGGAGTAGGCCTCTATCCGCGCCTAAGCCTATTTTAACTATACCTACCTAGGGTTATAGTACTAGCCTATAAGTTTAACCTTTATCTATTAATTTTTACTAGAGAATAGATTACTAATAGGTTATAGATAGTATAGGTAAAGCTAGAGGGGGTAGTAGTAGCTTATATACTAGCTAACTTCTTAGAGACCTATTATTAAGGGTTAGATAAGGCGCTAAAGGAGGACGACGTCTAGTTTTAGTATATTACTTAAGAAGCAATATAGTTCTATAGTTATTAGTTATATAAATGCTTACTTAGTTACTATCCTATCTACGTTCTTAGTTATATAATTATTATAAACGTTAAGTATACTATAAATTACTATTATACTAGTTAATAAGTCCCTACTAACATTTATACTCTTCTAATACTTTTATATCCTTTAAGTATTTTAATAGTTCCTAAGTTAACTTAGTATACTTATCTTATTAAACTAATACCTTATATCGATATCCCTATCTAACCTTCTTTTAATAAGTAGCTACTACTTTAGTAATTTTCTATTTAGCTTTACTATCCTTATTTATAATTAGTAATAGTTATAAGTTATTTATCCTTTATCCTAGAAGTAGATTATTAGCTACTAAATAGAAGAGATTAATATAGAATATAGAATAGATATTTCCTAGATATTAAGTTTAATATTATATAGACTAATAATATAAGTAATAGTATACTTATAATAGAGCTAATTAAGCTTCTAATTTAGTCTTAGTAAATAGTAATTCCTTATATATAGTTAGACCTTATTACTAACCTTAAATTAATTAGTAAGATATTAACATTAATTTACTATTTCTTCTATCTATACTTATATATTAGTAGTTTTAATATAGATAAAATCTATTATATTCTTAAGTTAATCTATAAAGAGCTATACTTTATATACCTTAATAGAGATATATTCTTCCTTCTCTTTATAAAGTTTAATTAAGTTTATATAGTAACTATATTCTATAAAGAAGGGGCTAATACTAGTAATAGAAGACGTCTAATTATTAAGTATAAGTTATATAGTAAGTAAGAGAGTACTCTAATTGTTAGTAGGAGTAAGGTGTAGTTAGTACGCATAGGTACATATATAGACTTACTAGTATATACCTATAGTTTATATAGGGCCTACTTATATAATGTTACTATATATAGTAATATGTAGTTATTACTACTACTATAGTAGGTGTCTAACGCCTATATCTTACCCTCTTTCCCCCTCTCTATAGTTTAGTAGAAAGGAATAAGTCTAATAATTAATTAATTGTTTTCTTACGTCCTTTTAAAGGATTACTAGCCTTTAATACTAATCCCCTAAAGTAGGCCCTATATTGCCCTAGAGTAGGACCTTAACTCTATATAGGTATATGCTAGTAAGCGCCCGTAACTTAGACTTACCTCTATCCGTACGCGCTCGTACCTACGCGTACTAACTATACCTTACTCCTACTAACACTAGACTCTCTTTCTAATTACGAAGACACGCGTATTAGAGAAAGAGAGCCTATTAGATTAGTTCTAAATCCGTATTAATATACATCCCTTTTCCTATCGACCTAAGCCTCTATTTGTACTTATAACTTACCTTTATCTACTAGCCTTGTTAGAGCCTCGTTCCCTACCTACTTCGTTAAGCTATTAGTAGGGTTATCGCGACTATCGATCTATTAAACCTCCTTAATCTTATACCTCTCGTATAACTAACGTAGGGTAGTAAGGTTAATTATTAACCGCTTCTCTATAGTCGTACCTATCTTAACTAAGCACTCGTATAGAGAGTACGAGTTAGTACATATAATAATAGGTAGCGCTAGGAGACTAAATCGCGTAAAAATAATACATAAGTTATATCTAGCGATAAGGGCGTAGATCTCTAAAGTAAGCACGCTCTAGGTAACCCTCTTACTCTTCGTTAAGGCCTAGTAGAGGATATTACTAGTTATTATAAAGGTATATCTATTCTTATCCTCGCTCGCGTTATCTTTAGCTAAAACGATAATAAACCCTATTTATAAGGAGAGGTCCCTATTATTTATAAAGGAGGTATTAGTAAAGATAAATAGCTTTACCTAATATAGGTCTATTAGCGCGAACGTAAGGCTACGATCTAGGTTCTATTGTTACTATAGGAGCTAATAGTTTAGGTAAGTAATATTAGTATCTAATAGATCCTATATCTAAGTAGTAACGGCGAGATTATATAATGCTTTAGGCTAATAGATACTTACGATATATATGCCCTAAGCTTATTATTAGACGTATACTATAAGATCTTCGTTTAGTACGCTTATAATCTTACTAGCTTAGCCCTTCTAACCTATATAGATATGCCTATTATTATATATCGTAATCCTATATCTATTAAAGTCCTCGTACTAGCTAGCGCGGAGCTCCTTCTAGTCCTTAGCCTTAATACCTACGTTAAGAAGCTTATAAGCCTTAATATCGAGGAATTCTCTACTTATAAGGAATATCGTATTATTTATCTATAGAGCGTATAAACTAATCTTAGACTTATCGTTAGATATTAATAAGTATAAGTTAAACGTTAGTATTATTAAGAGGTTACTACGAAGGTAACCCTAGTATATCTCGAACTAGTAAATACTACTTTCTGCGATCCTATATAAGGGCTTAACGATCCTTAAGACCGTCCCCTTAAGGAACTTTATTTCGAGCTCGTAGGGTAGCTTAGCGATAACCTCTTATTATAGCTTAGACTTAGACTATAGGTAGGCCTATATAATATCCTAGAAGGCTAGTATAAAGCTTCGTTAATGAAAAGAAGGTATAAGGGTAAGGACGAGACATTAACTACTACGCTATATCGTTAGTAACTACATTAATAGCGTAGCCTTCTTATAATCGTTATACCCCTATATAATAAGATGTAATTTCTCGTATAGGGTATTTATCGTCTTACCTTTAACCTCTTAAATAAGCTATAACTTAAAGACGCGTTAGCGTCTTTATATATTATATATAGTAGGGATAATTATACTAGAAGTTAGTAAGGCGTTAATCTTAACCTCGTTAGACGCTTTAAAAGGGGCGCCTAGCGTAGTAATCTTCCCTTCCTAGTAGAGACATAGGGATAGCTCCTTATCTAACGTTTCGTAGGTAATAAGGAAGGTCTTAAACTCGTTATTATTATTATAGATCCCTATAGGGATGCCTATAATAATATACTATTAGCTACTCTAGTAGCCTAATTACTATAGAGTTAACTTATGCTCGCTAGTAATAACGTTACGTACGTATAGCTTAACGTACGTAGACTAGAAAGTTAAGGGACTATAGGCGAGGCTAATAGTAACCTTATAATTATCTATAGTAAGGACCTAGTATAGTCCTTGTTATCCCTTCTTCTCCTAGTAGACGAGAACTTTACTACTAAGGGTAAGGGAGGATAGAAGTAACGTAGTCCCTTATATTAACCCTTAGAGCTAGAAGCCTTTATTAATATAACGCGAAGCTATAATCCGTCGTAGCTTAGCTATAGCCTTTACTAATGTCTTAGTATATTATATTATTATAGTAGAAGGAGGGCTTTCTATCGTAAGTCGTAGGTAGGTACCGAATACTAATAACGTTAGGACGAGGCCGTTAGGACTAGCTATATCGTTAATAGCTTTAATAGCTATCTAAAGGATTGAATCTATAGAGGCGTCTTTTACTTCTACTCTAAAGATCTCGTATATATAGTAGAGTAGGGCGTAATATCTCTTAACCTTCTTAATGCTCTAATATACCTCTATAGGGATCTATTAGTACGAGATACTATATAGCTATGCCTTAGAACGGAATTTAGCCGTAGTAAAGCTCGTACTAGCATTATAAGTAAGGATATCTAGTAGACTAAGATAGGTATCTACCTAGTAGGCTTTAACTATCTCTTAGGTATACTAGGTAGTTATCTTACGGAGGAATTAAGCTACCTAGAACGACGTAGCGGAGTTAATAATATATAGGACTAGGTAGCTATTAAGGTATATTACGTCTACGATTACTTCGTAGTTAAAGTCGTAATCGTCTTATAACGTAAACTTAAACCTTCTTAGCGAGGGGCCCTTAACCTAGTAGTAGTAGTAGAGTTTACTAATTTTAGTAAGGTCGTCTTACTTAACCTTATAGCTAGCCTTCGTAAGTAGATCGTAAAGGTATTAGATAGAAGGGTAACTAAATCGATTATATAGATAACGTAGCTTAATATCTAAGAGAAAGGAGGCTACCGCTACTTACTAGTATTAGTTAAGGAATATCTAGGGGTAGCCCTAGCGGACGATAATAGGGATCTTATAACTATCTAAGCGTACTATATAACTACGAGGGACGTTTAGATAGTAGGAGAGCCGCTATATATCTTAGAGGTAAAGAAGGAAGGGCGTAGGGGTATCTAGGATATAGAATTTAACCTAGCTAACTAGTATTAGTACTAAGGTAGAGCTAATAGATAAGATAGGCTTTATATTACTAAACGTAATTATAACTATACCCTTAGTAGATTTATTGAGTACGATACTAGGCTCCTCGCGCTATAAAGTAAGGAGTTAAGCCTTACTAGCTATTAAGTCCTAAGCGGTACCTATATCTAAGATAATACCCTAAAAGGCCTACGAGGAATACTAGTTAAGAAGAAAAGAAGCTATAGCTATTAACCTAGCTAATAAGGGAGAGAAAGAGATAGGGGAAGAGGCTATTAAGGCTACTATTAGGAGCCTAAGCTAGTAACGGGCGTATTTGTTATTAAGGAACGTAGCGGCTATTATAAAGAAGTTAGAGTTAACGCCTTCGTTAGTGTCTTTGTCCTTAGAGGCCTCCTCTATAATATATACCTTAGCCTTATACTCGTTATCGTTATTATAGGAATTACCCTTATATACTATAAGCTAGGAAGCGTATATAGCGTTACTTACTGCCTTACCGTTAACCTACTATTATAGGAGGTATTTATAGCGAGCTTTATAGCGTTCTCTATTAGAATGTTTCGTTGAGAAGTAACTAGATTTACTATAGACATAACACTTCTTAGCCTATAATAATAACATTAAGGGTACTACTCCTTTCTAGTAATAGGGACTATTTAGACTTAACGAGGCGCTAGTATAGTTATACTTCCTATCCGTAAGGAAGGAAGTAGTCGTACGCACTAGTGCTAGCGTTAACGTATCCGTAATCTTCTATTAGTAGGAGTAAGGTATAGTTAGTACGCGTAGGTACGAGCGTATACGGATAGAGGTAGGTTTAAGTTACGGGCGCTTACTAGCACACACCTATGCGGGGTTAAGGTCCTACTCTAGGGTAATATAGGGCCTACTCTAGGGCTATATAGGGCTAATATAGGGCCTACTCTAAGGCTATATAGGGCTAATGTAGGCCCTACTCTAGCCCCTCTAGAGTATATATATAATGTTATTACTACTACTATAGTAAGTGTCTAACGCCTATATCTTACCCTCTTTCCCCCTCTCTATAGTTTAGTAAAAAGGAATAAGTCTAATAATAAATTAATTGTTTTCTTATGTCCTTTTAAAGGATTACTAGCCTTTAACACTAATTAGTCTTACTAGCTCGTTAAGATAGATAGTAAGAAGAAGAGACTTAGTTTATATTCTATCTAACCTCTTTAGTAGTTAGATCTTACTAAGTACTACGACGATCTCTACTCCCTTTACCTTTTTTAATAAGCTTAAAGGAATTCAATATTATACCTATAGAGGATTTCTAGAGAAAATAGGTTCCTAAAGAGTCCCCTATAAGGAGCGTTATATTACGTAGATAATATAGTATTATCCTTATAATAATAACGAAGCTCTTAGCTAAAGGTATTATGTAATTCTTAATAGTATAAACATTACTAGCTACCTAAGTAATCTTAATAACATCGCTATAATAGTAGATCTTACGTAGTTAATAGAGGAGACGATAGACGTAGAGCTTAACTCTTATATTATTAGTAAGCTATAAGATTACACTTTTTATAATAATAATTTAGTACTATATAAAACATACTAATATAACTTTAAGGGATAGAATAACGCCTTATTCTATTAGGTGTTATAGCTACTAGTATAGTAGCTTTAATACTTACTTCGATCGAAAGGTATCTATGCTAGCTATCGAAACGCTAGGATCGTAGAATCCCTTATCGCCCTTATAGAATTAGAAGACATACTAGAATAGAACAGAAACGACCTACTAACATCGCGCGTAGCCTATAGATCTACTACCTACTAACTTTAATAATAACTCGTCTAAGGAGACGAAGATCTATTTAATAAGGGTAAGTAACTATTAGTAGGTAGGCTAATAGCTCCTTAGATCCTCCTAGATCCTATTCCTCCTATTACTATATCCGTACCTAATCCTACGCCTAAGTCTATCCGCTAAATACCTACATTATACCCTACTCCCTTAGGTTATAACCCTAGCCATATAGCTCTACGTTAGCTAACGCGCTCTAAGAAGGACGATAAGGCTAAGGCATTATAACCTCTAGTACGCCTATTATCTCTACCGCTTCCCGACTAGTTACTATACGAGTTACTACTACCTAACGTCCCGAATAAGCACCCTAACTCCTATCGTATAGCTACCTTCGCGAAGGGATAGGATAAAGGTAACTACTTTAGAGGTAAACGATTTAAGCTATTTAATAATATAATAAATACGTTTATATAGACGTGTTAGTAGTATAAGATTAGGCCTAAAGAGGCGTACGCTGTTTTTCCCCTTACCCTATATAGATACGCCTAGAAGTATTTTAACGCGTATATAGATTAGAAGGGCTATACGATTAGAGAACTATACTAACTTATAAAGGCCTAGTTCTCCTTAGACAAAGATCGCGTTATATACTATAATAAGTACTAGATCGTCTTATTTACCTAGATATAATGTAATAACCCTAATAAGATAAAGCTTAAGGTTCTTAATCTACTATAGAAGAGACTTCTTAACTACTAATATACCCTATTACTATATCTAAATAACTACTCGTTATAGTTAACGTTAACCTATGCCTATTATAGCGTCCCTAGGTTTAAACTTACTCTTAAAGGACGTAAGGATTTATCGTAGGCGCTAATCGTAGCCCTATAAGTAGCTATTATAAAAGGTAACTTAGAGCCTCCTACGATCGCGATAATAAAGATTACAGACACATTAACGCTAGCGCTAGCGCGTACGACTACTTCCTTCCTTATAGATAAGAAGTATAACTACGCTAGCGCCTTATTAAGTCTAAATAGTCCCTATCGCTAGAAAGGAGTAGTACCCTTAATACTATCGTTATAGGCTAAGAAGTATTACGTCTACGGTAAATCTAGTTACTTCTTAATAAAACATTCTAATAGAGAACGCTATAAAGCTCGCCGTAAATACCTCCTATAGTAGTAGGTTAATAGTAAGGTAGTAAGTAACGCTATATATACTTCCTAGCTTATAATATATAAGGGTAATTCCTATAACGACGATAACGAGTATAAGGCTAAGGCATATATTATAGAGGAGGCCTCTAAGGATAAAGACACTAACGAAGGCGTTAACCTTAACTTCTTTATAATAGCCGCTACGTTCCTTAGTAACGAATACGCCTATTACTAGCTTAGGCTCTTAATAGTAGCCTCGATAGCCTCTTCCCCTATCTCTTTCTCTCCCTTATTAGCTAGGTTAACGGCTATAGCTTCTTTTCTTCTTAACTAGTATTCTTCGTAAGCCTTTTAGAGTATTATCCTAGACATAGGTACTACCTAGGACTCGATAGCTAGTAAGGCTTAACTCCTCGCTTTATAGTGCGAGGAGCCTAGTATCGTGCTTAACGAATCTACTAAGGGTACGGTTATAATTACGTTTAGCGGTATAAAGCCTATCTCGTCTATTAGCTCTACCTTAGTACTAATACTAGTTAGCTAGGTTAAATTCTATATCCTAGATACCCTTACGCCCTTTCTTCTTTACCTCTAAGATATATAGTAGCTCTCCTACTATCTAAACGTCCCTTATAGTTATATAGTACGCTTAGATAGTTATAAAATCCCTATTATCGTCCGCTAGGACTACCCCTAGATGTTCCTTAACTAATACTAGTAAGTAGCGGTAGCCTCCTTTCTCTTAGATATTAAGCTACGTCGTTTATATAGTCGATTTAGTTACCCTTCTATCTAACGCCTTTATAATCTACTTATAAAGGCTAGCTATAAGGTTAAGTAAAATAACCTCGCTAAGATTAGTAAACTCTATTACTACTATTAAGTTAAGGGCCCCTTGCTAAAAAGGTTTAAGTTTACGTTATAAGACGATTATAACTTTAACTATAAAGTAATCGTAGATATAATATACCTTAATAGCTACCTAGTCCTATACGTTATTAACTCTACTACGTTATTCTAGGTAGCCTAATTCCTCTATAAAAAAACTACCTAGTATACCTAGGAGATAGTTAAAGCCTACTAGGTAGATACCTATCTTAGTCTACTAGATGTCCTTACTTATAATGCTAGTATAAACTTTACTATAGCTAAATTCCGTTCTAAGGTATAGCTATATAGTATCTTATACTAATAGATCCCTATAAGGTATATTAGAGTATTAGGAAGGTTAAGAGATATTATACCCTACTTTATTATACGTACGAGATCTTTAGAGTAGAAGTAAAAGACGCCTCTATAGATTTAATCCTTTAGATAGCTATTAAAGCTATTAACGATACGGCTAGTCCTAACGGCCTTATCCTAACGTTATTAGTATTTAGTACCTACCTATAACTTATAATAGAAAGCCCTCCTTTTACTATAACGATATAATATACTAAGACATTAGTAAAGGCTATAGCTAAGCTACGACGGATTATAGCTTCGCGTTATATTAATAAGGGCCTCTAGCTCTAAGGGTTAACGTAAGGGACTACGTTGCTTCTATCCTCCCTCGCCCTTAGTAGTAAAGTTCTCGTCTACTAGGAGAAGAAGGGATAGTAAGGACTATACTAGGTCCTCGCTATAGATAATTACGAGGTTACTATTAGCCTTACCTATAGTCCCTCGACTTTCTAGTCTATGTACGTTAAGCTATACGTGTATAACGTTATTACTAGCGAATATAAGTTAACTCTATAGTAATTAGGCTACTAGAGTAGCTAATAGCGTGTTATTATAGGTATCCCTATAGGGATCTATAATAACGATAACGAATTCGAGACCTTCTTTATTACCTACGAAACGTTAGATAAGGAGCTATCCCTACGTCTCTGCTAGGAAGGGAAGATTACTACGCTAAGCGCCCCTTTTAAAGCGTCTAATAAAGTTAAGATTAATGCCCTACTAACTTCTAGTATAATTGTCCCTACTATATATAATATACGAAGATGCTAACGCGTCTTTAAGTTATAGCTCGTTCGAAAGGTTAAAGGTAAGATAATAAATACCCTATATAAGAAATTACGTCTTATTATATAGGGGTATAACGATTATAAGAAGGCTATACTATTAACGTAGTTACTAATAATATAGCGTAGTAGTTAACGTCTTATCCTTACCCTTATACCCTCTCTTCGTTAATAAGGCTTTATACTAGCCTTCTAGGACATTATATAGGCCTACCTATAGTCTAAGTCTAAGCTATAACGAGAGGTTATTGCTAAGCTACCCTACGAGCTCGAAATAAAGTTCCCTAAGGAGATAGTCTTAAGGATTATTAAGTCCTTATATAGGATCGTAGAAAGTAGTATTTACTAGTTCGAGATATACTAGGGTTACCTTCGTAGTAATCTCTTAATAACACTAACGTTCGACCTATACTTATTAATATCTAACGATAAGTCTAAGATTAGTTTATACGCTCTATAGATAAATAATATAATATTCCTTATAAGTAGAGAATTCCTTAACATTAAGGCTTATAAGCTTTTTAACGTAGGCATTAAGGCTAAGGACTAGAAGGAGCTCCGCGCTAGCTAGTACGAGGACTTTAATAGATATAGGATTATAATATATAATAATAGGCATATCTACATAAGTTAGAAGGGCTAAGCTAGTAAGATCGTAAGCGTACTAAACGAAGATCTTATAGTATACGTCTAATAACGAGCTTAAGGTATATATATCGTAAGTATCTATTAGCTTAAAGCATTATACGATCTCGCTATTACCGCTTAGACATAGGATCTATTAGATACCGATATCGCCTACCTAAACTATTAGCTCCTATAGTAATAATAGAACCTAGATCGTAGCCTTACGTTCGCGCTAATAGACTTATATTAGGTAAAGCTATTTATCTTTACTAATGCCTCCTTCGCGAATAATAGGGACCTCTCCTCGTAGATAGGGTTTATTATTATTTTAGCTAAAGACAACGCGAGTAAGGATAAAAACAGACACGCCTTTATAATAACTAGTAATATCCTCTACTAGGCCTCGACGAAGAGTAAGAGGGTTACCTAGAGCGTGCTTACTTTAGAGATCTACGCCCTCGTTACTATATATAACTTAGCCTTTATTCTCTCTAATACCCTACGTATTGTTTTTACGCGACTTAGTCTCCTAGCGCTACCTATTATTATATATACTAACTCGTACTCTCTATATAAGTACTTAGTTAAGATAGGCACGACTATAGAGAAGCGGTTAATAATTAACCTTACTACCCTACGTTAGTTATATGAGAGGCACGAGATTAAGGAGGTTCGATAGATCGATAGTCGCGATAACCCTACTAATAGCTTAACGAAGTAGGTAGGGAACGAGGCTCTAACGAGGCTAGTAGATAAAGGTAAGTTACGAGTACGAATAGAGGCTTAGGTCGATAGGAAAAGGGATACGTATTAATATAGATTTAGAACTAATCTAACGGGCTCTCTTTCTCTAATATACGTACCTTCGTAATTAGAAAGAGAGTCTAGTGTTAGTAGGAGTAAGGTATAGTTAGTACGCGTAGGTACGAGCGCGTATAGATAGAGGTAAGTCTGAGTTATAGGCGCTTACTAGCATATACCTATATAGGGTTAAGGTCCTACTCTAGGGCAATGTAGGGCTTACTTTAGGGCTATATAGGGCTAATGTAGGGCCTACTCCGAGGCTATGTAGGGCTAATGTAGGCCCTACTCTAGCCCCTCTAGAGTATGTATGTAATGTTATTACTACCGCCGTAGCGGGTGTCTAATGCCTATATCTTACTCTCTTTCCCCCTCTCTATAGTTTAGTAGAAAGGAATAAGTTTAATAATTAATTAATTGTTTTCTTACGTCCTTTCGAAGGATTACTAGCCTTCGACACTAATTATCTTAGGTAAAGTAAATATAAGCTTAGAGATATTACTATATCTCCTAGTTAGCTTATTCTATCGCCCTATCTATCTCTAGATAATAGCTAGTACTTAGCTATTACTTTATTCTAGTTAATTAATAAAGCTTATACTAGAAGTTACCTATCTAGTTTAACCCTTAGTTAGAGATAATTAATATTAGTATACTATAAAATAAAAGTATATAGTTAGGAATTATTATATATAAGTAATAGTATCTATTATTATTATAGCTTCTAGGGTTAAGGCCTTTATTATATAGTCTATAATTACTTAAAGGAACTTATATTAATTACCCTTTATTAATAGAAATAAGGTAATAAAGTCTATAGATAGATAGGTATAAAGTTAGTCTAGTACTAGAAGAGGTTATAAAAGAGTCCTCCTTACCTTACGCTAGATATAGCCCTAACTATATAGTCTATAGTTACGTATAAAACGCTAGATTACTTACGTAATTCCTAGCTAAAAGAATTATTATAATATAATATTATAAGTACTATTCTTACCTAGGTATCTAATAATTAGAGACTTATATACTTACTAGATTAGCTATATTTATAAGGTATCTAGCTAATTATGTCCCTCTATTATTAATATAGGTTTCTCTAGGACTTAAAGGTAATTTCTAAAAAGAAGCTACTTAGCTCTATTAACTATATATCTTAATAGTTATATCTTTAAGGTATCTAATAGAAGTCTACGATCTCTACTTTATACTACTCTAAGGACGAGTTAATACTTAGTATTAGTTATTAATATTTCTTCCTAAAGTTATTATAACTCCTCGTTAAGCTAAATTAGGTAGCCTTCTCCTAAGATATAAATAGTTATTACCTAACCTATTAAGTTAAGTCTAAGGTTAACTTAGGCTTTTTCTAGAGTAACTCCTAGGTTATCCTAGGTATATTCCTAGACTATTCTAGGGTACTCTTAGATACATTCTAGGGTAATTAATTAGATAATATATCTTTATTTTCTCTTATTATTAATTCCTATTAGTATATCTTATTCTTACCTTAAAAGTATATCTAGGACTACTACTTATTCTCTTAGTTAGTACTTAAGAGAGTAATTATATCTTACTAGGTTAGTTACTAAGCGACTTTACTATTTATTTAATCGCTTATATTATATAAAGTATTAGAGGTTATTATAGTCTATTTATATTTTAAAGGGTAGCCCGTTCTATAGCTCTAGCTACTAAAAGTCTAAGTAATAGATAATAGTAAGTATCTCTTTATTATAAATAGGATAATTATACTCTACTAGAGACAATCTCTTAGAGAAAAAGCTAATTATATACTTATACCCTTTAGCGTTAAGTTAGGTAAGGATACCTCTTATAGTAAACCTAGAATAGTTAGTTTCTAGGATAGACTATTGTTTTAGGTCCTAGGCTACTAAAATTAGGGCTTTATAAAATATTTCCTTAAGTTAGTAGAAGGCTATATCTTACTCTTTTCCCTAGATAAATAGCGTATTCTTCTTTATTAGGGAGTTAAGGGATTACGTTAATCTTAAGTAATTATAGATAAAAATCTAGTAGTAGTTTACGAATCCTAAAAAGCTTTTAACTCCTTTAACTATATAAGGTACTTCCTATTCCCTAATTACTTAAAGTTTTTCTAGGTTAGTATAGAGCCCCTATTTAGCCTTAATAATAAATTCTAGATACTTTACTTCTTAGGTATAGAAGGTATTAGTATATGTACTAGTACTAGCGTAGGTAAGGGGAGCTATTACGTAAGATAGCTCTAGAACTCTAGGGCTTCCTTAGGGCTTCTCTAGGGCTCCCCTAGGACTAGTCCCTAACTAGTCTAGGGCTGCCCCTAAGTAAGTCTAGGCTATATATGCTTTTACGTATAGCTACAGACTTTTATATTTTTATACTAATATAGGTATAGGGCTAGGGTTTAAAACCCCTACCCTTATATATCCTTTTCTTCTTCTTTCCTATAATATATATTATTAAATATATATACAGCTTTACTATTATCTTAAAGGCCTAGGCTAGGCTTTATATAACGCCTTCTATACTAATTAGTCTCTAGGCTCTAATAGAGATAGAATAGCTATAAAGAAGAGACATTACGAATTTAACTAGTCCTTTATTACTAGTGTCTTCGTAGGTATACTTAAAAAGCTTTAGTTAGGACTTTTCCCTACTAAAGATATACTCCTAGATAATAAGACTAGTCCCTTATTACTAATCTTTATTCCTAAGAGAGTGTTATATTATATATAGTAATAATAGCTTCTATAAGTACTAGTATAGTAAGACCTAGTCTATTAGAAAATATATAGTATACTAAGGATAACTAAGAACCTTAAGTAAGATACCTTAAAATTATAGTAAAGCTAAGGTTTAAGATTACTAAGGATGCTAATATCTTAGACTAATATCTTAGTAGGAACCTTTAAAACCTTTACTCCCTAGATAATACTATAAGTAGTATAAAACTTAATATATATATCCTCTCCTATACTAACTAGTACTATAGGACTAAATATAGTAACGATTAAGTTATAATAATATTTTAAGAGGACTTTAAGGGTTAGATAGCTATAATATTTAAGTAGACTAACTATACTCTCTATAGTAGGCTCTAATAGGTCTTATAGGAGAGGAGTATCTATATAAGACGAAAAAGGGCCCTAATTATTAAGTTCCTTATTATATTACTATAAGTAAAAGATATACCTAAATAGAATTACATAGAATTAATAACTACTACCTTTATATATAAATTAGCTATATCCTAGCTATACGATAGGATTAATAGAATTAGTAGTAGCCTTACTACTTTTAAAGAGGAAAAGGTAAGGGAGGCTATAATAAGGATAGTACTAGAGGGTATTAAGCTATTAACATTCTCTATAGTATAGACAAAAATAGAGAATAGGGGTACCTTAGTAATAATGTTAATACTTATATAAAATACTATAGAACTAACTATATGTCTATTACTAATAGCCTATCTACTACCCCTTAGGTATAACTTAGGCTATAAGGTATATAACTTATATTAATAAGTAATAGAATAGCTAACGACTATAGGCTAGTAATATATATAAGCTAGTATAGTAGCTTACGGTATTAAGCTTACTATAGTACTAGCTCCTATTAATAAATTAATATATGTTTTTATACTAAGTAATATACTAAATAAGCTAATAGATATAGTAAAAGTAATTAACTTTATAAAGCTCTAAAATAAGGATCTTAGTTATATAAGTTACGTATATAATATCTTTAATAATAAGATCTTAGCTTTTCTTAAGGTTTACTATATATTATAAATCTACCCTAGTAAATTCTACATAGTATTTATAATAGCTCTTAAGGATTATATATATAACTACTTCCTCTTATATATTCTAAAGGATATAATATTTATATAGATCTATAATATAATAAAGCTATACTTTAATACTATATATAACTACTAAGTATACTATAATAACTAGTTATTATATTCTTTTATATAGCTTTATTAAGTAAATAAAGGGAAGTCTATAGTTAAGGTTCTTAATATCCTTATAGATAAGCTTCTTCTATATTAATAAGCCCTCGCCTTAGTATAGTAATAGGAATTAAACCTTATTTATATACTTAAGAAAGCTTATTATAGTATACTTAAATTTAATATAGCCCTTGTTCTTATACTAATCTTATTCTAGAAGCTTTATATAGACCTTTATACTTCTATTAAAGTAAACGCTTTCTTATAGCTTATAACCTTCCTTATAAACTATAAATATAACTACTTAGGGTCTAGAAGGTAGCTAGGTTTATAATACTATAAAGAGCCCTTATAATTACTACTATTATAGAAGAAGCGCTATTATATATATAATAAGACTAGGTGTTTTTAATAAAACATATATATAAGGAATGCTACTAAGCCTAATAGTAATATAACTAGTAGTAATAATATAATAGAAAGTTACTATATACCTAAGGATACTTAATATATCTTTTTAAGTATAAGGGTAATAATCTTATAGACGCCCTAGATAAGGATATAGGTACCTTATCTAGTAGAGACTAGGATAAAGGTAACGTTAATACTACTAAGGAGGAGGCCTATAGCTATATAGCTATAAGCTTCCTATATAAGGAGGCTATAAAACATTAACTTAGCCTACCTACCCTTACTATAAGTAAGGAGATAAAGATAATAGTTAAATAGCTAAGGGCTAATTCTATTAATAATGCTTTTATCTTTAACTACTATTCTATATAGGTCTTCTAAGGTATTATCCCTAATATAGGCGTAGCTTAGAACTCTACTACTAGCTATCCCTAATTTCTTACCCTTTATTATAAGCGTTCTAATATAATGTTTAATAAGTTTATAAAAGGGTCTATAATAATTACCTTTAGAAGTATTATACTAGTATCTTCGCTTAAATCTATAAAGCTTAATATACCTATAAAGGTAGCTAAATTCTATATATTAGATATTATAATACATTTTCTCCTCTACTTATAAAATATATAATGTCTAAGCTACTATCTTAACGTCCCTAAGGATATATAGTTACGCGCGATAGAGCTATAATTCTAGTTATATTCTACTAGGGGTATATATAGTTCTTCCTTAGTAAGCTTTAATATACTATATTTACTACGTTCCTTATTAAAGCTAAGCTCTACTAACTTTATTAGTAGTTTAGCTATCCTTTTATATAATACTTATATAAGCTCTTAACTTATACTAGCTATAATGTTAATAGTAAGAGCTTTAAGTTAATTTATATATTCTACTACTATTACTAGCTTAAGGGTAAAGCCTTATAATACTTTAAATTTATACTTTATAATAACTATAACTTTAACTATAAAGTTATTATAGATATAATATACTTTAATAGCTACTATGTCCTTTATCTTATTAACTCTACTACCTCCTTCTTAGCTATATACTTCCTATAGGATATAATAGCTAAGTATATATAAGAAACGTTTAAGGTATACTAGATTAATATATACCTTAGTTTACTAGATTTTGTTAAGGATTATACTAAGATAGTATTTTAGTTAAATAGATAATTAATAAATGTCTATTTAGAACTAGAGAGGTATCTTTTAGCTAGATCTCTAAGCAACTTATATATCTATAGAATTGTCTCTATCTTAGTACTTTTAGATAGTAAGTATACTATCTTATATATAGCGTTCCTAGCGCCTAGCTAGTAGCTATATAGTCTAATATATTCTAATATATATCTACTAATTTCTATTAATACTAATTTATAGTTAAATAATTCTAGGGCAAAGTTAGCGCTATTCCTAGAATATAGTTAAGCGATCTTAGCGTTATTCTTAGGGTCTTTAGGGGTGTTTCTAGGGTACGTAAGATATTATATACTTATAAGTACTTAGACTTTACTTAGGTAACTAGACTAGCTTAGCCTATAATAGATTTCCTTACTTACGATACTAGTACTAACTTTACTACTACTAAACTATAAGTAAAAGTATACCTATATAATATAATGTATTACTAGGTACTTATAGAAGCGTACTAGAGTATTAAAAGGTTAAGTAGTATTATATACCTCTTTAACGCATATATAAGATTTTTTAAGGGAGATTAAGAACATATTACTAGATATAATATTATAGATAGCTATAAAAGCTATTAATAATACTACTAGCCTAGATAGCCTTATACTAATACTCTTAGTATTTAGAGTATATTTATAAATAATAATGGATTCTATACTCTTACCCTTAGCTATATAATATACTTATATCTATACTAAAGTAATAATAGAACTTTATAAGGCTATAAGCATAAGATAAGTTACTAAGGTATTATATAAGGGTATATTAAGGGATACTATAATAATACTCCCTTTTACTTTCTTTATTAGCTAACCTATACTTATATTCTATAAAAGATAGGATAGTAAGGCCTTTTAATATTATTTCTATTAATAATTATAATATAACCCTTAACTTTATTAATAACTTAATAACCTTTTATAGTATATATATTAAGCTATATAAGATAGTAACCTACGAAACTATAGGTAAGACACTACCCTTCTATAATACTACTAACTAGAGACCTATTACGTCTTCTAATAACATTCTAAGGCTAGCTATACCTTAATAAAGGGGCTAGCCTTATATAAGTAAAGGGAAGTTAATTATTATACTACTAGTATATAATACTACTAGTAAGACTACTAATACCTTCTTTATACTATAAGAAATAGCTAATCTCTTCCTCTCTCTATAGCTCTAAAAAGAAGGTTATATTACTACTAATAGGAATCCCTTTAAAGCTTCTAACGCTATAGAAATTAATACCTTCTTTATTTCTAGTATAATAGTACTAACTCTAATACTACTAGACTTCTATAGTTATGTCTTTAAATACTAACTTATATAAAAAGTTAAGGGGAAGAACATAGAGTACCTCTATAAGAAGTCTTACTTAGTTATATAAGGCTATAATAATACTAGAAAAGCTAACCTCCTTATATAGTTACTAACTATCTAATGTTATAGCTAGTAGCTCCTTCTTATACTTACCCTTCTCTTTACTCTAGAGGTATAATACTTATATTCTATAATATTCTATAAGCTTATATATTGTCTAAATCTACGCTCTAGCGCGATATCCTTACCCTACTCCTATGTAAGCTTAAAATAAAACTCCTTAAGGGAATAGTCCTATAGATTATAAAGCCCTTATATAGGATTATAGAAGTAAGTCTATATTAGTTTAAAACGTACTAATATTACCTTTAAAAGGAGCTTTCGCTAACGCTAACGTTTAATCTATACTTACTAATCTCTAATACTAATACTAACTTTAGAATCTATACTTTCTAAACTAATAATATAATGTTTCTTATATTAGATACCTTCCTTAATAAGGAAGCTTATAGGCTTAAAGTTATAAAACTAAAGGTAAAGGGCTAGAAGGACTTAATAAATAGTAATATAGAAGACTTTAATAGATATTAAATTACTATAGTAGGTAATAAAATCTATATAAGCTAGAAGGGATAAGGAGTAAGGCTTACCCTTATTAATAAGTCTACTAAAAAGGATATAGTATATATTATATATATCTAGTAGTATATATAAGGTATATATATTACTAGCCTTTACTAGTCTAAGGTTACGTATAATTTATTAATTATAGTATAGGCTTAGTAGCTAAGTAATAAAGATATTAATTATCTTAATAGGTATATTTACTAGTAAAAGTAGTAGCTAGACTATAGCTTAATCTTTGTACCTATAAACCTTAAGAGAGCTAAGCTCTATATTTTTATAGATACCTAATTTATAAATAATAAGGACCTAAGCTCTTAGATTAGGTTCCTTATTATTTTTATAAAAGAGTATTTATAAGGGTAGAAAAGAATAGTATATTTCTTCTTAAAGGTAATATCTTATACTAGAGCTCTATAAAGTATAAGAGGGTTACTAGGAGCGTACTTATATTTAAGATATATAGTCTTATTATAAGATGTAATACTAGGTTCGTTCTAGTAGATATCCTTAGGACTATCGCTTACTACCTTTACCTTCTACTACTACTAATCGTAATCTATATAGACTTATATTTACTAGATAAATACTTTATAAAAATAGAGTTAATAGTAGAGAAGAGGCTAATAATTAACCTCTTTACCCTATAATAGTTATATAAGCAATGCGAGATTAAGGAGGTATAATAAATTAATAGGCGTAATAATTCTATAGACACCCTAATAAAGCCTATGCCTAACGATACTCTAATAAGGCTAGTAGATAGTAAGGAGCTACATATATGCGTTAAGGTATAAGTTAATTATAGGAAGGGGAGTAAGTAGGTAAATAAGGAGGTAGGAAGCTAAAGTAGGTAGGGAAGGGTAATAATAATACCTAAAGGGGGGTATTACTAAGTAAGAGGCTTAGGCTAGAAAAAGAGTTAAGTATTAGTATATATACTAGTACTAGCGTAAGTAAAGGGAGCTATTATATAAGATAGCTCTAGAGCTCTAGGGCTTCCCTAGAGTCTCTCTAGGGCTCCCTTAGAACTAGTCCCTAACTAGTCTAGGGCTATCCCTAGGTAGGTCTAGGCTATACGTACTTTTACGTATAGCTATAAAGCTTTATATTTCTATACTAATATAAGTATAGGGCTAGGGGTTTAAAACCCTTATCCTTATATATATCCTTTTCTTCTCTCTTCCTTAGATATTATTAAATAGACATATAGCTTTACTACTATCTTAAAGGCCTAGGCTAGGCTTTATATAACGCCTTTTATAATTTTCTTCTTTCTCTACTAGATTCTTTATAGTAGGAGAGGTAAATAAGGGTATAGCTAAGACTAAGTTAGTAGCTAGATATATACTAGATAAAATAATCTTAGTAGTCTCCCTATAAGTAATAAGTATTTTTAAAGAAAATAAGATAGGATTAACTTACTTTAGGATTTTACTTATATTCTTTAGTATATTAAAGTAATATTATATTTACTTAACTAAGAAGACTAAGTCTTTTATTTTTATTATTACTTTTATTTCCTTACTTTTATAATAAAGGGCTACTTACTAAGTAATTATAATATTTATAAGAATAGGGGTAAGCTATATATAGCGCTAGTAGCTTAAGGTATGTAAGGTATATAATTTAGTTAAATGCTTACTAAATTAGTTAAAATATTTATAATTATTAATAAAGTAAAGGAAATAAGGCTCTATATAATATTTCTTAAGGATAATAAGGGCTTTAGTAATTTATAAATAAGTAAGTAATTATATAATTTAATAATTTATAGAGCTAATAAACCTTAGCTAGAGCTATAAAAGGTATAATAAGCTAAGCTATCTTACTATTATTTATATTATTATTATTATTACTAGTAGTAAAAGTAGTATAAATAGTACTAATAGTAATACTAAGAGAAATATCTAGTTAGTCTAGCTCTTCTTATAAAAAAAGTAAGGAGTAGCTTATTTATAATATAATAGAGTTAGCGTTAATTTAATAAATAAGTATAGGAGCTTAAGAAGTAGAAAAGAGTTACTTATAATAAGTAAGGGCTTAGAAAGAAGAAAAAAAGAAAAGAAATTTAAGCCCTTTACTATTTTTATATTAAAAGAAAGTAATACCTTAAGTAATAATAATAGCTAGCTATACTACTTAAGGCTAGAAGATAATAGACCTATTTAAGTCTATTTACTCTATAATACTTAAAGTAAAAAAGTAACTAATATAATTAAGTAATTTTAATAAAGGTAAAGTAAAGCTATTATAAAGAGTAGCTAAGTAGAGTATATTAGCTAGAAGGGTATATTAATAGCTATAGAGTATAAAAAGTAAGTAGTTAGTATAAAGTAGTAGCTAAGGTAGCCTTCTCTATAATATTTATAAATTAAAGTAATTAGCTAGTATAAGATAATAGCTAGGATAGCTTTCTTTAGTAGAAATAATTAAGAATATACTTATAGAAAAACTAAGCTATAAGGAAAGATTAAAATTCCCCTTAAGATAGTATTAGATAATTAAGATTATAGCTCTTTTATACCTTTCTATATCTCTTTACTTTATACTATATAATTACTATTATTTAGTCACTCCGCTATAATTCCTACCGGATTTACTTATAGCTATTTAACACTATCCTCGACCGTTACGATAACGGCTCCGGCTTCGTTAGCGGAAGGTTTCAAGGCGCCTCTTTACCCCGGGCTCGCTCACGCTACCACGCATAAAGATGCAATCCGATAGAGGGGAGTCGAGGGGGAGTTGAGGAGGAGTCGAGATGGTAGAGGCAGGATTTTCAAGCAAATTTTCCGACGGGAAAGGGGCTCCATCGTTCCTGCCTTCCGTCTCCTGTCTCCTGTCCCGCGCCTGACTTCATGCCGCCTCGACGCGAGCGGAGCCGCCAACACAGTACGAAGCTGTACATGATACCCTCGCGATACCCGATTCACCGGCTGGAAACGCGAGCAGGTCGCGTACCTCGAGATCCTTCCTTTGTATTCGCACCCAGCACAACGGCCGAAGACGCTACTGACGGCTACTATATCGAGATTATCCCCACATGGCACGCGTCGTTCCCGACCAGAGCCTCTTCCGCAGACCATTCGATAACCCTTCTGCTATAACAAAGTCCCTCTTAAGGTATAATAGACTCTTCTCTCATCCATTATCCTTTGTCGTATGATGTATCACATACATACATACAAACGAATACAGCACATGTATCATCTTTATCTCCTTCGCGGCTTGCCGCACCGTGTCTCAAACTTGGTAGCCGTGGATCGCTGACGTGCTGAAAATACGGCCCTCGTTGGCTTCTTGGCACGGCATCCCATCCCGAAATCCATGCTAAACCGTGAGCTTCCCGTGCCTTTCGAATTATTGCCTCGGATGATGTTGAAGGGGAACCTCTTTCGGTGGCAACTGGCAAGTGTCGGTGGCTACAGGGCATCAGCCGTTACGAAGTTGTGGCTAGGATAGCCCTCTCCAGTATAAATGAGCCGCTATGTATGTAATTGTAGAGGAACGGCTATAAGAAAGGATTAGATACCTTCCTCTAGATAGCATCGGGCAATAAGATCACTACTCTGTCCGTACATACCTCTCTACAACGCTCTGCTCTATGACACACCCTTATATACAATTTCCACCGGATCCGCTCATAGCTGCTTAACAGCAAGTCGCCCGTTGAAGGCGTAACTCGGCAAGTCTCGTCATCAATGGAGCGTAATACATACGTGGAGCGTGCTGCGTCGCCCATAGACAACCTCGATCTCTCGACTCCTTTCCTCCTTTCCTTATCATCGTCGGCATGACAAGTGTGTAGAAGCTGACTCGCTCGACCCATTGTGCACTGAGCGTTTCTGACATCACCCCCTTGCGAATATGTATTAACCGACTTCGCGGATATGATAGGAATTGCTTAAAGAATAAGCAGGGATGCATCTCAATCTCGGTGCGATTACTAGAGATTAGGGCTATGCGCGTGGGTTGTGGCCCTTTTGATGCCGCTTATCGCGCTCTTGACCATCAAACCGAGGATGCCCTTGGCCGACTGTTTATCCGTATCTGTTTTCGGCGGTATAGCATCTTTAAAGTCATAATCAGGTCCGGAGGATGAGCTCAGTAGTTGACATAAAAGGGGCCGCATGGCTTGTAGACTGAAACGCTTCTTTGCCACCGTCAAATCATGAAATCATCTCGTCAGTCGTTGAGAAAGCGAGCAACAGACAACGGGACGATGAAACTCATTTCATCCCTCATATTTTCAATAGCCATTGTGGCAGCCGCATCTTCTCTTAGGCTCAAGTCAAGAACAGTACACACCCCCCTAAACCCTACGAGTCGGCTGAAACCAACATGACTGGTAGTATTGCCTGCGGACCGAGGGTAGATGCGTGACAAACGGCCAATGCTGTTCCAAACACTGCTTCAGGGCGCATTTGCCTCGACTCAGCAGACGCAGCCCAGCGAGGCGTCTCGGGCATTGTTTCTGATGCTTGCGTGACGAGTCCGTCTTCTCATCCGTCCGTCGTCGTAGGGTTGCATTTAGTCAGGATTTTTGAGGTGTGGCCCTCGGGTTTCAGCGGGAGATTTTCGTGCCCATCATTGGGTAATGGATTCGCGTGAGTCGGCGGCAGCGAGTTGACATGATGTCAATGCGGCGGCGTCCGGCCATTACATACCTACATTCGGTCCCCTGAGAGATAAGTAGTAGTCTCTAAAGGCAGGGTTGGTAGAGAGATGGTTGTGGCTAGGCGAGCTATCCTGTCCACACCTATTTACTTACATATCTCAATGTCATAGTTCCAAGACTGAATAAACGGTATGTTAAGCAATAACAGTAAGCAAAGCCATTAAAGACAAGCAGCTTCGGAAGACTAGTCCTTTCTTCCGGCCACTGACTCTCCCGATTCCACTCTAAACCCATCCTCGCACCGCGGCATGAAGGCAAGACTTGCTCTAGAACGATCTACATGAGTATGTATATACATATAGGGGCAACGGAATCGCCGAGTTAATGGCAGACACCCTACAAACATACATACGAAACAAGGCACGAAGTCCCTATTCCTCTGACTCAGTTGTACATACATACCTACATACATACATACATACATACATACATACATACATACATACATTCACAACCCGTGGATAACCTCGGCCAGCCATCCGCATGTTTCTGTATAATTTTTGTACATGTGTATCACTCTTCTTGAGCCTGTGACTGCGTCATTCGTCCTGACGGCTCGACGCGTCGCGGAGATGCGTTTCACGGAGTTCAACGTTTCGCGTTGGTTGGCTTCAGCGTCGAGATACCGCTAGGCTACTGCTGCGATGTCGCCGAACAGTTGACGAGGCAGGGGAACGGCGGCCTTGGCTTCTAGGCCGTTTCCATCCTCGTTCTTCTGTATAGCCGTCGCGAGATTGGGAAATCCCACGAGCCTGCGCACGGACACCTGTTGAAACGTTGAACTTGAATACACCTCTCATGGTGATTGATGGAAGAGCCGGGGAGCCAGAGCCAGACACGTCATCATCATCTTCCACAAGCACTCGCCTCTTGATGCCCAGCAAAAGATAGTGGCTCTATACATCATCCACGGCATGCTATGGTAAAAGTGGCACCGCTCGCTATGGACAGGAAATACATGACATTATTATTATTGAGTCAAATGGACCTGCCAACCGCCTGGGCCGCCGACCTCGTCCGCCGGCGCCAGGCCTTTGCGTACAGAGCCCGCTGGTAAGTGCCAATACCGTAGGCGGTAGTGCCGATGAAAACCCAGACGCTGGTGATGATGAGGCCGACGGGGAAGATCATGATCTGCACGCCCGGTAGCACAAAGGCCGCCGTGCCGTTGCGGACCGCTGCCTTTCTATCGTCCACAGCGGCCTGGGCGGCGCCGAAGTCGGACTGAACCACCTGGTCGGCGAAGACGCCGATGAGAAACGAGGCCTCGTTGAACGAGACTTCGGTGCTGACGGTGCCTCCCGTCTTGTCTTTGGCCGAGAGCTTGAACGACTTGGGCGTGACAAGGGGCTCAAGGTCGACCCTGTAGGTGATTGATTAGTTGGCTTGTCTCGAGCTCATCACCCAAGAACACGAAACTTACAAGGCAAGCTGATTGTTCATTCGATCGGGGTTGATCTGGCCGATAAACATGTAGGATTGGATGATTTCGGGCTCAGACCGGGCCTGGGCCTGTCGACGAGCAATGGGTTGGGAGAGCGTCTGCTGCATCTGCTGGGGCGAGGCCAAGGTGACGGTGGCGCCGTCGTACTGGACGCCGACGTTGATCTCGCCCGGAGCGATGCCGGCAAAGTTGTCGCGAGGCTCGGAGACGCGAAAGACGCGGAGATCAGCGGTGAAGCTGCCCGTTTCGGTGTTGAGCGACGGCAAGTTGTAGCACAGGCAGTTGCCCGACGGATTGGTGCTCTTGGGCAACTTCTTGAGGGCCTCGATACAGACGGCATTGGCGGCCCTGTCAAAGTTCGTATCGTTATTGGCTCCCTTGTCGGGCGTGAGTTGAACGGCGCCGGCTGCTTGTCGTCCGGCCTGGCGTCGAATCAGGAGCCCATCGGGAGACTCGAACGAGACGTAGGGCAGCAAGACGGCATCTCGAGGCGTCAGGATCGCGTCCGACGGCTGGACGTAGGAGCGGCCCGATGCTGCGGCTACCAGCAAGAGGACGAGGGTCAGGAGGCTTCGCATCACGGTCGAGCAGCCCGACCCAGCGGGCGAGGCGGGAGGCGAAGTCTCTCCGAGGCGGAAGACGAAGCGAGGCGAAGGGCGACGAGTTGACTCATCGAGTGTCGATGAGCCGCCGAAGAAGGATGCGGTACCAGCCGAATAGTAGATGTCGATTAGGGCGATTGATTATGGCGAGGAAACAAAAGAAAGCGGCGGAAGCCCCGAGATTTAGAGAGGAAGCGGGAAATGGATCGACCGTTGGAGCGGGTGGGTTGAGGGGCGCGGGCTGTTACACGCTTCAGCCTTCAGGGGTGCTTTGGGCGCCAGCGGGGACCTCCAGGGGGATGGTAGCGGTGCGATGGGCCCGGGGCAGGGCAGCCTGTACATACATGTGTAGGTGCCTAGTGGGGGCACGGGGGACTCAGCCGCCCGGGCTGAGTGGGGCTGGCGGGCGGCCTGAGCCCGGTTCAAGTTGGATGGTGTCGTCTACCTCGAGTGGCGACTGGTGAGACGCTGGACCGGTGGCTGGTGAGGGAAATAAGGTAGGTAGGTAGGTAGGTAGTTTGGTAGGTGAGTGTGTATGTATCTGTGTCCCTGAGGGGTAAGTCAGGGGACCACGGGAGGGCGAAGATGAGGGCGAGAACCGGAGAGGGAGAGAGAGAGACAGAGAGAGAGCGAGAGAGTGAGAGATAGACCCGCATGAAGCCTCCAACCGCAGTAGCCTTCTCGACCATGGACTAATCAGGACCGGCCAAAGCCAAAGTCGCCGTCCATCCAGATGATGACGGAACAGGCTGAGGCCTGAGGGGTTATTGGTGCATCGTGAGATTCTGCAGCGCAGTGGGTTCCGCATCTGTCTCAGATGTGGGGCGGGACTCGGCAAGATGCCGCCGTGTTTCAACGCTGTCACGATCATGGTGAGATTCTGGTCGGTAGTATTCCCGCCTACCTACCTAGTCATCGGAGATGCGTGGTAGCAATCGCCCTGCGACCGAATGGAGTCGCTCTTGAGGCCAATAGGTACCTAGGTAGGTAGGTAGGCCCATGGCTGCAGGATGAAGCCCGCTACTGCAGTTGACGATGGCAGATGCGATTGCGCGAGCGCTAGACATGCCAGCTGCCGGGCTTTTCCCCCTCTGTCTGCCAGAAACTGCTCAGGGCTTGGGCGAGCCGGGATTGGCGCGAAGCACAGAGAGCGTCGAATGTTCCGCCTATGATGACGACAACGTGCCATGTGACGATGACCAGGGCGAAACGAAAACATCCATCCATCCGCAACGAGCATCGGCTTCTGTCAGCCCTGCGCTGTTAAGGTTACTATGTACCTAAGCAAGGTCTTCGGCAAGGCAACTCTGTGCTGCGACGTGCGCTGCATCGGAATCCGCCCAAGGACAATCGGGAGCTGTGGTGGTGGGAGACGCGGCATGCATTCGTAACGTAAGCACTCGAAAGAGCAGCAGCACCACTCTGACGGAGACGACGGCCGTGATCCATCCCAGACGGAGAGATGGATGGTTTCGGGCGCCAACTCTGGTCTGGCCGGTGCGGCGGTGAATCGTGAGTCGCGAGAGACGAGGGTACGGAAATGCCGAGGACCAGCCGCGTACCCCATACCTCACGTAATCGAATCCGATTGGCTGGACGCGGGGATCAGGGAAGCGGGTCCAGGGCAAGTACCGCTACCCGAGCACGGCTTGGCGTCGGAGTACCGGATGATGGCGGCATTAGGGTTGGCCCGGGTCCGGCAAGCTTCAGCCTCGAAGCAGCTGTCAAAGAAGATGGAGGCGGGAGTGCAGCCCGTGACATGTCAGGGCAGTGTGATAAGCTTACCTACCTAGAGAGTACATATCCGCAGGAGATTCGTACCTAGGTGTTCCTAGGTGTAGGTAGATTAGATTCCATTGAATGGAGAGGTACCTGGAAAGGTAGGTAGACGGGTAAATCTCATCGAGGAAGGCATCACCGTCTGATGGAACCGTGAGATGAAGGGAAGGCACGCTCTCACAACCCCAATGCCAATTTCAACCTCCTCTCCCCTCCTCTCCCCTCCTCTGCTCTCCTCCTCTCCTCCTCGCCTCCTCTCCTCACCATCGTCTCCCTCGTCCATCACCAGCTTCAAGCTGTCTCAGCCAAAAACGTCGCCCGTTGCCTCGCCGCCCGAGTCAGCCGCCTCCCTTCTGAAAAGTCCACACCACCCCCCCCCCCTCCCTCCCCTTCGACCCCCTCCGCCCAATCCGCCCAATCATGAGGCCCGGGAGAGCCATGGCGCCATCGACTTGTTGGCCGCCTCACCGGCCCATGGCGCCATGACGCTTCTTCGCCAATAGCCGTCACTTCTGCGTTGCACCTCACACCTCGTGTTCGTCGCTGTTCCGTTGTGCGAACCCTTATATCATTTGTACTTATTAGTAGCTGTCGTTCGTCGTCGTCGTCCTGTTTTCATCACCCCCGCGCCCTTCCCCTCTCTCCCCCCTTCATCCCTTCCCTCCCAGCTGACTTTTCACCTCTCGTCCATCTCTCTCTCGAGTCAGCCTCATCTTGGCTGGCTAGGTTCGTCTGATCGACGCCCATCCCCCAGACCCTCGGGCCCTTCTGGCCCCGTCTGGCCCCGTTCAACATCCTCCGCGGCTGGCCCCGTTCGGCCTCCGCTTACAGGCTTATAACATCGGAGTCGCCTCTCGAGTCCTACGTCTCTTCATCATCATCTTCCAACATGGGTGTTGAGAACGCTGTCGACGAGGTCGTCACCTCGCCCCACGACCCCCCAATTTACAGCAGCAGCATCGAGCTGGCCTCGGATGGGGACTCGGCCATTATCCCCAAGGGCGCCATCGATCCCGTTTACGAGGCCAAGGCTCGACTGCTCAACCGCGCCGTGCGTCTCTTGTTCCCCCCCCCCACGCTCGCCCCGCCATCCCGCCCTCATCCCGCCCCTGCTGACGGTACCCTTCAGATCCGTGATATGGGCATGGGATGGTATCAATGGCAGCTCTTCGTCGTCGTCGGCTTCGGCTGGGCCAGCGACAATCTGTGGCCCGTCGTCACCGCCCTCATCTTCACCCCCATCGCTCAGGAATTCCATCCGGACCGGCCACCGCTCTTTACGCTGGCCCAAAACATCGGCCTCCTCGCCGGCGCCGCCTTTTGGGGCTTCGGCTGTGACGTCTTCGGACGCAAGCTCGGCTTCAACCTGACGCTGGGCCTCACCGCATTCTGGGGTCTCGTGGCTGCCAGCGCGCCCAGCTTCGCCGCCATTGGCTTCTTTGCCTGCATGTGGTCGTTTGGCGTCGGAGGCAACCTGCCCGTCGACTCGGCCGTCTTTCTCGAGTTCCTGCCGCAGAGCCACCAGTACCTGCTGACGGTGCTGTCCATTGACTGGTCCCTGGCCCAGGTCATTGCCAATCTCATCGCCTGGCCACTCCTTACCAAGTTCACGTGCTCCCAGGAACAGGCCCAGTCGTGCTCACGTCGCGACAACATGGGATGGCGGTACTTTACCCTGGCCATGGGCGGCCTGACCCTCATCATGTTCATCACCCGCTTCGTCTTCTTCACCATTTACGAGTCTCCCAAGTATTTGGTTGGCAAGGGCCGCGACGCTGACGCCGTCCGCGTCCTGCACGAGGTGGCCCGGCGCAATGGCACGACGGTGACGCTGACGCTGGAGGACCTAAAGGCCTGCGAGCCCGACGGCTACGTGGCCCGGACGGACACGTCGGCGGCTGTCAAGAGGTACATGGAAAAGGTGGACACGCAGCACGTCAAGGCCCTGTTCGCGGGCCGCCGTTTGGCCACGAGCACGGGCCTCATCATGGCCATCTGGGCCCTCATCGGCCTCGGCTACCCCCTCTACAACGCCTTCCTGCCATTCATCCAGGCCACTCGGGGCGTCCAGTTCCAGGACGGGAGCAACAACATCACGTATCGCAACAGCCTCATCATCGCCGTCCTCGGAGTTCCGGGCGCCATCCTCGGCGGCTTCTTGGTGGAGCTACCACGCATGGGCCGCAAGGGCACCCTCTCCCTCTTCACCCTCCTCACAGGCGTCTTTCTCTTTTGCTCGACGACGGCCGCCAACAGTACCGCCCTTCTCGGCTGGAACTGCGCCTTTAACTTTTGCAGCAACGTCATGTACGCCGTCCTCTACGGCTACACGCCCGAGATCTTCCCCACGCCCCAGCGCGGCACGGGCAACGCGCTGTGCGCCTCGTGCAACCGCGTCTTTGGCATCATGGCTGTGAGTCGCCGCGTCTTGGAATGACGGGAGACAGTTGAGAGACTGACAATTCTTCCCCTTCCAGCCCATTGTAGCCATGTTTGCCAACCTGCAGACGGCGGCCCCGGTCTACGGTAGCGGCGCGCTGTTTCTCTCCGCAGGCGCCCTCGTCTTGTTTCTTCCGTTTGAGTCTCAAGGGAGAGAGGCCCTGTGAGGCAGAGATTGTTGATTTCTTTGTTCGTTTCCTTTCTAACCAGCACATGTTTTCTTTCCCTCGTTGGCAGTCGAGGGATACGAAATTTGTCTGTCTCTGGATGGGACAGATGCGCCATGACTTCTCTCGCATATTCTTTACGGTACACATTCCTGTCTTTCCATTTTTTTTCTTTTTTTTTTCTTTTTTTTTTACGATGCATGAGCCAGACTAAAGCGAAGGGGAAGAGCAATCTGGGGCTCGGGACGGTCCCTGTGGAGGACCAGATGACAGATAAATTTGATGACGGGGCGGCGAATTGATGGAGGCGACGTCTGCGCCCCAAGAAGACGGCCATTGAGCCGCTACTCACACGTTTTAGAGACTGGGACGCTTTGTTCCTGCGACACATGACTCAGATTCTCGACGGCATCTGAGGGTTGAGGCTGCAAGGTAAGACGCTCGAAGGGGGGAGAGGTGTGAGACGCAATCTAGCGACGACGTAGGCCATTTCCATCCGGACTTGCTCCTTGATGCAGTTGATGCTTCGTCTGGGCTGTTGACAGGATGACGCGAAGTGGCGACTGCTTGATCGACATGCCGTCTCAACTGGGTGCCCAGCTACTGTAGGAGATGTGAAGAAGCCAGATGGACGCAGTGAATGACGTGGACGACGATGATGTAGGCCATGATGTGATGACGAGTCTCAAATTGCCCTGATGATCAGACAGGGCTTGTGTCATGTGAGTGTCAAGGGATGCGTTCCGAGAGTCAGGGCCAGAGATGGGAAGTCTCTGGTGTCGAGGGAGCAGATATTGCCCCTGGTGCGCTGGTCGGTTGGGGAATAATGCAGGGCGTGAGCCGTGTGATTTGCGTGTAGAGGTGACGCTGTCGGTTGGGATGGCGAGGATTGGGTTGCTGTTGGGGGGGGATGCTGGTTGTTGGCGGTAGCTGACGAGAGTCAATGTTTTGGGTAGTTGGTTGACGAAAGTCTGTTCTTAGTAGTCAATTGACGAGACGCTGTTCTCGGGCGTCAATCGACGAGACGCTGTCCTCAGCCATCAATTGACCAGACGCTATATCCCAGTCATCAACCGACGAGAGTCTGTTTCTCAGTCATCATCAGTTGAAGAGACGTCGTCCCAGTCTATCAGTAGACGAGACTCTCTTCTCAATCAAGAGAAAGCTCCCTCCTCATCTCACAAACTCACACCCCCAAGCCCGCCAGCGTCACGGCGGCCACCAACAAGCGACCCGCGGCATGAGGAAGGCGAGCCCGCCTCCCAGAAGAGACGTCCCCGATGCCACTCACCAACATATCACCGATAGGTTCAAGACTGCGCTCAAACTCGAGCGGATCGGACGCGTTCCAGGCCGCGCCATCGGGTCCAGGCACAGCAGCCTCACCCGGAAAAGCAAGATACAGCACATCATTCTCATCATGACCCTGATCGCCATCGACGGAATCCCCGTAGCAAGCCGTAGCCAGCGAGATGGAAGCCTCTCCGACCATGGCCTTTTTCCCATCATCGCCGTTGGTATCGCCCCAGATGCCGTAGACGAGACGCTGGCCGCAGACTACGGCCATGACGCTCAGGGGCTTGATGCCGTGGGCGGCTGGATCGAAGGTCGGCCAGCCCGGTTTCGAGCCCGTGTTTCCGAAGACGACGTAGGTGTGTATGTTTGCGTTTAGATCCGTGATTCCATAGGGGGCGAGTTCTTCGCGGAAGCTTGTCTGCGATTGGGTGTCGAGCGAGCTCTTGCAGCGGGTGTCGTTGAAGGGGGCGGTGGAGTCGCCGTCGCAGTCGATATCCATGTTTGTGAGTTGATGGGATGGGCCGCGGAGGTAGAGGATATGATTGGATTGGAGGTGGTCCGCGCAGTAGGTGAAGCCTCCTTTATCGTCGTCGGTGCTGTGAAAGCCTCTTGCTAGGACTTTTTTGCATTTTTCTCGCGATTTGATGTTGTCGTATGCTGTGCGGAGTTGAGGGGGGACTTGTCGGGTGAGGGTAGGGGTTGCGAGGAGGGAGATGAGGATCCAGATTAGAAGAGTCATGATGGTTTGGATTCCCGGTGGGAGGGAAGTTGGCCGATCTGATCTTTACAACACACCATGCAGTTCTGAGCTAGCCGACCATCGTGTCTTTATACCTACATGCGTAAACGAATACATCACTTGGGACATGTAAACGACGAGTAGCGAGCTGGGGCATATCGGATGTTTCGGACTGTGACGGGGGGGAGCGAGGCTGACATGGGGGTTTCTAGGGATGAGGAAGTTTGTTGGGGATGGGGGTTTTGGTACATGTTCTTGATGGAAGGGGAGGGGGGTTCGAGCACGTGTTTCACCTTTGGGCTTCGGTTATGCGGCGGCGTGGATTTCTGTCTTGGGGGGGCTTTGCTGACGGGGGGTTCGTGTGGCGGAGTTGGGGGAGGGATGAGGATGAGGGATGAGGGAGTTGTGAGGGGATTGGAGTTTGGGGGGGGTTATTTGATGGGCGATGTTGGTGATGGGATGGTTGTGATGACGATGAGCCCGATGAGACGGGATTCGAAGAAGGATGTGTTGAAGAAGACGGGGTTGTCCCTGACTTAGATACTGTCGGTAGCTATAGGGCATGAAGAGCAATTAGCTAGTACGAGGCATTAGCTAGGATAGCCCTCCCTCGTGATATTTACGGATTAGGGAAATTAGCTAGCATAAGATAATAGCTAGGATAGCCCTCCTTAGTAGAAATGATTAGGAATATACCTATAGAAGAACTAGGCTATAAGAAAGGATTAGAATTCTCCCGTAGATAGTATCGGATAATTAAGATTATAACTTTCTTCGTACCTCTCTATATCTCTCTATTCTATATTATATAATTACTATTTCACTCCGCTATAATTCCTACCGGATCTACTCATAGCTATTTAACAGATCTATGTATAGATAGACTAAGAAGAAAACAACTAGTACTACTCTTAGTAATTCTACATAGCAGCATCTCTTAAGCTTCATTGTTCGTACAGTCACTACATTAGACCCCTAAACGAAGCCGTGAAACGATAGAACCCCGGACCACCATTTCCATGCCTGACCTCTCAACGCAATCAGACAAGTAAGAGAAATAGAAAGCGGCTATTATTCATTACTGCCGTATGCACCCCTCAAGCATTCTCTCGTCCAGCCTCTGCTCTCATCTAGCCACTCAACTCCCTCAACGATCCCACTACAAGATCCATCACCAGCTTCCGCCTCCATCGACCCCTAAAGAAGCCATCACCACCCCCCCACAACCCCTAAAGAAGCCATCACCACCCCCCCACAACCCCCAACGAGACCATCACCACCTCCCACAACCCCTCCCACAACCCCTCCCACAACCCCTAACCAACCCCCCACCCCAAAACAATCTCGTTAAACCGATCCAACTGCCCCCCTCGGTGGCCCAACTCGTCAACAGCCTCACAACAACGAGGCCCTCCCCCCCTCTCCCAAACATAAAACGCAAACTCCCGCTGCAACCTCTCGACCAGGGCGACGGGCAAGCAGGCGAAGACCTGATTCGTCTCCGTCGCGGCGCGAAGGGCGTAACCCGCCCCGACGATGGCGCGCGACAGCTTGGCGGCGGAGCGGTTGGCGCCCGAGGCTAGCTCGTAGAAGAGGTTTTCGCGGAAGAGCTCGGCGAAGGCTATGCCCATGACGCGGGATTTGGCCAGGAGGGCGCCGTGTTGCTTGATGTAGAAGTCGAAGTCTTGGGCTAGCTTGGCGTCTTTGACGACGATGGCTTCGCCTAGGAGGGCGCCGTTTTTGGTCCCGCCTATCCAGAAGATGTCGGTCAGGTCGAGGATGTCGGGGAGAGTCATGAGATCGGCAGTCGAAGACGTCAAGGCCGCTCCCAAACGCGCCCCGTCCATGAACAGCAAAAGCCCCCTCTCCCGACACAGACGCCTGATAGCCTCGAGCTCAGCCTTGGAATAGACGGTCCCGACCTCTGTAGCATTAGAAACATAGACGAGCCTCGGCCTGGCCATATGGGGAAAATGCCAATTCTCCGCCAAGGCCTTGTCGATGCCTTCCACCGTCAACTTGCCATTACAAGGCGACACCGTGATGATCTTATGACCGCTGGCCTCGACGGCGCCCGTCTCACGCGTGACGATGTGACCGGACGAGGCGGCTATGACGGCCTCGTGCGGACGGAGACAGGCGGCGATGGAGATTGCGTTGGCGGCCGTTCCGCTGGGGACGAAGAAGATGTGAGCGTCTTGGTGGCCGAGGTGGCGGCGGAGGTGGAGGCGGGCTTCGGCGCTGTAGCGGTCGGCGCCGTAGCCGGCTTCTTGGCTGGTGTTTGTGGCGCCGAGGGCCGAGAGGACTTGGGGGTGGGCGCCTTCGCTGTAGTCGTCGAGGAAGCTGTAGCGGGGAGGGGAGCTGATGTCGGGCATGTCTGTCGGTGTTGAGGCTCTGGGTAGGTCCTGGCAGGGTCAGCCTGGCTGTTGGTGATGCATTGAGGGGGGAGGAGGAGGAGGAGGAAGAGGAGGAGGAGGAGGAAGAGGAGGAGGAGGAGAAGAAGAACCGGCCAAAAGACTCAAACTCACCCGGTTGCAATCATGCCCAGCAACTGTCTGTCTCCGACCTACCACCTACCTACCTGTAACTATCTACCAATGTAGGTAGTCAACTACCTACCTACCTGCCTGCGATACACACAAGCAATGGCCTCCCATCCTTCTCTTAAGCCTCCCGCGTGCCGACATCGCTCGCTCGCTAGCTCCGGGCGGTGAAGACCGGCCGAAAGCACCAATCAAGCCCCCAACCATCAACCCCTCTCAAACTCCCTCCATCAGCCTGCCGTAACCAAGAGACATCATCGTCAACTCCTTCAACTCCCTCCATAGAAAATCCTCAGCCAGCCTCGTCCCACACCCTCTCTCCCAGCCGCGTCACAAAAGCCCACGCCGCTCGCGCCACGCCCTCGTCCGCTTCGTCCCTCCCCTTGACCAGCTTCAACCGCCAAGGCGCCAGCACGAACGAACCGCAAGAAACCTGCACCACCCGCACCCCCGGATGGAACACGTCCAGCCCCAGATGCTCCTCGAGATACCGCGCCAGACCCTCCATCAACGGCTGCCTCGTCGGACCTCCTCTCCACGCCCATCCGTCGTCGACGTTGCCACCTGCCAGTCTTCGCCGTTGCCGCTCGTCGCCGCTCCTCTCCCATCGGCTCTTGAACGCGCCCTTTGCCAATCCATAGCGTCGAAATCGGCTGACGTCGGAAGAGGTCATCGTCACCTCCAATACGCGTAGTCCCGCTGCGTCGCCCTCGTCGTCCATCATGGTTGTATCGCCCTCGGCATCTTGCGTCGTCGCTTGCTCCACGAGCGGGACGTTGAAGCCGAGGCTGAGAATTAGATCGGGCCCTTTTGCTGGTAGACCGACCACGTCTAGCCAATCCTCCATGACGCTTACCAGCGTTCGCGTCCCCAGCGAAAGCTTTCTGATGCGGCAGTCAAACGTCGTCGATAGCCATTCGCATACGACGGCCCGTAACGACTGCGGCATCCGTAGGAGCAGCAGCGGCAGATGTAGGAATTGACTGGCGTCCACGTCCGCCTGCTTTTCCCCAAACTGTACCGTCGTCGACTGTCGGCTAGACGACGAAGCCAGTCCTGGTAAGAGCAGAGCGGCGTATGCTGCCCTTTCGTGGCTGATCTCGATCCAGATTCCGCCCGGTCTTCTCTCATCTTGCGCGTCATCCGCTACCAACGGCTCCTCTCCCAAGATGGTCCGCAGCTCGAACCTCCGGATAGCAACATTCCGCAAGGATCCCACTTGCCCAGACGGCGTGTTCGTCGCCCCGACCGCCACCTGGATCCCCCGGACCACGTCCCCGACCAGCGTGTCGCGTAGTCGCCTCGCCAGCAGTTCGAGCCGCACCGGCGACAGGCCTTCGGGGCCGATGTACAGTGGCGACACGCTGTGAGTGGAAAATGTCGTGTTGAATAAGGGAGGAGCCGGCTCGGCCTCGACGCCGTTTGCTGCCATGCTTGGGCCTACATGCGAAGCCAACGCACGCGTCTGTTGTCGAGTTAGGATATCAAGTATGTATTCCGTGAGGCTGAGGGCGTAGCTTGTGGTTAACAAGGAGAAGAAGCGCTCTAGATGATGTCTTGGATCGGGAGACACAGCAGTCGTTGCTCGCCTCTAGTTGGTTGATCGTGGAGAGACGGTGAAGGAATCGTCCGAATCATCGAGAGTCGTTGTAAAAAATGGATGACTAAGCAGACAACTTCAACTCGTTCGGGTTACAGCCTACAGGCGAGGCCAAGAGAACGGCTCTGGTTGCGAGTGAGAGCTTCTACGAGATTTGCGACAACTGAGGTAGCGGATATCTCGCTAGAGTGTATCTTGATTTACTTCAGTTCATGCTGTGGGCTGGTGAGCATCCTCCGACTTCACCACCAGCTTTATCCCACCATCTCAAGTAAAGTGGTCCATCCATCCACTCAAGAAAGCAACAGGAACCGTAAAATACGACAAACATTCACCTCGCTACCCCGTGCTGCCCCTTGGCCTTCATACAACCAGACGATACTCGTCATGTCATGTCACGCTCCAACGCTGAAACCGAAAGACCCGTCAAAGACGTCGAGCTTCGCCACGTCATTCCCCCCCCGCAGCGCCATCAGGATATCCATCGGCGGCGCCTTGTTGGCCGGATAGAAGAGTAACAGGTTCTCCATATCCTCCTCGGTGAGGGTACACATCTCAGACCACTCGTACGTATCGCTGACCTTGGTCATCCTAAAGCCATGTAAGCGAGACGCAGACAGCCGATGCGCAGACACCACACACCACCGCATCCGTCTGGGACTATCCTCGGCCCTAGGCGCGACGCGGCGCAGCTTAGCCCTCAGCGTCCCGATGGTCTCTATGGCATTGCCCGCGTTCTTGGGAAGCTGCTTGGCGACGAAGCGGCGAATCGAAGCCGCCAACCTCGGACCCTTGCCATTTGTGCTGACCATGATTTGCAGGGGTCCGTCGCGGTGCACACTTCCAAAGAAGAAATCGCACTCTGGAGGCACGTCGGCGATGTTGGCCGGTACCTTTTTCTCCTTGCAGAGCTTCCAGATAGCCGTCGAGGCGGCGGCATCATCAATGGCGACCAGCACCATATCAACGCCGTCGAGATCACTCGGCTCAAAGACGCGATCAACATGTAGAACCTCCCTCTCCGCGACCCGAAAGGCCACCTCTTCGTTCAGCCCGGAGGCCGGACAGACGACGGTGACGACGGCATCGGCATTGAGACAGTTGAGGATGCGACCGGCAGCAACCTACGGCGAAACTTTCCGTTTCAGCGCGCGTGAGAAGAGTTGCGGATCTGCATCTTGTACAAAAGAGAGGTGAAGGGGTAAAGGGTTGCGAACCTCGCCTCCGCCGACGACGAGAACCTTTTTGCTTTGGACTTGCCAGGCGAGAATCAGGCTGCCGCCGGGTTGGACTGCTGGGAACTTGGCTGCCATGCCTCTTTGGGCTTGAGCAGCGGTGAGACGGGTCTCGGAGTGGTGGTGAGTCGAGAGTCGAGCCTGATGGATGTATGTAGTATAGTATGTAGGTTCCCTTGAACTGTGATGAGGCCGGGCCCGGGGAAAGAATCCACCGAGAGGAGTCGGTCGCGTGCAGTAGAAAGATACACATCCTGGAGCGCATCTCCAGCCCGAGACATCCGTACCGCGCTATCGCGGCCGCATCTGACAAGGGGGACCCGCCCCTCCGTCACCCGGCATCCCGCAAGCAGCAGCTCCGCCTCTCTCAACTTCCCATCGCCGACGGGCAACCCCCAACAGCCTCGAGGCCGCGCCGGCCGCTCCTCACGACGTCACGCCGAACCGCCGCGCTGCTCATGTCCGCCCGGACGCTGGGAGGCGGCCGTATCCTCGGCAGCGGGAGGGGCCTCGCGCCGCCGACGCCTCCGAGGGTATCGTCACGGAGTGGCAGCCCGTTTGCGCCATCGGAGAGTTCGGCGTCGGTCGGGTCTGTTTCGCTTTCGCCGCCGGCGTCGGGGGGGTTTCCTGATCTCGGTCATGATATCGGGTCGAGGATTAGTGTCGGGGCGCAGGCCGGGGGGGGAGGGCTGGTGGTGATGGGGTGGGATTGGTGTGTCCGATTTGCAGTGAGGAGATGGTAAGGTCGAGACTTGGGTTTGGTTTTTATTGCCTTGTTGATGGTGGGTTGCTGCAGATGACGCTTCTTCAGCTTAATCGACATATCGACGATAACCACCAGGAACTCCCCGAGCAGGAGCAGGATGAGGTCAAGACTTGGTTCGACAAGCAGGTCCTCAAAGCCAAGCGCTTCCAACCCTTGACACTCATCAACCAGAAACTCCGAGGCCTCGACGTCTTCGAATCCAACGAGTCTAACCCGCTCCCCGCAACGACAATGACAACATCAACGACATCAAACGGCAAGCAACCCGCCACCACCCCCATCGACCCAGACGACATCATCACCAGGAGTCACTGGCAACGCTCAACAACACACGACGTCTGCACAGACCCCGCCTGCGGACGCGGCCTCGGCCCCCTGAACGGCAGCATCAACTGCCGCAAGTGCGGCCGCCTCTTCTGCGAGGAGCACACAATGTACCAGATGAAGCTCAGCCGGAGCGCCAACCACGAACCCGTCCGGGGCTACTGGGCCCGCGTGTGCGAGACCTGCTACAAGTCGCGCGAAGGGTACAACGATCACGTCGGACTCGAGGTCGATGACACGGAATTCTTCGTCGGTGCGCGCTGCAAGAGGCTTGAGCGGCAGAAGCTCGAGACGGCTAGGTTGGAGAAGAGGCTCACCAAGTTGACGCGTTTGCTGGCCGAGATGCCCGAGGGTAACGCCGTCGTGCCGGGGGGGGCTTCGCTTCTCAGTCCCGTCTCGTCGCTCATCGGTCATAAGGATCCGCGTAAGTTGCTGGAGCAGTCCGTCGTGCCGTGGGAGGATGACGACGCCGTTTCCAAGTGTCCCTTTTGTCAGCAAGAGTTTGGAAGCTGGACTTTTAGAAGACATCACTGTCGGATATGCGGTCGTGTCGTCTGCGCCGATGTCCAGACGGGCTGCTCCTCCGAAGTCGGTCTCAACATCCGCAGCAGCGGTACGTTCAAACAAACCCGGCCCATCATCATCACTCTTCTATCCTCAACTGACCAAAACTCCCTCTCAGCCGTGACGACCCCCTACTCGGACGAGAAAAGCGCCCCCCAACTCCAAGCCGAGATCCGCATGTGCCGCGACTGCAAGCAAACCATCTTCTCCCACCGCGACTTCACCACCTCCCTCGAGCACAAACCCCCCGATCAAAAAGCCTACGAAACCCTCCGCCAATTCGAACGCGGCATCCTCCTCCTCCTCCCTTCGTTCCACCGCTCCCTCCTCGCCCTCCAACCACGGGCGAATACATCGGACGCTTCGTCGTCGTCTTGGTCCTCTTCCGCGACGCAGACGCCAACGCCTACACCTACGCAGGCGCAGATTCACGAAGCGGCCAAGATTCGGAAACGGTTGATGGATAGCTTTGCAAAGTATGGTGCTGCGGCGAAGCGGCTTCGTGCTTTGAAGGCAGAGTCTAGGACGCAGGCTCGGCTACAGGAAGCCGTCTATCAATATGCAAGTTCCTTCTTGCACGCAAACATGCTCCCGCTCAAGAGCCTCCCCCGCCTCCTCCGCGACTCCTCAACTCCCCATGCCCATCCTCCCCTCCCCCCCCGATCAACACGCACCCCCCAATCATCATCCAGCCTCCGTCACACCCAGCTCGCCACCCCCCCGGAACCAAGCTCGGCAAGCACAACAACTACAATGACAACCGCGACCACAACCGCAACAACGCTACTGGAGGAACAAGAGCGCGACGCCAAGCAACGACTCGCCATCCTCCGCGAGCAACGTCAAATGGTGGAGGACATGGTCTCAAAGGCCACCGCCGCCAGACGCTTCGACGAGGTGGCCGCCCTGGCGAGGAACAGGGACGAGCTTGACCTTGAGATTGAGGGGGTGGAGCGGTTGGTCAGCGAGGTGGATGGGAGGTGGGAGGGGGTCTATGCCGATGGTTCTTGATGGTATTGGTGTGCATGGCCTGGCGTTGGCTTGTTGCTTAGCGAGGCGTTTTTCAACTTGTTTGTAGGTTTTGGCTTCTTGGAGGTAGGTTGTTGTGTGTACGGATACAGCTGCTTCTTCACCGACATGTTTCCGTTGCTGAATTCATTGCTTCATTCGCTCCATATCGACACGGCTCTGGGCCTAAACCTCTGGCGGACAGGCAAACAAGAAGCCCCAAGCCAAGTATAGACAAAGAATAAAGCTGCAAGATGAAAAGACAGAGGAGAAAGGCGAGGAGATTAGAATAACAAGAAAAAACGAGCAAAGAAGATGAAGAGGAAAGCAGCAAGAACGAAACCTATAACATAAAAAACGACATGGTCAAAAACGCCAGCCAAACATCAAAAGAGAAAAAAAAATAAAAAAAAAAAATAAAGCAAAGCACAAATCAGTGAACCACGCCCTCAACACCAGAGAGAAAGCGCCTCACCCGCCCAACATCAAGCTCATCCCTCTCGCTCTCGACCGCCTTGACGAGATTGTCAATCACGGCGTCCACCTCGTCCTCCCTGACGCGCGTGCACAGCGCAACGACACGCCTGTACTTGATTTCCACGTCGCGGCTTCGGCCCTTGAGGGCGAGCACCATCTTGCGCGTCACGTCGCGTCGGGCTTCGATGGCTCGGATTCGGGCGCGGAGGACGGTGGCTGAGGGGAGGAGGCCTTGGCTGGTGAAGCCGCCCTGTGCTGTGGAGGAGCATGATTCGTCGGCTGCTTCGAGCATGGCTGCCAGTTCCGTCTCCCACGATGAGGAAGATGGGTTGGATTGGGATTGCTCCTTTAGCAGTCGTAGCTGTTCGTCCTCGCGGGCGTGTGCCAGGTTGGAGATGCGCTGTCGTGCTAGCTGCTGCTTCTTGACGGTTGCCGTCAGGTGCTCCACGCTGCGTCGCGCCTCGCCGAGTTGCGATGACGCCGTCCGGAGCGTTGCGTGGAGGCCATCGAGGGCCGCCTGCTTCGACTTCATCTCCTGCTGAAAGGCTGCCGCCGTTTCGCTCAGGAGGTGCGTGATGGCTTGAACCAGGCAGTCAGCGTCGGCATTCACACAAGTCGTCGTCAACCTCGCGCGAGACTTACAGGCCACAATCTCGTCACTGCTCTCGCGAGTGCGCTGGCTCGATGCCGCATCTCCGTTGGGCTCGACGACGGCCTCTCCGTTGGCCGCCTCTCCGGCGACGTCTATGCCGATGCCGAAGTCGACGGGCCGCAAGCCGACGCGGTTCGCTATCCAGGGATCGGCGCCGACTTCGATCAGCTGCGAGATGATGCTCCGGTTGCCGATGCGCGCCACAATGTTGAGCGCCGTGTCGCCCGAGCTGTCCTGGGCGTTGACAATCTCCGACATGAAGCGGGCGATGCCCATCTTGGGCGCTTCGGACTGGCTGCCGTTGGCCTGCGTGCTCTGGCTGTTGGGGGCGCTGCCTCTCCGGACGACCCATTCCAGGAGACTCTCCAGGTAGTATCTGCTGGCAGTGTTGCGGCCCTTGACGGCGCTGGTGACGGTGATGTGGTGCAGCACCGTCCGTCCCTTGTGATCGCGGGCCTCGATGGTGCCGCCCAGCACCTCGAGCAGGTCGGGAAAGGCACCGTGGTCCATCGAGTTGGTCACGAGACAGGCGCGCATGAGGGCCGTCTCGCCCGAGGCGTTGACGCGGTACGGTGATGCTCCGGCTGCGATCAGAGCACGCAGTAGCGGCATGCGTGCCAACGTCGCCGCCCAGTGAAGCGCCGTGTGACTCTGCGGATCGATGGGCACGTCGAGCTCGGCAGGCGTCATCGTCCGGAGCATATCGTGCTTGGACGCGTCCGACGCGTTCGAGTCCATGAAGAGGCCCATGAGCATGCTTCGCTTGGCCTCCACCTCGGGCGTCGTCTCATAAGGCAAGGGAGGGAGCGGACCGCGGACCTCTTCGCCCGAGACTCGTTCGGGCACCTGCGTCGTCTCCATGAAGGAGCCGTTGGGCTCCGTAGGAGAGCCGGGAAAGGCGGCGGCGGCGGCGGTATAGACGTCGACATTCTGCTGGCCGTAGCCGCCGAAGCTATCGGCCGGCGTCATGGCGACGCGTTGGCGCTTCCGGGGAGGCTCATTCTCCGGAGCCGCCCCGGGCTGACTCGAATAGTCGACCTGCTGTTGTTGGCTGTACTCGGAGGCGAAGCTCTGCTGCGAATTGGCCGGAAAATCGTCGCCGTTGGCCATGGACGGTTGACGGCTGAAGCTCGGCACCCGGGCCGGCGCCGCTCGGCTCCGAGGTCCGGGCGAGTCGAAGCGGGCTTTGCTGATGGCGGCGACGGCGTGGGAGGCGGTGCTGGAGATGTTCTTGAAAAAGGTGCCCGAGAGGCCGTTGGGTCTCCCGTCGACACCCGAGTTGTACATGCGCTTCCGTTGAGCCGCCATGGCCTGCTCCTTGGTGGGCGTGTTGAGGTCACCGCGGCCAGGGACGCCGCCATCCTGACCCATGTCGTAGGTCAAGAGGGCCCGAAGCAACTCCTCGACGCCGTACTGTCGACAGACCTCGACGCCTCGCTCAAACTTTATCCAGGTGCCTTGGTATTTGCCGTAACCGCCCTGGACCTTTTCGTGCTCGCCCGTCTGTATCTCCTTTTCGAGTATCTTGGTGCGTTTTCCCTTGTCGACACCGGCGACCTTGAGGATCTGGGTAGCGTTGAGCCACGAATCCTGACGACGGCGCATGACGACGACGTTGTTGACTTCCATTTCGTACACATCGACCCCCGAGTATGATGCCTAGAACATGTTAACGAAATCTCTCCATGACGAGACACGATACTGACCGAGTAGATCTTGGGCGCCTCGGCAGCTGGGTTGTAGGCATGATGGAACGAGGCTGCATGCCTCGGCTGAGATGATTGGCTCATTGAGAAGGACTGGGAAGGCTGCGAGGATGAAGGCATCGTCCGCGACGGCTTCAAAAGCAGCCCGGGGGATGCCAGGGGAGTGATCCAGCCGGGCCTCGTGATTCTCGGCCGCAGCTAACAGCTCTTGGATACCCTGAAGGACGTGGGCTGGGATGTCGAGTAGAGAGAGCTGCAGGTGAGAGGCTGGGAGGCTGCAGGATGAACAGGGCCGGCAAACCTAAACACTTCCGGGGCGGGGGAACAAGAAGAAGGGGAGCTGGGAGAGGGCAGAGACGCAACCAAGTCGCAGAGGGAGAAGAAAAAAGGAGCCGAAACAGGCCGCTTGACCAGACCAAGTCTCCTGTTGGGGAGCAGGGCGAGGCCAATGATGACGACCGATGACCAGAGAGTGAGAGACAAAGGGCCGACAGACAGCGACCGACGGGCAGGGCCGATGCAGGGGTACGGGCGGTCCGGAGCCAGACGAGGGCCGAAAGTCGGCGATGGCGGGCGGCGGCGCGAATCAATCGAGACGTGTCTGTTTCGTGATTCTCGTGTCGAGGCGAGGCGCGAGACCGACCGAACAAGGGCGGGGCAGCAGATATGGAGACAGTGCATGAAGTAAGAGTTTTGACACGGCGCGCGGCACGCTTCGGCTTGCGCAACGCCGACTTACCTAAGCTCTTCCTTCATCAACTCGGGAAGACTTCAAGTCATTCTTCGTCAGTCTCTCCCTCGTCGAGCATCAGCGCTGCGGCCAGCTCGAGACATGGTCATCTGAGGCGAACCTCCTTCACAAGGACCTCCTTCGCAAAAGGGACGGACGAGGTATTCCCGGGGCATCACCGGATAGCCGCAATGCCCGTGCCGTGGTCTCCCCTACCCGCGTCTTTGCCGCCCCTTAGCCTCTATCGCCATATTCTGCGCGAGGTTTCCTACCTACCACCGTCGTTCCGAGCCAACATCGCCGACACGATTCGTCGCCGTTTTCACGAGAACAGAGCCCATGGACCCTTGGTGGACACCCGTCTGGCCCGGGGTCGCAAGGTCTTGCGCTCTCTCAGGGCCGCCAACAGTGGTGACATGAATGTCATGTCAAAGCTCGTCTACCTGGGCTTTGGTCGGATTGGCTTCACGAGGCGACGGCTCTTGTCCGAATTCGTCAAGCATCAGGGACCCAGCGATTCAAAGACGCTCGACGCTCTGCTCGACAAAGGCGAATCCCCCGAGAGCGAGGCCCAAGAGACAGTCGAGCGCAAGAGAAAGCCGAAAAACGACTTTTTCGTGAGATGGGATCAACCCAAGCTGTTTCAGCTCCTCAGGTCCCAGCGGCAGCAACAAGGATCCGCGAAGCTGGCGACCAGTTGGCCGGTGGCCCATCTCAAGTCGGTCAATCAGGATCACTTCGTCCCGGAAAAGACCATCTGGGGCAAGCCGCCGTCAGAGATTCTCCTGCGAGCGAAGCGGGCAAAGTGGTGGAAGTTGACGGCCGCCAAGATGTTGCCCCCCCTGGGCAGAGGCGAGTGGGAGCTGCTGAAAGAGCTGTCCGAGGGCGCTCAGGACAGCGAGCAATGGGCTGTGCCCCAGAGACGACGGGTCGCCCGTGCGGTGCAGTCGTCGGACGTCGGTAGACGGTGGGACTGGCAGGCCCACGCCTCGACAACGGTGGACAGGATCGAAAAACCCAAATCGCTTTACAACCAAAGACGTTTCGGGCAGAGGCACACGGGGCCCTACGAGTTGCGTCAACGCAAGGACAAGATCTCGGCGAGGTGGTATCGCAGGCATTACATTCGGACATGGCTGGCGACGCCCATGATGAGCCAGAACGCAAACACGCTCCGGTACTCGATCAGCTGGGGCAAGGTCGGATCCAGGGTACCAAGTCCGACGCGGACACAGCTCGAAATCTTCGAGGGCGTGGTGGATGCAAAAGGCCAGCCGACTTAATTGGTCGACTAGTCCAAAAGGCTTGCGAGCTTGTCGAGGGCCGAGCCGTCGACACGCATGCCTACCCACTCGTTCATGGGCTTGGCGCCTATGCTCTCATAAAATTTGATGCTGGGCTCGTTCCACTTGAGCACCGACCATTCGAGCCGCCGGCCGTCCAAGGCGACAACCTCCCTGGCCAACTCGACGAGCAGGCGCTTGCCGTAGCCCTTGGCGCGGTGCGAGGGCTGGACGAAGAGGTCCTCGAGGTAGATGCCGGGTCGGGAGCGCCAAGTGCTGTAGCTGTAAAAGTACAGTGCCATGCCGACGGGCGTATCGATCCCGGGCGGAAACAGCAGCAGGCAACGGGCGGGCCGCGAGGGCGAAGTCGGCTCCGTGTCGGCGACGGATGCCCGATCGGGAGAGGGGGCGAAGGCGAGGGTGCCGTCGAGCGACTGGACGGTGGCCTCGACGGCGTCGGGCTCGTTTTCGTACTCGGCCAGGCCTTTTATCAGGTCGAGGATGGCTGGGACGTCTGAGAGTTGAGTGAGCATGTGTATATAACATGGTACCGGTGGCCAGAGCAAGGCGGGCTACTCCAACAGGTGGCAGCGACTGACCTTGACGGCAGGCGTGTCGCACCGTGACGTCGGAGGATGCCATGACTGTGTGATGTGGTCTGTCGAGAGACTACCTAGGTGTAGGCGTGTGCTACCGGTACTTCGTAGGAAGGGTCTGAATCTGCTGGTCGCCGTCGCAATGTCCGGCCTGAATCCGAAGGCGATGTCGAGATGCGTCTTGAGGAGATGGAGGATGGTGTTGATGGGACACTGTGCGGCGGGGTTGACGAAACGAGCGGGGTGCGTCGATTTCAGTGTGAAACTGCGGGAGAGTGACTTTCAGCGGCTAGCGATGGGTAGTGGATCACTGTACGAATAAATGCCGTCTTTGCTGTAGTCCTCGTCGGGACATGATTGGACCGAGTCGAACCTCTTCCACGATAACGTCTCTGATAACGTCTCTTTCTGCCAAAAAACAATATCATAGCCTTCTTCAACGACTTCAAGGCGTCCGGGCTCTACTTCTTCCAATTCTCTGTTAGAAATCTCCATAAGATCATTGCAGATTCGCAGCCCTGGTCATGAAGCACTCCGGCGTGCCCAGCTCCGGCCTTGTCTGATGGAGTCGACCCCCGGATTCTCGTGAGATCCTGCGAGGTCTCGTCCCGGCTTCACCCAACGGGCTGCAGCTGCGAGTGCCAGACTGGGCTATTATCCGGGTCCGGTCGGATCGGCACTTATCAAGGGTTCAGCTAATCCTTTCAGCAGGGCATTCTTCCGAAGCACTCGAGCCTCATTGGACGCTCTTCTGTCTCGGGTTTCACGCTTTCTGGAGATGGCGTGGCCTTGAGCAGCGTATGATGCTCAAACTGACTTGCATTAACCACCATGGCTTCGGCATGTTGGCTTTCCATGTCTCCCAAGGCGGCGGTCTATGTTTGAAGTGATGGAGTTGCGATATCACTTGGCTAGCACGGACTGGAAAAGGCAACTTTGCGACGGGACCTAGGGCCTGTCGGCTCGATAAGGGACGACGACTGGAAAGGATGAGGCGACGAGTCATGTAGCTCAGATACGGTCAGTCGCGGATTTCTTCGATACCGGTCTGCGCCCGCTCGTGCATGTGGGTGAGAGCCCCTGTTTCTATGCTTGTCAAAGCTAAAAGTAACGTCTAGAACAGGGAGCGCTTGAGCTTCCCCGTGAATCTGCCGCTGTCAGCCGAACAGTACGCCGGCCAGCCCACGGCCCTAAAGTCACGTCCGACGGCCATGTTGCGTCCCGAGTCAGGGCCTGCCCCCTGGAGACTCGGTAGCTTAATGCCAGTCTTTGGTCCGGGCAGCTTTACCCAGCGAGGGTGTCGATCAAATCGACTGTCGGAGTCTTCCCCAGAATTAGACTAGCCTCGCGGAGGGAGTCGGTTTGAAGACGGGCCTAGTGTCTCTTTGAGCGCTCAACAACAGACGGCGTCAGCCTCTGCCTGTTTTATGCTCTCGCTTGATGTATCTTGCTGGACTATCGATGAAATATCAAGACGTCCCATGTCGTTCCCTCGTCGTTGACCCATTCTCAGCCTGTTCTCTTCCCAGGACGATGCTGTGCATCGAGCCTGAACCGTTCCGATGATCGCCGTACCAGATAAGGATGTCCCGATCGAGTTTTGGACGAATTTGACCCTTGGAACTCTCTTGATCTTGGCCAGGGTCGTTGTGCGATGGAGGACGCAGACGTTTCGCGGCCTGGCCGTCGATGACTTTCTCATGGCTGCCGTCATCGTGAGTCTCGGTATCAAGACTGCCATCTTTCACGCTGACGCAGGTGTCAGCCCATCTCCTTGGCTGGCGCAGGGGCTGGTTATGTCGTCGAGGCAGACACAGAAGGGCTGTCGAACGCTGGGTACGTTGACCATCCTCTCTTGTCGTTGGCAGCATTTAATACCTCGTCAGAATGACGCCCGAGGAGCGTGCCTCGCTCGATCCCGCGAGCCGCGAGTTCCAGCTGCGTACGATGGGCTCCATGTTCCACATCTACGGCTGGATCCTTTACACGACGCTGCTTTGGATCCTGAAGCTGAGCTGGCTCTTCTACTACAAGCGTCTCGGCGAACGTGTCGATAACATGGCGCTCAAGGTCAAGCTTGGCTTCGCCTTCATTGCCGTTTCCTACCTGGTCGTTCTCTTTTCCACCTTCTTGGGTTGTCGGCCCTTTTCGAAGTATTGGCAGATTAACCCGGACCCTGAGAGTGAGTTGGGTCTTTGAGATTGGTGAGATGGTGACTGATTGAGGCAGACTTTTGTCATCCATCCGAGTCGAATCTTCTGGCTTGGGTCGTTCTCTGGACAGATCTGACGACTGACTTTTATATTATTGCTATCCCCTTGCCAGTGAGTTGATAGATGCCGGAACCCGTTCCCATGACTTCGCACTGACAATGGCAGATGATCTGGCGCACCCGCATCTCGATGAGAAAAAAGATTGGTCTCATGGCCATGTTTGGCGGCGGCATCATGACCATCATCATGGGCGCCCTCCGCTGCGGCTTCATCCTCGTCGAGGGAGACGTCGGCGGCGTAGCAGCCAGATGGTCCGACCGAGAAGTCTTCGTCGCCATCGTCCTCTCCACCATCCCCGTCCTCCTCCCCATCTTCCGCCAGAGATTCTGGCCTCGCAAGAACAAGTTCAGCTCCGCCAGGTCGGCCTCCAACGATGTCAGCGCATCGCGTCCGCCGGAAAAGGCCATCGTCAGGCTTACCACGGTGACGCACCAGACGGTCACGCGGCAGAGTACGGGGTCTCTGATGCTGGATAGTGAGTCTTTGAGGGGGGATGTGGATAATGTCTCGTTGCCTATTATGATGAACGTGCCGTCTTTGAGGGAGGGGAGGGATGAGGCTGGGGATAAGGTTTGATCGATCAGACGGTTGTTGTGATTGTGTTAAGGGGTTGGTTGTGTAGCTGTGATTGGGGAGGATGGGGATCTGGGACAGTTGGTTTATGCTCTTGTTTTGTGTAGTCGATGATGTCTGCAAATAGCATGTTGTATATCCGTCTACTATTTCTAATGGCACGGTCGATGACTCGTATAGAGATTTAGAGTCATGGGATGGGGGATGTTTTTTCGCGATGGAATTTCTGTTTGATAACCGCGTCTTTGGCATTCAGCTCGTCAATATTCCGAATTACCCCCCCTTCCCTTCCCATCCACTAAAACGTCTTCCCGTGAGTCTTGGGCTTATGCCCTCGCTTCAGCGCAACAGCCAACTCCTCAAGACACGACGTCAACGAACGCCGCTCTCGACATTGAAACGTAATCACTTCCCGAGCGTCAACCGCAAGAACCGACGAGGGGGCCGAGCTCAACCCCGTGACTTACTTCCGGGGTATTTCTGCTCTACCTTGAACACCTCCATGAATTTGTCGTACTGCTCGGCTGACTGGGAGGTTTCAGGGGCGGCGTTGGCTTGCTCGGTTGGATTCGGGGTTTACCTTGACGGGGACGCAAAAGTCCCATGGGTCGTTGTAGCGCGTTTTCAGGCAGGTGAGTTCTGGCTCGTGTTAGTGATGGGATTGGTGGTGAGGAGAGAGTTTTCTTTTCTTGTTGTTTCGACCTACTGGTTTTCTTTCCTTGTACGAATACTTGGGGTCGTGCCAGACAAGCGGAAGCCATAAACACCAGCATTGCAGTAAAAGCCAAAGAAGCCTTCATCGTATAGAATAGGCACTAGAGAGACTCGACTATCGTGTACGAAAAGTGATGCTCCGAGCAATAATATCTAGTAAAGTTCCCAGACCGAGTGAAATCCGCCCACCTCAATGCCCCAAAGAAACACTCGGGCCAGCCTTCGCCTTTATACCATTCACGGCCAGCCATCGAAAGCCCATGCCCATCTTCGCTCCCGATTGCTTCGCTCTTTTAAGCTCTCGCCTTAGGTTTACAGCCGCAAAAGGTACTTGGATCCCGACAAAGTACACCGTCTCTTAATCGCGCAACCTGCGCGAGAAGCCTGCCGGCGCCTTATATGGAGACTGACAGGGGCGAGAACTGGACTGCTGCATGGGAAATTCGCCATGGGATTCCTCGCCTTTCGCTTCATTTCGAGACGAGGTTTTGCGCTGGGGGGGGATGATGAGTCTCCGCGGTCCGAGGCGAAGATTCGTCGTGTCTTTCGTGGTCGAGGCCGGGGGAGTTGGCTTTTGTTGTTGGTTGTGTGGCCTGACGGTTCCGCTTCTTGGGAGATTTTCCGTTCTATTTCCCATGATAGTCTCGGAGTTTGAGTCTGGCTTTTCAGCGGCGGTTTTCCTGTGGCGGGCGGAATGAGGAACACTGTAAGCGTAGCGTTGAGGAGACCGTACGTATAGCTGCCTAACAACGCACATAACCACAAGGAAACTTCCGAGTCACAGCCGACAACTACGACACGATGAAAACCCCCAAGCAACAGACGAGCAACAAGCCGATGCCCCAGACTCAGACCAATCTCCGCCAACGGAAGAAGCCAACCCCTTCCGCCCAACCGCAACCCACCCTTGCGAAACCCCAAGCCATCCCCCCAACCAGCGACAAGCCTAGGCCGAGAGCGCCCAGCCGCGAGCCTTGACGATAAGACGTCGCTCAGGACGTTCTCGCGCCCGTAGTAACGCCTTGGCCGCCAAGGTGGTTTCTCATCTCGTGACTGTTTTGCTCAGAAATTATGGTCGCCAACGCGTCACTATCGCCGTCGAGTTGTGGGACTGGTTGTGGCCATGGTGTTCATTTTGAGGGTTGGATATAGGCTTGCGTTGTCTAGGTTAGTGAGCAGGATGCGACGAGGTGAGATTGGGAGCTCTTGCGTGACTGCACGCGTACAAAAGGGTGAGTCTGGGTGTCATTGTCATGCATGTAGAGCTGACAGCTGGTTACGTTGTACGAACGATGATCATCTAGACATGCCTGGACTCGACTGGTATGATTGAGGTGAGGATGACAGCGGTTATCGTCAGACGGCAAAAGACGAGGGCGCGTCCAAGACTTGTCTTCGTGCCAGCAGATGATGGTAGCCATGTCCTCTCTGTATGATCAAGTCTTGCCAACTCAAGACAAATCAACGCCATGTCATCGTCTCAACTCGTAATGTACGTCTTCATGTCAGTCAGTTACCTAGCGATTCTTACATAGTGGGCTGCCGCTCAAAACGAGCAAATCTCAACAGCATCCCTGCCCTACAGTAGGACACTTAGTTAAGATAAGCTCGAATTGAGTGGTAGCCCACTGTACAATCCCAAGCATCCGCGCAGTCGCCGCCGCACCAGTTGATCGTACCGATGCCAGTTCTCTATAGTGGCCCAGCGACATCCACTTCGAGACAATAACTACAACACTTACTATTATTACCTCTCAAATAAAAAAAAATATTGATAATCTTTTCCAATCCACGCTTGGCAGGTTTCTCTCCAAGACTCTATCGGACACCCTTTTGCGGGGGCACGGTACTCAGTTTAGTGGCTCGTCAGCCGGCTCGTCAGCCAGACATGCGCCGTTTTCCAGCGTGTCTTTTGCGGGATTCGAACCCGCACCGTGCCAGCCAATCTCTGAGTCATGATTTTATGTCAAAGGATTCATACGGGTCACAGCCCATGTCCACAGACCATCGGGCGCAGGTATAGCTCCATACATCCCTCGGCGAACAGATACCGGAAGTTCCAGGGGAGGTACCATCCCCTCCGAGCTCACTGTCGCGTAATTTTTTAACCACTATGGCATATCATGGACGATCATCCCAAGGTGACAGGTTCTGCACTTTTCTCAATCATATACTTATCAACGCCCACAGCATACTGGCATCCCAGACGTCTCCGTTCACTACGCCCTCGAAAGTCACCGCCGTTTCAAGGGCTCGTCTTTGAGCCCTGTCAATCGTGTCGCCTGTCATCTCGTCGCCTGTCAATCTTGTCGCCTTCCAGCGAGGGCCACGTCATGCGGATGAAGTCGACGCAGTAGTAAAAGTAGGCAATCGGAGATGGGACGACGATGAGGAAAACAGTCGTGTCATAAGCATCGTCACCGCAGAAAACACCTCGGGCGCCTTCTCATCGAGCCCATGCAACCGTCAGTTTGATGGTTTCAAGTCCTTGCCTGTCGGTTAATGCGGCCGGTATTGCGAGGCTCTGTATCTCTTCGCAGCTGGATAAAAGGTAGCTAGCTATACATAGGCTTCAGACACTCGGCTGGATTCTGAGTCGGGCATCTCAGATTCCTATCGGTGCATACATACAGATTGAACTTTTCCTAGTGGTCGAATATCTCTCTACATGTACGAATGCTCTAATCTCAATTGACAAGCTCTACTCTGATATCATCTCTCTCGGTCAAGTCCCCTTCGTTACTCGTAACATCATCAGAGTCAGCCAACGTAAGCCACAACTGTTCCATACCATATCCATCCCATCCTCGCTCCTCCGACTGTCGTAATCTTTCGTGAACCGCTATGCATCAGACTAGACATTACGCGACGAACCCCCCTTAGATATCGGCCACCGCGAGAGCGAGACCGGAGAATCCACCCCCCCCCTCACCCTCTTCCCATCCTCATCCTCATCCTCGCCCTCTTGACGCTCGTCCTTTACTCTCTCTCTCTTCCCATCTCTTCCCTTGTTCGTCTTCCTCATCTTTCGCCTCCATCTACCCCATCTCGACTTTGTCTCGTCGACGGCTGGCGAGGCCTTTGCTTCCTCTGAAATCCGTGACTTTGCCTCCCCGCGGCTTTCACCCTTGCCTTTGCCCGTGCGGAAGAAGCGGCCGATTTTCTTTCTGAAGCTGGCCTGGTCTTTCACCGCTGCGGCCTTGTTCACCTCGGCCAAGTCGACGAGGACGTACGATCTCGCCTTGTCGAGCTGACGCAGTGTAGGATGGCTAGTCCTTCTCTTTCCCGTCTTTGGCTTGAGAAACTCTCTGTCCTCCAACGTTAGGGGCTTTCCCAACACCCCGAATTCAATGCCTTGTTTCTCTTCCAACCTTGGATCTGCTGCAGTACGGGCATTGGGTCTTTCAGCCCGGAGGCCTTGGCGCGGCTGAACTCGCCCGGACAGCTGCATCAGGTCGAAACCATCTCGCCTGTCGCCGCCCGTCGGAGACTCGGGTCTCTTTCCTGGGAAATCTTTGGACCGGACTTCAGCCTCGCTTAAAGACTGGCCGAATCTCTTGATCGTCTTGTACGGGTTTCCCGTTGTCGACTGAGACTCGGTGCTCTCCGCCGCAAGCTTTCCCGCAGCGATTGCAGACTGCTCCATTCTCTGCGACGGGTCGTTGGCTGTTTTGAGAATCTCGGCTTCTGCGGGAGAAATGTCCATCTTTGCGGCTTGTTGGTGGTGTCTAGTCTCGGCATGTTTCTCTTCATGAGCTACTGTTATCTCAGTATCCTTTGACTTCTTGCCCGCTCTGCCGCCATTCAATGACTTGACCTCTCTGCTCCCCTTGGGAGAAAGGCTGCCGCCTTCAGCCACCTTCTTCCGCGCTTCATGATTGCCAACTCGCGGTAAAGCATCTCTCAGTCTCTCGGGAAACTTGATGAGCAGCGTCTCCTTCACCGGCATGGCAGCGGCAGCGTCTTGTACGTGCTTGACGGGCCGCACAACATCAGGATGCTGCTTCTCAGGCTTGCTCAAGCCCTCTACTACTTTCTTCCGCGGTGTGCTGCTGAGCTGTCCCCCCTTGGACTTGGCCGGCCATTCGAAAACTTGCTTCCCCTTCATCCAGGCCATGTTGCTTGACGTCAGAGACTCGGTGCCGGACCCTGTGAAGGCAGGATTCTGCTTATGAGGCTCTGCTCCGGACGCCGGCTTGCGGTTGCTCTTGACCGGAAGCTCCGGTCTTACTCTTCGGTTCCCTGCGGACACTGGATTGGGGAAACCATCTACCGGATGCGTCTTGCGTGAGCTTCCGAGTTGAGCAGGGGTAAAGGAGTGCCAGGTCAGACCCCGGCCGGTGTCTTTCAACATCTTGGAGCCGATACTGCCGAAGCTGGCGCTTTTCTTGGGCTTGTCGCGGAGCATGGGTCGGGGGCTGGACAATTGCGGTGCGGCGGTGCAGGTCATGGTCCAGAGGACGAGGGCGAGAGATAGAGCGAGCAATAGGGCCGACCTGGCTCCGCGAGGGGGCTGGCCCATTGTGATCTGAGGACGTCAAAGGAGCGGAAGGGGGGAAAGATGACGAGGACAAGATGGATTTCAAGATGGAGAGGCCGTGGTTAGTTGTACATGATGACGCCGCCAATGCAGAATGAATACACCATCGACGTCGTCTCACGATATCAGCCGTGAGGCTCGATATGTGAACATGACCGTGATAGATAGATATATGTATGTACGTATATATGTATGAATGAAGCTGAGCCAACACCAACTAGGCTGCCAAGAAGTGGTCCCATCCAGGTGGTCTCATCCCTACATACATGTGTGTGTATGTATATACGTACGTGCGTGTGTATATATATATATATACATGTGTATGTATGATGTACGTATGTATGTATGTTCAGAGCCAGTTCCAAACCATAACCTGGGAGAAGGCTCCGCACCCAATGGCTCGGTACGCAGACCCAGCTGAGGCAAAGCAGCGTGGCAAACTCTGCCTGTTAGACAGCAGCCATGACGTCTCCTCTCAGAGTGCGGAACGTGATATCACAGCCAGCTTGATGGTCCTGCGGAATCTCGGGGCAGCAAGGAGACTGGAGTGGAGGAATGGCAAGCTTTGCAGCCTAGTCCAATCATGCGGTCTCTGTATCCGATGGAAACTTTGTGCTTATAGGTAGCATCTCCGCTATACATGTAGCTTCGTTTGGCTCGGCAGGTCCGTGGATGGGTTCATAGATGCCATGGGGGCTGTCAGAGGTGTGAGGTGAGTGTCTTTCGGTCTATACACTTGGATGTTGTATATACTCGCTTCCCTCTCCATCGTTGCCACGACAAGCCTCCAATGCCATCCATCCTGTTCCCTCTTCCTCCTTGTCCCCACCGGTTTTTTGTTCTCCGAGCACGGCAGAGCACTGTCGTGATGCTCACTCCACTCCTCGCACCTCAGTGGCCCTGGGAGCAGTACAGATTGACAAACCGTGTCGATCCTCCCTGCTGTATCATGCATCCGTAGAACCTGTGCAACACTTCTATCCGTGCATTGCCGTCAAGGACCGTTCCAGAGCTCTCTCAACCCCATCTGAGCAACTCTCCAGCTCCAAAATCTACCTACATGTGTATAAATACCAGGTCATCCGTCTCAGTTGGCCGACGTCGATCTCGAACCAGACACAAACGTTCCTCGGTCCCATACATACATACATACATACATACATACATACGAATACAGCTGATCTCGTCCACGCGTCGGAAACAGGCCAAGCCCGTCTCCGCTTCAATTCGGAATGGGGCTCGTCGTGTCCCTACTCGTTTTTTTGGCTCTTGCCCGTCTCGCCCAAGCCGATGACTTCTCTGCTCAGGTCGCGAGGAACTTTACCCGGATGCTCGAGGCCAGAGCGTACTTGAACTGGAACGAACCGCCGTACACGGAAGAGAGATGGCACTACGGGTCGTGCAGCTGGTTTCCGTACAGCCCCGTTGTGCGAGACATCCGTCGACAGCTGATACGGTACTCATCGGAGCCGATCCGGGTCCGTTACGATGCCATCTCGCAGAGACGCGTCCTCAATCTCAAGCGTGAGCCCATGGCCATCAGACAGGAAGACTCCAAATGGCTTATACAGGGCGTTTCCAAGACGTGGCACGCCGGAGCAACACTCAACATGGGCAAGGTGACCATCTCAGGCGGAAACGCGCACACCAACTTCGATCAGAGCATGCAGGTGACGGGCAGGAACCTCGAAGAGTTGTGTCCGGGCGGACACGCTTGTCACTTTGAAGACTGGGTTTACTATGTCGAGTGGACCGGACGCTGTCGAACGCAGGTGATGAACAAGAAGGGAGACATATGTCTCGAAAGGGCTGCCCGTATCTTTGAAAGACGGCGCAGCTTCTGCAGGGGCGGAAACGGCTTCCATCTCTGCAAATCCCGACTCAAATGCAGCCTCCGCCTCCCCATCCGCGACGCAAGCGGCTCTCCACTGAGCACAACCGTCTTCATAAGAGAGAGTCACGTCACGCCGCCTCTAGCCGTAGCCGTCGACGGACCGTGCATCTTCCGGCTCGACGACAAGCGGTGGTACGACTCCGACGCTGATACCTTTTGGACAAAGTACGATGTCGATGCCGACGGCGAGCAGCGGTGGCTTCAGAGGGGCGAGTTTGAGCCCGTGCCCAGGGTATCGGAGACGCTGCTGGGAGAGTGTCGGCTTCCGGGGGATGAGTTGGGGAAGAGGGGGTTGAAGGAGGTTGAGGGGGGTTTCGGACGGTTGACGTCAAGGTTGTCGGGGGGTTTGGGTCTTTGGATGGGAGTTATGAGTATTGAGCTTTCCTCTTGTAAGAAGCTGAAGTGTGTAAGTGTGTATTGTATTCGTACACTTGGCGTATGCAGTTGAGACGAGGTAATTGTCCTTGTGCCGGAAGAGTACATGTGTAAGTCTGTGCTTCTTACATGTAGTTGTTCTTTCTTCCATGCAACTCCTGGGTTTGCTACATCACATGTGCAACTCAGCTCACCAGATCTCGACCCTTTCTTCGACCTTTATTCTCTCCAATCGTTCTTGAGCTACTGCATAGCACGTTCCATGCACTCTCTTACTCTTTCCATCGGCCATCTGTCCCACGACTTACCCCAAGCCTGAACTCTGACCCCTTTTCAAACCAATCTGTTCCTCCTGCACTTTTTCGTCTTCTCTTTGCAATCTTGGATCGCTTCATTTCTTCCAACCTTCTCATTGGTATCCATGTCCCTTCCGTTTTTCCGCCATCTACCTCCCCCTTCTTCTTCCATCTCCATTCTGTACTCTTCTTACAGCCTTCGTTCTACAGACTCCAGCTCCTCTCTTCTCACTCTTCACTCCTTCAACTGTCCAAACCCTCTATCCTTCCGACGGAGACCCAAGCCGCCGACGGAGGCCCCGAGCATCAAAACAGCCAAGTAAATGATGAGCCCACGCCACTTACCACCGCCATAACTAGGCTGCGGACCGGTGCTCTCGCCGGACGCCACGACGGCGGCTCCCAGATATCCCGACACGATGCAGGCCAGGCCTCGAGTGGCCATGAGAGCGCCGGAGACGAAAAGCTGCTCCTTGAGCTTAGAGGCGTCGTCGACGACCGCCGCCGCCATGTGGCTTCTCAGAACGATGAAGCTGAAGGAGAAGGCTCCAAAGAGGATCGCTTGGATAACCATGGTCCAGTATACGCGTCCGAAACCCCAGATGATGATGATGGAGAAGCCGCTGACCAGAGTGCTGAGCAGGAGCGGCACCAGGGGTCCGATAGAGTCACTGTCACCGGGTTAGCTCTGCGTCCTGGCTCAACATTCGAAGTCGAGATGAATATAAAGCACTCACGTCAAGAGCCCTAAAAGAGGCTGCCCAATCACGCCAGACAAGCTCATGGTAGTGATGAGAAGCGCCCCCTTACGAGCCGGGATCCCGAAATCAGAAGCGTAACTCGGCAAATACGCCGACGGCAGAAAGTTGCTCAAGCCCTGAAACATCATGGACAAGGCGAAGAGAAGAAACAGAGGCTTCCTCAAAGACTTCAGCCGAACTTTGCAGGCGTCTTCCTCGTAATCGAGCTTGGCTCTCCGCGGATGCACGCAGAACATGCAGATGGATATGAGGATGCCGGATGTGAGGCTCCAGAGTAGTAGAGTCAGGCGCGGGCCGTAGCGGTTGAGGAAGAAGGAGAAGATGGGCGATAAGGCGGCGGCGGAGATGTTGTTGGAGCCGAAGCTATGGGTTGTTTAGTTTCGGTGGTTTCAAGGATACGTCAATGTATCATGTATGTAGCTGGACACTCACAATATGCCGTTGGCGAGACCTCTTCGGCTAACGAACCATTCGTCGACGAAGCTGACGGATGGGGCAAAGAGAAGACCGCCTCCAATTCCGTAGAGCAGGCCCTGAGTGATGATGATTTGCAACGGCTGGGTTTTTCCCGTCAGACGAGAGCGTACAAAGAGGAACGGATACGCAGATCAAACACACCGTTTTGGAAAAGGCGGCAGCCAGAGAGGAGACGACGACAACAACAGCGCCCAGCCACATGAGAACCTTGCGGTGATGCGGACGGGGGCTGAGATAATGCAGCAGGAAGGGAGCCATGAGTTGGATAGTTCCCTTGCTTTCGGTGAGTACATGTCGTTTATCGTTTGAAAGGGGGTTGAAAGGGGGTTGAGGAGACGGACGACGAGGGTGGTGCTGGTTGAAGCAACGAGTTGATTCCCGGCTGTGACGCCGTGATGGAAGTAATAATCGCGAAAGACACCGCAGGCGCTTCCGAAGCCTGTATCAAGTTAGGATTAGGATCGGTAACACCGGGGAAGAAAGGCCGAGGAGACGAACCCCACGAGATCATTCGGATGCATGAGACTGCGGCGAGAACCTGCCAAGCATGACGAGGCTTATCTCTCTCAACGACGGTGGTGATTTCGGACCCGGTGGTAGAAGAAGCGAGATGCCTCTCTACATCAACCCCGTCTTGAACATGCATAGTATTGAAGGGAGCGGGATGATTCGCCGTGGTGAATGAAGGAGGAATGAATGGAAACGACGATGTTGGCTCGGTTTGCAGGATGGAGATGGACGGTGGAAAGAGATGCTGTTAGGTGGTGGCGCTGATATACTGCTGGGAATCTGGTTGAGTTTCATGATGCTTGTGTTTCGTCCGAGTTTGCTGTGTTGTGGCGTTTCGAAGGGGCTAAATCGTATAAGATTTCACGATGCTTTCACTACATTCATGCTCGATGATTACATGAAAACAGCTCCTTGTCAACTCGTTGACGTCAGGCAACATCAACAACAGAGTTCCTCTCAACATACGAATACGTGTAACCGTGAGCCATCCATCCCCCATATTCGTACACGGTGTCAACGGAAAGCCGTATGCAAGGTGGCTTACAGGGCTGGCTGCAGGTGATTCATCGACATACACACATACATATTCGTATATATACACATATATGGTGTATGTATATGTAGCTGACCCAACCGGCCTCGAGATCCGGGCGGCATCTTCGGACCCCAATCTATTTCCGCCGGGCTTACGATGGAACGGAGGCTCAGTCGGGCCTTGTATTCGTATAGCGTCAGCCTCTCCCAGCGAAGCCCCCGTCAGCGTACCACGGATATCACCAGAGCCGGTCTGACCGTGTTGTCCATTCCGTCCCTTCTGTGCAGCGAGACATGCACGTTATACGCAACACAAGCCGTGTCCCTCCTCAACAGCCCTGTCTCGGTCCTCGACCCGTCACCCTCGCTGCGGTAGATGGTGTAGCCTTTCCCCACGCAGCACCGTCCAGCCCCCAAGACACCCGAGGCTTCTCTTGATAAAGACGCTGTGTCACGGGGAACGGGTTTCCGTCTCGGTGTCCATCGCCGTTGCGGATTCCCCCCCCTTCCAAGCTAAGCCTTGGGGCTTAAAGGGGCTGCAATTGACGGCTGGATGACCCTGCAGATGATGAGAAAATGGGAGGGCCCCCCTTGTAACATGGCGGGCGGCTTAGATACATAAGAGGAGGGTGGTATCCCATCCAGTCGTTGTCCTGTCTGTCTCTCGCTCATCTCTTGTTGTCGTCTTCGTCTCTCTCTCTCTCTCGCAGCTTCACAGTTGACAACTCAGCACCATCCGACTAGACAACATGGCAACCCTCACAGCTCAGACGACGCTCGTACCAGAAACAAGCTCCAGCTCGCTCATAGGCGCCTCTCCGCCACCCGGGCAGAAGCCCCCGATCAAGAGACTGGTCCTCTTCTTCGACGGCACGGGCAACAGCTTCAGCGGCTCCAACGCGGATACAAACGTCATCAAGATGCTCAACAAGCTGGCACGCAGCGACTCGAATCAGCTGCACTACTACCAGAGTTCGTACATGATTGCTCTGATTGTCCATCTTGTTCGAAGAGAGAGTTTACTTTCTTACCTGTACGTCTTTAGCTGGCATCGGCACCTACGATGTGAGAAACGAGGGTTCCGTCGATAACAACTGGCTCGTTCAGAGATGGAGCTCGCTTCTGCAGACGATGGATCAGGGCTTTGGCACCACCTTTGCCTCTCACCTCATGGCCGGCTACCGCTTCCTGATGCGTTACTACAACGCCGTACGTGACCATGTCTTCACCATGTGGTCTAATCCCGTCTCGACTGACCACGTCTTCCAGGGCGACAAGATCTACATGTTCGGCTTCAGTCGCGGCGCCTTTATAGCCCGCTTCCTCGCCCGGATGCTCAACACCGTCGGCCTCCTCTGCAAAGGCAACGAAGAGATGGTCAGGTTCGCTTACACGCTCTACCGCCGCCACCTCCAAGACGAAACCCGAACCATCAGCGATGAAGTCGAAGCCTTCAGCCGCACCTTTTGCCGCCGCGAGACGATACCCGGTGGCAGAGCCGGGACCGAGACCAACGTCCGTGTCTTCTTCCTCGGTATCTGGGATTGCGTCAACTCTGTTGCCGTGCTTGAACGGAATGCTCCGGCTGCGGCCACGGTCTCGGGAACGGCCCATCACGTCAGACACGCCGTTGCCGTTGATGAGCGTCGTGTCAAGTTCAGGCCTGCTTTGCTTTCACAGGATGTTCGTTGTGCGAACTCGGATGAAGATATACGAGAGGTTTGGTTCCCCGGTTGTCATGGTGATGTTGGCGGTGGGTGGCCGGCTGAGATGGCTGCTCCTACTGGGGGACTTGAAGAAGGGGGCGGAAGGTGGCAGAAGCTTCGATCTCTGTTTCGAACGAGGAAACCTGTCAAGAGCTCGGCTCATGCTCGTGAGGATAAGTTTCAGATGAGTGACGTGCCGCTTGCCTGGATGATGAGCGAGATCGAGGCCGTTGGCGAAATGGTTCCCGAGGCAGCCTTACGGTTCGGTCCGAGTGCCTGTGGATTCCATCGTCGGTATAAGGAACGGAGGGAGCAGACGAGGACGAGCGTGCTTCACGACTCGCTTCGGTTCGGTCACGGAACTGGCTTCTTCCGCGTCTTGCTATGGCGCTTCCTCGGTAAAGAGTCACGGCGTCCTACCATGTCGAATCAGACTAACACGAAACTCTAGAATATATGCCCTTCATCTCTCGCAGGGAACTCATTCGGGATAAATGGGTCAATAAGCGGTTCCGTCCTAACTGGGGGAGTGCCCGTGACATTCCTCTGGACGCCGTCATGCACGAATCCCTCGTCGAGCGTCTACAGATGAATCGCCACTATCACCCGCTGAACAACCACGGTGATGATCTCGATCCCTGTCTCAAGTTTGATGGACGGGCTACCGAGTTTAAGCTGGAGCGAAGCGATCGTCCCGAGCACAAGACGTATGTCTTTGCCAAGTTGTTGAACGGGACGAACGGGACGAACGGGACGAATGGTGTCAATGGATCCAATGGCGTGAATACTAATGGTACTAATGGTCACGGTATGATGGCCTAGATGTTTGAACACGGTTCATCTTTCCAGGTGGTGTCGTTTTGTCGTTGGCGGGAGTTTTGAAAGGGATCGGGAACGTGTATTGGAACTCGCTGTATGGTTTAGGTCAAAGCAGATTGCCAGACGAAGGCGGCTTACTATTGCTCCTGTTATCAAGTCTCGGTTATGAAGAATTGCTTAAACAATGCCTGGCTTCCTTCGAAGAACGGCTCGTCCCTTGATGCTGCCGAGTTACGTGAAAGCCAGGGAAGCTCATCCACGGCCATGACATTTGACTCTCTGCTACTACTGAACATGTGCATGACCGCAGCTGAAAGTGAGTTTCGCAGAGTCCCAGTATCGTCGAGAATATGCCAGATGATGGCAGCCCGAGAATACCTACACACACATGTATGAATCGCTCTTTGCCAGGCCTCCTTACATATATGTATGCCCAAAGTAATGCTGAGAGTCTTGTCAACTTTGTCTCGAGCACGCCCTTGCTTCTCCAAGAATCATGCACCGACGTACAAGAAAGTCAGAGCTGCGCGTTTAACAGATGCCAATGCTGTCCATCTCGATTCCCGCAGCCTCGAGCTTCAGTCTGATTCATAGTCATCGCTCCGTTGTTACCCCGAGGCGGTGAGTTCGGCATTATGCTATAGCTAGAGCGTGGATTACTCGTATATTATATCCGAATTAAAAGCCTCACGAGGATAGGAGGGCGCAGATGAGGAATGGAGATGTAAGCCTACGTGCACCTGTATGCCGCAAACATGTATAAAGACGGCTCTTCTGACCCTAACCCGTACTCACTCAACAGCAAAGACTCCATCTTCATCTTACAGCTCAACTTACAAAGACTTCTCTACAGATTCACAATGCAGTCTTGGACCATCATCTACCTCTTGGCTGCCCTCGCCGGCCCAGCCATGGCCGCTCCCGGAAAAACAGCCTGCCCTTCGGGATCAGCATACGATGAAGCGACGGGCAGATGCTTCGTTTCATTCGAAAAAAAGCCGTAATTGTTCCCCGACGCCTTTTACCGGATTTCGAAGCTAACATTTCATCTCCCTACACGTAGCGAGCCTTCCGATTCTCGTCATCCCTCCTACGGCAAGTGTCCCGATGGCACTCATCGTGATGCTTCGGGGATATGCCGTCGTCTTCTGTGGTAGGCTGATTCGCTGTGGTGAGGAGAGATGAAGGTTGCGGGGAAGGGGGAGAGTCGGTGTCTTTACATTGAAGCATAGAATGAATAGAGCGTAGTGAGGTGATGAGACGTGGCTGTTTGTGACGTTGGTTAGTTGTTTATATGCTAGACGAGTTATAGAGCTCGGAAGATATAGGTTTCCGTTTAAGAGGGGGGTAATAAAGGCGTATACCGTTAAACAGCTATAAGTAGATCCGGTAGGAATTATAGCAGAGTAACTAAATAATAGTAATTATATAGTATAGAGTAGAGAGATATAGAGAGGTACGAAAAGAGTTATAATCTTAATTATTTAATACTATCTAAGGAAGAATTCTAATCCCTTCTTATACCCTAGTTCTTCTATAAGTCTATTCCTAATTATTTCTACTAGGGAAGGCTATCCTAGCTATTATCTTACGCTAGCTAATTACCTTAATCTATAAATATTATAAAAGAGGGCTATCCTAGCTATTACCTTATACTAGTTAATTACTCCTTATACCCTATAGCTACTAATATACCCCCTTAGCTAAGGTACTCTACTTAGCTACTCTTTATATTAAGGATTGTACTAAGATAGTGTTTTAGTTAAATAGATAATTGATAAATGTCTATTTAAAACTAGAGAGGTATCTTTTAGCTAGATCTCTAGGCGACTTATATACTATAGAATCGTCTTCTATCTTAGCGCTTTTAGATAGTAGGTATACTATCTTATATATAGCGTTCCTAGCGCCTAGCTAGCAGTTATACGGTCTAATATATTCCAATACGTATTTACTAATATCTATTAATGCTAATCTATAGTTAAATAATTCTAGGGCGAAGTTAGCGCTACTCCTAGGATATAGCTAGGTAATCCTAGCGTTATTCCTAGGGTCTTTAAGGGTGTTTCTAGGGTACGTAAGACATTACGTACTCGTAAGTACCTAGGCATCGCTTAGGTAACTAGACTAGCTTAGCCCTTAACAGTTATAGTCTTTACTACCCTTCTTCCTACCCCCCTAGGATTAAGAGTAAGATAGCTAGGTTCTAGTCCTTCTATAAGAGTTATTACTATTCTTCTCTTTTTCTTCTTCTTTCTTTATCCTCTTAGCTAGCGATTTTAAGTAGTTTAAATCTATAACTAAGGCTATTTCCCTTTTTACCCCTTATCTCCCCCTCTTTTCTTATAAGAGTAGCTTATAAATTCTTTTTATAATTACTAATATAGTTTAAATACCTTCCTTTATTATCGATATTATTATTATAACTATTACTAAAGGGCTATTTAAAGCTATTACTATTATTTTAAGAAATAGCTCTCCTAACTTTCTTTCCTAGACTATAGCTTCTTCTTAGATAGCTATAGCTAGCCTATAACTAAGTTACTTAACTACTTTTATAACATTTTATAGCTATACTCTAAAAAATAACTAAAGGAGTCTATATCTTTTTACATTTATTATAATTCTCTTTTACTAATTAATTTATTCCCTAGGTTTATACTTAAAAGAGTAAACATTAACTATTAGGGCTATATAATCTATACTTATAATATAGGCTATATAACTCTCTAATAGTACTAATAAGGCTTTAAGGGTTTTAAATTAATACTTTATTTTATCTTACTAATTAAGGGAAGTAGCCTTAGCTTTATTAATTAATTTAGGTATAATAGTTTAAGCCTTTATAAGGAGTAACGAAATATACTTATACTCCTTTCTTTCTAACTTATATAGTTTATTAGTAAACTAATAGTCTACCTTCCCTTATATAGTTAATATAGTAAAGGTAACTAGATTATTATCCTTATATTAGCTAACCCTAAGATAGTTATAAAGAGTAAAAGTAATTAGCTTTCTTAGTTCCTTCTTATAGTTTAAGAAAATTATATTATAGACTAAGGAGTTAATCTTACTTATTACCTCTCTTTTCTATATATCTTAGTCTTTAAAGTTAGTAAGTTTAGCTTATAGTATACTTAATTCTGTTAATATTCTTAAAGATATTCGTATTATTCTAATAATAAAAGAATTATCATTAATTTAATAACTAATTGTCGGTGCAGGCACTAGCACCGGCGATAGGGGTAGAGGAGCTGTTACGTAAGGCAGCTCTAGGATCCCGGGGCTACTCTAGGGTAAGTCCGTAGCTAGCCTGAGGCTAGTCCGTAACTACCCTAGGGCTATCCCTAGGTAGGTCTAGGCTATACGTGCTCTTACGTGTAGCCGCGGACTTTTATATTTCTATACCGATGTAGGTATAGGGCTAGGGGTTTTTAAACCCCTACCCTTACACACATCCTTTTCTTCTTCTTTTTAGAAGAATAACAAGAGATATCATTAAATACACACATAGCTTTACTGTTATCTCGAAGGCCTAGTCTAGGCTTTACCTAACGCCTTCTACACTAATAGTAATTTATTATAAAGAAGTTATAGGTTATTATAATTATTTTAATAGCCTCTTAGACTTATAACTATTAAATAGCTATAAGTAGATCTAGTAGGAACTATAGTAAAGTAACTAAATAATAGTAATTATATAGTATAAAGTAAAGAGATATAGATAGGTATAAAAAGAGTTATAATCTTAATTATCTAATATTATCTAAGGGAGAATTCTAATCCTTTCTTATAGCCTAATTCTTCTATAAGTATATTCCTAATTATTTCTACTAGAGAAGGCTATTCTAGCTATTATCTTACGCTAGCTAATTACCCTAATCTGTAAATATTATAGGGGAGGGCTATCCTAGCGACTACCTCGTACTAGCTAATTACTCTTTATGCCCTATAGCTACTAACAAATACCGTTTAAGAGAGGGTAATAAAGGCCTATACATGTAGACGCCGACTATTAAACTAAAAGGATCTAATACCGTGAGCTGATGCTTGATTCCATCTCAATTTACACCATCAGCCCTCGCTAACATAAACAACACTTCAATTCACAGCAGGCCATCCAATTCCACCACTTGCATTGAACCGGGTCGAGTCTCTTATACCGCTGATGTGACGTTCTCAGATGCGCCACACATACACTTCCATCTCCGGTATACTGTATGACACGTCTCTTGCATCCCACGCCAAGGCGGATATCGTCTGCGCGTCAAGACAATTAAAAAAAAGCCAAGCATACGTCATCTCCAACTGGTCATCGAGCATCTGCCTCAGACGGTGGAATGCCTCGATCGAGCGGCTTCAGATACCCAGCTCGTCACCCCTTGGCAATTTCATCCAAGACAGGCTCACCAACCGCAAAAGCCATCCCCGGACTCATGAATCAAGGTCCCCGTCAGCCAACCGTACAGTAGCGGCGGAGTCGGCATGGATTATTCGGAGGCATGCCCCGGATGGCTGGGGCGAGGCTTGGCTGTGGTCACGGGTTGTCGAAGTGGTTGTGTCTGGTTTCAGGCGCAGATTAATGTTAGTCCTTGTTCAGCTGCTCTTCCTAGAGATGGTCATCTGCTCTTCTTAGAGATGGTCATGATTCTGTTCAGCGTAAAAGTAGTAGAAGCCGGCTCACCATGTCTACTTCCAACTTTGAAGAGAAACTACTCAACTCCCAACCATCACTCAACCCCCCTTCTCACTCATCTACTCCCTCTCCCCTCCCCATACAGCCTCACCCCAACCCTCCCCGCCTCTCCGCCTCCCCACGGCACCACCGGCACGGATCCCCCTCCCGAAACCCAACTCCCTGTCCTCTCACAGTCCGCCTTTCCGACTCCCAGCCTCAATTTCCCCCCCCGATTATCAAGCATAGAAAGCTCCCCGATATCATCTCGGTAGAACGCGTATCTCTCCCCAGCGGCGTCGAGACGGCAGAGTTTACGTCGGAACCTAGGAGCGTGACACAGGTGCGATGCATCCCGCTCGGGTTTCACAGCACTGCTGTCGTTGTATGTAGCTCACGACTTGGCAGTTAACAGCCTATCGTCACAGTCGCAATCAGACGTAAACGAATAACGCATCCATTGCCCCTATCCGGCTACCACCCGTACGAAGACGACTCTTCACCGTCTACCACACACCTCACCACCAGCAAACCCATCGAAAACTAACTGAATAAGACCGCTCCCCATCTTGAAAGAAACGTGTTAAACGTAAAATGCCTGATAGCCCACCACCAAAAACCTCCATATAAACGGTTCCTCCCCCCCCCCAGCGACATCCCGCGGAAAAAAAAAAAAAAAAAAAAATCAGAGGTCGAGAGTCCGCGGGAGCCCGAACTTCGGAATATACGCAGGATCCATTCCGCCGAGCGCACGGACGGGCCAGTCGATAGCCGGCTTCGAATGAAACGCTCACCAACGGCCAGCCAAAACGTCTCATCCGGCGAGGACGGGCTCTGGCTCCCCGGAGGCCTGCGTTTCTTTCTTCATCTAGACTCGTACATACTCGGGTGGTATTGGCGATACTGAGTAGACGCCGTGGCATCTCCGGGGGCCCCGTCTTTCCCGTCTGCCTCTGGGCTCTCTTTGATGGGAGAGCCTGGCTTGACTTGGTCTGTCTGGCCGGCTTGTCATGTCAACCTCGCCCCTTTCAGCACATTCCAACATCAAGATAGCAACTCCCGAGTCCCCAACAGGCAAAGAGTCCATCTATATTCGCTCTCGTTGGCTCCTTTCCTCACCTTCTCTCTTCATCTGTTTCTCTGCCCAGGTTTCCAAATCGCAAAAGTCAGTTTTCCTCTTCCCCCCCCCCCCAAAGGTCCAAGCACAGCCGATAAATACAAACAGACAGAACAGATAACTCTACATGCAAACACCAAACGAGGAGGGCGGATTCGGTGTGAAACCCGCGCGGTTATGCAGCAGCGGGCAGCACCTCCAAGTCCCCCATCTGACAGTGACGGTTTGAGAGGCCACGAATCATGTCTCGACGAGGAAAGGCGGCCTTCTTCTTTATTAGGAGCCTCGTTCCCTCGTGCTTCTTCATGCTCGCAGCTGCCGTCGTCGTCTTCGTCCCTCGACCATCTTTGCTTGAACAACGTCCGTCCGAGGATCCCCATGGCCATGAGCGTGAATCCGGCTGGGTCCGGGCCTCCGCCTGGGACGGTTGAACTGCTGGCGGGTGCGTTGTTTGCCGAGTTGGCGCCGTTCGAGCTGATGGGTTTGTCTCTTCAGCGCATGGAGGCACCGGCGAGGATGGAAGCATCGTCCTCAACCCTACGCCTTCGGATGACCCGGAGGATCCTCTGGTTCGTCATTTTTTTTATTTTTTTTTTATTTTTTTATTTTTTTTTTCAATCTGACTTGTAATTGTTGTTGCTCTTCAACTCACACACAAGTGTATAGAGATGGCCCATGTGGCGCAAGTGTCTCAACTATACCATCATCATCGCCTTGTCGACAGCCAACTTCACCGCGTAAGTCGGCTCAGTACAAATAACCAACATGTCGCTGACAATAGCATAAAGCCTCTCAACTCAGCCTCTCTTCTGGGTCGACATGGCCAAGGACATGACCAAGACAACTCTCGAGGATCTAGCCAACGCTCAGGCCGCCCAACTCGTCGGCCTCGCCGTTGGCTGCATCATCTTCATGCCCCTGGCCACCAAGTACGGGCTTCGATCGAACTACATCATCATGAACATGTTCGCCTGTGCTGCGTCCTGGTGGTCTGCTTACATGAATACCGTCCCCGAGCTGTACGGTTCGAATTTCCTCTTCGGCATCGCCGGCTCCATCAATCAGACCACCATTGCCATGACTGTTCGTTGCTGCTGTTCCTTTCTTCTTTAACCAAACCAACAAGATGATTCTCCTCGACTGACAACTCTTAGATCAACGACATCTGGTTCGTTCATCAACGAGGCACCGCCAATGGCATGTTCTTTCTCGGCACCACGGTTGGCGCCTTTCTCGTCCCCATTGCCGCCGGCCTCCAGAGCATCAGAGACGGCTGGCGTCTCTCTTACGCATCGCTGGCGATAGCCCTTACCGTTCTTCTAGTCATAACCATAATAGCCCTCGAGGAAACCAAGTTCATCCGTCCGCTGCAGACTGAAATGACCATACAAGACAAAGACGCCATGTTCAAACTCGAATCGTTCGAATCCGAGCTCGCCCGGGGACCCTCAAACGAGAAGCTACACATACCCAGAAATAAAAGGGGCTGTTTCGTCTTCGGCTTCCTCCGCCGAGCCAAACTCCAGTTCATCACCAAGTCGGACGAGTCCATCTGGAAGGTCCTCTACTCGCCCCTCAAGTCCTGGTGGTTCCCGCATGTCCTCTTCGCCTCCATAGAGCTGGGGTCGAGCATCTGCTGGCTCGTCACCATGGGATCCATGAGCTCCATTCTCTTCTCGGCTCCGCCCTACAACTTTGACGCCGCTGGTCTGGGATACATGACTCTCGGCCCTTTTGTCGGCGCTGTTCTCGGCTCTATATACGGCGGCTATCTGACGGACAAGGCCATCATCTGGCTGTCCAAGCGGAACAAGGGCTGGTTCGAGCCTGAGATGCGTCTCTGGTTGTATCCTCTGCCGGCTCTGACCATGGCCGGAGGCTTGATTCTCTTCGGCATCTCGGCCGCAAGGGTGAGAGTTCTTGCTTCAGCCATTCTTCTCTCCTTTAATGCTGGTAATCTCATGAATATCCAGGGCATGCATTTCATCGTTCCCAGCGTCGGAGGAGCCCTCTTCGGCTTCAGCTTCGGCGCCATCTCCGACATCGCCACTGGCATCGTCATCGACTCCTTCCCAGACGTCCGTCTCAAAACCCCATTCACAACATCCATCGTCCGCTGAAGAAATCTAACGACCCAGCAGATCGTCCCCCAAACTTTCGTCGTCCTGACCTTCCTCCGCAACGTCATCAGCATGGCCAGCCCCTTTTCCGTCGTGCCCTGGTTTGATTCCATGGGCGCCAGCAACATGTTCATCATGTCTGGCTGTCTCAGTCTCGCCATCAACCTGCTCGCTCTGCCAATGGGCATCTGGGGCAAGAAGAGCAGGGCTGCGGTAGCTGGTCGCTACTATCACTTGACCGCTACGGTGGCATGAGGAGGTTAGAGGGGAGAATGATAGTCGCCATGTGATCATCGTCATCTTCTTCCCGGCTGGTTTCCGTGAAGACTTTGCGAAGACATGACCGTTCGTTAACGAAACTAAACGTTCAATGGCTTATGAGCATACATACCATGTATCTTCAGTAAATGTACATAATATCGTTTATTTACAACTGTAGAGCCCTGTTCCGCTTCGTCTCCTCTATGCATCTGATGCTATCCTTGTCAACCGACTCATGCCCCTGGGCCCTATCCATCCTCCAAGCGTCATGGCAGGGGGCACACAGCCACATCCTCGAATTCAATCGTCTTTAACTCCGTTACAAAACCGTAACACGTTTCTGGAACTTCAATTGTGGCCTGATCTCTACCTACATGTATGTGTATCCCTCCTCTGTATTCGTACATGTCACCCCCCCCCTTATTTGTATCGAAGCCTCCCGATTCCATCCAGTCATATGTATGCTGTAAATCATGTATGAACCCGCTGCTATTCATCGTCAGTAGCATCGCAGCATCTCGGCAATCTGCTCTCCCGTGATATCTATCGAGTCGTCAGCAACCAACAGTATCCTCTCATCTCTCTGACTACTCACTTCCACACTTCTTCAAACACCTGTTGATAGCGTCGGGCGCCCCCGTGACGAAGAAGCACGCATCGTTGGTGTCGGCTGTCATCTGAGCCATCTCATTGATGCAGTGGAAAGGGCACATGAGATCGCATTTACGATGGTGCTCGTGAGATGCATCTGCGAGGACGAGGCCGGAGATGGCGGCGGTAATCAAGAATGAGAGACGCATGGTTAGGGAGGAGGATGGATGGTCAAGTTAATCAACAGTAGCGCTCTTCTCTTCTCTTTATAGTGAGATTCTACCATCTAAACTCCCTGCTTCGTTCCAACTCGCTTAATGTCTCGCTTTAGTGCGAAGACGGCCCGTATCGTGAGTGGCCATCAACAATAAATCACCGTGGTAGCTCCATCTACCCTCATTGAGAGTCAACCACATCATCAGCAAGTAAACAGTCTTCAGCTCATCCAGCGTCCCCTTTCATTCCGGTCCAGCTCAACCCCCTTAAACATACCCAGTAACTTATACCAAAGCCGCTAACATGACAACCCTCAAAGAAAAGCATCCAAACCAAGTCCCGGTTACCACAACCCTTGCCAGACCCAAATCTCAGTAACAAACCCCTATCCATTCCAACCACCACCACCCCAACTCCCGGTAGCACCAAGATTCAAAAACCCGGCACATTCAAAACCCCAACCAATAACCACCGTCCAAGTATCGGGTGTAACTCTAGAACCAGCGTGGCGAAGCAACACGCACGAGGCCATCGGCGTACCACCCTTCTTCTCAGCCAACCCTCAAGAATGACATCAACAAGCATAGCAAACAATCTACGCCGGCTCCCGACTCTTCCGTCTCGGCTGAACGCCCGCTTCCGGTTGTTCTCGTTTCAGCTGCGCTGGGGGGGGAGAAGGATTGGTGATATCTTCACCATATTTACCTCTGGTGTTGGGGTTGGGGGTTTCGCCGAGGTGGAGTCGGAGCCCGGGGCCGGGGCCGGACCGGATCGGCGCCGAAGAGACGGCATCTGCTCGCCGGGCCGGAAACTAACATCGACCCGATACGGCTTCACATCCAGTTAACCATGGCCCGTAACGAAGAATTCACAGCCCCATCAGTTCGTGATTCGCAACCACCATGAACCACAGACTACGACGAAACCCCCGCGTCACAACAGCCTCATCACCATCCCCTTTCTATTCATAGACGCGGTTACGCGGCAGCGGCCCGCGTCTGATCCACGACGTCGTCTCCCCATCACACAGCATCAGTCCACTCACCATGACTCCCATCAGTGTCAAGTCGATGCAGCTTCGTGACCCCGTCAGCAGGCAAGCAGCCGCTCCTTCTCGTCCCCCGTCTGGAGTCGGTATAAGAAGCAGCTCGCCTTCCCTCCTTCTCTCCTTCTCTGCTAGACCATCTTGCCGAACGATTCGCGTCTTCCAGAGCCACGACCGGAGCCGAGATTGACAGACGGATAAAGAATTTATCACGAGAATATATAATGGCGTCCAGATATCTGCCCGAGTGCCAGTTCGGGATCGAACTCGAATTCGTCTCGCCCCCCATGGCTGAAATCATCATGCTCAAGCACGAAACCAAGATCCCTCGCGAGTTGGTCACTCGAGACCTCAGGAGGGAGGGTTGCTTCTACAACCTGGCCCTGCTGCTGCAAAGCAACGGTCTCCCCTCAGCCATGGAAATCATCTTGACGGAAAGCGAATGCGGAGAAGATCCCTACCGAAACGACGCCCCCCAAGGATCCCTCGTCAAGAAAGACGTCCGAATCATGGATCCAAGCGACATCCCCCACGACATCTCCAAGGACCTACGCTTCCACTTCTGGATGTTCAAGCCCGAGTGCGACCTCACAAACCAAGCCATGTACTCCTTCTGGAGCGAGACAGAGCTCAACACACCCATCCTTCACGAATCCGAGGCAAAGTCCGGCTTCCCACGCATCAACAAGGCTCTCGAGCTCATCGCCCAGGCCCACGATGCCGGTGTTCACGTTAACCAATACTGCGGCCTGCATGTTCAGATCAGCCCAGTAACCGGTCTCACTCCTAGACAGGCGGCAAAGGTCATCACCATCGTCTTCCTGGTCGAACACTGCCTGCTCTTCCACCTGTGTCACCCGACTCGTCGCACACGGCACGAGACCATCATGCAGTCCCAGTTCGCCTCCATCAAGAGGGGCTTCACACCGTCTAGGAACGAGATCCTCGACATCGAGTTGCGAGACTGGATGCCCATGTCTTTGCTCGCCATTCACGGGGACCGGCTGAGGAAAGTCTGGGACTCGGCCAACGAGGTGGCCGATGTCAGTCACTGCCTGTTTTTCCCCGAGAACAAGATTGTCAATCACACGGAGCGATGCGCCCTCAATATCAACGGACACCATTACAACGACACTTGGACCTACACGCTCGAGTTCCGTCACGCGCAGTCCAGCTTCAACAAGGAATTCGTCGCAAACTGGACCACGCTGCTACTCGCCATAGCAAAGATCGGCCACCTGCCAGCGTCCGAGTTCAAGGTCATCGTCGAGCGGCTATGGTCCGTCGTCAAGGTCGACCCCCAGCCGAGAGATGGCTGGCGCAGGCTGCTGCGTATCCTCGGCCACGGCGTGCCCCAGTGTGAGGGCCTCAGGTTGAACGAGGCGTACTGGGACCGTCGATTGCGTGACTACGAGACGAAGAGTTACCCGGATGTTTTTGAAGGCAGAGCGGTTCTGCGTTGATCACGGCATCGATGCCTTCCGTTTCTTCCTGGATTCATGAATGATGCCCTCGTAGTGAGAGGAAAGACAACTAGATAGTATGTTATAGGCCGGAATCAACCCCAGGTCTCATCAAGGAGTATCTGACTTGAGCCGTGATTTTTATCAACGACAAACGCCGGTCGTCGCTCATCAGTAAGCGGACCCAGACACCAAACACCAGTAAGCTTATGCAATCCAGCAGCACAGACTGAGATCCAAAACAGTGAAACTACTAATGTGTGACTCGGGCACGCACCCCGCCACTTCCATGTCCAGGAATGGTGTCATCATCCCAGTACTGGTAGTCTCAGAGGAGGTAGCGATAGTCGGGAGACTTGTCACCCAGAGTCGTCTTTTCCTCATCGGCCAGCTCGACGGCTTCACTTGCCGCCAATCTTGATCTTTGGCGGTTGTCTTTGAGACACGACAGGGCGTACAGACCGCAAGCGACGATGCTCATGACAGCAAAGGCCAGTGCGATGCTGAGGCCGGGAATAAACCTGGGTCCGTCCTTTCTCTGAAAGATGAAGACGGCGATGATGCCGCCCAGGTTTCCAAAGCCGACCTGCCAGGCGCTGCCGACGGCACGACGATGGTGGCCGCCGAGGTTCATGTTGAACCAGCAGACGATGATGGGCATGGCGGTGTAAGCGCCGGCGGCGAAGAGGAAGAGGGCAGCGTACTGCAGATCGCGATGGTGACTGACGCCGACGAGGATGCCGAAGCCCGTGATACAGACGAGGATCGAGACCAGGGCGAAGACGAAGCGGTGCCGCATCCGGTCCGAGAGATAGGCGACCACCATGGCCGTGACAAAGGCGGCGGCCCAGGGCGGAACGCTATGCAGCTGCGTCTGAACGGGGCTGTAGCCGTATCCTGAGATGATGAAGGGCGAGAAATAGGCGTAGCCGTAGGCGGGCACGATGAGTCCCAGATACATGAAGCCGCCCAAGATGACCTTTGGGTCCGACAGGACGGCAGCGACGTTTCCAAGGGTGACAGGGCGTTCGACAGCCGAGCGACCCTGGTCGAGACGGAGGCGAGCGGCGACAAACTTCTTTTCGTCCGTCGTCAACCACTTGGAGTCCTCGGGGAAGTCGGGCAGCAGGAAGAAGAAGAAGAAGCTGAAGAAGACGGTGATGGCGCCCTCGATCAGGAAGATCCAGCGCCAACCGCTGAAACCGCGCAGACCGGCCATCTGACCGAGAGCAGCAGCCAGCAGACCTCCAAAGGCGCCGGCGAGAGTGGTGCTGCCGAAGAAGAAAGAGTAGCGCTTCTGAGCCTCGTGACGACGGTACCACATGCCGATGAGGTAAAAGGCGCCCGGGAACATGCCCGTCTCAAAGAGGCCGAGGAAGAAGCGGCAGGCGAGTAGACCGCCGTAGCTGCGAACCAGGCCCTGCATCATGGTGGTGAAGCCAAAGAGAAACATGTTGAGGGCGAGCCAAACGTGGGGGCGGAAGCGTTTCAGCAGCATATTGGAGGGTATCTCGAAGAGGCAATAGGGGACGAAGAAGATGACGAGAACCGTGTTGAACTTGGTGCTGGTTGCGCCGAGATGGAGATCCTTGGAGAGACCGAAGAGGTCGGCGTTGGAGATGTTGACGCGGTCTATAAGCCTGAGAATCAAAACGGGTGATTCTCTGGAGAAGACGAGAGAGAGGCTCACCGAGAAAGGCCAGGAGATACATGATGCACAGAAAAGGCATGACGTGCATGTCGATACGGGCCAGCAACTTGCGCTCCGTCGTGTGAGGAGGACACTCGGCCGTCTGCTGCCATTGGGCTTGGTGGCTCTCGGTAGAGTTCTTGTGCTCGAGGTCACCGCCTCCGCCGCCGCCGCCGCCGCCGCCGTCAGAAGAGGCCATCTCGACTGCCATGGTGAATCTCTTGTTGGGCGGGGAGTGGGAAGGCTGACGAGGAATGGCGGTAGCTAAAGAAGCGCTAACCACCTCTAATAGCCGTTGGCCTCGCTTGTGACAAGTAGGGTAAGCTGAGGGCAACGTGGCGCCTTATAGCCGGGTCGCCATTGTCCGAAGCTCTGGGAAGTCCTGCCACACTCCTTGATCGGCGTCGGTTCGCTGACCCTGGCATCGCTATCTCCATTGAGTCTTTTTCCCGCGCCGAGACGACAATGTAGGTAGATGGAGATGGGAAGCTTGAACGGCGGCGTGAGCACGGGGGAGTGATGCTGTTAGTGACGATGCCTTCCACTGCCGAGGAAGACCGAGACGGCATGGATGGAAAAGCTGCGTCTCTGTCTCGTGCATGCTTTGACGATGGAATTGCGCCGCCATCATCATCGAGGTCAGACGAGCATATGGCGTTTTCTCCATGCCTTAGCGTGGGAGACTTGGATGACTAGACTGGACGTCATGCGCCTTCTCCGAAACTACTTCAAAATCCTCCACTCTCAAGCCCAAATCCAAGGTATCTCTCTTATCTCAGCTTCGTATCTTCCTCAATCAGCAAAGTCCCCTCTGATACACACCCTGAGCTCTCACCCTCACTCTCTCTGCTCCCGCCTTCCTCCTTCCTCTTCCTCGGAAAGGCCAGCACAGTGTTATCGTCACGTATCCCTACGGCCCCCTTTGTCACTACAACTCACTTCTGCCAACCCAAACATCAGTCCCCAGGCAACACTCTCTCCTCAATCTCTTCAGCCGTCTCTTCAACCCCTCTCACACCATTCCTCTCTCGCAAACCATTGACTTTCCCTCCCCCCCCCGTCCGAATTCACTGCTCCAGCCGCGGCCCCCGGACCCTCCGCCCCACTTCTTCCCGCTGCCAAGCCCGGAGAACAAAGGACGACAATTCATCGAGGGACTGAACAAAGGATGAAGGCGCGATGAACGGCAACGCCAACTGGAGATTCACTTCTGAACAGCTCTTTACCGTTTGTATGCTCAAACGCAAATTCTTCAGCGGCATGGGGTTGAACGAGTTTATAACTGCCCGTCCACTCGCACCAAGGCTGGTTCGTTCTTCTTCAACCGGCCTCGACTCTCAACCATTGGCACATCGTTTCACTCATCTTTCCTCTCAATCTACTTTCTTCATCCGTCTTTGAGCTACTCTCATGGAAAATGAAAATACCAAATCCTCATTCCCCCCATTCGACACCTCCTGGCCTGCCATGACGGCCCAACTTCAGCCGCCTCCATTCATTTCGCACGCTCTAATGGATGGACAAGTGCCAGACCAATCTCTGCTCATTGGGGCCCACCAAGCCGAGCCCGGACCGTTCACTCCAAACTGGGCAGATGAATTGGCTTCATTCGATCCAGACTATTTGGACGACTTGGAACCATTGGCGCCAGTCCGGCCTGACAACTTGGAACTCTTTCAGCCAAATTTATTCGTTCCTCAGCCAAACTCGTCCACTGCCTGTACCGGCTTCGACATGTCGACTATTGACCCGGCTCCACTGAGTGGTTGTTTTCCCGCCGATACTTGGGATCCCACTCAGGGAAACTCGCCGGCCTTGCCATTCGGCCACGGCACCCTCCCCGTCAATAATTCAGGACTCGATGGCTTTCCGGACCTCAACGGCAACGCCTTCCGCCCGTCCAGCTCCCCGTCTTCGTCGAAAACCACCTCGCCCGGCCGGAATCGAGAGGAGGAACTCAGAAGGCAGGTCCGTGAGTTCAGCTCAACCGATAAAACCAAACTTCACAAGCTGCGCCTCCATCAAGAGAGCCAAGATCCGTATGAGACGATCCTCACGGCTCAAGCCAACGTGGTCCCAACCAGGCAGTTCCCAGGCCTCTTCCTCAACGCCGACGCGGCCAACCAGGCCCGAAGCAGCCTGCAAACCCTTATGCGTCTGCCCAACAAGGAATGCACCACGCCCGCCGACGATCCGACCTTCCCAGTCACCGACGCAGACATGGTGGCCGTCGTCGCCTCCGTCTTCGACGCCATCTGCGACTGGTCGTACTTGCTCGAGTGGAAGAGTGTTCTCTGTCGCAACGCCAGGGTTCGCATCACCGACGAGCTGGTAGCCAGACGCAGCGGGCCCGGAGTGGGTCATACCGACGCCGAGAATATTCGTCCGACCAGCCCGGAGCTCGCCGACATGTTGCCGCCTCTTGAAGTGCAGCAGAAGAAGGTCCTGGGTCAAGTTCCGAGTGATCTGGCCATTGAGTGTATCTCATGGGCCATCGTGGTGAGTCTTGGCTCCGCGGAGGCTGAAGCGACACGCAAAGACTGATGGGCTCTGCAGCAAGCGGCCATCAAGTCTCAACAGGGAGATACGCAGATACCATTCTGGTGCGATCAGGACGGATACTAGGAGTCATTCCGTTCCTTTAGCGCTCGTATGGAAGCCATCTGCTTTGCCCTGAGGGTGAGTGCAGACACTCCGCGAGCATAACCAACTGGGATGCTGACTCTATTTTCTACAGCTCTCGAAACAACTCGTCAAGTCTCTCCTCACCGCCGGCGATGGATGGATCTTGCGCATTGTCAATTGCCCCAAGAAGGAATTTCACGTAAGTCTATCTACCCATCTCATACTTATTTCTCTGCTTCCTTGTTTCTCTTTCCCGCCTGTCTCTGCAACGCGGCCCGTAGTCTATCCTGGCTCGGAAGCTGACTTGCAACAGTTCAAGGGGAAGAATAGGCAGCGCAACGCCAAGAGAATGCGATGATGGGCTATGGCGACGGTACTGGTGGAGTGATGGTAGCTCTTTGAAGCTTGGCCCCGAGATGCTCTCGAACGCAGCGGCCCGACCTGCTTCTTGTCTCCTTTTGTTGCTGTTTTCCTTGGTTCTTCTTGTTTTCAGTCATGTGTCCTATCTGCTGGGATAGACGACATTGTGTTGTCGACCTTTCTTCTCAATTGAGAGGCTCGCCACGCCACTCGCTGTCTCGTCATGTGGGTGAGCTGCCGTCTTTGATTCACTGTCGGTAGATGGCCGGCTTTGCCTCTAGCCCGTTGAATAGGAGAGACAGCATATCAAGCATACATAAAGATCCCTTTGTCTCACATGTAGGGGAGGCAGCGGACAAGCATGGGTGTCCCTGTCTCTCCCGCCTGACCGCGACTGTTATGTCGTTCTCCTGCAGTCTACTGAGAGACAGGCGTTGCCAGATTCGCCGAGCAGGTTGGATTCTTGATCTGGCTCGCTAGTGCCGGCAAGGGGCTGTCATGACGGCCCCGGAGCCATCCGGCTCATCTCCCGCGGTGGATGAAACATGCACAGTGGGTGGGCGAGTCTCGCGGGTTGAAAGATGACGCGAGGCGGGAAACTCATTTCTCGTCAGATTGCTGGCTGGCCTGATCCGCAGAAGCGAGCGGCTTCTTTACGAAGACGGCCCTCTCCCAACCGTCAAGCTTATCGACGACAGTCTCTCGCACCAGCTCGTAGCGGCCAAGCTTGGGTAATAAGACGGCCCATACGAGCCAGTACAGGCCGCCGGCGAAGATGACGCCGAAGCCGACGACGCAGTGGATCCAATAAGGAAGGTGTTGGTAAATGACCTGGTCGTCGTTTTCTGGGGGCACGAAGGGAGCGACGACGAGGTAGATGTTGCTGAGGAGGAAGAAGATGACGATGGGGAGGCTTGCTTTGAGGGGTGGGTTCCATTGCCAGGTGTGTCGGTTGCGGTAGAGATGGATCAGCGCTCCGGCGACGAAGACGTTGATGATGGCCAGGGGGTAAGAGATGAGGCTGCGGTTTGCGTCAGTCTGCGGTGAGGCGGCATCACAGCGGCTTTCCTGGAGCGACTCACTTCAAGACAAAGTTATAGGCGTCGCCCGCTGGAGGAGCGATGACGGTGATGGACGTGACGAGCCAGTGCTGGAAAAGACCGGCCAGTGGAGCGTTGAAAGGGCGATTGCTGGCCCAGAGACGCGAAAAGGGGAGGATGCCCTCGCGGCCGAGCTCCTGTACAAGCCTCCCCTGGGAGAAGATGACGCTCATGACATTGCCTAGCGCAGACAGGGCGACGAAGACGGAGAGGGCGCGCTCAGCGGGTTCGCCAAAGACGTTGCGGAAGAGAGAAGCGGCGACGAGACGTTTGGAGTCAATCATCTCCTCCTTGGAGACGGCTGCAAAGTAAGAGATGTTGGCGAGCATGTAGAGGATGGAGATGGTGCCGATGCCGAGAGGAGCGGCGTACTTGAGCGTGTGAATCGGGTTGCGCGTCTCGCTGAGAGCGTAATTGGCGTTGCTGTAGCCTACGAAGCTCCAGATGACGTTGTAGAGGGCCGAGACGATGCCGTAGGCGCTGGCGGTGGTGCCCTCGAAGATGGGGCCTTTGAAGTTGCTCTTTTCCCGCACGCCGGCGAGGTTGAAGAGCGGGGCGATGATGATGATGATGATGACGCCGATCTTGAGGATTCCTAGCGCGTTCTGTACCCGGATACCCCATTTAAGGGCGGTGCCGTGGATGAGGAATGCGGCGGTCAGACAGCCGAGAGCAATACCCCTCTGATTCCACCTCCCGGGCTCAACCCTAGCCGCGTGAAGGATATACTCGCCAAAGATGACGGAGTTGCCAGCCGCCCAGCCCAGCAGCAGAACGTAGCCGGTGTAGAGGCTCGTGGTGAGGAGGCGCGGACGACGGTAGACGTACTCGAGGTAGTTCTTCTCTCCGCCATTGCGGGGGAGGCCGGTGCCGAGCTCCATGTAGACGGCGGTGCCGGCCAGGGCGATGAGCATGCCTGCCAGCCAGAGGAGAAGGGAGAGGCCGACGCTGCCGGAGAGGGCGAGGATGGTGCCTGGCGTGGCGAAGATGGCGGTTCCGATGGTGCGGTTGAAGATGAGGAGGGAGGCTGAGAAGATGCCTATCCGCCGCTTATTTTCTCGGGCTATTTCCAGACGGCCTAGCGCAGTTAGTTGTGTGCTCATGTCCTTTTTGTGTCGATATCAGATGGTAAGAGGACGAAAGGGAAGCTCACCCATCTCCGTGTCAACACTCGTCGAGCCAGAATCACACCCCTTTTCCCCGCCCTCAACCTCCCCAAGCTCACGGCCACCATCATCAACACGCTCCATCGCACAAAAGACGACGATCAGCCGCGTAGTCGGATTTTTTAACCTTTAGCGGGGGAGGTAAAGAGGTGAACAGAGACAACGTGACGACGGGAGTTTATCCAGCGACTGAAGTTCCGCCTTCTTTCGTTTTTTTTTTGTTTTGTTTCTCCTCCGTCCATCATGGCGACGCTTTTAAGAGATGGCCTTTCAGGTGGGGATCCGCCGTCGTGCAGCCAAGGACCTTGAAATCCACTGGCGAGCGGGTCGCGGCGATGGTGTCATCGTGCCCTCGGCCTTGATGATTTATCGATGAGGTAGTTTTGCTTGGAAAGCCCTGGTTTGAGTGCAGGAGTGCGTCTTTGGAAAGTCTCGGTCGAGTCTTGGAAAACAGGGAGCATCGTGAGCAATGGAGGTGAGCATCGTCGTCGCACAACCTTGGTTGCGGTCATGATGAGCTTCACCGAGATTTCTTCAGTCCAGCTTGACCTTGTTGGAAGTGCCGAGGTATCAGCGGCCCACTGCAGCGGAGCACGCGTCTGCTAAGCCGATACCCACCCTCGGCGCGCCAAGTGATTGTCCACTCTCACCGCCCGATGGCGCGATCGGGGCCCGTCAACCAATCGGCGCCCCCTGCCGACGCTTACGTAGCCAGAGCGACTCACTTCCATGTTGAAAGAGCTCAACACCCAGCCTCGGTGATACTGATGCTGCTGGGAGCAGGGCTGTCAGTCGCCTTGGTCACCTGTAGGCTGTGAGACATAGACGCTGCACGCTCGGCTGAGAGATCCCTTACTATCGAGCCTTGCCAGTGGCGTGGCTGGATCTGGCTAGGCTGGGCTGGGGAACTTTGTTTTTTCCTTGATTTTGTCTTACCATTGACGCTATTGCCAGATCAGCAGAGACAGCCACAAGTCTTGTTGAGAATCATAAAATGCATTAAACATTGACTGTTTTTTCACAGCTACCTAAAGCTGGCTGTTCTCATCACGTCGTAAAGGAGTGTTCCCCCGGTTCCATCCCGTCATACAGACATCCATCCATCCAATGCAACCACATAAAGTCGCCGTCTACCGGGTTCATACAGTCGTCCATCCATCAATATATACATGGAAGAAAAAAACATGACGTCTGCCGCTTCTTCTCAAGCGACGCCAGACATCTCCTTGACGGGAGCCTTGACCGTGACGTGATCGCAGCTAATCGTGCGGGTCGAGGCGAAGCCGTCCGAGGGTGACTTCCAGCTCGGATTGTCCCAGCGAGTTTCCCTGCACTTGAGGTCCAGCTTGACGCCGCCACGGGCCTCGAACCGACTTCCCTCGTAGGGGCAGCTCCACGTCTGGTTGATGAGGAGCTCACCCGACGGCCGCGAGAAGGAAAAGGAGGCCTCCTCGATGTTGCCGGGAGCGTTGCACTTGTAGGGGACGGTGCCGTAGAAGAAGTCTTCGAGCTGGTTGGACGAGGCGGCGCAGTTGAGCTTCCATGAGAAGATGGGGTTGATGAGGGTGAAGTTGACGTATCCCCACGAGTTTTGGTGCGCGGGTGTCGAGAAGATGTACGAGGCGTGGAAGTCGAAGTCGGAGACGGTCCACTCGCGGACTTTGGAAGAGTTGGACGTGCAAGATTGCTTCTTGGCTGTGGGTATCTCTGCCGGTGCGCTGAGAGCCGAACCGGCGAGGAGGAGGGCGGCCAGCAAGTTACGCATTGTAGATGATGATAGAGGCGGCTGATGAAGTGGAAAGAGCAGAGTTGTTGCGGGTGACGGGTAGGTAGTCAGAAGATGAGATGTGAGGCTGTCTGTTTTGAAGGGCCAACAAGACGGACGGTGACGGCTACTTATACACATGACGGAGATGGTTTAGCATCTTGACCACAACGTGGGCACTTGTCTAGACAGGCAGCCGTTGCGGGCAACCGTTGCGGCCAATGACGTAGCACATGGTCTCGCATCCGCGCCCCGGGACAATCCGTACGAGGTACGAATAAGCACCGAGCCAAGAGGGCGATAGAGAGGCTGGGAGGGGGAAGGGGGCCCCGGCGTGGCCGAGACCACCATTGCGCAGGCGATGAAAAGTAAATGCATGGCAGTGTGTCGTCGACGATATCGCGCTGTTCAGCTGCGTCCGTGGTCACGCCGTCACCTGGATGGAGGCTGGGACCCTTGGGTTGCTAGGCCGGTGCCGGAGCAGTGTGAATCTGCCAATGGGATGGCTGGTGATTGACTTCTTACGAGGTACGTCGCAAATCCTTCTTCTTTCATCCTAGGTAATTTCCTCCCTGTGAGGCTGAAGTCATAGATGGCAAGCCTCTCGACCCTGCTGACCTACTACCCTCGCCTTCGTCAGGGTCGATGGAGCGGGCGTGATTGACGTCCTGTCTGTTGGTGGGGGATTTTGAGGGGGAATAAACGGCGTGGCTTGTGTGTATTCGTATAACCATTAACCACAGACCTTGTCCATTCACCACCCATCCTTACCCCCTTCCAGCTGCCTGTCCGTGTTCCAAAAATAGCGACGCTTGCCAACGGAACGGGACGGAAGATCGGCCGTGGACTGGCCGTGGAAGGGCTGGGCGGACCTCGTATTTCGGATCGAGGATATCACGCCGTCATCGTCGTCGTTGCCATAAGACGACCATCGAGAGCAGACTCAGGCCGTCTCTTCCAGTTGTTTCCCACGCGGATGCAACATCAGAGGTCGACGCCCAGCCCTTGCGTCAGTGGTTTGACCGTAGATCCCCCGCCGTCTCCATGGCTATCCGTAGCGGGATGTTCGTTCTCGCTGGGTCCCCACCGACTCGTCGATGCAAGGGCTTCGGGGCTCGTCTGACTGTTGATGGATGATGGATGGAGGCCTCCAGCGCCTTCGGAGAGGGATGGAGTGGACGTTTAGCTTTGGCTGCCCTTTACTTACTACTGCTACCTGCTCAGTGGGCAGGCACGGACGTGTTCCCCGATTGGCGCCTGCCCGTTGTCGTCACCGCTCGGCATCAGGCAGGTCGCCTCGTCACGTGCCACTTGAGATTTCTTCGCGATGACCTCGTCCCCTTGACGTCTCTTCAGCCTCGGCCTCCGGCTTGCTCCTCCGCCTCCGACCCGGAGCCTTGCATCGAAAGCGGCCGTCGGTGGCTGTGTCACTGACGCACCTCGTGCTCCGTGGGAAAAGACAAAAACGAGATTCAGCAACGCCGTGGGACTCAGTGACGCCGAGTCCGGCATGCCGTGTCGCCATGACAGGCAGCACAGGCCCAGGCACCATCCATCGGTGAGCGTGCTTCGCATAACGCCATGGCTGGTTGCCGTGACACCCACCGAGCCTGGAACCTCTGTTAATTACGGCCAGCACCGACTGCCTCCGTATCTGCATCCCAACGTTTCCTCGCATCTGTCGGTCACGGCCCGGCTCCTTCGGGACCCTTTTTTTTTTTTTTTCTGGTCCAAAGCAGCTATCCGACACGACCCATTGACGCGGTAGACCGCCAGTTCGTCGCTGGCCTCTTCTACCCAGTCCTACCATGGTCTGGTGCTCATTTCCCCCGTACCCGCTACCCTTCCGATGCCAGACATGCCTGAGACGCTACATCTCGGCCGGGACGGGAGCGCTAAGGCTTGCGTTCCCCTCAGACAAGGACGCCACAATCTCTCTTTGTGCGCCTTTCGTACCCCCCGTCTGAGGCTCAGCGTCGTCCTTGTGACGACTGGCAATGATCAGCGTTGCTGCTTTGGAGCTACCAGACTTCCTTGCAACGACAAGCAATGCATCCCTATCCTCGTCCGGATTTTCAGCGTACCCGTCTGAGCTGGCAGTCCCTCAACGGACCCTGGAACTTTCTCTTTGATGACGATGACGTCGGACTGATCAGTCGCTGGCAGTACCACGGCCTACCTCCGGAGGTGGCCATCCGGGCCTCGCCCGAGGCTGCCGGCGTCGGTGGGGACTTGGAGAGTGATGGCATCACACAACGCATCGCCGCTGGCACGCAGGAGCTCATCAAAGACAATACTTTTGTGCGGGCCGGCACTAAAGCCGTCCGACAACGCTGCACTATCCAGGTCCCTTTTGTCTTTCAGTGTCCGGCTTCGGGGATAGATGATCGCGGCGTTCACGAGGTGCTGTGGTATGAGAGACAAATCTCTGATCTCCGCACGCCCGGGGACAAGCAGCACGGTCATAGACTGCTGCTACGTTTTGGTGCCGTCGACTACGAAGCTAGGGTCTGGGTCAACGGAGACTTTGTCGGCCATCACCGTGGTGGACATGTGCCATTCGATCTCGACGTGACGGATGCCATCGATGCCGGCTCTTCTGAACAGCACAGGCTGACGGTCAGAGTCTTTGACTCGGCCTACGACCTCACCCAGCCTCGTGGCAAGCAGTACTGGGGCGCCCAGCCGGAAAGCATCTTTTACACGCCTTCGGGCGGCATCTGGCAATCCGTCTGGATCGAGGTGGTGCCTCCGACGCGCATCGGCGACAGCTCCCATGGCACCGTCTTACGGTCCAACGACATCGAGACGGGTCAACTCGGCTGTCACGTATCTGTTCTCGGCCGCCGTCAGGGACAGCGTTGTAGCGTCCAGGTTGAGGTTGGCATCGGCGACATCGTCGTGACATCATCGGAGCGGAAGGCCATCTCCAAAGAGACGAGCTCAGTTGACTTGGCGATGGATATGCGTCTGTCGCAACAGCTGCAGTCCCGTCTGCCTGCTTCGCTCGTCGAAGACGCGCCCCTAAACGACTCGAGATGCTGGCGCGATGGCGTCGCCTTGTGGTCGCCGGAGCATCCTCTCCTCTATGATGTCTCTATCCGTCTCTTCGACTCGCAGTCCGGGGAGCTCGTGGACGAAGTCGAGACGCAGATCGGCATGCGCTCCATCGAGTGGTCGGGAGACGACGGCCTGTGGCGGCTGAACAAGAAGCCGTACTTTCAGGCCTTGTGTCTCGACCAAGGCTATTGGCAGGACTCGTTCATGACACCCCCAGACGTTGATAGCGTCAAGCTCGACATCGAGCTGGCCAAGCGCATGGGCTTCAACGGCTGCCGCAAGCACCAAAAGATCGAAGACCCCGTCTTCTACTACTGGGCTGACAAGCTCGGCTATCTCGTATGGGCGGAGATGGCCAACTCGTATCAGTTCAGCATCGAATACGTCGATCGCTTCAACCAGGAGTGGACCGAAGCCGTCAAGCTAGCCATTAACCACGCGTCAGTGGTGACGTGGACGCCTGTCAACGAGACTTGGGGGTATCCATCGCTCAAGGACAATGAGGAGCAGCAGCATCATGTCCGTTTGCTCTACCACCTGACCAAGTGAGCATCATCATCCTTTTTTTCCATTTAGGCTCACAAATGTGATAGGACGCTCGATCCGACGCGCAGCATCAACGACAACTGCGGCTGGGAGCACGTCTGCACAGACCTCACCACCTTTCACGACTACAGCGATGCGCCCGAGCTGGAAAAGACTTGTGCCAGTCTGGAACTCATCCTCGGCCCCAAGGCAGGCAGAGACCTCTTCGTCGGCGAGACAAAGCACCGTCCTGGCGCGCCCATCATGTGTACCGAGTTCGGCGGTGTCAACATTGCTCCCAACAAGGCCGGGGGTGCTTCAGACCGCGACTGGGGATACACGACTGCGTCAGACGCGCAGGATCTGCTCGTCAGGTTTGCGAGGCTGGTAAAGGGCATCACTGGGGGAGGTCACTGCTGCGCCTTTGTATATACGCAACTGTGAGTGTTACCTTGACAACGTCGACGGCGAGGCGGCTAACGTAGGCTACAGGTCAGATATTGAGCAGGAGGTCAACGGCCTCTATACCTTTGACCGGAAGCCGAAGCTTGATGCGGGCAAGGTCAAGGCTGTCATGGACGAGGCTGTGAGACTGTTTTACGAGAGGATTGGAACTTGATAATTGGACGAATTTGCAGTGGCTAACAGTGTATCATGTTCATCTCTCTATCTCTCACGAACAGGCTCAAGACACACAAGCTTCGAATTATCAACGGCCACAGACGCCAACATGATTCCCTTCCCCCCCACGTTCACTCTGCCATGATGGTGCGGCCTCCGTCTAGGGTCACGCGTTTCCTGATGCGAATCTTGATGGCGTCGGAGCCCAGTCTGATTGGGTGGGCGTCAGTGCCGCGAGCCTCGGACACGTCGATGATGGAGTTTGGGGAATGGAGAAAGGCCTCTCCTTGACGAAGAGCCAGTATCTTTCCGAGGAGCTTCGACTCAAGGTCGGACTGGTTCGGCTGGATATCGATGGGAGAGTCGACGCTGCTGTTGTCATCGGAGGTCGTATCGTCTGCGCCATCGACCATACCGTTGGTAGCCAGGTGCTGCTTCAAGCTCCGCAGCCAAAGGGGCGAAGTGAAGCGGTGAACGATGGTGACGGACGACAGATCGAGCAGTTCCGGGGACACAGTCGGCTCTTGCGTCGAGACGATGACGCGCGTGGCGACGTGACGCTGCAGACGGATGATGGACAGCAGCGTCTGAGTGAGACCGGAACTGGCACCGTCTTCCGACTGCGTCATGTACTTGTGTGCCTCGTCGAGGGCGATGACACGTCCGACGTTGGAGTCTTGCTCGAGGAAGAGGCTGACGCAGATATTAAAAAGAGCGCAGGCGGCATCGGGGGTGACGCAGGGGCAGGAAAGGTCGACGATGGTGAGTTGACCAGGCTGGAAGGGTTAGCAGAGATGAGCTGACGAGGTAAGTGTCTTTCTCACCTGAGGAGTCCACGAGTTGCCCTCCCTGGGAGAGTCGGTCTGCTTTTTCTTTCCTGTAAAGGTCTGCGTTTCAACCATGAAGCTCTCCAACGTGTCCATTCGCTGTTGAAGGGGTACCATTTGACCGGGCGTCAGTTGCTCCTGGTTGATGGCGGCTTTGAAGGCTGCATAGTTGAAAGATCTCCCGGTATACTGCTGCTTCTTGCGCATTTCTCTGAGGATACGAGTAATTACGTGGAGATATAGGGGCATACCACTGCCTTGGATGGAGCTGATGGCCATCAAGTCGAGCATTCTCTGCGTGTTGAGATGCTGTTCGTCGAACTGGAGTGCTTCGACCTTGACGCGTGGGTGACGCGCATAGAGTTTCTATACTAATGTTAGCCTACGAAACTGATTGTAAAGTGAGAGGAATACCTTGAGATTGGCCAAGTTGGTCGGGGGGCACAAGACCCTGACGGAGACAAGCTCGCTAGACGAAAGACAAGCAGCCTCACAAGGCAAACCGCCCTCGTCGGAAACAAAAGTATCATAGTGCAAGACAAGACCGGTCAGCGGACGAGGCAAGACGTTTGCCTCTGAAGCGATGAGGCAGTTCTCCAGCAGGCAGCTCAGCGTATGGCTCTTTCCGGATCCCTGGCTTCCGCATATGAATATGCTGGATGGGGCGGAGACGTTGAAGAAGATTCGTGGGTCTTGACGGGCGGAGACGGGGCTGGTGAAGTCGGTGCTGTTCATCTTGCTGACTTGGCCGCCGAGAAGACCGTATTGCGGGTAGGAGTCTTGGTCATGGGCGCGGACTGATTCCGTGAAGATTGGGGTTGAGCGAAGTTCAGTGTTGGGTGTTGGCTCGGTGTGCGTGTGGAGGAGCGAGAGATGGGATAAGAGAGAGGGGAGAATGGAGGAGGCTTCCTCCGTGATGTGAGGAGCCATTTAGGGTGATAAAGTGATGGTGAGGTGTGATGTGGAGGTCGAGTATGTATGTAGTTGTGGATTTCGGAGAGATGGTGTTTATGTGGAGAGCGAGGGTTGAGCTGCTTTTTAGGGGAGATTCTGGTGTTTGTTCTGGGGGAGTTATGTGGGGGCTTGAAGGCTGGTTACTGGTGTAAGTGTTGTTTTCGCGCGTGCTGGGGGTTTCGTTTGCTGGGGTTTTGCGGATGGCTGCTTTGACGCCTTTAACATGACTTGTATATATTTATAGTCTTGAAAATCTTTGACTGAAGAAGATGAATCTTTAAAATCTTTGTAAGTTAAGCATGAGATTTCTCATCTTATGTACGGTTGGGACTGAGATTCTGACCGACGTGTTGCCACGACGATACCGAATCTGAAATCTCTTCGGGTAGCAGCTACCCACCGCCTCGCTCGTAGTTCCCCTACAGGACTATTCCCACGTGACCGCCTCACCAGCGTTTGCTTCCTGCCCTTGCCTGAGGACTCTGGGGTGGCTTTGCGGTGAGGCGTTTGACGGGTTTGGGGTTGCAAACGGGGTTTTTTGGGGGGGTTTGGGGTTTCTTTTGGCTGTTTGGAGGTTGGTGGGGATTTATTATGGCGCTTCAATTTTCTGGGAGGCTCTTATGAGAATGGTTTTTGGAGTTGAAGGGGGGGAGGCGGGATGGGGGGGGGTTGGTGAGGAGTTTGAGTGATGAAGTTAGAGGTCGATCTTTTGGCCACTTGTTCGTCACGCAGAATACCTTTAAACATGTTCATCTCAAATAAGTCGCTCGTCTGGCATCGAGTCAAGATAGAACCGTAAAGATTGAGTCGTATACAGCAGTCCGAGACCAAGACTGTACCCGCGTTCCCCATCCTATCAACTCGTCCAGTCAACCTTTACGTATCAACTCGTTCATCTACGGATACATATATGTACAAGCATTCATTTTCTCACTTTCCACCCTTCTTCTCCTTCTTCTTATCACACTTGGTATCCACAACCGCCTTTCTCTTAACCCGACTCTTCCCCGAAGGCGACACAAACTCCAACCCGTCATCCGTAACAATAATCTCGGTGACCTTGGTCTGATCCCTCGCCTTGAGCATATGCCCCTTGTACCCATCCGTCTTCTCATCATTGAGCAAGTACGGCACCAGCCTATCAAGCAGAGCCTTGGTAGCCTTCCTCAAAGGCGACGCCAACCCAAACGGCGCACCGACGGGACAGACAGCCACCGAAACAGCCGTCGCCAACGTCTTCTGCGCCCCTCGCTCCACCCAATCCGCCAGCCAGCGCATGTTGTCCGGGCTCGAGACGAAAGGCTCATCGTCTTGCATCCACGAAACCATCCACCAGTCCGCGCCGATGGCTCCGGCTCCGACACGGTAGGTCACGTTGAGGGCGTCGTTTTCGGGTGATTTCTCGTGGGATGCGATCTCTTCCCACGTCTTGTGCGCTTTGTGCTTGTTGCTATGCTTGTGCGTTACCGTTACGCTGGAGATGGACGAGTTGCTCTCGTTGGTTACTGTTACGAGGGCCCAGGCTTCTGTCCCCAGTGCTTTTTTGCCCTTTTTTTCTTTATCTTCTTCGTCTTCTGTTTGCGTGCTTACGCTGGTGGTTGAGGGTTTTGCTCGAGTGCCTCTCGTCTCGGGCGAGGGCGTGTTTGCTTGACTGCCTTTTTTATTCCCAGGGATAGTTGGAGGGTTCTGGCTTCGTTAGCTTTCTAGAGTTGATGAATATGGCATCGGGGAGAAACGAACTGCGCCTAGGATCTTGCAGGCGTTGGGGTGATCTGGCAGAGCAGAACACCTTTTTAAAGAACGGTCATTTTGGGGGATAGCTGCGTATCCACTACCAATAAGCAAGAGGAACAGCGACGCTGTGTAAGTAATTCTGGCCATTTCAGCGATCGGATGGTTTGTCAACGGATTGTGAGAAGTATATAATGGTGTTGTGCAGGTTGTGATGCAGCTAAAGACATTAACCAAGTATCGACGGATGGTTGGTTCCCTTGTTATATAGCCGGAAGACTGTAATCCTTCTGACTCTGCATTGTCGGCAGTTCCTTCTCACCCGCCTCTCACGAAACTGACTCTGCCTACATGCACCAATCCATACATACATACATACATACATACATACATACGAATACATACACCCTCGTCATCCCTCCCGTCTCCCATGTATCACGAGTCCCTACGGAGCCGACAAGGCAACCTAACAAGAAAATCCCAGTAGCCCGGGCAGTCAGGCTCTCGACTTCGGCAGAAACCCATGTCAGCCCAAGGCGCAACTCCCCCTGTCGGAACCAATCGGCAGTCGTAGCGGCCTTGTTCAAGCCTATCACTTGGGCTTGTTCGCTCCTAGGCATATCACGAGGCGTACTCGGAACAAGACTTCTCGGCACGAATCTGCGGCCAAGTTGGAATGCTCGTGTCATTAGCCGCCTTTATGTATGTATGTACATACATTCATGGTCCTGACTCATCGGTTTCTTCCATACGTGATACGCGCCGACACGCTTCGTCGTCAAGTCCGGGGTATCACGTGACCCATGACGTGACGGTGTCGAGTTGCGCACGTCATGGATGCCGAGGACGAAGTGCGACGTCTCTTCCGATAACGCGGTACGTGAGTCGGACTTGAAGGGCGGCGAGATTCCGGTGATGAGGCGAGTAGCGGCAAGACGTTGGGTAGCATCTGTTAGCATCCCATGGGTCTTGGTTCGCGACGAGACGCTGCATGTTCGTAGAGCCGCGCACGTTGAGGACGAACTGAAAGGGCTCGTGGCTCGGACTTAAGGGGAAGCCGAGACTCTGACCATGAGGCGATTACCAATGTCAGCAAGACGTTGGGTAACATCCGTCGGCAAGTCTCTTCCTATATCAATCACGAAACCTCGCAGTCGGACGGAGCCTCCCAGCTTCCAGCCCTCTTCTTCTATCATGGCTGCCGTCGTCGACTCCGAATCCACAAAGGGCCCCTCTGGTGAAGCCTCCAAGCTGGCAGCCCAGCACGCGGCCGAACATCCGCTCAAGCTCTACGGCGCCTGGTTCTGCCCCTTTGTGCAGCGCGTATGGATCACGCTGCACGAGAAGAACATGGCCTACCAGTACGTTGAGATCGACCCGTACGATAAGAGCCCGTCTTTCTTGGCATTGAACCCGCGCGGCCTGGTCCCCACGCTCGTCAAGGACGGGTCCAGGCCGCTTTTCGAGAGCAATATCATCTGCGAGTATCTCGACGACGTTTGCCAAGATGGCCCCAAGTTACTGCCGGCTGAGCCCTATCAGCGGGCTCTGGCGCGTCTCTGGATCGATCATGTCGGTTCCCGCATCGCACCGGCCTTTTATCGCATCTTGAAGCATCAGCCCGATAAGGACTATAGCCTGGAGGAGGCGTGGGCTGAGCTGCGGCGTCAGGTCGAGGCCTTCGTCAACGAGATGGAACCGCGGGGACCGTGGTTCCTCGGCGATAAGATCAGCCTCGTCGATATCAGCCTCATGCCCTGGGCCCATCGCCTCTGGCTGCTTGCTCGCTACAAGCCAAGCGGCGAGGGATTTCCCGACGGCGGCGACGGCGACGTCTGGGCTCGATGGGCGGTTTGGGTCGAGGCTGCCCTTGGGCGGCAGAGCGTCAGGGAGACGAGCAGCGATGACGAGAGCTATTTGAGACGGTTAGCCGGAGTCACGACGGGCTCTGAGGTGACCAAGGGTGGTCAGAAGTCGTCATAGTTGGGACTGATATGAGTATGTCTAGGGTAGGGAGCTGCACAGTGTGCGAATATGTCTCTATCGCGTCTCGCATTGTCGCAGTCGCACTGTACCAATCCAGTCCAGGCGACGTGTGAATGTGTGAATGTGCGAATAGTAGCACCAACTTCTTCTGTCCTTTGCTTCCAGCCTCGTCAACTCCCAACTCTCTTCCATCACCTCTGCAATGGCCGACAAAGTCTCCTCCCGCTTCGCGCCGCAGAAACAGACGACTCACGAACGCCTTTCCACTCACACCGTCGGTCTTGTCGCCCTCTCCGACTTCCGCAAGCGTCGCGCCGAGGTGATCGAGCAGCAGGAGCGAGAAGCCCGCGAGGCCGCTCAAGCCGGCGGCTCGTCCGCTGCAGATTCTTCGGCGGCGGAAAAGGCTTCGGGGAGCGATGGAGGGTCGGAGTCCAAGCGAAAGAAGAAGAAGAAGGATCCGAGGAGGGAACGGGGAAAGAAGCTGCTGTCTTTCGGCGACGACGACGATGACGACGAAGAGAGACAAGATACGGATCGCACCGATGAAAGCGCTCCGGCGATGGCGACTGATGATGCTACGTCTCCCGCATCTGTAAAGGCCAACTATGCTGTCGGAGTCGTCCCTCGTGCCGTCACCAAGGCGGCGCTGCTCAAGGAGGCGACTGAGCGCGAGACTCTTCGGCGCGAGTTCGTAGCTCTGCAGGAGGCGGTAAAGGCGACCGAGATAGCTATCCCATTCGTCTTCTACGACGGCGCTCACATCCCCGGCGGCACGGTCCGGTTGAAAAAGGGCGACTTCGTCTGGGTCTTTCTCGATCGCTGTCGCAAGGTGGGCGCCGGACGAAAGGTGGGAGAGAACGGCCATCACCACAGGCGAGGTTGGGCCAGGGCAGGCGTCGATGACTTGATGCTCGTACGAGACACCATCATCATACCTCATGTGAGTGCTCGACACCGTTTCACTCAGTTCGATACGCGGACTGACTTGACACCAGCATTACGATTTTTATTACTTTGTCATGAACAAAATCGTCGGCCCCGGTGGCATTCGTCTATTCGATTACCGCGCCGAAGCCCCGGAATCGGTTCCCGACTCTGTGCCCGAGGGCCTGACGCCGGCCCCTTCCAAGACAGCGGCCGCGATGCCCGATATAAGCACGCTCGAGGGCGCGGGCGACGACGCTCGGATGACAAAGGTGGTCGATCGGAGGTGGTATGCGCGCAACAAGCACATCTATCCGGCCAGCACGTGGCAGGAGTTTGACGCCGACAAGGACTATGCCAACGAGATTCGCAAGGATACGGGCGGCAACACGTTTTTCTTTTCGAGTTGAGCTCGTCGATGGCTGGATCTTTTGCCGAGGGTATATCGGTCCTGAATGAGAAGAAGGAAAGAAGACAAAGGAAAATAAATGAACAAGGAGAGTCGAGGGATTCGTCAAGTGGCGCAGAGAGACCATGCGATCCCTATGGCGAGTCCGACCAGCAGCCATCCAGGCCAAAACAACAAGAGAAAAAGCGCGTTGCCCCCGCCGAGGATGAAGAGGGCAAACTCGTAAAAGAGGCGAGCGCGGAAGACCTCGACGGAGCGCGACTGCCAAAGGTTGGCGATGACACCGACGGACGAGACGCGGGACCGCGTCGCGACGAAGGAGAGGGGCCGGGCTCGAAGACGGGTCGACATGGCGAAGGGCGACAAGAGGAGAATGGGCGAGTGTGGTTGACGACTCGGTGGTGGACGATGGAATAGGGGAGGAGGAGCGGCTGGAAGGGGAGAAGACCGGGAGATGGGTCCTTGCGATGGGGTCGGGGATCCTCTGGGATTCAACCCATGGAAGCGGATGGAAGAGAGGTGGAAGCGAGTGGAAGAGAGGTGGAGGAGGGTGGAGGTGGAGGAGGAGGAGGAGACGAGGAGAGGAGCGAGGCCGATGATGTATTATACTATTTATTATACGTGTATGTATGTATGTATGAATCACTGTATATGTATACATACATCCAACATATTTCTGCCATGACGGGCCAGCATCGCGCGGCTCGTGCTGAATTCCAGTCCGCATCGCTGGCAAGACAAATCCATGCCGAGCCAGTGGGGCCGATCCGGAGCCGGACACGGAGCCCGTCTCCACAAAAAGACGGGCCCGTCAAAAGACCGAGCCTCCTCCGTCGACGACAACATCAGCACCATTGACGTAGGACGCAGCATCGCTCAGCAACATGACAACCACGGGCGCCAGCTCCCTCGGAAGCCCCATCCTCCCCATGGGATTCCTCGCGCACCACTCCCTCCTCGCAAACTCGAGTCCCTCGCCGTGATTCAGCACCGTATCCATATACCCGGGGCTCACGCTGTTGACGGCGATGCCGTACCGCGCCCACTCAGCGGCCAGGCTGCTTTTGATGGCCAGCACGGCTGCCTTGCTCGCATTGTACGCCACCTGCGGCTGCGGCCAGTTGACGCCATGTCCCGATATCGAGGCCGTGAGAAGGATTCGACCCCTGACGCCCCGTTCAACCATGTGCCGAGCCACGGCCTGGGCGCAGAGGAAGGACCCCGTGGCGTTTACGTCCATGACCGATCTGAAGAGGGAGGCCGGGGTTTCGAGCGCGTGGGAAGTGCTGACGATGCCGGCTAGGCAGACTAGTTTATCGATGGGGCCGAGGAGGGAGGAGGCGTGGGCGACGGCCTCTGCGACTTGGCTCTCGGACGTGACGTCTGCGGCGAGGGCTTCGATCTTGGCGGAGGGGTGGGCGGTTCGGAGGGCTTGGATGGAGGGGTCGGTGGGGGTTATTCGACTGTCGAGCATGAGGAGGCCTTGGAGGCCGGCGGAGAGGAGGGAGGAGCAGATTGTTAGGCCGAGGTCGCCGAGGGCGCCAGTTATGATGGCGTTGCCGGTCAGGGGGGGTGATGAGGGGGGGGAGGGGAGGGGAGGGGAAGGGGGGAGGCGAGGGTCATGGAGGGGATGAGGCGGGCTGTTAGTTGGCTGCGGTCGGTGGTCATGATGGTGGTTGTTTGGACGTGGTGGTTGTGGTTGTGGTGGTTGTGGCTGTGGTTGTTGTGGTGGTTGTGGTGGTTGTGGTGGTTGTGGTGGTTGTGGTGGTTGTGGTGGTTGTGGTGGTTGTTGTGATAGTGTATGTAGTTGTGGTTGTGGTGGTGTAAGTTGTGGTGGTTGTGATGGTTGTGGTGGTGATTAAGCAGTTATATATATAGCTAGAAATGGCCAATAAGACGGAGCTGTTGTCAAGAAGCCGAGGCACGTATGTATGTATGTAGATACCTACCTAGGTAGGTGTAGGTAGATGGCATGGTGACTCCCAGGCACCGATACAACTACCACCCCCTCTCACGAGGCTGCGGTGCAACAAAACACAGGGCTGTCATGACATCACCACAGCCTCGCCGCCTCGGGCACAAGCAGCCCGACCCGAAGCACCGTCATCCTCGAGCAGCCTCACCCCGACATAGATACCCAGCCATGTCGTCCCCCAAGACCCCAAATCACCATGTCCTCAACACCACCATCCCATCTACCTCCCCCAACCCAGATACCCCCTTCCAACCATGGCACCTCACGACATGACCGCCCTCCGAAGCAGCTGCCTCGCCGGCCTCGACGACCTCTCCGCCCTCGAGGATACGCGGTCCGAGCAAGACGGCGGCGCCTCGGCTTACGAACTCGAGTGTCGAATCGGCCGCCGGGCGGAGCTCGTGCTGCTGGATTTGAGGGCGTTGCTGGGCGAGGTGAGGAGGGTGGCGCGCGTGGCTGAGCGGAGGCGATGGAGACGGTGGCTTCTAGGCGGGACGCTGTGAGTTTTCTTCTATCCGGGATGGGTCGCTGTCTGTCCTCTGCTGACGGGGCGTATGTACGTACGTACGTCGTACATGTATGCAGGGCGGCCTTGATCCCGGCCGTGCGGACCATCTTCCGCAAGGGTTCTGACCGGGAATCATGGTCCAACGATACCGAGTATGCGTTCCATCGGTGCGAAGGGCTGATGAAGCGCATTCGAGATGGGGTCTGGGTGGGGGTTGTGGGTAGGGTTGCGCTGTTTGTTCTGGGGGTGTTGGTTGTTTTTCATAATGAGGTTGTTTTGAGGGTTGCGAGGACGGTTGCTAGGCGGGTTAGGAGGCTTTGTGAGAGGGTTGAGGTTGGATAAGTGTGTTGGTGTTGGAGGGATGGCGGTGGAGGGTGCTTCTGTACTATGTGTATGTATGTATGTATAAAAGTGCCGGGAATGACTGGTGGTGATGCTGTTGAGGTGAATGGTGATGCATGGATATGACTCAAAGACGATTGCGGCGAATATCACGTACAGCCTACAGGGTACGTCATCACACTCACAGTGGGTGACCACTCAATTCGAGCTTGCTTATCTTAACTAAGTGTCTTACTGTAGGGGCAGTGATGGTGTTAAGATTCGCTCGTTTCGAGTGGCAGCCCACTATACCTACCCTGTGTCCTGACAAATCCAACCACTACAACCACCACAAAACTCGTCCTCATGAGCCTCAACTCCAACCTCCAGCCCAACGCAAACACCCGAGACGCCCACTTCAAAGCCCTATATTCGACCGCGCCCGACTTCCAGCGCCTGGCAAGATGCGACGCCGACTTCGCCGTCCTGGTCAAGGGCCATGGTCTGGACTTTAGCGACCCTGCTTCCGTCGTGCAGCTTTCCAAGACGCTGCTCAAGCTCGACTTTGGGCTCGAGCTGCATGTTCCGCCCGATAGGCTGTGTCCGCCTGTTGGTCAAGATGGTGCTTCGTCTAGGATTCGGCTGACTTTTGCAGATTCCTAATCGGCATTGTTACATCCTCTGGTTAAAGGACCTGCTCGATTCCTCTTCCTATCATCCGCCGGGGGATCTTGTCGGTCTTGATGTCGGGACGGGGGCTAGCTGCATCTATCCGCTTCTCGGCTGCGTTCAGAGACCGTGGTCGTTCATCGCGACGGGTAAGGACATTGTTTCTCTTGTCGGTGCTAGCGCTTACGGTTAAAGATATCGACGTCGAGAGCTTGAAGTGGGCTCGAAGGAATGTGCAGCGGAATAAGCTCAGTCATCGAATTAGCATCGTGGATCGCGACGCAGACGATAATCTCGTACCGCTTGATGAACTCGGTCTCGACGCTATCGACTTTGTCATGACGAATCCTCCGTTTTACGCGTCGGAAGAGGACTTGCTGGAGAGTGCGAGACGCAAGGCGCGGCCGCCGTGGACGGCTTGCACTGGTTCTCGGACGGAGATGGTGGTTGAGGGCGGTGAGGTGGCTTTCGTGGGCCGAATGGTGGACGAGTCGCTGCTTCTACGCCAGCGGGTGAAATGGTACACCTCTATGCTAGGCTTCAGGTCCAGCGTCGCCAGCCTGATCACGGTGCTCCGAGAGCACGGAATCAGCAACTACGCCGTCACCGAGTTTGCGCAGGGCACCAAGACGAGACGCTGGGCCGTGGCCTGGAGCTTCGGTCCGATGAGGCCGGCGCAGGCCGTGGCTCGAGGCATCAAAGCCCCCGACGTGATGCTCCCGCCCGCGACCGAGAGCGAAGTCTGCGAGGAACTGGATACGAGACTTGCGGGGGAGTTCACGCAGCGGTTGAGGAGCGCCGTCGACGCGCTGGAGCTGATGTCTTGGTCGTGGGATGAGACGAGGTTGGAGGGGAGAGCAGCACAAGGGCGAGGGCGTGGAGGCGAAGGAAGAGGACGGGGAGGGAGCGAGATGAGCGTGAAGCTGTCTGCGTGCTGGGATTCGGCATCGAGGTGCGTCTTGGCCTGCGCATGGTTTCGGTGAGGTGTCGGTGGCTCGAGGGCGTCGATGCGGTTGCTTTTGAGAGCTTTCAGGGCTTTCTGCAGGCGGCTGCCCGCTCTGCCTTTTCCGACCTCAAGGCAGGGACACAATGACGGCTTCTATCCTCGCCATACTCGTCATATCTCATCGTCTGAAGCCAGGGCCCGAGCAGCCAAGGCGGTAGTCACCCCCCTATTCCCAATACCCACGCCTGACGACCCAAACCGACAATACCAACCAGGCTCAAACGAGCCATCCTCCTCCTGCAAAGCCAGAAGCCTCTCCCTCTCAACCTCGGCATCGACTCCCACCACGCGAAAGGCCTCGACACGCATGGCCAGCGCCAGCGGTCCGCCCTCGAGGCCACGCCTCTCGAGGAGGCGACTCCGCAGCAAAGGAGCGAACTCATCGAGCGGATCCTCGCGAACAAGCTGGGCGAGAAAGTAGAGGAAGGCGTCTGGTTCGGCGTAGTAGCGCGTGCCGGAGAGGTAGCTCCTCTTCTCGAGCGTTTCCAGCACGTAGCGTCTCGTCGGGGCGAGGGCGGCATCGGAGCGGGAGTTGTGGGCGAAGAGGCGGAGGACGTTTGTGCAGACGATGGGCAATACCGAAATTTACCAAAACATTATATGCCCAAAACATCGTTCCTTTATTGAAAACGCCGCTGTCAAAACACCAAAAATCGTTACCGTCAAAACCGTCAAAAGCAAAACCAAAACAAAAAAACAAAATGGTAAAATGGATGAAAACGGATGAAACCGTGGAACAAACCGTGAAACAATGATGAGGAGGAAAATGGAGGATTGAGACGGTAACGACGGTTGATGATGATCCGTAAGCAAGGCAACTATCAATTAAAAAAATTATATGAAAAAAAGATTTCACCTCCGAGTAAACCAAAAGTTGAGAAAAAATGAAACCATCCATCACCAAGAACAGTACATAGAGGAGTGTGAATAGATGGGCTGAGAGAGGGGCTCATTGGGTTGAGAGCGTAGATGAGACGAGTACGACAGGGCAGAGTAATAGGGATGGAGTGGGGAGAGTAGACGGGAAGACGGAGAGAATAGATGTAAGAGGGCATAGAGGGGTGCCGCGAAATGGAGACCTAGAGCATCGTTGAGAACCAGCCTCGAACAACAGGACTCAACCACCCGTTTAAGAATATAAAGAAAAGGGAGAGTCAAGCAAAGGCACGCAAAACAACAGCAAAGCCCAGAAAAGAACCAACCCCCGCCCCCTCCCAACCCACCACCACCCCATCAGCCCCTCCCCGAGCCAAACGACACACCACCAGAAAAAACAACACACCGTCGCCGGTAGCCTCCAGGATCAGCAGCTGGGAAAAGTTGTCGTCGATGAGGAGGCCTGTGCTTGTTTGGGAGCGGTGGGATGCCGTAGGAAACCCATTGGCCGTGGAGGAGGAGTGAAATGGAAAGAAAATGGAGAAAAGGAAGAAAATATGGAAAAATGACAGGAAAATGGGGAGGAGGAGGATGGTGATGATTTATGACAATGAGGGGTTTACGAATACTTGCATGGCTACGACGACTCGGTCACTACCGTACATACATATAGCCGCACCCAGCCGCAGATAACCTGCACCTCTCACCACCACAACCATGACCACGACCCTCACCGCCACCCTCCTCGCCTCCAACCCCCAACTCTACAGCCGGGCAACGCGCCCCCCCTTCCTCCAGGCCGCCTCCGAGGGGACCGTCTCCAAGACGAGGCTCGCATGCTGGCTCGCGGCAGACGGCATCTACGTCCGTCTCTACGTGCAGGCCATCGGCCGCGTCCTCTCCGGTCCCCATCTCCGTCTCGACGACGACGACGACGACGGCTTCTTCTCCTGGCTCGTCGATGGGCTGGTCGGGTTGAGGGCCGAGATGGCGCTGTTCGAGAGAGTTGCCGACGAGTACGGTCTCGACCTCCAAGTCGACGTCGGCCATAACAAAGGTCTCGCCCTCTTCACACAACTCTTCTCCTCAACCGACCACCACCAGCAGGAAACAAGCTGGTTCGACCCAGCAGTCCTCTTCTTCGCCACCGAAAGAATCTACCTCGACGCCTGGACAACCTCCCACCAGAACCTCCTCCCCTCGTCCTCCCCGCAAACCACCGACTCGGACGCGGGCGCCCTCCGCACAACCCTGATGCCCAACTGGTCATCCCCCCACCTTGACCGCCTTCGTCGACCGTATGGCCGCCATTCTAGACGCCGCGTTTGACAAGTTGGACGAGGCGGAGAGGGGCGCGGTCGAGGAGAGGGCTTTGCGGGTTTGGGAGGCTGTTTTGCGGGCGGAGGAGGCGTTTTGGCCGCTTGTTTGACTGTGCTCGTTTGAGATGAGGTGAAACTTGGAAGCGGAGTCTGATTTCGAATCGAGTTTCCGGGTTTTGCCGAGCCCGTGTACGTTGGGTAATGATGTATGCAGTGGTGATAAAAAGCCGTGGCCCCTTCTTTTCTTCCCAGTCTCGAGTATACGTAGTCAAAACCAGATCATCAAGCGGAAATGTCGAACCAGGATTACTACAGCGGCAACAGCCAGGGCGGCAACCAGGAGAACTACGACAACGCCGGCGGTTCCCACGACTACGGCCACAACTCTGGGGGGAACCCAGGCTACGGCCAGTTGCACCACGACAGCAACCACAGCAACACTCACCACCACCACCACCACAACAACAACAACAACAACAACAACAACAACAACAACAACAACAACGACAACAACAACAACCAAGACGGCGCCCCCGGCGAGCGCGGCCTCGGAACCGCCGTCCTCGGCGGCGGAGCTGCCGGATTGGCGGCCCACAAGGGGGCGGGCACGGGCATGCTGGGCACGTTGGGGCCGTCGCGGCGGGCGCCATCGGGGCCAACGTCGCGAAGCATCATCACGACAAGCATAAGCATGGGCGGAGGGGCAGTTCGGCGTCCGAGGAGGGGGGTTCGCGGGGACGGGGACATGGTCTTGGCGGGCATGGCGGTGGGCACGGGTCCGGTCATCACGGGCTGTTCGGCGGACACGGGGACACGGGGACACGGGGACACGGGGACACGGGAGGGACGACAAGCGGTACTAGACCGTGGCATGGCAAACACAGGTCACAACTCACCAGCAGCAACTCCCCATCCCATCAAAACAAAAGCCGTAGCAAAATAGTCATCGTCAATCATCCATCAATCAACTAACAAAAACCCCTAACCCCCCTCTCCTCATCCTCACTCCCCTTCTTCCCCTTCTCCCTCCCCGCCAACAACCCCCCCTCCATCACCTCCCCGTCCCCTCAAAGCTCCCCCTCAACCGCTCCGGCCCCAACACGGTCAAGACGACGACGTAGACGTATACGCAGGCCATGAAGATGCACATGACCTTTCCATAATCATACCTCTTCACCCCCCTCTCCTCCTCCTCCTCCTCCAACGGAAACCCCTCGCCCAAGCTCGCCTCAATGGTAGACGAAGCCGAAGAGACCAAGTTCCCGAGCTGATACGAGGTCCCCACCACAAAGGTCCGCAACGCGCCGGGAGACAACTCCATGAGGTGAATGGGAATCACCCCCCAAGCCCCCTGCACGCAAAACTGCTGCCAAAACGCGGCAGCCATGACGGCCGTCGTCCTGACGAAGCCGTACGGATAGAGCAGGGCGGCGCCCACGACGCAGCACAGCACGATGCTGAACCTCCGGCCCAGAGATTGGCTGCCGAAGCCGACAATGGTGCCGCCCGTCATGGCGCCCAGGTTGGCGACTACCTGGGTGACGGTCACCTCCGTGGCCGAGAATCCGAGCTGGTTCTCCAGCATGGTCGGGTAGAGATCTTGGCTCCCGTGGCTCATGAAGTTGAATCCCGCCATGAGGAGCACCATGTAGGTCAACAGCAGCCAGTGCTGCCTCAAGGCGACGCGCGCCTCGGAGAAGAACGTCTTCGTGGCAGAACGATGACGTCGCTCGTCGTCGTCGTCGTCCGGAACCTGTGCTCGCCACCGTTGCCGCTGCTGATAGGCTTCGGTTTCGGGAAGGGCGAGACGCCAGAGTATGAAGAGGACGGGCGGACAGGCGGCGAACCAGAAAAGAGGTCGCCACCCATGACTGGTGGTGTTGACCAAGCCCCTAGCAAAGGCGGCGCAGAGAAGATAACCAAAGGCATAGCCCTGCTGCAGGATGCCGCTCATCAACCCCCTCGCCTCGTGCGGACAATCTTCCAGGGCGGTGGCGGCCGCGTTGCCGTACAGGCCGCCCATGGCGACGCCGAAGAGGGCTCGACAGGCCATGAATTGGCCGTAGGTGGTGCAGAAGCCCGTGCCCAGCTCCAGGACGATGAACATGACGTTGTTGACGATGAAGGGCCATTTGCGTCCGTAGCGATCGGCCGCCATGCCGAAGAGGATGGAGCCGACGGAGCGGAACATGAGGACGAGGGTGATGCCCCAAGTCATGTCCGTCTTGGAGCGATGGAAAGCCTTGCTTAGAGACGAGATGGTCAAGGAAACGGTGAAGAAGTCGAAAGCATCCCACGTCTGCCATGGCGGCCAATCATCAGCTTCCGTCATTCCCTCGTTGGGGGGGGGGAAATAGACGGAGTCATACCCAAGCCCAGAAGGCGAGACAGAAAACGACCACTGTCTCTTGTCCAGCATTCGGAGGAGACGCCATGGGTTGGGGACGGGGAGGAGGGCGGGGCGTAGGGTAGGGAGCCGGGTTGCGAGATAGTGGCCTGCGCCCGCCATGTCGAGGAGGGATGGAGGAGGAGGAGGAGAAGGAGGAGGAGGAGGAGGAAAGAGGAGGAGATGGAAGAGACGGAGATGGAGAGGGAAGAGGGAAGAGGGAAGAAGAGATGCAAGAGACGGAGCTGGGAGGAGCAAAAGGTGAGATTTTTTTTAGCGACCTTGATTCAGCCTCTTTGCTGCTAGTGTATGTATGTATTCGTACCAACCTGTACGAAGACGTACGATGCAATACCTCCAACGCCTTCAGGCCTCCCCGCCTCACGTGGACATGGCCGTTGAAGGGACCTCCCAACAAGCCTCTACCCGGATCCCTCCTCCGTCCATTCGACGACGCCTGTAGGTCAGCACGAGCCATGACAGTCAGCAACAGCACCAACAAAAACAAACAAGCCCCCCGTCTCCCAGGGTCCGATCCCTGCCATGCCTCTCGCTCATCCCCCCGCAGGGCCTGGACTCCCCCCCCCTCGGGGCCTTGAGACAAGGCGCGGAGAAGACGGGCGACGTACAGCGTTGTGGTGCCGTCCATCATTACCGAGGAACCTTTCTTCCCCGCACGGGGGCAGATGCATACCTTCATACGTACATATCCAGGGACCGTGGGGGCGGGTCATCCCATGTTGTCAAGTGGAGGGAGTATGTATGCACCTACAGATGTATGTATGCACATATGTGTGTATGTATGCACATATGTGTGTATGTATGTAGGACGTGGGGTATTCGCAAGGATATCGGCAATGGATTAGAAACGTCATCACTGATGGCTCACGAGGTCTTACTAATGTATGCGAGCTAGTTCAGATGTGCTCCTTACTCTTGGTAAGATTTCCAATCAACAGACAACAACACAGACGTAAAGACCTACTGTCGGCTACATCTCTCATCAACATCTCTCCTTGACCAGACATCTCATCAACATCTCCCCTTGTTCAGACATCTCCCCAGCACTATACAAGACATCCACTCATCCCCAACCCACATCATCCATACCCATATATACATACACACATCCCTGCCCATACATACCCCTACAGCCCACAAGACCAACTCCTCACATCTACACAGACAACGCTCTCGGCAACAGAATACCTCACGAGAACACCCTACCGTGCCCATCCCTCGCTTCACTCGTAGACGAGATGCCTCAACCTCTCTCTCAACCTCTCTCAACCTCTCTCGACCCCCCTTCCCCCTACAACGGCACGCTCACGCACTCCTCTTACACCACACCCTCCGTCCGTCCGTCCGTCCGTCCAACAACGGGCTCAAAAGCTCCTTGCCACTTAGAAAAAAGCTCGCCAAACATACAAGCCACACCGTCTCTCACCGAGCCAACTTGCTTGTCCGCTCTCCCCTTTCACTTTCACTTTCACTTTCCTCCCCTCCCCTCCCTCTCTCTCTCCTCAACGCCACATCGTTAATCGGGTATCCGGCTGAGCTCCATCGTACTACCATAATCCTACACGCCACCGACCTTTCCAGGTCACCCCTTCACACCCCCCCGCCCATAAAGGCCGCCAGGTCGTCCAGGTCCAGCAGCTGCCGCTCGAACGCCTGACACAGCTCGGGCGCCGTCATGTCCTGGCTCGTCGTCTGGCCCTCCTGGTTGGGCGCCATCCCGTTGGACGCGGCGTCCGGGCTCTGCGGCTTGGCCTCGTTGGCCGTCGCCATCGTCGCCGCCGCCGGTCCCGAGGGGGGCGAGTTGGCCGTCGCCGGCGTCGAGACCCCGCCCGATCCGCCGTTGATCGTCGTCACCCCCGGTCGTCTCGGCGCCGCCGCCGGCGGTTCGCTATCCTCCCGGCCCGACTCCGAGACCGACCGCGCCGCCGCCGTCGGCTCCGTCTGACCGACGGCCGCGCCCTCCCTGACGCTGCCGCTGCCACCGGCGCCACCGGAGGAACCGCTACCGACACCACCGACAGCGCCGCCGCCGCCGCCGCCGCCGCCGCCATTACCACCACCGGTGCTGGCCTGATCATAGTCCATGGCGTCCGGGTTGGTGTCGGCCTCCGACTCTGCCTCGTCCTTGATGCCGTGCGAGTTGGAGCCGTGACGCGACGAGGCGGAACCGGCCGAGGCGGCGGCGGCGGCGTCGTTGTTGAGGACGCGCTGCATGACCGTCAGGTGACGCAGCCAGCTCGTCATGAGGGGCCAGTTCTCGGTGCCGTCGTGCATGAAGCGCAGGCCGTCCTTGACGATGTGAGCGGCCGTCTCGACCGCGTTGGGCGGCGTCAGGCCCTTGAGAGACAGGTAGGCGACGGTGGCGCTGGCGGTGAAGGACGAGAAGAGCATGAAGATGGGGAAGCACGTGGCCTGGTCCTTTTCCACGCCGGCCTCGACGGCCGTGAGCAGCGAGATGGTGCCGTGGCACGAGCTGAAGAGACGGTCGACCATGTCGTGGCAGCGCGGGCTGAGGCGGAAGGAGTCGAGGGTGAAGGCCGGGGCCGTCACCTCCTGCAGCAGGCGGCGGCGCTGGACGAAGACGGTGGCGCACTGGAGCAGGCAGTGCAGCATGGCAAAGGTGTAGCCGGAGCCCATGGTCATGTGCAGGTTGATCTGACCGGGCTTGTCGACGAACTGCATGGGCAGCGAGGCGCGGAGGGCGTCGATCTTTGCGATGAGGGCGGCGCAAGACTCGTCGCGGAAGTCCTGGAGGCTGCTGACGGTCAGCATGGCGACGACGTCGCGCCAGATGGTGGCGGCCAGGACGATGTGGCCGAACTCGCCCACGTCGCCCGAGGGGGCGTCGGACGAGGGCACCATGTGCTGGACCAGCGTCTTGACTTGGACGGCGTTGCCGAAGGCGAAGTCGATGTCGGAGCAGGGGAGGGCCACGTCGGCCGTGTCCTGGACCGATAGGGCGGAGAAGCGGCCCGGGGTGCTTGTGAGGAGGCAGTCGAGGAGGTAGACGAGCCAGAGGGTCCGACGGAAGGACTCTTCGCGGAGGAACTGATCGGCCGAGTCGGAGGCGTGGTGGCTGTTGAGGATCCTGTACATCTGCAGCATACGGGCGGCCTGGCCGAGGTAGATGTAGGCGCGGACGGCGTTTCGGGTGCCCCATTCGTGGATGATGAGGAGGCAGAGGGCCTGGATGTCGGCGAGGTTGGGGTGGTCGAGGTTCTGGTTGAGGAGGGCCATGGCCTTTGCGGCGAAGGTCTCGGCCGCCTGGGTGGGGGATCCGTAACGGCGGATGAGGCTGGGGGAACTCCTGCATGGCCGGTCAGTTCCGGGATCCGGCCGGGGACGGAGACGGGTGACGGAGACCGGGGGGGGGGACGGAGACGTACCGTGCGGCGCAGGTCAAGAGTCCGTAGACGAGAGTCGACTCGAGCGAGGCATTCTTGAGCTGCTGGACGAAAGAGGGCTTGTGAAAGGCGACGCAGGCGGGAAACGTCTTTGAGACGACGCGCTCGCATTCGGCGATGAGTTCGGGGGTGAGTCTGAAGAGATTTACGAGTCAGAGATTAGATAAACCAGACCACCAGCCAGACAAAAGGAAAGGCTCGGGAGGACGACTGACTTTTCCGAAGCGGCCTGAACGTGACGCGACGCCGAAGATCCCAAAGCCTGAGGCCTCACGTCGGAGCCGCCCGTGGCCGAAGCCGGGAGACTGTCGCGGGGCGGACGATGGTGGGCGCTGCTGGCGTGCCGAGCGGGGCTCTGGCCGTGATGATGGGCCATGCTCTCCGACGGCAGATAGCACTCATGCATACCCTTGGCGCAGTTCTTGCAAGGCGCCCGACCGTTTTCGTAGACGCATTTGGTTTTACCCTTGCGACAGCGGACGCAGGCACCTCCGGCCCTGAGGGCGGTCGAGCGAACGACGGCCGACGACATGAGGAATAGAATGGGAGAGGCGATCAGAAAGCTTGACGGAAAGGGATGATGGGAAAGGGGGGAAAGAGAGTATAGAGAGAGAGAGAGGGAGGGGAGGGAGAGAGAGAATGGGAGAGAAGAGGACGGGACGTCGCGACACGCCGCCGTCCTCGGCTTCGGGGCCGGCGAAAGCGCACCTCCGGCGAAAACAGACCAAGGCCGGAAAAAAAAAAATTAAAAAAATTCAGCCGCGTCGGACAAAGAAGGAAACAAGTGGGAAAACAAGACGGCCAGACGGATGAGGAAACCAACGGCAGACCGGGTGGAGAGCGGAAGACTCCAAGGAACAAAAAAAAAAAAAAAAAAAAAAGGAGAGCTTCCGGGGGGGGGGGGGGGAAAGAAGAAGAGAGAGAGAGAGAGAGAGAGAGAGGAGGAGAGGGAGTGTGGGGGGGGGGAAGAGGAAGAGACGAGTGATGAATGAATGCACAGGGCACGGGGGATCGGCCTTGGTTGCCGGAGCCTGGAGGCCCACCATGCAGGCAGCGAGCGAGGCCAACAGCGCCGGCGGAGGCGGCGGCGGCGGAGGAGGATGGAGGCGGCGACGGCGGCGGCGGAGGCCAGCGGGTACCTGGGTGGGTACAAAGGTACCTAGGTATGTAGGTAGGTAGGAGGTATGTAGGTACCAGGTCTAGTGGAGGGGGGGCGGAGACTGGCACTGGGTGACTGGCACTGGGCGACTGGCAACTGTGGCCCAACCGAGGGGGGGGGAACATGTACAGTGAGTGTCGAGGGGGACCGTTCATTCACCCACTCGATTGCCAGTACCCTCCCACACACTGGTACATACTAGGTACATCCATACCTACCTACACGCCGCAGCCATCCTCTAGAGATAAAACAGGGGAAAAGGCGGACAGCCTGATGACGTTTACGGCGACGACGACGACGACGACGACGACCGCCTCCATCCATCCTCCGCAACTGGTACCTTGGTGGATGCCCTACCGCTCGTGACCCCCGCTCCGCCGCCCGCACCGCCGCCCCCGACCGGACGCGAAACCTTACCGTCGCACCGTGCCGACGCCTCCCGCCCGCGCAACACCATTCGTCCGAACTGCAGCCTCCTTGGGGCTATCTACCATCTACCTCCACGGGCAAGTGTGTATGTGTGCGTGTACATACGCATTCTCCCTCCCGTCCATCTCCTCGTCCCCGGCTCGCCATATGTACATACATACATACACACATCGTTCGGGTGGACGACGGCCAAAGGAGGGTTGTCACGGCCGGCAGCCCATCCTCTCCCTCCGTGCGGGCCGGACACAGTGTTCTACGCACGGCGGCCACGGCAGACGGGCGGCGGTAAGAGATGAGCAGAAGATAGCTATTCGTACATACATACGAATGAACCAAAAAAAAAAAAAAAAAAAAAAAACCTTGTTGGTTGATTTTCTTTCCCTAACCGCCATTTCACCCACCCGAATCACCGTCCCGTCGGCGGCCCTCATCATCTTCCCATCTACTGTCAGAGCCTAACCTGGCATTGGACACTACAAACCTAACAATCGTGAATGATCCCGCGCTTGACTACATCCATCGATATGTGGACATGTAGACATGTACGTACCTAGATATGTACATATGTACATACGTAGGATACGTACCCCAGCTCAGCCCCGGCAAAAAGGGGGGGCGCTCCGCGTCGCGCGCTGTGGATCCCGTCGCGCGCTCTCTCTCTCTCTCCTCCTCCGCCCCCCCCCCCCCTTTTTCTTCCTCACCCTCTGCCGGAGGAGCCGACCAACAGGTTTGCGCCGAGGGGTGGGGCCGAGCGGAGGACGAGTCATGGAGGAGCGCCGAGACGAGGGCCGTCGCCGATGCTGCGGGATACATACAAGATACATACATACATATACGTGTACATAAATAGGAGAATTAGAATTGCAATGGAAAAACAAGAACTACAAACCAACGATTCCATTCTTCCTTTCCCTCCTCTACTCTCCCCTCTTCCCTTTTAAACCCTTCCCCCCCCCCCCCCAGTCTATCCTTTCTTCCCACCCCGTGATTCAAAGCCCACGGGCCGGCCCCGCTGCGGTTCGGCGGGAAAGAGGGGGGGTGGATGGACGGCAGGCTGGTGGGTACATACAGTGCCGACTTCTTGGACATACACCGTACCCCATCCCCGACACGTCCCCCGTAACCTCCTCCCCCCCGTCGGCGGCCCCCATCTGCCGCCGCCGCCGCCGCCTCCGCCGCCTGCTGCCGTCAGCCGTGGATGATGTTGATGGTACAGAGGGACATTTTACTGTGCGCGGCCATCAGGTACTTGTGTATGTATGTAGCCCGTCTCCGAATCATCTTCCGGCGAATTGAATTCTTCCTTCCCCCGCCGAAGCCCTCCACCCTTCTCCCGTCCCTCCGACCTGAACAAACGGGCCTCCCCCATCTCCCTCCGTCCGGCTTCCCCGCCAAGACAGAAAACCGGTGGACTCCAACAAATCCCTCCCGAACTCGACCCTTGCCCCAGCATCTGCTTCCTTCTTCGCCCGAGACAACGACGCTCGGCTGCGACGCTCTCGGCGGGAACCAATAGGCGCGACCCCGACCTCGAGCAGCCCTTCCCTCCCTCTCTCCCCTGTGCGACGGGCTCCAAGGGCCGCCGACGGAGACGGGCCGCCGCCGATGATGGTGGCTGCTTTACCGCCCTCCCTCCCCCCTCCCATGTACATACATACATACCTACGTCCCGTCTCTTCCGGTTGATGCCGGACCCCCGACCGATTGCCAGCCACGCCCCTCCCCCCTTTCCCTTGAAGATATGCTATGTATTCGTACATACATACATACATACATACACACACACACATACATACATACATACACACACACACACACACATACATACATACATACATACATACATACGCCACGGCGCGGCATTCGGTGCCCGTCTTCCGGTCGTCCTTCCGTCGGCTTCTTTTTTTCCCCACTCTCGTTGCACCGCGGCCTCCGGCCGGTCCGATTCCGGGCCGAGGCCGCCGGTTCGGAGTGCTTCTTGTCTCAGCAGTCAACAGATTCAAAAACGTCATACTCAAGACTGTACGGGATATGCTCATATGTATGTATTTAAACAACAAACCGCAATGTCCCTCCACTACCTTCCCCTCTCATCCTCACTCCTTAAAACTCGCCCGCGTGAAGCAACGAACCCTGCTGTCCGTTCATCTCCTCCCATACAGACCGGACGTCCAAGTCACTCCGCTTCGTCGGCTTCCCGGCCTTGGCCTTCCTGTTCGCGTCCTCCCTCGCCAGTTGAACTGCATGACGGTCAGAGAGGCCAGAGAGAAGATCATCCATCACGTCCTCTTACCGTGCAGGAAAACGGCAGACCGTTTCCCGGAGTGCAGCGCGTGCGGGACGTTTGTAGAATGATCCGAGTTTGCGTCCCCAACCGCATACACACCGGGCACATTCGTCACCAACCCCTTTGCATTATCCGTCTTGAGTTTTCCGTCGACGACGGAGACGCCCATGTCGGGACCCACGCTGGAAGCCAGCTCGTTGGGGATGTTGACGACAAAGGCATCGCGCGTGACGGGAGGCCCCTGTTCGAATTCCACCCTGAACTTGTCGAGTTCTGCGGTGGATGCTTTGCTCGGATCGTGGTAGCCGTCGCTTCCGTTTCGTATCCTGACTATCGACTTGATGGTCCGGTTCTCGACCTGGACCTTGTTCTCGGAGAAGATTGACTGCCAGATGGGTATCTTTTGCGTCGTCGCCTCCTCCTCGGCCGGGGTATCCGTCCCGTTGACAAAGACAATGATGTCCTTGTTCAGCGTCAGAATCTCCAGCACCGTGGACGGCGCCTGATCAAAAGGTCCGATGATGCCCAGCTCCTGATCCGCATGCTCGTGCCCGTCACACCACGGACACCAGTAGATGCCCTTGCCCCAGTTCTCGCTGAAGCCGGGTGTGGTGGGCATCTTGTCGCGAAGGCCGGTGCCCAGCACAATCTTTGCTGCCGTCGTCTTGATCGTCCCGCATGCTGGAGAGTTGTAGACGACGGAGAAATAGGTGTAGTCAGGCGTCTTGATGGTCTGGATCTGCGTCACGGTTCCGTTTCGCATCGTTACCGTTGGGTATTCGAGGATTTGTTTTCGGGCTGCATGGCGGTAATAGGCCGGTTGCACACCTACATAGAGATGGTCAGTAGGCTTGGAATGCTACCATGTCTGTTTACATGTATCAATGTAAACAATGAATCTCACCGTCAAACCCCAGCACATCGTGCATATGCCTCGTCGCCTGATTGCGATACACACCCGAGTCGACCAACAAGATCTTACGACGAACACGCGCAAGCCCGCTCGCCGCACTGAGTCCCGACGGCCCTCCCCCGACAATCACGGCATCGTACTCCCACGGATCCCCCGCCGTTTTGCCCGTCACCGGCGGTGGGGCCGAGAGAACGGTCCGGCCGAGGGTCAGCAACGCCGCCAAGCCGTACAGCCGCATGGCCTCGTTTCTCCTGCTCTTTGTCCGGCGGTGGCTTAGGACGTTTGAAACGAGTGGGCCGTAGAAGACGTTGCAACTCTTCGTGAACCCAAACTGACGATCAAGCGGGGAGCGAAAAAGGGAGGAGATAAAAAGCCAAAGAGGGCCTGGGGGGGGGGAGGGGAGGGGAGGGGAAGGTGGAAGGAAAAGATATCAACCGATTTCAAGGCTTCAATCTCCGTCTCTTATATACATACCTTGGTCACATCTCACCCATATATATGTATGTATGCTAGTCAGACCCTATCTCAGCCATGTCTCTCTCTCGCGTCTCCATTCCCCGACACAACTTTTTTTTAACCCCCTCTCAACAAGCCAGGCCTTGGCCGAGCAAGGGAAGAAGGCGAACGACAAGGAAACCCCCGCCACCGCCGCCGTCGCGCCTCCACCTGTACGGTAACACACAGACCCGTGGGCCGTCATCAACAAGATACGGGGCTGAACCGAAGCGGATAGCGGGTATCCAAAGGTCGCATATACGAGCCCTCTCTCGGATGGACACCAGCAAGCCTACCCAGGTCGGGGGCACGCCGCCTTTCCCACAGCGGGGCTGTTGTACACAGATATCCGTCCAACGGCCCGGGAATGTCTCGTCCGTGCGTCGGAGTCTGGGATGGGAACCAGGAAGCGTGGCTCATACCGACCCGGTAAGCACTGTTTCTGTATTGTACATCCCGTCTTACCCTTTGTCGGCCGGCACCTTGGCCGGGAAAAGCGGGGCCGAGACTTTTACATAAGCCCGGTTGGCTCCGTCCTCCGGCGAGGATCAACCTGGACGGGGCCTGGGCGATGGCGTGAGAGAATCGACTAGTTTCCATGGATTGAACACGACGACAAGTGGCAGCTGAAGTCTCGTTCGTATCGCATGTATGGGACGTACAGATGGATGAATGGATGGATGGATGGATGGATGTATGTATGTATGTATGGATGGATGGCCCAGATGATACCCATACATACATACATACGAATACATACATGCATACTTCGTCTTCGAAAGCCGGACTCCCCATCCGTCGACAATGCAGCTAGCCAAAGATCGAAACCGGCGCGTGCCTAGCGTCGGGCTAACGGACGTGCTCGTCTCTCGTCGGCTATTGACTGCATGAGGTGCATCCACAACATCATCTTGACCGCAATCTATCGTATGCATCTATTTATTGTGTGTGAACGAGTCCCCGTCTATCGCTAACACGGTTCCATCACATAGCACCCCGCCCACATCACGCCCCCTCCGGCTCCGGACCCTCCCCATCACCGATCCCATAGCGAGCCAGCGGAAAAGCCTCGAGGCTAGCAACCTGCTCACCCCATCCGTCCCCCCGATGCCCGACCTCGTCCGGCTCCACGCCGGGCCCCGCCTGTCCGGTACGTCCGGCCAAGACATCCGCCTCGTGACCGGCCCAAACGTCCCTGATATCGGCATGCGGACACCAGATAACACGCATACCCGCCCTTCGACCAGCCTCGACCCCTGCAACGGAATCCTCAAAGACGAGACACTCGTCCGGCTGCACGGGACGTTCCCCCTCGGCAAGAGAGCGGTTGATGGTCTGCAGCGCTAGCTGGAAGATGTCGGGCATGGGCTTCCCCCTACCGGGATCAAGCCTCTCATCATCACCGAGCACCCTCCTATGCGGGGGGAAAAAATCATCAAACAAGAAGGACAAGTGCGTCGTCTTGAGCTCGAAGTTGGCCGTATGCGAACTCGAAGCGAGAGCCAAATGCGTCGACGTCCGAGCCAACCTCCGCAGCAAATCGACAACGCCGGGCAAAGGCTTGCTCCTGGGGAAGTGCACTCTATGCAAGGCCGACAGCTCGCAAACGTACTGCTCCTGGCTGATGGGCAGCTTGGCCCACTCGTGGAAGATGCGGGCGACGACGGGTCCGGGTCGGCCTTGGAAGCGGGCTTTTACCGTCCAGGGCATGGGATCTCGTCCGTGCCGTTTGAGGACGAGGTTGGTGCAGTGCGTGTAGAGGTCTTCCGTGTCGAGGAGGAGGCCGTCCATGTCGAAGAGACAGGCCCTGACGGGGGGGAAGCTTGAGCGAGCGTATCTTGTTAGCCTTGTGATTGTTTCTGCATGTATTCGCCCATATCATATATGTCTGGTATGCACGAAGATTGGATATATGTATGTACGTATGTATACATGTATGCCTGGGAAAAGGAAATACGGACTCGGTTCTGGCCGTCGTTTGGTGAGCCATGACAACTTTTGAGACAATGTCCAACACCAGACATGTATCGTGGGTATGTACGAAGTATTCGTATGTGACAAGGGATATAATAACGTATCGTTCCAAGATCTGGATGAAGCTTCAATGTCAAGATCAACACAATCAAATCTCTGTCCTCACCAATACGCCGCTCGGGAAATCAAGCAGCTATATATCTCGTCCTGACCGCTCCCCAAATCCTTGTTACCACTCCATCCACCGCTCGTCCCTCCCCTCCCCCTTTCCTCCATATCCCTTTCCTCATCCCGAACCCCCGTCCCGACGATGGAAAGCCCCAGCAGCAGCAAACACCAGCCGAACAGAAGCAGACGGATGATATTCATCTGCCTCTAATACATACCTATACATACATCATACAGCCGTGCTCTCTCTGTGCGGCTGCGAGGCTAGGCTTGTGTCGCATCACGTGACCCTCTCCCAGACCTCGTTCGGAAATCCCAACTTTTCCAAATGCGAGCAGAATGAAAGCCGCACCTTTTTTATCCATGCCGACATGGCCGACACAAACGACGACTCAGCCTCGCCTGAGCTGACAGCCGAGGAAGAAGCAGTTCGTCTCTCCCTCTTCGGCTACCGATGACTGGACTGGCACGCGCGCGCTAAAGCAAACGCGACAGGCTCTCCAGCGCGAATCGCAGGCCATCAAGGCCGAGGCAAACGCCCTCTTCGCCGCGGGCGATTATCATAACGCTCTGGCCCGTTACGACGATGCGCTCGCTTCGTGTCCGCCGCGGCTGGGCTTTGATCGTGCGGTGCTGTTGAGTAACGTTGCGGCTGCCCATATCAGGCTGGAGCAGTGGGTGGAGGCCATCAAGGCGGCTGATGGGGCGTTGGAGGCGCTGGGGGGACGCTGCAGGGGGGGACGGACGGGAGGGATGCGGGTGGGAGGGATACGGATGGGAGGGGAACTGATGGGAGGAACACGGATGGGAGGAACACGAATGAGAGGATCACGGATGAGAGCATCACGGATGAGAGCATCACGGATGAGAGAAACACCGAGTCATCGCAGGAGAACACCGACGTCGAGCCTACCAACTCCAAGCCGTCGCGAGACTCAGCAGACAACAAGGCCACCAAACCACCCCCCAACCCCGACGAAGCCCGCATCCGCACGAAAGCCCTCCTCCGCCGCGCCCACGCCCGCTCCCAAGCCGGCGGCTGGCAAAACCTCTCCTCCGCCGAATCAGACTACCGCCTCCTCCTCGCGACCCCCAACCTGCCCGCCTCCGACGCCCCGACCGTCCGCCGCCAGCTCGCCGACCTGCCGCGACGCACAGAGGCCGCGCGGGAGGCCGAGATGGCGGATATGTGGGGGAAGTTGAGGAGTCTGGGGGATGGCATCTTGAAGCCTTTTGGGCTCAGTACTGGCAATTTTCGAATGGTTAAGGATGAGGCGACGGGGGGGTATAGTGTTGATTTCGATCAGGGGCGTGGTTCGTCTTGATTGTTGAGTTCCGTGGACTGGTTTTATCGGCTTGTGCTTCATCAAGTCAAGCTTCAGTCAGGACCAGTTCAGAAGACGGCCAAACCCATCCCGTCAACACAACCACAGTTCGCCCATCATCCAACCTCAGGTACCAATACGCAACATAGTAAAACAACTCAAGCACATCCATTAAAGAGCGGACAGTTGATTATTCGCACGCGCGTTTAAACTACTCCTATCACTTCACCACACTGCCCTTCCCATCACCCCCCCCCCTATCTAACTAATACTGCGCAGCCGCAGGTGTGTTCATCTGGTACGTCTTGCCGTTGTAGGTGTAGACCCAGTTGCCCGACTGCTTGGCCGGCACCCACGTCCACTGTCCGCTCGGAGGCTTGGGCGCGGGCTTGGGCTTGGGCTTGGGCGCTACGTTGGGCTTCCATACCCAGTGGCCGCCTTCGTTGCCGCTGGTGTAGCTCCACATCCAGGTGCCGGAGTTGCTGGAGCCGGAGCCGGAGCCGGAGCCGGAGCCGGAGCCGGAGCCGGAGCCGGAACCGCCGCCGCCACCGCCGCCGCCGCCGCCGCCGCCACCGCCACCACCACCAGAGCCGCTGCCGGAGCCGCTGCCCCATCCACTTCCGGAGCCGCTACCAGAGCCATTGCCAGAGCCGCCGCCGCCGCCACCGCCGCCGCCACCACCGCCACCGCCACCATTACCTCCCGAGCCTGGACCTCCCGAACCGCTGCCAGTGGTGGTGGTATAACCCCAGCTATAGCTGTTGCCGCTGTAGCTGCCATCAAAGCCGCCGCCGGAGCCGTTTCCGGAGCCGGAACCGCCGCCACCACCACCACCGGAGCCGCCGCCGGAGCCGTTGCCGGAGCCGCTGCCGGAGCCGCTGCCAGAGCCGCTGCCAGAGCCGCTACCCCAGCCACCTCCGAAGCCGCTACCAGAGCCACTTCCGGAGCCGCCGCCAGAGCCGCTGCCAGAGCCGCTACCCCAACCACCTCCGAAGCCACTGCCAGAGCCACTGCCACCATTGCCACCGTAAGAGCCGCCGCCGCCGCCGCCGCCCCCGGAGCCGCCGCCACCCCCGGAACCACTGCCACCGGAGCCGCTACCGGAGCCACCGCCGAATCCGCTTCCGGAGCCAGAGCCGCTGCCACCTCCGAAACCACTTCCGGAGCCGCCGCCAAAGCCGTTGTCGAAGCCGTTGCCGGAGCCACCTCCGAAGCCAGAGCCGCCGCCATTGCCGAAACCGTTGCCGAAACCGCCGTCACCATAGCCGCCTCCGTTGCCAAAGCCGCCTCCATTGCCAAAACCACCTCCGTTGCCTCCACCATTGCCGAAACCACCGCCGTTACCGAAGCCACCGCCATCACCGAAGCCGTTGCCGCCGTTACCGAAGCCGCCGCCGTTGCCAAAGCCGCCTCCATTACCTCCGCCGTTGCCGAAACCGTCGCCGAAGCCACCTCCGTTGCCGAAGCCGCCTCCATTACCTCCGCCGTTGCCGAAACCGCCGTCGCCAAAGCCACCTCCGGGGCCGAAGCCACCGCCACCGCCATTGCCAAAGCCATCGCCATAGCCTGGACCAAAACCACCGCCGTAACCGTTGCCAAAACCGTTGCCGCCATCACCGCCAAAGCCGCCGTTTCCTCCGTTGATGATGATGGTGTTCGGGTCACCGCTGCCGACGGTGCTGGTCGGGTAGGTGATGGCTCCAGCTCCGCCGGTGCAGTCCTTCATCAGCGTCGACTGGCAGAGGAGCTTGCATTGAGCCGCGGCCGGAGACTGCACGCTGCGCTTCTTGACGCCGGGGCAAGGGTCGCAGAGGGCGCAGAGATGTTGGACGTAGCGGCTGTGGACGGTGACGGGATTTCCCGTCTCCTTCGTGATGTCGGTCCGCGTGCTGGAAGAGTCAAGATGCGGCGCCTTCGGGGGTTGAGGTTGAGCTTCGAGAGCATGGGACTGAGCCTTCGGGGCTTGGGGCGGAATCGGGACGGGAGCCTGTCGCTTCTGAGCCGCGTGACTCGCCTCGGCCGGCTTCTCGGCCGTGGGAGTCACTTCTGTGAGCTTCTCGTGGGCCTTTTCGGCGGCATCGTTGAGGCCGGAAGGCTTGTCTTCCTGCTTCTTGTGGTCGCACGTCTTGGGGACGAAGGGCGAGCAGATGGCGCCACAATCCTCCTCGGAACCGTGAACATCACTCTCTTGACAGGTGTCGCAGATGCTGCAGATGCCCCTGAGAGTCTGCTCAGAGAGCACGAGAAAGGCTTCGCCGCTGGCGTTGGCAGTCGTCTCGCTCTTCTCAGCGGCTTTCTGCTTGCTCTCGGCAGACTGCTGGTCATCGACGGCTCGCAAGCTGGGCGCCGCCATGGCGCCAGCCACGAGAGCGGCTGCCACAGTCAAGGAGTTGATCTTCATGCTGGAGACGGTGCTGGCAGAAATGCTGAGAGAAAGACTGTGGGGGAGCCTGCTTGGACCTATCCATCATTGGGGCCCGAAGTTGGCTCTTTATACCTTGGTGGGACAGTCGTCTCGAGCACGACATGAGCGTTCAAGTCTCTGGGTCGGGATGGCGAAAATTCTTGGTCGAGGCTTGAGTTGAGGAACAGGCTTCTCTAGAACAGAAGTCAAGGCACCCTGGTGGTAGCAACCTCATCTCAGACATGGAATGGGCGCCCTGGCCGAGAAAGAGTCCAAGTTTCTCAGCATCTCTGAGCCTTGCCTTGTTCACGAGAATAGATCCTCCTGTCCACTGGATGTCGTCAATTGTCTCTCAAGGATGACCTCTCCTCATGCTCCTCTGTCAAAATTGCTTCCAACGCGTCCTGCTCTTTATGAATGTCAACGAATACAGTCCTTTCCGCAGAGGCACCAGACGAGTCTGAACTCACAAGAATGTTGAAGCTGCTTTTGACGTCATTCGACGTAGAGACAAGATCCATTGCCTCGCAGTGGTGTTGAGTTGCCTCGGCTGATTCACGAGATGAGAAGACCTTGTACTCTATCCAGAGTCTCAAAGCCGCCCTCTGCGAGACGCTGTCTGAGTGACGGAGCTTGATATATGCTGATATCGGCAGAGAGCAGTTTAGGCCCGTCAGAGATGAATGTTCCGTGTGCCAATACTGCCCTGCCCGGCTTAGATGCACATATCACGAGCCGAGCCCATCCGCTGCTCTGATAACGGACAAGTCCACCATCTCCAGCGGCTATTCGTGCCAATCTCTAGGGGCGGGCCGCACGGATGTCGTAGTCCTCCGCATTCCAGAGAAACGGCGAGAATTCGGCCATGGCTGCCTGGTTCCAGCTGCAATTATTCAACAAGAAAATGCTAAACGCCTGTGCTATGCAGCCTATGCTTAAGACAGATTTCATCATGACAAAGAACCCCCCCAGATTCTCTCCATCACGTGACTCGTATCACGTGTTCTCCAACGTCATCCATGCCTTGGGCGAAACCAAACTTCGCCTCATCTTGGAAAAAGAGAAAAAAAAAAAGAGGAAAGGAAAATGTCTGACGCGATTCCAGCCCCCAGCAATATCCTCCGCGGACACAAGACCCAAATACAAGCTGCAGCCTTCATCCGTCGAAACGAGCGGCTCGCGACTGCCGACGCGGATGGATTCATCGTTCTCTGGGACCTGGCCGTCATGAGGCCGGCGGCTGTTTGGAAGGCACACGACGAGTCGATACTTGGCGTCATGGGCTGGGGTCTGGATAAGATTATAACGTGCGTGATGCTGGGTTTCCTGGCGTTGGATGCCGGCTGATGCTCGGGCGTTTCCTCGTTTTCCTCGTACAGACACGGCCGCGATCATAAGCTCGTCGTGTGGAAGCTTTCAGCCTCAGACGAAGAGGATCTGAGCTCTGTTCTGCCGGTGGAATCTGTCGTCGAGACCCGTCGCCAGCCCTGGATCCTGCACCTCCTCGAGGTCAATGCCCTAAACTTTTGCGCCTTTGCGGCCTGCGCGAGACGCCCGGACGGCACCCTGTTTGGGCACGACGCCTCATTGGAACTGCTCTTGGCCGTTCCGAATGCGCTGGCTTCCGAGGCGGTGAGCAGGCTCGAAAAGGTCTTGAGTGTGCTGAAGCTGACCGAGTCTCGGAAGGTTGATGTATTTTCTCTGCCTGGCCAGTCGCGTCTCCATACCGTGAGGCCCTCCAGCTCGACGACGGGGCTCGTCATGAGCCTGCGGCTGCTTCACCTGGTCGGATGTTTGACGCTCATCGCCGGTTTCGAGAACGGTAGCGTGTCGGTACGGCGCCTTGAAGCCGAGGGAGCCTGGATCACGACGTACTCGTCCCAGCCGCACTCCCAGCCTATCCTATCGTTGGATATCCATCCCAATCATGAGAGCTTCTTCTCTTCGTCGGCCGACTCCATGCTTGTACAGCACCCCGTTCCCACTGCTCAGCGGTTCTGCTCCGCGGACGCAGAAGCCTCGCAAGGCGGCGACATGGAGCCGTGGAAAGACCCGCTCCAGACGGTAAACACCAAGCATTTCGGCCAGCAGAGTCTCAACGTGCGCTCTGATGGCAAGATATTTGCCACGGCTGGGTGGGATTCCAAGGTCAGGGTATATTCGACCAAGACCTTGAATGAGCTGGCCGTTCTTCAGTGGCACAGGGTCGGCGCGTACGCAGTGGCCTTTGCCGATGTTTTCCAAGCGGACACGCAGTCATATGGCCAGCGAGAATCGCCTCTCGTCAATTCATCCGATGAGAGTACGTCGACGAGCGTGGCGGCCTCAGAGACCAGGACTTCCCTCGTCGGTAGAGAATTGACGACTGTCAAGCAACGGAGGATGCGTGCGGCCCTGACGACACATTGGATCGCGGCGGGAGCCAAAGACGGTAAAGTCAGTCTCTGGCAAGTCTACTGACTGCGCTGCTCGTCATATCGGCCTCGGCTACCACAGAAGAGTCTTGTCAGTCACGATTAGCGCCTCGTCCCAAGTTGAGATTCTAAAAGTCCTCACAACTCATATCCGCCGGCCGCTTTCTCGCGATAGCTGCCACCAGCCCCTCAACATCCAAGCGATGACGAGGGCATCCCGGTTCCGTTGGCTCATCTCTGCGCTGACGAGGAGGCTCTTGGTTCCCCCGCGCTCAGGCAGCTCGCGAGCGATGAGCCGCTGCTCCGAGTCGAACCACTCGAACGTGACAGACTTATCCCTGACGGGCACGGCGGTAAATAGCAAGTCTCCACACAGCATGCGGTGATGAGGTCCTCGGGTAGCTCGATGAATGCGGTATCCCTTGGACAGCGCTCGCTTCCACGGACGAAAGGTGGTGATCCCCATGGAGCCGAGGCTCTGTCGGGAGGCGGAATCGGCATGAAAGGCAAAGGTTGGCGCGGTGATGGCATTGGGATGCCTCAGATCGTAGAGGTGTCTGGGCCTCGTCGAGAGCTGAGGGGCGCCGCCGTCTTGGTGTTTGAAGGCGTGGTCGACGCGCTCGACGCGGACGTGGCGGACGACATCGGTGAGGGAGCCGGCGTCGTGGGAAAGCTCGTATACAATCTGCGGCGGCGCGTGGGAGTTGTCAGAATAGACGAAGCGACCGGCGGCGAACAGCGTCGTCGGCTTAACAATGGGATCATTGACGGATCGACGATGGCTGTGGCTATAAGCGGGAGGCTGATCCGTCAAGTAATCAGGCGTCATCCTTTGATGCGACCTGCTCTGAGCCGAACCAGTCATGATGGAGAGCATGCTGCGAATGAGGGATCGTTGACGAGCAGAGATGAGCGACGAAGACGACGTCGTCGTGACGGCGGAAGTCGTCGTCTCACCAACGGATGATCCCAAAGACATTGTCGCTCAGAGTTGACTTGAAGAATGTAGAGCAAATGCGAAAAGTTAACCTTGAGACGATGACGGACGGCCCTGCCGGAAAACATGTATGTATGCAAGTTGGGATGGAAGAGTTTAAACAAGAACTGAAATCAACTGCCCAGCCGAAACCCGAGGGCGCTTCTCTTTTGCCCCCCTCCCCGCAGCCGAGTTTCAGCGTCACGAAGCCTGTCAAGAACCGATGAAATCGAGTCGAGTCGAGCAAAGGGGGGGGGGGGAAGCAATCAGCTGATGAGACTTGGCTATTCTGTCATGGTTTAGTTTAGCCTTTCAAACTTTGGTTTTCTTGCTTGTTCGCCTGTTTCTCATTCCTCCACCTTTTTCCCTCCCCCCTTCCCTCCCACGCGACTCTCTTCCTTTTCTTTTTCCCTGACAGTTTGTGAAACGGGGGCTGCGGGTTGGTGGTTGGACGTGTCGTGCGGATGGCCGGAGGTCTGCTCCTGAGGCGTTGGAGACGAGACGGATGTTGCTTCGGCTGACACGTGCGAAGCGTGGTGGTGTGACGTCAGTTTTCTATCACGTGCAGCATACCTTGCCTACCTTGGAGCACGGAAGATGTACGTAATCACGGGTTGATTTACGAATCAAGTGATGCTTCCCCCCCTCCAGCTCCGGGCCAGACGAGGGCCAAACACGGCCAGGGGTCAAACCAAGCCGCGATGCTGCTGCGTCGGCTGGCTACAGCAGCTTCTTCGGCAGCAACGCGTCGTCCACTGACGACGACGATGCGAACAACAACAACAACAACAACAACAACAACAACAAGAGAAACAACAGAAACACTCCCCTCGACCTCCATCCCCGTCCTCCGTACCGTCGCCGCAATGCGATCGTGGCGCGCCTCACGACGAGACAGTCAAGACATCGGCCTGGTCCCCACCATGGGCGCCCTACACAAGGGCCACCTAGCACTGATGGAAGCCGCCGCGCGCGAGAACAGGGATGTCGTCGTCAGCGTCTTCGTCAATCCTGCGCAGTTTGGCGTCGGCGAGGATCTAGAGTCTTACCCCGTTACCTGGGAGCGTGATGCTGCCGTCCTCGCCAAGACGGATGGTGAGCTGGAGGCTGGGGGCTCTGCTGGTCGTATAGCGGCTGTTTTTGCCCCGGATACTGGGGTCATGTATCCGGAGGGTGAGCCGGGGAGAGAACAGGGGAGTACGGGGACCTTCGTGACCGTTACGCCCTTGGCTACCATGCTCGAAGGACAGAGTCGACCGACCTTCTTCCGCGGCGTGGCAACCGTCTGCACAAAGCTCTTCAACATCATCGCCCCGAGACGCGTCTACCTGGGTCAAAAAGACGTACAGCAGACGGTGGTACTACGGCGAATGGTGCGCGACCTGATGATGCCCATCGACATCGTCGTGTGTCCCACCGTCCGCGACGAAGATGGTCTGGCCCTCAGCTCGCGAAACGTCTATCTCGGTCCGCGGAGGAGACGCCTTGCCGTCGCGGCTTTGACGTCCGCTCTGCGGGCTGCGAGTGAGGCCTACGAGGCTGGTGCTGGGACTAGGGAGGGGATCCTCGGTCCGGCTCATGGTGTTGTTTCGAGCGTCAAGGAGAAGCAGGCGGCTCTGGCGGCCGATGAGTCGTCGGACTTTGTGGTGCAGTACTTGTCGCTTGCTGATCCGGATACGCTGGATGAGGTCGAGGTTGTGGATGGTGATAGGGGGGCTGTTCTCAGCGGTGCCATGATCCTGCCTCGGCTGCGGCGAGTGGCCAAGGGCGAAGACGTCGGCTATGCTGGCGGTCCATCCGTGAGACTCATCGACAACATCATCCTGAAGCCACGTAGCAACTACTAGTCCACAAGGTCGAGAAAATCCAGGATACATCTTCTTTTGCTTCCTTCACAGACGAGCTCTACCCGGCTTCCTCCTCCTCTTAGCATCCTCAACGCTCCTCTTGAGCGCGAGCCTATCCTCACGGCTCAACCTGCTCGGCACCCTCGCCTTGACGCCCCTCTCGTCATCAGCCTTGGCCTCGGCAAAGAGTCTCCGACCAAGCTCATCGGTGAGGCGAAGGACGCGAGAGCTGACGGTCGCGCCGTCACGCCGGTTCTTACCCTCGCGACGCGCGCTGGCGATCTTCTCGGTAAAGTCCCAGAGCTTACCCTCGGCCAGCAGCGCGCCTGTTACTGGGTCGCGGGCTGGACGCCAGGCGGCGTCGAGTTGAATCCGTGGGGGGATCTTGGGGTCGCGAGACTTGACGACGTGCATCATCTGGTCCTGCTCGAAGCGAGAGTACGAATTCTTGAGCGTCTCCTTGTTGACGGCTTCGAAGTAAGAGAGGTCGCCCTGATGGTAGAGCGTCTTGCCGAGCTGTGCCCGATATCGTCAACGTCAGCGAGGTCAAGTGAAACCAACAAGACGAGGAATAAGGGGGGGGAAACACCCACCAGCTGCGCGCTATCCTGCGCCTTGGCCTGTTCGAGCCAAACATCACCCTCTTCGTCGCCCAGCAGCGGCGCCAGGCCCATCAACGACACGGCAGCCAGCCAGCTAGCCTCGATAAAGGGCCACAGAAGGAAGCAGTAAAAGTCGTAGTTCTCACGCCCGGCTCGACGCTCCTCAGGCGCGAGACCAACCGTCGTCACGTTGCCATTGGCGTCGCGATCGAGGCGGACAACGTGATCGGCCTCGAGCCCTCCAAGTGTCTTATCCAGGTTGGCATCGAGACCGGCTGGCGAGAAGATGAACTCGCCACGAAAGAGCGTCGAGAGGAAGAGGACGTGAGCACGGAGATCGGCGTGTGACATGTCCTGCATCGATGGCCCGCCGCCGCGTTTGACTCGTGTGTACATGGAGACGCTGACGAGGGCCTCGTAGATAAAGAGATGAATCGTCATGTTGCGGTAAAAGGACAGCTGGAAGCGGTCCACGGCGTAGTAAGTAGGCTCCAGCAGGCCGTCGACGACGCCTACCAGATCCTTTCCCAGCACCTCGAGCCCGCGGTCGACAATCTCGGACAGCGGCGCGTTGCCAAAGTGAGCGACGCGTCCGCCCTTGGCCTGGATCCGAGCCGTCAGCCATTCTACCCTTCGCGTCAGCTCCTGTTTGCCGACACCGCGACCTCGGAGCGTCAGCAGAACGGTGCCGATGAGGGCCGTAGGCATCACCACCGACACGTCGTTGATATCGCCCAGCACCTTGTAGCCCAGCGTCCGAAGCAGCTTCTCCCGCACCGCCTTGACCTGTGGCCGATCGTGCTCCGTGTCGAGGCCGGCTGGTACGACGGGAAGTCGTGAAAGCTGCTCGTCGATGAATTTCCGCAAGCTCCATGGCTCGTGGAAGCGCACATCGACGCGGCCAAGTTGCAGTGATAGCACCAATGACCCGCCAGACAAGAAGTCGGCCAGATTCTCCTTCTTCTTTGGCATACCCAGAAGCTCCGTCACGTAGCCTTCGGTCTCGATGACCTTGTCGTACTGCGTGCTGACCGGACAGATGATGGCGTCGTCGACGCGGCCAGACAGCAGGCTGTCGAGGATGAAGCTGAGGATGCCAAACTTGGGCGGCAGCAGCTTGCCCGTCCGCGACCGTCCGCCCTCGATGAAGCATTCAAAGTTGTAGCCTTCCTGCAGTAACACGTCCACGTACGACTGAACCAGCGCCGTGTATAGCGCGTCGTCGCCAAACGATCTCCGAATCCACATGGCGCCCGCGTGCTGTAGGAAGCTGCCCACCAGCGGAAAGTTGAGGTTGTCTCCCGCAACCACCACCGGCAGCGTGAGTCCGAGTCGGTAGCAGATGAGCTGCAGCGAGACGTAGTCCACGTGTGATCGGTGGCTCGGCAAAAAGATGATGCTCTTCTTCGTCTTCGCCGCCATATCGGCCACCTTGCGCAGTCGGAGCACCTCTTCACTCGACACGTGGATGCCCTGATGATAGGCTCGTGTCAGGAGCTGCGTCACAAAGTAGTAGGCGCCGCGGATGAACGTCTTGCTCTCCATCTTGCAAATCATGTCGTCCGTCAGCTTCTCCGCCACCTCCTGTAGCCCACTCTCGAGCACAGCCCGTCGCTGAGCCCGCTTGATGTTGTGGTACTTGTCGTTGCGAAAGAAGCCCTCCTTGTCCTCGACCGCGACCCGATCCTCGGCCAACTCCGAGATGCGCCGCTGGAGCAATGGGGCCGACATGACGGACGACTTCATGCGCTCGGTGAAGCCCGTGTAGAAGACGGGCTGACCGACGACCCGATCGTAGGCGCGCCATCCCTGACCGGAAACGTACAGCGAGACTTCGCGAAGAAACCTAAAGACCACCAGGACATTAGCGACAATCCAATTCAAAGTGGACGGCATATGGCCACTGACTGCAGCGGTTCGGCTCGAAACGAGGCAAATTGGTTCATCAAGGCTTCCTCCCTGCCCTCGACGGAGCCTTGCGTCTCGACAAAGCCGCTGGGTTGCAGCGTGATCTCATCGCCCAAGATTTGCAAGTCGGGGGCCGAGCCGCTGGCCGGGTCGAAAGAGTCGTCGCCCTTGGCCATGGCTGCCAATGGGGTGGAAGTTGGAGGGCTTCTCCTATAGGCGGTTGATATCGATCGTCACCGTTCCATACGTCTGAAGAAGCATAACGGGCCGAGGTGACGTTGTTTGTCCGAGGCCGGCGTGGAGGGAGAACTGCCATGTCCGAAACATGGCTGCGGCACATGTACATACACGATACACACGAGAGTCTGGAAGGGGGGCATGTGACTTGGACGGGCGGGCCGAGGTTAGGCTCGGTGGATACTGTGCGGATGGCGTTCATGCACCCACCCGACAGAGTCGGATATCTGCCTGATTACTGCTTCGATTGCGGGGTATCCGCTATGTGTGAGGCATTCGTCGCACTGTATCTGTATCAGATGTTCCGGTCCGCAAAATTCGACATTACTTCAACATCACTCATCCCCAGCATCTCGTCCTTACAAACAGCCTCCTGACATGGCCAGCTTCGAGGACCGGAGATACAAGCAGCAGCAGCAGCAGCAGCAGCAGCAGCAGCACGCTGATCCGCAAGCTGCCGCCGTCCAGAACCTTCTCGCGAAAGCTCACTCGCCCGAGAGCGCAAAGCGCATCTACGCCACCAAGATCCAGCATCGAACTCTGCACCTACGACCCTCGTCACCACCGCCAGCCGTCATCAACGCCCGCGAGGCCCGACGAAAGGCCCGCGAGGGTGCTAGGAAACGGGGCAAGCCCGGACCCTTGTCGAATCGCGAGCGGCGCAAACTCGGCCTCGACGACGTGCCCCGTCGCGGCCACCGGTACGAGATATACGAGCCGCTGCATCAGCTCTGGCTGGGCTACATGCGCGAGACGCTGGGCGGCGACTTGCATAGCGGTGGACCCGTGGCCGCCGCCAAGCTGGCCAGCGCCGACTTCCACGGAGCTCTGGCCGAGGTGGTCCGGAGTCGATGCCCGAGCCGGGTGGGGATCAAGGGCATCGTCGTGCGCGATCGCAAGTTTGTCATGGAAATCGTCCCGAGGAGGGGAGGCCTCAAGGTGGTGCCCAAAGAGGGTACCACGTTCCGCTTCCAAGTCACTCCGGAGCAGACGACGGAACGAGGCGAACCGTTTGTTTTCGAAGTCCTCGGCGACCAGCTGATGGTCAGGTCGGCGGACCGGGCGAATAAGAAGTACAAGACTCATTTTCTCCCTGATCTTTGACGGGACCATCCTCGGTGGTGTCTCATGTTGGACCATTGCGCTATGGCCCTTTCGGTCCCTGGATACAAGCTTCGAGACACGTTGTCCGGAGCCACAACAGGTGAGGACTTACCAAGGTGAGAAGGGGTCGTTTTGACGCCAGCAGATTCATGTCACCTAACTCGACCACTCGCACCAGTCATATCCCGCCCGACCATGCACGTACGGCGAGCGGCACTTGAGCTCGGCCGGGGTCGGTTTTCGGTCAGAGGCCGAGGAGGCTGTACGTAGACGCAGTCAATCGATGCAGAGAGCTTCCAGACGACGGGATACTGGTGTAAGGGTAGAAGAGAAACAGAGCCATCATCATCTTCTCCTCGAATCTCCGTAGACAGTTAGGCAGTCCTGGTAGTCTTGTCTTCTCGTCGGGTTATGTAAGCCCAGGCACCAAGACGTCAAGTGCCCGCCGGGGTCCAGCTCGGCAGCGGTAGCACCCGCGGGCACCGAAGCCGCGTACCGGTTAAGCCCCGGGTCAGCTTTCGCCAATCATCGCGCCCATCTCGCGCCACGGCACTGCCTGCAATGCCCTGAACGCGCTACAGCCTCCTCCCCTCCACAGCCCAGCACCACCTCGCGGCCTCTCAGCAGCCCGCAGGTACCCCCAAGACGGGGCGACCTCGCGAGACTCCATTTTTCCGTCATTTTTTTTTTTGCTTTCTTTTTTCTTCCTCTCCTCTCAACCTCTTCCCCCCCCCCCCCCTCCAAAACCTCACCTCAAGGTTTTTCCACCACGACCATCTTGCCCCATCATCACTCTTGACCTTGTCTTTCTTCGACCCTCTCGAAACATTACCACGTCTTTCGTCGTCTCAGCGCGCGAGCATCTGCATCAGCCCATCGCTATCCAACAACTGCTACGTTTTGACTTTGATCTTGTACGCCTCTTGCTCGGCATAGCCCTGCTTTTCTCGACCCTCGCAGACGATTTCGCCTGCGACTGCCGGTTTCTGTCGCTTGCCTCATATCAAGATGCCCTCCAACCTGCCCTCAAGTTTCGCCTCGGCTGCCGCTGGTCAGAATGCGAATCGTGACGCACGAGGTGCCAGGGGAGACGGGAGGGGAGCTGCTGGAGGAGATTGGTGAGTTTGGCTGTTGCTTTTTTTTTTTCCCCTCGTCCTCTCTTCTTGGCTGTTTCTGTTCTCCATCTACTTTTTTTTCCCTCGTCTCGGTACTTCGTTTTGCTCCACGCAAATTCGTGTTGGATAGACAGCTTTGGGGGCAGACATGGCTGGCTGCTTTTAGACCAGGGCTGCTCCAGCAGGCGTCAGCCTCATCCGCCACAGGCGAGCCAGTCACTCACTAATTCGGCCACTTTTACAGGTCACGACGGGATGGTCGTCCAGCTAATGGAACTCTGACCTTCCGACGGTCATCGACAACTCCCACCGGCCACGCTCCGAATCCCTCTCCCTCTCTCGACAACGCCGTTCAGCCTCCCAGCGTTGAAGAATCGCCACAGGCTACGCCCTCGCATGAACCCGGCCCCTCGCGCTACACCAAGGACGAGCTTCTCGACATGTTTCGCTCTCAAAAGCCCATGGACGATCCATCGCACCTGTTCATGTCTGGATGGAACCCTGCTAGCGTCAATGGTAGCAGTGCGAGGTCCTGGGGCAGGACCAGCGACAGTCCCGTCCCGCAAGAGCCCGGCGCTTGCTGGGATCCCAGCGGCGTCACCACTCCCATGGGCTTACAGGGCTTTTCGCTTGAGGAAAAAGAGGTAGGCTGGAGAAGCCGATTGCCCTACGCCGGCTCAGCTCACATACATGGTCAGGCCTTTTCCGCCGACATCAATTCGCCCTTGAAACCTCCTACCCAGAAAGGGGACGGTCATCAGGGCATCGTCAACGGCAGGAAATCCTCTGTGTCTCACGGCACCGGCAATGCTTTTGGCGTGGGCTCCCCTGCCTCTGCCTCGCGTCAGGGAACGAGACGCCGTGAGACTATGGAGTCGAATCCTTTTGGCGGTGGCGGTCTCGTCTCACCCACCACCGCCAGCTCGAGTCGCTTCTCGCGTGACGAGTCTTCGCCATGGCCGGCGCGCAAATCCAACGATCTCAAGGAATCGGAGCCAGACGAGGCTGACGCAGACCATGGTCCTCGCGACGCCTCGGGCAAGTCTTCGTCCGGCAGCCTCCCTCGAATCGGCACCTCGGTTGGTGGCACCGGCGTCAGTGCAATCTGGCCTCCGCAGGGACAGATTACGCCCGGGGTAGGCGGCTTCGGTAACTTTGCCCTGCCTCACTCTTCCGTTGTCGGAGACAAGCGCATCGGTGGTGGCGTCGGTGGCGGTGGCAGCCGACTCGCCCACCTCATTCCCAAGGAAAGCCACGACAACTCGTCCAAAGCCGGAGACGGCCAGCAGCCATTCTGGCGCTCCCGTCCGCGGACCGACACGGACCCTTTCGGCGGCGGCGACGAGGAACTGTCGGGGAGCGCTGTCCTCGGAGGCTCCCAGGACATCACCGTCGGCGGACACGCGCACGTCGGCCGGGTTGGCGTCCTGGGAACGCCCATCAAGGCGTCGACCGGGGAGTTTGGCATGTCGGGACTGGCCATCGCTGGTCAGATGGGCGACAATGGTCCCGTCAGTCCTTCGGAGACCAACCCCTTTCGCAGCCCTCCGGCCGAACGTCACGATGTCGACGACGGTGACGGTGCCGGCGCCGAGCGGGCCCACGCGGCTAACCAGCACGAGCAGCACGCCAACTTTGCCTCCGCCGCTCGAGGCTTTGGCGCGGCGGCCTTTGAGGGCAGTGATCGCAGCCAGACCTCTAGCGTGGGTCCCAAGGGATACTCTCTCAGCGGCCTTTCCGGCTGGCCTGCTCCTGGCGTCCCCTCGGCCGGCACGCCCGATCGCGAGCGGCAGGGTTTCGGAAACGCCTTTGGCAATTCCCTCTTCAGCCCGGTCGGCGATCTTCAGTCTCCCGGACTCTCCAACCTGAGCAACGTCGTCTTTGGTTCCGGTAACATCAGTCGCGGAAGCAAGCTCGGCTCCCTCTTCCCTCCAGTCATGCAAGCGCAGATGCAGCAGTCCCACGAGCCCGACCACGGCCTGTCCGACTCCGGCCCGGACCCTCGGCAGACCAATCCGCTCGGAGCCATCGGCCGAGGCAGCATAGCCGGCCCTTCGCGGGACACGGAGAGTCCGATGCGATCGGCTCGCGGCATGTTCGAGGAGCTCTTCCCGTCTAGCGACGTCGGGAGATCGCACGGGGCCTTTCACGCAATGGAGACGACGCAGGCGACGGGCGCCGCGCCGGGTTCTCAGTCATTTACGCCAGTCAGCGGCGAGATGGCTTTCGTCCCTCAGTCCGTAAACGAGCCCCCCGTCTCTCAGGTTCGTCAGATGGTGATGCCGGATCGGATGAGATGGGTCTACCTCGATCCTCAAGGCCAGGTCCAGGGCCCGTTTACGGGGCTCGAGATGAACGACTGGTACAAGGCCAATTTCTTCACGCCCGACCTTCGAGTCAAAAAGGTCGAGGATCCCGAGTTTGAACCCTTGGGCCAGCTCATCAGGCGTATCGGCAACTCCAGAGAGCCATTTCTGGTGCCCCAGATCGGGATCCCCCACGGGCCGCCGTCCCAGAGCGGGCCATTCACCTCGTCGACCAACGGCGGCGGCGTCGTGCCTCCTCTCAGCGGCGTCTTCCCCAGCTTTGGGAGGACGTTGACGGCCGAAGAGCAGAACAATCTGGAGCGACGCAAACAGGAGGAACAGTACCTCATGGCCCAACAGAGGGAGTTTATGTTGCGACAGCAGGCCATGACCAAGTTTCAGATGCAGGGAGGGCCCGGCTTGCAACACCACTCCAGCGTCCACAGCCTTCAGAGTCAGCCCAGCTTCGGCAGCATGGCTTCGCCGATCGGGGTCGCGCCGCCGCCTCTGCCACCTCCCCAGCAGCAGCAACAGCAGCCGCAACAACAGCAGCCGCATCAGCCGCAGCACCAGCCGCAGCAGCAGGCACCGCCGCCCATAGGCTCGATGCCCCTCGGAATCTTTTCCGACCATGGTGCGGGCGGTCAGTCAGCCATGCGTGTCGCTCCGGGAGGCTCAGAGCTGCTCAGGACGGACGACCTGGCGAACCTCGGTCTGACGGAGCGTCAGGTCTTGGGCTCCTTGCAGGGCGATGAAGTTGGAGCACAGCAGCATGAGCGAGCCAATTTGGGTGACTCTACCATGAGATCTGGACTGCCCGAGATGAGCCAGCTTGCGGATGATCCGGAAGGCTTTAGGGACCGCTTCCAGGAGTTTGAGAAGCTGCGGGCCCAGCACGAAGAAGAAACGGCGACGGGTAGCAAGGCCACGGAAACCCCATCTCCTTCAGCCGAGTTCTCCGACATGACTCCTTCCGCCGGACAGCCCCCTTTGACGTCTGCGCCGTCTGGCAAAGCTGGTAAAGCCGCCCGACGGAAGAACGCAGCGGAAGAGGCTGCTGCTGCTGCGGCGGCGGCGCTCTCGCTCACGCAGCAAGTGCAGAAGACGCAGGCGGCGGCGGCGTCTGTCGAGCCGGACATGCCGATGCCGTTCCCTCCGCCTTCGTCGTCTACGCCTCTCCCGGCGCCGACGGCCCAGCGAGTCCGGTCCAACCTCCCGGAGCAGTACAGCCGGTCGCAGAGCGGATCGCCCGAGGCGGTCCAGCCGCCGCCCATGGCGCCGTGGGCTAAGGAGCCCGGAGTCGAGGGCCAGAAGGGTCCCAGTCTTAAGGAGATCCAGGAGGCCGAGTCGCGCAAGGCGGCCCGTGCCGAGGAAGCGGCAGCGGCGCTGCGGAAGGCATCGCTGGAGCAAGAGAACGCGCTGCTGCGAGAGAAGGAGAGGCGGGCTTCGGCCTCGACGGCTGCCGGTCTGCCGCCCACTAGCACCTGGGGTCACGGATCGCCCGTCCTGTCGTCGGGTCCGTGGTCGAAGCCCGGTCCGGCCAAGGGTCCAGCGCTCGGCTCCTCGCAGAACGCGTCGACGACGGCGACGAGTAAGAAGACGCTGGCCGAGATCCAACGCGAGGAGGAGGTTCGCAAGCAAAAGTCACGCGACAAGGATGGCGGTGCTCACATCAGTGGCACTTCCGGCTCGTCCAAGAGCTACGCCAACTTGGCAGGGAAGCCCGGACAGACGGCGGCGGCGGCGGCGGCAGCGGCAGCAGCAGCAGCGAACGCGTCGGCGGCGGGAACCGGCTGGGCCACGGTCGGGGCCGGAGGCAAGGTCAAGGCTCCGACCGGACCGGCGGCCGCTCAGGGACGAGGAGGCAGCGCCAAGACGGCCGGGTCCGTGGTCAAGGTCGCGTCGAAGCCGGCGGTCAACAACAACAACAACGTCAGCAGCAGCAGCAGCAGCAGCAACAACAACAACAACAGTAACAACAATAACAACGCCGGCGCCAACGGTAGAACCGAGTCGACGAGCGCGGCCATGGAGGAGTTTAGCAAGTGGACGCGTCGCGAACTGTCGCGAGGTCTCACCAACGTGACCGATAGTGAGTCTCCCCTTTTCCCCCTTTTCTCTTGTCGTCCTCTTCTAACGTGGGGCTTTACTTTACAGTCTCGGAGTTCCAAGCGGACCTCGACGCTCTCCCTCTCGATACGGGCGTCATCGCCGACGCCGTCTACATCAACTCCAAGACGATGGACGGCCGACACTTTGCCGAGGAGTACGTGCGCCGCAAGAAGCTGGCAGAAAAGGGCATCGCCGAGAAGCAGCAACTCCCCGTCGACAGCGGCAAGTCGGGCGCAGGCTGGTCCGAGGTAGCCAAGCGAAGCGGCGGCGCTCAGACCAAGGACGGGGATGCCGGCGGCGTGGGCTTCAAGGTGGTGCCCAACCGCAAGAAGGGCAAGAAATGAAGGGCTGGACTGGTGGTGGGTGATGCGCGGTAGAGCGTGTGAGGATTTTGATGAGATGGTTTGGTATCGTAGCAGCCGGCTAACCTTTATGCCGGGTGTTGAGCGGTGCGGACTTGGCTTTGAGTATCGGTAGCGTGTAGAGCAATTCGAGCGGTGTGATGAAGTGCGTACATGTATTCCGTAGAGAAGTCGTGGATAGCTATTATAGGCTCTACAAGTTGAACATGACATCTTGACATGACAACGCGAATGTTGGTGGTACTTGGCACAGATTTATGATATTTTCATGTCCAACTCGTCAGCGAGACGGACGAGCTCATGCCAACCGTGGCCCCCTCTTCTCTCGTCATCTGCTTTCCGAGCAACTGCCTTGACAGCACTCGCAGCACGAGATTGCCAATTCGATTGCCACGAGCCGAGAGTCTCGACCAGCAAGACGGTCCTCTCGACCGCATCCTCCCACCTCCCATCCCCGTCCCCATCCCCATCCAGACAAGCAGAAGCAGAAGCAGAAGCAGAAGCAGAAGCAGAAGAAGAAGAAGAAGAAGAAGAAAGGGCCGTAAAGGCAGTCCTCCAAGCCCTCTCCGCCGCCTCGACGGCGCCCCTGCCGTCGCCCCTCAGGGCCCTCGAACGGGCGACGCAAGTCCAGAGGTCGGCGCGGGAGGTGATGAGGGGGACGATGTGGGACTCCAGCACGGAGACGACGTGTCTGTCCTGGCGGGCGATGAGGAGCGAGAGGGTCGGGGCGTGGATGGCGGATTCGTGGGAGCGGATTTGGGAGATTCGCGTCAGGGCTTGCGTCATTTGGGGGAGGGGGGGGGGAGAGCTGGGAGGAGACGGTCAGGACGTTTTCCCACATTCGCCAGTTTGAGTGGGCGAGGGAGGCGGCTTTTGGTAGGCTTTTAGGGCTTGGGGGAGGAGGGTTGGTGATGAGAGGGGGGGGTAGTGGTGGTGTTTTCGTTGTCGTTGTCGACGTTGTACTTGTTGTTGTTGTTGTTGTTGTTGTTATTGTCGTTGTTGTACTCGTTGCTCTCCTTCTTCTCCTTCTTCTCCTTCTTCTCCTTCTTCTCCTTCTTCTCCTTCTTCTCCTTCTTCTCCTTCTTCTCGCAATTCTTGGACTTCTCGGAGTGGAGGGCCCAGAGGGCGGATCCGAGGTTGCTCCAAGTCATGGCGTCGTCATCTCGACAGGCGACGGCTCTGCGAAAGGCGTCGACCGCCTCGACGAACATGTCCAGGCGGAGGGCGACGTCGCCCAGGCGGGACCAGAGATCGGGGCTGAGACGGTTGGCGGTTGTGGCGAGGCGGTAGCTGGCGTATGCGAGGGGCCAGTCTTGGAGTCGGGCGTGGTGGTGGCCGAGACTGAGCTGGGCGCGGGCGTAGCGATGGGAAGAGAGTGTCCATGCTCGGGCGTAGTGGGAGGGGGAGGCGTCGAGGTCGCCGAGGATGCACCATAGACGGGGGGCGTTGGGGGCGGGGAGAGCGTTCGGGGCCGGTGTAGGAATCCGGTCCGTTGCGGATGACGGCGTCGAAGTCGTCGTCGTCATCGTCGTCGTCGTCGTCGTCGTCGTCGTCGTCATCTGCGACTCCGGTGCGGTGGAATAGACGCCAGCGTATGACGGCCCGGGCTTTGGACTCTCCTCCGGGGATGCCCCTCCCCTCATCATCCCCATCAGCGGCGGCGGCGGCGAGACACAGAGCGACCTCGGGCCACAACCGCAGACGCTTGAAGATTTCGAGCGCCGAGGATAAAGAGCCGATGCCGGCCCAGGCGTTGGCGAGCTCCGACTCGAGATGCCAGCGTGGAGGCGTGGAGAGCGCGTGGATGTAGCGGAGGCGGTCTCTCGCCGGTGCCGATTCAGACGCTGAGGGGGCGGGGAGGAACGAGTCGGGGGTTTGGTCGGGGGTGACGACGTGGATGGATGGGATGTGGGCGGATGTGTCGGAGAGGACTTGGTCGGCTACGGCTTGGAGTTGGAGGATGGCTCGTTCGATGGTCCTGCTTCTGTGGAGTTCGATGCGGGAGCGGACGAGGAGGGCTTGCGTGTAGATTTGCCAGTTTGTGTGCTTGTTGGAGAGGACGCGGATGGCGAAGGGGAGGATTTCCTCGGCTGTCAGGGCGTCGGTGGGCGAGAAGGCGTCTCGGAAGGTGGCTTCTGTTAGTAGGAGGATTTGGTCCAGGGGGGATAGCTGGGGTTGGTTATCTGGGCGTAGTTCTGCGAGGCGTGGCGGTAGGGCATCTGGTTTGGCGTCCGTCTCGTCGACGATGGAGTCATCGGCTTGGACTGGATGCCTCTCAAAGTCAATCTCCTCCAGTAGAGTATCGTCGTCGAGACGCAAGGCATCCGGTCTGCTCGATCCCGCCGGACAAGGCACAGCGTCTCGACTGCGGGCCAGCACAACCAACTGACTGGTGCTCTTTTCCTGAAACCGAGTCCTCTTCCCCAGCGCGCCAGTCAAGGCATAGACAAAGCCCCCGGCACGAGCAGCTTCACGGATGCTCTTGTCGGCTTCATCGCGACAGCCTAGAAGGATATAATTGGCAGCGGCCTCGACCAGAAAACGATGGCGTAGTTCATGGTGGCCAACCACGGCGTCAGACCAGACCTCTTGACCACAAATGTCGGCGTGCAAAGCACGTAAGCCGTCGAGAATATTCGTCGTCAGAGAGGGCACATCCGTCCATTGCGAGCTCTTTGCAAAGACAGATGCGCTACCTAGACTAGGCTGCGTAAGAAGCTTAAAATGCCACACCTCGACACGCAGCCTCCACCAGGCAACGCCCACACCGTCAGCCTCGATCTTGCTATCCGAGACATGAGCGACGGCGTAACGGGCGAGGGTGAAAAGCTCGAGGTGCGAGGCGTGCGGATAGGGAGAGACGCCATCGACCTGGAGGTGTGAGAGGCAAGCTCTTCGAAGACGATGGATGGTGGGAAACGCATCGCCCAAGAAGCGGCATTGCAGGGCGGAAAGCGAAGAAGCGGCGACGACGGGGCCGGTGACGTTGATGCGCAAAAAGGTTTCCAGCGCGGCCAAACCAAGGGCCAGGACATGAGCGTCATCAAGGTCAAGGTCGACGACGGTCTCAGTCCGATCCGCAAGGCTGGAGACGAGAGCATCGATGAGCTTGGCAGCCGCGTATCCGTCGACGAGAAGGGTAAGAGCACGTTCTGGATCGGGGGTCTCGGCCGGATCGGAGGAGCGAGAGTCCGACTCCATGATGGCGAGAGTCGTCGTCGTTGTGTGTAGAGTTGAGCTCGTCCATGATGGATGTGGAAAAAGTTAGAGGCCGATAAGATAGGAGAGCAGGATGGGAGTGGGGAGTGGGGAGTGGGGAGTGGGGCGGGTAACAAAGTTTTTCCTTTTTCCACACCTTCAGATAGGTACGTACCTACGTAGTAAGTAGATACCTACGTAGAGACATGGGTACATTCGAGGCTTCAGCCTTCGGGGGGCTTCGGGCGAGCTGACGGCGAGCATCCCGTGTCTCGGGAGCATAAACAGCCATCTACCCGACACGCAAGCAACTAGAGTCATCCTTGCAGGACCGGGCTGTGCCGCTTGCTGCTGGTGCAGGCTGCAGGCTGCCGGCTGCCTGAGATGCAGCCGGGCTCCAGACCTGGCCTCTACATACTAAAAGATTGGGTACATCCACTAGGTAGGTTTAGGTAGGTAGGTAGGTAGGTAGCGGTGTGACCGTCCGGCGCGAGATGCAAGCCATCAATCAATCAATCGAGTCTGACGAGGAGGATGAAGGAAGAGACGGTGACGTCAGAACGGTCGAGATGGAAGAAGAAGAAGGTTCATCCAGGAACAAGGCGTGTCTGTCTGCGAGGCTGTGCTGGTGATGGAACCTTGGGGTTTACGAATGCCTACATACCTCGAGCTACCCGGTACCTACGAAACTGTGTCCCTCCTACCTAGGTAGACACCTGGTAGGTACAGCGTAGGCATGTATCTGCACCTGGAATAGGCTGTGCCAGATTGCACGTGCGGGGACCACGTGACGCGAGGCTCATTCCTCTGCGCCGGGCTTGACCCTGTTTAGCGCAACCGAGCGCGTGTCAAGCATCGTCAGCGGCAGCATCATGATTCATCCCTCATCATCGTCTACATTGTACGTACGTGCATACATACATACATACATACATACATACACACATGATACAGTCTACTACGGATGCCTGCCAACAGCCTGACCTACCTTCATACATACATGGACCTTCAGGCCACAGCCCTCCATCAGACAAGCCCTAAACGCCCCAATTCCCATCGGTATCCCCCCCCCCCCAGCATCCCCCAGCATCCCCCGGCCCAACTGGTTTCTTTTTCTTCAAGTAAGTCTTGTTTTTTTTTCTCGTCGAGTCATTCGCCCCAAAATACGACTTGCAGGTACATTGCTTCCCGGAAAAGCCCCCCCATCCGCACCGGCGCCTTGCCTCTTCCAAGCCCGTCAGCCCGACTAACAACAGGACGCTTCCCTCCCTTCCCTTGTTTTTTTTTTTTTTTCACCCTTTTTCTTCTCTCTTTCTTCTCCGTCTTTTTCTTTCCCAAACTTCCCTCCCCCCCGTTTGTGCTGTGCTTTCTTACCCCATCTACCTACCTAGATTCTCTTGGTTGGGGCGCTATTCATATACCCTTCTCAGACATCTCATATCTTCATCTCTTCTCTCCCCCGCAAACAGCTTCTCTCTTCCCAATGCCCTCGCGCTAGGCATTGTTTGATTCTCTTTTTTTATATTTTTTCCCTTTTTTTCTTCCTTTCTTCTAACTATCCCCCTCCGCTTATGGGAGAGCGATCCGAGTCCCGCGACGAGAGACAATTGAGACGGTCCCGGAGCACCTCGTTGAAAGCACATCCCATCCATCCTCCCAACTAAACCCTCTCTCATCTCTCCTCCCTTCCTCTCCCCTCCCCCCCCCTTCTCTCTTTCTCCACCCTGCTCTCCCATCAACTCACCCAGCAGCCATGGCCGACTTGGAGAAGCAATCGTCGCCTCCCAAGGCCCTCTCCCCCGTCGTCGACGTCGAATCAGGCTCCTCGTCAGGCGACAACGCAGACGACCTTCACCGCATGCTCAACAACCGCCAGATTCAACTCATCGCCATCGGAGGCTCCATCGGAACCGCCCTCTTCGTCAGCATCGGCAATGGCCTGGCCGTGGGAGGCCCTGGCAGTCTCCTCATCGCCTACACGCTGTACCCGCTGCTACTTGCCTGCGTCAACAACTCCATCGCCGAGATGACGGTCCTCATGCCCGTTTCCGGAGGCTTCATCCGCCTCGCCGGTCATTGGGTGGACGATGCCTTTGGCTTCATGGCCGGTTGGAACTTCTTCTTCTATGAAGCCCTCCTCATCCCCTTTGAAATCACCGCCCTCAACCTCGTCCTCTCCTTCTGGGAACCCAAGATGAAGGACCCCGGCCCGACGGCCGGCATCTGCTGTGCCGTCATCCTCTGCTACGCGTAAGACCATTGAGTGTTATTGAAGCGAAACCCCCCAAACCCCCCCTTTCTGTCGAGATTCGCATGCTAAACATCGTCTTCCCCTCTCTTCTCTCTTGGTGCCCCGAAAATGTAGTGCCCTCAACATCCTCGCCGTACGTGGCTATGGTGAAGCCGAATTCTGGCTATCCGGAGGCAAGGTCATCCTCATCCTCATGCTCTTCTCCTTCACCTTCGTGACGATGCTCGGCGGGAACCCGCAACACGACCGCTTCGGCTTCCGCTACTGGAACGACCCCGGAGCCTTCGCCCAACACCACACGACCGGTTCCCTCGGCCGCTTCGAAGGCTTCCTCGGAGCCCTCTGGAACGCCGCCTTCGCCGTCGTCGGTCCCGAGTACATCTCCATGGTGGCCGCCGAAGCTCAACGCCCTCGCGTCTACATCAAGGCCGCCTTCAAGACAATCTACCTCCGCTTCGGCATCTTCTTCCTCGGCAGCGCCCTCGCCGTCGGCATCATCGTCCCCTTCAACGACCCGACCCTCGTGGCCGTCGCAAAGGGCGAAAAGGGAGGGGGAACGGCCGCCGCATCCCCCTACGTCATCGCCATGCAGAACCTCGGCGTCAGCGTCCTCCCTCACATCGTCAACGCCCTCATGTTCACCTCCATCTTCTCGGCCGGAAACACCTACACCTACTGCGCCACCCGCTCCCTCTACGGCCTCGCCCTCGAGGGACGCGCCCCTCGCTTCCTCCGCAAATGCTGGAGCAACGGCGTCCCCATCTACTGCTTCTGCATCGTCATGTGCTTCCCCCTCCTCTCCTTCCTACAAGTAGGCAACGGCTCAGCCCTCGTCCTCGACTGGCTCGTCAGCCTCATCACCGCCGGCGGCATCATAGACTACATCGTCATGTCCGTCACCTTCCTCTTCTACTACCGCGCCTGCAAAGCCCAGGGCGTCGACCGTTCCAAACTCCCCTACCACGGCTGGGGCCAACCCTGGTGCGCCATCGTCGCCCTCTTCTTCATGACCCTCGTCGTCATCTTCTACGGCTACACCGCCTTCACCCCCTGGTCCGTCGACGGCTTCTTCCGCCATTACACCATGCAGCTCGTCGCCCCCATCCTCTTCTTCGGATGGAAACTCTTCAAGCGCACCCGTCTCGTTCGTCCCCACGAGGCGGACCTCGTCTGGCAGAGGCCAACCATTGACCGATACGAGGAGAGTCTTACCGAGGATCCCGTCGGCTTCTGGACTGAGATGGGCCATCTCGTTCGCATCAACCGACCGGAGAAGAAGCCGCCGCTGGACAAGTGAGCTTTGTCTTTCTCCCCCCTTCCCCTCCCCTCTTCTTTCTCTCTCTTTCTCTCATCTCTCTCCCACATACACACTCTCTCCCTCTCTCCTCTCATATCCCTCCTCTCCTCTTCTTCTCGTCCCTTTACATGATTCCCAGACGACGACGACGACGACGACACCCAGTTCACACCGAAAACAAACAAAACGAAACAAAATTTAAAAAAAAAAATTTATCCACCAGACGACGATCCCATCAGCATGACACGGCAATCTCTTTTCGCGGCAACGGGGCGCTCGGCAGCTTGTGATATACCCACCCGCCCGTATGGCAGTCGTTTCTCCGTATATAGTAGAATACAATACCCCCTTTTTTCTTGACCTTCGTGTTCTCCTCTTCCTCCCCTCCCTATCCGAACATACCTACGAAGTACACGAGGCAATGAAATTCCCACCCATATCCCTCTACACCTACAAGCACCGCCCATTCCATCCCTCACTCGGCCTCATCATAATCACAGTATGCATATTCGTCTTCTCCACCCCCGTCTAGTCTATCGCGTAATTCCGTATCTAGGCTTCTCTACCCCCCCAGTCGAGCGGGCCCGTACCAGCTCAGCATGAATTCCATGCTTGGCATGCAAACCCCCCTGTTTTTTTTTTTTTCCCTCTTGCCCAGTTTTTATCCTTTCTGCTTCCCGCTGCCAGATTTGAGGAAAAGCCCAAGCACGAAGAACAATGACAAGACTGGTGGAACCGGATATGTGGTGTTTGAAAAGTCCCCAAGACGGAAAAGGATAACAAGGAACACACTCGCCCGCCCGTCTGCCGTCTACTCGTCTTCGTCGCTAAACACCTCCTCACCGCGCTTCCGACGGGCCATGCGTTCTGTTCATCCAGTCAGTTACTCTCGTCTCGTATCCCTTGTCAACGGACCACGACGCCACTTACCCTTCTTCTTCTTGCGCGCCTCCGAAGACGACAACTTCGCCTTCTTCTTCGTCGTCACAATCTTATTGCCCATGGCGTCAAACTTCTCCTCGTCGCCGTCATCGTCCTGCTTCAGGCGGGGGCCCGAACCCTGGCCGCTGACCCAGTTGTGGCCCGAAGGCGTCATCTTGCCATCCATGACGGCCCACACCTCCTCCGTCAGGTCCTTGGTGAACTCGGCCGAGTGCGTGATGATGATGACGCCACCCTCAAACTTCTTGAGCGCCTTGGACAGCGCGCCCAGCGAGTCGCGGTCCAGGTAGTTGGTCGGCTCGTCAAGCACCACGATGTGAGGTCGCTGCCACGAGCAGGCCGCCAGAACCGTCTTGACACGCTGGCCGCCGGACAGGCCGCGCATACGCGAGTGCGACACCAGCTCGGCGTCGAGCCCGAAGTTGGCGCAGTGCGTCTCAATCTCTTTGCGTACCAGGGGCCGGAACTGGCCAGACGCCAGGGCCTCCTTCATGTCCACCTCGGCCACCATCTTCTGATGCGACGCCAGCAGCTCATTGCGAGGCAGCCAGACGTTGTCCGCCGTCATCATCGGCGTCCATCGCTCGCCCTTCATGCCCACGTTCTCGCCCAGCGCAAACGAGCACTCGTACTCGTAGCTGTTCTTGAACTTTCTGCGCGAGTGGATGCCGATGACGCGCCGCTGCGAGCCCTCCACCTTGAAGATCTTGTCCATGGCCTTTTCGTCGGCCTCGGTGATGACTTTGTTGGCCCGGTCCATCGTCTCACGATCCTCGCCCGTCTGGAAGCGCCACTGAATGTACTCGGACGGCGTCTTGTCCAGGTGGTTGTCGATGTGGGCAAAGGCGTGCTGCTTGATGTAGGCGATGCGAATATTCTCGTGCTGATAAATCTCACCCTCGGTCGGGATGAGCTCGCCTGTCAGGACGTTGATGAGCGTCGACTTGCCGGCGCCATTGGGGCCGATGACGGCGATACGGGAACCAAGCGAGCACTGGAAGGTGATGTCGGCAATCTGCGGCTTTGACGTGCCGGGGTACTGGAACGACATCTTGGTCGCCCGCAAGATGGCCTTGGCCTTGGTCTTGACACCCTCGAGGAAGCCGGGCTCCGGGAATGTAAACTCCATCTCGGACGCCCCGAGCTCGTAGTACGACTTGGCAGACGGCACCCGCTTGACGAACTCGGCCAGGTTGCCGCGGTAGCGCTTGAGCTTGAAGCGCTCGTAGTGGACGATGTGCTGGCACACGTTGTCGAGGAAGCCCGAGTCGTGCGAGACGATGATGGACGTGCACGGTGAGTTGATGAGATACTGCTCCAGCCACTTGACATTCTTCACGTCCAAGTGGTTGGTCGGCTCGTCCAGCAGGAGGATGTCGGGAGCCTCAAAGACGGCACGGCAGAGGGCCAGCTTCATCTTCCAGCCACCGGACAGGGCCGTGATGTCACCGCTGATCATGGACGGCGAGAAGCCAAACTCGGCCAGCCGGGCCTCCACGTCGGGCTGGGTGATGACGACGCCAGCCTCGTTCAACTTCTTCATCGTCCAGTCGATGGTCGTCATCTCCGTGTCGGCCGAGTCGAGGTCGTGCTCGACGAAGACGGTCTTGACTTCGCTCTGCTTGGGGAAGCCCTCGACCTGCTCGTTGTTGATGGCGCGCATGAGAGTCGACTTCCCGGAACCGTTGGGACCGCAGAGACCATAGCGCTGACCGCGCTTGAGGCGCAGGTGCGTCTGGTTGAGCAGGATCTTGGCGCCGTAGGCGAGCGAAAAGGTGCAGTTGCAGAGATCCTCGCCCTCCTCGTCGTCAGCCTCGGCCTCTTCGGCCTCGGCGGCGCCAGGAGAAGCACGCTTGCGAAGGGCGTGAACCATGGCCTCGGCGTTATCGATGCCGGTAACGACAGACACGTAAGGCTTGAGGCTCTCCACCCAGACGACGGGCTCGATTTCCTTCTCGTCAATGAGCTGACCGGCGATGGCAGCGAGATAGTCGGCGACCGGGCTCATCTTATCCAGATAGCTGGCGTACTTGCCGGAGAACACGTCCCTGAGCTTGGTGATGACAATCTTGAGGTCGCCATCGTTGCGGGCCTCGGGAATCTTGCCATCCTTGACGTCGCCGACGCGGGTGAGGGTGTCCAAGGCCTGCTTGGTCTTCTCGCGAGCCTCGGGATCGGCCAGGTTGTCAAAGTTCTTCTGCAGGCCGGGCATCATCTTGGGCAGGAAAGGAGCCACAATGTTGGGGTCGTCGACGAGCTTGCACATGTTGTCGACGATGACGGCCGCCTTACGCTTGATGGCAGTCTCGCGCTCGGATAGACCACGATCCAGCAGGGGAACCATGAGAGCCAGGGTGGGCTCCTGAACTTCGGTGACGAAGGTGGTGGCTCCGAGCAGATGGACCGTCTCGGGAACGTTTTCGGGCTTAGCGATACACTTGATCAGCTCGGGGATGAAGCGCTCGATATCCTTGTTGACGATCAACTGGCAGATCTGCTCCATGGTCTTGTAGGCGCGCTCCTTGACCTCCTTCTTGGTATCCCACATGGACTCGGAAATGACGGGGATGAGTTCCGGGACACGATAGGCGAGCTGAGCGGGGATCGACTTGACGAGAACGTCGACGAAGTCGAGAGCCGTCATCTTCTCCTGCCACTTCTGGGCGTTGCGGATCGACTCCATGATGGGAGGCAGCGCCGCCTTGACGGCATTTCCGTTGAGGCCGTTGGCGATGGCGAGCACCGCAGCAGTGGCGGCATTCTTGACGGCCGGGGTCTTGTCGCCGACAGTGGCCAGGAGGCTGGGAATGAGGTCGACCAGATAGGGTTCGACCGAGGCAGAAACCTCGGCATGCGAGGCAATAGCCTGGAGGGCGGTGCAAGCCCTCTCTCGGGCGACGGCGTCCTTCTTGTTGCCGAGATTCTTTTTCAGGTTGTCAAAAGTTCTGCGGTGGGGGGTTTAGCAACATGCGCGGCACTTGACAAGACGGAGACGTCGGCAGAAGAGGCGCAGGGAGACGAGCCAGTCCATCCCTCAGCGGTCTCCCCTCGCGCACTGCTGATGCGAGAGGCCGAATGCAGCTGACTGCAGGGAGTGGTGCGGCGTCACGGCTGACAGTAAAACTTTTCTGTGCGCCGGCCAACAGGGTGAGATGAAGGCGAAAAAAAACTCACTTTGTGGGAACAGCCTGGTCTTCGATGCGGCCATTGATGAAGCTGGCCAGCTCTATCGACGACTCCTTGATCTCGGCGGCATCCTTGGAGACGGTGAGCTTCTGGAAGAGCTCATCCAGAACCTTGATGGACTGGGCGTTTTCCGAAGGCATTTTGTTTGTAAAGGGTATATATAAATCGAGAGGTAAAGGTGGCTGAGAGAATGCGAAACAGAGCTCTATAGACCGTCGAGTCGTCGTCTATCGAGCGTACCAAAGAAACAGTGACCACGTCAATCGTCAAAGACGACGGCGGAATCGACTCAAAATCTATGCCTGATGTTGTTGTTTTTTTTTTCGTCACGGTTAGAAAATTTTTGCCGTGTCTGAAACGCCTGCCACAGCGGCAGAGACTCTCGGAGAGCGGATCAGCGGCGGAAACGGAATCGAAAGACGATGAGAGGAGAGGAGAGGAGAGGCGAGGCGAGAGAAAGGGGGAATCGAGATGAAATATGGGAGAGATGCGAAGGGCGAAGGACTTGGAGGGAGAAGAAGAGGTACGTTTTATGCCGTCCGTGTTCACTTTTTTTTTTTGGGGGGGGGGGGGGAGCCACCATCAGATTTTTTTTCTTCCTTCTGCTGCCCTTTTTTTGGCCTTTTTTTTTTTTCTGCCCCTCCCTCCTGCAGCAGAAGGGTGCCTGCCCGCCTGTCGTTGGGGGGGCCAAAACCAGATAAAAGGGCCTGAGGCTTATCGGGCCAATGCAGCGCTAAGCCCAAAGGAGACCTAAAGCCAAGGCGGTGAGACGCCCGTCCACGGCTCACAAACCAGCCAGATGCGGGCGCAGGCTGATTACATAACCAGATCTCCTTTCTTTTCCCAGTCCAGTCTCTCGTCTCTCGTCACTCCTTTTCCTTGCCTTGCCTTTGCCCCCCACGGGGGAAAAGGGGGCTGAGTGCACGCCAGCGGCAGCTGTATACAGCAAGACTTCTCGGAGGCGAGGCAAAAACTCGTCGAGTCAACCAAAGTCAAGTCAAGCAAAGTCCTTCAACATGCTCTCATCTCGCCTCTCCCTCTCGCGGCCACGGAGTTTCTATGCGCCGCCATCCACTGCAAGGGAGCTTCTGTCATACAATCATACTCATCCCTGAAACCAGCCGGTTGCGTTGCCTGCAGCACTATCTATTGCCCGATGACTCCTCGTCGTCGCCCTGGTCCGCGTGGAATGTCGAGAGCCCATCTCTCCGCTAATGCCCGAGCCGAGCGTGCCGCTGCTCTCGATATTCTTGACTATCGGCCGTGACTCTCGGACGTGTGTCTGTCTCAGGGTAGTTTGCTCTCGCAACTACTTCATTAGCCCCTTTTTGCCTTTGCTGGGTCGACGGAGCATCCCATCCCAGCTCGCATCGTCATACACCCTCTTGCGTAGTATTTCCTGGGTAGGAGAGTCTGGTAGCAAGTAAAGAATGTTATTGTTGCATCATCTTCTCTTCTCCAAACTCTCCAGTTACCAACGAAGCCAGTTTGTTGGACACGTCCTACGCATGTCCTACTCCCTCGACACTCCAAGGCAACTTCACGTAGCCCCCGTGCAACTACGAGCCCATACTGCACGCTTCCCACGTGCTTGTGCACGCGTCTTCTCGCAAAACTAAAAGTTCCTCTCTTCTTCGGTCAACTCTAAGCCGATAGGACTCACCGCGCGTCTCCTCTTACATCACAGCCTTTTGCCCGCGTCCTCCTTCAAGCTCACGATACGGTTCAGCACAATCTTGTCATCTGAGCTGTCCGAATCCATAGCCTGCACGACGCCTGGTCAGCAACTAGCACAAGCGGAACCGCTCAGGAAGGGACTCACAAAGTACGCAACCCGCATCGCCTGGAACCTCACACTCTCAGGCCCTCCCCTCCCGAGCTCGCTCTCGCCAGCCGCCTCTGGCCACGGCGCGCGCCTCCTAACCTCATCAAAGCCCGACTCGATCACGGCCTCGGGATATATGACCTCGCTGTCCGGATTGACGTCGTTGAGGTACCCGCCCTCGGCGTCGTTGGGCTTCTCCGACTTGAAGAGCGGGTTGTGGATGCGAGCTTCGACCTTTCTCGTACCCTCGGTCCCGACCCATTGAATGTACGTCTTGGGCTTCTTGGCCTCCTTGTCAAAGACGCCGCGAATCTCCGTCACTTTGCCCGTCGTCGGGTCCTTGCTGAAGGAGACGGCCTTGACCGGAAAAGGCACATTGAGGAGGCCAACCGTCTTGCCGGGGGCGAGGCGGAAGTAGTCCTTGCTATCCACCTCTCTGAAATCCTCCCTGTCAATGTAGACGGTCGGCGTAAACTTGACGGTATGCGAGCCCATCTTGGGGTCTTTGGGGGAAAAGGGCAGGTCGAGATCCAGCGCCTCGGCGTCGTCAATCACCAACGGCACGGGGTCGAGTATCATCATCAGCCGGGGCACCGTCTTCTCCAGGTACTTGCGCACGCTCTGCTCGAACCGCTTGATCTGGATCGCCGTGATGTTGGTGGTGACACCCAGCTCGTTGACGAATTCGAGAATGGCGCCTGGAGGCACGCCGCGCCGTCGGATGGCCATGAGCGTGTACAGTCTGGGATCGTCCCAGCTGCGTACAATCTTTTCCTCGATGAGCTTGATAATCTTTCTCTTGGAGAGGACGGTGCCCGTCAGGTTGAGCCGGCCGTATTCCCTCTGCATCGGCTCGTAAACCTCGAGCGTCTTGTTGAGCCATTCGTATGAAACTCGGCTCAGGATGAACTCGGTCGTGCAGAGCGAATGCGTGATGCCCTCGAAGCTGTCGCATAGGCAGTGGGCAAAGTCGTACGTCGGATAGATGACCCAGTCTCGGCCCGTACGGTGATGGGGGGTGTCCGTCTTGATTCGATAGGCGGCCAGGTCCCACATCTGGGGGTTATTGTCGACAATGTCCTGCTTCATGCGCAGAAACACCTCCTTGGGCTTGTACTTGCCGTCTCGCATGGCTCGAAACTTGGTCAGATTGTCATCGACGGACTGCTCGGCGTGTTGACAGCGGTAGCGGGGATGCGAGCCCTTTTCGCCTCCCCGTTGGTCCTTGAGCTCGACGTCTGAGCAAGGACTGATCAGCCAAAGGACGGTAGCCATCGAGACGAGCTGCCCTTACCGGTGCAGGCGCAGACGTAAGCCTTTCCCAGCATCACCAGCTTCTCGGCCATGGCGTAGAGCTTCGCAAAGTTGTCACTCGAGTAGGTGACCTTGAATGGTTCGAACCCGAGCCACTGCACCACGTCCTTGATGGCGGTAAAGTACTGCTCCTCTTCCTTCTCCGGATTGGTGTCGTCGTAGCGCAGATAGCACACGCCGCCGTGATGCCTGGCGAATCCAAAGTTCACAGCGATTGCCTTGGCGTGGCCAATGTGAAGATAGCCGTTGGGCTCAGGCGGGAATCTGGTCACGACCTTGTCGGACGGACGCTCCTTGTATACGTCGTCGAGGAAGCCCTGCTTGAACATGGCGTCTGGGTCCATGGGCGTCTCTTCTGGTTTTTGCGCCGGCGCAGCAGCCCGAGTCGTCGGCTCTGCAGCTGCCTTTTCTTGTCGTGCCTTTTCTTGGGCTGCTTTCTTGGCTCGTTTCTGCTGCCGCTTCTTCAGCTCCGACTTGGAGACCATCTCGCCAGTCTCCTCGTCGAGTTGGAGCTTGGCCATGGGCTGAGAGACGTCATCGGCCATGTTGACTGTTTGAGGGTGCAGTAAGGCAATTGGGGCGATATTGTACGGGCTCGGAAGTGGGAAAAGCTGTCGTAGATAAAGAGAAGTCGACGTCGGTGATGATCCGTGGATGACTCTTTTCATGCCACGAGGGGCGAAGTCTAGGGTAGCACACTGCCCCGCGCATATTCAACAAAGACAAGTCAACACCACACACACTGATACTGTTAATGAAGATAGTAATGATAGTGTTCGTACTCTTCTCAGACTCAGCCTCCAATGTCATGAAGTCATGATACGGTCCTCTGTCGCTTTGAAGCTAACCTACAGATCGATTCTTCTGGCATCTCCTATATCAAGCCCACTCCTAGCTATTCACGCCTCTATCAACCGCAACTTCATCACTTCAGCCAAGCAGACATCCAGCCTCTCACAGGGAACCGCAGGGATGGCCTCCGAGATCAAACAACTCTCTGACATACCAACCCTGACACATCTCTACCACTCCTCCAAACTCCAGCAGCCATCCTCTCCCTCGCGTCAGCCCTCTGAGTCGTTCAACTCCCGTGTGGGCCTCACCAACGTCGACATCACCAAGCTTCGTCTCGATGCCATCGTCAACGCCGCCAACTCATCACTTCTAGGCGGCGGCGGCGTCGACGGCGCCATTCACCGCGCTGCCGGGCCAGAACTCTACGACGAGTGCAGCCTCTTGGATGGCTGTCTCACCGGTCAGGCCAAGATCACGGCTGGCTACGAGTTGCCGGCCAAACACGTCATTCATACGGTTGGCCCAGTCTACAGTGACAGCGATCCTGAGGACAGTCAGCGTCTCTTACGATCCTGTTACCGCTCATGTCTTGCCGTGGCGGCCGATCACGGCGTGCGCACGCTCGCCTTCAGCTGTATCAGCACTGGCCTCTACGGATACCCCAGTCGAGACGCTGCCGAGGTCGCTTGTGAGACGGTCAGAGACTATTTCCAGAGGCACCCTGCTTCCTTGGAGCGTGTGGTCTTTGTCGCTTTCGAAGACAAGGATTTAACCGCATATCAGACGGTGCTTCCGTCAGTCTTGTCCCTCCACGCCTCGATTCTCTGTCTACGAAGTGCTGTCCCGACTGATCTGCAACAGCATCTATTTTCCCCGCCACACGACGAATGGGGATGTTTGAGTGTCTAGTCCAGGCAATGACAGGCTGAAGCACTTCCTCCTGTCTAATATAATAGTCTAACCGCGAAACCCGACGACTCGTTCTTACTAGATAGGTACTTACTGGCAGTGAGAAATCACTAGGCCGTACCCGAGGTGTCGCGGTCTGACGTGTTGCCATTGCCTGCCCGGCGTTGTCCATCAGGTTGTCCATCAGAAGGATCGTCGGCCGCAGAGTCTTTGGGACTGCCGCCACCAGTTTTGCTCATCATCTCCTTGATCGCTGTCTTGAGCTCCTCGAATTCGGCCCGGAGACGACGAACCTCTACAGCGGCCGCGTCGTCCTCCAAGTTTGGCTTCACAGCCTCGCACGTCTTGACCCATCCATCGGCCTCGAAATCGAGCTCGTGAGACAGCTGCTCCCACTCCTCCACGACGTCGTCATCCTCCTCACCACGCGCACGATTTCGTCGTATGTCGCGCGCCACACGCATCTCAAAGTAGGCCGTGGCGAAAAGCAGCGGAGAGTACAGAAAGCCCATGATGTAGTCGTTGATGCGCTCGTACGTCTTCTTGTCCATCCACCACTCAAGCAAGCCCGAGACGACGAGTTCGACGAGGTTCAGGGGCGCAATGTACACGTTCTCGTCGGGAGCGCGGATAAACTGCAAAGTCTTTTGTGAAAAAAGCGCGAGATACTCGTCATCGGCATTGTCGTAGATGTCCGAGTATGCCGAGTTGTAGAGAGCGATGAGAATGTTGAGGAGGATAATCTGCAATGACATCAGCTCTGAGCAGCAGACAGACCACCAGACTCAGCCATACCATGACGACAAACGCGAAGCAGTAATAGAGAATCATGCCCCATGGCGGCCCGAAACTCTCAAAGCCCGCAAACTCGGGACTCTGCAAAACGGCCTTGATCATGGCTTCGAGGATGAACATGGCATCGCCGGCGACGTTGTCGTCGGTCAAATCAAGACCAATAAAGGCCTGGAGAAAGCCAATGACGATGATGATGAGCAGGGCAAAAAAGATGATTGACTCCTTCATCATGACCTTTAGCACGACGAGCATGGCGCCGAAGAATTTGAAGCTGTCGAGATACAACAACAGCCGCGACCAAAACATGGGGGCGACAAAGGACATGAGGTTGTAGCTCAGTGTGCTGTAATGGATGCGAGTGTCGGAGCCCGTGGGCGCAGTCAAGCCGACGATGCGGAAGACGAGCGACACCATGAGAAAAGAGTACAGAATGGCATTGAAGCCGTTCCAAAAGCCCAGGATACGGTAGCCGGCCTTGTAGACCTTGACGACTTCATCGCAGACGAAACCAACAGTGAAGGCGTACATGATGACCTCGGCGCCGTCGAGAACCCCCGTCGGGTTGACCGTGTTGACGGCCGCAGTGTAGAGAGCGAGGTAAATGAGGGAGAAGAGTAACTGGGCGACATTTTGATACTTGGGCACTCTCATGCGGTTAGGATCCATGTGGACGAGTATATTCGTGTCATCCCTATCCTTGTAGTCGATAAAGACTGAGGGATCGTCGGGGTCTGTGACGAGCCAGCCTCGCCAGAGATGGCCGATGCACTTTTGGAAACCGGATGAGCCGATGACACGAATGGCATGCAAGTCGACGGCCTTTTCGATGACGTTGGCGGGATTTGTGGGAGCACCGTCGATCATGATGGAATAGCGGCGGAGGAGGATGTCATGCATAAGATAGGGCACATCTTGCTCGTCGTCGATGCTAGGAAAAAAAGGTGAGTCGCTCATGAGCAGAGCCATAGTGTCGGGACGAGACGAACATGGCTTTTGCAACAACAGCGCAGGCTTCCTTTCGCAGCTGATGGAGGGATGAGTCCCATAGCTCGGCCCGGGCCTCTTGTTGGAACCAGCGGTAGTTGATGAGCAGACAGAAAGCCTAGAGATGATGAGTGAGTCGAGGCAAGGTAAGAGGCAAGACGTGAAGAACGCACGACACAACTCCGGTGTTCCCGGCCGCCGGCTTCCTGAGCAGCCAAGAGGACCTTTGACGTGATGATGCGACCGTGGGGAGTGGTGATGCGACTCTCGTCCATCTCGCAGGGGATGCATTCCTGAATCAAGCGACGGAGGCGCAGGCAGATCTTTGTTGCCTCGAGAGGCGGGACGGCATATTGTTCACGACGGGGGCCAAAGAGAGGTATGACTGATGGTCATGATATTCAGTTGATGCATCCAAGCTGCGAAAGGAAGCCGACTGACGAGCGCGTTCCTCTTCGCGGAGCCAGTGATCGTCACGACGGGGCCGCGAACGGTCAGAGAAGCCGAGAGCGCGGTCCAAGGCGCTCCAGCGGGAGAGATCTGGCATGACGGAGGTTGAGAGGAGGGCGAGAGAGAAGAGGAGTAAGTGAAGCTCGACAGTGGTGACGACGGAAGAGCTGGACGACGAGAGGAAGAAGCTTCCATGCTCAGACCAGGACGTGGGTCCGAGCCTCGTGAGTCGTAGGCTCGTAGCACAGCGGCTGGCCTGAGCTTCCCCTGGCTTCCCGATCGGGCCACAAGCTGAAACTGGCCGTCGACAACAGATCCGAGAGGAGCGGAGGAGTGTGGTTGGTTCGCTGGGATGCTGAGGGGATGATGCTGAGGGGATGATGCTGAGGGGATGCTGAGGGGGTTGATTGGCTGAAGGGCGGGTTAATCGGTCAGAGCATTGAGTGGTTAGACGGTTGATTGGTTGGTTGGTTGATTGGTCCAGGCGGGAAATGATTGGCTGAAGCTTTACATAATCCCGAGCCTCACCTTCTCCTGAGAGGCTGAGAGAGAGGTCTTGAGAGGTGCTGGAAGATGCTGAGAGATGCCGAGATATCCCAAGAGGTGCTCCTCCTAAGCCACAAGACGAGACAAGATGGACATGGAGTGCCACGGCTCATCAGCGGGTGCAACGCCCGATGCACGTCCACGTCATGAGCCTCAGGTCGCACGCGGTTTTCGTCTGCCGTCGAGTCCAGCGCTCGCCTCGCCTGTCCGACCAGAAACGGGCCTCTGACTGGACTGCTGCCTGATGCATGGCCTCACAGGCCGGCGGCAACCTGCAGCTGCCAACCTTGCCCATGTACTCTACTGTCTCTACAGCACGCCGCCTTGCCTCTAACCTCGCTAACTCGCAGCTCTTGGGGCCGTCAGAACGTCCGCTCGTCCAATGATGACCACTGTCTTCTCCGCTCCGCGTTGGCAACGGGGCTGTACCACTACAAGCCTTAATTAGCATGCCGTGATCGCCACTGCCGCCGTCTTGCCGCCTCCTCTTGTCCCTGCGATTCTTTCTCTTTCCCTTCTCTCTTTCCCTCTCTCTTTTCCTCTCTCTCTTTTCCTCTCTCTCTCAGAGGCTGTCTCTTATTCCATCTGCCAGTTCGTCTTTCTCCTGGAACTATCTCTGGCATCATCGCCCTGCTCCTGCCCGGCCTGTACTTCCAAGTTCACTCTCTTTCATATCGAGGTAACAATCCATCCTGGATTTCAACTCGTCTCACCATCGTTTGCCTTGCCACACGCGGGCGGAAAATCTTCTCGTCGACTGGCTAACGGCGAACCATTCACAGGCAGCACATAGTGACTCATGAAATATTAACCACTGAACGCTCTTCCGTCTCGGTCCATGCCGCACCATGGATTCCCATGATGGTTTGTCTGAAAGCCGAAAGGAGCCTGAGTGCATGCTTCCTCCCGCCCAGGAAAGCACTCGCGTCATCTCAGACACGGCCCAGCCGAACAAAAAGGACAGGCATGCCGCCCGAAGCTCTCAAAAAGACGGCGGCAAAACCAAGGTCAAGCAGACAACGTCAAAGAAGCATAACGCAAAAACCTCCAAATTGATCGTCTCTCCTTGTGAAGAAGATGACAGCAGCTCAACATCGCAGCTCGACGACGCCTCTTCCGACTCGGAGTCCGATTCAGTTGACTCAACTGTTTCTGAATCTGAAAGTGATGCCCCGAAAAAGAAACAAACGCTCCGCAACTCCAAGTCTCGACAGCCGCCCCACAAGACCAAAGGAAAACGCAAGTCTCTCCGCTCTGGGAGACGCAGGCACGACAGTTCCGACTCCGACTCTGATTCTACCGGGTCCATCTTGACCACAGATGCAGTATTTGGGGATGGACGCAGCTCGGATGGACGTGTCGACGTTAGAGATCTGGGAAGGATTGATTTGTATGAGCACCTCAACCGCCTGGAGCTTTGCGTCTCGCAGCTACAGTTGCAGCTGGCGCAGACGTCGGGACTGACGGCAACGGCATCCGCTGGCCATGTCTACGGCATGGCTTCGGCCGGGCCCAATGCGCTGAATCTATCCACTGGAAACTGTGGCAATCTCTTGCCGCCAGCTGGTAGCGGTCACTGTCCCACCCCGACGCCCGCTCCATTGCCAGCTGGCGGCCTTTCGTCTCGCATGGGCCAAGGTTCCCGGTCGGCCAGACCTCCTCTCGGCCTTCGAGACAGGACTCCCGCGCCGCGTCTCTCGATGCAGGAAGTCGTCATCGATCAAAGCAGCCGAAAGCCCCCAATCATGGAGAAGAAGACAGGCTCCAAGGGGGTCAAGACGGACTTTAAGCGTGTCGACTGGGTTTGGGACACGTCGCTGTACACGTACAAGCTCCAGGACACGGCCGAGATGTCGTTCAACTCTCTGTACGACGAGTACATCTTTCACGTGCGACGGACGTTTGATTGCGAGGGAAAGTATCGCGCCACCTTTGTCGATATACGCAGCAAGCTTCTGCGAGAGTGTCTCCAGGACGTCATCGGCAACGTGCGAGGTGCCAGCCTGGTCGACGAAACGCCAAAGCTGGACCCCAATCTGCTCTTCTTGTGCGTTCTCTTGTGTCCCCTTTTGCCTGATGGATGTGCTGCTGACAGCTTTCTCTCATGTAGATATCTCGAAGACTTTCGTGTCCACGTCAAGCATCTCCGGAAGATGACGCCCGCGGGGGGAGATAAGAAGGAACGCAAGAAGATGGAGGCACGCCTCAGGGACAAGCGGAAGCAACTCAAGGTCCTCATCAGATACCTGGACGAAGACTACGCCAAGATCAAGGACAGCCTCTATCCCATGCTCGACAGCGGCGTCATCACGTTTGACCTGCTATGGGCCCTTTGGAAGCCCAACACGCTCGTCTACGGCACCACCTACGGCTCTGTCGAAGACCCCCGCGTGTTCAAGGTTGACATGGCATATCACCAATCGTCCATTATGCGCGGCAACTTTTACATCATCGAGGGCAAGTATCTCGAATTCGACGGCAAGAAGTTCGGATACGGCACCTCGGCCGAGGACATTTCCGAGTTCCAGGGAGCCCGCAAGATCACCAGCCTGCCCTGCTACCCGCTCAAGTACCACAAGGACGAGGCTCGAGTCCGGCAGAACCTCATCGAGAGGGGAAAGAAGTTTGTGGCCCTCAGCGGCGTGCACTACAAATGCTACTCGGGCGTCGCCTACATGAAGCGCAAGAAGGGGTCCATCATCAAGTTTAACGTGCAGCAGAGCAGGATCATGGTCGACCCAGCCATATTCCGACGGATGAACCCCAACTATGCCGTGTCCATGGTGCGACCCAAGGACCACGATACGCTTTCGGACGACTGCATGTCGGACGAGTCCAACCTCTGCGAGAGCGACTCGCTGGACGAACGGCGGGCTAAGATTCGGTTCGTGTCCAAGTTGTTCAAGGGCGACAAGGGCGACATGCTGGTGTCCAAGACGGCCGACGGCAGCAAGGGCCGAGTGTTGGAGTCGTTGCCCAAGGCAGCCAGCGACAGCTCCACCAACGTGACGGAGAGGGAGCCGAGCGACAGCTCCATGAACGGGGCCGAAGCGGCCGAGACTCCCGTGGAGACGCCGGCCGAGACGCTGCCGCATTTCTCGGACGAGAACTTTCTGATTGCGTCACCCGTCGTCTTTGGCTTTTCCTTTTCGGAGAAGCAGTGGCTGGAGCTGTCGGTGTCGGCCGTAAAGGACATTTCGTGGAATGAGAAGGCCTGGGACTCGCTGGTGCTGGAGCCGGAGACCAAGGACCTGATACAGGCGCTGGTGCAGTCTCGCAAGTACCACGCGGCGCAGACGATCGACGACGTGATACAGGGCAAGGGAAAGGGGCTCGTCAGTAAGTCATGGTTACGACGCTGGACGCCATGGTTCCCTGGCTGGCTAACAGGACGGCAGCGGTGCTTCACGGGCCACCGGGGACGGGCAAGACGCTGACGGCAGAAGGCATCAGCGAGCTGCTCAAGTGCCCCCTGTACATGGCCTCGGCGGGCGAGCTCGGAACGGACTCTCGCTATCTGGAGACGGAGCTTCAGAAGATTCTGGACATATGCCACGCCTGGGGTGCCATCCTGCTACTCGACGAGGCGGACGTCTTCTTGGAGAAGCGCAACATGCAGGATATCCACCGCAACGCGCTGGTCAGCATCTTCCTGCGGCAGCTGGAATACTTCCAGGGGATCTTGTTCCTGACGACGAATCGGGTCGAGGTGGGTTACGCGTCCCCCCGATGGGAAGGACGAGGGACTGATGCGAGGTGACGTGTTGCAGACTTTTGACGAGGCGTTTCAATCGCGGATCCACGTGGCGCTGCGGTACGACTCGCTGGACACCAAGGCCAAGAAGACGATATTTGGCATGTTTATCCAGCGAATCAAGGCGCTGGGCCGGCTGGAGTTGCAGCCGTTTACGGACGAGGACCTGGAGGACCTCGCCAGGCACGACCTAAACGGGCGGGAGATCAAGAACGTGGTGGGATCGGCGCAGGACCTGGCCGTCAGCAAGAGCGAGGTGTTTAGCATGAGGCACATCCGCAAGGTGCTGGACGTGCACGCCAAGTTTGGGCGAGACTTGCGGGGAGGGCCGGGCTATGAGGAGGCCATGAGGAGCTACTTTTAGTTCTGAGCAATATCGAGCGAGCCAGTCTTGTTGTAGAGGAAACGGGAAGAATGAATCAAGATGGGTGTTGCGAGGCGGTTGTCAGGGGATCGGATTCGGCCCTTTTGGGATTGCTAGATACATATTCGTACATGAAGCCGTCTCTCCGGGGGGAGAGGGGGGGGTTTAAGAGGCGTGCCGATAGTTGAGAGTGGCAGAGGTGGTATTGGACGGCATGAAGGGTGGTTGGTTACATGGGCTCTTAGGCTCGAATACGGGATATGACTGGCCAGGGCACGGCATGTGAGAGGGAACATGACGGTCGTATTTGGAGTCTAGGTGAGAGAGTCATTCGTTGGTGATGGATGACATGGACGGTTGATATCAGCCGCCTTCTACGAGCGAGGGATATATCATATATGTAGACTATGTATGTACGAATATGGGTGTATGTACATATGTGTATGTACGTGTGCACAAGGGGTCGAAGGAGGGTCCCGGCTGAGTTATCTAGTCAGTCTACAGGGCCAGTCTAGGGCGCGAGATGGGCCGTGTCTTTCCCTCTCTGTCTCTCCAGTCGAGATGAGAAGGAGGTACAGGGCGTGGGCAGCAAACAGACAAGAGGATGTTGTTCATTCCCCAGCTGAGACTGTTGTCAGGCTGTGACGCGAGATGAATAAGCGCGAACGAGGTCCCTTTTTATTCTTCCCCTCATTGTTTTGTTTCGAGGGGATCATGGTCCATCATCTGCGGGCCGTCAGCCGGGAAAGTTCCAAGTTGAACAGGCGGTAACCGGCGTCGAAAAAGGGCTCAAGGAAGAAAGGCGAGCATCACGACGGTGGGCGAAAGGGTTAAGAAAGACCCGCCATCCGTGCCTTGCATAGGTACCTACATATGTAAGGCAGCATAATAGCATTCGTGCATGTTGGATGGCGATGCTAACTCGATGGGCGCGACGATGGGTGCAGCTGCTGTTAGCAGCTACATGCCTACACACATACTGTTAGCAGCTACTGTGCTCGGTAGGTTAGCAGTCACCTAAAAGCGGGCGGCTACTAGCAGCCCGCGAGCTACCGGCGACGGAGCAACGGGAGACGCCGCGCAGGTCTTGGCAGGGACGAGGACCGTTTTCTTGCCCATCTCCTCCATATTCGTACATACATACATACATACATACATACATACATACATACATACCTAGGTACCTACATACATACATATGTACGAATACAGATTTTATTTTTAAATTTTATTCTTGCTTCTCTGGGCGTGCTACGTGAGTTTCTGTCGGCGTTTTCCCGTCGGCCTTATGCGTTTCTCTCGCACGGGGAAACGAGAAGGGATCGGATCGCTGATTTGGGTATCTTGCCGCGCGCCTTGGTCATGATGATGGCTGGTGGCCTGGGCTGATGTGCGTGGCGGCCGTGGCCCTGCCTGATGGACCAATAGGCGTCGACGCGTCCCTTACAGATGGCGGTGCGGCCTCGGGCACGTGCCGCTGGGGAAGTGCCGCTGTTATTCCACATCAGTGGTCCACTGAAGCAAGGCGAAAAACCGGGCGGCATCTGGGTCCACTCTTCTCTCCGTGTGTCAACCAAGTATGTATGTATGTATGTATGTATGTATGTATGTATGTATCGACCTCCCGCCTGATGATATGGCGAACACGCTGTAATTACACATGTACAAGGTTTGCTCTCATCACACACGCCCCCCTTCACCGGCCCATCTCTCATCAGCCCTCGAACTGAACTGACCTCTGCGCTCCCTTTCACAAAGGGGTGTGTGACGGCGCTGCACCCCTCCCCCTCCCTCCTCCTCCTCCTCCACCCATTCGTGTGCGCACTGTAGCGGACACGCGCCTGGACTTACGTATGTATGTAGGTGCATGTACCTGGCCTCTGCTCTACTGCGGGTGCAGGCGCAGGGATGTGCGTCCCGGCGGGTATTGCAAGGTACGTACACATGTACAAAAGGTAAGGTTGTTTCACGCACAGTGCTCGCGACACGGAGAGCGGCCCCTTTTCCTTGGCTTGCAATTTAATGACCTTGGGCGCCGGCCCCTTTCGCTCGCTCTCTTGTTTTTTTTTTTTTTCCCCTTCGTTCTGGATTGCTTCACTCTCTTCGCTCTCTTTGTCTGAACGGCGACTCGTCAAGCTAAAGTAGCCTTCGGGCAGAAAAGTCATTCCTTTACTTATTGACCCCCCGATCCCCTTCTCTTTCGTCCCTCTGGTCTGGACGGATATCACGCTCCCTGTCTCCTCTTCCTAACCCATCCTTTACGACTTGACGAGACCGCTCCATCACGCTCCCTTGAGTCGAACTGCCTCGTTCATCTCTGGCTTTCCCGGTATTCTGGAAATACTGCCTCAGCCTACTTCATCACCTTATCACCTTTTAACCCTAGCGAAAAAGAACAATCTTCAACATGGTTAACATCAAGACTTCACTCTCAACCGTCCTCGTGGCCGCGGCCATCGGAGTCGTCGCCCACCCAAGCGGCCACGGACACGCCCATCGCCACTTCCACCGCGCCATCACTCAATACACCAAGTCGGTGCCCCCGGCCAACGACGTGGCCGAGAAGAGCTACCAGGCTCCGCCCTCTCCCAAGGAGGATCTCATCCCCGCCTCGCCCCCCGCCGTCCCGGCTCAGGTCAAGGATCTGCTGTCCGACGCTCTGCCGGCCCAGCCCGCGCACCAGTCGCAGCCCGCTGGCCAGGCCCACCAAGGTGGCAGCACCGGCACTGACGACCTTGAAGGGACCTTTTGCTCCGGTTCCAAGTCGAAGCGGGCATCCCTTGCGGACGTCGCGCTCGCGGGCAACCTCGGAGGCTCGGGCGCCAACTACGGCTGCAACCTGAAGCTGGTCGACAGCGACGTTGGCCCCAAGTACAAGTACTCGGTCCGCTTCGACAACGCCGGCGACAACAAGCAGGCCTGCGTGTGCTGGCTCAAGATTGGCCCCGACGGAAAGTCGGTCAACGGTTTCTTCAAGGGCAAAGAGGTGCTCAGTTTCAACATCCCGCCCAGGGGTCAGCAGTACCTTGCCATCCAGGAGGACTCCAAAGGCGGCTGCTCCTGCTACAAGGATGAGTTGCCCGTCACCCCCTTTGGCCAGTACGCCGGCACATGGCTCGAGTTCGACATGGCAAGCAAGGCCAACGGCGGCTGCTCGGGCGCCGACGCCTCGTCCCTGGTCGCTCACCAGTATGGCATGACCGTTCAAGGCCTGCAGGTGTGCGAGGCGAGTAACCTCGAGGAGGATTCGTGCTCCATCATCTACGCAGGCGGAAAGGGCAACAGGCTGTCTTACCCCGGCGGCACCGAGAACGCCGACGGCCTCAGCGTCAACCTGCAAGCCGGCCCGGCTCACTACATCGCCACGGTCGACTTCAAGGGGCCGGCTCCGGCGAACGCTGTGAACCCTACGCGGTGAGCGTCTTGGGACTTGTCTTTTTTACCCTCGTCCCTCTCGTTTTTGTTGATTGATTGACGGCATCTTGGGAGAGGGGTGTTTTTTGTCTCGGAGGAACTTGTGTTTTCTTTTCTTTCTTTCTTTCTTTCTTTTTTTTTTTGGTTTTCTTGATGACCCGAGCCTTGGCTTCCTTCTTTCTTCACTTCTTTTCCTCTTGCCCGGCGCTTTTCCTGTCTTGGGACATTGGGGAAACGCTGAGGCTACGACGAGCGGACGGGGACCGAAAGAGTTGTTTGATCCCTATTGTTACATATCCGCATTAGCTACATAACGCACAAGATGATTTTACCTAGAATGATGTGTTTGTTGTTGTGACTTGTGAGTGTCTGAAATGTGCGTCGCGGTGGTATCCCGATGAGAGGCGGGCATGTGGCTGCGTGCCAGAGAGTTGACGATACTGTGTTAGATGTTACAAGTTTAGGTATGTACGAATATGCCTGGGCGGTTCGCGATGCTACGCTGATGGTGTGCATCCTAAGGAACTCGTCTAGGTCGCTGTCGGGCTTCTCTCGAACAGGAACGGGCGTGTTCGTATGTACTTTGTCTTGCGGTTGAATGTCTTTCTTTGTCCGAATGCCTGTCCTAACCATGGCTTGTATTCATACCGACCTGTTCGGACTAGTTTTACATTTGTCTGGACTCGCAATCGCCAATCTAGTATGTAGGTAGCCCAGCAGCAACAATAACCATAACGACGACGACGACGACGACAATAACACCCTCAGCAGCAGCTCAACCGGAGCAAAGCAAGGATTTAGTAAGACCCCAAGCAGGCATAGTCAGTCTTGACGCTTGGCTGAGCAGCCGACACCGTCGTCGTGTAATGCTGCGCCGCCAAGAACTTGATGGCAGCCGTCGACCAGGCGAGCGCGCAGTTGCCGCAGGCGATGGTGCTGGTTGACGTCACCGTCGAGGGCCACGCCGTATAGGTCGGCCCCGGGACTTCGGGCGCGCGCTGGAGGGTGCTGCTGGTGCAGGTAGGCTTCGACTTGATGTTGGGGGGACGAACGACGGTCTCTTCCTCGAAGCGGCTCGGGCCACTCCAGAAACGTCGTGCCGACGAAGAGGGCTTAGGACGAGGATAGCTGGAGCAAGCGAAGTCGAGCACCGTGGTAGGCGTAGCGACGGTTGTGGTGGAGGTGAAGTGAGCGACGGGGCCGGGACCGAAGGCGAGGTACGAGATGGTGACTTGCGGGCAGGAGGAGCACTCTAGGAGCTGGGTTCGGGTCGTGGTTGACGTGTGGACGGTTTGGATGGGGCCGAGGTTGAAGGATTGGAAGAGGGGGACTGCTGCGTTGCAGGATTTGGGGGGGAGGTTGCGGCGGGATTGGGGTGGGGGTTTGGGATGATGGGGCCGGAGCGGGAGGCTGTTGATAGGGGGAGGAGGGATAGGGATAGGGATAGGGAGAGGGAGAGGAGGGAGGTGAGGGAGGGGCCATCTTTGGTTGAGGGTGGTTGAGGGTGGTGATGGGTTGGCGAGTTGTGGTTGTTGTTGTTGTTGTTGAGGTTGTTGAGGTTGTTGAGGTTATGGTTGTGGTGGTTGACGATGGTGATGAAGTTGAAGGATGAAGTTGAAGTTGAAGTTGGTCATGGCGCAGACTTGGGACCTTTAAGTACATATCCAAACCAACCCTCAATAAACTCCGCCCCAACATTCAGCACCACCCAAACCATGAAGAAATGATGACGACGACGACCATGTACTCCTCCTCCTCCTCCTCCTCCTCCTCCCCCCCGACGCGAACCCACCCCCCCCCCCCCCCTCCCCCAGAAAAGCAAGTCAACCCCCGTCTCAACCCCCCCCCAAGAATGCACCCATCTACCCACCTATGTATGTACGTACGAAGTAGGTAGGTAGGTAGGTGTCCATCTTACATATTCCCACATACATACATACTACTCACTACTACCAATACCCGCGTCTCACCGCAGCTCCGACAATCCTCGCAGCCGGGGGCGATTATTGCTTCGATGGCGTGGCCCGGCGACGCTTACAGTTACCTACCCACGGGTCACGCTGCCGTCGTACCCGGTGATTGTTCTCCTGTTGGGGTGTTGGTCATCGGTTGTCGTATCGGGGTTGGAGGCCGTCGGCGTCGGCGTCTTGGTTTGTTGGCGCCGGGGACTGCTGTTGTAGTTTCGATGAGGCCGTGGATAGGTATGTAGGTATGTATGTATGTAGGCAGGTAGGTAGGTTTGTAGGTAGGTAGATGGGTAGGTATGCAGGTGGTAGGTAGGCAAGTAGGTGCATAGCTAGGTAGTACGCAGATAGATTGTGATGCATTCAACCTCTTCTCTTCTTGCTTCACGTCGTACACATATCACTTTCCCTTTTTCCGTCCTCCCCTACCCTCCTCCGTATCCCGCTCTTCCCAACATACAATACCTAGTCTATACGCAAGCAACGTCATCTAACTCTACAGCAGCAGGCTCAGCGGGTTCTCGATGATGCGCTTCAGCTCGCGGATCCATTCGGCACCCACGGCCCCGTCCACGACCTTGTGATCGAAGCTGCCCGTCACCGTCATCTGCTCATCCCACTCGACACCGCCCTCGTCGTTGGGAACGGCCACCTTGCGCGTCGTGCCTACCGAGAGGATGGCCGCCTGCGGGGGGTTGATGACGGCGGTAAAGTTGCTGACGGCCTCGTTCATGCCCATGTTGGAGATGGAGATGGTGCCGCCCTGGTACTCTTCCGGCTTGAGCTTTCCGTCGCGCGCCTTCTTGGCTAGCTCCTTGACGGCCGCCGAGATGGACTCTAGGCCTCGGCTGTCGGCGCCGGTGACGATGGGCGTGATGAGGCCGGAGGGCGTCGAGACTGCCACCGACACGTCCACGCTCTTGAACTGGCGGATGCTGTCCGATCGCCAGCTCGAGTTGACCGCGGGTACTTTACGGCAAGCTGCTGCCATGGCCTTGATCAAGAAGTCGTTGACCGACAGCTTGTACTTGCCCTCGGCGCTGCCGTTGAGCGCCTGTCGCAGCTTGAGAAGCTTGCTGACCGAGATGGAGCTGCTGACGTAGAAGTGCGGGTTGTCGTGAACCGACTCCTTCAGACGGTTGGCGATGGTCTTGCGCATGTTGCTGATGGGCAGGTCCTCGTACGCCGCCGGACCGGGACCGGAGCTGCCGGGGGCCGATGACGCCAACTTATTGACGTCGTCGACCGTGATGTTTCCGCCCTTGCCCGTGCCCTTGACGCCCTCGAGGGTGATACCCTTTTCACGCGCCAGTCGCATGGCTGCCGCGTCCGCCTTGGGCTCGCGGTCCAGCGCGGTCTGCAGCTTTCCGCCTGAAGCGGTGTATTGCTCGGCCGGTGCCGCCGTCGACGACGATGAGGACGACGACGACGACGACGACGACGACGACGACGACGACGACGACGACGACGACGACGACGACGACGAGGGGGATTTGTCGGCTGACGATGAGGCTTCAGACTTGGACTCGGTCTTTTTGCCGGACTGCGCTGACTGCGCGTCGCCGCCGGCATCCTCGATGGTGAACTTTTCAAAGGCGGCGATGTCGGTTCCCTCTTCGACGAGGACGGCGATGGGCTAGGGGGAGATGGATGAGTTTTTGAGTAAAGAGAGAGAGTAAGAGAGAGACAATCAAGAGACTCACGCTTCCAACGGGAACATCCTTTTCGCCAGAGTCCTTCAAGATCTTGGCAATGACACCCTCCTCCTGCAACTCAAAATCCATCTGCGCCTTATCCGTCTCAATCTCTACCAAGACGTCGCCCGGCGCAATCCCATCGCCAGGCTTCTTCTGCCAGGCGCCGATATTCCCCGCCTGCATCGTCGGCGACAAGGCCGGCATGCGAACAACCTGATGCTCGGGGAACGAAGCGTACAAGCGCACCACATGGGAGGCGAAGCCCGAACGCAGGGCACGACGCGTAGGGGCGAGGGCTCGCCTCCCGAGAGCGGCGCTGAGCATAGCTGCGATGATTTTCTGACGATGATGCAAAAAGCCACACGGGCCCGAGATTGGACGCTTTCCGGATGAGGAGGGGCCGGATGGAAGGTCGAGCAGGGCTCTTTTTTTTTTTTTTTTTTTTTTCTTGTTGGTGAGGTGGAGGGGGAGGATGCTCGATTTTTTTTTCTTTTTTTTTTCCCGCGATTCGTCTTGGTCGTTTGTTGGAGGAGCTCCGTCGGCTGCTGGAGCTCCTGTGCGCCTAGGCCGGTTTAGGAGGGCCCACAAGGGTAGGCATGTAGGTATGTACACATGTACCTAGGTTGGCGTGATGGTGGGTGGTGATAAGGGTTTAGGGTAGGCGGATCTATGTGGGCTCGTTGCACCACATGGGAGATCAGGGTCTTGTGAGGTTCTGTTCAGTGGTGTTCGTACATACATACATACATACATGAATTAGTTAATCTGGATAGCAGCTGAGAAGATGTCAAAGGTGCGGCCACGGAGCTGGTGAATAGGTAGAAACCACATAATTTTCGCGGAAGCCTCGTTCTGCAAACACCTATGTATGTACAGCCCTGTCCGGTCCTGGACGAATGAATAGCCTAGGGACACAGCCAAGAATGGTCCTGCTGAGCGCAAGTTTACCTACGGCATACATAGATAAGTACACACATCCGTATGTATGTATGAATGCGTTCAAGATTACCAGCTCGTAGAATAACCACATACTTGCTTCACCTTCCACATCTCCCATCGGCCATCAATCATCCATCATACAACCCTTGTAGCCCCCGCTGCCGTAGTTGGGGTCCCTGCAGCCTGCTAACGTTCATCAGACATGTAAGATCCATCAGCCCCGAAAGGACAGCTGTTCATACCTACCAGTCCAACCTGCATCTATTCGTACTTCGTACATAGTCTACAGCCATCACAGATTGGGAATGCCCTGTTGCCAGAGCGCTAGCCGAGCACAACAGGTATCGCCCTCAGCCTGGAACAAGCCCAGGCAAGGCGGAAAGGAAAGCCCGAACATCACGCCAGACGCACTGTCCAAAAAGCTAATCAATACTTCGAAACCGCCCCTTCTACTGGGCCCCGCAAAGTATCTCTTCAAGCTCCCCTCCGTGCCCGGCTGCTCGCCCCCACCCTCTCGCGTCCCTAACTAACGAAAATTAGGTAGGTGTCCCCGAACAGTCAGCATCTCAGTCCAACAACCGCACTCCTCCGAGGCATCAGACTTCGTCTCCCATCCTCTGAAACCAGACGCCGTCAAATCATCCAACCCCTTCTCCCGTCTTCGGCTCCAATCCCCGCTGTCAAGGGCTATTCTCCCCCCAGCGGCTGCCGGTAAATGGCCGACTGAGGAGTGTCGAGCCGCCTCGCGACGAACCACACCCCCCCCTTTTCTAAGGAGCCATCTTCTCTCGACTCAGTTCCTCCCGCGAATGGCTCCCAGATGAGCTCGCTCAAGTTCGTCGTGTCCTCGCTGGACTTTATCGCCGCTTCGAAAGATGCCCAGCGGAATAAGCAGCTGGCAGAGTCGGCCAAGACGGCCCTCGACGCCATCAAGGATCACGACGCTGACCAACTGCCCGACCCGGATCTCGTCTTTGCGCCCCTACAGCTCGCCACAAAGTCCAATAACGCGCAGCTGATCACGGCCGCCCTCGACTGCATCGGGAAGCTGATATCGTACTCGTTCTTCTCTCCCCACGTCGTCGACGACGCCGCCTCCCGCGCTCACGATGCCGCCCCCGCGCCGCCTCTCATTGAGCGCGCCATCGATACCATATGCGATTGCTTTCAGGGCGACACGACGGCCCCCGAGATCCAGCTGCAGATTGTAAAGTCGCTGTTGGCCGCCGTCCTGAATGACAAGATCGTCGTCCACGGCGCCGGCTTGCTCAAGGCCGTGCGACAGGTTTATAACGTCTTCCTACTCTCCCGCAGCACCGCCAACCAGCAGGTCGCCCAGGGCACCCTGACTCAGATGGCCGGCACCGTCTTTGAGCGCGTCAAGGCCAGGATCCATATGAAGGAGTCTCGTATGGCCCTGCGCAACCTCAGACACAGCTCCAGCAACGTCACCTTCGACCCTTCCGATGTCGCCACACCCCTCGGCCCCCCTGGCCCTGACCGCGAGGACTCGCCGGTCCCGTCGACCGATGCCAATGCGCCGCCAGACGAGGCCGTCAAGCTCACCCTCAAGGACCTCGAGCATCGCAAGAGCTTCGACGACTCCGCCCTCGGCGACGGGCCTACCATGGTCTCCAGGCTGACGCCCGCCCGGCCCTCCCCGTCGGCTCCCGACCCCTCGAGCCAACAAGACGAAGACGACGATCTCTTGGACGCCGAGGACGAAGTCTACGTTCGCGACGCCTATCTCATCTTTCGCTCTTTCTGCAACCTGTCGACAAAGGTCCTCGCCCCTGATCAGCTCTACGACATCCGCGGTCAGCCCATGCGCTCCAAGCTCATCTCCCTCCACCTCATACTCACCCTCCTCAACAACAACATGACCGTCTTCACCTCACCCCTGTGCACCATCAAGAACTCCAAGAGCAACGAGCCCACGTCCTTTTTGCAAGCCATCAAGTTTTATCTCTGCCTCAGCATCACGCGCAACGGCGCCAGCTCCGTCGACCGCATCTTCGACGTCTGCTGCGAGATATTCTGGCTCATGTTCAAATTCATGCGCCAGTCCTTCAAGGCGAGTCGACTCGATGGGAATGGGAAAGGGGGGCGCCAAGGTCGAGCCGGCCCTGGCGAAGGAGGTGTGTGCTGACCGTGGCTGCAGAAAGAAATCGAGGTTTTTCTCAACGAAATCTACCTGGCTCTTCTCTCCCGAAGAAACGCCCACCTGTCGCAGAAGCTTCACTTCGTCGCCATTCTCAACCGACTCTGTGCCGATCCGCGCGCCTTGGTAGAGATTTACCTCAACTATGACTGCGATCAGACCGTCGACAACCTGTTCCAGACCATCATAGAGGACCTCTCCAGGTTCTCCACCACGCCCGTCGCCATCACGCCCGCGACGGAGCAGCTCTACGAAGAGGCGCGCGCCAAGACGACGCCCGCCACCGAGTGGCAGCTTAAAGGCATCCTTCCGCCGCCGCTCACCGTCGCCCACATCCTTCCGCCGCAGGAGGCCGAGCCGGATATACCCAAGGAGTACTCGATGAAGCGGCTGTCTTTGGAGGCCCTGGTCGAGGCGCTGCGATCGCTGATGGACTGGTCGGCCTCCCCGGGCGTCGAAGGGGGCGAAAGCGCCAGAGCCGACGTCGACGGCGCCAGGACTTCGCTGGAGGAGCAGCGGCCGTCCATCGATCCCACGCCCAGCGATAGTGCTTCCCGTTCCGAAGTCCCGCTGGCTCCCCCGACGCCCGTGGTCGACGACGACCCGGAGCAGCTGGAGAAGGAAAAGGCGCGCAAGACGGCGCTCACAAACGCCATCGCCCAGTTCAACTTCAAGCCCAAGAGGGGTATCAAGCTGCTCCTGCGTGACGGCTTCATCTCGGGCGACAGCCCTCAGGACATTGCTCGCTTCCTCCTCAACGAGGACAAGCTTGACAAGGCTCAGATTGGCGAGTTCCTGGGCGAGGGCGACCAGCAGAACATTGACATCATGCATGCTTTTGTCGACTCGATGGAATTCACCCGAAAGCGCTTCGTCGACGCGCTGCGCCAGTTCTTGCAGTCCTTTAGGCTGCCCGGCGAGGCCCAGAAGATCGACCGCTTCATGCTCAAGTTCGCCGAGCGCTACGTCATGGGCAATCCAAACGCCTTCGCCAACGCCGATACCGCCTACGTGCTGGCCTACTCGGTCATCATGCTCAATACGGACCAGCACAGCAGCAAGATCGCCAAGCGGATGAGCAAGGAGGAGTTTATCAAGAACAACCGCGGCATCAACGACAATTCGGATCTCCCCGACGACTACCTCATCAGCATCTACGACGAGATCGCAAGCAACGAGATTGTCCTTACAAGCGAGCGCCAGGCCGCCGCCGCCGCCGCCGCCGCCGCGGGCACGCTCGGCGCTCAGCCTACGGGTCTCGCGGCCGGCCTCGGCCATGCGCTGTCCAACGTCGGGCGCGACTTGCAGCGCGAGGCCTACGTCCAGCAGTCGGAGGAGATCTCGCTGCGGTCCGAGCAGCTGTTCAAGAACCTGTTCAAGAGCCAGCGGCGCAGCGCGGCCAAGGCAGGCCTCCGCTTCATCCCCGCCACCTCGTCCAAGCACGTCGGCTCCATGTTCGACGTCACCTGGATGTCCTTCTTCTCCGCCTTCTCGGGCCAGATGCAAAAGGCGCACAATATCGAGGTCAGCAAGCTGTGCCTCGAGGGCATGAAGCTGGCGACCAAGATTGCCTGCCTGTTCGGGCTCGCCACGCCGCGCGAGGCCTTCATCTCGGCGCTGAGGAACACGACAAATCTCAACAACCCGCAGGAGATACTGGCCAAGAACATTGAGGCCCTCAAGGTCCTGCTCGAGCTCGGACAGACCGAGGGTAACCTGATACGCGAGTCGTGGAAGGATATACTCATGTGCATCAGCCAGCTCGACCGGTTGCAGCTCATCACGGGCGGCGTCGACGAGAACGCGATCCCGGACGTATCGCAGGCACGCTTCATGCCGCCGCCGTCGCGGACCGAGACGTCGGACTCGAGGTCGTCCGGCAATAGCTCGCGGCAACCGCGTACGGCGACGCCCCGGCAGAGGGCCGGCACGGGGCCCCGGGGCTTCTCGCACGAGATTGCGCTCGAGAGCCGGTCGGACGAGCTCATCCACAGCGTCGACCGCATCTTCTCCAACACGGCCAACCTCTCGGGCGAGGCCATGGTGCACTTCGCCCGCGCCCTGACCGAGGTGAGCTGGGACGAGATCAAGGTCTCCGGGTCCAACGACTCGCCGAGGACGTACAGCCTGCAGAAGATTGTCGAGATCAGCTACTACAACATGTACCGCGTGCGGTTCGAGTGGACCAACGTCTGGGACGTGGTGGGCGAGCACTTCAACCAGGTCGGCTGCCACAACAACATGAACATCGTCTTCTTCGCCCTCGACTCGCTGCGGCAGCTGTCGATGCGTTTCCTCGAGATTGAAGAGCTGGCGGGCTTCAAGTTCCAAAAGGACTTCCTGAAGCCGTTTGAGCTGGTGCTGGCCAACTCGCACAACGTGACGGTCAAGGACCTGGTGCTGCGCTGCTTGGTGCAGATGATCCAGGCCCGGGGAGATAACATCCGCTCCGGCTGGAGGACCATGTTCGGCGTCTTCACCGTGGCGGCGCGGGAGCCTCACGAGAGCATCGTGGCGTTTGCCTTTGAAAACGTCAGCCAGGTCTACAGGGACAAGCTGGGCGTCGTGATATCGCAGGGCGCCTTTACCGATCTCATCGTCTGCCTGACCGAGTTTTCCAAGAACACCAAATTCCAGAAGAAGAGCCTGGCGGCCATGGAGCTGCTCAAGTCGATTATCCCGACGATGCTCAAGACGCCCGAGTGTCCGCTGTCGCAGCAGCAGCAGGAACAACAGCAACAGCAACAGCAACAGCAACAGCAACAGCAACAGCAACAGCAACAGCAACAGCAACAGCAACAGCAACAGCAACAGCAACAGCAACATCCCGAAGAGGAGACGGCGGTGACTGTCGACGGCAAGCGGACGCAGGCCAAGACGTCGGTCGAGGAGGGCTTTTGGTTCCCGATCCTGTTCGCCTTTCACGACGTGCTCATGACGGGCGAGGATCTCGAAGTGCGGTCCAACGCGCTCGAGTACTTCTTCGCCGCCCTCATCAAGCACGGCGGCGACTTTACGCCCGAGTTCTGGGACATTCTCTGGCGGCAGCAGCTGTATCCCATCTTCATGGTGCTCCGGTCGCGGCCCGAGATGAGCAACGTGCTGAGCCACGAGGAGCTGTCGGTCTGGCTGTCTACGACGATGATTCAGGCGCTGCGCAACATGATGACGCTCTTCACGCACTACTTTGACGCGCTCGAGCACATGCTGGATCGCTTCCTCGAGCTGCTGGCCCTGTGCATCGTGCAGGAGAATGACACGATTGCGCGCATCGGCAGCAACTGTCTGCAGCAGCTGATACTCAAGAACGTGGCCAGGTTCACACCGGGGCACTGGGCCAAGATCGTCGGCGCCTTTTGCGATCTGTTTGAGCGCACGACGGCCTACCAGCTGTTTACGGCTGCCACCATGAGTCCGTCATCGGCCAACGGGTACGACTTTCCGGCGGCCGATAAGACGCCGGCGGACGAGACGCCGTTACGGATCAACGGTGGCGGCGAGGAGAACGGGCCGACACCGGCGGTTGACGGTCATCATCGTCGGCAGAGACGGCCGTCGTCACCCGGAAGGCCGATGACGGACGAGGATCTGCAGAGCCCATCATCCGGTCCCGCGCTCGAGGAGTTCAGGCCGTCGTCCAACCTTCAGCAGCAACCGGTGGTGGTCACGGCAGCACGGCGACGGCGTTTCAACCGTATCATCTCCCGCTGCGTCCTACAGCTCCTCATGATTGAAACGGTCAACGAGCTGTTCAGCAACGATACCGTGTACGCGCACATACCGTCGACGGACCTGCTACGGCTCATGGCCCTGCTCAAGCGATCCTTCCAGTTCGCGCGCCGCTTCAACGACGACAAGGAGCTCAGAATGCAGCTCTGGCGCGAAGGCTTCATGAAGCAGCCGCCCAACCTGCTCAAGCAGGAGAGCGGCTCTGCGGCCACGTACGTATCCATCCTGTTCCGCATGTTCGGCGACAACGCGCCCGAAAGGCTGGAGAGCAGGCCCGACATCGAAGCGGCACTGGTGCCCCTATGCAAGGACATCATCGTCGGCTACTCTGCTCTCGTCGAGGAGAGCCAACAGCGCAATATCATAGCCTGGAGGCCCGTCGTCGTCGACGTCCTCGAGGGCTACGCTACCTTTCCCCACGACGCCTTCCGCCACCACTTGCCGGCTTTTTACCCGCTCGTCGTCGACCTGCTGGCCAAGGACCTGGGGCCTGACCTTCGGGCGGCGCTGCTCGTCGTCCTCAGGCGCGTTGGTGAGGTCGGACTTGGGATCGAGGACATGGCCAGGGGTGGGGGGGAGATGAGGAGGGAGAGCGGTGCTGCGGTGGGAGGGGGTGAGTTGAGGAGGGAGAGCATCATCCCTGATGGCGATGGGGAGGCTGCGGCGAGGAGAATGTTGTGAGGGGAGCTTCTTTTTTTTTTTTTTTTTTTTTTTTTGTAAAACTCCCTTGAGTACTGTTGTTGTTGTTGCCTTCTCTGTCTCCCCGTCTTCAACTTTTAGGCCCCCTGTTTACTCTAAGAAGTTGGACAGCGGCGGGTGAAGATGGAGAGAGAAGGGATGGAGGAGGACGGAGGCGTTATCATTGCCGAGGTCCTACTTCCTCGAGGGTGAAGAAAGGGGTGGCTTCGATGTTCTGCTTCCTCGAGGGTGGTGAAAGGGGTGGAAGCTATCAGCATGGTATTATAAGTCGAGGTCCCAGGAAGGACTTGCTAGGGATGAGGAAACGATGTACGACTTTGTCTACGTAGTCGTCATGAGGGTCTTGATATCGTGGTACGGACACCTTTTGATGAGTGGCTTTTGTGCCGGGGAGGGTCAGTTGGACTTGGGGCGGATTTGGAGGCTGTTGGCTGTCGTGCTGGGAGACGGGATGGATGGGTCGGTTATAGACGATGGGGGGTTTTGTCGTGAAGCTATGGCGAGGTCATAGATGTTTGCAAAGACGAGGTGGCCTAAGATTGATTGACCAAGCTCGTCGTGAAGCTATGGCAAGGATCTAGAAGATTGCAAAGACGAGGCTGTGCCTGGAACTGATGAATCAAGACAGACGCCTTGCCTGGATGCAGACAACAAACCCCCTAGATTGAAGAAAACACATCAAGGAGACGCAGAGTGAGATAAGGAAGAGAACTACGATAGCAGTTCGTCGACATAACGCCTCAACTCCTCCCTCCCTCCCTCGCTTCGATCCGGCAGCGATCGCAAAGCATACTCGAGAACAGCGTCGTTGCCGACAGCATGCCGGAAAACGCCCCTCAGCGCATCATCCAATCCATGAGGCCTACCGAGCATGGCCACGACCAGAGATTCGTAAAAGTTGATGAGGCTCAGATGCATGAGGGTATCTGACCTATCGACCATGGAGAGGGCAGCCCACTGGAGGATACCCCGGCCGGAAACGTCGTGGAAGATGGACGGCGCGGTAAGGCGGTCGAGGTCGAGGGCTGAGAGGCGGGGCAGGAGGCTGAGGAGGCGGCCTTGGGAGATGGTGATGTCGTGGGTCGAGCGGGAGGGGTTGTTGAGGGAGCACGAGTTGTGGATTCGGGTGAGATTTGCTTGCGAGGCTAAGATTAGAGGCCAGATGCGTCCTCTTCCGGGTGGTCGATCATGACGTATACCGGTATCGAGATGGTTGCGAGTCCCGTTGACAACCGTCTCAACAATAGGGCAATCCACCTCCAGCACACCACCCAAAACCCCAGCCGCGCTCTCCCCAACACCCACGTCAGCACTCTCAAGCCAGCAGCGAAGCAACTCCTCCACCAGCCCCGGCATATCCGCCAACCGCGCCGCCTCGTCCGCCGAGGAAGCTGCCTTTCCAACGATGGCGAGCGCGAGGAGGTTCGCGCCGCGGAGGGGGGAGCGTAGCGCCGCCAGGAGGGAGGGGCCGTCTGCGAAGGTGAGGGATTCGGAGAGGGAGAGCGGGGAGATGAGCTTGATGGCTAGGGTTAGGAGGGGGGTTGTGTCTTGGGCCGTCGTTTTGAGGAGGTTTGCTAGGGGGGGAGGAGAGTTGGGAGGAGGGGGGGATGTTTTCGGCTGGGGAGATGTAGTCGTTAGTACATAGTTGTCTTGTTGTCGTGAGTTGGTGATGGGTTGCTTGCCTGTGAGTTGCAGCTCGACTTCATCTAGTAGCTTTGCGTCGGGAGCCAGCGTGTTGTCTCGCGTTAGGGCTTCGAGATGAGCTTGTAGTTCTGATAGTCCGGAGATGGGACTTGTCGAGGGACGGATAGGAACGACGACGTGATCCATGGTGACCAGTCGTGGAAATCTAAGAAAGAGACGCTGCTGGTCGACGAGGATGATCAAGGTTCCAATCTTAACCCTAACCCGATGTTGTAAGCTCGCGGGGTAGCTGCTTGCCCCGCACCACGTGAAGCCCGACGCCCAGCCTACCCTATACCCCTCTCTCTATCATCCCGCGACTCTATGAAATTCTCGTCACTCATTGCCATCCTCACTTCTTCTCATCACGCTCAACACCGGAGACCACACACATGTCCAGAGGCGGACGCGGCGGACGCGGAGGCCGTGGAGGAAGAGGAGGAGGCGCTCGACCCAAAGTCCCCTGGGATACAGGCGACGAGCCCGACGCCCGACCCTCAGAGCTCTTCCCGTGAGAAACCAAGCCCCCCCCCCCCCCCCCCCTCCCTGAACCTCTCCAGCAATCCCTAACAGAAACGACGCCCAGCCCCGCGTCATCCCGACTCCTCGACGTCTCACCGCCCGCGAAGTCTCGGCGGTAGATCACTTCCTCGTCCTCCGACGTCAATTTCACGAGTCCCCCCTCTACGCCTCACGCCGCACCTCCCTCCACGACCCGACCGCCCCCCGCAAACTCTACGGCCAAGCTCAGATGAACGCAAACTACGACGTCCGCGATAAGGCTTCGCTGGATCCCTTCACCGCCGTTCCCGCCTACTCGCACAAGTTCGTGCCTCGCGACAGACCGCTACCTAACTGGTCGGCCCGTCCCGTCTGCAGCGAGTTATTCCCGCCGGAGCTGCGTTCTACCGTCGAGCCGGATCAGGGATCTGGTTTGCGAAAGAGGCCTAGGCTTGAGCTCTCGAGGGTGAATGCTTTGCCGAGTGCTGAGGAGGCGTTTGGGATTGCGGGGGGGGGTGAGGGGGCGAAGCGTTCGGATCTGCTTGATAAGTTGAATGCGTTGCCGGAGAATGAGGATGATGATGAGGTGGGTGAGATGGAGGAGGATGAGCAATTGCATGAGGATGATGGGGATGAGGTCTATGATGATGAGGATGCTGGCGACTATGACGCGGAGAATTATTTTGATAACGGGGATGACATGGCTGACGACTATGGCGACGGCGACGATGGCGAGGGCACTTATTGAGTGTCTTGTTGAGGCGAGCAGTCACTGGCTGCAGTCAGGGGTCGACTACGAGACGCTCATCATCGGTTTTGGTGATGAAGACGACGTGGAGGACGACTACGGCGATGGCGAAGGCACTTACTCAGTGTTTTCTTGATGCGAGCAGTTATCTATTGACTGCAGTCACGGGTCGATCACGAGACGTCCATCGTCGGTTCAGTGATGGACTTGACGTGGAGGACGACTATGGCGATGGCGAGGATGGTGAAGGTGCCAGCTGGTTCTCTTCGAAGGACAGGTCGCCGTTTATGTGGTAAGTTCCGGACGTCTATCATCGATTCTTCAACAACGGAGACGAATTGACTGACGAGTGACGACTATAATAGTGATGTCGAAGATGGGCGAAGGCACTTGGCCGTTGTCGGAGGGCGGACCGCTGCGTGCCGACCGTTTACTACCGTAACGAGGGCGACTCGACTTGGATAATCTTCTTGACCTTGATAATGAGACGACCTAGGAAAGACATGAAGGCCGATGCATGGTGACAAGAAGTGCGAGGAAACGCTGGCAGCTTTGACGTCGATTTCACACCGACAACTCTGACGAGGCGCACGATGTGACAGACGAGCCAGACCATATCGACAGCATCATGATTCAAGGCAACCAACCACCTTTATCATTCATCGTACATGGACATATTCCCACACAAACTCTGCGGAACCCTCAATCCCGGGGTATCATCTTTCTTCATGCCGCCACGCCCGTGGCATACAGCCCATTGTCCAACATGCCGGCCTGCAGCCTCGACAGCCTCTCCCTCGTGTCGGCGATGCGACCAGCCTGAGCGACGATGGCGCTTCCCGTCTCCCGCAGCGCAGATAGCACCTGGCCCAGCTGATCTTGCACCGCACCCCCTCCGGCGGCGGCGGCGGCGTTCCTGTCGCGCAGCGCCCTGATCTGCTCGTACAGGCCGTTCTCGACGCCCGGCATGTCGCGCTCGATGTCGGCGCGATACTCGTCGAGTCGGCGCTTGTAGCGGTCGACGTCGTCACACACGCGATTAAAGTAGGTGATGAGGTCCTGCGCGCTGGCGTGAGTCGACGATGCGCTCGCCGCCTCGGTCGCCGCGGGTGAGCCGGCGAACAGGCCTGTTTGGTGATAATGCGTCGGGAGCTTGAGATTGTCGGCCGCCTTGAAGGACAGCTGCGCATCCGAAATGTTCTTCTTGGTCATGTCCTGGAGCGCCTTGATGGTCTGGATGTCCTGATTCAGGGCCACCTGGACGGTGCGGAACTTGGACTCGACGAACTGCACGTCGCGGCCCAGCTGCTGGATGTCCTTTTCGTGCTGCGGCATAAACTCGCCAATCTCGTCCCTCATCTTGATGACGCGCTGGATGCCCTTGTCGATGAGGGCGATCTCGTCCTGCACCGGCTGCGCGAGATCGTCGAAGCGCGTGCGCGGCCGGAGGTTGTCGTAGTTGATGCGGACGGCAGATACTTGGTTTGTTGACTGCGTCTGGGTCTGACCGCTGTGAAGAGGCCTTGATCGGGTCAGCATTCTTATTTTGATTGTTCGCGGACACCACCATAGCTGTTATGCTTGGAAGCTTTTCGAGGCGCTCACATGAGTCCGCCAGAGGGTTTCGCCTGCGACTGGCCAAACAAGCTCGTTCCTGACGTAGCCGGCTGAGCATTTGCCGTGGACGCGCCGAATAAGGACGGTTGCGCATTTGTCGTAGTCGAAGCCCCGAAAAGGCCGCCGGACGACGGCTGAGTCGTCTGCTGTTGCGCCGCGGGCTGCTGTCCGAACAGACTGTTCCCCTGCTGCTGCTGCTGCTGCTGCTGCTGCTGGCCTCCGATAGCGCTACCAAAGAGGCTGGTAGCGGTGGAACCCTGAGTCTGCTGCGCGTTGGAAGACGCGTTGCCGAACAAGCTGTTGGCAGTGACGGGCTGCTGCTGCTGCTGCTGCGTGTTGTTGGCGGCTCCGAACAGGCTGTTTCCAGCAGGCGGCGGCTGCTGCTGCTGCTGCTGCGACGTTGCGTTGGCGGAACCAAAGAGACTCCCCGCCGACGGTTGAGCGGAGGTCGAGGCGAAGAGGCCCGGGGCGGGCTTCTGCTGCGGAGCGCCGAAGAGGCTGGCCATGTCGGTGCCAAAAGAGTCCTCGGCAGGTGGACGGGGGCCCTGTAACGGATTGTAGGGCTTGAGGAGGGTGAAGCTCGTGGGTGGTGGGAAGGAAGAAACTTGTGATTGATTTTCGATTATTGTGGGTAGGTGTTGATGGGAAGAGCGCTGGGCTCGTTTGCTGGTCGCGTTTGAGGCATGAAGCGACGCGTTGGACGGCTGAAAGGAGATGGGATTCTGAATCTATCGCCGACCTTTGCGCGGTGAGCCGTGCTGTCGGATGATTATCGGCCCGGATAGAGCTCTCCACCCTCTTAACCCACCCACCACCCACCCACCTATGATGTGCGATGCACCCAAATTGCGAGCTGCAACGATTGCGCACGTCAACATGGCCGATCAAGAGACGCAAATGGACGAGAGCGACGATATCTACGAGCCGGAAGAGCCCAAAGCCGAAGATCAGGAGGTCAAGGATGCGCCGCCCAAGACGGAGGAGCTAGAAGAGGGAGAGGAGGAGGATGAAAGGGGCGCGATGGATGAGGATGACGATGATTCTGTGCGTGGTCTGGAGGTTTCTGCGAGACGGTTGCTGATGATTCTCGCAGGACATAGATATCATTACGGAGAGGAAAGACGGGACAAAGGCTGCGCCTCCGCCGTATGACATGGGCTCTTATACTCGTCATGGACAGAGGACTGATGGGGGTGCCGGCGATAGGCAAGCTAAATACAGCGAGATTCGAAATATCCCGCAGCGGTCGACGGCTTCTTCGGCTGATACGCCGGTAAAGCCACCCCCGTCGAAACGGGATGAGGCATCGCTAGCTGCGACGAATCTGGCGGTTCCCAGCGCCGATCAGACGTCTGCGGCGGCGTCCAAGTCGAGCATCGATATCAACATCAACCCCATCTACGGGACGGTCGGGAAGCCGATAACGCAGATCAACATTGATCAGGGTTCGTGGATTTCCTGTGTCACGTTCGTTGGGATCCTCGCCGATTGAAGTTTTGCAGATCTGGCGGATAAGGAGAAGCCGTGGCGTAAGCCGGGGACGGACATTAGCGATTACTTCAACTACGATTTTGACGAGTTTACCTGGGCGCTGTACGCGGCCAAGCAGGAGAGCATCCGGGGAGAGTACGGAGCCGAGGCATTCGCAGCCAGCAACAAGAAGATGATGGATGACTTTAACAACATGATGATGATGGGCGGCATGGGCGGCAACGGTGGAAACGGAGGAAACCCTGCTGGAGGCGGTATGCCAGGCATGGAAGGCATGCCTCCCGAGATGCAAGCCATGATGCAGCAGATGATGGCCTCGGGCATGGACCCTTCGCAGATGGACCCCAGCCAGTTGAGCGCCATGTGCGCCGGCATGCAGGGCGGCATGGGCGGCGGCGGCGCGGGAGGCGGACAGGGGAACCAGGGGGGCAACTTTGCTGGCTTTGGCGGTGGACAGGGCGGTTATGGCTTTGATGGCGGCATGGCGGCTGGGGGGAGAGGAGGGTTTGGGGGTGGAGGTGGAGGTGGAGGTGGAGGAGGAGGTGGTCGGGGACGGCGCGGGCGGTGGTAGGATCATCGGACGTGGCGCGATGAGGAGGAGTATCATGGCTTTTTGTAGCGGCGTGGCCTGGCGGCGTTGAGGTTATGCAGAGCTTTGCATGTGTTTCGCGATCGTTGGAGTCGGGTGGTGCGACGGGATGGTTGTCAGTCGTCATGCGGTGGATATGGGTCTTGTGAGTGCCGACGAAGAGGACAGAATAGATGTGTACCGAATATCGGCAATTAGGGTTTCGAAATCTCTTACTGCGTCCCTGTTCTTTACATGGGTATGAACAGGTATGAGCAGGTATGAAGACTCAGTCTGCTTGGTAAAAGGTTTGAAGAGTTGAAGGATGTCGTCCCCGTTGCGCGGCAACAAGTCCCCACTACGGAAAATCGGGTCATCAATGGACTTCCCCATCCAGTTAGCGCGGGCGATTTTGCTGCGCCTCCGATATTCGTATGTATGTAATCTATTGGTACATACATGAGGAAATCCAGCCTTGCGACGACCACAAGACTCATGCGCTCTCTTCTCTTCTTCTTCTCTTCTTCTTCTCTTCTTCCTTGGACTCTTGATTTTTACAGAGACTTTTTTTTTGTTTTTCGGAAATTAGACGACGGTTTGGGATTCGATTTGTTGACGATATGGCGCCCAGCCTGGCTTTCTTCTACTCGGGAGGGGAAGAGCGTCATGCTGCCGTCTTTATTCGTGATTTGAGGGATCCGACGCCGGCGCAGAGGATGACTCTCTCCGTCATTGCAGTCTATATCCTCGCCATCGCTATCCTATGGAACGTTCCTTACCTACGAATCTCCCTCTGGCCCTTTAAAGTACGCCCTCCCCTTTCCCCCCCGAGATTCGCAAGCTCCACCCCAGCTAACGACGACCCAGATGCTCGTCATCGCCTTCCACGAATTCGGCCACGCCATAACCGCCATCCTGACAGGCGGCCGCGTCGATTCCATCTCCCTCGATCCGCGCGAGGGGGGCGTGACGCACCTCCGCGGCGGAATCAGCTTCCTGACTTTACCGGCCGGCTACCTCGGGTCCTCACTCATCGGCGCGCTGCTCATCTTCTGCGGCTTCAACATCGTGGCTTCCAAAGTGGTCAGCCTCGTGCTGGGGTTGTGTTTTCTGGCGACGCTTTGGTGGGGGAAGCGCGACTGGTTGACGATTGTTACGGTTCTCATGGCTGTGGGCTTGTTGGTCGCGTGCTGGTTTATTCGTCATGCCGAAGCGTTGCGCTTCGTCGTGCTCTTCATTGGCGTCATGAGTTCGTTGTATAGCGTGTGGGATATCTGCGATGATTTGGTCCTGCGAAAGGTGAATTCTTCGGATGCCAGTGTCTTTGCCAAGAGGTATGGTGGTTCATCCATCTGTTGGGGGATCCTTTGGGGCATTGTTTCGCTGCTGGTCATGGCCGCGGGTGTCATTGCTGGAGTGGCCACTTTTTCGCAGTCGAATCATCAGATGTTGGAAGAGTCTAAGGCTTTTATACCGACTTGAGGGATGGGAGGTTGGTTGAGTGAGGTTCGTCAGGGGATGGATGGATGGCATTTTGGGGGATTTGTACGGATAGACGGCACGATTTGGGGGGGGGGGGGGGGGCAGCGTTTGTTTGAGGCTCATGTACGCATAGACACAGTTATACACATCTAGGGAGAAGCATCTTTCTCTTACAAGACGTAAGGACAGACGCTATGTCTGGGTGGGATGATGACATTTCCATTTCTGCGAGACTCTGTGAAGACATCATGGCTGGGAGACAATGTGTCATTCAGCAAAAATGGTCGTATAAGACGATAGCATCTCGTTCTGCAAGATACATGTAAAGACAGTGACTGAGAAAGCATCTCGTTCCACAAGATCCCCCAGCAAAACCCACTGCCAGAGTTTGGATATCATCAAAGGCCAAGAAGCCATGTACAGCAAATGCCAAATCCATAAACACCAGAAATAGCAGCAGCAGCAGCAGCAGCAGCAGCAGCAGCATCCCTCACAAACTGGCAACAATCTCCTCCAAAAACCCCGGATTGGCGTACAACTGACTCACATCCCACATCATGACGCCGCCAAAAGACGAAAAGTCGGAGCAGTACTTGATGATGGCCGCAAGCTTGGGCCCGCGCACGTATCCGCCCCCGGCACCGACGTTGGCGGGGATGCCGAGAAGGAGCTTGACGGATGGGTTCTTGCTGCGCTTGCTCCAGGCGTCCCAGACGTCGAAGTTGAAGGCTTGTTGGGTGGGGGCTCCTGGCTGGAAGTTGGAGACGCCGCACCAGTTGTTGTAGAATTGGATGAAGATGTAGTCAAAGGGGACGGCATCGAGCGTCGTTCCCACCGCAGCGTCGGGGAAGACGCACTGAGGCGCCGCTGTCAGGACGTACTTCTTACTGCCAGCTCCGTCCATCAGGGATCGAAGCCGGGCTCCGAAAGCAGGCAGGTTGTTAGTATAAGCCTCAAAGTCAAAGTCGAAGCCGTCAACAACGGCTTTGCCAAACGGACGATCGACTTGATAGTCTCCCGAGACGGGTCCGAACATGGCCCACACCATGTCTGCGGCCTTTTCCGCCTCGGCTGTCGTCGCCCAGCCGCCCTGGGTGTAGGTTGCGCCGCCGAGGGAGAGAACGATTGTCTTTTTGTGCTTGGCCTGGCATTTGATAATGTCGGCTTCGATTTCGGGGCAGCGGAGGAGTGTTGAGCCGTTGAAGGAGCTGCACTTGTCGCCCGCGTTGGCAAAGTTGACGATGGGGGGCGTGATGCCGTTCATGAAGGCGAGGGGGATCACGTCGATGTTTGCGTCTGGCCATTGCATGTACTCGTCAGGATTTCATGGACATGTCTCCTCGCTCAGAACGGGTCGACTCACTCTCGCAGTAGTAGGCAAGGTTCTGCTGCACGTTGGGACCGGAGCCCTGGCCGTACGAGTTTTGCCCTGTAACAGACCGTCAGTCTTGTTTCTCTGCGGTTGCACGAGGCTGCTCACCCCAGTAGACGGCTATGCTGTTGGAGGCATTTGCACGGCTGGTATTGTTGGAGGGATTGGAATGGCTTATGCCAAGGGAAGGCTTCGAATGGCGGACACCCCCCCTGCACTTGCGGGAGGGGACCGAGGCAGCCAGGCCGAATAAGCCCGCGCAGCAGGCGAGGAAACGAATCAGAGAAGGCATCTCGAACAGACAAAGGGAAAAAGAGTAAAGGGAAAGAAGAGGTTGAAAGGTTTGCGAAGTAGACGATGGAGGGAATCCCGACTCGGAGAGGAAATCATGGGCAGCTATATATTTCAGCCGATGCCAGACCCGCCAGCTGGCAAACCACCTTCTTCCAAACCTCCATCGAAACGTCACGTTAGTAGACCGCCATGCCAGCCAGCCCGGCTCTTTGGTAGACCTCGCCACGTGCGGGTGAGGCAGAGACGCGGCTTTAGCGTGACGGTCGTCAACTGGCGCGGTATAATGTCACGATTCGGTAGCCGCTGCGTAGTGTGCAGACGGCAGCTGGTGAGACCATCCTTCACCAATGGACCGGTCCGAAGTAACGAGACGGGGCATTTGACGTCAATGGCTGGTGGCCGAATGGAACAAGCGATGCGGATGACAGTCAAAACGATGCTTCTGTCGACGCCCGGCTGAAGTGGCGGTCGGCGTCTCGCAAGGGGCTCGCCTCGCCGCCATAATGGCAGCTGCCAGGGTCAAATGGTAAGGCAGCAGTTTAGCTTCAACGTCACGGCTGCCAGATTCCTGGGATGCCTCCCACACTCGTCCGTCTCGTGGCGTGTTCCAGGCCTCGGAATGGATCGACGCCACGAGGCGTCTCGAGGAAGAAGGTTACCTCGTGGCTAGCTTCCCGCTGCGGCATAGCGCGCATTGCTGCTTCGTGAGATGGGTTCGGCTCTGTAGGAGGGAGTGTAGGAGAGAGATGAGGGTGGTGAGGGCATCTGGTCAGGCAACGTTGAAGAGGGTAGATTCTGCTCTTTTTCTATGTAATCAAGTGTATTCGTAATCATTTCAAGTCTTCTTCACCTGCCTTGATCGGTGGGAGGCAAGGCTCAGACGACGCGTCTTGGCTGGACGCAACCCTTGGCTAGAGAATTGAGAGACATTGGGGACGGTCAGATGGAAGGCTTGACGTCGGGATTCGGGAGCACCTGTTCCGTTGCACGCTGTCACGGCTTTCACGGCTGTCACGGCTGTCACGTGGAAGGAAGGTTGGGGAGAAAAGCGCGGGCGGACCGATGTAGATCCGATCACGTTTTTGGACAAATGATGGACAAAAATAGATACCTAGGTAGGCGACAGACAACGTCTTCTAGTTCATGGCTGATGATGATGACAATTACCAGCTCGGTGATATCGCAGAGACTGTGACTGTCTCGCGAAAGGTTTTGCCACTTACACTTTCTTCTGTGCATTCTTTGCCATGTTCTAAAAGCGGACATCTCGATTCCCTAGACGTCGTACATACGACTTCGAACAGACTATCGTGAGACGGTCGCACCTACAAGACAGACCCTGAGTGCTGGTATGGCGGAGATTCTCGTCGGCCAATTAATCGCCAACATTCCGACGCGCTTATTAGGTAGGGTTCTCTGCGGATAGACTTGTCACTGCGTCAAGAAAGTCTTGGGCACCCAAGGAAACACTCAGAACAGCGACATAGGCAACTTCATCTTTACTCATCCTCAACTGATCAACGTGCGGAGGAGGCCTCTTCTCAGATAATGCGCGACCACGAGCTAGGCGTAACATCAAATCCCCATCGACCCCCATCGGGAATCCAAACTTGAATCTCTTTCTCCATCCGAAGCAGGATGTGTTCCTCGCTGTCGCACAGGGCATCTATCCGTATCTCTGCTTATTGTCAGACTAGCCCCATGACGTCTCTACCAAGCATCAAAACTCACTGTTGGGAAATATCTGGTCATAACCACCCTGACTGCTGAGGCTGATCCTATTCAAGCTAGCAAAAGGCACAGACGTCGAACCGAAAGCCTGTCTCAGATCGACTGACAAGGGAAAAACCTCGTTTACGCCAGGGCTGTGAGCGAGCAGGAAGCGCTTTCGACCGACGGTGACATAGATGTCGTTACTCGTGCCGGCCCAATATCGGTTCGCTATCTGCAGCACCACATTGAGCCTCCAGAAGTGGCTGCAGGGCGGCGTGCCGATCCAGTCTTCTGGGTTGACGAAGCCTTCCCAGCCGGTATAATCGCTGTCCATCCAGAGGTCGCCGCCGTAAGAGTTGGAGATTTCTACCCGCTTGTTGATCGACAGGAACTTGGTGTGTTCCACCATGTAACCCGACTTGGCGCAACGGGCTCTGAACCGGATCCCTAGGGAGGGTCGTCAGCTCTGGGTGAGGCTCTCGTGGCTCATGGTTCGGCATATATACCGTCTAGTTTCCATGCACGACCACCGATGAAGTCATTAGTCGGCACGACCACGAGACGCACCCGCCTGATGCGGTTAATGTCAATCACGCTCGTCTTGAAGACGCCCTGGAGATGAACGTCCTGCCACTTCCGGAAGCCTTTTTCCGGACTTTTTGCGATGAAGTGCTGCTTGCCGTCAGAGCCGGCGAATTCCAGCTTCAGCTGGTCATACGATCCGGGATCGCCTATCCGGACCTCGACAGAGAGCCGGTTGAAGTGGGCGCATTTCTGCTTCAGCATCTGGCTGGACCACACCCAATGCTGATACCCGCTAGTTTCGGGCTCGGGGCTTATCGTCGTTGGCTTGACGGCCCCGGTGCATTGGAAGGACGCGACCTTGTCGTTGAAGACTGAGCGGTACTCGGCGTCGTCTTTGAGGTAGAGATCGACGCCCGGGTATTTTGCTTCGAATCTGCCACCGCGGCAGCCGCGCTCTCTATAGGCGAAGGCGTCCTGAGCATGAGAAGAAGTACGATTCGAGCAGGGTGACAACTTACGTGTAAAATGAACAGTCTCCCGCAGCATTACTCGGTCGCAGCGAAGTCACTTTGCCGCTGAGTTGTCCAGTCACGTCAACTGTTACCCGTCGTCAGCAACATCAGACTCTATCCGCTACTGATCTGTATCTTCTCACCGCACTTGCTCAATGGGGCGGCCACGGTGGTGCAGGGCTCCGAGAAGTTGTTGTTCTGGCAGAGATAGACCTCGGATGGCTTCGCAGGCTGCACTGCGGCCGTGTCCTGGCTCACACCGCATTGTATATTGATAGTGGGCTCCATTCCGGATACTTCGGTTGCTTTGGAGAAGAACTCACAGACTTCGGCCTGGGTCCAGTTGCCCAGACGCAAGTTCGCAGCGTTGTTCATCGGCCCTGCTGGTGCGCAGCTGATGGAGAGGCCCGGCTCAGGGGCTTCCTCAGCCGGTTTAGGGCCCCTCGACAGGGCACACAGTTTATGAGACTCTGCGGAGACGTCAGTTTCGAAATAATGAATCTTGGACGAGAACATCTACCAGCTGTGACCATCATCGACCGCTTCTGGTGAGGGCCTGGCTGAGTGGGGTCGGGGTTCATATTGCGGCGGTGGCGGATCAGCTCCATGATTACCTGGACCAGATGAGGAAGATACGTGGCTATATACCGTCCGTTGGACATTCCCAGACAGTCTTGGCTGCTGGAGTGAGGGTGGACAAAGGTGAAGATGGCGTCGAGCAGTGTCCAGACGACGATGTCGCCGACGCTTTCGGTCAGAGCTCGATCGAGTGCCGTCACGGCGTCAAAGTTGATGGAACCGATGGCTTCACGAGTCTTGTTAGCAAAGCTGACTTGTTAAGGCTATTGCTCGAGCCTCTCCCTCTCGCACCTCTTCGGTCCTCTTCCCCGTCGGCGGGAAGGACCCGCGTCGGCCCCGAGAGCCCCGGAGGCATGACGGATCTATGAGGCAACGGCGAAAAGTACCAGCTGGAACCCGGGGCTCCAGGCAAGCCGAAGACGAGCGGGATCTCGCCCTCGGCTTCCGGCTTGGGGCCTTCCTCCGGACAGATGCGGGATTCGGAGCCTATGGCGCCATGCAAGGGCCTGTAGCAGCCGGCTGTCTTGGGGATGAGTTGGAAGGGCCGCGTCAGGTCGTTGGCGACGCCGTTCCATTGCCATCGGTTCGGTCTGGTCGGCATGACAAACCACCACTCGAAGAGCGGCTCACCGTCGGTGGTGTAGCCCGTTGGCAAGGGGGGGGGGAGCTGTCTGCTCGGGGCCGGCTCCGGTTGGTGGACGACAAGGGGATCAGGATCGTCAATGAAATACAGGATTGGGCTCCGAGGACTGGCGAGAAGGAACGAAAAGGGACCGTTGTCGCTCTGGCGTGACGTCGAAGGCTGGTCGTGCGGATTCTGCCTCTGTCTGCCTTGGCCTACGCATTGAAGCGCCCCGGCAGAGAAGCAGTTCTGGACAAAGGTGATGAGTCGACGCAAAGCACTGGGGTTCCGCGACCGCATGTAAATAACGCCGTTACGACTGTAGAACCTGTCATCGTCTTCGAGGTCGGATGGAAGACGAGGGCGGTGATTTGAAGGGCCAGCGCGGTAGTTGCCATGTCCATCGTTTGCGTCTCTGAGGGGTGTGGCAGGGGGTTGCCGAGTCGTGGTTGTCGGCGGCGGGCCCCTCTCATCGACGGGGTTTCTCTTCAAGAGGGTTGGGGCGATGGACTGGGTGGTTGTGTTGAGGATCGGGGGGGTTATGGCGCTGGAGGAGAGGCCATTCTTTGGTGGTGAGGCTGTCACGTACAAGGTGAAAGTCAGGAGGAGGAGGAGGGCTCGGATGGCGAGGTTGCCGGCCATGGTGTTGTTGTTGTTGCGGTGGTGGGTGGTGTCACTGGTGTGTGATATGTTTACATATGTATGTACAATGTATGCAATGTGCGTACATTGGTATGTTTAGACGGTGGTGTTATAGCTGTCGTGTCATGGTCCCTATATGTATGTATATATGTATGTAACTGTCACACGTGGCTATCGTTTAACGTCCCCTATCGTGAAGGTTGGGCCTCATCTCGGTGTCTTTGTACATACATACATACATACACTTCTACATTTGCATGTACATGTTTACCATCTGTCGTCCTTTTATGTACATACATACATACAAACATACATCCATATGTATGTACATACGCTCGCAGAGCACGCTCCAACGCCAAGCAAGCTTCATGACTATCATATGATACACTATGTGTATATGCTATACCCTCCAACCCTATAGAACTAGCCTTTACAATCCGGCGATCAAGACATCGTTCAACCACATTCTTCGCGAGTCAGACCTCGAGCGAGATCCGGAGCTGGGTTCCGCGTGTTCCGTTTCGACAGCATGTCCTATTCCTCGAGTGATCTAGTCGTGTCTATGCGTTTAACTTGTCTTGGCGATGACAGCTCGACCAAAACCCAGTCGCCGAAGCAATACGTATGTACATATGTATGTATGTACATACATATGAGCCCTACGGCCCCCATGGAAACCCCAAGTCAACAAACCCCCAACTCAGATCTCTCTCTCTCAACTCCCCCCTACCCGTATTTAGGGGCTGGGAGCCTACCTATCTCTCTTTACGGGTACATATATATGTACATACATGTATTGTTGACTCGTCAGACACTCAGCCACGGGCTGGCAGCTGGAGCATTGATAGGTAGCACAGCGGTCTTGCCGTATATCACGGTATATGTATGTTGGCGGGGTTCATCGTGGCCTCGCTTCGAACATGATGGATTGGCTGACCGAGGGAGACTTGGGCAGAGACGATACATGCGGTTAACGAATGACTCGAAAGGACACGAGTAAAGTATATACCTTTTAAGTAACCCTACCCTTACTTTATATATTAATTCTAATAGGCTATAACTTGGTCCAATCTTATCAATCTGATCAAATCTGCTCTCCCGTACATTCCCGCTTTTGATTCGTACCTACCTAGCTATTCGTACACAGATATGTACTAATATGTTTTCTGTCCTGGACTAGCCCCGGGCTAGCTCCGGCAAGAAGAGCGTTAGGTAATCCGCGAGGCCAACCTCTGCTCTCTCTCTTCTCTTCTCCTCTTCTCCTCCTCCCCTCTCCTCCTCCTCCTCCCATCTCTGTTCTACCGTCTAGGTACGAATACATTCCAATGCAGCCCCTAATTCATCGTCAGCCAACTTCAACCTCCCCTCAGAGACACACCACGAAGAATCCCCTCCCCCGCCATGCCACCCAATCACTGACAGCTGCTATTCAGGTATGGCTCCCGCCCTGACCGGTCTCATCCAACGTAACCCCGAAGCGGACTAGCAAGGTTCAGGGCCATTCCGCGCATGGGCAATGCCGGGAAACAGGCCGAGAGACAGCTCCCCATTGTGACCTTCAGCCCGTCTCATGACCGCTGCACCTGATGGGCCCAGCTGCTGCTGCTAGCTGATGCTGGAAGATCGGAGAGCGATACGGCTGACCGGTGCCGTCGTGGCATTGGCTGTTGTTATAAATTGATATCACCACTGCGGACGACACGTCAGCTTCGTTGAGATGCCCAACTTCTGACTGTGCTTTGCTGATGCCCATTGTCATGAGTCCCCTACCATACCGAGAAACGGATGCTTCCATACCTCGCAACGGAGGCGCGCCTACAGCCAGGCCGGCATATTCCCTTGGCCCCCAGCTGCCAACCCACCAACCTTCTACAGATGGTTGTATAAAACACCCATCGACTCGTCAACCTTTCCTCATCTCCAGAATACGCAAACAAACAGGCGCCGTCTCTCTTCGACAACCACAAATGGCCATCCTCAACCAATCCCACGACATCCTCCTCTGCATCCTCGACCTCCTCCCCCCCCCTTCCCTCAACTCCACAAGCAAGCTCACCAAGCCCATCCGTTCCGTAACCGAAGCCCGTCTCTACAACTCCGTCACAGCCGCCTGGGCACCAGCATCCGTCCCGCCCTCGACAGCCCTCCTTCTCCGCACCCTCCTCCAACGGCCAGACTTATCTCGCCGTGTTCGTCACCTTCGCCTCGTCGGGGATGGCTTCGGCGATGAGGTCCGCGTGTGTGAGCCGCCGTCTTTCATCCTCGATTCGGCTTCCTTGGCTCGGGCTTCGGCCTTGATCTCAGCCACGGGCGTGTCCTTTGCCGATACGTGGATCAGCGAGCTGCGGTCAGGTTCCATGGATGCCATGGTGGCCACTCTCCTGGCGACGATGCCTAAACTGGAAACGCTCCATCTCGATCCCAACTTTACGGTGAAGAGCCGCGTGTTGGGAAGCCTCTTCCAAAGCATCCTTGTCAAAACACAAGACAATCATCATCATCATCATCATCATCATCATCATCATCATCATCATCATCACTACCAGCTTCCCTCGTTCCAAAACCTCCGCAACGTCACCTTTTCCCGTAGATTCAACGAGCACCTCCAGCTCTATATAAACAACTCAGCCGATCTCCTTCCCCTCTTTTACCTCCCTAACCTCCAACACCTCTCCATCTCGCTCGACAATCCCCCGTGCTTCGACTGGCCCTCCGAAGCACCACGGGCTTCATCTCTCAAGTCCCTCGAGGTATCCAGGCTGCGGGAGGCCCCCCTCGCTTCTCTTCTCGCTCCCCTCAGCGAGCTTCAGCGCCTGCGCTGGAATTGCTTCTACCAGCCGGATCTAGACCAAGGCATCAGCACAAACGTCATGCAGCTCGATGTCATGATGAAGGCCTTCCATCAAGTCCGCCACACACTCACCGACTTGACCGTCACGGCAGAGACACGTCGCTCCATCATGGCCTTTTACGAGCCTCCTCCCGTTCAAATCAGGGGGTCGCTCGACGGTATGCGTCACCTCGGCGCCCTGAGACGGCTTTCCATCCCGTGGGTTCTCCTCATGGGCTTCTCCGAATCCTCGACGTGTCTACGGCTTTCGCTCCCTTCCAGTCTAGAGGAGCTGGTGTTGACGGACGACCTGGCGGATAAGGGGCAGTGGCAGTGGTATGATGACTCGATAGTCTCTGCCATAAAGTCCCGACTCGAGTGCTGGGATCGACCGAAGGACTCGAGTCTGCGGCGTATCGTACTGCCTATCCCGCTGCAAGGCGGTCAGATGACGGCCGGGAGGAGAGAGCAGCTACGGGAGATTGGCGACGATATAAGACTGGAACTGGCGTGGACGGAATAGTTACCTCTCACGTCGATGAGACTGTTATAACGGAACGAGAGTCGACGTGATGAGCAGGTACAGGCATATATGATATAGCTAACAAGTAGATGTTACAACAACCGTTCGTACGTTGGGGGGATTAGTCGTCAGAGTCAAGATGTGCTGCTTTCCCCTAGGCCTTTGACCCGTGAACCATTCCGGAACGCGTTGCACACGTCGATTGATGTTTAGCAACGGATCGAATAAACTCGACTGCCACCAACGTCAACCGAAACCCACGAGGTAACAGCAGAGAAGACGGCAACTCACCATCATAGACCTGCTGCAGCTTCCGAGGAAAGCCACTTACTTGTAAGCGGCACATCGGCAGGTCTCTGCCCGTCCCCACGCATGACCAGCAGAGTCTCCGTCTCAGCCACCGAGTCGACGAGGAGACGTCTTCTGCGGCCGTATCGAACATGGTATAACCTAACGCGGTCTTGAAGCCAACTTTGCTTGGTAGCCACAAGCCGCGTCAGTGTACTCTCCGTTAACTTGAGGCTTTCTTGGCTGGAGAATACTCACGCCATGATACCACACACGGACTGTTCCTTGGAAATATCAAAGAGGTTCTTGAAAAGAGACTCGTGAGCCGCGAAAAATGCAAGTGGTGATCCGTTACATGAAGCACTCACAGTACATGTAGCAACATGCTCGCCGATGTAGGACAATTGCGGCTCCATATTCGATTTACTCGGGAAACACAGAGCGTATGAAGTCATATTCTTCGTTGTTCCAGCATGTCGGCCACAAGCGTGAGATTATTTTCTTTCGCCTCGTCCACCCCGTCGTCTTTGATGTAATGACCATATCTTCTTCTTGCCCCCCACATCTCCAAGCGGCGTAACAGGTTTCCGCGGGCGTTGTCAAGATTTCTTTCACGTACCGGCTTCCACCCCTTAATCTCACATACGCCTGCTGCTGGCCTCTCATCCGATTCGAGAACTTGCACGACGGATTCTCCGCAGGGAACAAGACTGTTCAAGAATGCGTATCCGGATGAATCATCCTGAGTTTGAGTATCACGTGCCTCACTCCATAGATCCTCGGCAGTTCGAGCAATGTCGAATCCGGGATCGAATCTTCTCTCGACAAATCTGAGAATCCGATTTTCCACATCGTCCGTGGCTTGACTCTCATCCCGGCTGGGATGGATCACGGTCACTCGACGCGGATGACGTTTCGACAGAGCGGCAACAAGCAGGTTTTCCGCTCGTCATGGTGAAGCTTGGCGGAGGATAATCGTTGAAAGCAGAGGGTTGACTCCCCAGATGTGTTCTAAAAAATGGCGATTGACTTCCCTATATGTATCGAGGCGTTAGTCGTTTAGGCATAAATCCCTGTGAAGAAAGTTGTGCAACCCGGCCAGCCACCAAAAAAACTTGATAATCAAGAGATGACCCGTATGCAACTGCTTCTTCATTTGGTAAGAATGTTGGGGAACCCAACACAAAGTTCTCCTTCTCGATGCCCTCCACACCAGGACATGCTGACGTTTTATCACTCTTCCTAATGGTCACACGCTCATCGAGAAAGGTGATTCAGGACTGCATGGCCATCAACTTTCGGTGTAAGCTGCTTTCTGCGACGCAGTGATACGCACATGCCAGCATCGAGAACGTGGATGTGCTTGCAGATACTCGGATCCGCATCTTCGTTATTGGAAAGAATGACTGCATAATGCTGACGCCTCATTGCCGAACCGTACACTCAGGCAGCATCAAATCTACCCAGAGAGCTACCGTCATCGAGGATATGTACCGACAGGAATCAACTGCCGAGGCATACTCTCTAATCCCGGCAGTCAGTCTTTTCAAAGGAGCTTCTCTCTACCAATGACGGACGGTACGCTCTCACCATTGACGTCTGATCTCAACATGCCCGCATCTCTTCAGCATCGCCTCACTACTTACCTGTCTCCCTCTCGCATCTTTCCAAGACCATCAACTGTCGTCAACCTGCTTCCAATCCACTCCTCACGTGACCACCCGGAGCTAGCCCCTAGCTCCGGATAGCTCCGCCAACCCCGACCAAAACCACCTCAACCAAAGCAACACCAACAAACCACTCACCACTCACCTCACCTCCAAGGCTCCCACAGAAACCACCCAGCTGCTCATCTCAACACCCCAAAACACCTCCAGCCCATCACCATCCCCTCCAACACAACAAACAACCCCCAGAAACAATGGCATCCCGCCTCGCCGGCAAGACCATCCTCATAACCGGCGCCTCCTCAGGCATCGGCCGCGCCACCGCCTTGGAATTCGCCCGCGCCAGCCCCTCAAGTCTACGCCTCGTCCTCGCCGCCCGCCGCCTCGACTCTCTGCACAAGCTCGCGGCTCAGATCAACAAGGAGGCCGGGGCGGGCGTACGCGTGCACTCTGCTCAGCTTGACGTCAGCGTTCCGGACGCTGTGAGGGGATTTGTTGCTTCGCTTCCGGATGAGTATAGGGATATCAACGTCCTTGTTAATAATGCGTTTGTCTCTCCCTGCTCTTTTCAAGCTCGGTGTGAGTCTCTAATAACTCTCTTTTTAGCGGCCTCGTCAAGGGCATCGCCAAATCCCCCGACATCAAAGAAGAGCACATCAACACCGTCTTCTCCACAAACGTCCTCGGCTTAATAAACATGACTCAAGCCATCCTTCCCATCTACCTCGCCCGTGGCGGCCACGGCGACATCATCAACATCGGCTCCATCGCCGGTACGTCGTTGGACCTCTCGCTTCCACTCCTCGCAACCACCCCCTGACGACTCCATCGTCCAGCCCGCGAAGCGTACCCCACAGGCTCCATCTACTGCGCCAGCAAGGCTGCCATTCGTAGCTACACCGATAGTCTGCGAAAGGAACTCATCGCCACTCGTATCAGGGTCATCGAGATTGACCCCGGCCAGGTTGAAACGGTAAGTACACACCATGACCAGCTCCTGATCTGGCGCCGATTCACTGTTTCCTCAGGAGTTTTCTCTAGTGAGATTCGACGGCGACCAGGCCAAGGCAGATGCCGTCTATGCGTAAGTCCGTCCCTTCTCTTTCCCAACCGCCGGTACCGACTGTCGCAGAGGCTGCGAGCCCTTGACGCCCGAGGACGTCGCCGAAACCATCGTCTTCGCGGCTGGGCGTCGCGAAAACGTCGTCATAGCCGAGTCGTTACTCTTCCCCAATCACCAGGTGAGACTCGCCAAAGTGACATGGTCCCCAAAACAGCAGCCAGAGCCGGAGTGGCTGATGGCTCGACATCTTGGTTTAGGCGGCGGCACAAGTCTTACACCGCAAGAACACGTAGATTCTGTCAATAAAGGTTTCCTCCGCAATTGTCATGACCTGTCATGGGGAGTTTCGTCCTCGGGTGACGCTTTCTCCCTGCTAATTCTTTGAGCCCGCGTAACGCATCTGAACCACGCGCCGGAGCCCTTCCACCCGTCGAGGCCACACACGCCTCTCTTGTCACGGCTCATGACATCGCTGCTCAAAATGTTCGAGAATTTCTCTTGCCACGCATCCACGTGCCAAAGGCAGCTCCATGGTGGATCGGATGCGTGGCCTTCTTATATCGAAAAGTCTTGCTCTTCCCGGCGTCCGTTAAGGTGTCCGCTATGAGCGGATCCTTGCCATCAGAGATGGCATCGCCGGGTATCAACATCAACAATGAAAGAGAAGGGAAAAATCACGTAGGCACAATCAGTCAAATTGAACCTCAGTTCCGGGCGAGATGAAGGTCCTGGTGACAGCTGCCACCGAAAAGTAAAGACGCTGATATGCTCAAACATGCCTGTTGCTGCACCGGCTTTCTAAAACGATATCCGAGACGCCGCGCTGGCAAAGGATGTTGAAACGATGCAGAAAACAGAGCAGGTAGCAAGGATGGGAGAGCAGGATGTGGGTACGACTGAAAGGCTAAGGGTGTCCATCCGGAAGCACTGGCTTCGGCACACTCAGAGCTGCTTCAGTCTCCGCCATGAAGAAACAGGGGGGATATGGACTCGCCGTAGTGGTTGCGGCGGATGGCTTCTGCGAGCAGGGACGAGAGATCCAGGATAACAAGCTTGCTACAGCTTCTTGCCGTCTCCTGACTGATGGGAAAGCTGTTGGTGACGACAATGGTGTCGATGCACTCGCATTCTTGCAATTGCTGCAGGCAATCTCCGCCAAAGACGCCGTGCGTGGCAATGCAGTAGACCTTCTTGGCGGACCCTTTCTTGACGACAGTCTCGGCCGCAGCAATCCACGAGCCTGGCTTGTCAATCATGTCATCAACAATCAAGACAGCTCGTTCCCGGACGTTTCCCACCAAAGTAATCATGTGCTCGTCTTTGGTGTTCTGAAAGGCATTGTCTTCCTCGTCAGAACTGGCCGCAGGGTCGCCGTGGCTTTGCCGCTCGTGAGCGAAGTAAGACGAGGCGTGCGACATGGACATGGGGTCGTCATCCGTCACGCTGTGCTCGGTAGACCGTTCAGGGGAAGGGAAATTATCTTCGACAAGGTGACCTTGAACCAGACGACCATGGATTACCTCGCGAACACGTTCGTCATGGTAATCTGCGTCGGTAGTGGAAAGCCGGCGCGACTGCTGTGGCGGCGTCTTCGTCGACGCAGAAGCAGGCCGAGGGCTGCCGTTTGCTGTCTTTCGAGGCGTCTCGGTCCGCCGCACAGGTGAGCCGTTGGAATCTGCAATTGTCCTGGAGCTTCGTATGGTTTCAGGCTTGACAGCTCGGCCATTTTCCGCGTCGGGAGGATTCAAGGTTGCACTCCCCGTCATGCTGATGCCACGCTTCCTGTCGGTCGTAACCATGCCAAAGTTGAGCTTGAGGGCGTCGGCAAGCGACGTGACTCGCTTTGTTCCACCAGCGTTTTTAGAGACGACGACAGCTTCGCGCCAGTTGGGAACGTTGCCCCGAACCCACGTGGCTATGATGGGCTCGGCGTGGAGGTTGTCGACGGGACACTTGAAGAAGCCCTGCATCTGCGACGCATGCAGGTCGACAGTGATGACGTGCTTAACGCCAGCAACTCCCAGCAGATTGGCCAGCATGCGTGCCGTGATTGCACCTCTGTGCGACTTCTTCTTGGACTGTCGACTGTATGGGAAGTAGGGAAGAACGGCTGCCAGGATCAAAAGACCGGAGCGTCAGTAAACTGTCGTAAAGGCATCTTCCGAGAACCACCTACCTGTGATCTTGTTGGCCGAGCCGCCTTTGCAGGCGGAAATCATGATGAGAAGCTCCATGATGGAGTCGTTGACCCTCGCGCTGCCAGATTGAACAACAAACACGTCCTTCTCACGCACACTCGTCAGAATCCGCACACTCGTCTCTCCCTATACCAAGAGTTAGCCCGCAGGTCAAGGCGCGACGGAAAGATGGAGCTCACGTTGGAGAACTGCGTCAACTCCGCGTGAGCGGGATACATGCCCAGATGCTCGCATATTTGCCCTGTCAGAGCCGGGCACGAGTTGCCCGCGAAAATGAGGGTGTTGCGCATCGTAGGAGACGCGGTAAGGGGAGAGAGTTTAGGAGGTGCAGGAATTTTCGGCGGGGTCTTATTTTCTGCAGCACTTCTCGTGCTACCGTGCGTTTGCTGGTAATTGCTACTGTCTTGAAGCGAGCCTGGGATCGGCTCCATTAACCGAAGAAAAGCCGGACCGCAACCTACCTAGCTAAAGTTCCCACTATATCATCCTAATCATTGATCACTGAAGCCCAGGCCTGGTCAGGGAATCAAGAGTCTACCTAGGTATCCGTGCTCGTTTCAGCTCGTTCAGTTAACTCTTTCGGTCTCGAACTCTCGAAATGGGCATTCCACATCTCGCCACTTCGTTGCAACGTTTCGCCAACCACCGGGCATTGCAGGACGAATCCGTCGTCATCGATGGCCCAGCTCTAGCACATCATATGCTCAACATTTGCAGAGTGAACGACGCGTCTCCACCATCTTATAACCTCATCGCAAAATCCTATATAAGATGGTTGGATGGACTGTACAGCCATCGAGTCATCATGTAAGGGATCCTTCACTCTTCGCAGACGTTGCCCGGACTAACCCTGTCAGTGAGGCCATTTACTTTGACGGTCATCTGCCGTCATGGAAACGAACTGTACGCATGGAGAGAGTGAAAAGTCGCTCGTCTCAACTTACGAAGCTACACTCATGGCATCCAGAAGGCTGTCCGAGAAAACAGGTGGCTGTCGATGACAGAGACCAGCTCGACGATGTCTTCGCCACGGGCACCTGTGGTTTTCGACCCTTCGTCGAACCCAGCTTCTTTGTCCCGGCCATTATTGAGTCTCTGAGACAGCATCCCAGATATAAGACCGTCACCTTCGTCGTACCCGGAGAGGCAGACGCCTATTGTGCGGCTCATGTGTCACAGATGGGCGGCCTCGTACTGACAAGTGATTCGGATTTGCTCGTCTACAATCTCCGCGAGGGACAGGTCGCCTTCTTGCGCGACATCTACCAGAATACCTACGCGCAAATCGTGGGCTCCGTCTTTTCCCCGAAGCAAATAGGTGCGAACCTGAAACTACCGCCCTCCGAAGGCCTTCTCCGTCTGGCCTACGAGCACAGCAGAGCGCCCCAGTCCACTTTATCGGCGATCTACCAATCCTGTTCGCGGGAAATCACCAATCACTCCGGTTACGAAAAGTTCAGCAAGCTGTACGAACTCCCAGCCATAAGTCTTTGGCACCCATTAGACAAAAAACGCTTTCGTCGACTCGTGGCTCTCGACCCGAGAGTTTCCGAAGTTGCCGTTCGGATCAGCTCCAAAATTTCGACAAACCCGGATCACGCCGACGATGTTCACATGTATCTCCCCTTACTCCTGGAAGACTCTAGCTCTGGAAGCGCGTGGGAACACAGCAGGCCCCTGCGCCAGCTAGCCTACGCCGTATTTCAGCTATTGAACCCCAGACGAGAAATGGAAGTCTTGGAATACAGACGGGTCCAGGACGTGTCGCAGAAAGGGAGAAGCGTCGAGAGATTGTCCACGAAGCAGATCGAGCATCTCAGTGAAGCGTTCTTAATCATCATCGAGCGCATGAAAAGCATGGCAATTACCTACTCGATTTCTCCTTGGCATCTCGTCGGCATGGCCATCGAAGCAAACGAATGCCAAACGCTGGAAAAGCAGTCTTTCACGTGGAGCATCCTCCAAATGCGACATGACCCGTCCATGACCAAGACCGACAGAATTCCCTGGAATATCCTGCACTTTTCTGCGCATCTACAAGCGGCGCTCTACTCGCTTCGAATGCTCTCGCAGGCGCTGATCACCTTTTCGGAGATGTCACCTGACAGAGGTCTTCCTTGGTCTGCGCGACAGCTGCAGTTCGAACTGCGGCAGCTTCCTCCGTTGGCCGACTTTCCAGACGTCGATGACGCGATGCAGCTTCTCCTTCTACCGAGTAAGGACGCGCTGATTGAGGAATTCGGAGCAGCGCTTCACTTAACCATGGCACCCGCGTCAGAGTCTCAAACCCCAGCCAAAACCAAGAAGCGGGCTGCAAGTGAGCAAAGGGAAGACGGCTCTCGAACCTCGCTACCCGGTTCTAAGCGGGCCATGAATGCCAACATGTTTGGACTCCTATCCATCGAGTCAGACTAAAACTAAGCACTGGCTGAGCGCTGAAGGCTTTCGAACGCCTCCCCTCTGGTCCTACACAACTCCGATCTTGCCGGTCATCCGCACGTACCACGACAGCCCGTTACAGCACCCTCAAGCCCTTCCCTCGCCGTGATGCATTGCCATCCAAGTTCGGGGGGGCCCGTGAATGTCGTCCATCATCTTCAGGAACGGGTCCACATCTTCTTGCATATCCTTGACATCCCGCAGAAGGTCTTCCGCCGTGGATTCGCCTTCCGCGGTGCGTATGATTCGCCATGCTCGACGAAACTCGTCACGTATCGAGACGATGCCATTGTGCGTGACGGTCCGAGCCACGTTGTGATCGACCTCGAACGGATCCTCGATGGCGAAGAGATAACGATGCCGTACCTCTTTCACCTCTGACCCTTTCTTCGATAGCCGGCCTGACCTGTCTTGGTTGTCGCTGACTGCGGGTCGAGAGACGTCCGACGGTTGCTTGATTGTACTACCACCCTGGCGTTCCAGGACCGTCTTGGCGCCTGTCCAACGCTTCTCCTGCTTCGTCAATAACCCGCCTGGCGTTCGTAGGCTCAACACGTCCCTTCCCCAGTCGAAGCCCTTGGCCACTCCACTGCTCATCATGCCATTGTGAGCGTAATACTCGAAGAAGCCGCGCAGCAAATGTCCGAGCGTCTCGCCATTCCGGTTGAGCTGGTTGTTGGTTGCAAAGTGCACGATAGAAGGCTCGTCGCGCCAGAACCGGATATTGCAACCGCGACAGGAGATCGTAGCTTCGATCTCGGCCGGGGTCAGGTCTGGATGAAGTGGCGGCGCGAGCTGCTGCAGATTAGGGCACACGAATGGATTGGCCACGTTGACGAGGTAGTGCAAGACCATCAAGACGTAGCCGTAACTGCTGAGGGTGCCACGGTAGCCCGAGTTGATGCCCCGGATCTTGGCCCAGTGCTTGACAAAGAGCACCATGGGCCGCACTCTCACATCGGTATAAGAGTAGCAACGTAAAAGCGCAGTATTCTGGAGAGCGAGGTGGGCCGAGAAGTTGATGTCGCACTGGACGCCAACTCCCGTCGATGGGAACTCGAACGGATCCCGATACCTGTCGCGAGGCTGGCTCGACACCGCAACGAGATCATGAAGCTCTCTGATCCTCAAGACCAAGTCCATGGCTTCGGGTAGCACGGGTATCACAAACTTGTGATCACTCGGCCCCGTGGGAACCCTTTGCGGAGGAAGCGATTGGAGCAGCGAGATGTATTCCTTGACGTCGGAGGCCTGACTCTCGCTGAGCGTTTCTTTTGTCAAAGTCGCTTCTAGTTGTCGAGACAAATGAAGGGCTTTATGCCATAAGCCCACAGCCTCGAGATCAACTTGGCCGATCTGACTGCCAACGATTCTCGACAACACGGCGCGCATGTGCCCGTTTGAGACGCCAGAGACATAACGATCGACAAGCACCTGTTGTACAGCATTGCATGAGCCGCTCGAGCCACGCTGCAGGTTTGCGAGAACAGCCTTCGCTCTGGCGTGATACTGCGAGGGGATCTCATGCGGACCCTGATCCAGCAAAAGTAGCTGAAAGGACGGCACAAGCTTGATCTTCTCGAGACCCAGCTGCAGATCGCGCGAGTATGCAACGGGATCAGCTCCAAAATTTCTCTTCTGTTGGATCTCGTTCCATGTGGCCAAGGCCTGATTAGCCTGTGGCTGGCAGTTATGCAGTGCCTTCTTTGCTGACCAGGCGTCCCATAGCTGCAAAATCCGTTCGCCCTCCACCTGAATATAGACACCGAGGAGTGTCCGGTGGCTGGAAGTTTTGTCGGTTGATTGAAAAGAGAGCGAGGGAAATCGGGTCAATCGTTCTCGCAGTGTAGAGTCCGAGAGACCCTGAATGAATGCCTCGCAAATACCATCCAAGATTGACCATTCTAATTCAGTAAACTCGCGGTAGTTTGAGATGGTTGCATCCCTCCCCTCTGCTCTTCGCAAAGCCCTCTTGGCCAGTGCGTAATATGACGCGAGACTACTCTCCGGCCCTTGTTGAAGCCGGAGATATTCTGCGTCGTTGAGTTCTCCCTGTAATTCCTGGGCCTCTGCAAGGTACGATTAGCAGAGTTTCGGTGTTGCTTGACGTGGGGCTTATTACCAGGATGGTATGGTGGTCCAGTTTCTCTCTCACGACCATCGTCTGCTATCCCACTAGCCGCATTCTCGCCGATAGCTGCTTGAATTATCTCAGGTGACGATGGACTGAGTTTGGATGTTGTTTGGCTTGGAGCCTCCTCATCTGGATGGTCTGGTGATCCAGTCTCTCCCTCGCGCTCGCCGTCTGCCATCTCATTGACCGCATTCTTGCCGCTAATCTCCCATTTTTGACGCTCGGCGATGAGCGACTGGAGGAGTGGCTCGGGTGGGAGTTGACAGAGCTTGATGATGGGTACCCTTGCACGGCCCAGAAGCCTCGCACCCAGGCCAGCATCCAGGAAAGCCTTCTCAAGCAACCGCGGAATCGGCGATTCGGCTGAATCAGGCTGGGGTGAGGACAGGGGCGAAAGTAGGCCGAGATCCATGTCAGATGTTTTGGTGGCAAAGCCGGATACCAGGCTGCCGAAGCATTTAAGCTGAATGGATTGTGGCGGGAACTCGAAAGCTGTCTGTTGCTGCTGTTGTTCGTGAAGAGTGATGACACGGCGGCATATATCTTCGATGCGCATGCGAAACGATTCTTTCTCTGCACTCTCCGTGGCGTCCATTTCCAATTGGGAGACGACCTCGAAGCAGAGTTTGTTCAAGAACCTGACCTGTGAAGCGATGTCTCCCACGGCAAGGTGGTGTCGACGCTGCGCATGTAAAGCACCCGGATCGTATAGAGATCGTCGCATCGCCGCCGAAGCCTGTTGGTGTGGATGGCCTTGGGCCCGATTATCGTGTGAGTAGTTGGTCGATGTTGAGGCAGATGATGGTCTCCATGACTGATTCCTGTGTTGTGAATTCGTGTATTCTTGTCCGACCCAGGACGAACGTGAGGCAGGCAGTGAGTGTTGCTGGTCGGGTCCTGAGTGACGAGGTTTGTTATGGACGCGACCATGATGAACCTGAGGTCGCGGATCGATCGGTATTGACATCTGAGAGCTCATCTGCCGTCTCTCGGCCTGGTTGGGACGCCTCTTGCCCGCCTTGGAGGACGGCTCATGATCTGAGGAGAGCTCTGGCGGCGGACCTGACCAGGCTGGGGAGCTGTTGAGTTGTTCATGGTCCTGAGGCAGCCCTTGGCTTGACGGATTACTAGCGAGGACGAGACTGCGCAAGTGATCTTCAAGGCTGATACCCGGGTCGCTCCCGGTGGAATCGAATCTTTGCGAAGCCATTGTTGCACGTCACGTTGAGTCTGAAGATCGATTACTGGCTCAGCGCAGCAAACAAGTGTCTTTCCGAGCATGTTTGATGCCAGAAAGTAGCCAGAAAGCTCCAACAGCGCGTTAAGCAGCTGTGAGAAGGCGCTGGGTGTTTGCCGGTCACAGTGAGGCTGTCGAGCAGTCGGTGGCTTGTTGAAGTCTTGATCGAGCATCCATTTTTTCAGTTGGGTGGTAGGTACAGCAGACCAGAGGTATTCGTACGCAGTGACGTCTTGGAGAAAAGTTTGTACGACATTGTTCTTGAACCCTTCCTATTGTCTCGCTAAGAGCACAGTGTGTAGGAGCACAGCTAGACCCCCGCCGGAGTGCAGTTGCACCGCGATTGTTGTGCGGGAAACTCGCAAGTACTGTATGAGCACACACAGTAGAGCCTCCATTCGTCATCTATTCGCACATCGCAGCTTACGCACGCACGCGCATGTCCCAACGTTTGCTGATTACCTCACCTCTTTTTGTGGCTATTGACGAACCTCGACAATCATCTTCAATCACGCCCTCACACCGCAGCCATTCTTGTGGCATCTCATCTTCGGCTCTATCCCCTTCTTCTTCTCTCCTTGATAATCTTATCATCTTCCCACGACTCAAGAAACGTCGTCTTTCTCGCCGTCGGTCCCTGCTCTTCGAGCCATCACCGACGATCGACTTCAGCACATTTCGCCGCGTTGGCTGCCTCCCCAACCCTTCCCTCCTGCATCTCAGCTCTCTGAAAAGGCACGCAGCCGCTGCCAACGGTCATCGTCACCATGAGCGCACCTCCATCGGGGGGCGGCCAGAACGGCGCTTCCCGCAACCGAAGAAAGCCAAATCCTCTGCGGCCGATGCGGAAACAGCCTCGTCCGGTCAACCCTCTCGTTGCGCCCGCCCGAAAGCCGCTCGCCAAGCCGGGCCTGAAGCCAGCTGCTTCGACTGCCTCGGGCCCCAACGCCCCCAACATTGAAGAGCTTCGCAAACAGAATGGAGGCTGGTCGGAACCGGCTCCGCAACATCACAGCGACATCCCCATCATGATGACCAAAAAGGCTCTGCTCAACGGCGTGCGCTACCACCTCATGAGGTTCAATCAGTCCAAGATGAACGAAAAGCCGATCGATCCCACCGATCAAGACGTTTTCGCTCGCCCCGTCACGCTGCACAGGCGGGATCCCAGACAGCCTCCGCCGGGAAGAGCTCCCAAGGTAGAAGATCGGGAACAGCAGCTGCTGGATGAAAAGGAAGCCGAGAAAATGGCGCAGGTGAAGGCCGAGCGAGAGGCGCAGCGGGCTATCGACCAGGCCAAAATCGCACCCGTTGCGAAGGAGACCAACCCCAAGCGGCCCAAGAAGCAGAAGGAAGAGAAGACCATGTTCAACAGGGCTCCCAAGACAGAAGCTGCGAAGAAGGAGTCTGATATTCGATATGAAGAAGCGCTGCCGTGGCATCTGGAGGATGCTGATGGTAAAAACATCTGGGTCGGTACATACGTGGCAGCCCTATCCGAATCTACCGTTGCCTTTATGATCGACAAGTCGGTGTTTCGGGTGGTGCCCTTGGAGAAGTGGTACAAACTCACGTCAAAACCACCCTTCCAACCCTTCACCATTGATGAAGCCGAGGCCTTTATGAATAAAAAGATGGATGTGGGCCGATGGGTCATGAAGGATGAGGAGAGAAAGGCGGGCCAGAATGATTTGGAGGCAACACGACGCCTCTTGTACGGCCGCGGCCAGATGGTCAAGACCGAGAGCGCTACTTTTAAGGCTGCATCTCGTCTCGAAAAGCTTGACCACGACGACCTCGACGTGTCTGGAGATGAGTTCCAGGATGACGACGAAGCTCCCAACTTTGAGCGCAACGACGATGAAGATGCGAAGGAATCTAAGGAGCGCATTCGCCGCGAGCAGCTCGGGGCAAACCTTTTTGGTGATGGAGATGAGCAGGAAGTTGACAAGGAGCTGCAGGAGCAGCTGCAGGAAGAGCTAGAGAGGCAAAAGTACGGCAAAGCAACCAAAAAGGCCCTCATCAAGCGAGACCGCGAAGACATTTATGCCAGCGACGACAGCGAGGAGAAACCCTGGAGCAGCTCGGTATGTGCCCCATCCCTCGCGTGTCCATCGCGGCAGAGCTAACAGCCAAGCAGTCTGATGATTCCAGTGACGAAGAGGAAGACGAGAGCAAGCAGGAAGACAAGAAGGACGCTGACGGCAAAGACGGCCAAGCCGAAGCCAAAGACAAGTCCAAAGCTGCCACTTCCAAGGGAACGACGACGCCTCAAGGCAAGCAGAAGCAAGGGAACGACCTCCTCAAGAAGGGCAAGTCGTTGAAACGCGCTGGATCGCCGGCCCTCTCCGAGTCTAGTGGCAACGAATCGTCCCGGAAGAAGATGAGGAAGACGGCTGCTGCTGTGTCAGGCAGTCGAGCAGGCACACCTCTGCCGCAGACGAACCCGTTGCGCCGCCCCAAGGCCGGTAGCCCTGGATCAGGTAGTGATGGTGAAGCTGGTTCTGGTGATGTTTCTGACAGCGCGGGCCCGCGGAAAAAGCAGAAACTAGCAGAAAGCAGCAGAAAGGGCTCGCCGGTGGCGTCAAGAGCGGGTAGCCCGATTCCGGCGCAGAGTGGTGAGTTTTTGGACGCATCTCTGCCAGCACCAGATGCTCTCTTGATGCATGGGCTAACTCGGTTTCATTTACAGTCGCTTCGCCTTCTTCTCAGTCCGGCGGAGGCATTGAGCCGTGGGAGATTCTTGAGAAGATTCCCGCCGATGGTATTGCGATTGGCGATCTGATCAAGCCGTTCCACGGCCGTGTCGGCGACAGACCTGGGCAGATGCCCAAGGGAGACTGGATCAAGTTGGTGAAGCAGCTATGTGACTACGGGCCAGACAAGAGATTGCGACGACGCAAGTGAAGGCGCCTTTTCAAATCTCACAGGGACATTCGTGCATAGGAAGGTTGCCAAGGGTAAAGGGAGTCATTTTCGTCGTGGTTATCGAGTTAGCCATCCGGGCGCGGAGCACTAGGTAGTGAAAGCGAATGGAGTTCATTGACGACATGTTGCAACTCGGGTATCATGGTAATCTGAATCATTCATCCATCTGCCAGGAGTACGCCAGTGCCTTGTTCCTCTCCCTCTGATTGAGTGCCTTGAATCGCTTTGCTTCCATGCCGTTTCCACGATCAACGCCGTCCCAGCGATATCCAGGCCTGATGCCATAGCGATTGGGGGCCGCAGCACCCGAGTAAGTCGGGTGTCGCTTCGAAACCTTGTTGCCCGAGCCAGCTTTCTTCTCGACTTGCATGAACTGAGCCATGGGATCGTTCCACCTCTCCTTCTCCCTGAGTTCCTTGTTCATCTGCTCATCATCAGCTGTCCTAGCAAAAGCCATGGCCTTGGCGTCTGAGAGTTGTTCCCTTCGCTTCCGCGCCGCCTCCAGCTGGGCCTCGCCCTTGAGCGCCTCCTTGGCCTGCAGCTCTCTTTGCTCAGCCTCGAGTGCAGCGCGTCGAGCTTCGGCTCTCTTCATGGAGATGTCGATTCTTCGACCGGTGGCGTCGCGGTAGACGGTTTCTTGCTCTTGGGCCGTTTGGCGATGGGCCTCGAACTCTTTCTCTTCTTCACGTCGTCGACGCTTCAGCTGAGCGGACACGGCGGCCGCACTTTGTAGTCCGGCGTGGGTGCCGTCGCTCATCATGACGACGTTGTCGATGACGGGGGCTTCATCGTCTGCTGCCCTGGCCGCTTGGTTCTCGGCGGCCACTGCGGCGATGACGGCGTCTGCAACGGCCTCGTCTCCTTTGGAGTCAGCAAAGCCCGCTCGCCTCCACCCGCTCTTCTTGGCTTTTCGGAAGTCAGCCGTCGACCCGGAGACGGTTGTAGGGCCATCTTCGTCTTGGTCGTCGGCTGGCTGCGCGTTCGGGCTTAACCAGGTTGAGTCGTCGTCGGTGATGAGGAGATTGGATGCGTCTTGACGCTTACGCTTTCGTTTCTTTGAGGTTTTCTTTGAGTCTGCGACGAGATAGCGGGAGGCGAGGTATTCTGCGAGGTCTGAAGGCATGGTGAGGACCGTTGCTGATATTCGGCTGTCGTCGTCTGTCCTTGAAGCTTGATGGGAGATGACTGACGTAACCTCCTATTACCTGATATGCAGATATCGGGTAAAAGATAGCCCCGTTAAGGGAAAATGTGGAGTCACAATGGGCTCCTATCGCCAGCTCAGACCCGAAACCTCTGTCCATTCGGTGATGGCCGGACACGTCAAGCCGGCTTCTCGCAGCTCTTCGATCCGCGGCTTTATAGAGTCGTCTCTCAGTCCGTCTTCATTCGTCGTTCTCGAGCACTCGCTCCACATGAATCGTCAGCGAAGGCAACCTCAGTCTGCGCCGTGCAACGACCGCGCCCATCAGCCGCCTTCATGCCGCCCCTCCAGGATGAGCCGCCATCGGAACCGATACAGGCGCTACCCGCCGCTGCAGCTGCTACGAAGATGTCAATTGCCAGAAATTCCGCTTCTGCCATGGACTCGTATCCTTTATCACCGCCAGATCCGAGCCTCGTTTTCCGGAGATCGAACCCGTCAGCCGCCTCCCTCTATGCGTCTACGCTGTCGCCACCATCTTCGAGGCCAATGTCTCCTGCTGGCCGGGGCTCGCCCTCAAGAGTGCTATCAGGCAGCGTTCTCGATACCTTGCCAGGTCGCGTGCCGCAGGATAGCGCGTCGAGCAGACCGGGCGAACCCCTGAATCTCCTCTTGCACTCCTTTGTCCCCCACGTCGCCATTTGCGAGTCTGAGGATACCGAGGCCCTCATGGCAGAGAAGGGGCTTCGAGGTGGGCTGTGGCAGCTGCTTCGGCCTTTTGGCGAGAATGTCCAGGGCAAGGTGACGGCTCGCGACAGTAACGGTGTCAACCGTACCTACGACGACTTCTCTGTTCGCTTTACGAAGCTCGGCGACAACATCGGGCATCCAGATCCGTCCCTCTCGGGCGTCAGCCAGTCGCAACCACCCACGGGACGCAACGGCGATCAAGAAAGCACGATGCGAGATCGTAAGATATTGGCCGACGTCGAAGCCGTGGTCGACCTCCACCTGTCGTACGCCGAGCAACAGCAGTCGCTTCCAGCCTCGTCCCGCCGGCGCTATTCGTCGAAGGTGGCTCAAGACCTTGAAACGGCATCCCCGTACTACAGCTTATATCTCCGGCGTCTGCTTTCCGGCTTTTCCATCACGCCGCACGAGACGTTTGCGCACCCGGTAGCCTGCATCATCGCCATCAGTTCAAGGAACGAAACGCCCAACGAGGAGTTGAGGAGACTGTACACGGAGACAAAGCAAGGTCGGAACAAGCTTCCGCCGTGGGTGGATAGCGATTATCTCCGTTACTATGTGCTGGTGCATGACGAGGAGAAGGATGACATCACGAGGTCGATGACGCTCTTTGAACAGATGAAACGCCACCTCGGTCTCCACTGTCACTTGCTTCGCCTCCGCTGCAGCCAGAGCGCCGAGACGGACGACGATAGCATACTCCTTCCGCGAAGTGAGTGGATGTCAGCTGCCGAGGAGTTGGCTCAGATACGCACGAGCGAGAGCGTGGATGAGTATGAGGATCCCACGCGATACATCTTTGAGTCTGATGCCACTGCACTTCGAATGTTTGTACGAGAAATGGTGACGCAGTCGATTGTGCCAACCATGGAGAGACATATATCGATATGGAACGATCAAGTCGCGTCTCGACGCAGAGGCATCACGGGTCGCCTCATGACCTTTTCCAGGAAATGGACCGGCCTGGGTGGCGGCTCGCGATCAACCTCTGGCGGCACCGGCGTGACCAAAGATAACTACGACATATCCGGCTTCTATCCTGCTGATTCCCCTGAAGCCATCATGAGGAGACTGGCGGACTACGCCTTCATGTTGCGGGACTGGAAGCTGGCTTACTCGACGTACGACTTGCTGCGATCGGACTTTAGCGAAGCGAAGGCTTGGAAGTATCACGCGGCGGCCAACGAAATGTCTGCCATCAGTTTTCTGTTGATACCGCAGAGTCTGACGTCCAAGAGCCGAGCCGAGACGGTGAACCAAATGCTTGAATCGGCCCTGTATTCGTACGGAACGCGCTGTAGCGCTCCATATGGAGCACTGCGAAGTCTCACGCTTGGCTACGAGCTCTTGCGACTACGCGGGGGGTCTAACATCGACGACGCTGGCCGGTGGGGACTCCGCCTTCTCGAGTCCAAGATACTGGGTCAAGTGGGCGATGCTCTTCTAAAGGAAAGACTGGCTGTCTGCTACGCATCGAAAGGCAACGTGCCCAACCTGAGTCTAGGAGGTCGACACCGCAAGTCGGCAGTCTGGAGCGTCTTTGCGGCCGATTCTTGGTTCCAACAAGCAAAGTACATTCCGGCCCAGCGATGTCTTGACGATGCTGAAATGGCGTACGCATCGCTGCCGCACAAGCAAGGCGTTGTAGAATTCAAGAGCGCGAGGTCGTACATACGGGCCTTGCAGCAGGAGCTGAGTGAGAAGATCCAGCATGAGGCTGAAGACGAGGGGACAGCAGAGGACGACATTGAAGAGCCCATCGACGAGGAGAGCGAAGCCCTGACGGACACACGGGCAAGGAAGACGAGTTTGAGCGGGGGGGGAGCCATGTTTGAGACTGCGCCGCTCCGTGGAGACGAGTTGGAGGAGGAGATGAAGTCTGGGGCGAGTCAGGCTCAGGAGGGCTTTGGCTGAAGCAACGGGCGATATCGTGCAGACGAGCATCTCATTCGGGATGGTGTTTCGATAATTGGATTTCCCAAGCGGTCACACAAAGGATGGTTAAGACGACGACGGTGGGAATACTGCGGGAAATAGAGGCGTTATTGTGCGTGGGATGTAGAATCAAGGCGTTGATTGGTGTTGATGGATCCGTTGCTGACTGATCAGGTATTCCCGCCAGTAACCTCTTAGCGAGGTGTGCCTGCAACAGTGCAAATACATACTAAAACGCTTTATTGCACTAACGGAAGCGGCTTGTCAGCAGGCCGGGCATCGCCGTCATCAATCAACAACAGCCTTGGGCTCGAAGCTTCACTCAGGCGCAGACCAGGGCCATCGGAAGCCGCCGGTCGTACGAGCCCTCACTTGATGAGTCGCGCAGGCGAGGATCTCTCGTGAGAAAAATGGGCGAGCTGGCCGATTATCTGGCGCAGAATGACGGCAACTTTCGCAAGTAAACAGCCCCTTCTTCTCTTTCCTCCATTCCAGCGACTACACCGATCCAGCACGAATCTCGTCCAAGTCATACACGAGGCTGACGTGTCCCACAGAGCCCGGCTGCCCGCGCTATACTCCGACTTTCGGACCCAGCAGACGCTCAACCCAGATGGCTACCGCGCCAACGTATCCGCCTGGCGCAGCGCCCTCGCCCGCCTCGCATCCAGAGGCCTCCTCTCGCATCACGGCTCCGGCGCAAACCTCCTAGTCCTGACTCTCGACGGCTCGCTCCTCCGAGCGTTGGAGAACAAACAATTCGGACAGCCGCTGGCTCTCGGGACCGTCGTTCGCGAAGCTGTCGCGGCCAGAGACCTCATCCTGCTGCGAGACTTTGTCAGCTCGTCGCAGTCCATCTATAAGCGCAGCTGGGCTGGAGTCCCGTGGACGGCTGTTGCGTGGGCGCTGCAGCAGTTTGGGTTCACGGGGTCTTCGGGGGAGGATCGTGTGCCTGTGGGGCAGTATGTTGTTGTTGAGAACCTTGAGGGTGCGGGCGAGGTTTTGGCGAGGACGGTGGGGGGTGAGTCTTCGTGGCTTGGTCGCGTTTTTACCAAGGCGCAGTTTCAGAAGGAGTTTTCGTCGTGTCTTTTCGAGCATCAGCCGTTGTCGGATTTGGATGTCGACGTGCTGCTCACGTATCTCTCACGCGACAAGCAGATGATTGAATATGACGGTCAGACAATCCGGTTCAGGAGAGCGACCGACGAAGCAAACGGCATCACAGAGGAAGACACGGCAATCGCCTCTGTCAAAGAACTAACCGCAAGTCTCAAGCACCAAATCTCCCTCCTAACAAGTCGCATAGACGACCTCACAACCGAAGCCAAAGCATCCATCACCCGCAACAACCGCATCAGCGCCCTAGCAGCGCTCAAATCAAAGAAACTCGCCGAATCATCCCTCGCAAAACGCTACGCCACGCTCGCCCAGCTGGAACAGGCAGCAGCCAGCATCGAGCAAGCCTCGGATCAAGTCCAGCTCGTCAAGGCGATGGAGTCATCAGCCGGAGCTTTGCAAAGCCTCAACGCAAAAGTCGGGGGCGTGGATAAGGTTGATGCCGCTGTTGATAGGCTGCGAGATCAGATGAGCGATGCGGATGAGATTGCCGCCATCTTGGCTGAGTCTACCGGCGCGGTCGTCGATGAGGCTGAGATTGACGATGAGCTTGATGCGCTGGTTAAGGACGAGGTTGAGCAGGAGGAGGCCAAGAAGCGAGATGAGGATCTGCGGAGGACGGAGAGAGAGGAGGAGGAGGTGCGGCAGGAGCTTGATTGCTTGCCGGCTGTTCCTCCGACTGAGCCGGTTGTCGAGGCGCGCAAGGAGCAGCAGGCGGTAGATTGATGGATGTGGCATCGAGCATCAATATGGGAATAGGGGCGTCGACGGGCGTTAGGGCGCCGGATTGGATTTGTGCCCGTCGATTTGACGCGATGGGTCTCGGTGCATCGATGAGCACTGCCTGTCAGACTGCTGGCAGATAGAGATGGGCATGTATGAGCAAGTCTGATGGGTATCGTCAGAGAGGCTCTAGATATACACAGTTTGCCTTGTCCACTCCCCAGAGCCAGAGCTCAACCACCAAAACCTACTGGATGGCATCTTCTCCTTCTCAGCATCAAGACGTCCAAGTGACGGTCAGCTTTCCACACGACTCTCAGCAGGCACACCAGCATCACTTGCATCCGGCGGCGACAGCGAGGAGCCAGAAGAGTTCCCACCAGTTGCCGAACCAGCCCGCTTCTCAACCTTGCTGTCAGCCTCGGCCCTGCTCGTAGCCTCGGCCTTGCTCTTGCGCGCACTGGCGATGAGACTCTTGAAGGAAGAATCATGCTTAGCAGCCCAACCAAGCGTATCGAAATCCTTATCCTTGACCGCCGCCGCGGACACGACGCGAGCATTGGCCCCCTGCGTCCTCTCCCAAAGCTCCAAATCCTGCAGCAGAAGCGAACGCTTCTTCGGCCTCGAAGCATCGCAATTCGCGTTCCAGAGCGTCAGCCACTCCCTATGCCGACGCTCCAGCAGCGCGCGAGACCCGGAGCTGGAGATTCCGAGCTCCGTCATCTTCTTGCGGAGAGCGGCGTCTTTGAGGATGGAGTAGTTGAGGGCCGGGAGGCGGTCTGGTGGCTTTGACGTTGGGGGGCGGGTTCGGGGGTTTTGAGGCGCTGGCGGGGGGGTTTCCTGGGGGGACGGGCCGGGACAGGTTTCTAGGTGGGTGAAGACTTGCCATTCTTTCATGTGTCTTTGGCAGGATGGGCAGGGGACGAGGCCTTCGGTTGGGGGGGTGTTGGCTTCGGCGGGGGGGTGTTTGCTGAGTGGTTGTTAGCTGAGATGGATGATGGATTAAAGAAAGACTTGCTTTCACCTGGACGGTACTCATCGTCATCGTCCGAAGCCTCCACGACATCCTCCAGCAAAGGAGACGAAACAGAAGCAACAACCCCCCTCCCACTCAACCTCGCCGAAGTCCTCAGCCTCTTAACCCCATTCTCCCCCCCCCTCCCCTCTCCTCTTCCCCCTCGCCACAGCCAAGGCCTCCCCCCTCGCCCTCGAAAAGCAATCAACCGCCTCCTCAACAGTCCAGTTGCGCCTCAGCTTGAGCTCCTGATCGGCAGCGCGACACAGCGGACACTTGCCGTCGGCGAGGAGAGCCCTGCGTATGCACAGCGAGCAGAAGGTGTGGGAGCATGATGTTATCATGGGCGTGGCGAAGAAGTCTTTGCATACTTGGCAGCGGAGGGCGGCTTCGACGGCGGAGAGGCTTGAGAGGGGGGTTGAAAGCCAGTCGCTTGGATCGGGGACGTTGTCGACGGGCATTTGTTTTGTTTCTTCTGTACTTTTGTGATGCTGATGAGGCGGCGGTAGATGGGAGAAGGATAGATGGGAGAAGGATAGATGGGAGAAGGAGGATTGTGTTTCGAGAAGCAAGGCTGTGACGATGAACTTTCAGTGGCGATAATCGCGTGGACGTCGTTTAAGAGCCCGTCGAAAGCGCTCAGAGACGCGCCCGTCCCTGCGCCCCTTTATCTGCATATTTTCCATCGTCGCTTATCAGTCTGCCAATCATGCAAAGAATTCACCGCTTATGCAAGTATACGAGGTGCTAGAGACTAATTCTCACGTGACAGCGCGTCAACCTTTTCCACGCTTCACATCGACCGCATTTACGCGTGTCACGTCTGAGCTCTCGTCTATCAAAGCTGCCATGGATGAAGCTCAGAAGTTCTTAGCTGATCGGCTGCTGAGCCAAGAGCGGCCTGTGAGAAATCATATTCTCCCGCGCTTGACCTCTCGATGCACGCTGATGCTTTCAGATCACGTACCGCGAGCTAAGCCGAGCACTCAACCTTCACGTCAACATAGCTAAAGGGTACGATCCCAGCTGACACGTCGTTTCTTCTCTGACGGCTCTCGCAGTTTGCTCTTCGAATTCTACGAACGACAGAATGCCCTGCGCGCGGGTTCTATCTATGCGACGTATCTCCTCGCCGGCGTCAAAGCGTCCAAAGCACCGCAAGGGGATGCAGACGTAGGGTTGAGTAGCTCCGCTCCGGAACCTCCAACTGAGCCGCTGCCCATCAAAACTGTCGCTCTTGTTGGGGAGAATCGGCTACAGGGTGAGTCACTGTTCTGGAATCAGATACGAAACTGATCTCGTTAGACCTGCTGCGCGAGTTTAGCGAGGTCACGTCGATTCACATCTACAGCCTGGCCGTCAGTCGGATAAAAGATGTCGCCATTCTCGCAGAAATTGCAAACTCGCTTCCGGAAGCTTCAAAAGACGAGGAATCCTCCGAAACCAGCAAGTACGGAGCCATTCCAAACCCTTTGGTGCGCCGTCGTCGTGATCCGCGTGGCAAACCAGCCCCGAAACCAGTCGGCAACGCCTCGAAACCCGCTCTACAGGGTAAAGCCTCTCAAGTCGAAAAGGGTCAAGTTGTCAAGACGGAGAAGAACGACTCCAAGGATGCAGACCTGCTCAGAAGAAGCAGCAGCGCGAGCACGTCCAAACTCAGCCAGGGAAAGAAACCAACCGAGAAGAGCCAGCCCATGAAATCAGAGAAACTATCTCCCGCAGAAACACCAGCCAAGGCCTCGGCCCCGGCTCCGGCCCCGAAGCGAAGCAGCAGCGGAAGCATCATGCAATCCTTCGCCAAAGCAGCCGCCAAGCCACCGAGACAGCCCAAGAAAGTCAAACAAGAAGAAGCGCCGGCGACAATGTCGGATGACGGTGAGGCCGATGACTCAGATATCCTACCGCCTTCGAAGAGGAAATGCGGCGCCGACACGGACGCGGCGACGAGGAGTAGGAAGGATCGCGCGGATGAGCTCAAGAGGATGATGGAGGAAGATGACGAAGACGACGAGCAAGACGTCAAGGAAAGTCAAGCAGACCAAGACGAAGAAATGCAAGACGTGGCCGACACCGAGCCCAAAAAGGATCAATCTCCTGCTGAAGAAGTAACAAGCAGCAGCAACGGCCGCCGCCGCGGCAGAAGACGAGTAATGAAGAAGAAGCGCATCCTCGATGATGAGGGATACATGGGTGAGTCTCCTGAAAGTCGGTGTGGACGGCTCCATGGCTAACGCTTGGCAAGTCACCATCCAGGAAGCGGGCTGGGAGTCCTTTTCCGAGGAGGATGTGGCGCCGGCGCCGGCGGTCGTGAACAAGGGCCCGGAGAAGGGCAAGAAGGGGGGTGCCGGGGCAAAGGGGCGTGGTGGGAATATCATGGCGTTTTTCTCTAAGAAGTAGGGATAGGGATCTCCGAGATGGGTGGTGTATTGTGTGTTTTTAGTCACTCCCGAGAGTCCCAGACAAGGGGCGATGACTACTGCTACAACTTCTTTAAACCCCCTCGTTGCCCGGAGAGAAATGGGTTAGTCGTGTTGTAGCAGGTACTGACTGATCTGCTCTCCTTTGCAACCCACGCGAAGTTTCCTCTCCAGGCAAGTCTACAGCACTACAGCTTAGCAACAACCAAGGCCAAGACTAGAATCTGCTGGGAAAACTCCCTTGTATCCTAGATATGGATGGGCTTCGTTGTGTCGTAACTTTGGTTTCTCGTGTTACCCTTTTCAACTACTGAAAGCCTCCCCAAAGTGAGTTCACAGCTCGTAAGCCTCAATAGCAAGCGAAACGAAGGATAGGGCTTTCTTCACCTCTCTTGTCCTAGAGATAGCCTTCATCGTGGTATAATGATTGTTGCAGGCTTGATTCACTGCGACTAACAGAGTCTTCCTGTTGCTGTTTACAACTCTGAGCCTGGATGACTAAACCGAAGACTGACTGACGATTTAGACACCCTAAGCTATTGAATAGCTGTATGCCTGTGAATGTTGTTCTAGTTGTTGTGTCTTCCATCCTGTCAACTAACAGAGACTACCCAAGAGCATTCACAACTCCAGCCTAACAACCCCAAGACCAGCTACTTAAACTCCCCCAGCCTCCCAACCCCAACCCCATCCTCATCACCATCCCCATCCCCCATCCCCTCCCCTCACGACACCCCTCCCCCCCATCCTCTCCAACACCCCAGCCAACCTCTTCACCCCCTCAACAAGCAATCCCTCCTCTTCCCACGCAAAACAAAGCCGAATCCAGCCGTCAAACCTCATCCCCGCGACATCACCACGAACCTCGTACATACTCCCCGGCCCAATAACCAACCGCGCATCCCGCAAAGCCGCCTCAGCAACCAGCCTGGAAGAAGGCATCGTTTCCCCCAGCTCCAACCACAAGAAATACCCCCCGTATGAGTCCGTTCCCCCCTCAACTCTCACCCCCAGCGGCTCGAGATACCGCCTCACAGCATCCATCATGAGCCCATGTCTCCGCCGAAGACAAGGCCTCACCTCGTCGTCAATATACCGCTGCAAGTCCCCCCTCGCCACCAGCTCAGCCAGGACCGCAGCACAAAACTGACTAGGCGCCCCCCCCGAGAGCGTCGAAGCCGTATCTCCCAAACCAGCGATAAAAGCCCGCGACCCTTCCACCCAACCCGTCCGCATCCCCGGTCCGGCAATCTTGCTGAAAGAGCCGTTGCTGATGGCGTGGCCGAAGTTGTGCGGGTCGTTCGCTTCGGGGCCCATGGAGAGGTCTATGTCGCAGAGACGGGGGAGCGTGGGGGGTGGCGGGAAGGAGTCGTGAAGAGGCCATTGGAGGAAGTCGTAGACGTCGTCGCTGATGAGAAGAGCGTCGTAGCGTCGAGCGAGGCGGACGAGGCTCTCGCGGCGGCGGAGGGACATTGTTATCCCCGAGGGATTGGACCACGTCGTCACGCAGTAGATGACATGTCTGTAGATCCTGCGGGTTGACCCGGGTGCTTTGAGCGGCTGTATTGAAGCCCATCAGATAAGATCCCCACGAGAAGGCAGGGAATCAAACCTTCAAAACCGGCCATTCACCCCCCTCAACCACCCTCATCCTCCCCTCCAACCCCTCAACATCAACCCCTCCCCATCCCCAGGCACAGCCCTCAGCCTCCCCGCAAAGCCCGCATCCTCAAATATACCACAGGCAAGGTGGTAGCAAGGCTCGACGATCCAGACAGCCCGCGTGCAGGTCGGATCCGTGAAGCTCTGCAGGATACAGGCAAGGCTCTGGCTCGCACCGCCAGTCACGCAGATGCGCTCCGCGTCCGGCTTCACGTCGTAGTGCTGCGATAGCCAGTTTGAGAGGCTGTCACGCAAGGGCTGGTGGCCTCGGTCTGGGCCGTATTGTAGGGCTGGGGTTGAGGTCGTGGGGTTGGAGAGGATTCGCTGGCTGGCGGTTGAGAGGAGGCTTGCTGGAAGGACGGCGGGTGATGGCCAGCCGCGTAGTAGGTTGATGAGCCGTGCGTCCGACATGGGGATTTGGCTGGATGTCGCTGGGATGTGTCTTTTGATGGCACGGAAGAGGCGCGTCATTTATTAGGTTGGTAGGTTTATGCATGTAGCTATGTTGTATGTATGTGTGTAATAACCTGTAGCCTGTAGGTAGGTATGTAGGTAGGTATATGTATACGTACGAGGAGGAGCGGGGAGATGGGGGCTAAGCAAAGGTTGGTACAGTCATGCTGTGGGAGAAGTCAGAAGAGGAATGAGGAGAGAAGCACGATACTGATGATGTAACGACTTGATAGATTAGATAGCCTCTCCTCCACGTCACGAGGACCGTCTTACGTCCATCCTCGCATCAACACACACACACACATTCACCAAATACGATTAATCTAACAGGTAATCAAGCGAGCGCTGCTACTCCAAATCCGCCCATAATACCAACGGCTCAGCCATCCGGGTCTCGCCATCGTCGTCATCGTCACTTGACCCGATACCCTCACGGCTCGTACGGCGCAGCGCCTGGTCCGAAAATCAGGTGCGGCTTCCGCTTGGCCACGTCCAAGATGGTCATGGCGAAGACGCCGTTGGCCCACGCGAACCAGCTGCGCGTATACTGCCGGACGTGGTCCACGTCGACGCTCTCGTGCACGAGGCCCAGTCGACTCGACTTGAGCACCAGATCTAGGCATTCCTTGATCTCGTCGTCGTCGTCTGATGTCTGAGCCTGCATCAGCAAGCTCATCGGCCACGCGTTGCGTACGCCTATGTGAGGTCCTACAGAGTGTGATTAGCTCGAGAGCACTTCCCGCCTGACGCCTCGACATACCTCCGATGCCCTTGAACTCCTTGCCGGCCAGGTAGTAGGGGTTTCCTTTTCTGTCGAGTATCATCCGTCGTGTGTTTTGATAGACGGCGTCTGTGACGTCGCAAAAGTCCATGACAGGCAGAGCCAGCAAGGACGGATAGTTGGCGTCATCCATCATGATGGACGAGCCGTATCCATCCACCTCGTACGCAAACACCTTGCCGTACTTTTTGTGGTGAACGATGCCGTGCTCCAAGACCCCTGCTCGGATCTTGTGGCTCCATTCCTGCACATCCCGGGCCAGCGATTCCTTCTTGATGGCCCGGAGAAGCTTGGCCGTGCGGTTGAGCTCGACCGACATCATTGCGTTGGCCGGGATCAAGAAGCCGAGAATGGTGGCGTCGTCACTGGGCCGGAACGCGGACCGAATCAGACCCGTGCCGTCGTTGAGCGGGTTTCCCAGACCTTGCAGAGCCAGCGTTTCCGTGCCGACATTCGTCTTGCGCTGAAAAGTGTACTCGTTCTTGACAAAGGCGCCGGTGACGGGATCGAAAGTCGGTTGAGACTGTTGCTTGAGGACGTCAAGGACGCGATCGATGGCGGCGAACCAGCGATCAGAGGCAAACTTGGTCGAGGCCGTGTGATGGTAAAAGTCGTTGGCCAGCGCCAGGAAGTGTGCGAGAGAGTCCAGCTCGTACTTGCACTCAAATACGGCCTTTGGCTCGTATATAGGATGGACCGCGTCGTCCTGACCATTATTCTGAGGGGGCAGGCCGCTGCCCGGTGGGGCTTGGAAGGCATTGCAGTATGGCGACTGGATGACGTACTCTGTCTGCGTGTTGATGGCGCCAAGAATCAAGGCGAAGATGTCGGGATCTTTCATGGCGAGCGCCTGGTAGGGACGCAATTGGTTGGTCGAGTCGCGCAGCCATTCGGCCACGATGTCGCCCGTGATGATGAAGGACTGGGGGCCCTTCCACGCTCCCTGCTGCTTAGCGAAGCGGAAGCTCTCGTCACGGGGGTCTATGGTGCCGTCTTCCCCGACCCGATACTTGACCGTCGTGTCCGTGGTAGAGGGAAACGCGTTCTCGAACAGGCGGGCCATGTCCGGGTCCTTGATCCTAGACGTGACATCCTTGATGACGCGTTCGATCTCTGGCGATTCAAAGAGGCGGCATAGTTTGTCGGGTCGTTGAAAGGGCAGTTTGAGCTTACCCGTGCTCAGCGGTTGACTGCGTAGAGAGAAGAGCGTGAGCATCAGCCCAGCGTTGAGCGCGCCGAGACACGACTCACTGGGGCGTCGCCGCGTAGTTGACGTAGTTGGGACAGGCATCCTTCAACTTGTTCTTGTCCGCAGCGAGCGCGGATAAGGCCAGCCAGCTGACGGCCACGAGCAATCGCGACATGATTTTGACAGAATGTTATCTGTGTGCCCGATGCCGATGATGATGGCGAGAAGCGGCCGCTCCTTCTTATCGACGATTCAATTGATGGACCTTTGAAACGAGACCTGCGGCATGTCACTACCTACCTACCTACCTACCTACCTACATAGGTATGCATTCGCCAAACCTGAGGCAGAGCGGCAGGGCGGCGGCTTGCTTTGCGCCTCAGCTACTCCTTGCGGCCGAGGCTGGCGTTGAGGGGAGGTCTCGCCGGGGGTTGCCTGAGGCAACAGTGCATCCAGCTACCCTACAGCAAGAAGGGGACCTGGAGAGGGGGTGCACCTGACGTCAGCGAAAGTGACGACATGAAAGGAAACCACCTTGACGATACTGCTGGGTGTATCAGGGATAAGACCTTGGAAGAGCTGCGGCCAGCTGGGTACGAGGCGCATCCAAGAACCAAATGAACCGACAGACTCGTGGACTCCCGCAACTCAAACAGCTTGGGCGCCAAAAGTGGGACTGACTCTGGGGAGCTCAACGGGCCAGCTCCGACCACGTCATACATACCTACTCAGCGCCAACGAATACATGCCTGCAGCCTCAGCCTACAGGCTACAAGGCTGCTACACACACATCACAGAAGCCAAGCGATGATACTCGAGACAGCAGGCTGACCGAGACCTCCTGTACCACTTGATTCTTCTCTACTTGGGTACACAACCATCTTTGCTTCTGTCCCCTGCCCTCACGAGGAGTTGCCCGTTCCTGTCAGGTAGTTCCACACCTTCTTATAGACCGGAACTTGACTCTCCCTCCACTCCCTCTCCCAGTTCTCCCTCCTCTCCCTCGCCTCTCTTTCCTTTTCCTCTATACGCCTGCGTCTCTCCCATCTTTCATTATCCTTGATTTGCTCGTTGATGAACCGGGTCTTCCGCTGAACATGATGTCGCATCTCGCCTGTCTGTCGATACTCGCGCGCTGCCTGCGCATGGTACTGCTCTCTGCTTATGTCCTTCTCCTCCATACGCTTATGCAATACCGTCTCGTCTCTCAACACAAGTTCGACTTCTTTCTTGTTGTCCATCATGTCCTGGGTAGCCGATCTTTTGCCCCTGCCCATGTCCATGCCCATGCCCCTGCCCCTGCCCCGTTGACCGACTTGATATCTGCCAACGTAGCCGTTATAAGCCTTCTTTGCCTGCTGAATCGATTGCATCGTCGCGCTGACGCCTTTCCTCAGCTGGGCCTCGATCTGCCGTCCCGAGATGCCTCTTGTCCCCTTGAACTGTGCCCTCCCTGATCGCATATCGGGGGATTTCGCGCGAGAGCCCAGGCTTGGTCCCGCACTCGATCCCTGGTCCGTCATTGAGTTATCCTCAATTCCCAGACGCTTCTTCATCTTACTTTCCGACTCCCGCTGCCAAAACGGCTTGTTGCGGTTCGAGTATCGACGCTGAGCATTTGCGGAAATCATCTTTCGCCGTTGCTGGAGTTCCTGCTGCTCGCTTTGCCGCTCCGTTCGTTGTTTCTCTGCCTCAATTGCGGCTGCTTGCTTCCTCGCGTAGCTCTTCATTCTGTTTTGATTCTTAATGAAGTTTTCCTTGTATCCCGGAATAGCCTGTAACTCCTTGTGCCACTTCTTTAACTTGGCCTTGTTGTGTGGGAGATCTGCTCGACGTTCTTGTTCCCTCCTGTAATCGTTCCAATACTTTTCATCCTTTTTCATTTTCGCGTTCAACACTTTATTTTGCATGGCCTTCCTTCGTAAGTATTGGCTCAACTTTTCCTTTTCCTTCTGTCTCTCTCTGAGCGCCAGTTCATCCGCCCTCTCTATCTGCCTGCGCGTCTGTTCCATGTGGCCGATGGGCATTGTTCTGGATACCCCATGATCATGACGTGTAAGACCCTTCGACGATTGTCCGTTTCCTGCGAGCGCCAAAGGCCAGAACAGGCCGATTGCGAATAAGGAAACGAGAGTCGTCAATTGGGAGCGCATTCTGATGCGAAGGAAAACTGAAATCCAAAATATGCTGTAAACTCGGATTTGTTCGCACGAGCCGGAGGATTAGAAGTATGCAGGCTTCGCATTGAAACTGAGTCTTCAAGCTCAAGATATATACCTAAGCACCGCAGAATCATGCTACCTCTCAAGCATCTAATGTTCGAGGGAAGCTTTCCGAAGACTTTATTCTTCTCATTTCCTAAAGCATCGCCAGGGTACAGATTCGGACCCACGACCAGACTCGAAACTGCGGCCATCTCCCTTCCTACGGCTGATGAGAGATCCATATCCAATCCGACGGATGACGCCACAACTGAAAGCATATATACACCCGCACCCCATTCTCGTCACATAGATAACAGGCAGCGCTGCAGTAAACCTGGTTAAAATCTATGTATGTATGTATAAGGCATGAATGTATGCTGCCGAGCTTGCATCCTGTTCTTTATGAGGGACTTTTGGTCTGTCCTGGAGAGCGCTCTCGAGAGAACGGTACGAGTGGCGCTGTGACAATCGAGTATCACGTTGATAGCCAATCACTCCAAGATGACAAGGTATATATCAGCAACATCTTTAAGAATTCTCTCATCAAGAGTAAAAGCCAGCCAAGTCTTCTCCGAAGTTGCGGTTTTTATCGCTATTCTCTATGCCTCCTGATTGGATGTCCATCGTCGGTATCAACTTCCAACACCATGAAGGGTACTGCAGTCTCAGTTGGGCAGGACGAAACGAGAGTCCATGAACAGACATCGAAGGAAGCTGATGTAAGGGAGACCAGTTCAATCTGCCCAGCGAAGCCGGATTCATCGAGAGACAAGACCAGAGCCATCATCAACGTCCTCGGCAAGTATCGCCTCCCTTCCCACGACAAGAATTCCAGAACTAGACCGAAAAAGGCCCCCTACATACAGCACAATGCTTCATCCGTATCCCCAAACCTACTCATCCTCCCAGCTTTCCCATTCAAATCTCCCAACCGAACGGACCAGTTTCTCGGAACTCTGCCTCATGCTGGCGAGGAGGTGGCCTTGATGCATCTGAATGGCATGGCCGCTGCTATCCAGGATGTCTACGAACCTGGAGCGAGAGTCTTGATTGTATCCGATCGCCTGATATACAACGATGTTCTCGGTGTTGATGACGAGCAACTCTGGGAGTATGGGGAGGCTCTTTGACAACTTGCTGGGGAGAATGACCTCGACAACTTGGAGTTTCTGCGTCAGCATCATCTCGTCGATGCCAGCTCAACTTCAAAGGACGCAACGCTTCGAAATCCGCCAGGAAATCATCAAGTACATACGCCTCGATCTCGATGTCAACAACATGATTGCAACCGATCCAGACACAAACATGACATACCGCGGCTATTGCCGTTTCCCGAGACTGCATCAGCATGGAAAACAGTGAGAAGAAGAAATGTTTCAAGCAGGTTGCGAGAAAGATGATCCTCCGAGGATTCTCGCCTTTCGAAAGGCCATTACCGCCAAGTATCCCGACCACGTCCGGCTCTCTATCCATCCATCTACCAGCGTCTCCAAGATTTCCATCGGCTTGGTCCCTCAGAGCGGTCAACTGCGAACTCCATGGCATTCGGTCCTTGTCCGAGCTCTTGATGGAACGATAACAATGTCCCACATTTCAGCCGTCAAAAACTCGACTGATGAAGTCGTTGTTGAATATGACCGGCCTTTCTATTCCCGCGAGAAGTCCGAGTTGTTCGACTGGCCCGGTCTGGATCTCTGCTTCAAGTATCTTTACCCAACAGGCATCTTAGTCTCGTCCCGAAATCCAAAAGTAAACTACAGGTATCAGTCGACTGCTCTCCCCAAAATCACGACTCGTAAGCGCCTCTCACACAATCTTTCCGAAAACAGCCCCCCGTAACAAGCCGGTCCCTTCGGGATAGTCAAAGGCAAAGAATCCTCTCGATATCTCGCCAATTGCCCAGAGACCGGGCATATGCAGCCTTTCCTGATTCAGGACCCGCCCAGCCGAGTCCGTCTTCAAGCCCCCGTACGTAGACGTGATACCGCACGTAACGCCATAGGCGACAAAAGGTCTCTCGTCGATAGGCAAGGCCCAGTTGCTCTTAGGTATGCTGAGCTTATCGCCCGTCGAGACACCATCGACATCAAAGGGGTTGAAGTTGTCGCGGGATGAAGCCGGTGTCGCTGCGTTGAACTCACGGGTAGTGTCGCAGAAGCTTTTGACAGGGAGACCCAGCTTCTTTGCGAGCCCTTGAAGTGTCTCGGCTTCCACAGGCGATGCTGCCCTGTGGCCAGACTCGAAGAGATGCAGCGTCTTCTGATCAAACACTTGAAATGTAGTTCCTCCGGGCTGTCCAACAATAGCCGCCCCTGTCTTGCCACAAATGCGACTGGGGCGGTTCTCGCCCTCATCCATGAAGCAGCGGCCCTGGAGGTTAACGACGACCGAGTACAGGCAGCTACAACGGCTCATTCCGTGGCAATCCTTCGGAGACAACGTCCTGAGCGCCTTTAGGCCGTAGGGGATAGCGTTCCAGCACCAGCAGCACCAGCAGCGATAGCTTTCTGTATCATGGTGCCTGCGTTGAAGCAACTGCCCGAGAGAGCCACAAGATCCCATCCCTTGCCGAAGAAGTCACAGGAGAAGAGCAGTTGCAAGGCTGCTGCGATAGAGATCGTGACCGAAACAAGACAGCATCATCGGCTAAAGAGGAAAAGCTGCGAAATCCGTGACAGATCAAGCTGCGCTTCTTGGTCACCTAGAACAATCCAATGATATTCTGAAACTGTCTACGAATGCCTCGGTAGGTAATTCCAAGTTTTGCTTGTCATCTCTACCTTCGTCGTCGAAAGGCCGTCGTCTACTTCGTAGCTTCTAAGTTCTCCGTTACGGTTTGCTCCGATAAGGATCGGATTTAAGCTACTCCGGATTCTTCATCACGTGACGTATACAGCTCTTACCTAAGCAAGCTTCCCGTGATTTTTCGCCTCAACAACCTCTGCCATGGCCTATGCCCCAGCGCCTGTGATAAAACCTCAACCTTCAATGACACACCTCCGCATCGTCGGCCTCACCTCTTCCCTTCATGGCGTCCGGCGCGCCGGGCGCCGAACCGGCCGTCGGCTCCGATGCCCCGCGAGAAAAGGGCAAGGCGACGGCCGAGACCCTCAGGATCGGATGCATCGCCTGGGTAATGAAGGAAGGCCAGCCGCGTCGCGCCGAGATCCTCAGCATCAAGCAGACGAGGGGCGGCAAGCAGTACTACTGCAACTTTGACAACTTCAACAAGCGGCTCGATGAGTGGGTTCCCGTTACGCGAATCGACTTCGAAAGGGACGTCGAATGGCCGAATCCAGAAAAAGACAAGGCCAAAGAAGCGCCGTTTAAAAAGACGCCCTTAGCAAATAAGAAAAAGGTGCACAAACGGCCCTCGAAAGCAACGCGGGAGCAGCCAATCCCCTCCAAAGTCACCACTTCTCACAACCATCCTTGGACCGGTATGTCCCCCCCCCCGCTTCTCATCCGCTTGAGCGCGCCGTCTGACCGCGTCGAACCGCAGAATTCGTCGATTCGCAGACACGGAGGAAGTCATCGTCGATCGGACCTGAAGGAGATGTACAGGGCTCCGCCAGCGTCGAGGCCAGCGCAACGCCTGCTGCCGCGGAAGAGGGTGATGCAGACGAAAGGGATGAGGCGAGGAAGAAAGATGATGGCGGCTGCTGCTTTAGTCGCGCCGAGGAGATTGAGAAGCTGAGAACTTCGGGCTCCATGACGCAGAACCCTACCGAGGTCTCGCGTATTCGAAATATTTCCAAAGTTCAGTTCGGAAAATTCGATTTATTTCCCTGGTATTTCACGCCGTACCCCGAGCTTTTCAGCCTAGAAGATATCATCTATCTATGCGAATTCTGCTTGAGCTACTACGGCGACGAGAAATCCTTCCAGCGACACCGACAAAAGTGCACGTTGCAGCACCCTCCCGGCAACGAGATCTACAGGGACGACTATGTGTCCTTTTTCGAAATCGACGGTCGCCGTCAGCGAACCTGGTGTCGCAACCTCTGTCTGCTCTCCAAGATGTTTCTCGACCACAAGACGCTCTACTACGATGTCGACCCTTTCCTCTTCTACGTCATGACCACCCGCAGCGAAAAGGGATTCCACATCGTCGGATACTTTTCCAAGGAGAAGGAGAGCGCCGACGGCTACAACGTCGCCTGCATCCTCACCCTGCCGCAGTATCAGAGAAAGGGGTTCGGAAGGCTGTTGATTCAGTTCTCGTACGAGCTGTCCAAGATCGAAGGTAAGCTGGGGTCGCCGGAGAAGCCGCTGTCGGACCTGGGCCTGCTGAGTTACCGTCAATACTGGTCCGAGAACATCCTCGACCTGCTGCTGGGCTACAACGAGCGCGACGACAAGGTCACCATCGAGACCATCTCGACGGCCCTGGCCATGACGACGCAGGACGTAGAGCACACACTGCAAGCCATGAGGATGCAGGTCTACCACAAGGGCGAGCACAAGATTGTCGTTCCTCAGCGGCTCATCGAGCAGAGGAAGGTACAGAAGCAGAAGCAGAAGAGGGTCCTCGATCCTGAAAAGATCCAATGGAGGCCGCCAGTGTTTACCGCCTCGAGTCGGACTTGGGGTTGGTAATGATGTGCTCGTTTGAGATTTTCCAAGGAGGGCGCCACGCCTTGGCGTCTTTTCTCGCAGCCGTGATTGCGATATTTCTTGAAGTCGTTGATATACCCCGGCCGGATACCGGCTTCGTCGATGGTGGGCGATTGGAGATACGGTGAAGCCCGGAGGTGGGTAGATGCTCATCCGCGTTGAGGCTTCAATACATGATCTCACACGATGCGGATAGCGTATAGAAAAGGGGGCATGTTGTCACGCTAGCCATGGCATGCAACTGGTAGATGCGGGCCGTTTACTGAGCCAAGCTCCTGTCAAATGGCATCCAATGCTGTCTGCCACAGGCTTCAGCTGAGCAGTTGGAATCGTCAATGGTATCAACACTCGGTCATTCGTGACGGACCGATCGTCCAAGCTGCAAGGACCCAAAGACATGACATTCGCGAACCACAAGACGAGCCTCGTGTCAGACAGGCTCAAACAGATTCGAACAAGCCCATCACGAGATTAAAGAAATATGTATTCGCTTAAACGTCGTTGACTCATCCCCGACGGGATCCAAGTGAGCGTCCGCGAGATAGAAAACAAGGCTCTAATGGTTGACAGCATGAGGTATATAATTTATGACTGTGGTGAATAAACTCATCGGGGCAGAGAATTACCGGGCCCTCAACAGGAGCAGCCGTCCGGGGCTGTCTGCGGTTGGCTTTTGACATCAATCACTGTGAAGACGTGTCAGAAGCAAGGGTCGGCTGCGTGATTGGGTATGAACTCACTCTGGTTCGAAGCTTGCGCCGCGGCGTCGGTGCCCTCCATGCCGGGCAGAGCCTGTGCTATCCTCTTGAAGAGGTTCTTGACGTTGTGTCCGAGCTTCGCGCTCGTTTCCATAAACATCAAGTTGTTCTTCTTGGCTTCGTCTTCGCCTTGCTGGGTGGTGACTTCGCGCTTGTCGTTCAGATCAGTCTTGTTGCCGACCAGAACGATGATGACGTCGTTTCCTCGCTCGGCTCTGACGTCGTCGATCCATTTCTTTGTGTTTTGGAAGGACTTTGCGTCTGTTCTTCGTCAGCCCATGTTGGCTCAGGGGGGGGGGGGGGGGGGGGGGCTTGACAGACTGGAGATGTCGTAGACTACGACGGCAACGCTCGAGTCGCGGATGTAAGACGGAATCAGACTTCGAAACCTCTCCTGACCTGCTGTGTCCCATAATTGCAGCCTCACTGTCCGGTCTTCGAGATACATGGTCTGCCGTCAGCCCGTCAGCATTCGGCAGGTTGCCATGACGCAGGTGGATAGCTGACCTTGGAGAGGAAATCGATGCCAATCGTGGCTTGATACATGTTATCGAAGGAGTCGTACATGAACCTCGTGATCAACGACGTCTTGCCGACTTGAGGAAGCATGCACGTCAGTCGGCGCGGCAGTCCCAGGGCATCGACGGGGAACGCTTACCGCTCTGTTCCCCCAAGAAGACAAGCTTGAACTTCTTGAGGGGATTATTGAAAGAGCCGCCTGCTTGAGCCATGATTGTCGACCGTCAGGGGCCGCAGCAACGGAAGACTGAACACCGTCGCCGCTTGTTGAAAGGAGACGGATGAATAAGACAACAAGGCCACGGCGAGAAGGCCAGCAGCCAAAGGCAGAGTCAGCAATATCCCTCAACGCTGAGACCGTCTCGCCGGCGGTGGTGAAAGCGCTGTGCTTCAAGGTCAAGCTGTTGAAGGACTCGGGGGGGTTATCGAGAGAGAGCTGGGCGGCAAAAGGCGAGGCCCCGGCTCGTTGATAATGGCGCTCCTTACAGGTGGTTTAGGGAGGCGAGTGTATTAGTACTCGCAACTGGCTCGACGTTAACAGAGGCATGTGTCTGTCGCGGGATGCGTAAGATGATACGCGTACCGACGAAGTATATGTACTGCATGCACGCTTTAGTCAGCCGTCGTGCATGATAAAGAGGTTGCCCCACTTTCACGTCGGCCGAAAGTCGCTCACTGGAGGGGTGGAAAAAAAAAAAAAAGAGAGAGTGAGATCGGAGCTGCTCAACCTCACCTCTCACCTCTTCGCTCAATCAGTGGCGTCTTGCCTCTCAGAAACAATGCCCATCATCCACGGTCCTCAGGGAGAGTCGACCGCTGCTCCGGAACAACATGGCCAGCCCTCGCGAAAAGGAAAGAAGGCGTGGAGGAAGAATGTCGACGTCTCCGAGGTTGAGCAGGGCCTGCGAGCCCTGAACGAGGAGATTATCCGAGGGTAAGGCTCTCTCTCTCTATTTGAAATCGCATCGCAAGACACTAAGTCTTCTCACAGCGGAGTCATCAAAGAGAAGTCTTCGTCCGAACTCTTTACCATTGATGTCCAAGGCAACGCCAAGTCGACCCGGGTTACTCGCAGGCGCGCAAAGGGAACTCTCAAAGCCGACGAGATCCTCGCCCAGCGCTCGCTCGTCCCCGCAGTTTCGGCCCGCAAACGTCCCGCCGACAGAATGTCTGACGGTCTGGTGGCTCCGAAGCGTCAGAGAACCGATTGGGTATCGCACAAGGAGCTGGCCCGCCTCAAGCGCGTGGCCGACGGTCATCACGATACCACCCTCGCCATCAGAGAAGCTCAGTACGACATCTGGGACGACATTGCTCCATCGCCCGCTCCCGAAACCTCTGGCTTTCTCCCCGAGCCCCAGGTGGCCAAGGTGCCCAAATCGATGAAACGACAGCCCATATCACTTGCAGCCAACGGGAAGCAGCTGCCAGCGGTACGCAACCCCGGCGGCGGCCACAGCTACAACCCACTATACACCGACTACGAGAAACGACTGATCGACGAGGGCGCCAAAGCGGTCGAAGCGGAAAAGGCGCGACTCGCTGCCGAAGAAGCCGACAGAAAGAAGCAAGAGGCCGCAGCCCGCTCCGCCGCCGAGGCCGAAGCCGCCGAAGCCCGCGCCGAACTGTCGGAGTGGGAGGAAGACTCCGAGTGGGAAGGCTTCCAAAGCGGTGCCGAGGACGGCAGAGCAAACAGCAAGCAACCCAGGCGCAAAACCCAGGCGCAGCGCAACAGCATCAAGCGCAGAAAAGAGGAAGAGCGTCTCGCCAAGCAGAAAGCCGCCCTCAAGGCACGGCGCCTACAGGAGCAGAACATTGCCGAGATTGTCGAGCAAGTAGAAGACCGCCAACGGAGCAGAGCTCTCGTCCACAAGCCCGAGTCGGATGAAGCAAGCGATGACAACGACGAGGATGAAGGCGATACCCCCCTGCGAAGGAAGCAGCTCGGCAAGTTCAGACTCCCGCAGCAGGATCTGGCTCTGGTGCTGCCGGATGAGCTGCAGGAGTCGCTCAGGCTGCTCAAGCCGGAGGGGAATCTTCTCAAGGATCGATACCGCAGCATGCTCGTGCGCGGCAAGGTTGAGAGCCGGAGACGGATTCCGTTTAGGAAGCAGGCTAAGCGGACCTTCACGGAGAAGTGGACGCACAAGGATTTCGTGCTGTAGAGGTGCGTGGGTATGGCTTACGGGTCGTTGTGCGTGTGCAGCATCCAGGCTTGCTTGCTTGCTGTCTGTCTATCTGAGTGATGGGTTTACAGCTCGAGTTGTCTTTGGTAAACAAGGAAATGGTGTCTCTAGCCCTGATGATCAAGTTCATGTTGTCCGTCAGTATCGCATCCTGCTTCCCTGCCATCTGTACGCAGTCCGACTTCTTCAACGATTCTAAAGAGGTTGTTGCCTCACTCAGAGACTCGCAAAGTCTACACGACAAGTCAGCAAAAAACCATATCAAACCCTCCATGGAAACAAACAACAGCAGGAGATGCAACAAACCTCTTCCGAACAAAGCCCTCTTCGCCCAATCCATAGCCATGAGCGACCTCGTCCTAAAGCTAACACTCTGCGCAAAATAAACAGATCGCCAGGCGTACACAGCCCAAAGCCCCCCCGCAACACTCCACCCGCCACGCCCGAGATCAAAGACGGCCGCGTTGCCGAGGTAAGCCAAGCTTCCGAGATGACGATACTCAAAGGCACGGTAGGCAGCGGCGTCGACGTCGCCGTCGCGGATGTCGTTTGCGCTGAGCCCGTCTGACATGCGGGCTAGGCGGTGCAGCTTGACGGCCAGGTAGGAGCCCTGCTGGTGGGCGCGTTGGGCGGTGGCGGGCAGGGAGGTTAGCTTGCTGTCGATTTGGCCGAGGAGTTCGCGGAGTTCGCCTAGGTCGAGGGTACCGGACTCGTCTTTATCGAATTCGGAGAAGAGCTTGTCGAGGCGGCGGAGGTGGTTTACTGATTGGGGGAAGCGCTTCTTCACGTCGCGTGCTACGTGCTGCCAGTCGCTGAAGCTGAGTTGGATCGTTTCTGGGTCCTTGCCGCGTTTCCAGGCGTAGGCGCGGAGGAAGTTGATGACGTGGTCGGCCACGTTGTTCTGTACCGTTGAGCAATCGCCAATGGCGTAGACGTCGCCCAGAGGCGTTCCCTTGACGCGCAGGTGCGTGTCCGTCTCGAGCGCGTGTCGGTTTGGCTGGAAGTCACCCAATCGTCGTGCCAGTTTCTGACAAAGATGCGTCTGCGCGAGGCCCGTCGACCAGAGACAGAAGCCGGCTGGTAGCTCCTTGGTCACGATGGAGCCGTCCGCCTGCTTCTGGGAGAAGATGATCTTGTCTGGTAGCACCTCCTTTACCCTGGAGTTGGTGAGCACCTCGACCTGGTCGCGGGCGAATCGCTTCTCGGCGTAGTGCGAGACGGCCTCGTCGTACGTGTTGAGGATGTGACTCCGGCTCTGGATAAGATGGACTGAAATCTCGTTCCTCAGTAGTCGGGGAAACATGCGCGTTAGATCTTCGTTGAGTAGATCAAACAACTCAGCCGCCACCTCGACTCCCGTAGGGCCACCACCGCAAATGACAAAGGAAAGCAGACGTTTGCGCTCGTCATCAGTCGTCGTCGGCAAACAGGCGAGCTCGAGGTTGCGAACGACACGGCTTCGAATCCTGCGCGAGTCTTCCAGATCCTTGAGGAAGAAGGCATTGTCGAGACCCTTGACGCCGTGAGGGTTGGTGACGGACCCGACAGCAATGACGAGCTTGTCGTACGGCACGTAGAACCGACTCTCTTTTCCGTTGGAATCCAGCTGCGAGACCTCAACGAGTCTATCGGTAAAGACGACATCCTCGGCCTTGGCACAGAGGAAGTGTCCATGAACTCGGCCGATAATGCGACGGATCGGCTCTATAAGAGACCGCAGCTCAAGAGTGCCGACCGTCGCTGATGGAAGCATAGGCGTAAAGAGAAAGTAGTTTCTCGGTGATATCACCGTCACATGATAATCATCCGGATCCAACTCCTTGAGCAGCGCCACACCACCCCAGCCGCCGCCGAGAACGACCAGCCTGGGCTTGTGCTTGGTGCTCTTCTTGCTCTCGCTATCGTCATCGTCGACAAGCACCTCAGCGATGGGCAAGTTCTTGGGCCCTCCCCGACGAGGTTGTAGCGCCAGCTGCGAGACGTCGATGTCGCCCAGATCAGCGCCCTCCTTGTATGTCGTTGCGTCGTAGATGAAGAAGGCGACGATGCAGCTGCCCACGACGGCTATCGATATGCCCACCCACGCGGCGGCCCGGTAGATGAAGTTGTGAATCCACGACCGGGCCTGCGGGAGAGGCTTTCCGGATATCCCGCGGATGCCGCCGAGTCTTCTGTGAATGAGTAGCGCTGTAGGGAACGGCAGCGTGGCCCGGGATTGCTGGAGGGCACTGCATGCTCGGATCGGATAAATCAGTCGAGATTGAGTACCGCCGGCCAAGATGCGAGCTGCTGCTACTCTTCCTCCTCCTACAGGCAGAGGCACAGGCGCCCGCATCGCGACAGTCCAAGGCTCGCTTGCTGACGGCCGAGACGGACGACGAGCATGCCCACCCTCGCTCGTGTGACTTGGGCAAGTACGGATCGAGACCGGGAATTCGGCTGAAACAGAGCTCGAGTTCAATCGATTGATTCCTCTTCTGGTGAAGCAAAGGCCTGCCAGTGCCACTAAGCAGACTGAAGCTTGCTCGACACTTGGCTGGATTCTCCATTCGCTGACGTCATGCCGACATCGCTTAAGTTCGACCGCGGCCAACTACCAACTTGGCTGTAGCCTGTCCATCATGCATTCCACGAATTGGGCTCTGATCTTTGCCTACCTGCTTTGCTACATGCATTCCATCTTTTTAAAGTCGTTTTTCTTGGCCTCTTGGGCTAGGTAGAGCTCTTCGGCATTATAGCCAGTCAAGATCATCTCCTCCTCGGACTCATAACGACACAAGACCTTCATCTCACGTATCCCACCAGAGACCTGCCCATCGACTGCTTTCGTTACCATACAAGATTTCACTTCTGCTGCTTCAGCACCGAAAGTACCGCTTCTCAACCCATCGCTGCTCCTGATCCGCTAGGATGTTACACACCACCACCGTGATGTCGGGAAATACCGTCATCAGCCGGTGCAGGCCAAGCCGTCCGGCCGAGTAAGTCGCCAGCACAATTCTGTTGAGCGCGACCCCGTGGTCGACCAAGACTTGCACCGCCATGAGCGCCGTCCCGCCGCTGGCCATCTGCGTGTCCAGCAGCAGCACGCTCTCGTGCTTGTGGATGTCTTCGGGCAACCTCAGATAGTGAAGCTCCGGCTCGCCGGTGGAAAAGTCTGATTGTATCAGAATCCGCCCCGTCCGGCAGTCCGGAATCGTTTTTCGCAGCGCAGACTCGAAAGCCGAGCCACCCCGGAGGACAATGACGGCACACACTTCGCCTTTGGGCCGGAGTCCTTGATATCGACTTCCCGTGGGCGTCTCAATCTCTACGCCGGTAAATTGCACATTGTTAAGCGCCCTATAGGTTCCGTCAGTAGCCTACAGCTGCTCGGAAGCCAACACAACTCACTGCTCAATCACGAGGGCTGCCAGTCGATCAAAATAGAAGATAAAGTCCTCGGCCGAGGTGTCGATGTCTTGAAGGATCGTATTCATAAAGGTCATCTGCGGCGTATCGTTGAGTAACAAGACTCGGTCCGAAAACGGCTGCTCTTTGCAAGCGGCCTCGAGTTGCATCAAGGCCTCGCGATGATGCCTCGACTTCTCAAAGAGCTTCTTCTCTATAAACTGGACCATCATGTCTCGAATCGACTGTAAGCTCAATAGCACTCGTAGCAAACACCAGCGAACTTACCGAGAGCCACTTGATTCTCGATTCCCCGAGGCACGATAAGGTCCGCTACCTTTCTCTGCGGTTCTACATACTGTTCCACCAAAGGGTCAGTGCGAGGGCTGAGGCGGTTCGCAGAACGCTCATGCCTTTTCGTAGTTGGGCTTTACGAAGCCAAACCACTGCTTGATGCAGCCCTCAATGTCACGCCCTCTCTCTCGAACATCGCGGACAACTGCATAAGATGACATCAACCTAGATACTTCAACTTTCAGCCCGGAGCACTTACTTCTCCGGGACAAGCACGTGTCCGCATCAGCTTCACAGTATATCTTGGCAGGAGTCAGAAGAGGTTGCTGATGGAAACGCGTCGGGGAGCCGCGAACTGACGCCGATATCGAGGAGCTCAAGCACCCGAGGATCGTACAAGGCAAAAATCCCTTCCAGTATCAGAACATGTGGCGAGTAAATGGATGTGGTTTGGTCCAGGCGTTGATGCTGCGTGAACGAATACACGGGAATCTCTGCACGCTTGCTAGGCGATGGATAAGTGGCTACCCGCAAAGTCTCGGGGAGCCGGAGAGTAATCACCCAGCCTTGAGGTCACGCAGACGATCGACCAAGGCGTCAAAATCAATGGCCTTATCGTAAAAGTCTTGTTGAGCGGTTCATTTGGTCAGATGATGACTAGGCAAGTGTCGTACCTCTGGAGAGTCGAGGTCATACTCGTTGGCAAAGGCAAGTCGCAGCTGCTCGGAGTTTAACGATTTGTAGAACGAGTCCTGACTTGAGTTAGCCGGTTCGTGTCGTCGTACTAGACGATTACTCGTCGCACCATAGACAATATGACGACCCATGGCAGGTTGAGTCTCTTCAAGATGGCCTGAGAAAGCGTCGATTTGCCGGAGCCCGAGCTCCCTGCGACGGCCACAATGCTAACATCTGCCCAAGGCGGAGAGTAATAGACACGCTTTTGGACTGTGGCATGACTCTCGAGCTCCGACATTGGGCCGTCTGAAGCCGCAGTGTCGCAATGCTGGCGAGGTTGCGGCAGTCGCCCCCAATTGGAGAGGCTTGGTTCTCGACTTGAACGCTCTGGTCAGTCGTCCGGCCTTGAGCTTCCCCGTAGCAGGGGTTTTGTCTTTTGCAAGGGTTGAGCTGAAGTCGGTCTTGCTGCCTGGGCAAAGAGAACAAAGGCGCTAGGGCTATTTGGGCAGTATCGTATCCAGATTAATCATCTATTTGCTCTTGCGAAGCTTACGAGGTGACTTTACCACAAGAAGATGCAGTGAATGACGAGATACGAATGATTGATGAAGCTTACCAGCTGCTCAACTCTGCATAACCGTATTCAAATCTTTTAGGGCTTATGACCTTTTCCGTGCACATCTAAAGCCGAGGTCCAAATACATACCTACATACTCTAACCTCTGGGCTGAAGATGATGGGCAGTGGATCAGTGGCGCAGCAAGGCCGCTGATGTGGCTGACGCGGCTGAATCCAATAAGAACTAGCGCCTGGAGAATTAATTCAGCCCGTGCACGTTTCCACCACAAAGACTTTTGCACCTCTGCACATCCTCCCTCGCCTCGACGTCGCTTCAGTAAAAGACGCTCCGCCAACGAGGAAATTCGCCTCAGCCATCGTCCATTCCATCGCAATTTCCCGATCGACACCTGATCTTTTCTCTGCCTCGCTCACCGATGCGCTGAAGCACCCTTCCAGACCCTCCCTCTGGCGGCGGCTGCTGCGCTGTCGGCAGCAAAACTCGATCATCAGATCATCGTCGACTTAATATGGGATAGGCTCTTTGCTTTACACTCGCACGCATCCCTCAAAATCACTATGGTACAGTGCCCCTTTGAAGAAGTAATAGTGGCATAGCCTGGGTTGTACGCCACCACTGATGCGCCGCAGACGTCGACAGCTTCTACGGCTACGCCGGCCAAACATGCCTTCGAGCGGCGGATAGAGGAGATGAAATCGCATAAGAGGTACAGCTCGCTCTATCTATCTGATCCTAACTGGGCATCGTGATGATTGCTATATCAATGGGAATCTCTCCTAGTCATTATGCGGATACACATGATTTTTCGTCTGATCTGCCCCCATCCCTCCCCTCCGGGTATTTGCAGATATTTTGATCTGTACCTTGGTCTGACTTGCCGCACAGCGATATCAACGCCCTGATTCTTGACTACTTGACCATGGAGGGCTACCCCAATGCCGCCGCCAAATTCTCCAAAGAGGCCAACCTTCAGCCTCAACAGGATTGCGCCTCGATCCGAACAAGACAAGAAATTCAAAATTTCATACACAGTGGAAACATCCAGTCCGCCATCGAGACTTTGAACGACTTAGATCCTCAGGTAGGCTCTCCGTCTGTTGAACACGCGCGCCAGTTTATTGCACCGTGATGAAAGACACGAGTTTTACATGCACCACACATAGGCCTACTTCTCAGGCCTTTGATGAGGAACACCACTTTGTACCTGAGTTTTTTTCTTCCGATATTCTCGTGCTCATGACCTTGCAAGGTCTGCAGCAGCTGACCTGTCACAGATATTAGATGACGACAAGGCCTTACACTTTTCCCTCTTGCGTCTGCAGCTCATCGAGCTCATCAGATCATGTAACACTTCTGGCGGTGATATTTCTCCCGCTCTGAAATTTGCCACAGAGCAGCTTGGGCCTCGTGCTCCCACCAATCCCAAGTTCCTGGAAGACTTGGAGAGAACCATGGCTCTACTCCTCTTTCCTCAGGAGAATCTCGACCCTCAGCTCGCCGCTCTTTTGAACCCGGATCTGCGGCGCGACGCTGCCGACAGCGTGAACCGGGCTATACTCGAGAGACAATCTGCACGGCGAGAGGCAGCTATCCGTCAGTTGGTCAAATTGCGGGCGTGGGCTGAAAATAAAGCGCGAGCGTGCCTCATGGTTATACCGGATCGCCTGGATCTTGGCCTGAAAGGTGAAGAAGTCGAAGGACAGAGCGGAAGCCTACACAACGCGGAGAACGGCCATGAGCCTATGATCACTACTTGAATGCGACCATGATTCTTTTCTTTAAATTTTCACTGCGACAGGCCACTGGGTCTCTGTTGTCCTGGCTCGCGCTCAGAGTCAGCGCTCGTCACTGTACCGATACAGTGGCCTTGGGAAAGGAAGGATGGAGCGTTTTGTTTTTCCTCGTTTTCTTAGCAGTTGCTGCACGGAGCTGGCGTGACGAACGCCTGGGGTTCGGAGTTGTTTCAGGAATTCCCGATGGATGCACGGTAGAATATACTACAATTTCCCATCACGCAGCAAGCCTGCTCTCCCATCATGGCCTGGTTTCTTTATCTGTCTGAACCAGCGAAAGCCTCCCACCAGGTGATGAAGGAAGCTCTGGGAACTCATTTCGTCCGGATGTGCTTAAGCTTCTTGGGTGAGTAAAGAAAGTTGTTGGCGTAGGCCTTTGGCGTAAACTTGCGCGAATTGGGTTCCTGGACGAAGTACTCGTAACCCTGTTTATCGGCGAAATTGATAGCATCTTCTTTTGTTTCGAAGTTGAGGTGGGTGCCCTGCATATAGTCCCCCGACGACTGCCAGCCCATCAGCTCGTTTTCCCATCGATGACCTACGGGAAGGATATCCCAATCCATCCGCCAGTGGTGTCCTCTGAAGTCGCCTGATTGCGTCGCTGGTTTTGTTTCCTTGTAGATTCTGCGAGGGTGTCAGAGTGCCCGTGTTGCATAACGCGGGAGTCTGGACTGACCGGACTGTTCGAGCCTGGAGTTCCATTGGAGCGCCGGAGATGATGGCGGCGGGCAATGTGTCTTCGCTGCCTTCCTGAAGTCGTTTCGGTACGGGCGTAAAGGTGCTAGCCGTCGTCAGCTCTCAAATAGGCCTCGATGGGGCGATGAGCGCACGAGGTGGCCTTGTCGGGAAGTGTGTTGTAGTCGGGCTGATTCGACGTCGGAACGGCTGGGACGTTCTCGGGGCGAGTAGCGACCGCGCTTTCGAAACGACGAGGCGTAGATGCGAAGGGCACGCGCGAGCCCACTGCAGTCTGCCATAGCCGTCTGGCGCTATGACTCCGGATCGACGCCATGATGATGAGCGTGTTGAGACGACTGGTCATCGAGGAGCCGAGGTGGGCGATGCCAGGGTCGGTTGTGCTAGCCGAGATTTACCCGATGATGCACTTTTCGGAGGTGCGTGACTGACTACTCTCGTAACCTGGACAGACCATCCGAGGGCAGCTTCACAACCGCGCGGCTCGACACCTAATTCCCGTCACTGTCTTGCGGGCGGCGCAAGCACAATCCAGGATCATGAGTTTCGTCACACGACGAGCGCTTTCCACGCTCATTCCCCCGAAGGTAAGGGCGTTGAACCACAGCTCCGTTAACAGCTGCTGACGCTACTCACAGGTCGCCTCGCCAAAGGTACACCCCCCTCCTTTTCCGAATTACGTCCATGTTTGGCTAGCATGCTACGAATACCGATGAAGAGGACACTGCAGCAGCCGGGAATTTTCTCGCTGTCGGCGACGGACCTTGATCTGCTTGATAATGAACTCCCGGAGGATGGTTGCGCCCATGGGCTGACTCTTGGCAATCGCAGGCTATCGGCGGCGCTCCCGATGCGTTGCGGATGCAGCGCGTCGTCAGCTTCTACGAAAAGCTTCCTCGGGGTCCGGCTCCGGAGGTCAAGGCCACAGGATTGCTCGGCCGGTACCAGGCCAAATACTTTGGCGACAAGACGTCCGTGAAGCGTATGCCATATGCCATTCACCTCCTGACGCCGATATCGGGTTCTACCGCTGACGACGACCGGGCAGCTTTAATTCACATCATCGCTTTCTTGGTGGGCATCGGCTATGCGCAAAACTACTACTTCCACTTGCGTGCGTTGCCCTGTTGACGACATTCCCTGCTAAGCTAACGCAGATCGTGATAAAAGGTCATCACAAGAACAACCCCCACTAGGGGAAGCTACCTGTACGAGGACGCAGGTTTTAGATGATAGTTTGGCTTTAGACAGTGTTGCCGTTGTGCAGAAACTATCACTAGGTAGGCTTCTACTCTCGACTGCGTGCCTTGCGACTAGATAGATGTGATGCTCGTCTCTACTGCGAACGGCCACGTGATGTCAGGGACCGTGGGGGATAGATACAGGTACCCCTTAGAGCCGTTTGAACCGCGTATCAGTCATCAGCCGACGGGATCCTTTGCAGGTCATTTGCCTCAGTGTCTGAATATTTCCATACCTGAGCATGGCGACGGGTATGGACGTGCCGGATGGAGCCGGCTGTATCTTCCATGTTACTGGGTCGCTCCAGCGGCTTGGAGCGGAGATGGCGGACAGGTACACTTGTAACCGCCCGGTCAACGGGCTTGATGCATGTAGCTTCGATGACGGCGGTGACAAACGGTATTCGCTACCGGAGAGAGTTGAGCCGCTGGCGAGCTCAGATCGACTTGCAGCTTGTCTACAGCAAGTGATGACAGGTACCACCTCGTCGGCGTGTCATCATGGATGTCGTGGACGGCACCGGGCGTCTCAAGTGGACGAAACCTGCAGGCTGCGGGCGGTCCACCTACATGATGAAGGTGGTGGAAACCTCGCCCAGGCTTCCAGGCCCCTCCCCTCCTCCCTCCCTAAAATGCCCCCTCCCCACTGTTTTACAGCGGACGTACAGTGGGTGTCTGATCCCTGGCTCGAAGGCGCTAGTCCTGATTCGGCCTGCTGCAGCTTCGAAAATCACGTCCATCGGTCTGCCCCCAAACCACCAGCGGTGCCGCATCGACCACCTTTGCCTTACTCTTCCTCACCCTCATCCTCACGCATCGGACGTCGAGATTTCGCCGCCCCCCATCGAGAGAGATAAGTAGCCGATAGGAGCCTCGGGTTTGGCGCGCGGCCAGCGAGAAGCCGCGAGTGCTACCAGCAGCAGCCTTTTGCCAGCGCCTGCTTTTTCATTTCCAGTCGGCAGTACCTAGACGCATCACGAGTCACGCCTCTAGGCTTGAGGTTTCCCTTTTCCGCCTCCACATCATCGCCAACCGTCTACTGTGCTGCGGCTCTTGATCTCTCGCACGTTCTTGACGAAGCACTACCGCTCGCCTGCGGCCATTTGGCACCTCTCGTCGACACCGCACCGTGAGCGACGCTTGCACCGCCACCACGAACGGATGATGGCCACGGAGCCTCCAACTGAAAACCTCGCTGATGTGTCTACTTCTCCCGAGACCCGGCCTGTGAGTATTTTCCCTCATATCCCCGTGTGTCTCTCACCTCAGCTCGGGCGTCAGTTGGACTTGGTCTTCGATTTTGCCTGACGCCGCGCGGCGCTGCGGAAATTCACCGGGTTGCTAATCACCTTTTTTTTTTTTTCCACAGTCCGACCAACCCTGCGATGTCGCCCTCGACTCCCCGGCTGTGAACGGCAACACCCTTGCCACTGTCGATGAGATCGCCAACAAACGAATCACCAGCGTGGAAGAGCAAATTAATTCCGCCGACGTCAGTGTCAGCGGTGGTTCCGATACCGAAACTTCGCGCGCCGAATGGGCGAGACAAAAAGATGGTGACAAGAGCCACGGACGTACAACTTCCACGGCCAGGAAGCCGGCTACTTTCAAGGCTGTATCCGTCAATAAGACGTTCCTAGCGTCCAAGTCGAGTCCCAGCAATACCGTCTCGAAGATCAGCGATAAACCCGCCGCCGGCACCAGCACTCCACCCCCAGGCTCGGTGACTCTGACAACCTCACGCCCCCGGTTGGTCGCCAAAACGGGAAGTGGCGCACGAGATGCCCCTCCACGACTCTCATCGAATGTCAACGGCGGCAAGCCAGCAGCGGCTCCCGATGGCAACGCTGTCTGGAACAAAAACCGAGGTGAGCTCCATCCTGGCCCTCCGAGATACTACTCCGATATTTATGCCTTTGGGGTCCACGCAGCGCCGGAGCCCAAGAAGCTCACGGACGAGGAGCTCAAGAAGTACGGCATTCATATGGCTAGTCGCCTTAACGAAGACGATACTCAAGGGCAAAATAAATGGGCCGACATCGACGACGATGACGATGATTGGGCTCCCGAGGCCATAACCTGGTCCGACGGCACCAAGACTACGCTTCCTCTCCCTGAGGAACAGACGGCCACGCCGTCGGAAAACGGAGGCAATGGATCTGCGACCTCCAAGGTCAAGAGCCCAGAGAAGCCCAAGTCCCCGGCTCCCGTTCCGACGACCGTCTCTACGCTGCCCAGAGCTGGAGGTCTGCCCTCTGGCAAGGGCCTCGTTTTCAAGAGCGCGTCTCTAGAAAAACCAACCGTCGTCCCCAAGCAGCCGTTGGCCACCGGCCCGCCCAAACCAGCTTGGGCCGTCCTCCCGCCCATCGATCGAGTATCTCCAGCCTCGGCAGAAGCAGGGAGCGCCGCTCGCGGCATCCCAAAGGAGGTGCAAAAGACGATGATATCGCAGCCGAAGGAGATTGCGGCAGACGACTTCAGTCGTTCGTCCTGGAGGGACGGCATGTCGCACGGCAACCGGGAGCTATACAACTCGCAGTCGGGCCGCTACGAACCCGTCACCGACCGACGGGGTTCGGCGCGCCAGGATCCTCAACCAAAGCATCCTGCTCTGTTGCATCGCCCACAGGCTCTCGATCAGCCGGCCGAGCCGTCAAGCGCTTTTCAAACCAGTCGCACCTCGCAAGATGCGCCCTTCGCCCGACGGCGCGCATCTTCTACTGTCAGTGGCGGCAGCGGATCGTTCGTCGCGCGTATGGGGCCCAAGGGCAACGGGCCGCCTATGCAGTCTCCTCCGGAGCTGGTGGGCGCGAGAAGGATGTCCCTCGCAGGCTCAACAGATGGCCCTGTGTCACCGGCGAACCCGCCCCCGGCGAACCAAGTGCCGGCGAGATATCAGCCGGCGCAGAGCTGGATGCCGAGGCCCTTTCCGGGGCCTGCTCACGGGAATCCGCTCTCCCCAGAGATCAAGGCTGGACCACCCGTGCCTGTTGAACGGCCCGTCGACGATGTCCAATATCAGGAGAAGTTGATGAGGGAGCGTCGAGAGTTGGCGAGGAAACGGCGCGAGGAGGAAGAAGCGCGTGAGGAGGCGGCCAAGAAGGAGCGCATCCAGAAGAAGCTCGAGGCTCTGGGACCTCCCCCGGAGAGGAAGAGCGACAAGAAAGAATCGGCGGCCAAGGATGACACGATGCGCCCGACGCAGATCAAGCAACGAAAGCCACCCGAGTCGTCGTCGGCTCAGACCTCGAGTCAACCCGTCGGCCAGGAGCGCCAGACGGTGTCCGAGTCGAGCAACTCGAGTTTGCGGGAGACGTCGGGGGACACTGCCAATACGACGACAACCAAGGAGGAGGCTGCGTCCGGAACCTCTTCCAGGAGGCTGTCACACGGTCAAGACGGTAAAAGATCTGATCCTTGGGCGGGCTCAGGACCTCGACCTGAGCGCTTCACCTCTTGGGTGCCCGGAGCACCGCCGTCGTCGCGCAACGTCTGGGGCTCTCCCAACAACGACAGAGGTCTCGGAAACGGCACCTTCAATCCCGATCTCGGCCGCGTGCCCGGCGCTACCGTCTCGTCACCACAGGGTCAGAAGGGCCCGTCACCGATCGGTCCGCCGAACAGCGCGCGGGCACCGTCGCAAGCACAGCAGCCTACGCATACCCAGCCTCCTCGCTACGGAGCCGCGGCGCCTGACCTGACCAGCAAATGGGTAGCTGCCGTGGCCGACGGCGACAAGAAGATCAGGGCCGCGCGGCTGGCGGAAAAGGTCAGCAGGGAGCGCCAGATGGTCGAGCAGGGAATGTCTCTGGAAGACCTTCAGCCTGCCATCAAGGATACGTGGCGGCCCGTGCAGCTTCCCGGAGACGGCACGCGGCGTGTCGTCGGAGCTGCCGAGGTTCAGTCCCACTCTTCGGGCCCGTGGAAGGCAGCCCAGGACCTCAAGCTGGTCAAGGGGACGGCTCCTGCTTCGGACGCGGCTCCTCCCGCCCATGTGGGCATCATCGGCCCCGGCAGCAACAGTTCGGTACTCCCTTCAAGTGGCTCCGGAGCGCCGCCATCGCAGCTTCGCGCCTCGAGATTCTTCCCTACCAGGGACATCCGTCACGAGATTGGCTTCCAGGCGGCCGAGTCCTTCCGTCCGGCCTCGCCCTCGCTGCCCCCACCTACGATGGAGGGACATCCAGCCTACGAAGGCGACGTGGTGCATCCGCATGTATCACTGCCAAAGCCGCAGCCTGTGGTGAAGCTGCCGCCCTCGATGATGGCTCCTCAGCCTCGCCCGGCCGTGACGTGGGCGGGTCGTCTGACGTTCAAGGATGGCCTGCGTGCTCCGCCACAGAGTCAGGGTCGCCGGGACGTTGAAACGGCTCCGGGATCGTGGCAGGACAAGTTTAATAACCTGTTCAACAGCAACAAGTCGCCCCCCTTCAGGCACGCCGGGCTGGATCCTGCCAACAAGAACGTGCTGGAGCCTTCGTCACGCGACGCTTATACGACGCCGATGACGGTGACGACGACGGCGACGACGACGACGGCCCGCGGCGGGTCATCGACTTCGAAGCCCATGGCCGAAGAGATGTTCGCAGAGCAAGAGATGGGCTCGCTGCCGCAGATACGACTCCCCCACAAGGTGCCGGAGGCGGCGTGGCAGCCTGCTGTGGCGCAGACCAAGCCTCTGCCTAGGAAGTATGCGGTGCAGGCGACCGTCATGGAGCGATACTGCTTTGTTGCCGACGTAACGGACGGAGGGAACTCGGCGAGGATTCAGATTCTGCTGCCCGGTATGATGGAGGCCAAGTTCACTACCATGGCCTTCTCGACGCCACGAGGCGGAGGACGAAGCGGGCATTCTCGGTCCTCTCCGCGACATCGAAGTCTCGGTCACGGACCTCGGGGAAGCAAGAGGGAGCCTTCCAACCCCTTCGGCGGCAAGGACCCGGGCTCGGCGCGCAGCGGTCGTAACGGCTATCGCAACAGACGGTCGGACAGCTGGAGCCGGCCGCCGAACCAAGTGCAAGTCCAGCCCAAGGCACTGGCTTCTTCGTCTACCTAGCGGCAAGACGACATCTGGTCTGGACGGGCCGCGGTCTGTGCCAGGGATGGGAAGCCGGCCCTGTATATTTGACCGCTGGACAGCCATGTTCGATGGGCTTTGGAAGGCTGGGCGTGAATCTGCCGTCTTTGACGAGACGTCGGCGAGGGACGGCTTTTGATTTTCTTGTTGGTCTTGCTTGTTTACCTTTTGCGTGCGGAAGACGTGTTGCTGCTACTGCTACCTTGCCCCTTTCGAAGAGAGTGGGGGATAGAGAGAGGCGGCGATGAGCATGGATGGATGGATGGATATCGCGTCGTCGCTCGAGAGCTGTTGTTGGGAAATGGGACGAGAGCAGTGGCTGCGCGCATCGTCTTGGGAAGTAGACGTGGGTTCAAGAGGGAGAGAGCATCGTGTCGAGACGCTCGACGAGCACGACGTCTGCTTGTACTACAGCCAGACAGGAAACAACAGATAGGGGGGGGGGGGCTGCCCTTGCCTCAGGCCTCTTCTACAGCCATAAATGGCGTCTGCACCAACTCCTTGCTCCGGTTCCAAGTTCTAGATCGACAGTTTTGTACATACATGCCTGGTCGCATCGTAGACATCAAGTTGGGGCAGGATCCCCCTTGGCATCTCATCCCCTTGCCAGCGGATTTAAAACTCTTCGACGGCACAGTTGGGGTGAAGGACGTAAACAACGGCCGAAGAAGCAGATGAAGAGCCCCCTTCCTCATCAACGAGGCCCTCTCCTCTCAACGCCATCAGAATATTATCCTAATCAAACCACCATGCATCAGCTCCCGAACAGAGAGTATATATATATACAATTAAGAAAGAGGGGGGGTGCTCACCTTGACCATCTTCTTCAGAACCAGCACCGCCAGCGCCCGCTCTTGATGATAGCTCTCTTCGCTGGCGAGTTCGTCTTCTCGCTGCTCGAGGTACCATTCCAGCAGGGTATCTTGCGAGAGGCCGTCCCCGGAGGAGGATTCGTCGTCGCTGATGCGTTGGACGAAGGCGTTTACCATTGACGTGTATTTCTCGTGCGTCATTGTGTGTTTCTTCTTGGGGCGGGGGTTTGGTGTTGAGGGTGGTTGGCCTGGGGCGGCGGTGGCGGCGCGGTGGAGGTGAGGGCCTTGGGGGGGTGAGTCTTGATCATCGTCGTCGTCGTCGTCGTCGTCGTTGTTGTTGTTGTTGTTGTTGGTGGTGTTTTCGTCGTCATCGACTTCGACGTCGTCGTATTCGACCGAGATGATGCTCTGTCTGAGCAAATTGTAGGCTTCATCCACCATGGAAGGCTCAATCTTATCAGTGCACCAGGCACGGGCAATGGCCTCGCTGAGCCTAATCATGCTCTCGAGCTGCCTGACGGTAATGCGATAGGAATTCCTACCGACGCCTCCCTGCGCATCGTCGGCTCTCAACTGCTTGTATTTCTCGACGAGGAGCTCTTTGGCCGCTTCGGTAAAGGTCGGTTGGAAGGTGCGGGCGAAACGGATGAAGCGCTGGAGTTGCTCCGTGCTGAACTCGGGTTCGACGGCTGCGTCGCGGTGTTGGTGGATGGCGACGATGTGGGAGGCTAGATGGCGGTCTACCTGCTCGGAGCATTCGTCTAGGATGACGAAGAAGAGGTCGAAGCGGGACATGATGGGGGCTGACATGTTGATGTTGCTTCGGAGGGTGGTCTTGCGGTTGTAGCGACCTCCGACGGGGTTGGCGGCTGCTAGGATGCTGGTTCGGGCGTTGAGGGTTGCGTGGATGCCGGCTTTGGCGATGGAGATTGTTTGTTGTTCCATTGCTTCGTGGATGGCTACCTGGTCGACGATGTCCATCTTGTCGAACTCGTCGATGGCGCAGATGCCGTTGTCGGCCAGCATCAGGGCGCCGGCTTCGATGGTGAAGTCGCCTGTTTCTTCGTCCTTGACGACGGCTGCTGTGAGGCCTGCTGCTGAAGAGGCTTTGCCAGAGGTGTAGACGGCTCGGGGCGCGAAGGAGCATACGTATTTGAGGAATTGCGATTTGGAAGTCGATGGATCGCCGACGATGCAGATGTTGATGTCGCCTCGGAGTTGCATTCCCTCTGCTGTCGTCTTGTGCACGCCCGATAGTAGCTGTAGAAGGATGCCCTTCTTGACTACCTCGTGACCGTAGACCATGGGCGCCATGGATCGTACCAGCCGGGCGTATATGTCGTCGCCGTTGACCATGTCACGCAACTGCGCCAGTTCAGCCTCGCTCATAGACGTCAGGATGGCGTTCTGCATCTCCTCGCTCGTCTCGGCCTCGCTTCTCTGAGCCAGCGCGTTGATCACCTCGGCTGTCGCGCCTCCGCCTGCCTTGGATGTCGTATCTGCCACCACCATGCAGGCTAAGAAGGCCAGTCGATAGGTGAGATCGCGTACGCCGAGAGCCTTGAGCCCGCTGACGCCGCTGCCACCGGCGTCATCGCCGCGAGGGAGACCGCGTTCGTCCCGGACGGCTGTTGCCCTTACGCCTGGTAGGCCGAGCTGGCTGACGTCCGGTACGACGATGAGGGCGCCGGTGAAGATGCACTTTTCGCCGGCTTTGGCTCGGTCTACCATCTCGCCGCGTAGGATGACGTCGAGCGTGCGCGGCATGCTGCCCGTTGGGATCTCCGAGCTGTTCTCCTGGATGCGCACCTTTTGCCAGTCGACAAAGGTGCTGTGCCGGATGTCGAGCTGCCAGTTGACGCGGTTGGCGCAAATGCCGTTGGGACATTGCGTCGGCTCTGTGTACCGGAACGTCTGCTCAACGTTGGGAACGATGGCTCGACAGTCTTCGCATACGAACGTCGCCAGCGAGAGCTCAGGCCGTACTTCTGACGTTCGTGTCACCGTGCCCGAGATGGATAGCAGCTGGCCGATGTTGGCCGCCCGGAGGCTGCGCACGCGCGAGACGAGCGGTAGATTGAAGATGGCGATTGCGAAGAGCTTGTCCGTCTGCTGGTGCTCGTTCTTGCGGAGTGATCCCTGGCTGGCGGATTGACTGCCGGAAGCCGTTGGCTGGCGGTGTTCCTTGAAGTACTGAGGCTCGTACTGCATTATCATGTTGTTGAGAGCGGCAGTGAGAAAGGGCAGCATGCGGTAGTAATCCTGTACGATACCGTTGGCCAAGCCGTCGTTGTGTGAGAGGATGTGCTTGAAGTCGACGTAGAGCGTCGACAGCTGATAGTTGCGCATGCCCCGGATGCGCGCCACGTAGTATTTATCGCCCGAGACGGCACTCGAAGCCGGTGCGCCTGAAGATGAATGGTCCTCGACGAAGCTATATCCGTCAGCAGACCTTCCATCCGACTCCAATCTTTGCCTACTCACTTCTCGATGAAGTCTTGGAAGTAATCCTTGACGAGCAGCCCAACCCTGTCCTCGACTCGCGGGACATCGGCGGTGTCAGTCGTGCGCGCTCTCTCCGGCACCTGATCGTCGGCGAAACCATCCTCGCTGAGAGCGCCGAGGCCTTCCGACATTTGCGCCGACGAGGGGGGTCCGAGGTTGCGGCTTGGTCGGGCGGCCTGCGAGGGGGCGTCCGACATGACGACGCTGGAGGGAGCCATTGGTGGGTTTTTTTTTATGTTAGGGGTGACGGATTGATGGCAGGGATTTTTGTATTAAAGATATATCATGTCGAGGTTGGTATCGAGATTTGGTGAGGACGCAGTTGTTGCGGTGGAGATTGCACGTTAGACTTGACGCCAAAACGCGTCGACGCGAGATGGACGCGTTTTTTTTTTAATTGATTGCATGAGCTTGGTCATGTGACAGTCGGTACTTGTAGCGACGGCACGTACCTACAACAAGTGGGTATATCTGTCCACCATCTTCGTCTTGAGATTCTCACTCTCCAAAGAGCTTGTTTTCTTTTCTCTATTCTCCTGCTCTACTTCGTCTACGCTACCCTTCCCCGAAATGGCAGACTGTTCATGATCCTTTGTGGCCTATCGAGAGCCTGTCTGATTCCGCAAATAATCCGTCTACGGCTTTAACTCATACCCGTAGCCACCTCCGTTCTACATATAACCGAATAATCGCAAGACGCCGCTTCAGCTACCAACTTCTCATCTGTCCCCGCGAGCGATACGACATCTCGTTATCCTCCCTACCATATATGTACTTACTTCTCAGAGTCCGCGACCTCAAAGAGTCCCGCCCCTCGTCTTCGAATCCTCACCCGCTTGTCTCGTCCCGCTCCCCAAACGAATGTATCTACCCGGTCTTGTCAGCTATCTTATAACATTCATGAGAAGCGTTATTGAGAAGCAGAGAAAAACACACCTTGTCTGCAACCTGCAACCACTCCTCCACACCACGCACGTACTCATCCGTCGAGTCCATCGTCGCCTCGTGAGCCCACACCAGCACCTCGTCAAAGCGAGCCGTAACCCGCAGAGTCTCCGTCTCCGGTTCCGCTGCGACGGCTCCGTCATCCTCGTCTTCTCCGCACAGTTGCGAATGCTTCCTCTTCCTATCCCCAGCCTCCCGCCGCACCACGACGCCCTCGTAACGGTCCGGAACGGCGACAGCCCGACCGTGCAGCTTCCGTCCCCGGAAGTAGGCGACTCGAGGTTCATCTGCGGGGTAGACAAGGTCAGAGAAAGCTTGCTGCATTGTGAAACTATCGTGGTCCCTGCCTTGCTTCGGGCTACTAGGAGCCCAATACCCAGCGACTGAATCGATTGGTCCTGTGTGACGGATGCGACACGGCAGCAGGTTCGGCACCGCCTTGCGCTTGTCGCTCTCGCCGGCGATGGCGAGCATCGACTCGCTCGATGTCGACATTGCTCGACTTCAGCTTGCTAGACGCTTCTAACGAGGGCTTTACGCGTCTAGGCTGAAATATCGCGTTGCAAGTGCAAGATCTGACTACGCAGTCAGCCGAGTACGAATTGAGTCTAGAGTGACAGGTACCCTGCATTAGCTCCGCACTTATCAATCAGGCTTTAGCCCGCTTTGAGCAATAGGTAGGCAGCCATCTACCCACGGGCAACAGCCCAGAGTAACGCGACATGACTTTGTTCTAACCGTGGTAACGTCAAACCTCGTGCAATTCTCGCTCACAGCATCATGCCCAAGCTGAACAAGCGAAGCTTACGTCTCCAAGCAGCCCCAGGACGGACGCCTTAGCTAGACCGGGGGAGATTAGACACAGCCGGCAAGCCAATCAACGCTCTCGTGGCTAACATCGTTGCCTCAACCCCCCCCGGCGCCAGATGAGTCAATGACATCAAGACTTTGCTTTGTTAGTCGACCAACAATGCGAGCCTCAGCGACCTCAAGGACCAGTCTGGTACGACTTGCCGGTGTTAGGCTTTCTTCCGGCTGCATCCGGAACATGGCCCCAACCACATGAGCTAGCAACCTTGCATAGCTCTTTCTTTCCTGACCGTTCTAAGCCACCACCACCCTGGACCACCACCCTGGGCCACCACCATGAGCAAAGACTGGCCCTCTTAGATCGCTTCAGCCCCTGTCGCGATACCGGCCACGATACCGTTCATCTTCACTTTGCGAGGCCGCCATGTCTTCCTTCATCAGGTCCATGCCGTCTCTGCCTGCTGCCCTGGCATGGCCCGTCTCCCAAGGCGCCGAGATGCTGCGCGGTACGCTCGGGGGCTGGACATGGGGGCCTGCTCTCGCCGTCGCCAAGCCTGCCATCTTCGCCGTCCTTTCCCGCATTGAGACCGGCTCTTTGCTCCTCATCGACGAACCCGCTGCCGAAACACACGTATTTGGGCAAAAGTTCCCGGGCAAGCTGAACGGTCTTTCGACTAGGACAGCTCCGTCAAGGTCCGCCAGCGCCGTTCCTCGTGTCGAGCTCGTTGTGAGAAATGATGCCTTTTGGATGCGCCTCTTTCTCTTTGCCGATATGGGATTCGCCGAGGCCTATATGCTTGGCGACTTTGAATGTGAGGACTTGACCTCGTTCTTCAAGGCAAGGGGCCTTCTCGTCACCGACTCCTCCCCTGATAGACTGTGGCTCACCACTTCGATAGATGTTTATAGTAAATAGAGATCGGATGAACAACGGAACCACTGCCTTCTCCAGCATCGCATCTGCCGTATCCAGCCTGGCTCGATCGACGAATACGCTATCCAACTCGCTTTTGAACATATCGGCCCATTATGACATTAGCAACGACATGTTCGCCGCCTTCCTGTCGCCAGACATGACGTATTCGTGCCCGGTCTGGAGGCCACAGATCGAATCTGATCCCAACGATGAAAGTCTCGAGGAGGCTCAGATTAGAAAGCTCGTTCGGTTCATCGATGGCGCCAAGATCAAATCCTCCGATCACGTCCTCGAAATCGGTACAGGCTGGGGCTCTTTCGCCATAGAGGCAGTTCGGAGGACAAAATGCCGCGTCACTAGCCTTACGCTCTCCGCAGAACAGAAGCACCTGGCCGAGAAGAGAATTCGAGCCGCGGGCCTCGACGACCGCATAGACGTGATGCTAATGGATTATCGCCAGCTGCCGATACCGACGACGCCGTACGACAAGGTCGTCTCTATAGAAATGCTGGAAGCCGTCGGTCAAGACTTTTTGGCCACATACTTTGCGTGCGTGAACCGGCTACTCAAGAAGCGTGGCGGCATCGCCATGTTTCAGTGCATCACCATGCCGGAGGGTCGTCACAAGGCGTATTCCAGGTCTGAGGAGTGAGTGCCTCGATCAAAGATGGCCATATCGAGGGCCCTGAAACGACGACTGAGCTGACAGACCGCGAAGCTTCATCAATCACTACATCTTTCCCGGCGGCTACCTGCCATCGATAACCCAAATATTGAATCACATCAGTCAACAGTCGGACGGCTCTTTGATTGTGGAAAATGTAGAAAACATCGGCGGCCACTATGCGCGTACGCTGAGACTTTGGAATGAGGAGTTTCGGCGGAATTTCGACGCCCAAATCAGACCTGCTCTTCTCCACGAGCACCCCGACATGACAGAGAAAGCCGTCGACGTCTTTCGTCGAAAATGGGAGGTAGGCAGTGACGGTCTGGTTGTCCACGACACTCTGACGCCTGACTGACTTGTTTTAGTATTACTTCACGTACTGCGAAGCTGGATTCCTGACGAAAACCTTGGGCGACGTTATCATCACTGTTGGGCGAGAGGGTGCTTTGGAACTGATGGAAGAAATCCCGCTTTGAGGAGATGCAATGCTTCTTGAGACGACTGGCATCTTTCGTCCAAGAAAGCTGATGTCCACGAAGAAAAGCCATACCTCGGATTTGGCGCCACTTGTGCTTCAACCCCACTGGTCTTTTGCCTTCTTCGGAGGTTTTCGTTTCTTGGCCTTGACCGCCTTCTTCCCTTTGCCCTGGGTCGTTCCAACTTTCTTCGGAGGGAACCGTTTGGCATTGTCGGCATCGAAGTCGGACTTGTGCTTGCGAAAAAGAAGCATCGTGGCCCGGGCATCCTCGACACTGGAATGGGCTCCATCGTGTAGGTTCGTGCCGAGCAGTTCTTTCGCCAGCACCCTCAGAGCTGGTTTTCGACCGTATGCCCACTGCTTGAAGCCGGGGTGCAGTGCGGTATCACGAGTATCCCGGTTTGGGTGGCTGAGCTTGAGAGCCGTCAGGTCATGTTTAATGTCGTGCCCCACCAACACTCGATCTTTTAGAAGATTAGATATCTGAGCTTGAACATCTTTGAATTTCCGTGCCAGTCGCATGTCCTCGGGGGAGACGCCGCTCACTGAGGTCCTCCAGTTAGTCACGATCTCTTCCGGCTTCACAAACGAGTCGTATATTTGTTGCCCGTGGAAGTCGACGACGCTGACTCTAGCCAGCGCCGACTCGCGACCACCCAAGCCGACGCCCACCATCTCGCAGTCCAAGGCCACGAATTTTCCCACTGTTATATCTTGAGAGAGACCGTGGTTGAGACGATCGGTTTTCTTAACCGTGGCGTCTCCCTTGAGACCAAGCTTGTAGGCATCAGCCAGTGTTTCAGAGGAGACTTGGTCGTCTCCGGTCCACAGAGCAATTGAGGTGGAAAGGCCGTTTCGAGATTGGAGATTAATGGGAGAGCTGTGCACACCGCCCATGCTGGGTCGGTTCGATCGATTTGTGTCTCGTTTGTGGGTGGTAGTGATGGGCTTGATGGCGAGTTTCCGGCTCTTGCCTTGACGCTGAGGAGTGGACGAGTTATCGGCCTTTCGTTTTGATCGGGATGTCGGAGCCTTTTCGGTGTTGAGGAGAGCTTTCAACTTCTTCCAGTTTGAAGACAAGTCGACCATGGCGTTATGTCAAGCTGCCGTCGTCTGGAGGTTGCGCCGAGACTCGGCAGCTAAGGCAAAAGGTGTATTTTAGGCAGGTAGTCACGTGCTATCTGTTGTAGCCGTGGATGAGTCATCGCACTCGGATCTGTGTTTGTACATATGTATTATTAGTACAACAAGTGTCATTTGTCATGTTAATTCGATGAGACGATACTGACACGCAAATCCTTTATTGACCGTCTACCGTCCATGCGCCTTACCACTTCTCTAGCCAACGCTTCTACTACTTATCGGGTATGGGGTCGCAGGATTTAAGCGTCGCGACGGCTTAAATAAGAAGCGTCCTCCCTACGTCATCCGGGTATAGCCGCATTGGTAAACGTCGCAGGCCAGCAACAGACCCGGCAACGGCGGTGTGGGCTCGAGGGCTTTCTGTCGGCGCCGTCCTGTTAAAGCCCCTACCCTGGCCACGTCTTCCCTTGGACCCTACGGATCCTATTGAATCACGAGGTCGCCATCGGAAATGGCGAGATTTACGAGGCTGATGGGACGCGTGCCCCGCCCCCAGGTTTGCAGACCCAAACGATCCAGGATACGAGCAATGCGCTAATGCAGTTGACAGAGCCTATTCGGCGTCATCAGCCTCCAGACAGGTACCGAGCTCATCGCGCTGGCCCAGGTCTTCAACAAGGTCACCGGAGTTTACGGTCTGCTCGCCATCCTCACCGGCTACAAGCTATCGGTGCTGCAGCTGTCGACATATCTCTACTCCATAGCTATCCTCGCCGTCGTTGTCTATCTGATTCCCCACGTCCGACGGCAAAGCCCGGTGGAATGTCTGGCCCTGGCCCACGTCTATCTTATCGACACCATCGTCAACTGCATCTACACGGCCGCCTTTGGCCTGGAGCTTTATTCTGCCAGTACCAGCATAAGCAACGCCGAGGAGCGGCCGTCACCGTCGCTCTCCACCATCGTCACCAAGGGCTTCAGCGGGCTGCGACGAGAGGGTGATGCTCCGGTCAAGGCGGCAGTACCGCAGGAGACGGCGACGAGCATGCTCCTGATAGTGGGACTGACGCTCCTCAGAATATACTTCAGCACCGTCGTCACGTCATACGCGCAACAAGTCATTCAGAGGTATGCTCAAATACAGGCCGTTGAGAGTCCCGGAGTCGACGACGAAGACGGCCCATTCTCACCCCATTTCCCCGCCGGCGAGGGACGTAGAGGACGGATGGGAAGGATGCTGGTGTCTTGCGGCAGAGGATACTGGCTGGGCACCAAAGAGGCCCTATTCTGGCGTACAGAGTGGCAGAGCAAGCCAATAGCCGGGGCAACGTTGGCGGGAGAGGTTTAGAAGGAACCCGAAGCTGGAAGCGAGCGAGATGGATGACGCCATCCACTCAGGCGGTCTCACCATTCCGCGCGGTCGCATTTGTGGATTTGTAACGCAGAGTACATATCTCTACTTGTAGTCAAGTATAGCACGTTTTCGGCCGGGCTCATGCGAACTCAAGCTAGGGCCGCTTGTGGTCTGCAATCACGCAATTGATCCGATCATCCGCTGACCGACCAATCAAGGAGCGTCTAAGTCGGTGAGGTCAGCGAAATAGGGTGATGACGGATACCCCGATGTCGCCATCGCCTGGTACACGCATGTACCTAGGTAGTAGAGTCCGTCTATGACACCCTCTCGATACAACCTCGCTCCCTCATATTCTAGGTAAGGTAAATACTACATCTGCCTTCCGCCCTTCTGTCATGGCCTTTCTCTTTAGGCAGAATTCGACATCGCCTCGCGACAGTATGGAAGCATCTCCGTCGATCCGCAAGCCGGAAGAGGCCGGTACGTCGCGCGCTGCTGCATCTGAAGCCGGACTCGACCATGGCATCAACTGACGGTGATAGTGGCCCGGATCGCCTACCTTGCCAGCGATGTCGTCGTTGCGGTACAGTCCTCGCTGGCTACTCCGTCCGAGTTCTCCGAGCACCTGCAACGCTATGCTGGACGAAGGGATCGTAGTCTGGTTGCCACGACCGCCGACGCCGTCCCGGATGTAAGTCATCTTGGTCCGGAGCCGTCTCGCTTTACCCGTGCCTGACTGCTCGTTCAGATACTTCCCGTGCGCCAAAACACGGATCCACTGCTTTCCGTCTTCACGCCGATCCGCTCCGCGAAGCTCGTCTCCGTCACTGCTCCGTCCTCCATCCTGCTTCCTGCAGTCTCTCACCTGTATCGGCTGGCGAACTATCCCATCGTACTACACATCTCGCTATTGCCCCGAAACCGCTCCGACTACTCGGCAATAACGTCGATTCGCAATTCGGGATGGGCGTTTTTACAGTCGGAAACGCTGCAGGAGGCGCAGGATATGGCCATTACGGCTCATGCGCTGGCAATTCGAACGGGCAAAGGCGTCATTCACTTCTTCTCTCCCGCGTCTTCGGCCGACGACGAACCAGTTGGCGCCGAGGACGCTGCTGTCGTTCGCGAGATCCTTGATATGGAGAGCGTGAGGAGGTTCCAGTCGGGAGGCATTCAGGCTTCGGGCATTTATACCCATGATGGACACACGGCCATCTCCTCGGACCATCCGGAGACCACTTTGGCCAGCACCGGCTCGACAAAGAATGGAAACCTTCAGGCTTTTGCTCTGGGTGAGCGTCCCAAGGGAACATCGGTGGCGACGTCGGTCAAGTCGAGTGAGCACAGCGAGTCGTCTACGCCCGTGGCCCCTTCGTCGGTTGCCACGACAGTCGAGGCCACGCCGTCTCAGATATTGTCCGAAGATATCTACACATGTGTCAAGCGTATATGGTCACAGATCCAGCTCGCTCTGGGAAGGCAATACAATGCCTTCGAGTATTACGGCCCTACCGATGCCGAAAACTGTCTATTCATATTCGGATCCAACACCCGCTTGTTTCGAGATACAGTCAGCAATGCGAAGCCAGATGATGTCTTTGCCAAGGCTGGCATCGTCGTTCCTCGTCTCTATCGACCCTGGATCGGCTCCAAGCTTAGTGGCGCCCTTCCCAGATCAGTCAAGAGAGTCGCCGTCTTGGAACAGATGCACCGGGCCACCACGAAATGGGGTCCCCTCCTTATCGACATCCTCTCGTCGGTTCATCGTGGACCAGGCGGTGTTCAGACCATTGTTGGATATCAGCTCGGATGTCTGGCTCCGGGGACCATTGTCCAAGCGCTTCGTGGCGTTGTCCAAAACCTGTTGACTGAAAAGCCGGTCCAGAACCTGGAAGTCGGCGTTAAAGATGCGCCGCAGTTGCCATCCGACCCCAAGCCTCCTCAGTTGGAGACTGCGTACTCCAAGATACTGGACCAGCTCTTCGGGCCAAGAGCCTACATTGCCAACGCTATCGACGCGGCGAATCCTGGGGTTTCTCCGGAGGTGTGGACGAGCCCAGAGTTTGGCTTCGGCTCCTTGCTCGCACGTAAGGATGCCCGGGCCAAGTTCGTGGCCGAAGTCAAGGACGTCTCTCGCAGCGGCTCTTTTGCCTCGGAAGAGCCGAAGAACCTGCTGGCTCGATGGGCATTGAGTGCCGGCTCGGAAAATCCACCAACTGACCTGGCCGATCAGGTCATTACCTGCCTGGAGTCTGATGGGTCATCGGCGGCTCAGTCGTTGCTATCGCGTCGCAGACATTTCTATCAGGAATCTTTATGGCTAATGGGCTCTGACGCCTGGGCATATGATCTCGGGAACTCGGGCGTTCATCACGTTTTGGCGTCGGGCGAAAACATCAACATGCTTATAATAGATTCGACTCCTTATTCAAGCAGAGGAGCTGCCGATGCCGACCGGAGGAAGAAGGATATTGGACTCTACGCTATGAACTTTGGAAATGCCTACGTCGCCTCCACCGCGGTCTACAGCTCTTACACGCAAGTCCTTCAAGCGATGCTGGAGGCAGCCAAATTCCAAGGGCCATCGGTCGTCTTGGCCTATCTGCCATATTTTGGCGAGACGGACTCACCCTTGACCGTTCTGCAAGAGACGAAAAGGGCGGTTGAGGCCGGTTACTGGCCTCTATACAGGTGGAACCCCAATAACGAACAAGACAGCGAGCCGAGCTTCTCACTCGATTCGGAGCTCATCAAACAAGAGCTGAAGACGTTCCTGGCGAGGGATAACCAGCTGACACAGTTGATGAGAAAAGAGCCCAAATTTGCGGCCAGCCTGGCGCAAGACTTTGGAACGGAGGTGAGAGCAAGGCAGAAGCGGAAAGCCAGGGACGCGTACAACCAGCTCCTCGAGGGTCTGCTGGGGGCTCCCTTGACGATTCTCTTCGCATCGGACAATGGCAATGGCGCCTCGTTGGCGAAGCGACTCGGCAACAGGGGCAGGGCGCGAGGGCTGAAGACGGTGGTCATGGCCATGGAGGACTACCTGGTCGAGGACTTGGGAAGAGAAGAGAATGTGGTGTTCATCACGTCGACTGCTGGCCAGGGAGAGTTTCCGCAGAACGGGCTGCCGTTCTGGGAAGCCATCAGGGGCAAGACGGATTTGGATCTGGCAACCGTCAACTTCTCCGTCTTTGCTCTGGGCGACAGCCACTACTGGCCACGGAAGGAGGATAAGATATTCTACAACAAACCGGGCAAAGACCTCGACAGGCTACTCTCGAATCTCGGCGGGGTTCGCCTCTGTGATATCGGGTTAGGCGATGATCAAGACCCGGACGGGTATCAGACCGGTTACCAAGAATGGGAGCCGAAACTGTGGCAGGCACTGGGCGTTGACAAGGTTGACGGACTGCCGGAGGAGCCCCCGCCGATAACCAACGAAGACATCAAGCTGGCGTCCAACTACCTTCGGGGAACCATAGTCGAAGGACTGGAAGATAGCAGCACAGGGGCCATCTCGGCGGCGGACCAACAGCTGACCAAGTTTCACGGAACTTATATGCAGGATGACCGCGACGTGCGAGACGAGAGAAAGGCTCAGGGGCTGGAACCGGCCTACTCGTTCATGATCCGCTGTAGGCTTCCGGGAGGCGTGGCGACGCCGCAGCAATGGCTTCAGATGGACGACATCAGCACCTCGCTGGGCAACGAGACGATGAAGCTCACAACGCGGCAGACGTTTCAGTTCCACGGCGTTGTGAAAGGGCGGCTGAAGCCAGCCATGCAGGCCATCAACAGGGCTCTGATGACGACGATAGCAGCTTGCGGTGACGTGAACCGCAACGTCATGTGCAGTTCGCTTCCGACGCAGTCTCACTATCACAAGCAGGTCCACGCCTGTTCGCAGAAGATCAGCCATCATCTGCTGCCCTCGACGTCAGCATATCACGAGATCTGGCTCACCAACGCCGACGACGGCAAGAAGATACAGGTGGCGGGCGATGCTCTTCAGGACTTCGAACCGCTGTACGGCCCGACTTACCTCCCTCGCAAGTTCAAGATCACCATCGCGGTCCCACCTCACAACGACACGGACGTGTACGCGCACGATATCGGGCTGATTGCCATTGCCGGTTCCGACGGGCAGCTGGAGGGCTTCAACGTCCTCGCGGGAGGAGGCATGGGGGCGACGCACAACAACAAGAAGACGTATCCGCAGACGGGCCGGATGATGGGCTTCTGTGCCACAGACGAGATTCACGTGGCCTGTGAGAAGATCATGCTGGTGCAGCGAGACCACGGAGACCGAAAGAACCGCAAGCACGCGAGGCTCAAGTACACCATCGACGACATGGGCCTCGACGTCTTCCGCGCCAAAGTCGAGGCTCTCTGGGGTCGTCAGTTTGAGCCGGAGCGGCCGTTCCGCTTCACCAGCAACGTCGATACCTTTGGCTGGCAGCGTGACGAGACGGGCCTCAACCACTTTGGCCTCTTCATCGAGAATGGTCGGATCGAGGACCGGCCCGAGTTTCGGATGAAGACGGGTCTCCGTGAGGTGGCCAAGCTGCACAAGGGCGAGTTTCGCCTCACGGGCAACCAGCACCTGATCCTCAGCAACGTGGCCGACGATGACTTGCCCGCCATGAAGCGTCTGCTGGCTGAGTACGGCCTCGACAACGTGCAGTTTTCGGGTCTGCGTCTCAGCTCTTCCGCCTGCGTGGCGTTTCCCACCTGTGGACTGGCCATGGCCGAGTCGGAGCGTTACCTGCCAGAGCTCATCAGCAAGCTAGAGTCGTGTCTCGAGGACAACGGGCTGCGGCAGGAGTCCATCGTGATGCGCATGACGGGCTGTCCCAACGGCTGTGCCAGGCCGTGGCTCGCCGAGGTGGCCTTTGTCGGCAAGGCATACGGAGCCTATAACATGTATCTGGGAGGAGGTTACCACGGCCAACGTCTCAACAAGCTGTACCGATCCAGCATCAAGGAGGATGAGATTCTGGCGATTATGAAACCGCTGCTCAAGCGGTATGCGCTAGAGAGGTTGCCGGATGAGCGGTTCGGCGATTTCTGCATCCGCGTTGGACTCGTTCACGCTACGAGGGACGGGCGAGACTTTCACGATGATGTGAGTTGTTGTTGATGATGGCGGTTACGTTCGGGATGCGATGAGGATGCTGACGTCAATCAATAATTCAAGGTTGCTGAGGAGGAGTCGGGCGAAGAATAGGGGACCCATGGAGAGTCGGAGAGCACAAAGAGCACAAAGATGGCACGAAGAGTCTCTCTCTATGGCTTGGCTGCGATGCCATATACGAATACGTACAGACAAAACAAGATGACTCACACAAACACACACACACACACACACAAAAGAAAAAAAAAACACATAATGACCATCTGCAGCCCCCTTTGCCGCTTCCACAGAAGATGATACCAGAATGCTGTCGTCCAAAGAAAGACCCAAGCCATAATAACATGGTAAGAAGAAGACAAAGAAGATGGATGTGCTCTTCTACCGCTTCAACTTGCTCCCCACGCTGCTGACCGTATCGCTCAGACGTCCGCCCAAACCGCCCAGCCAAGAGGGAACCTTGACCGACATCCTCAGTCGGCCCTCAACCACGACGTTGACGACGTTGATGACGGCAAAGGCGGTCGATCCGACGGCTCGGAAGATGGCCAAGGCCGCCACACTCCAGAGGATGAAGCGGAGGTACATGTTATCGCCCAGGCCTCGGCTGCTGTAGACGTCTGAGACGGCCATTGCGAGGATGCCGTTGGCCATCATCCACGACACGACCATGTACGTCCTCACGCTCTTGTAGTAATCCTCCTGAAGTTGCGCCTCGGCCACGGGAGCGGGCGGGACAGCCAACCGATCACGAAGATTCCTCAAGGCCTCGTCGTAGCCGCTGTCGATGTCAAGCTGCTCGCTCGGCATATCGAGCTCCACCGTCTGCCCGCCGTGTCCGACAGCGGTGCCGAGGTCCGTCTTGAGGACGTTGTCGCCTTTGGTGCCCCAGGTGACGTCGTGCGTATTGCAGAAGGCGTAGACTTGTAGGGTGCAGATGTAGCTGGGGAGCAGGAGGAAGTATTGCAGTGATGAGGTGAGCATGTGCCAGGGCTCGAGGTAGAGGAAGGACATGATGAAGTAGAGGCCTATCGTCGATGCCATGGAGACGACGAGGTTGGTGAAGACGTTGTTGCCCATGCGCATAAAGGTGTCGCGCTGGCTCGAGGTGAGTTGTCGGACGATGATGTAGATGCAGGCAAACGACGTATACAGCATGATGACGCCGTACAAGATCATGCTGGTAAGGTAGAGCCTCCTCGCTCCCTGAGGCCTGTTCCCCAAAGAGAGAACAAACTGGGTAGCGACCAGCAAGACGCAGACATAGCGAAGGACGGTGAAGATGACGGCACCCATCCCGTGACCAAAGGGGTCGTTCTGCGGATCGGCAAGCCCGCCGGCCACGAAGTAAAAGGTCAGGTAGAAGTTGGCGAGCGAGAAGTAGGTGAAGAGGAGCTGTAGGAGCTGGTAGGCGAACTCGACGAAGAGGAGGAATTTGCGGGCGATGGTGTGGTCGGTTGCTAGGATTTGGCGGCATTGGAAGAGGGAGTAGACTGCGGCGAAGAAGGCGCCGTTTAACCATCTTCGACGCTGGGAGATGAATTCGGGAACCGAGTCTGACGCATGGTTAGAGATGATGATGATGATGATGATGATGATGATGATGATGTCTTTAGGAGTAGGGAAGGGGGATTCGAGCCGAGAACTCACCAGGAACGTCCGTCTCTCCCGTACAGCCTTTGACGTACTTGAGAACCCAACGCTCCCCCCTCTTGGCCACGAGTTCCCAGCACAGGATACGATCCTCGGCCAGATACATGTTGGCCGTAAACACATCCGCCCGCTGACCGTGCAAAGTCTCGCCCTTGAAGTACTGACTCAGAGGTCCGTGGCCCGTCTCGTCGTTCTGCAGCGCGTGGTAACGATAGGCGCTCAAGGCTCCGGGTAGGACGGTGATGTAGCCGAAGACGGACTCGAGGGGCTTGTCGAGGATGTTGCTCATCTTGTACTCGAAGTTCTGGGATGCCACCAGCGGGTTCAGCAGGTTGGATCCCAAACGGCCCTTCATGGCCTTGATCTCGCCGCAGGCGCCCGCCACGTTGGAATCCGTGTCGAAGGCCTTCCAGAGGTGATAGAGCGAGTTGCCGCCCGGACGAGTGCCGACGTCGAGGAGGATACAGACGTTGGGGTTGAGCGCCTTTCCAAAGGCGTTGAAGAACCAACGATGCGAGTTGAGCTTCCGCTGGTTCTTCTCCTTGAGACAAAAGATGATCTGACAAGGCACGATGCCCTTCTCCGCCCCCTTGAAGCGCAGATCAGCGTCGAGGGAGACCTGTGTCGTGTACTCGTAAACATGGGCCTGAACCGCTCTGTTGTTGACGTAGTTCTTGGCGATGCCGTGCTGATAGACGCCCATGGCAGCCAACGCGTCCAGGGTCCGAGGGTTGATCTTATCGCGTCCGTCAGAGATGATACACACGACAATCTTTTGCCATCCAGCCTCTCCCCAAGTCCTCGATCTCGACCGCGAGCAGAAATGCGCAATGTTCTTCATGACCGCGTGCATCGTCCGCGTGAAGCAAATCTCATCCTCGTTGTACATGGTGATACAGATGAACAGCTCCGTCTCGCGCGTTGTCCGTCCCATGCTCTGTCGCAGCTTGTAGCCTCGATCGACGAAGTCGTCTGGGTCGCACGTTACGGCCGTGTATCGCATGTGTGTGAATTCGACTTCGCTTCGTCGGGGGAGGAAGCTGTGGAGGATCGTCGGGATCTTGCACTCGAGGACGAGCTCGCCGTTGATGAGCTGTACTTCCTTGCGCGACATTTGCGGCGCTCGTACTCCGCGACGCTCCTGGGCTCCGTTGGGCGCTGGTCCGTAGTGCTCGATCTTGATGTCCTGGAGCACCGGCTCGTCATGCAGCGTTTCCTGAGATAGAGACGCGTACAGCCCGCCGTGACTCTCCTTGGACGTGAAAGGGTCATCGTCATTGTCGTCATCGTCACCGTCGTCTCCCGTTTCCAAGGGTATCGTCACCGCCGCGTCTTCGACCGAGCTGCGCGCCGAGACGGAAGAGAACAGCGGAGCCGGCGGAAGCGGACGTCGAGGGCTGCCGCCGTACCGAGATGACGGTGTCCCGGGTCGAGGACTGCCGTTGAGATCCGGCCGCTCAAACGTCGCACTCGGCGGAGGAGGATGAGGCCTGGACCCGGATTCCGACGATGGCGTCCAGGGCGGATCGCGGCCGGCAAAGGGCACGTACGTCGAGTCGGGCGGCGGCATGCTGATGGAAGAGGCAGGCTGGTAAAGACGTCTGGCCGTCGAGCTGGGCGGGCGACGAGGCGTTAGACGGGGCATCTTGGTCAGGGCCTCGCGAGAAACGTACGCGGCAGAAGAGGGACGCTCAGGCGGTGGCTGTCCCAGCAGTCTCACGCCGGTAGAAGGCGTCTGGCGGCCGTCCACATAGCCGTCGTCGTAACTGGAAAGGCTATAGTCGGGCGGTCGAGCCGGCGGAGTCTTTGGTCGGTGCATAGCAGGAATGACGACGGGTTGCCGGGGAGAAGGGATCCGGTTTCGTTCTTTGCAGCGGCGATGACAAGAATCTCCCGCAATGTCCCTCAACAAGAGCAAGGGTGCGATGGATGGTGGCAGAAGACGGACGGCGAGCTGTGTTATCAAATGTCGCCGGAGAGCGCTGCCATTTTACCAGTGCACAAAAAGATGCCCACTCGCTTCCAGAGAGAGAGAGACCCAGGTACCTACCTACCTAGGTACCTATGGGATCAAGGCCGCAAGCACACCGCGTACAAGCACACCGCGTACATACATATATATGTTGTATGTGTATGTATGTATTCGTATGCGCGTCTGGTTGGCAGAGCCGATTGTGTCAACCAACGCAGTTGACCCGGCAACGCCCTGCCACCCAATCAAACCAGCCACTGCCATCTGTTTCGGTCGCTGTTAGTTATGGCGGCTCTAGCCTAGGCAATAGCCAGTTAGCACCGCGATAACAGGTCGCAATGAAACATCTCGTCCAACTGTCTTCTCGTATCCCGCAGATCATGTTTCGCTCTCCCTACACAGGTGTGAGTGCGAGTGTGACGCATCAGCACAACAGACTGCCGTATACAAACAACGTAGATCCAGCCTTTTAGCCCTTCAGACACATCTCATACACACCAACAGCCTCTCCGACCTCACGTTTCCTTGCTCATCTTCAACATATCCCTCAGCATCCCGATCTGCTCCGCGACGCTAGACTTGCTCGTTCCGCCCTTGGCCGACCGGCGCTCGATGCTGGCGTCATAGTCAAACACCTGGGCCACGTCCTCGTCGAACCTGCTGTCGATGGCCTTGAGCTGCTCAAACGACAGCTCGCTCATCGGAATGCCCGTCTCCTCCGATTTGGCCACACAGCGCCCCGAGATGTGATGAGTCTCGCGGAAGGGGACGCCCTTGCGCACCAGGTAGTCGGCCACGTCTGTCGCGAGCATAAAGGGGTCCAGCGCGGCTCGCATCCGATCGCCGTTGGTCTTGAGCGTCGATAAGACGCCATTGGCAATCTGGATGCTGTCGGCCACCGTCTTGATCTGGTCCAGCATGGGCTCGACGCTCTCTTGCAGGTCCTTGTTGTAGGTGCTGGGGAGGCCCTTTTGCGTCATCATGAAGCCGGCCATCTGCCCAAAGGCGCGCCCGCTTTTGCCGCGCAGCAGCTCCAAACTGTCCGGGTTCTTCTTCTGCGGCATCAGGGAACTTCCCGTCGAGTAGGCGTCGGCGAGGCGGACGAAGCCGAACTCGGTCGTCGAGTACACAATCAGGTCCTCGGCCCAGCGGGAGATGTGCTGCATCAACATGGCCCCCCACTGCAGCGTCTCGGTGACGAAATCGCGGTCGGCCACGCCCCCCATCGAGTTCCAAAGCAGGTCATCGAATCCCAGCTCGCGCCTCATCTTGTCGCGGTCGATGCCGAACGGGTTTCCCGCCAGGGCTCCGCAGCCTAGAGGACTCCTGTTGACGCGGCGAATGACCTCGCGCAGGCGCTGCAGGTCGTCTGCAAAGACCAGGCCGTACGATAGCAGCCAGTGGCTCCAGCGGATCGGCTGGGCGCGCTGCAAGTGGGTGTAGCCGGGCATGATGAGATGCATCTCGCCCTCGGCACGGTCCGCCAAGACGGTGAGCAGGTCGATAAGATGGCGCTCAATAGCACGCAGCTCATCGCGCAGCCACATGCGCATGTCACACACGACCTGCTCATTGCGACTGCGGCCCGTGTGAAGCTTCCCGGCGACGTGTTTGCCAATGAGCTCTCCGAGACGGCGCTCGTTGGCCGTGTGGATGTCCTCGTCGACGCCTGGGACGATGACGAAGGCCTTCGTCTCCCACTCCTGCAGAACCTGGAGTAGGCCCTCTTCGATCTGACGGAACTCGGATCCGGTAATGATGCCGGCGTCGGCGTTGGCTCTAGCGAAGGCGATGCTTCCGCGAATGTCTTGCTCGTAGAGTGCACGATCGAAGTTGATGCTCTCGTTGTACCGCACCATGAGGGGATCAAGGCCGCCTGCACATTTGATGGTCAGACGCCGTCGATATAGCTGGATACGGCTACATACCTGTAAAGCGCCCTCCCCAGAGCATACTGCCTTCTGGCTTCGCGTTGGGTGCCATGTTGTCCGTGATGATGAAGAAGATGTCTCGAGCAAGACGAGAATTCTTCACTTTCAGCTTGCAGGGTCTTCTTGTCTGACGTGATAAGCACACATGAGCTTTATCCAATGATGACTCATGACACGAACTGAGTCTGAGCCAAGAAAGTTCGACTTCAGCCTCGTCATCTTGTAATCCGTATTGTGATTCATCCGCGGGTTTTCTTCTCTTGCTCGGGAGTCGGGCAAATAGCATCCGATAATATGTATCCCACGTCTGCTTCGGCCGAGGTCGGCCTGAAGCGCCTTGCTCCATTTGGTCGAAAGGAGCTACCCTATAGTCAAGTCGCATCCACCATCTCAAAGTCGATGCCGTGTCTCTCACCAGTCGGTCCTAATCAGAACAAGTCGATCGATGTCTAGCTCTTATACGACCGTGGCTCTTATACATACGAATCGACACCTTCTTCCGAGCCCACGCCGAGTCGGCGCAATTGCAACAGAGCCGCGAGAGCTGCGCAAGCCGGCCGTGGCTGCAGGTAGCCCAAAATCGTCTACACTGCCGCCGCAGCTGGAATGCTGGCGGTCGGAAATAGACACACGAATGGACAAGAAGCTATGTATGTAGTTAAGCATACATACATATGTTTGTATGTACATACGAATATATACATACATACACACGGCCATCTCCATCCACTACCGGGGCCGCGATAGCCTCATCACCCGCCCCCTCTAGTCACAATGATGGCTTTACTCCTTCTCTCCGCTTTCGCCGCCCTACTCCTCCGGGCCGCGGCCGCCGCCCCGGACTTATACAGCGGCCCGTACCGGCCTCAGGTTCACTACTCGCCGCCCATCAACTTCATGAACGATCCCAATGGCCTCTTCCGCGCCGTAGACGGCACCTGGCATCTCTACTATCAGTACAACCCCACCGGCCTCGTTGCCGGGAACCAGCACTGGGGCCACGCGACGTCACCCGACCTCTATCATTGGACCAACCAGCCCATAGCTCTGTCGCCGCCCAATAACCATACATTTGTCTTCTCCGGGTCCGCCGTCGTCGACGTCAACAACACGTCCGGCTTCTTCCCGGGCCGCAAAGACGGCGTCGTTGCCATCTACGTACGTACATACAAAGAGTTCGTCAACGGTAGGTATACATGAACTCAATGCTAACCGAAATCTGATGTCAAGACCCTCGCCAGCACAGACCGCCAGGAGCAGGCCATCTCCTTCTCCTACGATGGCGGTTACACCTTTACCTTGTACGACGGAAACCCCGTCATCCCCGGCAACTCTTCGCAATTCCGCGACCCCAAAGTCATCCGCTATGGTGACCGCTGGGTTATGGCTGTCGCCTTTCCCGAAGCCTACGCCGTCGGCCTCTTCACCTCGCCCAACCTCATAGACTGGTACCCTGCCAGTAACTTTTCTCTTCACGGCCTTCTCGGCCTTCAGTGGGAGTGCCCCAATCTCGTCCGCGTGCCCTACGTCGACTATGAGACGGGCGCCAGCCTCGACGACATGTGGCTCATGGTCGTCTCCGTGAACCCAGGCGGCCCGCTTGGAGGCTCTACGACTCAGTATTTTCCGGGCACCTTCAACGGCACCCATTTCGAGGCCGTAGATTCCGCCGTCCGCTTCGCCGACTTTGCCAAGGACTATTACGCTGGCCAATTCTACTACGGCATCCCCGATCAAGAGGCCATCTTCATCTCATGGGCCTCCAATTGGCAGTATGCCGAAGCCGTGCCCACGGCTCAGGAAGGCTGGAGATCCGCCATGAGCCTTCCCCGCCGCACCGCCCTCACCAATGTCCCTCGCATCGGTTGGAAGCTCGTCTCCCAGCCTTACGACCTCAGCCCCATCTTAGGCCTAGACCTTATCTCTGAGGCTGGCCTCGGCAACCGCATCCTCGACGTCGACTTTGCTCACGTACCGTCCAACGCTCTCTACTGGGAGGCCAACGTGACGGGCGTGACGGGCGTGTCGTCCGATGCAATGCTCAACGTATCCTTCACGAGCAGTCGAAGCGGCGAGCGCCTCTCGAGCGGATACTTATTCGGATTGGGAACCTTCTTCCTTGACCGGGGCCAGACCCGCGGCTTCCAGAGCCCGCTCTTTACTGACAAGTTCTCCATCGCCTCGCTACCACGCCGAGGCGACTCATGGAGCATGAGCGGCATCTTTGATCGTTCCTTGGTCGAAGTCTTCCTTGACCGCGGCATCGACAGCGCTACGGCCGTCTTCTTTGCCCAAGAATCGCTGACGAGAATGGAGATTGCCTCCTCGGGGCTTCCGGACCACGCTTGCGTCAGCGTTTACGTCAACGCTCTTCGTAGCGTCTGGAATTGAAGCCCATGCCGGTATATCGCAGACTCCGGAGTAGACTGAGAACCCCAAATCCCCGCGAATCTCTGTCAACAGAGTGTCAGAGTGAGCAGCGCCTCCGCCTCAGATATTAATGGCTCTGGCGGGCACATATCACCTCCTAGAATCGAGCAGGGCATGGTCTCCCTGCTTCGTTGAAAGAAGTCTCAGAGCAGCTGAGATCTTTCATCTTCTGTAAATAACCCCCTGTTCTTCTTCAGAAGGTCTAAAGTCAAGAGCTCGATTCCAGAATATGTCTGCGGAGGCTGAGATCAATCTTGAAACAAAGCTCTTATTCCCCAACTCCCATGTACCGTACATGACTCCGGTAGCAAAGACTTATATCGGCTGTGACTATTCAATGCGGCCAAGCTTCATTGAGTTTCATTTCGTGTTTCCACGAGACGCCCGGTGAGATGACGAAGCCAGACTACATTTCCATACGCTGAGGTTCGTCGGATCCCGTGGAACTGCCTCGGGGCGTCGTCTTGCAGCAGCGAATTCCAACGAGAATGACGAAGGCAACTACCGAGACGACGGCAGCTGCAATCATGCCTTTGGAAAAGGCTCTGGCGTATGCTTCGCGGACTGCGGCCCGCTGAACGTGCGGCAAACCGCCCCCCTCTCTTTCCACTGAGGCCCCGGTCAGGATGCCTGCCAGTCGTGTTCTGGCCTCGGCTTGTACTAGAATCGTCGAGGTTGATATGCCCAAGCTGCCGCCAAGAACTCGGAGCTGCGCCAGGATGCCGTGTGCCGTTGCTGCATCACGACCAAGTCAGCACGACGCTGTGATCGGGATGCCGTGCCATACCCTGATCGCGTGAGGGAGCTTCAATAGTGACGAGATTCGTGGCCGCAGCCGTAGAGAGGCCAAATCCAAGCCCGCAAAAGGTCAGGAACCCGAGAGCCTTTGTGTCGTCCCAAGAACCAGTTACGGTCGTGAGCAGCGCGGTGCCAACCGTCATGAAGCTTGCTCCGAAGAGCAATGTGGCCTGGAAGCGGGGAGCCTTGGTGTTAATCTTGCCACTGATGGCGCTCCCCAGGGCCGACATCACCAGCATCGGTAGCAGCATGAGTCCCGCCACGAGCGCCGATTTCTCACTCACAACCTGTGCTCTGAGCGGGAAGGAGTACATGATCAGAAGATAGGGGTAACCCAGGAGCAGCGTCGACGCAGCACCGGCCGCGTACATCTTGTTTCGAAAGAGGCTGAGTGGGAAAGCCAACGAGAAGGAGTCGCTAAATCGCGTCTTAACCCGCAAAGCCCATGCAAGCAGAGCCATCCAGCCGAAGAGTCCGGCGACCAACGGAGCGATGAAGATGGCGTCACACCAAACATGGTCGCGCTCGGCCTCGCCAGCATTTTGGAATGCAAAGACGACCAAGACGGAGGACGCAATGACCAGGAAAGAGCCGACGACGTCAAAGTCGCGCCATGAGCGTCGTCGCATCAAGCCAACGTACTCTTCTTTGGGCCATGCCACAAGTAAGATGGTTAGGGAGACTAAACCGACGGGCCCGCTGTTTGCCGTCAGCCTCTTCGTCGGTAAGCGTTGAGGCAGACACGGTCTTACTTGATCCAGAAGACCCAGCGCCAACTTGCGTAATGGGTGAGGACGCCCCCAAGAACCGGACCCATGACGCCGGAGCAGGCTATGACGATTCCTATGATGGAGCCAATGTGCGCCTGACGTTCCTTGGGGCATATCTCGGGCAGAATGATCATAGACAAGGAGTAGAGTCCTGGGGAGTCGTGAGCGACTGGTCACATTTTGTCAAGAGGGCAGACGAAGGTATCCCTACCCGAGCCGCCTACGCCCTGAAGAGCGCGGAAGCAGATCAACTGAGGCAGGTCTCGAGCAAACCCGCACGCCAGTGAGAAGGCGAAAAAGAGAACATAGGACAGGAGGAAGGCTTGACGCATGCCTAACACGTCGGACAAGCTGGCGAACGTGACGGCGCAACCTAGATAGGCCAGCGTGTAGGCCAGTGCCACCCAGTTGACAGACTTGAAGGATCCAAATTCGACGCCGATGGAATACAGACTGGTCGCAATGATGGACGAATCGACCAAGGAGAGAAACAGGCCGAGACACACGCTGTCGAGCCAGCAAAGGCATGTCAGCCACGAATCACAAACGCCCTCAGCAGTTTATCATACCCAAAAGTGAACAGCCAGAAGCGGTGGATGGAGATTGCAGGTGTTGAATTTGAAAGACCGCCGGAACCGGAAGGCCAGGCTTCTTCTCGTCCGGAATCCTGAACTTCAAACTTGCTTATGCTGTTGAGCTCCTCGCCAGACGCAGCTTCTTCGATGCTCGCCGCTGCGGGAGCGTCGCCAGTGACCGAACAGCGCTGGCTCGATGCGCCGTGGACGTCGCTGCTCGAGTTGTTGGCCATTTGAGCGAACTGCGCTGTGTCTGTCGATGGCTGATCTGACGAGGTGTCACTCTCCGGTGATAGGGGCTGTTTCCAGGAGAGAAAGTTGAGACAAAGATCGGGCTTGGTGAGAGCGAGGGTGAGGAGAGAGACCAGGATCGGATTGGCCAGGTTTGTAATTCTCCAAGAGAACAGACTGGTAGGTGGTGATAGTCTAAAAAGGTAGAAGCAAGGCGAGATATTGTCATGTCGAACAGAGGCCAAGGCCGTCGTCGTCTTATTTAGCGGGATGAGAAAATCGGAGGGCTGTATCTGTCTGTGAGAGCTTCAGCGCCAGACGGACAAACGTCGATGACGCATCCAATCGTGGGAAGGGTCTGCCTGAAGCGAGGGTTGACGGAGCTATCTAGTCGACTTACTTGGCAGAGGAAAATTCTGAGCTCAGGAGAACCCCGTACGTATATGTCAGTGGAGGTGGAAGGCCGGACTGAGTGCCTTCCTTCTGGCCTGCCGCCGCGCCTCACGGCTTGTTGCCTCCCGGCTTCGGTCTGGCCAAATAGTAGGAAGGCACTAACCTACAGTTAGGTAGGTCCTTCTATCTTTGATACGGAGATAATTCGAATCTTTGCTTGTTTTACTGACTTCAAGCAGCCAGAAGGTAGAAAGCTGTCGGCCGGCATAGAAACGGTAGCCGACGGATAGCATCCCGGTGCGACGGACATGAAGCCCGCATAGGCCAGAACATCGCGATCATGTCGAGTGCCGCGCATTTCTTCGTCCTTCGTGGCCGGCAGCGACATGCGGAGGCTCCTTATGCCTTCACTGCCGACTTACGAGGCTCTTCGCTTCGCTGGTCGGCAAACAGCGCCAGCAAACAATCATAGACGGGCGAGCGAAGCGTGTGCGACGGAGATGATTGATACCTTGCTCAAAGTCCGAGGAGGGGATTCTGTTCCTCAGCAGCCACGGTAAGAGGACAGAGGACAGACGAGAAGAGGGGATCGGGCCATCTCAGATGTCGCACAGACGCCGCTGTCGCGTCACGAACCGAGTTGCTGCTACTGCTAAGAATGTCTATCACTATTGTTGTCGTGTACATCACTCAATCATCAACGTAACTGCTTGCCATGCTCTAGGCTTCGTCATCATCTTCAGGCGCCTCGCTTGAGTCGACCGGCCAAGTAGTGGCTGCCGCCAGACTTCGCAAGCTGCCGCTTCGGTGTTCCCGCGAAAGAATACCTGGAAATAGCTGCGGATCAATACCCGATAGGTGCAAGTCTGACATGTGCTCCGACAGTCGTTCTGGCTCCTGAACCAGTGCGCCGTCCGTCATGGGCGGCGGCTTGTAGCCAGGATCGCCCTGTTGATGCGATGATTCAACGCCATCTATCCTGTCTTCGGACGCATCGCGCTGCGATTTGTACGTCACATAGCGTCTCAAGCTACAGCCATGTCAGTTATGCCCATCTCGCGCCAGGCGAAAAGCCGCGTTGTTTGCACCTACACGTCTCGCTCCTGGAGAAGAGTTTGGTAGCGGAATTCCTCCCTCCGATCAGGAACGTTTGTCTTGACCATGACGTTGCCCAGCTTTCCGGGCAGTTCGTAGTGCGGCCCCAGCCATTGCCGCTTAATGGAAGACTCGTAGCCACTTTGCTTGACAGAGTTCTTGGCAAGTTCGCACATATCGACGGAACTGAGCTTGTAGATCTGCGCCGCAACCGCGTATTCCTCAATCAAGGCCTCCTTAGTGAAAGCGAACTGCAGCGGGTCATCCGTAGACAGCGAGACGTTGAGTCCTCGCCGAAAGTATTGGTGGAAAGGGTTGCGTTCGTACGCGAGGAACAAAGCATTGTTGCTGAGTGGTGACATGGCGATGCCAATCTGTTCCAGATAGAAGATGTACTGCAGAAGCGGCACCTTTCGGAGCAGCAGCCCGTGGCTGATACTGTGGCAGGCGAGGACAGCAACTGCCAAGTGCTCGCTGTCGCCAGCTTCGCCACAGTGAGGCCGTAGGACGAAGGTGTTGAATCCCCGTCGCCTCCGCCAAAAGTTGAGCGACGTCATGTTCGCGAACAGGTAGTAAAGCCAGTAGCTGTAGGGGGGGTTCTGTTTCGAATTCCACGCACGCGGCACCGGGAACTTCCTAAACAGCCTCCTCTCGACCTTGCTCTCATCGTCGACGCTATCAAACCCTATCACCCGCTGAAGGAAAACATGCAGTTTCGGATGGCTCGACGGGTTTTTCGTCACCTCGAACAAAGGCCGGAACAGGTTGATGACGATTTGCTCGTAGGTCTGCATGAGCCCGCTTGCTTGGTAAACGTCGTACAGGCGAGGGATCTGAATTAGCCACCGCACATTGTGCGAGAAAAGCTTGTTGTCCACGACCCAGGCGGCCAGTTTGTCCCACTCGTCTATGGATTTGCCATAGATTGAAATGCGCCACTCCACCATTTGGTACTTGCTGGACTCCAAATCCGAGATGACTTCCTTGGTGATCTCAGCCAAGTAACGTCCGTGGATGAAGTTGTCGGTCTTGAGGAAAATGGTTCGAAGACGAGACTCTCCGATGGGGTTGTACTTGAGATTAAATTTATCAAAACGATGAAACGAGTCGGTGTGTGCCTGCACCGTCCAGCGATTAACAAGAGGTTGCTAAAGGCAAACACGCCATCGGCATCTTACATGCATATCCAAAGTGTCGATGCTCAAGTCATAGGCCGTCAAGTTAATGCTGGCAAACACCTCGGCTAGAGTCAAATGCTTATCGTCGCGAAACAGAACCACCTCGTTGGGATGCTTCTTCATCTTGCTCTTAATGAAGCGAAGCAGATGCTTTTGGTTCATACACGCCGAGTGGTGAACGTGCGTGTCTACCTTGCGAACGTTATAAAAGTCTCGGTGAGGCACCTTTTTGCTGTCGGCTGTCTCTTGGTATTCGTTGAGTAGGATGTATAGATTGAATTTTGCTTCCAGATACTGAAGCCGCCTAAACGCAAAGCTTTTACTTGGGCCGTCCGACGAGATGGCGAGAATCTCTTCCAGGTCCATATAAAACTCCCTGATGGTTGGAACTCGAATAACGGGCAAGTCAGACTCCACTACCTGGTACACACCACTGTCATCGAGTCTATAATCCAACTCATCCTCGTCGGGCAATGGCAAGAGGTGTTCCATAGTAAATTCCTCGGCCACATTGTGGCCCTTACGCTTGCAAAGCTGGTCAGTCTTAGGATCTAGGACTGGGCGAGTTCTCACTTCGCGGTTTGGGAACGACCTACGTCACTCGGAGATTGGGAGCGCTCCCGCAGCTTCCCGTTACCGACATCGCTCTGCGCCCACGCAGGCTCGGGAGGAGGAGGGTAAATTTCCCAACTTGGGTCGTCGCGAGGGTTGTCCGAAGGCCCTTGTAAAGATAGAGAGAGGTACTTCCGTCGAAAATTCAGTATCTTCTGGATGTTCTTTGAAATGGCACTGAGCTCGGATGTGATATGCGGTTCTGTGTCGAATAGGCTGCTGTTAGTGAAACCAGCTGTAGAATCCGTCCGTAGTTTGCCGTCGAAGATGCCGTCGCTTGCGTGAAAGGTAGCGTGCCGTCCGGTAGTTGTGGTCGGAAAAGGCTGCTCGCTGTTTCTGAAATGATCATCACCGTCAGGAATAACTTCCAACATGTTAGCTTCTTGAGATGCGCCCCTTGCGGAAGACAGTCGAGCTTGCCATTTACGTGATCAAGAGTCAAAGAGCCTCCGCCGTATTCTGTGGCTGAGCGAGAACCCGAAAACAAGACAGGACTGCCGTGGCTGGATGGCTGAGCTCGAGAAGGCCCACCAGGAGCTCTGCCACGAGAGTCGATCTGGCTGCGCTGGTAGAACAGCTTGGCATCTGTATGCGTCATTTGGCGCTCGGCGACCGGGTCGTAAAATGTTGTGCGCTTGGGAACGTCCCGTGGAAGTATGTCGCCTTGAAAAGCATCGTGTTCCACGGCATACGGCGTACCCGGCGAGGGTAGAAGCGTTTCATTCTCCTCTGCGGCACAGTCCTCGAAGCTCCCGTCGTGGCCATTGAAGCGTTCTAAGCTCTGATGCAGAGCTTGATTATCTGTAGACCGTCTCCGGTCAGCGAGGCCATGTCATAGCTTGTAATTGAAGTCCGACAGCACGGAAAGAGGTCCTAGGGTCAGGTGCAAACCAGTGATAGGAGTTGCATACCAGTCATTTTAGTCGATTGATCCAAAGAAGCGCGCGGAGACTAAATTGACGCGTGAAAGGAACGAGAATGCTGTGCACGAGCTTTGATGCTGACCGCGTTTATCAGCATCTATTCGTACATACATTCCCCAAGCAAGATATCACGTGGTCAGGAGCCAGACGTCACCATCACGTGATACAATTACCAGCCAGCCTGCGTCAGTCTCCTGATTAATCGGTATAAGGTTTATCCGTCACTCACCTTAATGTAACTTCGTACTCTTCACGCGTCGCCGCGTAAAGCAACTTCCAATCGCGGTCATTTTCAGGCTGCTTCGGATCCCAGCTCACTTCTCTTTTCGCTCCGCCATGCCTTCCCGCAAGAGACCAATTCAAGCGGAGGAGGACGTAGCTGGCGTCATTAACGGCGACGATGCTTCAGCGACCCTCGTTCGCATCCGAAATATGTGGCAGTTTGCTAACCTTTGCCAATGGATTTACATCTTCGGCAAGGCTGCCAAAATCGACGAGTCTATCGATATTGAGGTTTGTACTCGCTTTCCGGTACTTTTCCCCTTTTCTCTTGACTAACGAGTCGTTAAGGAGATCGAGGCCGATTGCTTGAAGCCGCAACAGAGCCTGCTAGTCGATCTGGCGCTCGCGATCCTGAAGCTCGTATCATCCCATCGAGGGCTCAAGTAAGGATGTCCCGGCTTCACACCTACGGCTTTATTATCAGGAGCTAACCAGATCTTTCAGCCATGACATATTGGACGATCAGCTGCATAAGCAGTACCTCATGAGGGCCCCGAACCGTGCTTTCGGTAACGGCGATAACCGTTCCAATAAGTTTTGCGACCTGAGCGTATTTCAAAAGGTATGCACAAGACTTTGAGAACACGATACGCCAGATTCTCGTCTCATCTAATCCGCTTCTCGAACAGATCATTGTGCTTCAACAATTGACCCAATGGGCAATGGCACATCCCGAACGATTACGCGATTTGGTGGACGAACAAAAAGACACAGAGCAGATGAGCTGGGTAGTCTCGCTAGTTCACTAGTCGAATTGGGTTGCGCTGACTGAGAATTCGACAGCGCATCGAGCCCTACGGCTGGGATAAGGAGGACCGCACCTACTTTGTCCTTGACGATAATCGGGTCTATCGATTAACGGGAGCTTCCCCGACTCAAGCTCCATCGAAGCCCAAGAGCAAGCCCGCCAAGTCAGCACGGGCTGGCAGAAGAAACAGAACTACGGAGACGGACATGACAGATAACGGGGATGATGATGGATTAGGTGGCAAAATGTGGGAGTGCGTTGCGGTGACGCTCCACGACGTGCAATCTCTACTCGAGAACTTCGCCAAGACGCGGGACGAGAACGAAAAGATCTTGCGACGACAGCTGCAGACACATCTCGTCCCGATTCTCGAGAAGATGGAAGAGGCTCAGAAAAGAAAGCAGGCTCAAAAGGAACGAGAGCTACTCAACATGGCGAAAATGGCCAATGCCAAGAGGTCCAGTCGTATCGCCGGCAAAGTGGAGAAACGGAAACTGGAGGAGCAGGCAAAGGAAGACGAACTGAAGGAGAGACAAAGTGAGGTGATGAAGGTACGAGAAGAACAGAAACGTCAGCGGCTGGAAAGAGATCGAGACTTTCGCATGTTTTCGCGTCAGCGTCGCTTGCAAGAGCGTGAAGCTCGTCGGCTTCAACACAAAGAGGAACTAGCACAGCTATCGGAAGACAGCAGACAGGCGTCGACGGGGGCGGGTCGCATGTCGGAGCGCCGTCTCGAAGCCGAGATAGAGAAGAAGAAACAATCGCTCGAGGATCTTGACCGAGAGGAGGAAGAGTGGGCCTTTGACTGCGTCTGTGGGTTGTTCGGCCTCGTGGACGACGGAACTCACTGCGTTGCCTGCGAGAGGTGCAATGTGTGGCAACACAGCGGATGCCTGGGCATCAGTGAGGCTGAAGCGGATCGGCCCGGGTTCCAATTCGTCTGCGACTCGTGCAAGCGACAAGACGGAAGACCTTTCAAGATGGTCAAGCTGAAGCTCAACCCTAGTCGCAGCACCGCCAGCTCTCGAGCCGAACGGATTCCGGACACACAAAGCATGGAGCGACGTGCACCTTGCGATGACTCCTCGAAGCCTTGTTCAAGTGCTCCTTTGTCTGGAGATGGGGGTTCGGCAGCCAACGTTCCAGAATCTACCTCGCTCTTGGCTGCACCCACGGCTTCGGAGCCCGTCAGTCAGCTGACACCAAACCCTTCGGAGGAAGCGAGAAATGCTATTTCTGCCGTGGATACAGAAGAGACCAGTGCCGCTGGCAATCTCCTGAAGCAGAATGGCCATGGGCCTCTTCCGCGGCCAACGAAGGAACCACAGCTCGACAACGGCGACTCTGAAGCGAAGGCATATGGAAGCCCGCCCACAGCTGTGCCCTGAGCTGGAGGTAAAGCCATGAGGCTCAACACGCCTTTCGACAGACAGGGGTCACGTATTGAAGAGTTGAGGCTCAAGGCAGGGCAATGACAATTGTGACTAAGAGCAACGCGTCGAATGTTCCACCACGCTTCGAGGACCAGCTTGAAGAAGTTGCCGAGCCGCTCCGGAAACACGAAATAGGAAAACGGCAAGCCTTCAAGACTGACACCCTTTGTCCGACCCCCGCGGGGGGGTAAGGTCCAAGCGCCCTCGAGGGTGAGCCATTCGTCAAAGAGGCACATTCAGCAATGCAATTCCTTCTACGCCTGGCCTTTGGATGTGTGCGTTGACATGGTTAGTGATTCAAGCAGCAGTCATCAAGCGAAGAGTCATTCAGTCCTTAAAGGCTGTCTGCGGATGGTTTTGAACGTTTCGACATTTGCAAGTGGCTTAAACCGCAGGGCGTGTAAGGGACAGACAGAGTCTTGATGAGGCCCACAAGGTTATAAGTTCTTTCTCGGGCAACCATGACCGCATGTGAGAATTGTATATTAGTCCTGGAGATCAGTTCATTAGAATCAATGCCGAAGATTGGCTCGCTAACGTGGGTCAGCTCCTCATCTTTAACTGTTTGAAACCACAGGCACATAACGTGGCATTCGGCCCGCAGGCTCGTGGCAGGCGATACAGGCAACAGACGTCTCAAAGGAGACTGGTGGAAGGGGGCTGACGTGCCCTTCAAACCCTTTGGACGCAGCACGGAGGTCTTCGTGACCCATGCTCTCAACCCAGCACGCCAACCGCACAGCAAGACATCAGCCGGCAGTGTGAAAATGGTCGTTCCGGGCATGGCCTGTTGTCTGGCAAGCGGACAGGCTGCGCGGCAGAGCCTCATCCTGGCACGGCTGGGGAGGGGAGGGGGGGGTGGGAAGATGGCGCAAGGACCACGATCAGTAGTCGCGTGCCGCATAACGGTCCGGATACAGCGCGACCTGACGGCATGGGCAGGCCTTTGTGACCGAAAGCGGCTTGGCATGTCCCTTGTGGTGTTGCGCGCGGTGCTCACACGGTGCCCTGATATCGTGGTGAAAGGCTGGCAACGGCGTCGTTGCCATATACACAAATAGCTCAGGCAATGAACACAAAGGTTGCAGCTCGGGCCCCAGCCGGCGTGGGCATAAGACCACCCCCCCTTCTTGGTGTTGTCTCCGGGCGAGCTTGCTAAAAGGAAAAGGAAGCCAATGGTTCCGGGACAGGCTTTCTGCGTTCAACGACTCTCATCACTTTGTCAGAGAACTCGGTTTCAGCGGCAAAGCAGCTCGGCAGTTCAGAAAGCAGGCTATCAACGGATAGAAGATTCGTCTCCACTCAACAAGGTCGGATTTTCGAGGTCCTCGATTCGGCACTTCGAAGCGCCAAGCGCATTCGGGACTTCAAGTCGAGCAAAGGCAAGGCAGAGAGAGAGGTTGAGACTTGAACTTCCATGGTTCACCATCCGCTTTCACCGGCGACTTCCATCGCCGGTTTGTCTTCTTGGGACCGGTCAACAGACATGCGTGCCGGCGTCTATCAACCTTTACCTGGCGTTGTCGCTGGTGAGCTCTTTGAACCGTATCTTTTTAGATACCCCAACTTACTCTTCGGAGGCGGGATGACTTACAGGGCGTGTCAAGAAGAGCCCCGGTCTTCGGTCAGTCGATTCGTTCCGAGTCGTCCTCGTGTGCGTGCGATGCTAACTCTGATAGATGGATTTCCGCGCTCCCACGTCGTCTCCTCAACTACCCATGCTCAGCCGCGAACAAGGCGAAGCTTCAGGTTTTGTAAGTCAGGACACGAGGCAATGGACGAGGTAAATTGCTGACGCAGTAACCAGACTCATGCCCCGTTTACACCCGAGACGTCACCGCTCTTGTCGACAGATGGGGAAGACTTCACCACGATCCGCCAGGTCCCGACCGAGTCCGGGAGAAGCTGGGCCGGGAATACATGCCGGAGAGAAGTCGGCCGTATCGAGAAAAGACGCAAGGCGCCTAGAAGCGGGACAAAACCCGGGATGCTCGCAAAGTATATCCAGCTTGACAAGCCGCTGAGCGAATGCATCAAAGATGATGGCGATACCGAGGTCTTTGACGTCTTTGCACACGTCCACCGAGAGACACGCAAGAATGAGGTGGGAAACGACGGCAAAGTCAAGAGACCACTCAACGCCTTCCTTCTCTACCGGAAGCACGTTATCATCTTCGTCAAGAAGAAGTTCCTGCAGGAGGAGAACAAGAACAACCAGCAGCTCGTTTCGAGAATATGTGGCGATTCGTGGAAGATGGAGACGGATGAGGTCAAGACCAAGTTTAAGAAGTTGGCACAAGAGGAAAAGTCGAGACACGGAGAGGCCTTTCCGCTTTACAAATATACCCCAAAGACGATCAAAAAGACGGAAAACGACGGAGATGGCGTCAAGACGGAAACCGGTGCGAGGTCAGCGTCTGCTGGTGACAGGACCCTTGATTCCGCTTCCCCGGACGCGTTCAAGGAACACTTTGAAGCCAGCTACGGATCTCAGCCGCATGTTGGTCTGCAAGAGCCTCGGATTATGCGCGAGTCGCACGTTGAGAGCTCCTACACGTTTGCGGCCCAGCCTCCCGTTGGCATTGGCGAACAGGGGCAGCTGCACTATCCTGGATACCACGACGAAACTGGCGCCACAAGCGATTATACATACGGCTGGAGCCACAACGGACTGTCGCAGGCTGGCAATTATGGTCTGGAGGCGTCGGTGGATATGCAACCGCGGGCGGGCCCTGCCAACAACCACGAGCTCTACATTGACCCGACCCTCCTACCCAGGGTAGAGGAGCCCGTGTATCATTGGCGTGTCAATGATGATCTGTTGCACGAGAACCAATGCAGCTGGAATCCGCAGAGCTACATGAGCAACATGGTGGTGGCCATGCCGGACCTGGACATCAATGGAGCGCATGAGGCATACCTAAAAGGAGGACAGGAAGACTGGGAGACTTCACAGCTGGGTGAGTCCGACAGCTTCAACGACTGGATGTTGCAACAGGAGAGTGCCGCCAACTGAGGGCTTGCGCGTTGGATGAAACGAGAAAAGTGTGACGACTGAATGAATTTCGCTGACGATGATACCTCGGGGGTTCCTATTGCGGAGTTTGGGGGAATGATGTATCGCATTCTCGGTCGAGGCGAGTAGAGGGGCATTGCTGAACTTTCTCGATGGGAGTCTGCGGAGACGATGGTGGCGACTCTTTAGAGTCTTCGCGGAGGCTTTGAAGAGGGGATCCGAAGCGTGATGATGATAAATTGATGATTCGTATGTAGTATCATAGTATGTAATTCATAATCATCGATGTTTGTCGTGGCCTTGATGGCACTATACATAGTTACTGTCCAAACATATAAGTACCATGTACGAACACTTTGCATGTAAATACTAGGTAGGTACCTAGATAGGTACCTAGGGAGGTAGGGAAGTAGGTATCTGGGAATGTACATACCTACTTACTATAATTAGTAACAAGACAGAGAGAAATGGGTCGAACAATCTGGCCTAACCTACACTTACTTACATTGCTGCTTATCTACCTCCTTATCTCGTTCGGTCACGTCTCAGCCAGCCAGACTCCAGTTCCAGCGACTTACATCTCGCACGAGGTTTGATCTCGCGGCGCCTCTATCTCCGTTATCACACCCGATCTTGGTCGTGCCGTCTCTGCCCCCTCCTCTCTCTTCCGTCATTGCACACGGCCGATGCCGCAGCTCCCATTCGCTTCGCAGATACGGTCCAACCAGTCAATCGTTCGCGCAAAGACAATATTCAGCCCTCGCCTAAGTACGCGCGGCCACCCTCGACAACAGGAACAAGCCACGACAAGGACCGAGAAATCGTCCTTATAGCCCCTCGTTTTTATATCGACGTCGCGTACGAAGTCTCCTCGCACTTGATTACATGGTCTCTGCACGTCCCCATGGGCAAAAACTGTGTGTGGTCCCGAAAATCACCTCTTCCCAAGCGTCCTTGCCGGATTGCGCGGACGAAGCTTACAGAATACTACTTCTGCAGCCCATTATGGCGTCATTATCGATGCCGGCTCCTCAGGGACTCGCATATACGTGTACAAGTGGTTGAACCCTTCAGTCGCCATTACGCGCGCATCCGCAGAGGATCTGCATAGTCTGCCGAAGCTCAAACTCAAGAGCAGCAAGAATATTCACCCCGGCGTCTCGGTGTTTGCGGACCGGCCGACTTCAGTTGGACCTGAACATCTCGAGTCCCTGGTGAGCCTAGCTCTCGACGAAGTTCCCCGTTCCAAGATTCCCGATACACCCATCTTCCTCTTAGCCACCGCCGGCGTTCGATTCCTCCCGGACAAAGCGCAGAGCACGCTTCTACAGGAGATTTGCCACTACTTTCAGACACATACGCCTTTCTACCTCCCAGACTGCAAGTCACACATTCAGGTCATCTCTGGTGAGACCGAAGGCCTCTATGGGTGGATAGCGGCCAACTATTTGCTGGGAGGGTTCGACGACGCGATCAAGCACGACCGTGGCAGAGACCATCACACGTATGGTTTCCTCGACATGGGCGGAGCTTCGGCCCAAGTAGCTTTCGCTCCAAACAAGACCGAGACAGAAAAGCACGCAAACGACCTGAAACTGGTTCGGATGCGACGCTTGGACGGAACTCCCCTCGAGTATCGCGTCTTTACGGCTTCCTGGCTCGGCTTCGGTGCCAACAAAGCGAGGTCTCGGTATGTCGAGAGTCTCGTGGAGAGTTACGGAAGCTCTGCCAAGGAGGTTCCAGACCCATGCTTGCCCAAAGGCTTGCGTACTACCCTGACAGGCGAACCCTTGACCAATGAGAGGGCATCTCACGATCAGGTCCTTGTGGGTACTGGCGCATTCAAGGAGTGTTTGCTCAAGACTTTCCCCCTTTTACAAAAAGACGCGCCATGCAAGAATCGTCCATGCTTGCTGAACGGCCAACATGCGCCCGCCATCGACTTTGACGTGAACCACTTTGTCGGCGTCTCAGAGTACTGGCATACGACCCACGGCGCCTTTGGCAAAGACTACAATGAATATGACTTTGCTAAATATCAAGATGCGGTCAGCGAGCACTGCAGTCGCGACTGGGCTGGCATCGAGGCAGATCTCGACAAGCACGGCGACAAGGCAGCGAAGAAAGCTCAGACAGCCCGAGAGGCGTGCTTCAAAGCCTGTTGGATCATCAATATGCTGCACGACGGCATAGGGATTCCGCGAGATAACTTGGACGGAGCAATTGGTGCCAACACTACGAAGAACTCGGTGGGAAAAGCAATTGATCCTTTCCAGCCGATACATAAAGTCGGCGGCGTTCAGGTGACGTGGACGTTGGGGAAAATGGTTCTGTACGCTGCCGGTCAAGTATCCCCTGATCCGTCGTCGTCGCTACCGGTTGGGTTCGGGAGCAACGTGAAAGCTGGAGCACTACCGGACGATTTTGAGAGAGCCGGCTCAGTCCCCCTGACATTGCCCGTGTCTGATGATGGGCATGGTGCCAAAGACATCGTTGTACTGCTGGTTGTCATCTTGCTGTTCTTGTTGGCCGGCTATCTCCTCAGAAAGCCCGAATGGCGTCGACGGCTATGCGGAACGCTGCCACGACGACGACAATTCGGTCACGGCCGCAAGCTTCCTAGGGGCAGCTCCTCATTCATCAGCAAGCTCTTCGGTCGAGCTCCAGTGTCATACGAGCGGATTCACGACCAGGGAGACGAGTCTCAGCTGGAGCTGGGACATATAGACGCGGACGACTATGAATGCTCGGATACCAGCTACAGTCCACGTCTCGGGAACCATCAGGGTCCCACGACGCCCAGGCTCAACATTGATCGCTTCGACGATCTGCGACCGCCTTCAGAGATGGATAGGAACGGGCTGGTCATTCGCACCGAGAGCTGCGAGAGGCTTGCGCCGCTGCAGATGCTGAATGCGGGCCGACGAAGTAGAGTCGGGAGTCCGACGCGGCTCAAGAGTCCTCTTATGACTCCCCGGGCAGACTAGAGGCTTCGGTGGTTCTCGTCGCCTTCGTCTGCATATTCGCTGTACCATTTGGTCTATTCTTGTCTAATAATTGGAGAATTGGCCCTGTCAAGGCTGGACATAATCATTCATGTTTCTCATTTGGGGACAGTTTTGGTACTTGGCCCATTGAGACAGAAGCTCTTTGATGGCTTCACGACGTGAGACAAACGTGCCTAAATGCATACATCCATACTTATGTAGGTAGGTAACAAGCGGGGCAGGTGCAGGCCAACAACACCTTTCGATCACAGGCCTGACCTCGGAGTCTTTCTAACTTTGATGTCGAGGGCTTTGGCATCTGCCACTGGCAGCCGAGGTAGTATGTATATATGGGTATCCGCACACACCCAGCCCAAGCGAAGACGACACCCCCTTTCACCATCTTGACGAAACCCGAAGGCGACGAAATGGCAGACAACAATGAAGAAGACGACAAGCACGAAGCTTCTCCCACCGACGACAACGCCCAAGAATCAAAGGGAAAAGGCAAAGCACCACTAACAACCCGTCTACAAGCCTCCAGCAAAGCCGCCCTCAACTCCATCACCGCCCCAGACTCGATACCAGACTTGACGCCCCGACACAAGACAGACGCCGCCGGACTCGGCAACTCTAGCATACAGCCCTGGCTTCAAGGCGCGCCCTCACAACGACGAGCTGCCCAAGCCTCGGCCTCGGAAGCATTTCGATCGCCACGGTCAGAAGAACAGCCATCCCAGACCTTCACCTCATTCCTCAACGATCAAGCCCGAGATGCCACCCCTCAAGTCTCAGCATGGACAACCCAACAAGCAACAGACGGCCACGCCGTGACAACCCTCCTCTCCAAACCCGAAGACGGGGCCCCCCTCCCTGAACCTCCCCTCTCGCCGGCCGAAGCATCGCGACTCCGCGAAGCCCTCTTCACCACGCCAAAACCGTGGTCTCAACTCCTCGACTTTAACCCCGACTTCGCCTCCCAGTCCCGAGAATCTCTCCGCCTCCACTTCGGCACCGCAGACGTAGCCGCCGCCCGCAATATCTGGCTGCAGCAATGGAGCGACGTTTTCGAGTCTTATACAGTGCACGTCTGGGGTCATCTCGGCCCACTTGCCGCCGATGCCAGACGCGAGGTCCAGCTGCAGCTCGCTCAAGATGATGGTGATGATGATGACGGATCGGCTTTGCGTCGTCTTCGCATGGTGCTTGCTCATCTGCGCCCGTCCCGTCTGTGACTGATGCAGGGGGTTGCTTGGCCAACCGCGGCGCTGGGCTGACATCACCCTGGCACAAGAGCCTCGTCAGCACTCACATCCCCCATCTTCTCCTTCTCCGACTTCTTTCCCACCCTCCACCCCCCCTGCCATCTCGTCCTCACGCTCGCAACTTCTTTAGAGTCAACGTCACCGACTCCGGTATCTCAACATGATTCCCCTCGGCCTCATCGGGTCCTCGCTGGCATTGACGCCGTCCCCTACGCCAACCTCGGCTCTCGCTACCTCCACCGCCCTCCTCGTGATCAGAGCGCAGTGCCCTGCCAACACGTTCCAGTGCCCAGCTTCCCTGGGCGCCGCCTTCAACGACGTCTGCTGTCAGAATGGCCAGACTTGTGCCCTCGATGCCCACAACAGTCCGGCCTGCTGTCCGTCAGGGTAGCTTCCATCCCCAGCCCCCCGCTTTGGCCTTGAAGCTGAATAAGCCGCTGTACAGAGCCGTCTGCACCGGGACTGCACCGGCCAGCTTCGCCCCAACAGCCGCCGTCTCGTATGTGCCCAACCAATTCTTCTCCTTTCCCTACGCCGCGACCACCTTTGGCAACAGCGCTTCGTGCGAATCTGCCGTCCACGCCTGCTCCAGCAACTACGACGCTTGTCTCACAGGTCTTCAACGCGATGCCGGCTATGCAGTCACCGTCAACGTCCCGGGCGGTCCGGGTCTCACCGTCAACCCCCAGCAGACACACCTGGCCAGTGCGTCGGCCCTGGCTGTCTGCGGCAGCCTGAGCTCCCGGGCCTGTGCTGGGCTCCAGGCGACCAAGTGCGAATCCTTTGGTCAGCGGTCGAATGCCGCCTCCACGCTCTGTCTGAGCTTGTCTCCATCGCCGGTATTGACGGCCGGTGTGGTCCTCACTATCCTGTTGGCCAGTTGCTTCTAGGCTGTGCATGGTGGTCGCCCACCAGAGCAAGCTCGTGGAAATGCGCGACACACGGAAGCTATTACAGCGATGTGGCTGCCGACAAGCTCGTGATTCGCCCAACCACTCGGCCTTGGAGTTTCACCAGCCAACGCCAGCGGTTCCGACCACATTGAGCATCTCGCTTAACACCTCCTTTAACGTCGGACTGCCCGCATTTTCCTTGCCAGCAAACCCCCATATGTCCCTGTGCAGGAATCGCCTGGCCACGACTTCCGCCAGCACTAGCTGCTTCTCCTCATCCGACGAAAGTGTGGCTCTCAACGAACTCAGATCCTCGCCGCTGTCGAGGAGGCAGGATATCGCCTCGGCGCGTGCCACGATCGAACTAGGCACACCGTTTAGCGCAGCGCATCGGCCGCCGAAGCTAGAGGAGCAGTGCCCCTGGGCCAACTTGAAGAAATACGTGATTTGGTCGTCGGATTGCGCTTCCCGGTCAACCTTGACTTGCATGTGAGCCAGCTCAAGACGCTCTGGTCTCGTCAAGTGGCCGCCCTCACAAAGCTCGTTGAAATGCGTCGACACTAGAAGCCGTGGAGAGTTGGGGCTCAGCGCTGCAAAGTGACTCAGCAATGCTGCCAAGAGACCGGCTCCGTCGTCGGGATTCGTGCCCTTGCCGAACTCATCGATGATAACCAGGCTCGATTGCGTCGCGCACCGCATCGCCCTTGCCACCTGTCCAAGGTCGATAGCGAAGGCGCTCTGGGTCCGGCATATGCTCTCCTGCGTCGAAATGCGTGTGAGCATCTTGTCGGTGATTCCTATCTCGGCGCGCCGGGCCGGCACGAAACTTCCAACATGTGCCAGATACACGATGATAGCGACTTGCTTGAGAAGCACGCTCTTCCCTGACTGGTTGGGCCCCGTCAGGACCAGCACCTTGTCATCGACTCGGCAGTCGTTTGGCACAAAGCAGGGCACCACCAGCTCCAGCAGAGGATGGCGTCCGTCCTCGATGTGTATCGCCTTCGACCTCGTCATTTGTGGTGCCGCCCAATTGTACTTTTCGGCGCCGAGCGCCAGCGCCAGCAGAGCATCAAAGTCACCGCACGCGTCCGACGCGGCGATGCACTCACCTTCGAGCTCGAGCACGTCTGTGGCGAGGCTGTGGATTATCTCCACCTCCCTATCTGCTTCTTGTCAGCCCTCTCCTCGGGCGAGAGCTCCCACGCTGACAGTCTTGCCTCCAATCTCGCAATATATGTCCCCGAACTGCTCATCAAGCTCTTGCATGTAGCTGTTTTTATAACACGCCGTGTCGTCTACCGTGAACATCTTCTCCCATCTTTCGCTGCCAGACTCGCCTCCCTCGTACTTTCCGTCGCCGGTGTGAGGATCGAGCTCGACTACTATTAGAAATCCAACCTGGGGCAAAAACACGCACGACCGTATATGCCGGGCTGCCCGTTCCGGCAACCTCTGGCTTATCTGGTTGGCCACCTCGGTCAGGAGGCTGCTTATGCCGCCATATTGTCTCTTGAGCTCGTCAAGTTGCGCATCGATACCGGCCTTTACCGAAGTGCGTCGCTGGGACTCCGACTGATCAAAGTCGATGGTTTTGTCTACCAGATCGCCGACTTTGATAAGTGCAGCCTGGTCAATGCTCGCCACGAACTGCAATGACGTCAGTCTCATCCGTGGGTTCTATCTCTTCGCCGCCATCTGTAGGTAGATAGATACCTTGTGGATATCTCCCGATCTACTACCCTCATGCATTGTGCTCACCAACTCCCGGAGCTTCAGAGCATATGCTGCAAACCGCCGGAGTGTGGCCCATACGCCTTTGTGAAACGGATAGCTGGCGGAGGGAAAGCTAACCCCCTTCTGGAGCTGCAAGAGAGTTACTCTTACGTTTGAGATCTTGCGAAGGCAAGACGAGGCCTCCTTCGTCTTTTCTAGGTTGTCTGGACGGAGGAGTGTGGCTATTGTTTGATGTCTCCTGCTTATGACTTCAAGCTTCGTACTTGGCCGAAGTAGTAGCTGGCGGAGGCCTATTCGCCCCTGCGGTGTAGATGCCAAGCTGTGCAGCAGGCCGTAGATAGAAAGGCTTTCCTTGAGCCCTGCTCTGTCGGTATCTGGACCCCATGTTTGACTGTTGGGATGAGGTTCGGCATAGACGATCTGCAACGAACGAAGGGTTTCCCTGTTGACATGGACATAGTTCTCTAGAGTGAAGGTGCAAATTGAATTAACCTTGTAAGTGAAAGGAAGGCTCTCGGTCTCAGCATGAGAGCTGACTGATAGCCTTCGATGGAGCTCTGATAGTACAGCCCCAGCGCAAGTCACCTAGCAACCTTGAGCGGACCGCATCCTGAAGAAAGAGAAAAGGCTCACGGATATAAGGCTCTCGAGATTAACAAGGGAGCCGACACGCAGAAGTTTGACATTTCTCGACTCTTCGGGGGCCGAGGTGCCAGAACTTAAGCGGGGCTGGCTGAGCTGTTGTGCGTCGAAGTTGCCACCGCAAGAGAACAGGGCTGAAGGCCGAGGAGAGCTGTCAAGCTGCAGGCCGAGAATTCTATCACGAGCGGACGCTACGGAGAAGTCAGGGGATACCAGCGCGCGAAACGCCACGTGTGAGGTGTTGGCTGTCGACATATGATTAGCCCTCATGTATTAGTGACCACGGAAGTAATGTGAAGGCTGGGAAGCCATTGCTTACTAGACCCATCCGAAGCCGTGAGCCTCTCGAGGTAATCTGATAGATACTTCGGAGCACTCGCCGGGCAGAGAATCGTAGTCGGCTGCTCGTGGGCAATGAAACGCTCGGCAATATCAGCATCGGCACACGGGACGTCTTCAGATAGAGACAAGGTCCCGGTGCTTGTTGTATAGAAGGCGCATCCCATGGACGCTCCGTCTCTCACGTTCAGCGCCATGATGACCTCTGGAGTTGGCTCATCAATACTTCCGCCTGGACAGTCTGACTGGCCATCTCGTTCTCCGGCTTCTACGCCGCGGGACACTGAAGGACCGACAGTGAGAGCATGTTGTCCCAGACATGCCGCAAGAATCTCCGGTGAACGTACTTTGCGGGGTGGCCTTGACTGCGATGACTCCAAGCTTGACAGAGCTCGACCGCTAGCGAGCTTGGAGATAGAAGTCGTGGTTCCGGGCATTTCGCGACGAGTCCCTAGTTGAAAAGCTGATTTGCGGGGTTCTTAGAGATCGGGACTGTAAAATTTGCTTGGACGAGTTCTAGTGATGAAAGCAAGTGGAAGTCTTGATGGCAATATTGCACCTGCCTCTTAACATCTCGGTGCATACCCCGATATAATCCGTGCCTGCCTGGGCATATAAGACTCCTTCTTCGGCAGGAACGGCAAGAGGCATCTTGTGTCTGCAGTATGGCTCATGCCATGAACGTAAGTACGAAGTATTACCGTGCCATTCAAGTTCATAATACCAGGTAGGTAGGCAATACTGTGAGTGCGAAGACGGCATCCCACATCACGGCATATGATATAATAACTCATATTCATTGATGGCAAGAAATTTCCAGTGAGAAGGCCTCTGCGGTGAATATGCTGTGCGCCGGCCTGCCAGATTGCACCCAGACACACCCCATTGCTTTTATACATGCGTGAACGAGGTAAAATTGACACATTTTCATGCACATCAATCCCTATCGTCTCTGTTGCCAGCCTGTACCAACCACTGTGCGAAGTCTCGTCGTTGCTGCCGTATGTTCATGAAGCCTGGACGACTCTCTAGAACACCGAATGGGTTTCCACGATAGTCTGTGTCGACCTTCCCCGACCCATCGAGGAAGCCAGTGGCACCTTCACGCTCGATTTTTCCAGCCCAGACAGGCCATTCGATAGGTCGTAGCTTCTGAGAACCGAGGACCAGGCCAAAGCAAAGGATCATAGTAGCTATCAGGGTCTCGATGCAGACATCTAATGGGGGTGCCGTGCCGGGATGCTGGCCCTTGGAGGTATGTGCGAACATGAGCGATGACAGAAATCGGGCTGCAAATTCATGCGCCGAATAGCAGCTGTCGGTCGATATGTCAGTGATGACGATGCGGCTTCAATGTGTCCATGGATAGGTAAGTTAACTCACGAGTGGGCGAGAAGAATAAGGCCCGCCGCGATCACGCACTGTGAAGCCCACGACATCTTTACTCCTCCCCTCGTGCGGTTCACAATCGCCTATGTCCGGCCACTGTGGAATTCGTGGTGCTGAACGTCTGTGACGATGCTAACGATGCTGATGTAGTCGTAAGATATCGTTATCGTTGTTGATGGTGAGCAGAGCAGTAGCCCTGATCCTGGGGTCACGTGACCACAACTCGTGATACAATAGAGAGCTCGTAGTTAGTATAAGTAAGTAGATATATATACTAGTTTTAAAAATATTATGTCTTGCTTTACATTACTATATATTTTTTATGATACTATTAATCTACTATAAAACTGTTATACCTTTATATATTACTACTACTATATTAATTTATAGAAGAATATTTTTAACTTTATTTAATACTTTTATATAACTATTACTTATTTGTTTAAAGTAACTAGAAGTTGTAAAGTAGCGCTATTTAAACAAAGTAAACTTTTTATAATATAAATGTATGTTAGAAATGTTATAAGTAAAATAAGATATACCTTTTTAGGGTTTATATAAACTATTAAAGAAAATTTCTTAGTCTTTTAAGATCTATATAATAAAGTATTATTATAATAAGCTTTATAGATACTAATAAACCTTTAAGTTATGCCTTAATAAACTTTCTTTTAGATATATAATAAAAGTATATACTTTAGTAAGCTATAGTATACTATTAAGATATTAGAAAGAAATATAAAAATAAAAAATCTTAGAGAGAATTTAATATGCTATTTAGAAGTCTAAAACTTACTTATATATATATACTTAGCTAAGTATAATAGGACTACTTAAAATTACTTAGTTTCTATTAGTTATAGATAGCTAAATAGAACTCTATACTTTTGTCTTTCTTTTTACTTTCTTTTTTTTACTTTTTATCTAATCTAGCTTATATATATATATACTTTCTCTTATAATTACTCTATTTAACTATGTTACTTTTTAGTTGTTTAACTTTATCTCGTCTTATAATTACCTTTTCTAACTAAGTCTACTCTAACTTTTATATACTAGTAATTCTTTATTTTTATCTACCTTATAAAGATATTATAAAAGTCTAAAACAATAATTTCACTGTTCTTAAGTTATTTACTTATCTAGTATAAGAGAACATTTTAATTAAAATACATAACTCTATTTACTTACTATTCTAGATACTATTATAAAAAGAAAACCTTTTAAGCTAATAAATAATATATAGTATAATACTAGTAAGTAATAATTAAGTCTATAAGTTAATTTAACATAAACTATAAAAGTAGGTATAGTATATCTATTATATTATAGAATACTACTTAATATAATTCCCTTATAATACTACTATACTACTATTACTAAATCCCTTAGACTCTAGTTTTAATACTTAAATAGGTAGTTTTTTAGTATAAGTAATAAATCCTTATTATTCCTAAAAGGTATAGTAGTTACTAGGTAATTATAGATTAAAGACAGAGTAACTATAGTTTAGTAGATAGTTTAATAATAAAATATATAACTTATCTTTTAATTTTCCTATAAGCTTTAATACTTTAAAGACTATTTAGATACTATTATATTCTTCTTATCTTTTCTATCTATTTATATAATTAGATTCCTTCTATTGTTTTTGTAACTATCTTAATTTAGCTTTTATTTTAATTTCTTTTCCTAAGTACTATTTACCTATATATACTTATATCTAGAAATATAGTATTAATAAAAACAATAATATATAGTACTAGTAAGTAAAGTTAGTAATAAACTTTTCTAGAAGTATAAACTATACTTTCTAAATTCTATAAGTAGAAAGCGCTATAAAGTTACAAATATAAGGTACTAGTAATATGTTTATAATTTAAGTATCTATAAACTATACTTATAAGGTAAATACATAATTATATAATCTACTATACCTATATAATAAGTATAAAGTACTTGTTCTATTATATAATATAGTTAACTTTTATAAATATATCCTCTTTTTACTACTATATCTATAATACTATAGTAGTTCTAAATAGTAGAGGTTATAGAGTATAGCTAGTTATATATAATAGTATACTTAGCTTATAGTATAGTATTTAAAAGTAAATATTATAGCTACGAGTGTATATAAGTAGCTTTAAGAAAAACGAGAGGATAGTTATACATTTATAGTTTCTACTAACTATAGTAAGGAGCTAGATAGTTAGGAGTAGAGCCTTTAGGTAGCCCTATGTTTTTATTCTAGTAATTTTTTTCTTTTTCTTTATCTTATAAAGAGATATTTATTATTTCTACTATAACTTTAACTATTATTTTACTATAATGTAATTTATTATTATAATAATATAGAAGAATCTAAGTTATAGTATAGTAAGCCTAGCCTATTAAGAGATTAACTACTATAAGTTACTCTTATAGTACTAGATTAAGCTACTACCCTCGCTTAATTATAGACTAAGGTACTAGAGTAGTAGCGCTAGGATATTAAGGTAGAAGTATATAGGCTCATTCTAGAATAGGGTAAGTTACTTATAGTTTAGGGAAGAGACGTAGCTAACTTAATAAGTAGAAACTAGAATTATAAGGGGAGCTAATATAGATACCGCTATTATTAGTCTAGATTACTTGTAAGTACCTATAATATTAAATAAAACAAAAGGTAGGATAGTAATATTATATATATAGTAATCTACTTCTCCTTTCTTTATAGAAGGAAGAGATTATATAGAGACCTTTATAGTAGTAATAGTATAACTAAATTATATAGAAATAAGAACGCTAATAGTCTATCTATTTCTATCCTAGTAATGTAAGAAGAGAAGCTTTTCTTTATAAAGAAAGCTCTATAAGAAATTATATTAAAGTAACATCTTAATAATAATACCCTATTATATTTATAACATTATCTTTTATACTTTCTCCTCTTATAAGTACTCGCTCTCAGCTAGTAGTTAAATACTAGTACTTTTTCTTTTATAGTATAGATATTAAATATATTTAAAAGAAATATAATAGACTTATAATACTATCCTAAATAGCTATCCTCTTCTCCTATCTAAGTTAATAGTATATATTATAAAAAGAAAGGTAGTAAGTATCCTAATAAGTAAGTAACTAAGTAGTAGAAGTATAGGTACCTATAGTAGTAAGGCTATACTAAGGCGCATAAGTAAGATTTAGTAGAGAAGCCTAGTAAGTTATAATAGCCTTATATAGTTAGTTTCTAACTATAATAACTAGTAGTCTACTTACTTTTACTACTTTTACTACTTTTACTATATTTATAAATTCCGCTACTTATACTCTTTCTCTTTTCTTTTCTTTCTTTCCCTCTTCTTCTTTAAGTTTTTAGGACTCTTATTACTACTACTACTATTATTATTAGTAGTATTAGTAGTATTAGTAGTATTAGTAGTAATAGTAATAATAGTAATAATAATAATAATATTATTATTATTAGCTCTTTCTCTTTCTCTTACTCTTTTACTTACTCTTATTTTTCTAGACTACCTAGTTTATTCTCTTACTTTTATATAGTATAGAACGTTTCTACTAACTTACTTTAAAAATTTAAAAAATTAAATATTATTCTATCTACTCCTACTAAGATACCTATTATTAATATAGTCTTTACTCCTTCCTAAATAGGCGTTAATCTCCTTATTAGTATTATATAAAAGGTTATTATCCTATTTAATAACTAGGCTAATATAGCCTTTTATACTACTTTATAGATTATGTTTATCCTCCTCTTTTCTTACTTATTTAATAAAAGGTAAACAAAAACTAATGTATAAAATTTATAAGGGGATTAAAAGGAAGCTATTAACTTTCCTACCTACCTAGTAATAGTCTTAGTTTAAGATAGTACTTACTTAACTAAGTAGGTAGCTAATGTTTTTAGGTAGCTAATATACTTAGTAGCTATACTTATTACTACTTATAGCTATTATATTAATAGCGTCTATATAAACTATTTCTAGCGAACTAGGGGGTTCTTCTTTACCTAGTATTTCTAAATTAAAGGGTACTACTATTTAATATATACTACTTACGTTTAAGTGTCTTAAAAGGGGATTACTTTTACTAGGAGTAAACGCTACTACTATTACTATTAGTAGTAGTATTATTAGATAATAATAAAGGTAAGGTAAGATAGCTACTAGTACTATATAGAGAGAATAATTAGCTTATAAATACCCCTCGTTTTAAGATACTAGCGCTAGGGAGTTTTTAAGCTAATAGTACTATAGTTTTTAATAATAAGGAATAAGGCTATTTATAGCTAAGAGAGTTAGTTCTAATTTTTTAGTAAGAACGTTAGTAGTTTATAATTTTAACTACTTAACTATATTATAAACTTTAATTATAATATTACTATTATATATTATTTAGTTAAGTACCTAGTTATACTTCCTCTTAGTTATAGTATTAGGTAGGTTAGTATTACTATAAATTTATTATATTTTATTAATCTTAATTTTTATATATATATTATAAAGACTTTAAATATTAATAAAATTCTCTTTTATAAAGTTATACTAAGTTTAACTAAATATTTATATAAGGAGTAGGAGTTAGTATATAATATAAGTAGAATAGGGGAATATTAAGCTATTTATAGACCCTAGTAAGAGTTATCTTTAAGATAATACTATAGTTAATACTATTAATAATACTATATAGTTTAGATATAAATATACTATAAGTAATACGCTTATATTTAAATAAATTCTAGTAGACAATATTACTATAGATATTAAAATAGTAATTATTATTATATATTTTCTATACTAAGTATAATTATATATTTAAGTTAGGATATAAGGTTATTATTATTTATAAAAGCTTTATTTATAAATATATAGAGCTTTATATAAGTAAGTTTAAAGTGTTTATATTAGAGTAATTAATCTACTACTTATAGTTCTTCTTAAATGTATTAATTTAATCCTTTAATATCTTCTCTTTTAAGAAAAGTAACTTAGGCTATAGTTATAATATAGTATATAAACTGTAGTTAATATAGTATAACTATATAGGCTACTTAGACGTACTAGGAAACGTATTATTATACTATATCTAGCGTAGTAAGATTAATTTCCTTTAGTTTATCTTACTAGTTCTTAGAAAATATGTTAATAATCTATTACTTATTATTATTATTAAGTTTAATTTTTATTCTATTAAACTTTATAGGTGCGTTAAGGTTAGGTTAGTATTTAAGCTTACTCTAATAGCCTTAATTAAGAATATCTATTCTAGCTACTACTTATATATATAATAAAACACTATATAGCTCTTTAAGCTATAAGATACTTTTAGAGTTAAAATATATTAAAGAAATTACTTCCTATAAGAGAGTAGTAGTATCTCATGACTTTATAATACTTAAAAATAAGTTTTAGGGGAACATAATAATAAATTAAGTAATAGTCTAAACTTTAATACACTTTTTAATTAGTAAAGCCCCTTACCTAAAATATAAAGTATAAAACTTTAGAACTTATAACCTATAACCTAAATTATAATAAGTCTAATAAGAATAAAGGTTAGGAGCTAGATTTAGAAAATATAATTAGTAGCTAAATTTAAAAAACATAACTTAAGTAGAGGCAAGGGCCCTTATAGAGGTATTATTACCTTAAAAGCCTATAGAGGATATAAATAACTGTGAATAATACCCCTATATACTCAGAATACTTAAAGTCCTAAAAATAGAAGCTATACTAAGCCTATAAGAAGCTAACTCTCTAGAGCTAAAAAAATAAATTAAGCTCTATAAAGCTCTAAGTATAATAAATACAATAATGCTATAAAGTAAGAAATAGATAAGGTTAAAGTATAAAGAACCTAGAATATAATAAAGGTACTTAAGAATAGGGAACCTCTAGGTAGTTACTAGGTTTATTAGCTAAAAAGGATAATAATAATAATATAATAAAGTATAAATAACATAAGAAGAATATATAGAAAATAAAATAAAAGAGTATAAAAAAAGATATAAGTACTTTAGATATTAATAGCTAAGCTAGTATTAAATTAAATAATAATAATAATAAAACAATAGCTAATAAAACTACTATTTTATATAATATTAGAAAGAAATACGCTCTCTACTCTACTTAGCCTTATATACTAGACTAGATATATTCTATTTAGTTATAATTTATACCTATTTTAGCTCTAATCTAGATAAAACATATTAAACTACTCTAGATAAAATCTAGAAATATATAAATAAATATATAAATAAAGGCTTAATATATAAAGTAAGGATACCTTTAAATATATATAGTATAAAAGGTTTTCTAAACGCTAACTAGGCTAGTAATTTAGAAGAAAGAGAATCCTTTTTAGACTATTATTTATATATATATATAATATTATTAGCTAACTTATACTAAATAAAAAGTATAGCTCTTTTAAGCTATGAGGCTAAATTTATAAGCCTAAGGGAGGCTAAAAAGAAGTACTTTTAACAATAATATTTAAATAAAGGTCTAAATAAAATACCTATATTATTAATAGATAATATAGCTACTATTAAATTAGTAGAAAATCTAGAGTTCTATATAAAGACTAAGTATATAGATTTAGTTTACTTCTATTTATACTTTAATTTAAGATAAAAGAAGATAATAATTTTATATAAAAACTTAGAAGACAATAATATAGATATGTTTATAAAAGAGCTTATAAAACTACTCTTTTATACTATAATAAATCGAATAGGTCTATATTAACTTATAAAAATAACATTACTATATACTCTAAAAGAGGGTTTTTACTCCTTTAAGGTTTTTAAGTTTTCTCTTATAATATAATTAACTTACTTATTTTTCTAACTTAGTTTTTTTATAGTAATATAATAAATAATAAATATAATAAATATATATCTATATATATAAATAACTAGTGTTTTCCCTTATTACGTAATAACTCTTTACTATTAATAAGCGTTAAAATAAATAATTAAAGCTATAGTATAATAACTATATCTTTAAGAGAGGCTATATATATACGTTTAAAAAGATATAAATATAAATAAAAGTACTTATTTTTTAGAGTTTATATAAACTATATTAGAGGGATGATTTCTTTAGCGTCTAAGAAATATATAATATAACGTTTTTATAATAAGCTTTATATATACTACTAAACCTTAAAGCTATACCTTAACAAACTCTTCTTTAGACGTATAATAAAAGTATATACTTTAGCGCGCTATAATATACTATTAGAAAACTTTAGAAACACATAAGAATATTAATTCTATAAGGAATTAGACACGCTATTTAGTAGTCTAAGGCTTACTTTTCTATATACTTAGCTAGGAGCGAGAGGGCTACTTAAAGTTACTTAATTTCTACTAAGTTTATAGATAGTTAAGTAGAATTCTAGACTCTCTATCTTTCTCCTCTATTTACTCCTTTATCTCTTATCTAATTATTATATGTCTTATACTATTCTATTTCTATTTAATTACTCTATCTAACTATTTAATTCGCTTAGTTATACTATTCTCTCTTTTCTTATAATTCCTCTTTAAATTAAGCCTACTCTAACTCTTATATTTACTTAGTAAAGTATATATAGTTACTATTAATATACTAGCGTTACTTATATAACTCTCTTTCCTTATAGTAAGACTACTAGTAAGTCTTAAAGTTGTTTTCTATTAGGTTCTTAGTAAATAAAAGTTTTATTATATTCTATTAAAACTTTCTTAGAGTAGTAAGGAATAATAATAATAGATTTTACGCTAGTAGTTTATCTAGATATCTAGGATAAGTAGCTTATAATAGAAAGAAAAAACTAGAGTCTCTAGTAGAAAACCTTCCTCTTAGAGTAATAAAACTAGCTATAGCTAGGTCCTACGTATAAAGAAAGCGCCCTATATACGAGCTAGTACCCCTAGCTCGCTAGGCTATAGTTACCTTAGAACGACGCCTTTACGCTATTAGGGAAGGTATATTACTTCCCTTTCCTATTATTCGTTTACCTATATAGCTATAGGTAGGTCTAGAATAATATCTTACTTAAATTACTAGTAGGGTATATAACTATAGTAACTACTATAATAATATTAACTCTACCTTTCCTCTCCCTTAATTCCTTCCCTCCTTACTAATACTACTATTACTACGTTACATTAATTCGTCTACCCTTATAACTTTATATCTTATAACTCTCTACTACTACTCTTATATCTTAGCCCCTTATTATTACTAGTATTAGTTCTTCGTTAGTTCTCCCTTCCTCCTATATAGGTCTTTATTACGCCTATTATATTATAAAGTAAGGGGTTAAGTAGGAAATTATATACCTTATCTACACTAAGTACCTTACTAAACTCTTACTAAATTTAGCTACTAGCTTTATTTACTACTAAGAGTAGTAAAGTCAGTAGCCCTCTTTATATCCTATCTATCTCTAAGGCTAACTATATATAGAGTTAATAACGAACTTATAAATACTCTACTACTATAATATCTAGTATTATAAGGAAGTAAGTCCTCTTACCCCTCTTCCTTAATGTTATATTACTAATATAAACTTATATAGCTCCTAACTAATATACTAGCTACTTACGTAGAGTTATACTAGTTTTATACTACTTACCACGCTCTTAATAGGGCCTTTATTAATTATAACACTAAACTATATAGGACTAAGAAGTAGGAGGTACTTATATATAAGGCTACTTATACTATCTAAGACTACTAGTTCTTACCTAAGTTAACTCCTATAGCGCGAATATTATCTACCTTAGGCCTAGCCTTTACCCTAGCTACTTCTACTCTATCTACCTCTAATATATAGTGACTTCCTACTATTATTAAAAAGCTTACTAATGTTATAACTAAACTAAAAGGCATAGTTACTACTAGTACTTACTATTAGGTTACCCTTATAGCCTACGCTATATAGATTGAGCTCTAGATTAGGACTACTTATAAATTACTATACCTTATTACTAAAATTATTATAGACTAGGCCTAAACTAAGGGCTTCCCTATTAAAGCTACTAATAATAGACTACTTATAGACCCTAGTAACTCTAGTTTAACACTAGATACTAGGCGTAAGCGCTCCTCGTTCTCTATTGCCCCTAGTACGCCCCTAAATACCCCCTCTATTACTATATAAGAGTTAGAGTAGGCTTAATTAGAAAGAGGATTATAAGGTAGGGAAGAAAGATATAAATAAGCTAATTAGATAAATATATAGAGTAATTAAAGAAAAACAGAATAGTGTAAGGTACGTAACAATTAAGTAAGTAATAGAAGAGTAAATAGAGGAGGAAGATAAAGAGTCTAGGATTATACTTAACTATCTATAAACTTAGCGGAAATTAAGTAACTTTAAGTAGTCCTCTCGCTCCTAGCTAAGTATATAGAAAAATGGGTTCTAGACTACTAAATAGCTTGTCTAATTTCTTATAAGATTAATATTTTTATGTCTCTTTAAAGTTTTCTAATAGCGTGTTATAGCACGCTAAAGTATATGCTTTTATTACATGTTTAAAGGAAGGTTTGTTAAGGCATAGCTTTAAGGTTTAGTAGTACCTTAAAAGCTTATTATTATAACGTTATATTATATATGTCTTAGAAACCTAAGAAAACATCTCTCTAATAGAGTTTATATAAACCCTAAAAAGTAGACCTACCTATTTTTTATTATGTCTTTTCTAACGTGTATTTATAGCCTCCCTTAAAGATATAGTTGTTATACTATAGCTTTAACCGTTTATTTTAACGATTATTACTAGTAAAAACCTATTATATAATAGGGAAGAACACTAGTTATTATATATATATATATATGTTTATTGTATTTGTTATTTACTATATTATTCTAAGAAAACTAAGTTAGAAAATTAGGTAAATTAATTATATTATAAGAGGAAAACTTAAAAACTTAAATAAGTAAAACACCTCTTTTCCTAGAATATAAAGTAATATTTTTTAAGTTATATAGACCTATTTAATGTAGTATAGTATACAAGAGCGGTTTTATAAGCTCTTTTATAAATATATTTATATTATTGTCTTCTAATTTTATATATAAAATTGTTATCTTCTTTTATCTTTAATTAGAGCGTAAATAGAAGTAAGCTAAGTCTAAATACTTAGTTCTTTTATAGGATTCTAGATTTTATACTAGTTAATAGTAGCTATGTTATCTATTAATAGTATAAGTATTCTATTTAGACTTTTTATCTATAGATTGTTATTAAATAATATTAATAGTCTATTAATATATAATGCCTCTTTATTAGCCTTTCTTAGGCCTATAAATTTAGCCTTATAACTTAAAAGAGCTATAATTTTTTGTTTAGTATAAGCCTAGCTAATAATATTATTATATATGTAAAAACAGGAGCTTAAAAATGATTTTTTCTCTAGATTACTAGTATAACTAGCGTCTATAAAACTCTTTATACTATATATATTTAATAGTATACTTACTATATATATTAAGTCTTTATTTATATATTTATTTCTATATTTCTAGATTTTATCTAGAGTAGTTTAATGTGTTTTATCTAGATTAGAGCTAAAATAGGTATAAATTGTAACTAAATAGAGTATATCTAGTCTAGTATATAAGGCTAAATAGAGTAGAGAGCGTATTTCTTTCTAATACTATAAAATAGTAGTTTTATTAGCTATTGTTTTATTATTATTATTTAATTTAATACTAGCTTAGCTATTAATATTTAAAGTACTTATATCTTCTTTTTATACTCTTTTAATTTATTTTCTACATATTTTTTCCTATGTTATTTTTAGAGTAGTTTTATCCCTAATAAAATACATACCTAGAAAGTCTTCTAGTAGCCCTAGGTATTAGACCTTTAAGTTTTTATTTATTTACTCTAGTACTTCTATTATTATATCTATAGTTCTATCTATAACTAATAGATTATCTATATAGATAGCTATAGTAATTCTTAATTATTTATTTATAAAGACCCTTTATCTATTATTAAAGTTTTAAAGCCTTATTTATTTAATATAGAAGATAAGTAACTATACTAGAGCTTTAGACTTTATTAAAGACTATATAATGCTTTTCTAAGCTTTAATATAAGCTTATTATGCTTAAAATAGTATTTAATTATTATAAAAGTTATTTTATATTACTTTTTATAATCCTCTATTATATAGCTCTTAAACTTAACTAGTAACTCTATATAGATTTCTTTATCTATTTCTATATATAAAAATGCATTTTTATATTATGTTATAGTATAGACTAATTATTATAAACTACTATTAATAATAGTATTCTTATACTTTCTAGACTAGCTATAGTACTAAATGTCTCTAAATAATCTAGGTTTAGTACCTAATTAAAGCCTTATATAATATATCTTACTTTATACTTTATTATATTATTATTATTGTTTTTTAGCTAATAAACCTAGTAGCCTCCTAGAGGTTCCCTATCCTTAGGTACCTCTATTATATTCTAGGTTCTTTATACTATAATCTCGTCTATCTCTAGCTCTATAGCATTATTCTATTTACTATACTTAGGGCTTTATAGAGCTTGTTTTAAAATTTTTAGGCTCTAGAGGGTTAGCTTCTAGGAAGCTTAGTATAGCTTCATTTTTCGGATTTTTAAGTATACTAGATATAGAGGGATATTCCTTATAGTTATTTATATCCCTTATAGGCTTTCTAGGTAGTATTTCTTCTATAGAGGCCCTCTCCTCTACCTAAGTTATTTTTTCTAAATCTAGGTCCTAACCTATATTCTTATTATGTTTATTATAATTCGAGTTAGAGGTAATAAGTTTTTAAATTCTACACTTTATACTTTAAGTAAAAGGCTATTCTGAATAGTAAGGGAATTAAAGTTTAAACTATAATTTAATTTATTATATATTTCTTTATAGAATTCATTTTTAAGTATTATAAAGTCGTAAGATACTACTACTCTCTTATAGGAAAAATCCTAGATTTCACTTACATTTTTAATAGAGTATATAATAACTTCTTTATTAGCCTAAGGCTCTAATTTAGTCTAGACTTTTCTTATAATATATTATACTACTCAATATTTTTATTCTGTCTAGCTCTTCTAGATTAATTTCTTTATTATCTTTTAACTCTAAAGGTATTTTATAGCCTAAAAAGCTATGTAGTGCTCTATTATATTTATAGGTAGTAGCTAGAATAGCTTTACCCTAGAGGTAGTATAGTATTTTTACTATATAAATTATAGCCTATACTTTATTAAGTAGTGTTCTGTTTATTCTTTTTATAGGCCTATTAGGCTCTTCTATATGCTTAGGCATTATATTATATAATATACCTTCTGATATAGAATAATTCTTTATATTATAAATAAATTCTTTAGTATTGTCTAAAATTACCTTTTAATTCTTATATTATTATTGTTATTTCCTACTTCTACTTTATAGTATTTAAACATATCTAGAGCTTCGTCTTTGTATTTTAATAAAGCTACTTCTAGATACATAGAATATGTATTAAAAGGTAATAATATATATATATATATATATATATTATATTAGTATTTTATTAGCCCCTAGATATCTATATAGATTTTTTCTAGGTAGCTATAATGCTTTTACAAGGCTATTTATTAAAGTTATTTGTTATCTTAGCTTACATATACTTATAGAATTGTTTTATTTATTATAAACTAGAATAGTCTATTATTATCTAATCTTTTTATTTATTTAATAGCTATACTAATGTTTTAGCATTACAATAGCCTAGCTACTAATTCTATATATATAAGTTAACGTTTTTCTTTGTTTTATTTATGTTATTATTTATATTACCTTCCTATAAAACAAACCCCTTATCTATATATATCTTATTTTTTAACATAGTAAGAGGTATATAGTATACCTTATCTTTTAATATACCCTTTATTATAAGGTAATATTTATTATTAAACATATAAACTCCTTTATTATTTATTATAGCAGAAGTATTTTTAGGTACAATTAGCTTATATTATTAATATCTATTTTAGGTACATAGTATACGTCTTACAATTTATATATTTAGGGGTTATTGAGAAATCTAAAATAAATACCCCCTATTCCTTTAATTTGTATAGAGCTTACCTTAGCCTAGCTAATAGTAGTATTTATTATTCTATAGTTTATTAATAATTGTCTTATATAGATAATATGTTTTATAGCCTATATATTATATAGAAATAAATAGTAATTATTTTTAAATTTAGTTATAGATTTAATATTAATATTAGACGTTATCTCTTATAGCCTATCTATTATGTTTTATAACCTAGGTTTCTCTAGAGATCCTAGTATATTTTTAGTATTCTTATTTAAGTTATATAATAGGAGGCTTAGTACCTCTCCTTCTATATTAATAAGCTCTTTAATTTACCTATTTAGATCTATTACATCTAGGTCTTTAGATAATGGGTGCGTTACTTCTTTAGTAGACGCTTCTTTTACCCGTTTGTTAATCCGTTCTTTATTAATAGCTTGTAATATAATATGTCGAAGAGGTTACACCTTTATAGTAAAGTAACGAAATTGTTTAGCGTTTTCTAATTAGTAGATTCGGAAAGCCTAGCTTTTATTATAGCTACTTGTTTAGACAGCTTATTTCTCTAGGGTTCTCTTAAGCTTTACTAAGCTTTTAAAATTTTACGTTTTTTTCTTTTAGAGCCTTTATTGCTTTGTTCCGTTTTAAACTAATTAGGGGCTTTATTTAGGTATAAAAACTAATAGCTATCTTCTCTATAGCTGTCTTTCTTATAATTCTTATAGGTAATGAATTCCTTTGTCTTTTCTATTGTTTTTGTTGTTTTAATTGTATTTTTATACTATAAACACTTTTCCTATTATTTTCCTAGTATAATGCCTTTTTTCCTTATAAAGTAATCTCGGAATTAAGGTTTTAAGCATATATTCTATATCTTTAGACCTTATAAGTTATGTAATATTAGTTATATAATTATTATTGTTAGACTAGATTACTTATAAGTGCCTATAATCTTTATATAAAATAAAAAGCAAGAGAGTAATACTATATATATATTAATCTACCTCTTCCTTCTCTATAGAAGGAAGAGATTATATAGAGACTTCTATAGTAGTAATAGTATAACTAAATTATATAAAGAAAAACGCTAATAATTTATCTACCTAGTAATGTAAGGAGAAAAGCTTCCCTCTCTAAGTAAAGCTACGTATATAGTTATATTTAAGTAACCTTTTAATAATTACACTCTATTACATCTATAACATCCTCTCTTATACTTACTCCCCTCGTAAGTACTTACTCCTAGCTAGTAGTTAAACAATTATAGTTATTCTTTAGCTTATTTAGAATTAAAGAAATAATAACTACTTCTAGTATAATAATGTCTTAGCTTTTTAACTACTTATAAGTACTTTTAATACTATTTAAATACTTTTCTATATTTTTATTATATTCTATTAAGAATAACTTCCTAACTAGGATACAATTTATAATAAAAGAACTAGAATTATATTATTCTTTTATTTTGTTCTAATAGATATAAGTATTTATAATATTTTTATTTAAAATTAATAGCCTAATATTAATATAAAGTCTAATTAGAACTAGTGCCTTATTTAATTGTTTATGTTTTTTTAATTTGTATTACCTTAATAAATGTTTCTCTAATTAGAGCGCTTTTTACTTATAGAGCTTAGAAAGTATAGTTTACACTTTTAGAGAGGTTTTTAATTACTAAGCGTAATTTACTAAACTTGTTTTTTATTGTGTTTTTTGTTTTACCTAGATAGGTAATTAGATAAACAATAGTAGTATTTTTTTTAGATTTTTCTAAAGTTTTTCTAAGGTAGGTAAGGATAAAAATTACTACTATATAAGAGTTAGAGTAGGCTTAATTAGAAAGAGGATTATAAGGTAGAAGAGAAAGGTATAAAGAAGCTAATTAAATAGTTAGATAGAGTAATTAAGGAGAAACAGAATAGTATAAGGTACGTAACGATTAAGTAAGCAATAGAAGAGTAAATAGAGGAAGAAGATAAAGAGTTTAGGATTCTACTAAACTATCTATAAACTTAGCGGGAATCGAGTAACTTTAAGTAGTCTTCTTGTACTTAGCTAAGTACATAGAAAAGTAAGTCCTAGACTACTAAATAGCGTGTCTAATTTCCTATAAGATTAATATTTTTATATATCTTTAAAGTCTCCTAATAGTATATTATAGCGCACTAAATTATATACTTTTATTATATGTTTAAAGGAATGTTTATTAAGGTATAGCTTTAAGGTTTAGTAGTATCTTAATAGCTTTTTATTATAACGTTATATTATATATGTCTTAAGTGCCTAAGAAAACGTCTCTCTAATAGAGTTTATATAAGCCCTAGAAGTAAGTCTGTTTATTTTTTATCGCATCTTTTCTAATATATGTTTATATACTATTAAGTAGTATTATAGGCTAAGCCTATAGGAGCGCCTAAGCTATACCTAGGTATAACGTTACTAAAATACATAACGTAATAACTAATAATATAAGTAAAGGATAGAGAAGAGGCTATCGAACTTACCTACTTATAATAGAGAAATAGAGACGATTATAACATTAGATAGAGACTAGGAAACCTCTTAATAAAGATTATAGTAATAGCTACTACTATACTATTACTTAACTAACTATTAAACGATAGCTAGAGATAGGCTAAGAAGGATAGACTATCGCTAAGGAAATAAGCTAAGGGATATACGTACTAGCTTAATATAGGTATAGTACTAGACTAGTATTACCTTAGGATATAGGTAGTACTTAGGTATAGTAGATAGGAATAAGGGAAATAATAACTATATATATAGTATAGTAAGAACTATATAGAGAGAGCTCCTTAAAGATTAGAATAAATATTTATTATTTAACTAAGACTAAAACACGTCCTAGTTACGAATCTTTATATATTTTAATCTCTCCTTCTTTATTTATTAAGAACCCTTACCTTTAAAACCCTTATCCTTATACTTAAGATAGATTATATTAATATATTAATAATAGTATTATAAAACCTAAAATTAATAGAGTAGATTACTATAATAATCTAAGAGTTATATATAGCTATAATAGAATAGTACTAATCCTTTAAAGTAGCTTAAGTATAAATATAGACTTAGATAGAAAACCTAAACTAATATCTTACTATATAATCTTTCCTAACTCCTTTAGTAATACCTATACCTATAGTCTTAACTTACGTAATAATAGATCCCTTAGATAATAACTCTAGATCTAACGTATAATACTATAAGCTACTCCTAAAGCTAGAAAAGTTAAATAACTAGTAACGTAATTACCTTACCTAGGTATACCTTATAAAAGAGAAGTTATTCCTTAATACCTAGTTCTTTAGAAGTTTAAGGGAGAAGGCTTATTATATCTACTTATACCTTAATATAGGACTATAATAGACGATCGCTATCTACTTCTATAATAGTAAATAGACTATATATAACTATAAGAAGTTTATAAAATACCTTAATACTATTTACCTTAACTAAGACCTTTAGAATAGAGCTACTTATACCCTTTCTATAATAAGGTAAGATAAGAAAGCGATATTTACTTCCTTTATCCCTTACTTTAAGTACAAACTTAAGGAGGCTAAAGGAGGGGCCTAGGATAAGAATATAAAACTTATATTCTTAGAAAACGCTATAAGTAAGAGGATCTGTTTAGTAATTATACTAGCTATACTCCCTTAAAAGACTTTTACTAAATATTATTTTATAATAGCTAAGATTTTAGCTAGGTTTAAATAAATAGAAAAAAATAATTAAGTAATAACTTATTTATATACTATATAGGGAAAGGCTAGTAATTATTTAATAATAGCGATATAGAGATATCTAGAGTAAATTATATAAATAGAACTAATAAAAATATAACTAGCTACTTTATTTATAGAGAGGAGAGATATATTATATAGGGATATTAAAATATAAAATAAGATAATAAAGGGGAAAAGGGTAAAGAGAAAAAGAAAGCTACTAGCTCTTAAGTAGCTATATACTCTATATAAGTAAAAGAACTATCCTTTAATAATAAGGACAATATAATAGAAAAGAATAAGCTCTAACTAAAGTTAGGATAAGAATAGAACCTATAAGGTCTAGAGAGACTAGTATAAAATATAATAAAATATAATAATATTACTAGTAGCTATATAACTATTCTTAAATAATAAGTAATAAGTATAAGTTCTTAATAATTATAGTTACAATTAATATATTATAGTAGACTTAAAGACTATAAAAGAGCTATAAAAACCTTTTATTAGTAGGAAATAGTACCTACTTTAGCCTTTCTTAAAGATATACTACTAGTATAGTCTTATAAGATTATATACTTTTAAATAAAAATTAATAAGTAGATAAAACAAGTATTTATAGATATAGTAACTAGCTCTAGATATAATATACTCTTTACTAACTCTAGGTATAAGGTACTTTTTAAGTAACCTTAGATAGTAAGGAACTAAGTAATCTATAATATAGTAGTAAAGTATATTTATAATAGATAAGTAAGTATCTAGATTCTCTTTAAGCGTATAACCTAAGATTAATATATTTACTTAATATAATTAATACTTATCTTAGTACAATAGTTTCTATAAATCTATAAGGATAAAGGTAATAAGGAAGCAAACTATATTAGGAAGATCTCCTCTATAATCTAAGGAAAGCCTTAGTACTAAAAGCCTTAGTAGATTTAGTAAACCTTATTTCTTATAATATCCTTACTAAATTCCCTAATTTCTTTACCTTAATAAAGCTATAGAGCTACCCCTATATTACTAAGGTATTAATTATAAGATTACTCTTTACCTTAATAAAATTAGCTAAGAACTCTTACTTTTATAAGGACTACTATATAATATATTATAAGAGGAACACCTTATACTAAAGAAGGTTCTATAAGAATTACTAAATAATAGACTTATTTACGCTAGTAGCTCTTCTATTACTATCCTTATTCTTTTTATATATAAGAGAAATAAGTAGCTCTAATTTTATTATAATTATTATACTCTTAATAACTTTATTATTAAGGATAGATATAGACTATTGCTTATTATAGAAACACTTTAGACTCTAAAGTAAGTATAATAGTTTATAAACCTTAATATAGTAATAGCCTTTTATAAGATATAGATAAAGCTAGGCTATAAATATAAGATAGCATTTTAGACTTAGTTTAGTTTTTTTAAATAGATAGTTTACTTATTTAAACTTATAAATATAACTATAACCTTTTAATACTTTATTAACTAAATCCTTAAAGTATATACTAATAAATACTTTATAATATATATAAATAATATCCTTATCTATATAAATAGTTTATAGGAGAACTATATAAAAGGGTCTAAGACGTTTTATAAAAACTTAATAATGTAGGACTCTACCTTAACTTATAAAAGTATAAGTTTAGTATTTAAGAAGTAAAGTATCTTAGCTTTATTATAAAGGCTATTAAGGACATCTACTATAATTAAAAGAAACTAAAGGCTATATATAACTAGTAAGCTCTAACCTTAGTATAGAGAGTATATAGTTTCCTAGAGTTTATAAAATTCTACTATATATTTACTTAGGACTACTTAAGCCTTACGTAACCTCTTACCTAACTAATAAAGAAAGGAGTTCTATTCTACTAGGGCTTTAAATAAAAAAGGCATTCTAAACCCTTAAAAACAGATTCTACTAGTTACTAACTTTAATAGGCTAGGACCTAGAATAGGAAACCTTCTTAGAAACTAAGTATTTAGGCTATATAATAGGGGGTCCTTACTTAGATAGATACTAATAAGTAGTCTTAAGTAGTAGGATTCTTCTTAAAACAACTAAGTATAAAGGTCTATAACTAGGATATGTTTTAGTCTTAGTTAAACGATAAATATTTATTTTAATATCTAAAGAGCTATCTCTATATAGTCCTAGTTTTATTATATATATAGATGTTACCCCTTATTACTCTATCTACTATATCTAAGTACTATCTATATACTAAAGTAATACTAGCTTAGTACTATACCTATACTAGGCTAGTATTTTTCCCTTTTAGCGTATCCCCCCTAAAGTAGTTATACTCTTTAGCTTATCTCTTAGCTATCGTCTAATAGTTAGTTAAGTAATAGTAGAGTATTAGTTATTACTATAATTGTTATTAAGAGATCTCCTAGCCTCTATTTAATATTACTATTTATTTTTATCTCTTATTATAAGTAAGTAAAGTTAGGTAACCTTATTCTATTATCCTTTACTTATATTGTTAGTTATTATATTATATATTTTAGTAATACTATACTTAGGTATAGCTTAGGCTCTCCTATAGGCTTAGCCTATAATATACTTCCTTATAGAATCTAAGTAAAGGTCGCTTAGAAGAATAAATAGGAAGCTAAAATTATAATTAAGTACTTATCTACCCTACCTTATAATAGTATATATATGTCTATATACTATTATATATATAATATATATTATTAGTATATTATCCTATTAAAAGGGATTACTTACCCTTACTAGTCTACTTTTTCCTTTCTTCCTTAAGCTCCTATATTACTATTACTAGCTACCCTCTCCCTTTCCCTTAAATCTATACTTTTAGCTCTAGTAAGTTAAGTATCTAATATTAAGGTAAGGGATAAAGTATTATCTAATACTCTTACTATCTAAAATAGTCTTATATCTACTAAAGTATATATTACTATAATAGCCCCTACTAATAGTTATAGCTAAATACCCCTAGCTATACTAATAAGAGTAGGGGCTACTTAAGCTAGCGCTAAGACTCCCCTATACCCTAACTTACTTCTAGAGCCCCCTATATCTAAGACGCTTAGCTAACGCCCCCCCTATTAATGTACTAGGTAGCGTATCTTATTATACTATACTTATATTAGGCGCATAGCTTAGGGCTAAGCTATAGCTTACTAGGAGTAGGTTAGCTTAGTTACTAAGTTATACTACGCTTATATATAGAATAATAGCTACTACTATTTAGTAAATTTACGCTAGCTTATACTCTCTATTTAGCCTTTCTCTAATAGAGACGCTAACTATAGCTATAGTAGGTCCCTATAGAGGCTATCTAAGCTACTAAGAACTTAGACGTATACTTAGAGACATATTATACATTAGACCCCTTTTAGGAGGTACTAGGAAAGAAAAATAAGTAGTTTTAAAAGGTAGCGTAAGCTACTATATATTTAAAATAGATATAGTAAGAATAAAAACATATTATACTAGTTATACTTATATAAAAATATTTCTATAGTTACCTATATTATCTTATATAATAGTAGTAGGGTTAGGTACTAATAAGCTAAGGCGTGTTAATTCTCTTAGTAGTAAGTACTTCTATAGGTCCTAGTTAGTCTAGTACTAGACTAATGTAAATATAGTACTAGATTACTTTAAGTAACCCCTTATAGCGATAGCGATCTAACGTTTAGCTAAAGTAGGGTTAGTAGTAAGGTAAGTAATTAGTAGAATTTTACTATAGGTATAAAAACCCTACTCCCCCCTATCTATTTATTTACCTTTTTTCCTCCTTTAATACTATACCCCTTTATAGAGTAAGTATCCCTTAGTACCCCTATGTATTTTTACTCTAGTAAGGGTAAGTTTAAGACTAGCTTAATCGCTATATAGTTTAAGTATACCCTTTACTAAGTAAGTAATAGGGGCGTTAAGATTTTATTTCGATAATACTAGTAGCTATTAGCGTTAACTAAGGTTAATATCGATAGCTTTATTCTAATTAGGGTTAGTAGCTTACTATACTCTAGTACTAGGGATTACTATTATATTCTAGTGCTAGACTATATTAATACTTATAAGTATTAAGTACTATTATATTATTAAGCTCTACTAATAGTTTTTAGAAGGTTTATATATACCTTTACTACTTAACTAATACTTTACATTATTTAATTTATCTAACCTTCTTTTATTAGACTACTAGAATCTCTTCTACGTACTACTTATCTTTACTTATATTGTTTATTATTTTAAGATTATAAACTTTATTAACTACCTATCTAGATAGTATGTCTATAAATACCTAACAGAGGAGCTAGGTATAGAATATAGGGTAAATACTAAGGGAATACTAAGTTCTATATTATAGAAGCTATAGAGCTTAGTAACTATATATTTATAGTATAGTAGCTAATCTAACTTCTTATTTAGGGACTTATTTTATAGTTTACTATATATAGCTATACTTTATTACTAACTTAGAAGGAGTTTATAATATACTAATAGTAGTTTACCTATTTCTCTTATTAGGCTTAGGTAGTTACTATTTTAGTATATATAAAATCTATTATTTCCTTAATACATTATATAAACTATCGCGCTTACTATTTATTATGAGTTAGTTATAGGCCTTTATTAGTAATCTTAAGCGCATTTATATAGTACTTATATTTAGTAAAGAAAGGACTTATACTAGTAATAGGAGAAGTATAGTTATTAAGGGCTAGCTAAGCTACTAGAAGGAGCTCTCTCTAGTCTTCTTATAAGTAGTAAATATATAACTAAAAGTATTATTAAATCTTATAATTAGTATATTTTATTACAATATCTATCTTAAAGTAGTAAGCTATATTAAGCTTTTATTATACTCTTATTAATTAGTATAGCTCTTACTAGAATTCGCTTACTTAGTTACTATCTTAATTAGATATGATTTCTTATAGTAAACTATAGAAGTAAAAGTAAGTATTAAGGAATCTCTATATATAGATAATAGCGCCTATTATAGGTATAGCTTCTAACGTTAGCGCCTTTATTAGTTAGTTAGTAATAACTTAGAGGTATATAGAGCGGTCCTCTTAAGTAAGTAGTAATAAGGTAACAAAGTCTATTAATAGGTAAGCCTATAGCTAGTTAGGTATAGGTAGAGGTTAAAGGAGTGTCTTTTTTACTTCTTACTAGATATATCCTAAACTATATATTTTATAGTTATAAATATATTATTATATAGCTTATAAGATCTCTAAATAAAAGAATTATTAACTTATAATATTATACATTATATTCCTTCCTACGTATCTAACTACTAGTAATTTATAGATACATTAGATTAGTTAGGTATATAGGACGTCCTATAAGTCTTTTACTAGGTCCTCTTCCCCTAAGGTTTACTAGGGACCTAGAGTTATTTCTAGTATTATAGCTATCTTTATTCGTTAAGGTTATATTCTAATAGTTATACCTTTACTACTTTAGCTAAGAGCTATCTCTCCCTATCCTAAAGGGCTTTAATTACCTCTTAATACTCCTACTCTTATTCTACTAATATTAACTATAGTTACTATAGTTCCTTATCTATTAGGACTAAGGTTACTTCTTTAAATAGTTAAATTATAGTAATTTATCCTTCTAAATTAGTACTAGGTTAGTACTAGGTTAGTACTAGGCCTATACTAAGGTTATCCCTTACTTATACTAGGTTTAATATTTAGATAACGTAACCTTATACTTACTTATCTTAAGTACTAGTAGGTATATCTTATTCTTATTAGGAAAGAGTATCTAGTACTATTATATACTTACTAATGTAATATTATAGTTTAAAGTTATATTTAAAGAGGATCTTAGTCTATTAGCTTTATTATTTATTTAGCCTCTTCCTTATTATAAAGTAATATAGGTTAGCGTAGTCTATAAGAATAGTAAATAGCTTCCTTACTTATAACTCTAACCTCTAAAACTCTAAGTATTAGATAATTACAAGTGTTTTCTTATTATAGATTAAGTAATAATATTTATTAGGGCTTAGTTATTTTAAGAAGAATACTATTACTTAAGGTTACTTATTAGCGTCTATATAAGTAAGGACCCCCCCTATTATATAGCTTAAATAGTTAGTCTCTAGGAAGGTTTCCTATTCTAGGTCCTAGCCTATAAGGGTTAGTAACTAGTAAAATCTGTCCTTAAGGGTTTAATATACTTTCTCTTATTTAGCGCCCTAGCGAAATAGGACTCCCTTCTTTATTAGTTAGTTAAGAAGTTATATAAGGCTTAAGTAGTCCTAGATTAATATATAGTAGAAGTTTATAAACCCTAGGAAACTATATACTGTTTATACTAAGGTTAGTACTTACTAGTTATAGATCGCCTCTAGCTTCTCTAGATTATAATAGATTCCCTTACTAGTATTTACGATAAAGCTAAGGTACTTTACTTCTTAAATACTAAATTTATACTTCTTTAGGTTAAAGTAGAATTATACGTTATTAAGTTTCTATAGAACGTTCTAGACTCTCTTTAAATAGTTCTTCTATAAGCTATTTATATAGATAAAGACATTATCTACGTATACTATAAGGTAGTTATTAGTATATACTTAGAGGGTTTAGTTAATAAAGTATTAAAAAGTTATAAGTATATTTATAAGTCTAAATAGGTAGACTAGCTATTTAAAGAGGCTAAAATAAGTCTAAAACGCTATCTTATATTTATAGCCTAGCTTTATCTATATCTTATAAAAGGCTATAACTATATTAAGCTTTATAAACTATTATACTTACGTTAAAGCCTAAAGCATCTCTATAATGTAAGGTAGTCTATATCTATCCTTAATTATAAGATTATTAAAAGCGATAGTTATAATAGAATTATAGCTACCTATTCTCCTTACATATAAATAGAATAGGTATAGTAGTAAAGGAGTTACTAGTATAAATAAGTCTATTATCTAGTAGTTCTTATAGAACTTTCTTTAGTATAAGGAGTTCCTTTTATAATATATTATATAATAACCCTTATAGAAGTAAGGGTTCCTAGTTACTATTATTAAAGTAGAGATTAATCTTATAATTAATACCTTAGTAGTATAAAGTAGCTCTATAGCTTTATCTAAGATAAAGAAACTAGGTAATCTAGTAAGGATATTATAAGAGACGAAGTCTACTAAATCTATTAGGGCTTTTATTACTAAGACTTTCTTAAAATTATAAAGGGAGATCTCTCTAACGTAGTTAGCCTCTCTATTACCTTTATTTTTATAGATTTATAAAAACTATTGTACTAAGATAAGTATTAATTTATTATATATTAAGTAAATATATTAGTCTTAGGTTATACCTTTAAGGGGGATCTAAATACTTACTTATTTATAGTAAATATACCCTACTACTATATTATATATTACTTGGTTTTATACTATTTAAGGTTACTTAAGGAGTACCTTATACTAAGAGTTAGCTACTATATCTATAAATATTTATTTAGTTTATCTATTAATCTCTATCTAGAAATATACGATTTTATAGGACTATACTAAAAGTATATCCTTTAAAAAGGCTAGAATAAGTACGATCTCCTATTAATAAAAGGTATTTTTAACTCTTTTATAGTCTTTAGATATACTATAGTATATTAATTATAACTATAGTTAATAAAGGCTTATACTTATCGCTTATTATTTAAAAATAGTTATATAACTACTAATAATATTATTATTTATTATTATATCTTATACTAGTCTCTCTAGACCTTATAGGCTCTACCCTTACTCTAACTTTAGTAAGAGCTTATTCTTTTCCTATTATATTATCCTCGTTATTAAAGGATAGTTCTTTTACTTACGTAGAGTATATAGCTACCTATAAACTAGTAGCTTTCTTCTTCTCCTTACCCCTTCCCCTTTTATTATTATATTTTCTATTTTAATATCTATATAATATATCCCTCTTCTCTATAAATAAAGTAGCTAATTATGTTTTTATTAGTTCTATTTATATAGTTTACTTTAAATGTTTCTATATTACTATTATTAGACTATTACTAACCTCTTCTTATATAGTTGCTAAATAAGTTATTACTTAATTATCCTTTTTACTTATTTAAACCTAGCTATAATCTTAGCTACTATAATATAATAATTAGCGAAGGACCTTTAAAGGAATATAGCTAGTATAATTACTAAATAAATCTTCTTACTTATAGCATTTTCTAGAAATATAATTTTTACGTTCTTATCTTAGGCCCCTCCTCTAGCTTCCTTAAGGTTCTATTTAAAATAAGGAATAAAGGAAGTATATATTACCTTCTTACCTTACTTTATTATAGAAAGAGTATAAGTAACTCTATTCTAAAGGTCTTAGTTAAGGTAGATATTATTAAGATATTCTATAAAATTCTTATAGTTTTATATAGTCTATTTACTTCTATAGAAGTAAGTAGTAATTATCTATTAAGGTTCTATGTTAAGGTATAAGTAGATATAATAGAACTTCTTCTTTAAACTTCTAAAGGACTAAGTATTAAGGAATAACTTCTGTTTTATAAAGTACGCCTAAGTAAGGTAATTATATTATAAGCTATTGAATTTCTCTAGCTTTAAGAGTAGCTTATAGTATTATAGGTTAGATCTAAAGTTATTAACTAAGAGGTCTATTATTATATATATTAAGGCTATAAGTATAAGTATTACTAAAGAAGCTAGGAAAGGTTATATAATAAAACGTTAGTTTAAATTTTCTATCTAAGCTTATATTTATACTTAAGCTACTTTAAATATATACTAGTTTTTTATTATAATTATATATAAAAACTAGATTACTATAGTAATCTACTCTATAAGGTTTAGTTTCTATAATATTATTATTAGTATATTTAGCTAATTTATCTTAGGTATAGGGATAATGGGTTTAAAGGTAAGGGCTTTTAATAAGTAAAGAAAGAGAGATTAAAATATATAAAGGTCTATAACTAAGATATATTTTAGTTTTAGTTAAATAATAAATATTTATTCTAATCTCTAAAGAGCTATCTCTATATAGTTCTAGTTCTATTATATATATATATATGTTACCTCTTATTACTCTATTTACTATATCTAAATACTACCTATATACTAAGGCAATACTAGCCTAGTATTATACCTATACTAGACTAGTATTTATCCCTCTTAGTATATCCCCCCTAAGTAGCTATACTCCTTAGTCTATCTTCTAGCTATCATTTAATAGTTAGTTAAGTAATAGTAAAGTAGTAGCTATTATTATAATTATTATTAGAAGATCTCCTAGCCTCTATTAAATGTTACTATTTGTCTTTATCCTTTATTATAAGTAAGTAAGGTTAGGTAGCCTTATTCTTTCGTTCTTTACTTATTATTAGTTATTACGTTATATATTTTAGTAATATTATATCTAAGTATAGCTTAAGCTCTCCTATAGGCTTAGCTTATAATACTAAGCCCTACTAAGTATAATTACTTAATCTATAATAAGGAAATACTTATAATTATCTAATACTTAAAGTTCTAAAGGTTAGAGTTATAAGTAAGAAAACTATTTACTATACTTATAAACTATACTAACTTATACTACTTTATAATAATAAAGAGGTTAAATAAATAATAAAGCTAATAAGCTAAGATCCTCTTAGAGTATAACTTTAAACTATAATACTACCCTAGTAAGTATATAATAGTACTAAATACTCTCTTATAACGAAAATAAAATATACCTACTAGTACTTAGGATAAGTAAAAGTAAGATTATATTATCTAGATATTAGACCTAGTATAGGTAATAGATAACCTTAGCGTAGGCTTAATACTAACCTAGTACTAACCTAGTACTAACTTATAAGGGCGAACTATAACGATTTATTTACTTAAAAAAGCGACCCTAGTCTTAATAAATAAGGAACTATAGTAGCTATAGACAACGTTAGTAGAATAAGATTAGGAGTACTAGGAAGCAATTAAGGCCCTTTAAAATAGAGAGAAACGGCTCCTAGCTAGAGTAGTAAAGGTATAACTATTAGAATATAACCTTAATAAATAAGGATAGCTACTATACTAGGAATAGCTCTAGGTCTCTAGTAAACTATAGGGGGAAGAAGGCCTAGTAAAAGACTTATAGGATATCCTACGTACTTAACTAATCTAATATATCTATAAATTACTAATAGTTAGATACCTAAGAAGGAATATAACATATAATATTATAAGCTAATAATTCTTCTAGCTAGGGATCTTATAAGCTATATAATAATACGTTTATAACTATAGAATATATAATTAAGGATATATCTAGTAGGAAGTAAAGAAGACGCTCCTTAAACACTTATTTATACTTAACTAGCTATGCGCTTACCTATTAATAGACTTTATTACCTTATTACTACTTACTTTAGAAGACGACTCTATATACCTTTAGGTTATTACTAACTAACTAATAAAGGCGCTAATATTAGAAGCTATACTTATAATAGGCGCTATCGCTTATATATAGAGGTTCCTTAACGCTTACTTTTACTTCTATAGTTTATTATAAGATATTATATCTAACTTAGGTAGTAACTAAGTAAGTAAATTCTAGTAAAAGCTATACTAATTAATAAGAATATAATAAAAGCTTAGTATAGTCTACTACCCTAAGATAGATAGCGTAATAAAATGCGCTAATTAAGAGATTTAATAATACTTTTAGTTATATATTTACTACTCCTAAAAAGACTAGGGATAGGGAGCTCCTTCTAGTAGCCTAGTTAGCCCTTAATAACTATACCTCCTCTATTACTAGTATAAGTCCCTTTTTATAGAATATAGATATTATATAGACACGCTTAAGATTAAGGGTAAAGGCCTTTAACTAACTCCTAACGAACGGTAGGTATAATAGTTTATAGAGCGTATTAAGGAGATAATAAACTTTATATATACTAAGATAGTAGCTACCTAAGTATAATAGTAGGAATAAGTAAACTACTATTAGTATATTAGAGACTCCTTCTAAGTAAGTAATAAAGTAAAGCTATATATAGTAAACTATAAGATAGAGCGCTTAAATAAAAAGTTATTAGCTATACTATAAATATATAGTTATTAAGCTCTATAGCTCCTATAGAATAGAACTTAGCGTTCCCCCTAGTATCTACCCTATATTTTATGTCTAGCTCCTCTATTAAGTATTTAAGAACCTATTACTTAGATAAGTAGTTAATAAAGTTTATAACTATATAGTAGTAAACAATATAAGTAAGGATAAGTAGTATATAAAAGAAATTTTAGTAGCTTAATAAAAGAAGGTTAGATAAGGTAAATAATATAAAGTATTAGTTAAGTAATAAGAATATATATAGATTTCCTAAGAACTATTAGTAGAACTTAATAATATAATAGTACTTAATACTTATAAGTATTAATAGAGTCTAGTACTAGAATATAATAGTAATCCCTAGCACTAGAGCGTAGTAAGCTACTAACTCTAATTAAGATAAAGCTATTAATATTAACCTTAGTTAACGCTAATAGTTTCTAGTATTATTAAAATAAAATCATAATACCCCTATTACTTACTTAATAAAGGGTAGACTTATATTATATAATAATTAAGCTAGTTTTAAATTCGCCCCTTACTAAGTAAAGACATATAGGGGCGTTAGTAACACTTACCCTATAAAGAGGTAAGGTATTAAAAGAAGAAAAAGTAAATAAATAGATAGGGAAGGGTAGGGTTTTTATACCTATAGTAGAATTCTACTAATTACTAGCCTTACTACTAACCCCCCTCTAGCTAAATATTAGTTTACTACTCCTATAAAGAGTTACCTTAAGTAAACTATTACTAAGCCTATATTAAATAATTAAATTAGTACTAGGCTAGTAGGGACTTATAGGAGTACTTACTATTTAGAGTATTAATATACTTTAGCTTATTAAAACCCTACTATACTACTATTATGCGAAATAACCTAAGTAACTATAGAAATATTTTTATAGAAATATTAATAGTATTATATGTTCTTATTCCTAACATATCTATTTTAAATATATAGTAGCTTATACTACCCTCTAAAACTACTTATTTTCCTCCCCTAGTACTTTCTAAAAGGGGTTTAACGCATAGTATGTCTCTAGATATGCGTTTAAGTTCTTAGTAGCTTATATAGCCTCTATAAAAACCTACTACTACTATAATTAGCGTCTATATTAAGGAAGAACTAGATAGAGAGTACTAGCTAGTACTAACTTACTAGATAGTAGTAGTTACTACTCTTAATATAGGTATAGTATAACTTAGTAACTAAGCTAACTTACTCCTAATAAGCTATAGCTTAGCCCTAAGCTATACGCCTAACGTAAGTATAATATAGTAGAATGCGCTACCTAGTACTTTAGTAGGGGGGTGTTAACTAAGCGTCTTAAGTATAAGGGGCTTTAAGGGTAAGTTAGGGCATAGGGGGGTCTTAGCGCTAGCTTATAGGGCCCTTACCCTTATTAGCGTAGCTAGGGGCTTAGGGTTATAACTATTAGTAGGGGCTACTATAGGGACATACGCTTTAGTAAATATAAGACTATTTTAGATAGTAAGAGTATTAGACAACGCTCTAGTCCTTGCCTTAATATTAGACGCTTAACTTACTAGAGCTAGAAGCGTAGATTTAAGGTAGGGGTAAGGGGTAGCTAGTAATATAGAAGCTTAAAAGAGAAAAGAAAAAGTAAACTAATAGGGGTAAGTAATCTCTTTTTAATAGGGTAGTATACTAACAATATACTATATATGTAATAGTATATAAACATATATATACTATTATAGGGTAGGGTAAATAAGTACTTAATTATAATTTTAGCTTTTATTTATTTTTCTAAGCAACCCTTACTTAGATTCTATAAGGGAGTATATTATAGGCTAAGCTTATAAAAGTACATAAGCTATACCTAAGTATAATAGTATTATAATATATAACGTAATAACTAACGATATAAGTAAAGAATAGTAAAGAGGCTACCTAGTCTTACTTACTTATAATAAAGGAATAGAGACAATTACGATATTAGATAGAGGCTAGGAAACCTCCTAATAAGGATTATAGTAATAGCTACTACTTTACTATTACCTAACTAACTATTAAACAATAGCTAGAGATAGGCTAAGAAGGATAGACTATTACTAAGGAGATAGACTAAGGGACATAGGTACTAGCCTAATATAGGTATAGCGCTAGGCTAGTATTACCTTAGTATATAGGTAACACTTAAGTATAGTAGATAAGAATAAGGGATAATAACAACTATATATATAGTATAATGTAATTTATATAAAGAGAGCTCCTTAGAGATTAGAATAAATATTTATTATTTAACTAAAACTAAGACACGTTCTAGTCGCGAAACTTAATAAAATAATACTTAAACTTAAAAAGTATAAAACGTTTACTATATACCTATAATAAGTATTAATATTATAAACTAACTATATTTAAAATACTTTTACTATACTAATTAATAAAGACATCTATTTATTAAATAATAAGTCTTAGATAATTATTTATTTATAAAGTTTAATTACTATAGTTATTCTATTACTATATATAATAAGTATTATAGCTAGTCGCTAATCTATTTAGTATTTCTTATATACTAAAAGGGGTATATATTAATAAACGTTTTAAAACCCTATATAAGAAGTAAAAGATAGTAGTAGAATAGATTATTAAATACTTTTAGCTAGTACTGTAAATCTTATAAAAGAAATATATATACGTATTAAACTATATGTTAAGTATTAAACATTTACCTTATAAAATGTACTAGTTTAAATACATATGTTTAATATCTACTCTTATTTACTTAGTACTTGTAAATAATATAATTAATACTTAGTTTACTATTATATCTCTTATAATTAATAATATAAACTTAATTTTATTTATATAAATTTATTTCTATTATTAACTAGGCTATACTTTCTTTTCGTTTTATATTATAGGGTGTTGTTTAGACATTAGGTTATAGACTTTTAATTACTTAGTAAATAAATACAATAAGTAATATATAGTACTATTAGTAACTTATATATAACTAGTAGTTATTAAAATACTATATAAATAGTTATAGCTTTTTCTCTTTAGATAGTAAACTTACAATAGACTTAATTATATAATTATAATTATAATTTACTATAAGTTTACTTATACTTCTTACTTAAGTTTACTATACTTACATTTAGCTAGAAATAAGCTATTAGCTTACTTTATACTTAGATGTTATAATTAGTATTTAGTCTAATATACTTATATAAAGTAAGCTTATTAGTAATATAAACCCTATAAACTATATTAAAACTACTATAGTACTTTATAAGAATAATATAAGTAGTAAACTATTAGTCTTTAATAAAAATAGTATAAGTATATGTAGATAGATAGTACTTAAAGGTAGAAATTAGAGAGAAAGCTAGATTAGGAAGGTTATAATTATAATAGAAGGAATTTATTTATATAAGTAAATAGATAAATATATAAGGAGTAGAATAGTATATAAATAGTCTTTATAGGATTAAAAGTAATAAAAAATAGATAGAAAGAGAAGTTATATACTTAATTATCTAACTATCTACTAAACTATAAGGGACACTTTTTCTTTATTCTATTATTGTTTAGTAACTACTATTCTTTTTAGGAAGTTAATTAGTTGTTATATATATAAAAATCTATCTTTTAAGTATTAAAACTAGAGTCTAAAAGGTTAAGTAATAGTAGTATAATAGCGTTATAAAGAATTTATATTAAATAGAATTTATTAATATAATAGATATAATAAATCTACTTCTATAGTTTATATTAAGTTAATTTATACGCTTAATTATTACTCTATAGTATTTTTCTATATACTATTTAAGAGCCTAGAAAATCCTCTACCTTATAATAGTATTTAAGATAGGAAATAAATAGGTCTATATATTTTAATTAAGGCATCTATTTATAAATAATAATAGTTATATATATATTTTATTTAAAATAGTTTAAAGTAGTACAATATGTTTTTCTACTTATTAAATCTTAACTACTTTAACTAGTATTTAATAAACTAGATATAATCTTTTTACATTAAGTATAGATATGTTATATTTGTAGGCTTTAGCTAAATATTAAAATAGTACTTTATATACGTCTCTAACTTTCCTAGAACAACTTGCGGAGATTGCTTGTAATAATAGCTTAAAGGCACTACGGGTATAATAAGACTCCGAGAAGTAGTCGATCACGACATTAAGAGCATGAATACTTCGTACTCGGGACAGTTGCAGGCACGTTACTGCTATCTATCCTTTCCTGAACTGGTCAGCGCGATGATGTCGCCGGTCTCACACTAACGCAGTACATGAATGGTCCGCAGGACTTGAGTGTGACCGTTATGGTCCCATGCGAACTACTCCTCCGCCCAACCGGGACTGAAGCACACGTATGAGAACGACGGGCCTCAGATACATCGCCAGTAACTTGGCGGCAGCGCAATTGTGTACGACGAGTAAGAGACTTGGCATGGACAGTTACCATGTCTCCCTACCAGATGGTAGCTCCATCGTTGTAACTAGGCTTGTCTCCCTGCAATCAGATTGTTGGCTGTCTGAACTGCTCGATTGCTAGGTAGTTTGCTTCGGCTACAACGCCGAGAATACAAATAACTGCATTCATTTAGTGTTTGATTCGGTCTGCCGGTGGTGGAAGACGTGAGCTTTGAAGACTTACATTGTTGGTTGCGGCAATGGCGATACTGTCTTCAAAGGGATGCCAGCTCATGTGTAGAATCTTCTTGTTGAAATCGATTTGATCCGCGTCCGTCTCTTTCCGCATTCTTTGAGCTCCGCCTGCCGGGCTGCCGGCTCTCGAGCCGTTGCTCTTGCCACCATTCGTTGTTGGGCTCGTCGTTGCGTTTATGGGCGTGGGTACACCAACTTTTTTAGCCTTGAACGCCGACTTGTCTGCCTGAAGAACAACCTCGACCTCCTTCTCCGGATCTGAAGGGTAGATCATGAAGTTATTGTTGTAACTACCCGTCATGACGTTTTTTGCGTCGCCAGAGAAAACGACCTCGAATTTGTCAAAGATGCTGTCGTTTTCGTAGGTATCGCAGAGTCTCGGCCGTAGATGCTCGTGAATGGGTATTGTCTTGAGAGGTTGCCGCTCCATGTTGATGTCCCAAATCTTGACGGTGAGGTAGTCGCGAGACAGAATGTATCGCCCATCGAAAGAGAAGCGGACGTCGGATATGGAGGATATGATCTCTGAGAAGAAGGACCTAGCGCTGGGGTCTTCTTCCTGCTCGAACACTGCGCACGTCGTTAGCAAATGTAGCCTGCGCAAAGGAGCCAAGGGATGAGGTAAATACATTTTGCGTGCTGATCGCACAAGGCACTCTCGCGCATGTCGGCAAGTTTGATGGTGCCCTTGGAGCTTGCGTACATGAACCAGTTGCAGCTCTGAGGATGAAATTCGGCGGCTGTTATGACCTCCGTCAGCTCCTCCATGTTGGCGGGTTTGATGTCGACGATGTTGAAGCTTTGGTCTTGGATGTTGAGGTTCCAGAGATTAATTCTCAAATCATCACTGCTGATAAATGTCTCACCATCACTATTGACGGAGATGCTGTTGATATGATAGGCATGAGCGTTAGCATAAGTTCGACGGGGTACAGCTGCAACGACTGTATCATGGTGCGTGAGACGAGGCAGCTTGAGATCCGCCGAGTTGCGAAAGTGCTGGGAGATGGCAAGTGATCGTGGCGCTCCACCGCCGCCGGCCGCATTGGCGGGCGTGGTATCGTGGGACAAGTTATTCTCCGCAACTACCTTGAGAGATTTCTCAAACACCTTCCAAAGCTTAATTGTTTTGTCGTTGGTGGAGAGCAGGTAGTGCGATGCGTTCTGGCGACGACACCATTTGATCTTGTTGATTTTCTCCTCGATTTCAAGGGATTTGAGGTAGTCGAATTCAGGTTCGTGAGACTGAAATTCTGTGTGAAACTTGTACTCGCAGGACTTTTTCTGTATTGAACGTCGTTAACACCCGCACCCTACAAACGGCTTCGAGGAAGACGAACCGACTCGTTCCGTTCGAAAAGAACGACTCGGCCACCTTTGTCGCCTGTTGCTAGATAATTGCCAGTGTGATCGAACTCTACTGTTGAGATTATATCGGCTGAATCATTTCTGATTAGTGCTGGCCGAGCAGTTGAGTTGCAGGAGCGAGAAGGCACATACCTTCAGTAATGTCCTCGACGTCGCCCTTGTCGCCGAAGCATCTAATTGGGCGGTCAGCGATAAGCCCAGACGTCCCGGCAGCCAGGTGGTATCTAGCGCACTGGGTGAATTTCCATGTTGGGGGGTTCGCTTCGCTGTCGACCATCGTGGTTGGCAGCGAGAGCGAGCGAGCAGAGGGCGAAAGAAGTGCCGCGCACTGGAGATAGAACCACGGGCGCTGGGGAGGAGGGAGCAAGCGGCCAGCGCACGCGCGGACTCAAGCCTGTTGGCGTTGACTGGAACGCGGCTGGACCGAGACGCGGGAGAGGACGATTCGTCAAGAGAATGTCGTTACGACAGCGGCGATGGCGACAGAGTAGGTAGGTAGGTAGTCGGTCTATCGGCCGCAGAGTGTCGAAGCTGAGGAGGGGCTGAGGGGCCGACTAGTAGCGTGGGATATGGGGCGATCAAGTCGTCGGGCACGGCTACAAGTGACGTGGTTGCGGATGCGGATGCGGATGCGGACAGCCTGGGTAGCCTACCTGGCAGGTGGTAGAGTGGTACTATGAGAGTTAGAGGTAGGTCCATGCTTGGGTACCTACCTAAACGCGAAGGCGTGGGATGGAGGTACCTCGTTAGTTACCTAGGTGACTAGGTAGGTAGGTAGGCGACGTTAGTCATCATTCTCACTACTTGATAGTACATTTATAGTTAAAAGTATGAGAATTAGGCCTAATTAACCCTCCGAGTTTATAGAAGTGATTTGACTTTCTCAATAAAACGAACTATTTATATGTTAATATATATATATATATATATATATATATATATAAATTACCCTTACTAAGCTATAAGTTATGTTAATTATATATAATATTTAGAGTAAACTTATAATTCTATTTACATATAAACATATATAAGAATAATCGTATAACATTTCTATCATTTTCGTATGTAAGTGTGTAATAAAGCTCTATAATTACAAAAGTAAAAACATAGTTACAATTCTTAATTTCTTTATTCTTTATACATCGTAATATTGATTTCCTAACTATGTAATCATTTCCTCAAAAGTCTTTCGAAGCCATAAATTACAGTCAGGAAGCAACCTCGCCTTTCTGCGCCCCGACCTACCTAGGGCATCTGCGTGGAGAACCTGCCCGAATTCACGGCATCGAGGCAGTCGTGTTGCATGAAAACGCCCCGAAATGTTCTCTTTATCCGCCGCTCCCCCGAAACAGTCCGTGAGCGATACAATAAATGTTCTTTGCGATCGCCTGAGCTCCGCCACACTGCTCGAGGATCGTCGAGCCGCAATACTAGGCCTGAGGAGCTTTGCGAAGGACTTTCCTGCATCAGTTGCCTCAGGTGCTCTACGAAGTCTCATTTCAAGCTTAACGGATGATCGAGATGATGCGGACACAGTCAAGATCGTCCTCGAAACGCTTATGATGCTTTTTAACCCGAACGATACTAGTCCTGAGGCCTCCGATGAAATCGCTCTGTGGCTCGCCGATGAATTCACGCAGCATCAAGAAAACACCCGCATACTCTTGGATCTTATGGAATCGTCCGATTTCTATTTGCGCCTATATGGTATCCAGTTACTGTCTGCCATCCTGTCAGCGCGTACGCAACGCACAGAGGAATGCGTTTTGAATGCACCTCTTGGCCTAACTCACCTTGTTTTGGTTCTGGAAGATAGTCGGGAAGCCGTCCGCAATGAGGTGCTGAACCTCCTGATCTGCCTCACCCCGACTTCGACGGAGATTCAAAAATTAGTTGCATTTCAGAACGCATTTGAGAGGCTATTTTCCATCATTGAGTCGGAGGGCTCTCTGTCTGATGGTGGTAGAATCGTGGAGGATTGCCTCATCCTGCTGGCCAATCTCTTGCGGCGGAATCAGTCTAACCAGTCATTGTTCAGAGAGTCGGGTTGTGTGAATAGATTATCTTCCCTACTAAGAAACGCGCTCGCTTGCGAACCGTCTGACGCCGACGTCGCCCCGTGGATCCAAGCTCAGAGAAACCGAAACATCTACGCATTCTTAGCTCTGCTACGACTCTTTCTCGACTCGGAGCCATCCGGTGTTCTCCAGAATCAAACAATCTTTTCGAAGTATGGTCTTACCGGTGATGTCCTTGCACTTGCTTTCAGCCGTGTGGCCATTGGGCATATGTCCATAAGAGCCGAGGTGTGGACGATCTCCACTACTCCAGCCTGCTCTTCAACTAAGTATTGTAGGCTCTACTCACATGTGGTGACATGATTCGAGACGCGAAACAACTCCAAGAGAGCTTCGCCCAATTCACAATTCCGTATACCCTTGCTCTTGAAAAAGCGGATGCCGAGGAACAGGAAGTCTACGTCATCGATGGCCTGCTGGACTTGATTCTCAGTGTTCATGACTTATCTGCGTTCGACCTCCGATACGCTGCTTGCGAATGTCTCAAAGCGTACTTATCGAACCATTCTCAAGTGAGGCTTCATTTCCTCGACAGAGCTATTAGAGGCTTCAAAGAGGGCTCTGATGAGTCTTCCAATGTTCTTACTGCTCTAATGAGGCCTCATCGCGCAAACGCGGGCGACCCGTATCGTCTGTGGTTTGCTTGTGTCATCGTCTTCCAGTTGTTGCACGAAAATATCGAAGCCAAGGCCAAGTTACTGGGATTAGGAGAGGGAGATCTTGACGTTGGGGAAGAATTCGTCTCCAGTATTCAAACAATTTCTGCGCATCTCATCTTCGGCATAGAGCGTGGTGACGATGCTCGTTCATTGGTTGGCTACATGATGCTCTTACTGAGCTGGGTGTTCGAGTACCCTGACTCGGTCAACGACTTTTTGGCAGAAGCAAGCCACGTTCAGATGTTGATACAAGCAGCGTCACAGGCTCACTTTCTCGGCGCAGACCTAGTCCAGGGTCTCAGTACGATGCTACTCGGCGTGATGTACGAATTTTCGACAAAAGACTCACCAGTACCACGAGAGAAATTGCATTCCATCCTCCTCGCACAACTTGGCCGCGATAGATACCTGCAACGATTGAAAGATTTACGCAATCATCCGCTGATGCGAGACTTTGAAGTCATCACTCAGAAGTCCGCTGGTCCTGCACCCAAAGGGCTACCTGACGTTTTCTTCGACGCCGATTTTGTGATATTTTTCAAGGACAATTACAGTCGCATTGCACGCGCCATTGACAGGCTACCAGATTTTGAGGTTTCCCTTGCATTGGGCGATGTACACAAAGGAGTTTCTAGAGAACTTGTTGACTCCCTTCGAGGCCAGGTGCAGCAGAAAGACCAGGCACTGGAAGCCGCTCAAGACCGGCTTGACACCTTGGAGGCGACGTTACGCGGGGAACGAGCGGAGAACCAAAGATTTAGAGAAAACGCTGGCTTGGAACTATCAAGAGCTCGAGATGCCCATGACGCTCTAGAGAAGTCCCACATTGCGGATGTCCGGTACGTCCAGCAGCACAAGCGTCCCCAAATTGTTGCTTATGGAAACACAGCGAAATGAAAAAACAGCAGCTGGCATTGGAAACCATTCACAAGAAATACATGCTGTCTGTCGAAGAAAAGATCGCTGCAAAGGACGCCGAGCATCAGCTGAACATCATCGAGGCGCAAAAGGTTGCTCAAGACGACGCGGAACGGGCAAGAGTCCGCGCCGAGACGGAGATCGCGCAGCTGAAAGCGCAAATAACTAAGGTATTACGGCAGAAACCCTTGAAAACTTCACCGACGGACTGTGTTCTTTGGATCAATGACATCAACGACAGATAAATCAGGAAAGCTCGAGCAAGATTAATGAACTGCAAGAAGAAAACTACCGACTTAACGTTAGACATACCGCCGACATGTCTGCTGCGGAAACGAGGATACATGAGCTTGAGAAACAACTCAGTTCAGTGGAATCAAGGTGCCAGGACCTAGTGCGGGGTGCGGAGACAGTGAGTTGTCAACCTGCATCGCGAGTGATGCGCATTTCCGTAACTAAACTGTATGTGATTTGTCTAGTTACAAAAGGAGAAACTCGACGCATTGAAGATAAGCGCTGCTACGCAATCCGAGCTCGATGACCTCCTGGTAGTCTTTAGCGATATGGAGGATCGACTGGCCAAGTATGAGGTTAGTCGCTCCCTAGTTGTTCTTACTGTATAATTCAAACTAACAGCGCAATTTCCAAAAGACTACGGATGAAGTTTCTGTATAATTTCTTATAAAAGGGTAAAATACTAAATAGTAGTCTTACTTGTTTTTATAAGAGTAGTATTATAAGGCCGCTTTTAAAAAGCATTTACACTTAAGTTTATAGTATTTAAAAATTATAGTAAAAATTCTTTTAGTATCTAGTAGTATATAGTAAAGTAGAGCTTAAGTCTTAGTAGCTAAATCGCCTATGTAGGGAGCTCCTACTACATGTAGTTACATTAAACGTATAGTAATATATAGTTAAAGCTCTTGTTTAAAAGTAAAGCTATTACTTATAACCCCTTATTATCATAACTTCCTTTTACTTAATTAATAGACATTCTTTCTCTTTCTTTAAAGCTACTAAATATTATATAGATTATAAAAAATACTAAATTAGTACTTTATTAGAGTTATACTTAGATGTAGGTAAGTATATAGGTTTATCGCAACTATATATAATATAAGCTACCTATATAGGAGATTTAGCTATATTAAAGCTTAAACTATACTTTAATATACTTTATTAAATACTAGAAAGATTTTTTACTATAGATTTTAGATATTATAATCTAAAGCATAGGTGCTTTTTAAAACTAGCTAATTTCAATTAGAAAATCCTAAAAAGTAATAGATAAGTAGGAAATTTTCCTTTACAAAAGTATGAAGTGGTAGAAGTTAAAGCATAGCATGCGCAAGCAGAAATGATAAAGATGTACGAATAGGCATCATGCCCTCGGGAGGCTGTGCGAATACTGTGACTCAAAGTGAACTGTGACTCCGAGTGAGTCAAACTGATAGAGGATAGTTGCGGGCTCGCAGCAGAAACACTCCTTTCCATATAGGATCAATTCATCCACCTGCAAGTGTCCGCCTTGGCCAGGCCTCATCTGCTAGTGGGTTGGGAGAACGTGCGAAAAGGCGCTTGAAATTTAGGCGTTCTGTTCATTGCTGACATTGACGTCCCCTCTCAGACGACTTGCCTGAAAATAGTCCAAGAACAACTACAATGATTGCTCAATCTTCAATACCCTGTGTCAGGGATCCTTATTTCACCCCCACGCGACGCCTCCAATTCCTCACGGCGTTTTCTATCGCGTCGCAAATTTTAAGAAACTGGTCTTGAGCAATGGCCTCCGTCTTCACCTACGATCCAGATCCCCCTCGGGTATCATCTCCGTGGCTCGCCGCGGACGCCAGTTTCGAGTCAGATTCGAGCCGCTCCTCAGATCCGAAATTCGCGTCCGAATACGGGCTTACGAAGCTCGAGGCCGAACCCGCGTATGGTCCTACAGAGTACAAGCTGCATCTTCTGCTGCGGCCGAGGCGGGCTTACTCATTCATGAGCACAAATGGCTCGAGAATCTCGCGCCGAAACAACGATCTGTTAGAGGAGAGCCCCTCGAATGCCTACGCTGGCTCTGCAACGTCTAGCGTGCCAAAGCGTGAAAGGCTAAAGCACCTGACGACGCAACTCCTCTGGAGATTGCAGCAGTCATCGCCATACCATGCTTCAGGCTCAAATGATTTGGCAAGTCCGAGGTTTCCCGCCCACGACGTTGAGCTTGACGCTCCCGTCAAGATAGAACGACTGGTTCCTGGCCTTCGAGAATCACGAGGAGCATTGTACGAGCTTGGCGTTTCCGACGACGGCACTCTGGCGGGTCTGACAGAAGATGAAATGCGGGAAAGTATAGCGACTTTACGGACAATGGCTGCGAGCTTGGGTTGCGCCGTCAACGTTGTTCGCGTGGTTATTGTTGGTGACTGCGAGTGGGTTGAACCGGAAGAGGCTACCACAAACATTACTCCCTCTTCCAGCCAAGCAATCAAAAAGGCCAAACTATGGGTGGCAGAAGCCTTGGTCACTCCCAATCTCGGATTTCGACGCAATTTTCGTGACCCTGGGCTCTCCATCAGTCCTTGGGCGCCCACTACATCCTCAACCACAACTTCTCAAGGCATGGGAAGCTTGACACCCCAATTGCGTGTAACCCTGACTGGCCCTACAACATGCGGCAAATCTAGCCTATTAGGGACATTGTCAACTGGGACTCCAGATAATGGACGAGGAAAGAGTCGGCTGAGTCTGCTGAAGCATCCGCATGAAATCGTTTCAGGCTTGACGAGTTCTATTGCACAGGAGCTAATAGGCTATAAGAAAGGGGAAATAATCAACTTCGCGAGGGCTGACATTGAGTCATGGGTTGATGTCCACGATGGTGCCGAAAATGGACGACTAGTTTTTATTTCCGATTCGGGCGGCCATCCTCGATATCGCCACTCCACGCTGCGGGGACTCTTGAGCTGGGCGCCTCATTGGAGCATCTTATGTATCGCAGCAGATGTTGATGATGAAGACGCCTTCAACAAGTGCGAGACTTCAACCGCATCGAGAGCTTTCGGCAGTTTGAATGCGCAGAAAGAACTTGCCCAGGCCCATCTAACCCTTTCTTTGAAACTCAACGTGCCCATGGTGATTGTCATCACTAAGCTCGATTTAGCATCCAAATCGAACTTGCACAGGACCATGGCCAGAGTGCTAACATCTATCAAGAAGGCCGGGCGAAACCCAAGAATTCTGCAACCTGATCAGCGAATCCTCGGTCAGCCGAAGGACATATCGCGAGAGGATGATAGCAAGGTCGAAGCTGTCATCAACAGTATCGCGGAAAGCGGAAACATCACCGACCAAGTTCCTATCGTTTTGACGAGTGCCGTTAAGGGAATTGGTATCGGACTCCTTCACGCCCTTCTGGCGAGGTTACCGCTGCATCCAATAACGGAGTTCTGGGACTCGCCCATAAGCTCCGTGGAGTCGCGAAATCCGAACTGCCTATTCCACGTTGACAGCACATTTCGGTTTCCGGAAGCCCACAACATACTGGCTCTCAGCCCAGAGTGTCCATCGGGACGAGGCGTTATTGTCTCCGGACATGTCCGGTTTGGAAGTTTATCGGTTGGGGACACGGTTGTCATTGGCCCGTTCCAGACTGTCACCGACGACGCTTGTGGCTGGAAGCTACCTACAAGAACAACCACATTTTCGGAGAGCTGCGATAATATAAGACGGCATGAGTCTACTCAGGTACATATGACGGCTTCAACAGATTCCAGATCGACTATTGCAGCCGCCGACGTTGAAGAATGGCGCAAGGCAACAGTTGTGAGCATTCGTAACCTACGTTTGCCAGTGTCCGCACTGGAGGCCGGACAGGCCGGCTCGGTTGGACTAGTCTTCGAGCCTCGCCTTCGTGCTACCGAGCCAGCGAGTGAACCGCGTCGGATACGCAGAGGTATGATCCTGGCATCACTTTCCAAGGAGATGGCCGACCACGGACTATGTCTCCAGGCTGCGAGTAGGCTTACGGCGTCGTTTTGCGACCCTGCAGTTCGCTTATTGATCGAGGGCTCCCTTGTGCATGTGTACTTTGCGAGTGTCAGGGCCATTGCCCGCGTAATTGGGGTCTGTCACCATAACGTCAACTCGCAGGGGTGTGATGAGCAACTGACACTGATGGCTGGTGTGTCCAATGGCGCGGCCATCCTCACGGCAGCGGATAACAATGCCCGTGGTGCTCGTCCGGACCGCGACTCTGGCCTAGCTGAAGTTACCCTGGAATTGCTTCACAAGAGAGAATGGATTGGGTTAGGTTGCACAATATTGCTTTCCAAAGCTGGAGGTCGCGACGTTCCCGGACTCGACGTGTCTGTCGGCAAATGTGTCAAGGTATTGCAATAAAGAATGAGGATATTTTGTAAAGTCACAGCTCATCACATTTATGACACTGATCGACTGGAGAATAAGCAAGCAAGAAGAGCGCGCTCGGGATTTATCACTTTCAGTTGTATATTGTCGAGCAGCTTGGTTGACTATAAGACGCGGCAAGCTAGATTCAATTTACCAGGCTTACAAGGCCGTAAAATAGAGTCCAAGTTAGAATGAATCCTGATAGTCCCGTCGATACGCCACTTGTCCAGAAGTCAAACTCCCCACGAAAATAGCGGTTGCTGTCGAGTAAAAGCCTCCTATGAGCTGGGGTCTCGGGCGCGATTTTAATGATATAGAACAGCAGAGTGGCGACGATGGACAAAGCAACGTAAAAAAAGAAGCCAGCGTAGGACTCGAGACCGAGAATACCGGCGGTCACACCGAGGAGAGAAGCGACGAGGCTATGAAGGTTCGAAAGAGTCTTTGGATAACGAAGTTCATGGTCAGAAGTTCAATGATTCTCTAAAGAGCGGGCCGTGACGAACCTTTGAGTTGTGTATGATGGAGTCTTGGACTATGGGCCTCATTTGATAGCATCGTTCAGACGACATCTTCTGACTTTCTACTCTAGCGTGAGCGCAGCTAGGTTGTGTCCTGTAAAGAGGTTAGAAACTACCTATGTACATATAGGCAATGCACATGAGTGCATACCTACACTCTATGCTATGTTTTAATATATATACTTATTAATAGATTATATACTTAATTAATATAGCTTATAAGGATGTAAGCTTATATAAAAGATATAAAAGTATTATAATAAATAAATAATAGCTCTATTTATATTAAAATATACTTATAAAATAAATATAGCTTTTAGTATTATTTCCTTCTAAATTATAAGGGATAATAGCTATAGTATATTATATATATAGTATAGCTACCTTATAATAAAATATAATAAAAGGTATATATATATAATATTATAGCTATTATTCTTTATAATATATATAAAGAGATTACTAAAAGCTATAACTATTATATATATATATATATATATATATATCTATTTAGTATAAGTAGGGCTATAGTTTATTTACTATAATATTACTATTATAATACTACTTTTATATCTTTTATAGAAGTCTATATTTTTATAAGATATATTAATAATATATAAAGTCTATTTATAAACATTTTATTTTATATTAAAATTACTATATATCCTTTTTATTAGACTAGATTACTTATAAGTACCTATAATATTAAATAAAATGAAAGGTAGGAGAGTAAGTCTATAGATATATTAATTTACCTCTTCCTTCTATAGAGAAGGAAGAGATTATATAGAGACTTCTATAGTAGTAATAATATAACTAAATTATATAGAAAGGAGAACATTAATAGCCTATCTATCCCTATCCTAGTAATGTAAGGACCTATCCTAGTAACTATAGTAGAGAAGCTTTTCTCTATAAGTAAAGCTACGTAGGAGGTTATATTAAAGTAATGTCTAAGTAATAATACTCTATTATATCTCTAATATCCCTTCTTATACTTACTTCTCTTATAACTACTCGCTCCTAGCTAGTAGTAAGATACTAGTACTTTTTCTTTTATAGTATAGTTACTAAACATATTAGAAAATAAAATAATAAACTTATAATACTATCCTAAATAGCTACCCTCTTCTCTTATTTAATTTAATAGTATATGCTATAAAAAAGATAGGTAGTAAGTACCTTATTAAGTAAGTAACTAAGTAGTAGAAGTATAGGGACTTATAGTAGTAAGGCTATACTAGGATATATAAGTAAAATTTAGTAAAGAAGCCTAGTAAGTCGTAATAGCCTTATATAGTTAATTTCTAACTGTAATAATTAGTAGTCTACTTACTTTTACTACTTCTACTATACCTATAAATTTTACTACTTATACTCTTCCTCTTCCTCTTCCTTCTTTTTTTTTCTTTTTTAGTAGTAGTAGTAGTAATAGTAATATTAGTAGTAGTATTAGTAGTAAAATTAGAATTAATAATAGTAATACTATTATTAATAACATTATTATTATTATTAGCTCTTCTCTCTCTCTCTTACTTACTCTTATCTTCTTTAGACTACTTAGTTTGTTCTCTTAGTTATATATAGTATAAAGCTTTTTTACTAACTTATTTTAAAAATAATAGAAAATTAAATTAAATATTACTACTATATTTATTCTAACTAAGATACCTATTGTTAATACTATCTTAAGCTCTCTCTAGATAGGCGCTAACCTTCTTATTAGATATAGATAGAAAGTTATTATTCTACTTAATAACTAGGCTAATATAGCCTATTTATACTACTTTTATACTATATTTATTATCCTATTTTCTTTTACTTATTTTATAAAAAGAAAAGAAAACCTAACGTATAGAAATTATAGGAGGATAAAAAAGAAGTTATTAACTTCTCTAACTACTTAGGAATAGTCTTAGTTTAAGATAGTACTAACTTAGTAGAGTAAATAATAAAGGTTATTTAATAACTAATATACTTAGTAGCTATATTAATTACTACATATAGCTACTATATTAATAGCGTTTATATAAACTAGTACTAGTAATCTAAGAGCTTCCCCTTTACGTATTATTTCTATATAGAAGAATACTACTATTTTATATATACTACTTACGTATAGGCATCTTAAGAGAGTAAGAACTCCTATTAGAAGTAAACGCTACTACTATTACTATTAGTAGTATTACTATTATCTAATAATATAAATAAGGTAAGATAGCTACTAGTACTACATAGAGTTAATAATTAGCCTATAAGTATTACTTACTTTAAAATACTAGTACTAAGTAGTTTCTAAGCTAATAGTATTCTAGTTTCTAATAATAAGGGATAAAGCTATCTATAGCTAGGGGAGTTAAGTCTAGTTTCTTAATAAAGGTATTAGTAGTTTATGATTTTAACTAATTAATTATACTATAAACTTTAATTATTATATTACTATTATATATTATCTAATTAAGTATCTAGTTATACTTATCCTTAGTTAAATATTAGCTAGCTTATTATTATTTTAGATTTATTATATTTTATTATTCTCCCTCTTTTTATATCTATTATAGGAACTTATAATATTAATTATAAGCCTCTTTTCTAAAGTTATACTAAGTTTAGCTAAATATTTATATAAGGAGTAAGTGTTAGTTTATAAAAGAAGTAAAATAAGGGAAATATTAAGCTATTTATAGATCTTAGTAAAGGTTATCTTTAAGACAATACTATAGTTAATACTATTAATAATACTATAGAGTTTAGATATAAGTTAACTAAAAGTAATATACTTATATTTAGATAAATTCTAATAGACAATATTACTATATATATTAAAATAGTATTTATTATTAAATATATCTTTCTTACTAAGTATAATTATATATCTAAGTTAAGATAAGAGGTTATTATTATCTATAAAAGCTCTATCTATAAATATATAAAGTTTTATATAAGTAAGTTTAAGTAGTTTATATTATAATAGCTAAAAGGTTACTTATAATATTCTATATATACTAGTTTAATCCCCTAATATCTTCTCTTTTAAGAGAAGTAACTTAAGCTATAGTTATAATATAGTACGTAAATTATAGCTAATATAGTATAGCTATATATACTACTTAAATATGTTAGAAAAATATTATTATAGTACATTTAGGACATTAGGGTTAATCTTCTTTAACTTATTATACTAGTTCTTAAGCGAGATATTAATAATCTATTACTAATTATTATTATTAAGTTCGATTTTATTTTATTAAACTTAATAAGCGCATTAAGGTTAAGATATTATTTAGGCTTACTTTAAAAGCCCTAGTTAATAATTATTACCTCTTCTTTTTTATAGAAGTTACTAGCCCTAATAATAAGGGTATTATTAGTTTATATACTAATAATCCTAAAGTCTAGTAAAGTAGTTTATAAGATAAAGAGATATATGTTATATATATAAGTCTTTATATATAAATTATCTTAATAGTAGTTTTAGTAAGTCTTAAACTAATATAATCTAGACTCTACTAATTTATTTAATAGCTTCTAGATTTTTATTACTATATTTAGTAAAAAGTATACTAGATTTTCTTTAATAAATATATAAAAGAGTAATATATAAGGTATACTTAAATAGTTAGAATAGAAGTAGTAGAGAGAGACTAAGGGAGAGATTATATTATATTTAAATTATAAAAATAAATCCTATTAAGTAAAGGAAATACCTTTATACTTTACCTTTATACTTAATAAGTATATAAGGCTTATATTACTAGTTAGTTACATACATAAGTTACTAGTAGTATAGCTATAAGTTAGGTACCTATAAGTTAAGTACTTATAAGTTAGGTACTATAAGTTATAACTATAAGTTAAATATATAGTTATATAATTTATTATACTTATAAGGTAAGTATAAAGTAATGTATACTTATATAGCTTATAAGGACTAACTACTATTTATAACGCTAGCTAGCTATAGTATTAATATAAGTATAGTAATTAAGCTTTTAGAAAGATAAAGTAGTATTCTAGATTAAGCTATCTTTCTATTTCTTAGGGCTTCTCTCTCTTTTTATCTCTTCCTTTCCCTTTTATTTATTTTATAGAACGTTTTTTCTTATATTCTATAATACCCTTATTGTTTCCTTTACCTTTCTAGATACTTATTCCTACTATACCTAGATTCCCTAGGAATTCCCTTTTTTATTATATGAAATCTTTTCCCTAGAATTCCTATATTAGCGACCGGAAATCCTAGGAAATCCTAGGAAATCCTTCCTCTAAAATTCCTACATTAGTAACTAGAAATCCTAGAAAATCCTAGAAAATCCTTCCTTTAGAATTCCTATATAACTAGAAATCCTAGGAAGTTCTCCTCTACATCTAAGTAGGACCTTATCTATCTTATCCTATAATATTTACTTAGAAAGAAAATTAATAACGTCTTATTTATATCTAGTAGTTTTAATACCTTATAGAAGGCTTTACTAACTAGTAGAAGTATTCCTAGACATTAATTATATTACTATAACTCTTAGAATATTGTTAAGGAATGTACTAAGACAGTGTTTTAGTTAAATAAATAATCGATAAATGTCTATTTAGAACTAGAGAGGCATCTTTTAGCTAGATCTCTAGGTAACTTATATACCTATAAAATCGTCTCTATCTTAGCGCTTTTAGATAGTAGGTATACTATCTTACATATAGCGTTCCTAGCTCCTAGGTAGCGGCTATATAGTCTAATATATTTTAATATATATTTATTAATCTCTATTAATACTAATCTATAGTTAGATAATTCTAGGGCGAAGTCGGTACTACTCCTAGGATATAGCTAGGCGACCCTAGCGTTACCCCTAGGGTCTTTAGAGGTATTTCCAGGGCACGTAAGATATTACGTACTCGTAAGTACCTAGGCATCGCTTAGGTAACTAAACTAGCTTAGCCTATAATATTACCCCCCCTACTTCTTCTATTATTAGGGTAGTATAGGGATTACCCTAGTAGGGGCCCTACCTATTAAATTAGTAAGTAGTAGATTAGGCTAATAGTCCTACTTTTTACGTTTTTACAACTACTATAAAAACAACTATAATAATAATAATTACAATAGTAGTAGTAGTAGTAATAACAATAGTAATAATAACATTAGTAGTAGTAGTAGTAGTAGTAGTAGTAGTAGTAGTAGTAATAGTAGTAGTAGTAACAACTATAGTAATAGTAATAGTAATAGTAATAGTAAGAGTAATAAGGTAAGACTATAGCCTAACGTAACTACTTAAGCGAGGCCTAATCGTCGAATAATCTAGAATAAGTAACGTAGTAGACTTAAAGCTATTACCTGCGAGGGATCCTATTATACTATCTAAGAGAAAGGATCCTTAGCTACCCCTAGCCGCGCTAGCTAAACCTACCCCTAAGATAGGCACATAGCGTCGTTAGCTACCCTATATAGTATACGTAGGTTAGATAGCCTAGGGTAAGGTAAAGGCCTATTAGGAGTAGGCCTCTATCTATACCTAAGCCTACTTTAACTACGCTTACCTAGGCTTATAGTACTAGCCTATAAGTTTAACCCTTATCTATTAATATTTACTAGAGAATAGATTACTAATAAGTTATAGATAGTATAGGTAAAGCTAGAGGGGGTAGTAGTAGCTTATATTCTAGCTAACTTCTTAGAGACCTATTACTAAGGGTTAGACAAGGTACTAGGGGAGGACAACGTCTAGTTCTAGCGTATTACCTAAGAGGTAATATAGCTCTATAGTTATTAATTATATAAATGCTTACTTAGTTACTATCCTATCTACGTTCTTAGTTATGTAATTATTATAAACGTTAAGTATACTATAGATTACTATCGTACTAGTTAACTAGCCCCTACTAACGTTTATACTCTTCTTATACTTCTATATCCTTTAAGTATTCTAATAGTTCCTAGGTTAACTTAGTATATCTATTCTAGCGGACTAATACCTTACGTCGACGTTAACGTCTAACCTTCTTTTAATAGGTAGCTACTACTTTAGCGATTTTCTATTTAGCCTTACTATCTTTATTTATAATTAGTAGCGGTTATAGGTCGTCTACCCTTTATCTTAGAAGTAGATTATTAGCTACTAAACGGAAGAGATTAATATAGAATATAGGACAGATATTTCCCTAGATATTAAGTTTAACATTATATAGACTAATAACACGAGTAATAGTATACTTATAATAGAACTAATTAAGCTTCTAATTTAGTTTTAGTAAATAGTAGTTCCTTATATATAGCTAGACCTTATTACTAATCTTAAATTAATTAGTAAGGCGTTAATGTTAATTTACTATTTCTTCTATTTATACTTATATAGTAGTAGCTTTTACGTAGATAAAATCTATTATATCCTTAAGTTAATCTATAAAGAGCTATACTTTATATGTTTTAATAGAAACGCATTCTCCCTTCTCTTTATAGAGTTTAATTAGGTTTATATAGTAACTATATTCTATAAAGAAAGGGCTAATACTAATAATAGAGGACGTCTAATTATTAAGTATAAGTTATATAGTAGGTAAGAGGGTACCCTAATTATCTTAGGTAAAGTAAGTATAGGCTTAGAGATATTACTATATCTCCTAGTTAGCTTATTCCGTTACCCTATTTATCTCTAAATAATAGCTAGTACTTAGCCGTTACTCTATTCTAGTTAATTAATAAAGTTTATATTAGAAGTTACCTATCTAGTTTAACCCTTAGTTAGAGATAATTAATATTAGTATACTATAAAAACGGAAGTATATAGTTAGGAATTATTATATATAAGTATTAATATCTATTATTATTATAGCTTCTAGGGTTAAAGCCTTCGTTATATAGTTTATAATTACCTAAAGGAACTTATATTAATTACCCTTTATTAGTAAGAGTAAGGTAATAAAGTCTAAAAATAGATAAATATAGGGTTAGTCTAGTACTAGAAGAGGTTATAAAAGAGTTCTCCTTACTTTATACTAGATATAGTCTTAACTATATAGTCTATAGTTATATACGAAACGCTAGATTACTTACGTAATTCCTAGCTAGAAGAATTATTATAATATAATATTTTAGGTACTATTCCTACCTAAGTATCTAATAATTAGAGACTTATATACTTACTAGATTAGCTATATTTGTAAGGTATCTAGCTAATTACCTCTCTCTATTATTAACGTAGGTTTCCCTAGGACTTAAAGGCGATCTCTAAAAAGAAGCTACCTAGCTCTATTAACTATATATTCTAATAGTTATATCTTTAGGGTATCTAGTAAAAGTCTACGATCTCTACTTTATACTACTCTAAGGATAAGTTAGTACTTAATATTAGTTATTAATATTTCTTTCTAAAGTTATTATAACTCCTCGTTAAGCTAAATTAGGTAGCCTTCTCCTAGGATATAAATAGTTATTACCTAACCTACTAGATTAAGTCTAAGGTTAACTTAGGCCTTTTTTAAAGTAACTCCTAGGTTATCCTAGGTATATTCCTAGGCCGCTCTAGGGCACTCCTAGATATGTTCTAGGGTAATTAACTAGATAATACGTCCTTATTCTCTCTTATTATTAATTCCTACTAGTATATCTTATTCCTACCTTAAAAGTATATCTAGGACTACTACTTATTCTCCTAGTTAGTATTTAAGAGAGTAATTATATCTTACTAGGTTAGTTACCTAATAACTCTACTATTTATTTAACTACTTACGTTATATAAAGTATTAGAGGTTATTATAGTCTATTTATATCCTAAAGGGTAGCCTATTTTATAGCTCTAGCTACTAAAAGTCTAGGTAGTAGATAATAGTAAGTATCTCTTTATTATAAATAGGATAATTATACTCTACTAGAGATAATCTCTTAGAGAAGAAGCTAATTATATACTTATACCCTTTAGCATTAAGTTAGGTAAGGATACCCCCTATAGTAAACCTAGAATAGTTAGTTTCTAAGATAGACTATCGTTCTAGGTCCTAGGCTACTAAATTTAGGGCTTTATAAAACGCTTTCTTAAGTTAGTAGAAGGCTATATCTTACTCCTTTCCCTAAATAAATAGCGTATTCTTCTTTATTAGAGAGTTAAGGAGTTATATTAATCTTAAGTAATTATAAATAAAAATCTAGTAGTAGTTTACGAATCCTAAAAAGCTTTTAACTCTTTTAACTATATAAGGTACTTCTTACTCCCTAATTACTTAAAGTTTTTCTAAGTTATAATAGAGCCTATATTTAGCCTTAATAATAAATCCTAGATACTTTACTTCTTAAGTATAGAAAGTATATTTCTTTAGGTTTAAATATAATCTAGCTTTAGCTAGTCGTACTAAGACTAGTCTTACCTTTTCTATATATTTAGCCTAGGATCCTAATATATAAATTAATACGTCGTTAAGATAAGTAATTATAAAGTTATCTAGAAACTCTTAAAGATTTATATTTATATATTATTAAAACGTCGCTAGTAACCCTATTAACCTAAATAGATAGACTAGCTATTCGAAGAGGCTAAAGTATATCTAGAAAGCTATTTTATATTTATATCTAACTACTATATAGATTTTATAGAATATAGAAATAATATCTAACTTTATAAACTACTTAGCCTATTAAAGCGCTTAAAGCGTTTCTCTAATAACTAGTAGACTATACCTATCCTTCTTTATAATAGTATTTAAAGTTTAATAGTTATAGTAGAACTAGAGTTAGCTATTAGCTTTTCTAATAAATAAGATAAGGGCTACTATATAGGAGCCGCTAGCTTAGATTATCCCCTAATTAAAGAGTTTATATAAGACCTTTTATAAGATAAGGAGTTCTTCTTATAATATATTATAGAGTAGCCCCTAGGGAAGGGGGGGTTACGTTCTATCCTTATTAAGTACTAGGTATATTTCGTAATTAATCCTTAGTTAAAGGGGTAGGAGTTCTATAGATTTTTCTAGTATAAAAAGGTCTAGGAATTCCTCTAATATCTCCTTTAGGATATAGTTAGCTAGGTTTACTAGTTTCTTCTTTTATAAGGCTTTCTCGATATCCTATAAAGAAACTACTTAAATATTAAGTACCTTATAGCCTTATATATTAATTTTTCGTCGATATTCCTCCCTAAAGACTAACCTAGAGACTAATTAAGCTTAGAGGATTTATCGGATTTATATAGAATATCCTATTAGGGAGAAAGGGACTTTAATCTTCCTAGTTCTATACTAAATTAATTCCTTAATAGCGAAGTAAGTAACCTTATTTTTAACTATTTAAGGTCTTCCTAAGTATAGAGGTTATCTAAGGTTTTTAATTACATTAGTAAATACCTATTCTATCTATCTATTAATGTCTATTTAGAATGTTATAATCCTATATAAAAAGATAAGTAGAGCGTTTATTAAAAGGAAAATAGAGGTCTCTTTTCCTTATTAATATATAGTAGCTTTAACTTCCTTATAGTATATAGGTCGATTATAGTATAGTAGTTATATCCGCTATCTAAGAGGGCTAGTGTCTTTTAGTTCCTATATTAATAGTTAAGGATATAAGTAATATTAAGTATAGTAGTCTTACTCTCTTCTATTCTTCCTTAACTTATTTCTTATTACCCTTACCCTAACTTTAGTAAGGGTTTATTCGTTTTCTAACTTAGAGTCGTTATCTATTAGTATCTCTTTATTCCTTCCTATAGAGGTACTTATTTTCTTAGTTAATTCGTTTCTCTTCTTTCCTTTTACTATACTTCTTCCTTCCTTAGGGTCTTTAAGTCTCGATTAACACCCCCTCGCTAGGTACCCTTTCTATCTATAGCGGTAGTACGCTATAGATAATAACTACTAGTTTCTAACCTTATTAATACTAGATATCTATATATTACCTCTATATCTTATCTAAATCCTTAGTTCCTTATAGCTAGGTTTAATCCCCCTATTACTAGCTATAAGTTATTAAGGCACTTAACCCTAGTAGTAATCTTAGCTACCTTAATATAGTACTTTACGAAATTATTAAAGGGTAGATTAGTAGCTACTAAGGTATTCCTAATTCTATTATTTAGGGTACTATCTAAGAATAGGATCTTTATAAAGGCTACTTATATACTACTACTAGCTTCTACTAATTTCTATTTAAAATAAGGAAGGTAACTAGCGAAGGGTATTTTTCTCCTTATTTTATTAAATAGAGGTAGTAGCTATATAAGGTTATAAGTTAATATCTAAATAAATCGAATTAATATAGCTTATAAATTTATCTAGATTATAATTAATATTACTTTTATTCTAAAAATATACTAAGACTATCTATTATAGCCTAGAGTTTAAGTAAGAGTAGATATAGTAAAATATCTCTTAGTTTATATTAAAGAAGTCTATATTAATAAATATTTTCTCCCTAATTAAGTATATCTAGGAAGGGTAGTAACGTCTCTATCTATTAAACTTATCTAGCCTTAATAGTAGCTTATAGCGTATAGAGGGTTTAGTCTTTATATCGTTTAATCTAGGTAGAGTTAGCTATATCGTAAGCGGTTTCTAATTAAGTCGCTCGTTTAATATTATTTTTTACTCTTCTACTATACTACTTAATATTTAGTTTAGTTATTATTTTTAATCTACCTATTCCTTAGTTACCTATTATTTAAGAGTTTAGTAAAGGAAGGGGTCTATATTAGCTAAAGGGTCTAGAGTCCTAGTACTAGGATAGAGGTTTATTATTTCTTTATTTATTAGGGTATTAGTAGTAAGGGAAGTTATTTTAAGATATAAAAGAAGTATAAGGTTTAGGAAGGAATTCTAAATATATTAAGGATTATACTAAGATAGTATTTTTATTAAATAAATAATCGATAAATATCTATTTAGAACTAGAGAAGTATCTTTTAGCTAGATCTCTAAGCGACTTATATACCTATAGAATCGTCCTCTTTCTTAGCGCTTTTAGATAATAAGTATACTATTATATATATAGTATTTCTAGTACCTAGTTAGTAGCTATATAGTCTAATATAGTTTAATATATATTTACTAATATCTATTAATACTAATCTATAGCTAGACAATTTTAGGGTAAAGTTAGCGCTACTCCTAGGACATAGCTAGGCGATCCTAGCGTTATTCCTAGGGTCTTTAGGGGTATTTCTAGGGTACGTAAGATATTATGTACTCGTAAGTACCTAGGTATTACTTAAGTAACTAGACTAGCTTAGCCTATAATACATAATAGGATATTAGTTAAGTTTATATACCTAGGCCTATAAAGAATATAGAAGTTATATAATAAGAGATATAAAACCTATCTTTACTACTAATAGTTAAAAGAAGATTACTATATAATACTATAGGGGTTAGAATAATTAGAGAAAACTTTTACTAGAAATGCTAATCTTTTAACTTAGTATTACTAGTATTTTAAAGACTTAACAATAGTATAAAAATCCTTCTTAGCTATTATATAATTTAGTTCTTCTTAGAACTTCTAAGACTAATAAGCTACGATATAGTAATAGCCCTTAGTATCTAGTTAGAATATAATCCCTACTATTATAAAGTTAAAAGTATCTATCTTAATATAAGTTTACTTTATTAGGTTAAAATAAGTTAGGAGAAGTACTTATTAAAAAGTTTTTTAAGCTTCCTTAACGCTACCTATTTACTTAGAATAAGAAGGTAAGAGCTAGTTTTATAGCTATTTTTACTTCTTTAAAGAGATTAGATAATAGAGTTATAAGCTTAGAGTAGCCCTAGATAAATCTTCTATAGTAGTTATAAAAACTAAGAAAGACTTTAATATTATATAAAGACTATAGTTCTTCTTAATTAGTAACTACCTAAACCTACTATAGGTCTATAGTAATTTTAAGGCTTAAGATAATATATCTAAGGAAGTTAATAAAAGAGTAGTAAAAATAGTTCTTTACTAGATTAGTAAACAAGATAGCTTACTAGAGGCCCTTAAGAACGAAGTAGAGGTATTTCGTATATATTTCCTTATCCTTAGAGTAAATTAAGATATTATTAAAGTAAAAATATAGATTACATTAATAAAGTAATTAAGTGCCTTATAAATATAGTACTAGAAGGTAGCTAGAGTATTCGTAAGACTAAAAGGTATAATAAGGTATTTAAAGTAACTATAATAAGTTTAGAAAGTAGTTTTCTATTTATTCTTAGGTTTAATATAGATATAATAGTAAGCGTAGTAAAGATTAGTCTTTAAGAAGATAGTAGAACCTTTAATATAGTCTATAATCCCTAAAACTAAGAGGAGAGGTAGTAATTCTTACTTATAATCTTATTAAAACTATAGTAGTTAATATAGAGTTATAAAATACTATCTTTCTTTAGTATAAAGAATACTAGTATACTACTTAGGCTATTAGATTCCTAGATCTATCTCTTTTATAGGGTATTAGACATATACTTATAGAGAACTTTAAGTTCTATAAGTATAAGAGGTAATTTAGCTCCTAAGATAGTATTACATCGTTAATAAGATTAATAGTATAAACTATATCTAGATAATCTAGGAGCTTTTTTACTAAGGTTTTTAAAAAAACGTTAGTAAAGTCTTAAAGTTTTGTAAGTATCTTAAGTACCTATTTAGGGGTAGAATCTAGGTTATTCTTATTATAAAATGCTAGTAGTATATAATTAATTATTATATAATATATATAAAGCGTCTATTTAATAAAGCGAATAAATTCCTTAACTATAAAGATCTCTATCTATTAATAGTTTAAGTTAAACTACTAAGATGTAAATACTAGTATAAGATATATACTAAGATCTTTTAAAGCTAGTAATTTAAGAGTAATTAGTTATAGATTAGTATAAGATAGTAGTACTATACTAATATACTTATAAGAAAAGGTACATTTATCGCTACAACTATTATAAAAGTAGAATATTACTCCTTATATACTATTAATAGTAGTACTATAGCTACCTACGCCTAAGATATTTACTAGAGAGTTACTAGGGGTTTGTTAGAGCTAACATTACTCTATAAAGTTAATTTAACTATAGGTATCTAAGTCTATAATTACTAAATAACCTATTTATCCTATAATTGTAGGGCTAGTAGTAGAAAAAGTGTCTTTAATTTACTCTATCTAAGTTAAAAGGGGGACGTTTACCTTAACTTTTTATTGTTTTTTAATAGCGAATTAATAGTAGTTCTATATACCTTCTTTATATATAAATAGGAGTAGTATTTAGATTACTTATACCTTAGAGTTTTATAATAGTTATAGGTATTTACAGAATAGGACTTATCTAATTAGTTTAGATTTTATAGAGTTAAGCTAGACTTCCCTAAGTTCTAAGACTATAGCTATCTCTAATAATTTTAGGACATTTTATAGCCTTAAGTAAAGCGATAAGACAAATTATTATATAATTTATAACGTTTTAAACTAGATTATTTAGCTAAGGAAGCGTTTTTAAGGCTTATTATTCTAATACTTCTATATAAGGGAGATAACTTTATCTTAATTTAGCTTTATAATATTAAAGGTAATATTTATAATCTTCTACTAAAGGTTAGTAGTAAGCTTAACTAGAAAAGTTATAGTACTTTATTTTTCTTTAAAGGGTAGAAATTACTTTTAATAGAGTTTAAGTATAAGTAGAAATCTATAGGAGATTAATCTAAGTATTAGGATATTTATATAAGGTTTAGTTTAAATATTAGCTCCTAGTTCTTAGTGTTCTTTATTAGACCTTTAGTCTACTTAGTAAAGTAGGCTTAATCGTTATTAATATACTAGCATTTCTTAAGTAACTCTCTTTCTTTATAGTAAGGCTACTAGTAAGTCTTAAGGTCGTTTTTATAAGATCCTTAATAAATAGAATTTTTAATATATCTTACTTAAACTTCCTTAGGGTAGTAAGGAACGTATCCTCTGAGTTGTTAGTCTAGTCTTAGAGCTTTTAAGCTATAATAAGAGTAACGAGCTTAGGGATATTCTTAAGTTTTATATTCTTCTTATAGCTACTATTAGAATTTAAGGGGTTATTATTAAAATAGTACCTTAAAGAATAAGTAGATAGCGCTATACTTTTAGTAATTGTAGAGGGAGGTAGTACTAGTACTACCTAGTTACTATAAGCTATAAGGTTAGAGATTTACTACTAAAGAGCTACTATCTTCTTAGCTAAGTTATGTATTTCCTTAGTATAAGCTTAGTTATCATTTAGGACTATATCTCTAGGCGCTAAGGTATTAGTAAGGAGTTACTAAGGAGTTAATTATTATTATTCCTTCTCTAGGCATTCTAAAAAACTTAATACCTTAGAGGGTATATTACTTAAAGGAGAAACTTCTTTATCTAATTCTAAGATTTCTTTAACATAATAGTTAAGTTCTTTAGCCTATACTATAAGGTTACATATAGGCGCTATAGTAGCTCTAGCGCATTATTAAGTATTTAGTTCTATCTTTATTTAAAGTATCCTATACGAGTTAGAGTAGGCTTAATTAGAAAGAGGATTGCGAGATAGGAAAGAAAGATATAAAGAAGCTAATTAAATAGTTAAATAGAGTAATTAAAGAGAAAGAAACTAGTATAAGGTACGTAATAGTTAGGTAAGAGATAGGGGAGTAAATAGAGAATAAAGATAAAGAGTCTATAATTCTACTTACCTATCTACAAACTTAGTAGGAATCGAGTAACTTTAAGTAGTCTTCTCGCTCCTAGCTAAGTACATAGTAAAGTAGGTCCTAGATTACTATATAGCGTGTCTAATTCTCTATAAGACTCATATTTTTATGTCTCTTTAAAGTCCTCTAATAGTATACTATAGCGCTAAAGTATATGCTTTTATTATACATTTAAAGGAAGATTTACTAAGGCATAGTTTTAAGGTTTAGTAGTACTTTAAAAGTTTATTATTATAATGCTTTATTGTATATTTATTAGAAGCCTAAGAAAACGTCTCTTAAATAGAATTTATATTAACCCTAAAAAGTGTATTTGTTTATTTATTATTATGTCTTTTCTAACATGTGTTTATATATCTAAAAGAGAAGATTTAGAATTATAAAAGGGTAGAACGTAATGTATACTTAAATATTTAAAATAGAGGTAGTAGAGAGAGTAAGAGGAGATTAGATTATATTTAGATAGTAAGACTAAATCTTACTAAGTAAAGGGAGTACCTTTATACTTTACCTTTATACTTTAGAAAAGTATATAAGGCCTATATTATAAGTAAGTTATATATATAGCTTACTAGTAATATACTTACTAGTTAAGTAGTTATAAGTTAAGTACCTATAAGTTAAGTACTTATAAGTTAAGTACTTTAAGTTATAATTAAAAGTTAAATATATAGTTATGTAATCTATTATACTTATAGAGTAAGTATAAGGTACTTCCTTTATTATATAATATAGCTAATATTATTATAAAATAAGAATAAATCTTATACTAGAGATTATTAGAAGACAAATATAAGCTTATAAAATATTACGTAGCTAAATATATATACCTTAGGTATATATAAGTAAAGGGTAAGAGCTAATATAAGGCGTTAGCTAGCGCGCTAGATAGTAAGCGCTTAAGTAAGAACTATTTTCTTATTATAGTTATTAAAGCCCTAAATAATAAGCCTAGATTTTTTATAAAATATAGTAGTTTTACCCTTAATCTTTTAAATAAGCTAAGAGTAGAACTTTTTTAGCTTAGGTAGACCTTAAAATTAAAGTAATAGAATTTAAAAACTCTATATATAAAGAGGCTATTTATTTCCTTTTTATTAGACTACTTAAAAGGCTATTTAAGAGTATTAATCTTACTAGCTAATCTAAGATTAAGTATAAGTTAATAGCTAGCTTAATCTTTACTAGAAAGAAAGATTAAAATCTAGTTAAGATAATATATAGATAGTAGGTTTAAGTATAAAAATAATATAAGGCGCTTTCTATATTACTAGATCTTTAAGAAACTAGTACTTAAAATTAGCTAGCTTATAAAGTAGTATAATCTAATTAGTATTTAGATTTAAATAAAAAATTAATATAAAATAGCTTATTTAAGGTTAAGCCTAAAGATCTATACTTTAAACTTAAGGTTAAACTTAAGGTTAAACCTATAGACGTCTCCTTATAAAAGTTAAGCTTATAAATTTTATAGGCTCTAGAAGTAGCTATTTAGAACTTATAGATAGTTTAAGTAACTAATTAATACTTATAAGTAGGTTTATTAAGAGTTCTAGTACCTATTATTAATAGAGTTAATATTAAGGAAAGAAAAGGAGACTAGAATCTATAGAGTCTTTTATACTTAACTCTAATAATAATATCTTATTATTATTTTATAAGGGCTTTATTAAAGTAGTTTAAAAACGAGTTAGCCCCTTTATAAGGTTAAGTATAACATTCTTATTCTTATATACTATAGCCTTAAAAGGTTTTATATAACCTTTTCCTTTACGATATATAAAGGTATTACTTTAAAGTAAGAGGTTATTTTAAGTTTAAAACTTTAAGCTAGCCCCTAGACCTATTGTAGATTTAATAGTCTATTAGGTACTCTCTTTTATTACTTTCTAAATTACTATTATTCTAGGAATAATAGTTAGTAAAGTAGTAAATCCTTTATAAGCATTAGATATACTCTAAATATAAGGAGTATTAAATTAAATCTATTAGGTTTAGCTATATTATTTAATACTTAAGTAGTAAGCTAGAAAATAGATATATTATTTATAAAAGTTCTAATATCTTACTTAATTATATTATAGGTACGTTAGAGAGACATATAAGTGTATCTAAGATTCCTAATACCTTAGTATACTTTAATAGGTTTCTCCTAGTATATACTACCTATAATTTAAGTATAGTTTTAAAATTCGTCTAAAGTAAAGTTTATACTAAGGTTATAAATAATATAATTTAGTAGTGTAAGATAGTAAGCTATCTAATACTAGTAGAAGGTAGTCTATACCTCTTAGGCTAATATTATCTTTAGAAAGGTTATAGCCTAAAAAGAAGTTACTTAGTTAATAATGTAAAGGGTGTTTTTACAATTACTATATATAATATTAATAATAATCTTATAGTTAAACTCTATATTATCCTTTAAGTAGAACTTAAATTAGTATAGTATAAGATTATAAAACTAATATACTTAGTATTTACTTCTAATACTAATAAGAAGTTTATTAGTTATATCCTTACTTCTAATCTTTTATAGTAAAATACTAAGTCTCTTAGATATAGATAGCTAAGTCTATAGTATAAGTACTTAATTTTACCTTCTATAAAAAACGTATACTATTCCTTATAAGATAGGTAAAGAATAGGTATCCCTATTTTTAAAGAATAGGGATAGTTATTCTATCCTAGTAAATAATAACAATAGTATTAGTTTAGTAGATACTAGTAATAGAGGGGAGCTAGATAGAGTTTACGTAACATATCTAGAACTATATAGGGCTAGTATAGGCCTATTATAGGGCCTACTCTAAGCTAGTATAGGACTAGTATATTAGTAGGGCATATATAGTAGAGGTAGATCTTAGTCTACTTATACTTAAGGGTAGGGCCTATAAAGCCCTACTTATATATACCTTATACTAGCTCTTTAAATTAGTTAATATTACTATTTTTAAGAACTTATAGCTTTATAAGTACTATATTAGTATTATAAGCCCTTTAATACTAATTAGTTATAGAGATACCCTTAAATAGGTATAAGTTTAAAGAGTAGGTTTAATAGATTAGTAAGAAGAAGAGATAAAGTTTATATTTTCTAGTATTACCTAAGTACTAAAATATAACTATAAAGGGAAGGTCTAGCGTTAACGCTATATAGCTATATAGAATAGTCTTATTTAAATAATATATAAGTATATCTAACTAAGAAAGGTTACTATTATACTAGACTAAATAAGAATTAGATTAAGAGCGTCTAATTATATAGATAATTATAGTAATAACCTAGCTATTAAAGGGAATAAGTAGTAAGGGCGTAATATATAAGGAGATAATTACTACCATTAGGGTTATCCTCCCTATAGTAAGGTCTATAACTATTACTTTAAGGAGGACTACCTATATCTAGACATATTAGTACCCTTAGAAGTACTAAATATATATACCCTTCTTATAATATATAAGTACTATTTGTTATTATATAGTAACTAAACCTTACTTAGTTACTTCTAGAATAACTTTAAGGGGTAATATAAGGATGTATTTTAGTAGATTCTATATAGACTTATATAATACTTATATAACGTTCTATAGGAGAGTAGGATTTATATAGGTAAGGAATAGGCCTATATTATCTACTCCCTATATAAGCTATAATAGTAGAACAAAGTACTAGACTAGAATAAGGAGGAGTTATTATAAACAAATATACTAGATAATTTATATACTTTTAAGGTTAAGTAAAGGCTATAAGAGGGTAGCTAGTAACTATTAGTCTAGATAATAAACTTAATAGGATAAAAGAAAGAAGAAGTTAATAGTATACTAGTAAATAACTTAATTAAGATATAGCCTATACTAATATTAATACTAAAGAGACTACTAATTAGCTATAAGCTAACCCTTAGCTTTAACCTAGTATAAAGTATAACTTACCTAATAGTATCCTAGACTAAGCTATGTTATATATAACTATTAAGTGAGTTAATTAATAAATTTATATATATTCTACCTTTAAGGTATATATATAATAAACTAATTAACCCCTATTAGGTAGTTAACTTTATAAAGTTCTAGAATAAAGAAATAATCTATACTAGTACTATTTATAGTATCTTAAATAATAAGGTTTAAGCGTTTCTTAACATATATTAAATACTTAATATTAAGTTATTTAAATTTTCTATAGTCTTTTCCCTATTACTTATAAGCTATACCTATAACTTCTTTTTATTATATATTCTATAGTACTATATCTTTTACTAGATATATATAGTACTAAAGGTATAGTTTAATACCTAGTATAATTATAGAGTATATTATAATAACTATACTACTATATCTTTTATAGCCCTTAAGTAGTATAGTAGTAATAAAATAAATATAAAGGTCCTAGACTTATTAGTAGATAAACTACTACTTTACTAACATATACTTACGCTTATATAATAAATAGAGGAAGAACTTATTTATATAATAAGGGATACTTATAGGGGTATACTAGAGCTTAGTATTACTCTTTTTCTTATACTTATAACGTTTTAGAAGCTATACGCTAACCTATATACTTCCTTTAATAACGCTACTACTAGCTACTTACTTACTAATACATTCCTTATAAAGCGCTAGTATAACTACTTAAGTAGTAATTAATATAAATAGGGAGACAAGTAATACTAACTATAGAGTAAGGACTTAGTAGGACTATTAGCTAGGTAATATAAGAGGTATTATATATATAATAAAGTTAGATACTTCTCTATAAAAGACTTAATTAAGGAGTACTATAAGGCCTACTAACAGTTTAATTAGTAACGACATAGTAAAAATAAGGACCTTCTAAGGGCGAGGTTTACGTTATATTTACTTAAGTATAAGAGTAATAACTTAGTAGAAGAGGAGGGAGTAAGTTACTTTATAAGTAAGGGTAATTACGATTCTAGTAAGAGGGATACTAATAAGAAGTACTATAGTAATATAGTAATTACATTCTTTCTTTATAATAAGGCTATATATTACTTACTAGGGTTATTAATAGCTATAAGTCTAGGAGATAAGTAAGAAAAGCCTATAACTAATACTAATACTAGGGTAATATAAGGCTAGAGCTAGGCTTATAGTAAGCTACTTACTACCTTCCTATTTAATAAGTACTTTACCTAGACGTTCTAGGGTATTATCTCTAATACTAGCTCTATATAGAATTTAACTAATAAACTAAAGTAGTTTAATATATTTTAATAGTAATAACTAGATATTATACTTAATATATTAATAAAACGCTTTATAAGTATCGCTTTTAATAGCTTTATAAGACTATTATTAGTTAAGTTTACTATAGTCTATACTCCTATTAGAACTATAACGTTTTATATCCTTAATATAATAATACTTTTCCTTTTATTCCTTAAGGATATAAAGAAGCTTAACTACTATCTTTATATCTTATAGGATGTTATAATTTATACTAATAGCTTAAAAGTACTAGTTATTATCTATTAAGGATACCCTTAGTTCTTCCTTAATAACTAAGTACTTATTATCTCTATACTATTCCTAACTAAGACTAAAATAAGCTAGTTATATAAGCGCTTTAACTATACCTCTATATAGTAACTATAAAATTTACTTACTTATACTAGCTATAATGTTAACTAAGACGCTCTTAAAGCTATATAGGAATTCTATTACTATTACTAGGTAAAAGGTATAGCTCTATAGCGCTTTTAGTTTATACTTAAGAATAACTATAACTTTAACTTTAAAGTTATTATTAATATTATATACTTTACTAGCTAGAACGTTCTATATATTATTAACTCTACTATATTCTTCTAAGCTATCTAGTTCTTATATAATATAATAGCTTACTATATGTAGAAAACCCTTTAAGTATATTAAATTAAACATACCTTAACTTACTTAACTTTATAGTATATAATATAGGGACTAACTTTACTACTATAGAGTTTTAGTTTAAAGCGCGTCTATATAGAGTTAGCTACTTATAAGTCCTAGTTAAGGTATACTATAGTATTAGAAAGGTTAAGAACTATTATACCTTACTATAGTATATATATAAGATGCTTAAGACTAAGCTCCCTATAACTTAACTAGATATACTACTATAGATAGCTATTAAGGCTATTAATAATACTACTAGGCCTAATATCCTTATCTTAATATTTCTTATATTTAGAGTATACTTATAAATAACTCTTAATTTTATACCTTTACTTATAGTAGTATAATATATATATACTTCTATAGTAGCTTTTATAGAGTTAAGAAAGATAATAAGTACTTAAAGTATTACTAAGACTCTCTACTAAGAAGTCCTATATAATATTATAACTAGGCTCTCTATTACACTTCTTATTAGCTCTAAAGTACTTATATACTAGAAATGCTAAAGATAGTAAGGCCTATTTAGTATACTTATAATAAGGGACTCAGACGTTACTTTCTAGCTTAATAATAGTATAACTACGTTCTATAATATATATATAAAGCTATACTATTAAGAGGTAACGTACCCTAATACTATATCTAAACTAACCCTTACCTTAATTACTTCTAGCCCTACCTTAGCCTATATTACTATTAAGAATCCTACTTAACCTACTTATAAGGCCCTAGATAGGAGGCTTTACTTAGCCTATAAAACAGCTAACTAGGAGCTTAGTATTTACCTCTAGTAGAAGGGAAGATTATAATAGCTAGGTAGCCTTTTAAAGAGTCTAATACTACTAAGATTAATACCCTACTTATATTTAATATAGTTAAGTCTATTTCCTTACTTACTTACTACCTAGGCTATATCTTTAAGTACTAGCTTATATATAAGGTAAAGAGGTAAACTATTACTACGCTATATAAGAAGTCCTATCTTATTATCTAAGGGTATAATAACTATAATAAGGCTAAGTTACTTACCTAGTTACTAATAATCTTATAGAGTTTGTAAAGCCTCTTACTTACGTTAGCTTTATACTTTCGTTAGCTAGTAATATAACTTACTTTTTAAGACATTATATAAGTATATATGTAGTTAAAATTATACCTCTAGCGCTATATTCTTACTAAGCTCCTACGTAGGCTTATTATAAAGTTCCCTAAGGGGACTATACTATAAATTGTTAAACTACTATATAGTATTATAAACATAGACGTATACTAGTTTAAAACATACTAGGGCTACCTTTACGAGAAGTTAGTACTAGCTCTAACGTTTAACCCTTACTTACTTATAATAAATAAGGACATAGACTTTAGAATATATACCTTATAGACTAATAATACTATATTCTAAAGTAATAATACTTTTCTTAATATAGAATAATAATAACTTAAGAAGGTAGCTATTAAGGCTAAGAAATAAACGATCCTTATTACTAGTTAGTAAGGACTTTAATAGCTAATATATTATAGTAATAAGAGATAACTTCTATATTAGCTAGAAGAGCTAGAGGGAGAATCTTACCTATATTAAGGTAGGCTAGCCTAGTACTAGGGCAGCTTACCTCTAGTAGTGCGCTAAAGGGATATATATTGTAGGTCTCTACTAGCTTAAGGCTATCTTTAACCTCTCTATTATAGTATAAGTATAATAGCTAGTAAAGGAGGACATTAATTACCTTAATAAGTATATCTAATAGTAAGTAACGAACCTAATACATAGCCTTACTTTTATCCCTCTAGGCCTTACTTATATAAACGTTTTTATCTTTATAATACCTTTTATAAATAATAAAGATCTAAGTTTATAAATTAGATTCCTTATTATCTTAGTAGAGGAATAGTATAGTAATAGATTATAAAAGGAACTAGCGTTCTAGATAACTAGTAATATCCTATACTAGGGATCTACTAAGTATAAGTAAGTAACGTATAGTATACTTACTTTAGAGATTTATAGGCTAGTTACTAGGTTTAATACTAGGTTTATTCTTACTAATATACTTACTATAGTTACCTCCTACCTTAGCCTCCTACTACTACTTATCGTTATTTATATAGACTTATACTTACTATATAAATACCTTATAAAGATAGGCTTAACTACTAAGAAGTAGTTAATAATTAACTTAATAGTACTATGTTAATTATATAAGTAATAGGAAATTAATAAAGTAAGATAGATTAATAGAAGGGATAACCTAGTAAATATTTTAATAAAGGTAAACGTTAATAACGTATTAGGGTAGCTTATAAGTAGAAGAGACCTATAAGTATAAATAGAGGCTTAAGTTAATCGAAGGTAAAAGTAAGAAAATAGAAGAGGGGGTATACCTAAGGAGAAAAAGGAGTAGGGGTATAAAGAGAGTCTAGCGTTAGTATAGTAGGTACTAGTAGTAAAGGGAAGCTAAATAGGGTCTAAATAACGTACCTAGAATTATATAAGACTAGTATAGGCCTATTATAAGGTCTATACTAGGCTAGTATATAACTAGTATATAAGTAAGGTATATATAGTAGAAGCGGATCTTAGTCTACCTATACTTAAGGGTAGGGCCTATAAAGCTCTACCTACGTATACCTTATACTAGCTCTTTAGTTTAGTTATTATTACTATCTTCGAGGACTTATAGCTTTATAAGTACTATATTAGTATTATAAACCCTTTAATAATTAGCTATGTTATTGTAAAAGTTAGAGTAAGCTTAATTAAAAAGAGGATTATAAGGTAAGTGTCGTAGGCGTTAGACCTTTTCGAAAAGGAACAAAAGTGTGTATTAAAAATCTCTACCTTCTCTCCGTAACTATTATATAGAGGGAGGGTTAAAATACCCTTCCCCTCCCTAAAGTTAGAAAAGGAAAAACAATTATCCAGTTACGTATGCGCTAGGTTAACGTCGGCACGATAGTGCTAACGTCGGTCCGTCGACACGTAACCTCACACCTAGCTAAGGCCGGTATATAATGTACCTACACTCGACTCTTTTTCTCCCTACCCTCTCTCTCCTCCCCTTCTCTCCGTAGATCGTCCTACAGAGGCGTTATTATCCTAATAACCCTTCTACTAACTTCCCTACTAACCCTCCCTATCGACCTAAGCCTCTACGCGCACTTATAACCGCCCGCTATTAATAAGCCTCTTTAACGCGTTATTTACCGCGGACTTTATAAGTATATCTACGGGATTGTCTCGGCTATCGATCTATCGTACTTCGTTAATCTCCTACCGTTCGTATAACTAACGTAGTACTAGTAGGTCGATTATTAACCTCTTCTCCGTTATCGACCCTATCTTAACTAGACACTCGTATAGTAAGTATAAGTTAGTATAGATAACAATAGGGGGCAGGGGTAAACGGAGTCGCGAGTTAATAATAGTAAGGACGCTTACGATTACGAACCCTATATCGTATCCTACTACGAGACTATAGATCTCTAAGGCTAGGATACTACGGGTAACTCGCTTACATTTTATCGAAGTCTAATAAAGGATGTTCCCTATTAGAGCGAAAGACTACGAGGAGCTATAGGGCTAGTATATAGGGGTGCTAAGAGAACCTTATAGGCTAGCCTCTTTCTCCGTAAGTACGATTAGGAACCTAATCTAGGAGCTTAGGTCCCTATTGTTAGCGAAGGAGGTATCTATAAAGATAAAGAGTTTACTCCGCGTAAGATCTAGTAGGGTAAACGTTAAGCCGCGGTTAAGGTTCTTCTTCTACTATTTAAGCCGCTTATTTAGCTAGTCGATCTCTTAGTTAGTAGGCCGTTACGCTTACGCCGTAATGGAGAGATCGTATACTACTTCTAGCTAATAGATACTCGCGATATAGGCTCCTCTAGCCCATTACTAAATGTACGCTATCTACGCCGCGTTAGATCCTATAGACTTATCTATAAGTATAATCTTCTATACCTATCCCTTCTACTTTACCTAGATAGTATCGTCCTTAGTAAGGCAGATCCTATAGCCGTTAAAGTCCGCTTTATTCGTATAGGTATTATTATCGTAGTGCCTAAGGACCTTACGGTCCTTTGCCTTAATTCTAGCGCGCTTAATAGCTTCTTCTTTAGCTACTAGGAAGCTCTTGTCAGTAAGGAACATAGTATCGTTAGTCTATAGGGCGTAAATCCCGAACTCTTTCCCTTTATCTATTATAAGAAGGCATAGATTAAAGGTCTACGAGAGCGTAAGATTTGTTCGGAGGTATAACTAGTACGTCGCGAACTAGTAAACTCCTACTTCTACGATCCTATATAGTAGTTTAACGATTTATAGGACTATCCCCTTAGTAAACTTTATTATAAGCTCCTTCGGAAGCTTAGCGATAATGTCTCTTTATAGTATTAAATGGGACTATATATATGCCTACGTAATATCGCGGAAGGCGAGTTAGAGTCTACGGGCGTAGAGAGAGGGTGCGAGAGTAAGTAGTAATTGCTAGCTACTCTACTAGATTGTTAGGGATTACGTAAGTAGATCCCTCTTACCCTTATTATTATACCCTTAGACTACGAGACGGGACTTCTCGTATAGGTAGTTAGTGTCCTTGCCTTTTACCTCTTATATAAGTCGTAACTAAAACACTCTTCTAAGTATATTCGTTAGTATTTAAATTAGGACAATTGTACTAGAAGTAAGTAGCGTGTTAATCTCTATAGCATTAAACGCTTCGAAGGGATTACCTAGGGTAGTAATATAACCTTCCTTATAGAGTTAGACTACGAGCTCCCTATCTACTATCTTATAGGGAATAAGAAACGCTTCCTCTATACTCTTCCTTATAGGGATAGCAATAATAAGCTTCGTCTTCGTCCTTAATAGGTTAGGCGTTATAGTTAGGATAGTCTTCCTCTTCCTATTACCTAGTTCGTCGGCTATAGTACTAGTTAGCTCGTTAGCTATAGCACTACTTAGCTCCTTAGCAATAGTACCGTACTACTATCGGTAGTAGGGTTTAACGTAGGTACTACGGAAGGTTAAGGGGCTGTTAAGGTTAATCGTTACCTTATTCGAGCTAATAGAAAGAACGCGAAATAGGCCTTACTAGCTACCTTTCTCGTAGAAGATAAGGACTTCCGATCCGATTAGTAGTAACGACGGAAGTAGAGCGAGGGTATCCTTCGGACCTCCTATACGTAGGGCGTCCTTTACCTAGCGGGTAGATATAATCTTACGTAGCTCCGCTAACGCTTTCGTAGAAGCGGTAGCTCGCTATGTTACTATAGGCGAAGGGGCGGAATCTAGCGTTATCCGCGGGTACGCTCTAAATACTAGGAGGGTCGGTATAAGTCCGTTAGGGCTAGCGGTGTTATTAATGGCTTTAATAGCTATTTATAGAACGAATTCTATAGAGATACCTATAAGCTCTGCCCTAAAGATCTCGTACGCTCGTTAGAGTAGCGCGTAATAGCGCTTGACCTTACTAATACTCTAATAAGCTTTTACGGGGACCTAGCGGTAGGTAATACCGTTTAATTAGGCCTCTATACAGAATTCTACGGTAGTAAAGTTCGTGCTAGCATCGTATGCGAGGAAATTAGGGGGCCTAAGATACGTGTCGATCTAGTATGCCTTAAGCGTCTCCTAGGTATACTTTACTATTATATCCTAAAGGAATCTTATAGCCTAGAAGGAAGTCGCTATATCGACTACGTAAAGAATGTTACAACCGTTAAGGTATATTACATTAGTAACTACCTCGAAGTTAAAGTCGTAGTTATTACGTAGCGAGAATTTAAAGCGTCTTAGCGCTTCGCCTTTAACCTAGTAGTAGTAGTATATCTTACGGATCTCTTTAAGAGTATTAACTAGGGCCTTGTGTCTAGCTCTAAGTAATAGCTTATGTAGTCGTTAGACTAAAGGATATCCGAAGCGTTAGTAAAGTCGACAAAGCCTAGGTTCTAAAAGAAAACATATAGAGGCTATTAGCTAATAATAGTCTAGGAAAAACTATAGATAGCTAAACCGGAAGACGATAGGCACTTCTCGTCTATTAAAACACACTATACATTGTCTTAGTATGTTAAGATAATAACGAAGTCGCTATATATCCCGTAAGTAAAGTAGGAAGGGAGTACTCGCGTTAAGGACGTAAAACTCAACCTTCCTAATAGGCGTTTAGATATACGCGGAGCTAAGAGACGATATTAGTATAATGCCTCTAAACGCGATAGTTACCGCTCCCTTTATCGATTCGTTAAGTAATATATACGGTCGCTTACGTTATAGGGCCTCGAATTATAGTCTTCCTATAGTTAAGTTCTACGCCGCGCTAGTGTCTAGGATAATTCCCTAGAAGGTCTACGCGGAGTAGCGACTAGACATAAACCCGTCTATAAACGTCTTTATAGACGTCTCTAACGCTCCGCTAGCCTATTCTATTAGTGTAGCGGTTAGAATACTAAGTTTATAACGTATAGCTTCGTTATAGAGAAAAGTAGTAGTAGTAGAGTAGTTAGCGTTATCTTCGTTATCCTAGTTAGAGAAAGTACTATCTACGTTATCGTTATCGTTTGTAGTAAAAGCGTCGTAATTACCCTCGCCTTCTAGGTCGTCTCCCTTATACTTAAGTAGATACGAAGCGTACCTACGAGCTTAAGGGGACTTCCTATTAAAGCGTTACTAGCGGTTAAACTATTCCTATGCTTTTCTACGCTCTTTAAACGAGTGCTTCGTCGAGAAGCATCCCTCCTTATTATAGACGTAATACTACTTACGCTACGAAGGGGTCTTACTATTACTACGGGGAGGCTATTAGTAACGTTACCCTAAGCGTCTTCCCTTACCCGAGTAGTTATATCTCTAGTCCGTAAGAAAAGTTATAGTATTTACTAAAGTACTAATATCGATAGAGGTACGTAGGTCTACTATAAGCTTCTCGAAAGAAAGTAGGGCTTAAAAGAGAGCTATATTTAGCTTAGGCGTTCTATAGTATACTCTCTTAAATATATAAATAAGGTTAGTCTCCTACTATTACGTAGGGGCGAGGGCCTACTAGTATAATAGTAACTTATCGACGAGGAGATCTAGAACCTTAACTAGCGACTTATCCCTACTAGCTTAGCGGATACTAGTAAAAGAGTAATTCGACTAGTTATTATAGTATACCTAACGGTTATACTTAGTATTAAAATGTCCCTTTATCGCTTAGTATACCTACGTAAAGGTATATGTCTAAGGAACATAAGATAGGAAGTAGTCTTAGGCTCGATCTATTAGTATAGTTAAGAACACTATATAGAATTCCCTAGGACGAATCTATAACGTTCGGCATACCTTAAGGAAAGCCTAGACTTTATCGTTAAAGATATCGTATACCTTCCTACTATAGCTATAGTCCTTATTCTAAAGCTTTACGAAGCTAATAGCCCGCGAGGCGTTTATTAGCTCGTTTAGAACGTTAACTAGGGGAAGCATATAGGACCTTTCGCTAATAGGGCCTCCTAGTCCGCGTATAGGGTTATACCCTAGTGCGTCGAACCCTATAGGGAATATCGTTACTTTTTCTATAGTCGTTACTAGCGATCCTATAGGGGGTCTTAACATTAGGAGGGGGTCCTAAGCGGTAGCGTTATCTATATCCCGTTCGAGACTAGCGGCCTATAGGCGTAGCCTTAACTACGCGCGAGGGAGATCTAGGGCATAGTAGACTTAAGGAATTTAGGGTATAGGGTTTAGTATAGGGGTATTATTAGTACTACCCTTACCTTTCTCATAGCGGTATACCTACTAGTAGTTAAACGTAAGCGATTTCTCCGAAAGCTTTATCGTTAGAAGCTCTTCCTTGTCCTAGCGCGGGAAGTCCTCTTCCTTAAGAAGGGTAGCGAGGCTCTATAGGATCCGGTCTCTTTTTACGCCTACGCGAACGCTATAGTAGCGTAAAAGTATACAGAGTTTACTCGCTAGTCCTTCTTTAAGGTTTTCGAAGTCCGTTACCTTCTAACCCTTAAAAAATTCGTAGAAAACGGCCTAGAGGTCGCTATTAGTCTAATATATAAGGTACGACATCTACTTAATAACGAATGTATTATACGCTATCCTACTTACGCTTTCGGGCGGCGGTCTAAGCTTTTCCGCGAGAAATTCGTTAGTAACGTCCTCGACCGCTATCTCGAGCTAGTCTAGGATTGCCTAACATTTATCTCGCTAGGGAACCCCTACTAAGGTAGCGGGGGTCTACGAGCGGGTTTGTCTTTTAGCGCCTAAAGCACTAGGGGTATCTATAGAGGGGGTAGTAGAATCTATTACGTAATAGGACGCTCCCGACTATAATCTACGTAGGTAGCGGCTACGTCTAGAGGGGGGGAGCCCTAGTGTCCCTAGACTATGTTAGGCTTAGAGCCTATAATAAATCTACGCTTAGCTACATACCTTATATAGTTATATAGCCGCTACTCGTCTACGGCGATCTCTAATTAAGCACTAAGGAATACGTATATAGCGTCCTTAGTCTCTTCCGCTAGCTAGTCTGTCTCTATAAGTAGCGATGCGAAGTAGGTGCCTAGAGAGACTAATTAGTGTCGTAGGCGTTAGACCTTTTCGAAAAGGAATAAAAGTGTGTATTAAAAATCTCTACCTTCTCTCCGTAACTATTATATAGAGGGAGGGTTAAAATACCCTTCCCCTCCCTAAAGTCGGAAAAGGAAAAACAATTATCTAGTTACGTATACGCTAGGTTAACGTTAGCACGATAGTGCTAACATTAGTCCGTCGACACGTAACCTTACACCTAGCTAAGGCTAGTATGTAATGTACCTATAGTAAGGAAGAAAGGTATAAAGAGGCTAATTAGATAGTAAAATAGAGTAATAGAATAGAATAGTATAGGATATGTAACAATTAGGTAAGTAATAAAGGAGAAAATAGAGGGGGAATATAAAGAGTCTAGGATTCTACTTAACTATTTATAAACTTAGTAGGAATTAAGTAACTTTAAGTAGTCGTCTCGCTCCTAGCTACATATATAGAAAAGTAAGTCCTAGACTACTAAATAGCGTGTTTAATTCCCTATAAAATTAATATTTTTATGTCTCTTAAAAGTCTCCTAATAGTATACTATAGCGCGCTAAAGTATATGCTTTTATTATGTATTTAAAGGAAGGTTTATTAAGACATAGCTTTAAGGTTTAGTAGTACCTTAAAAGCTATTGTTATACTATAGCTTTAACCGTTTATTTTAAACGCTTATTATTAGTAAAAATCTATTATATAATAGGGAAGAACACTAGTTATTATATATATATATATATTTATTATATATATTATTTGTTATGTTACTCTAGAGAAACTAAGTTAGAAAAACAAGTAAATTAATTGTATTGTAAAAGGAAAACTTAAAAGGCTTAACGGGGTAAAAAACATCTTTATTTAGAGTATAAAGTAATATGATTTTTATAAGTTATATAGATCTATTCGATTTATTATAGTGTAAAAGAGCGGTTTTATAAGCTCTTTTATAAGTATATCTACATTTTATCCTCTAATTTTATATATAAAATTATTATCTTCTTTATTTTTAATTAGAGTATAAATAGAAGTAAGCTAAGTCTATATACTTAGTCCTTTTATAGAATTCTAGAGTTTCTATAAATTAATAGTAGCTACAATATCTATTAATAATATAGGTATTTTATTTAGACTTTTTATTTACAAGTTATTATTAAATAATATAAATAGCCTATTTAGATATATCGCTTCTTTATTAGCTTCCCTTAGGCCTATAAATCTAGCCTTATAGCTTAAAATAGCTATACTTTTTTATTTAGTATAAGCGTAGCTAATATTATTATTATATATATATAAACAATAGCCTAAAAGGATCCTCTTTCTTCTAGATTACTAGCCTAACTAGCGACTAAAAAACCTTTTATACTATATGTATTTAAAGGTATCCCTACTTTATATATTAAGCCTTTATTTATATATTTATTTAAGTATTTCTAGATTTTATCTAGAGTAGTTTAATGTAATTTATCTAGATTAGAGCTAAAATAGGTATAACTTATAACTAATTAGAGTATATTTAGCCTAGTATATAAGGCTAAATCAGGTAAGGAGCCTATTTCTTTCTAATACTATAAAACAGTAGTTTTATTAGCGATTATTTTATTATTTTTATTTAACTTAACGCTAGCTTAGCTAGGTATATTTAAAGTACATATATTGTTCTTTTTATACTCTTTTTATTTATTCTTTATATTTTTTCCTAAGTTATTTATAGAGTGTTCTTATCTCTAATAAAATACATACCTAGAAAGTCTTCTAGCGGCCCTAGGCATTAGACCTTTAAGTCTTTATTTATTTACTCTAGTACTTCTATTATTATATCTATAGTTTTACCTATAACTAATAGATTATCTACATATATAGCTATAGAAATTTTTAATTGTTTATTTATAAAGACTTACTCGTCTATTGTTAGTAGCTATAGGGTATAAAGAGTAATTAGCTAGTACGAGACATTAGCTAGGATAGCCCTCCCTCGTAATATTTATAGATTAGGGAAATTAGTTAGCGTAGGACAATAGTTAGGATAGCCCTCCCTAGTAGAAATAATTAGGGATATGCCTATAGAAGAACTAGGCTATAAGAAAGGATTAGATTCCCCCCTTAGATAGCATAGCATAATTAAGATCACAACTCTCTTCGTACCTCTCTATATCTCTCTACTCTATGCTATACAATTACTATTTTACTCTACTACAATTCTTACTAGACTTACTTATAGCTGTTTAACATCTATTATTAAGGTTTTAAAGCCTTGTTTATTTAATATAGAGGATAAGTAATTATACTAGAGCCTTAGACTTTGTTTTAGACTATATAATGCTTTTTTAAGCTTTAGTATAAGCTTATTGTACTTAAAAAGGGTATTTAATTGTTCTAAGAAGCTATTTTTGTTTAGTATTTATAATCCTCTATTATATAGCTCTCGAACTTAGCTAGTATCTTTATATAGATTTCTTTATCTATTTCTATATATATAAATGCATTTTTATATTATATTATAGCATAAGCTAATTATTATTAACTTCTATTAATAATAGTATTCTTATGCTTTCTAGCTAAGCTATAGTACTAAAGGTTTCTAAATAATCTAGGTTTAAAATCTAATTAAAGCCTTTTATAACGTATCTTACTTTATACTTTATTATATTGTTATTATTATCTTATTTAGCTAATAAACCTAGCGGCCTCCTAGAGGTTCCCTATCCTTAGGCACCTCTATTATATCCTAGTTTCTTTATACTATAAGCTTATCTTCTTTTAGCTTTATAGAATTGTTCTATTTATTATACTTAGGGCTTTATAGAGCTTATTTTAAATTTTTAGGCTCTAGAGGGTTAGATTCTAGTATGCTTAGAATAGCTTTCCTTTTTAGGTTTTTAAGTATACTAAATATAGAGGAGTATTCTTTATTGTTATCTATATCCTCTATACGCTTTCTAGGTAGTATTACCTCTATATAGGCCCTCGCTTCTACCTAGGTTGTATTTTTTAAATCTAGCTCCTAACCTTTGTTCTTGTTAGGCTCGTTATAATTCGAGTTATAGGTTATAAGTTCTAACAATTTCACACCTTGTACTTTAGGTAAGGGGCTTTCCCAATTGAAAAGTGTATTAAAGATAAGACAATTATCTAATTTATTATGAGTTTCCCTATAAAACTTATTTTTAAGTATTATAAGGTCGCGAGATACTACTACTCTCTTAGGAGAAAAATCCTAGATTTTGTATACATTCTTACTATAACCTATTATAACTCTATTATTAGCCCAAGGGTCTAATCTAGTCTCTAGATATTTATTTTTATAATATATTATACTACTAAATATTTTCATTCTATCTAGCTCTACTAGAGCGATTTCTTTATTGTCTTTAACTCTAAAGGTATCTTATAGCCTAAAGAGCTTTATAGTATTCTATTATATATATATGTAGTAGCTAGAATAGCTTTACCCTAGAGGTAGTATAGTATTTTTACTATATAAATTATAGCCTATACTTTATTAAGTAGTGCTCTATTTATTCTTTTAATACGCCTATTAGGCTCTTTTATATGCTTAGGCGTTATTTTATATAATATACGTTCTTTTATACAATATTTCTTTATATTATAAATAAATTCTTTAGTATAACCTAAAAATACCTTTTTAATTCTTATATTATTATTGTTATTTTCTATCTATGCTTTCTAGTATTAAAACTTATTTAGAGCTTTGTCTTTATGTTTTAATAAAGATACTTCTAGATACCTAGAATAGGTATTAAAAGGTAATAAAGTATATATATTTATTATATGTTAGTATTATTATTAGCTCCTAGATATTTATACAGATTTTTTCTAGGTAGCTATAATGCCTTTTAGAAGGCTATTTATTAATGTTGTTTGTTAACTTTGCCTATATATACTTATTATATTGTTTTATTTTCTATAAACTAGAATAGCTTATTGTTATCTTGTCTTTATATTTATTTAATACTTATACTAATGTTCTAGCATTAGTATAGCCTAGCCGCCGATACTATGTATATAAGTTAACGTTTTTCTTTATTTTATTTGTATTGTTATCTACTTGTAAAACAACCTCCCTGTTTTTTATATATCTTATATTATTTATTATAAAAGGGATATATAATATAACTTATTTTTAATATGCCCTTTATTATAAGTAAATATTTATTTTAAAACAAGTAAACGCCTTTATTATCTATTATAGTATAAGTATTTCTTTTTAGGTACGATTAACTTATAATATTAATACCTACTTTAGGCATATAGTATACGTCTTACATTTTATAAACTTAGGAGTTATTTTAAAATCTAAAATAGATGTCCCCTACTTCTTTTATTTATATAGAGCTTGCCTTACCCTAACTAATAGTAGTATTTATTACTTTATAGTTTCTTAAAAAATCTTTTATATAAACAATGTGTTTTATAGCTACTATATTATATAGAAATAAATAGTAATTTCTTTTTAATTTAGGTATAGATTTTATATTAAGATTAGACATTATCTCTTATAGCCTATATAATGTTCTTTACAACCTAGGTATCTCTAGAGATCCTAGTGTGTTTTTAGTATTATTATTATTTAAGTTATATAGTATATAGCTTTATACCTCTCCTTCTATATTAATAAGCTCTTTAATTTACCTATCTAGATCTATTAGATCTAGGCTTTAGATAACGGGTGTACTACTTCTTTAGTAGACTCTTCTTTTACTCGTTTCTCGATCCGTTTTTTATTAATAGCTTTTAATATATTAAAGAGCTTATGCCTCTCTAGTAAGAGGGCGGAATTCTTTAGCGTTTCCTACTTAGTAGATTCGGAAAGCCCCGCTTTTATTGTAGCTATCTGTTTAGACGGTCTATCTTTCTAGGGTTTTCTCGAGCTTTACTAGCCTTCTAAAAACTTACATCTTCTACTTTTAGAGCTTTTAATGCTTTGTTCCGTTTAAAACTATTTAGGGGCTTTGTTTAGATGTAAAAACTAATAGCTATCTTCTTTATAGCTGTCTTTCTTACATTTCCTATACGTAATGAATTTCTTTGTCTTTTTCTAATGTTTTTGTTGTTTTTATTAGATTTATATACTTTATATACTTTTTCTACTGTTTTTCTAACATAATGCCTTTTTTCCTTATTAAGTAAGCTCAGAATTAAAGTTTCAAGTATATATTCCGTATCTTCAGACCTTATAGCTTATGTAATATTAGTTATATAATTATTATAGTTATCCTTTAGCCCGTTTAAAATTAATAAAATGATAACTACTTCTAGTATAATAATCTCTTAGCTTTTTAGCTCCTTATAGGTGCTTTTAATACTATTTAAATATTCTTCTATATTTTTATTATATTCTATAGGGAATAATTTATCGCTTAGGATATAATTTATAGAAAAAGAACTTGGATTATATAGTTCTTTTATTTTTTCTAACAGACGTAAGTATCTGTAATATTTTTTTTAAGTTAATAACCTATTATCGATAAAAAGTTTAATTAGGGCTAGCGCTTCGTCTGATTTTTTATGTGTTTTAGTTTTTATTACTATAATAGAGTTTTTTCTAATTAGAGCGGGTTCTACTCGTAGAGCCTAGAAAGTATAGTTTATACCTCTAGAGATGTTTTTATTCGCTAAGCGTAACTTACTAGATTTGTTTTTTATTATGTTTTTTGTATCCCTTTAATAGGTAAATAGGTAAAGATTAGCGTTATTGTTTTTTTAGAGTTTTCTAAAGTTTTTTCCGAGGTAAGTAAGAACGAAGAATTGCTACTATATAAGAGTTAGAGTAGGCTTAATTAAAGAGAGGATTATAAAGTAGGGAAGAGAGGTATAAAGAAGCTAATTAGATAGTGAGACAGAATAATTAAAGAGGAATAGAATAATGTAGAGCATAGACCGATTAGGTAAGCGATAGAGGAGAAAATAGAGGAAGAAGATAAAGAGTCTAGGATTCTACTTAACTATCTACAAACTTAGCGGGAATCGAGTGACTTTAAGTAGTCGTCTCGCTCCTAGCTAAGTAAATAGAAAAGCAAATCCTAGACTACTAAATAGCGTGTCTAATTCTCTATAAGATTAATATTTTTTCTTCTCTTTAAAGTCTCCTAATAGCGTGCTATAGCGCGCTAAAGTATATGCTTTTGTTATGCATTCGAAGGAATGTTTATTAAGGCATAGCTATAAAGTTTAGTAGTACCTTAAAAGCTTATTATTATAACGATATATTATATATGTCTTAGAAGCCTAAGAAAACGTCTCCCTTATAGAGTTTCTTTAAACCCTAAAAAGTAGGTCTATTTATATATTATTGCGTTTTTCTTACTTGTGTTTATAGTTATTAAAGAAAGCTTTATATTTATTAGTATCTTTAAGATAGAAAAGAAGGGTATTAATATATTTAAGACAGAAAACGTAAAAGTACTAAGTAGTCTAGTAATATCTATATAGCTAATAAACTAAATTTCTTTACTATTACTAAATTAAACTATTGTTCTATTAGATTCTATATAATCCTCTAATATAGGATTTTCTTATATTAAGTAAATACTTAATCCTTACTAACTATAGAAACGTATAATATTCTAGTATCCTATAGTTAGCCTTAATACTCTTCTTAGTATTTAGTAGTAAGAAGTAACTCTATTAGTTTTTTCTTTAGTATAAGCTAAGAGTTTATAATTTCTTTACTTATTTTTTATATATAAATAATACTACTATAAGTAAATAAGTTACTTACTACTTAGAATAATTATTTTATTCCTTAAAAATATCTTGTTAATATTATCTATTAACTAAGAGTCTTATATTTTTTATATAACTAGATATATACTTTAATATTCTTAAGAGGCTCTTAGTTATAGTTATTATAGTAGAGGAGGTATATTCGCTTTATAGTATTTTTCTCTACTTATATATATATTAATAAGTAATCTCTAAATCGTTTATATATAAAGTCCCTATTCTTTTAATTTAGTTAAAATCGTTATTACTACTTTATCTATAGTTTCCTAGGGTAAGACGAATTCTATTATCTACTTAGTTTATATAACTCCCTATTTAGGTGTTAGCTTAGTTAATTCTAAAGGCTATCTTTTACTAGTAGTAGAGGTTAGAAAGAGTAAGGTTTTATGTTATTTTTATACTATTAACCTATATAGTAAGCTATACTATTATTAGTTACTTCTAATAACGTTAATATTATATATATAGTAACTATATACTAGTTAGAAGTAATTGCTTATAAAATACATAGATTTATCTATAGGTATAAGAATAAAGACTAATAAGTAGTATATTTTATAGTAAGGGTAATATAAAACTCTAGTATTCTATAATAGGCTTATATTACTATACTATAGAGATTCTCCTCTTTATATTATAACTCTCTAAGAGTACGTTAGATAAGAGTAAGCTTATTTATATAGGCCTTAAGGACTTTATCCTTAGTCTTAGCTAGATTCTCCTATTAAATACTTTAGACAGTAATTATGTTCTAGTTAACTAGATACTAGGTTCTATTATATTAAGTGTTATACTATAAATCTAATAACTTAAACGTTTCCTTCTAGTATTTTTAGGTCTAATAAAGTATATTTAATATATATAGGCCTTATTAGAGAGCGTATCTAGGAATTCTATACTTTATTATAGAGAATATTGTAATCCTTACCTATAAATTCCTACTAGCTCTTTTATTATCTACTTAACGTAATAATTGTATCTTATAATATTAGACTATTTTAATTTATTATATTAGTAGTAAATTATATACTTATATAAGTACTAAGACTAGAGTTACTATAGTTAAGTAGAGCGTCTAGTAATTATCTTAGGGGTATATGTATATCTATCTTAATAGCCTTACTCTTAGTAGTATAATTTAGACTATTTTCTCCTATATATGCCTATTACCCTAAATATTATTATTATCTATAAATTTATTCTTTTAAGTGTTTAGTAGATAACTTCCTCTAGTAGAATTAGTTCCTAATTTTTATAGGTATAAAAGAGTTATATAGTAAGTCTTTATTATTATTATTACTATATACTATGTCTAGCGCTTTATTAACCTTAATAGTTCTAACGAAGTATTATTAGGATTATCTCCTAAGTAACGTCCTTAGCTATTATTAGAGAAAGTTATACCTCTATTAATTATTCTATCTACTCCCTAACTAGGATACTAAATAAGACCTTAATATTTCTCTTATTAATACTTTAGAAAAGTTCTTTAAAGAAGGTATAGGGTATGCTATAAAATTATACTCGTCCCTATTTATAAAATTCTTTAAGTATACTTTAGAGATAGTACTATCCCTTAAGCTATTATTTATAAAGATTATAATTAATATATACTATATATATTATAAGTCATTCTTCTATAACTAGTAATATAAAATTAATATCTTTATTTACTTACTACTATAGTCTAATATATCTCTCTTAAATAGAATTAAGATATAGCTATAGTAGTAAAATTCTATAAGCTTATTATTTTAAGTATTAGTCTATTACTTAAGTAGAACCTATATAAAATACTCTTCTAATTATAGTCTAATTATTAAAGAATCTTTGTAATTTTTATAATTATCTTATATATACTTAAATCCTCTTTATATCTTACTTAGCTTACCCTTTCTTCCTAAATATATCTTCCTTAAGTATAAGTATTATTAAATATATCTCTCTCTAGTAAAAGTAGCTCTTTAAATTTTTTTCTTTAGAGATACTTTATTATTATATTAAAGTAATTATTATCTCTCCTTACTATTATTTAAGTGTAATTATTATAACTTATTAAGTCCTATTAGCTATAGTTTCTTACTACTTACTATTATTTAGTATAATCTCTATAAAAGTCTTTTTAGGTTACCCTAGCTAACTTATTATAACTTTAGATTCTACTATTTATATCTCTTACTATAATTTAGTTTTAAGGGATAATGTCTTCTAGAGTAATACTAATTAGTATTAGACTAGATTACTTATAAGTACTTATAATATTAAATAAAATAAAAGGTAAGAGAGTAATATTATATATATTACTCTATCTCTTCCTTCTTTATAGAAGGAAGAGATTATATAGAGACTTCTATAGTAGTAATAGTATAACTAAATTTTATAGAAAGGAGAACGCTAATAGTCTATTTATCCCTATCCTAGTAACGTAAAGAGAGAAGCTTTCCTCTATAAGTAAAGCTATATAAGTAGTTATATTAAAGTAACCTCTTAATAATAATACCTTATTATATCTATAATATCCCTTCTTATACTTACTCCTTATATAAGTACTTAATCCTAGCTAGTAGTTAAACACTCTTCTTATAAACTAGCTTTATATATATAAGTATATACTTTAATAAATACTTTAAAACTAGGGCTATATTACTATATCTAAGATACCTTATAGAGTTTTAATAATTAAACATATTATTACTACTACTATACCCTCTTAATCTATTTACTATACTTATTCTTAATCTAGTAAATAGTCTATCTATGTTACGGGCTAAGCTAGTTTAGTTACCTAAGCGATGCCTAGGTACTTACGAGTACGTAATATTTTACGCACCCTAGAAACACCCCTAAAGACCCTAGGAATAATGCTAGGATCGCTTAGCTATATCCTAGGAGTAGCGCTAACTTCGCCCTAGAATTATTTAACTATAAATTAGCATTAATAGAGATTAGTAAATACGTATTAAAATATATTAGACTATATAGCTACTAGCTAAGCGCTAGGAACGCTATACGTAAGATAGTATACCTACTATCTAAAAGCGCTAAGATAGAGACGATCCTAAAGGTATATAAGTTAACTAGAGATCTAGCTAAAAGATACATCTAGTTCTAAATAGACATTTATCGATTATCTATTTAACTAAAACACTATCTTAGTATAATCCTTAATATATTTAAAACTCCTTCTTAAACCTTATACTTCTTCTATACCTTAAGATAACTTCCCTTACTATTAATACTTAAATAAACGACGAAATAATAGACCTCTATTCTAATACTAGGACTCTAGACCCCTTAGCTAATATAGACCCCTTCCTTTACTAAACCCTCGAACGATAGGTAACTAGGGAATAGGCGGATTAGAAATAGTAACTAAACTAAATATTAAGCGGTATATTAAAGGAGCTAAAAATAATATTAAACGAGCAACTTAAATAGAGACCGCCTATACTATAGCTAACGCTACCTAGATTAAATAATATAAAGGCTAAACTCTCTATATACTATAAGCTACTACTAAGGCTAGATAAGTTTAATAGATAGAGACGTTACTACCCTTCCTAGGCATACTTAATTAAGGAGAAGATATTTATTAATATAGACTTCTTTAATATAAACTAAGAGATATTCTACTATATCTACTCTTACTTAGACTCTAGGCTATAATAGATAGTCTTAATATATTTTTAGAATAGAAGTAACGTTAATTATAATCTAGATAAATTTATAAGCTATATCGATTCAATCTATTTAGACGTTAACTTATAACCCTATATAGCTATTACCCTCCGTTTAATAAAATAAGGAGAATAAACGCCCTTTACTAGTTACCTTCCCTATTTTAAATAGACATTAGTAGAAGCTAGTAATAATACGTAGGCGGCTTCTATAAAGATCCTATTCTTAGATAGTACCTAAAATAATAGAATTAGGAACGCCTTAGTAGCTATAGATCTACCCTCTAATAACTTTATAAAGTACTATATTAAGGTAGCTAAGGTCGCTACTAGGGTCGAGCGCCTCTATAACCTATAGCTATTAATAGGGGGACTAAACCTAGCTACGAGAAACCGAGGATTTAGATAAGACGCGGAGGGTAATATGTAGATATCTAGTATTAATAAGGTTAGGAACTAGTAGTTATTATCTATAGCATACTACCGCTATAGATAGGAAGGGTACCTAGCGAGGGGGTATCGATCGAGACCTAAAGACCCTAAGGAAGGAAGAAGTATAGTAAAAGGAAAGAAGAGAAACGAATTAACTAAGAAAATAAGTACCTCTATAGGAAGGATCGAAGAGGTACCGATAGACAACGACTCTAAGTTAGAAAACGAGTAAACCCTTACTAAAGTTAGGGTAAGGGTAATTAGAAATAGGTTAAGGAAGAATAAAAGAGGGTAAGGCTACTATACTTAATGTTACCTATATCTTTAACTATTAATATAGGAACTTAAGAGACATTAGCCCTCTTAGATAGCGGATATAACCGCTACGCTATAATTAACCTATATATTATAAGGAAGTTAAAACTACTATATATCGATAAAGAAAAGAGACCTCTATCCCCCTTTTTAATAGACACTCTATCTATCTTTTTATATAGGATTATAACGTTCTAAATAGATATTAACGGATAGATAGAATAGGTATTTACTAATGTAATTAAAAACCTTAGATAACCTCTATACCTAGGAAGACCTTAGATAGTTAAGAATAAGGTTACTTACTTCGCTACTAAAGAATTAATTTAGTATAGGACTAGGAAGATTAAAGTCCCTCTCTCCCTAATAGAATATTCTATATAAATCCGATAAATCCTTTAAGCTTAATTAGTCTCTAAGTTAGTCTTTAAAGCGGAATGTTAATAAGAAATTAATATATAAGGCCGTAAGGTACTTAACATTTAAAGGGTTTCTTTATAGAATATTAAGAAAGCCTTATAAAAGAAGAAACTAGTAAACCTAGCTAACTATATCCTAAAGGAGATATTAGAGGAATTCCTAGACCTTTTTATACTAGAAAAATCTATAGAACTCCTACCCCTTTAACTAGGGATTAATAACGAAATATACCTAGTATCTAATAAGGATAGAACGTAACCCCCCCTTCCCTAAGGGTTACTCTATAATATATTATAAGAGGAACTCCTTATCCTATAAAAGGTCTTACGTAAACTCCTTAATTAAGGGATAATCTAAGCTAGCGGCTCCTCTATAGTAGCCCCTGTTTTATTTATTAGAAAAGCTAATAGCTAACTCTAGTTCTACTATAACTATTAAGCTTTAAAAGCTATTATAAAGAAGGATAAGTATAGTCTACTACTTATTAGAGAAACGCTTTAGGCGCTTTAATAGGCTAAGTAGTTTACGAAGTTAGATATCGTTTCTACGTTCTATAAGATCTATATAGTAGCTAGATATAAATATAAAATAGCTTTCTAGATATACTTTAGCCTCTTCGAATAGCTAGTCTATCTATTTAGGTTAATAGGGTTACTAGCGACGTTTTAACAATATATAAATATAACCCTTTAGGAGTTTCTAGACGACTTTATAACTACCTATCTTAATAATATATTAATCTATATATTAGGATCCTAGACTAAATATATAGAAAAGGTAAGGCTAGTCTTAATATAACTAGCTAAAGCTAGGTTATATCTAGACCTAAAGAAATATACCTTCTATACCTAAGAAATAAAGTATCTAGGGTTTATCGTTAAGGCTAAATAGGGGCTCTATTATAACCTAGAAAAACTTTAAGCAATTAAGGAGTAGGAAGTACCTTATATAGTTAGAGGAGTTAAAAGCTTTTTAGGCTTCGCGAACTACTATTAGATTTTTATCTATAATTACTTAAAATTAATATAACCCCTTAACTCCCTAATAAAGAAAAATACGCTATTTATCTAGGGAAAGGAATAAGATATAGCCTTCTACTAACTTAAGGAAGCGTTTTATAGAGCCCTAATTTTAGTAGCCTAGGACCTAGAACGATAGTCTATCCTAGAAACCGACTATTCTAGGTTTACTATAGGGGGTATCCTTACTTAACTTAACGCTAAAGGGCGTAAGTATATAATTAGCTTCTTCTCTAAGAGATTATCTCTAGTAGAGTATAATTATCCTATTTATAATAAGGAGATACTTATTATTATCTACTACTTAGACTTTTAGTAGCTAGAGCTATAGAACGGGCTACCCTTTAGGATATAAATAGACTATAATAACCTCTAATACTTTATATAACGTAGATAGTTAAACAAATAGTAGAGTTACTAAGTAACTAACCTAATAGGATATAATTACTCTCTTAAGTACTAACTAAGAGAATAAGTAGTAGTCCTAGATATACTTTTAAGGTAGGAATAAGATATATTAGTAAGTATTAATAATAAGAGAGAATAAGGACATATTATCTAGTTAATTACCCTAGAATGTATCTAGGAGTGCCCTAGAGTAGCCTAGGAATATGCCTAGGATAGCCTAGGAGTTACCTTAGAAAAGGCCTAAATTAACTTTAGACTTAACTTAGTGGGTTAAGTAATAACCGTTTATGTCCTAGGAGAAGGCCGCCTAATTTAGCTTAATAAGGAGTTATAATAACTTTAGGAAGAGATATTAATAACTAATACTAAGTACTAGCTTATCCTTAGAGTAGTATAAAGTAAAGATCGTAAACTTCTACTAGACGTCCTAAAGATATAACTATCGGAATATATAGTTAATAGAGCTAGGTAGCTTCTTTTTAGAGATTGCCTCTAGGTCTTAGGGAAACCTATATTAATAATAGAGGGAGGTAATTAGCTAGATACCTTATAAATATAGCTAATCTAGTAAGTATACGAGTCTCTAATCGTTAGATACCTAGGTAGGAATAGTACCTATAATATTATATTATAATAATCCTTCTAGCTAGGAATTACGTAAGTAATCTAGCGTTTTATATATAACTATAGACTATATAGTTAGGGCTATATCTAGCGTAAGGTAAGGAGGACTCTTTTACGACCTCTCCTAGTACTAGACTAACCCTATACCTATCTATTTATAGACTTTATTACCTTACTCCTATTAATAAAGGGTAATTAATATAAGTTCCTCTAGGTAATTATAGACTATATAATAAAGGCCTTAACCCTAGAAGCTATAATAACGATAGATATTATTACTTATATATAATAATTCCTAACTATATACTTCCGTTTTTATAGTATACTAATATTAATTATCTCTAACTAAGGGTTAAACTAAATAGGCGACTTTTAGTATAAGCTTTATCGATTAACTAGAATAGAGTAATAGCTAAGTACTAGCTATTATCTAGAGATAGATAGGGCGATAGAACGAGCTAACTAGGAGATATAGTAATATCTCTAAGTCTATACCTACTTTACCTAAAATAATTAGGGTACTCTCTTACTTACTATATAACTTATACTTAATAATTAAACGTCCTCTATTACTAGTATTAGCCCTTCTTTATAGAATATAGTTACTATATAAACCTAATCGAACTCTATAAAGAAAAGGAAGAACGTGTTTCTATTAAGGTACGTAAAGTATAGCTCTTCGTAGATTAACTTAAGGATACTATAGATTTTATCTACGCTAAAGCTACTACTATATAAGCGTAAATAGAAGAAATAGTAAATCGACGTTAATGCCTTACTAATCGATTTAAGGTTAGTAATAAGGTCTAGCTATATATAAGGAACTACTATTTACTAAGACTAAATTAGAAGCTTAATTAGCTTTATTATAAGTATACTATTACCTATGTTATTAGTCTATATAATATCGAACTTAATATCTAGGGAAATATCTATCCTATATTTTATATTAATCTCCTCTATTTAGTAGCTAATAATCTACTTCTAAAATAAAGGGTAGATAACCCGTAACTACTACTAATTATAAACGAGGATAGTAAGGCTAAATAGAAAATCGCTAAAGTAGTAGCTACCTATTAGAAGAAGGTTAGATAGGGACGTTAACGTAAGGTGTTAGTCTAATAAAATAGGTATACTAAGTTAACCTAGGAACTATTAGAATACTTAAAGGACATAGAAGTATTAGAAGAGTACGAACGTTAGTAGGGACCTATTAACTAGTACGATAGTAATCTATAGTACGCTTAACGTTTATAATAATTACATAACTAAGAACGTAGATAGGATAGTAACTAAGTAGGCATTAGTATAACTAATAGCTATAGAGCTATATTGCCTTTTAAGTAATACGCTAGAACTAGACGTCGTTCTCCCCTAGCGCCTTGTTAGACCCTTAGTAGTAGGTCTCTAAGAAGTTAGCTAGCGCATAGGCCGCTACTACCCCCTCTAGCTTTACCTACACTAATATAACCTATTAGTAGTCTATTCTCTAGTAAAAATCGATAGATAAGGGTTAAACTTACTAGCTAGTACCGTAACTCTAGGCGGGCGTAGTTAAAGTAGGCCTAGGCGCGGACAGAGGCCTACTCCTAATAGGCCTTTACCTCGCCCTAGGCTATCCGACCTACGCACACTACGTAGGGCGGCTAATAACACCGCGTGCCTATCTTAGGGACTAGCTTAGCTAGCGCGGATAGGGGGGGCTAAGGATCCTTTCGCTTAGAAGGCATAACGGGATCCCTTAAGGGCGATAGTTCTATATCTATTACGTCGCTTATCCTAGATTATTCGACGATTAGGCTTCGCTTAAGTAGTCGCGTTAGGCTATAGTCTTACCTTCTTACTATTACTACTACTATTACTATAGTTATTACTACTACTACTGTTACTACTATTACTATTACTACTGTTACTACTACTTCTGTTACTAATACTACTAATACTGTTACTAATACTACTACTACTGTTACTATTGTTGTCGCTAGTACTGTTACTATTATAGTTATTGTTATTATAGTTGTTTTTTATAGTAATAGTAAAAACGTAAAAAGTAGGACCGTTAGCCTAATCCGCTACTTACTAATTTAATAGGTAGGGCCCCTACTAGGGTAATCCCTATACTACCTAATAACGAAAGAAGTAGGGGGGGTAATGTTACGGGCTAAGCTAGTTTAGTTACCTAAGCGATGCCTAGGTACTTACGAGTATATAATATCTTACGTACCCTAGAAATACCCCTAAAGACCCTAGAAATAACGCTAGGATTACCTAGCTATATCTTAAGAGTAGCGCTAACTTCGCCCTAGAATTATCTAACTATAGATTAGTATTAATAGAGATTAATAAATACGTATTAAAATGCATTAGACCGTATAGCTACTAGCTAGGCGCTAGGAATACTATACGTAAGATAGTATACTTACTATCTAAAAGCGCTAAGATAGAGACAATCCTATAGGCATATAAGTTAACTAGAGATCTAGCTAAAAGATGCCTCTCTAGTTCTAAATAGACATTTATTAATTATCTATTTAACTAAAACACTGTCTTAGTACAATCCTTAACAATCTAAGGTATAAAACTCTATCTCTTTTATATACTTTACTAACATTTATAATAAGAAATCTATTTTTAAGAAAGCTATTAGTAAACGTCTATTTACTATTATAACTTATAAGATAGACGTATACTTAGAAGTCAATATTTTTTAAGAGTATACTTGAGATAGGACGCTTCTTCGAGGCCTAGTGACATCGTCTTCGTACCGCTTTTGTAGTAGGAAGGTAGCGAATAGATCAAGGGGGGTGCAGCAAATAGTAATACTCTCAAACATGGCATAGAGTGTGCTATCACTACTACCTTAATTACTACCTAAGTCTACTCGTAGACTCTACGCTTCAACGTTTGGAGCGACCGCAGAGCGACCGCCAGAATGTCCCAATCTACGCCTGGACTTTGCGTATCTCCTTCTCAGGCGTTGGCTGCTTTCATTTTGGGCCCTTTGACACTCGACTACATCCGATCTGTCCACGCCAGTTCGGGTAGTTCAGCCAGAGGCTTGGCTTCAGAGCACCATGGCCCTCGTCAGCGAGCAAGACCATCGTTCTCGAAGAAGACAGTACCCACGATCACATCTGTCCTGCATTGGGCTCTAGAGCGCGAAGATGTCCGTCCCAACTTCACAAGCCACGCTTTCTTGGCTAGCAGCTGACGGTCAACTTCGAAAGTCACCCGCCGTCGCTGAACTGTGGCCTGCGATGTTACCAGTATTGCTGAATTTTATCAGTGACTCTGAGCACGTTGTCAGAATCAAGGGCCTCCAGTTACTGAACGTCTTTATATCGAAGTGCCCTACGCAGTTACTTGAATCGTCCGGTCTCAGTAGTGTCTTTGAAGACGCCGTATTTCCCTCGCTTTACTTTCTGCCTGGTCTGGACAGCCAGCCGGAGTCTACTTGCCTGTTGTGCGAGGCGTATCGAGTCATGCTACAGATAGCCGACGCGAAGCCGCTCATCCCTAAGCGGCGGTTATTGCACAGGATCATTCGAGATGGTATCCTGGCCACCTATGATCATGCTTCCAAAAGCCCAACCGCCGTGCAGATATTGCTGCGCAATCTCGCTTTGACTGTATCTGAGCTAGGGATCTACAGTGTTAAACATCTTATGGTAATGAGGCGGCCCCGATTTTCTCACTCAGTCTTGGTTCTGATCAATCACTCTCTTCCAGGAGTTGCTTCATCTCATCGAGTGTGTAGTGGCAAGGCCATTCGATACAGTGCAATCGTCCACTCTAATGGCTGCTATGGAGGCTCTGAACGCTACCCTGTCTTGTTGTTGGCCAAGGATTGCTTACACCGCATACGTGGATGAGGTTCTCCGCATCATCATTGCATGCTGGTTGGCCTTGAGTGACGAGTGCGAATTGGGGAACAACCTGGCAACCACTACGGTAAATATCGGCTTGCGCGAGAAGATCCTCGCAATCATGGGGAATCTTGACTGCATGGCTCAGCAACATGATTCCGCGGTGCGACGTACAATAGCATCGGATATAGTTGACAGAGAGCCCCAGCTGGCCTCCCTATTTCCACATGTCAGGGGCTAGCAACTGCGTATCAATATCTACGATCTACGAACATTTTGAATCCATGGCGAGAGTTTGCATTCTAGTCCAGAGGCTGCTGTTTGAAGAAGGACTTGCCATGCAGCCATTTTCGATAAGCTTTGTATCTCTTCTTTGTTCCGTCCTCTTCAGTGACTGTCAGGGGATTTTCGACTACCTTCAAAAGCTCCCCATAGACTTGTTCATGACCCGCCACTACTAATCCCCCATCCAGCCAGTCATTGTGGACACAACTGAAGTTTTCCGCGCTGTCGAAATCACTTCTGTTGATACCTGATAAAACCAGGGACAGGTTTTGTGGATGACATATGTACCGTTCGTAGTCGGAGGCCTCTTGCTCTTTAACCGATGGATTGAGCGAATCGTGAACAGCTTTCCGAAAAGTCCACTGTGCATCCTTCGATCTTTCCAGCGGCGCAGTGTTTAAAATTCTGCTGTCGACATCCGCCGAAGCTTCAACGGTTTGCGACGAGTCCCCTGATAGCCTGGCAGGTACAGGCCGCAACCACCGTTGAATGGAAACTCCTTTGGAGACTGTGCGGCCTGAAGTTGTTGAAATACTATCATTGTCCCTAGGAACAATATGTGGCGATTGATACGGACTGGAGGTCAATTGCTTCTTCACCTTCTTCCTCTCGTCCTCCATGTCGCCATCCGTACGGACCCGAAAGGGGCTAAGGTCATACTTACCGTCTTGAGCCGACCGCAAGGGAATATATTTGATAGTTGAGTTCATCTTGTAAGCAAACATCTTGGGAAACGAAGACAACGTAGAAGGCCGATAGTACTCGAGCCAGAAGTCATCGAAGAATTCAACAGAGAGTGTGGCGGCCGAAGCCCGCGAACGAGGATAAGGAGCGGCTGGTTTAGCTTCCAGATGGCTTCCATCGTACCAATTAATATAATCCGCTTGATTCGCGGCAGACCAGTCTCTCGGGTCCGCGTGATGAAGATAGTAGTCACTGGCAAGGTCCCATAGCATTGGCTGTCCCTGGGTAAAAATGTAGTTGCCCAGAAAGAGATTGTACGCCTCTTGACGTTGGCTATCAAGGAAAGAATTATTGTAATATCGCTTAAAGCTCTCAATCATGTCACGGGAGTGACTGGTCCACTGGTTTATTTTCCGATATGTTTCCATGGTGTTGACGAGCTGCGATCCCCCATATTGTACGGCGATAGTATCCCCGTGATCATGCCACATGTGGGTAAAAAGGTTCACTGCATCCGTGTCGTAAGGCACGAATGTGTCAGCTAGAATGCCTAAGGCGTGCAGCTGATGACCCAGCGCTCGTTTGCCAATGACAAACTGTGCAGCATTCGTCCGGTCCAAGCAGTCAATGCAGTTTGTCCGAGCTACACCAGTTTGAGTCGACAAGGGACTAGTGAGGCCGTCACCGTTGTGAAAAAAGCCTGTGGTAGCCAAAACAGATTCAGCGATGATCTCCAAATTACCGATTACATCCCCGCCTCGGGCTTTGGACGCCCGGCTCATGTCCCAGGCTTTGTGTATGATTTTCTTGCTTGACGGCAGGAACTGGTTAAGATAGTCGATAGCGTGTGTATACTCTTCTAGAAGTTTGGACTCTCGCGGCTGCCTCTCCTTTGCCTTGACTAGGTTCAGCACGTACACTGGCGCTCCGTAGCGTCTGAAGAGGTCATTAAAGTGCAGAGCTGCGGCGCCATAGAACGGATCGACGAGGTTCAATTCAATTGGAGGCTTCGGCGTCACTCCTGTGCTGTCCTGGGTCCAGTATAGAGGGATGCTCCCACGATGTTGTACATAAGACGTGTATTGGGGATTGCAGTAGAATCTTCCCCCGGGCGCGTGAAATGACGTCGTGAGGGATTCGGCGACGATCTGCTCCGTCTCTACATCATTGGCAACATAACCCTTGAGAACAACCGTTAGCTAGGATGAGGAGGCAAATTGTATACTACCTCTTCCCACTCGGAAGAATTATGAGAATGATAGGAGTATGAGAGTTAAGGCTTACCAGATCATTCGCACCGCGTTTCAAAAACCTGGCTCCGGCAAACAGCCGAGATCGACGTGCAATGACAGTTATGTGCGCGGTTCGGCCGTATATCGAAAGAGCTTCCTTGCAAATTGAGCACCCGCGGATGGAGGAGGTATGGAGGTCCTTACCTGCTTGGTCAATATAGCCATGGATAATTGGTCGACACCAATCATAGGTATCGGAAAGTGCACCGACAACCGGTTCAAGCAGGTAGTGGTTCCAGACGAACATTGCGTTGAAGTCATCATCAGGTGGCAAGGTGCCAGACACAGCCGCAGTCTTGGCTCCGGCGATGTTGTGCTGCAGTGTGCGAGTTACGTCGTACGAATAACTATAGTAGAAGGATCTGGTGAGATCTAAATTGTCGAGAATCCCGAGAAACCTTTGCTCCTGCGTGTTCCTAACGTCCGATTTGAAACGTCCAGGTGTGAGAGGGATCAAATCAGTGCCTTCCACCTGATAGATGTAGTGCCCACCGACCATGGCGACGGTACTCTTCTTCGTAATAAGAAGCATGTAGTACGGTCCAGTGAATTTGATGAACCCCAATATGCCCCAAGTGCTGCAGCGCATTTTTATGCCACCAGTTCCACGATTTCCATCATCAATCGTGTCCAAAAGCTGATTCATTTCCTTCAAAGTGTACACAATCTTATCGTCGGTCAGGTTCAGCTCGGTACCTTCGGTGGTCCGGTCGATCTTGAGAATTCTATACCGCGTCTCGCTCACATCCACACCAACGACGTAGTAGCGACTGGCCGTTTCGTATAAACTGAATTTGTGCATTTTGTAGATCGGGCGACTTGAGACTGTGCCATCTTTTATGTCCACGACAGACGACACGGTCTGAAGCCTGTCTACGTGTTGTATCTGCTGAGAAGATTTGACATCATCGTCGTCATGTAAGGGTGGGGTCTCCTTGTTTTGAGTCTCAAGGATAGTTCCCATGATTACCAACGAATTCGACAAATACAGACGCAAGCCGTCTTCATAGCGCGAGGACCTAGCCTGATTTCTAGATCTGCCTCCACGCTACTCGTAGGAATGTTCGTGAATATCGCTAACTTGAATGTCGTAGTTACCTAGCAGAGGACAAGCTGTTGCTGTAAAATACTATTAACTACACCCTACTTAATCTATTCACTATACGAATACCTCGTCCTAAATAGAGGGTAATACGCTACGCTAGATAAATATACTAATATAAAGTATAAAGTCTTTATAATAGTTAAAAGTACTACTTACTATAATGTCTAAATCTTTTACTTATAAGCTTAGGTAATAATTAATTTATTAAAATTTTAATAAAGGATAACTATATCTAATTTACTTCTCTACTTAATATTATATATATTAGTTCTTATAAAAAGGCTACTATTGTTTTTATTATACTACTACTAGTAGCTATACTAATTACTTTTTATATTAATATAACTTTTAGCTTTAATTAAAACAATTATAAAGCTACTTATAATAGTCTAATTACTTTAATGTATTTAAGTTAAGAGGAGAAAGGAGTATTTAGTTATAATTTAAAGAGCTTTTTTAAAAGAACTTATATGTTATTTATATAGAAGTACTTACTTAAGTACTCTCTATAAACTTACTTAAGGTAAAATCTATTTTCCTTTATCTCTATAATAATATAAGTACTTCTCTCTAATAAATTTTAATCTAGTAATCTCTATATTAATAATAAGTATATTTATTAATTCTAGTATTACTTACTACTATTTTACTTTAAATACTAGGTCTAGGTAAAGTAATATAAGTATTATATAGATATAATACTAGCTTAATACTAAGTTATGTATTAGCTTAATAGTAAGTTATATTTAGGTTCTAGTATACTTAGTTACGTAATATTCTAGCCTTAGTATAAATTAGGGTATTTCTTAAGCCTAGTTTATAGTAATACCCCCCCTAGTATATTAGTCTAAGTACTTTAACGTACTTTAGTTAAAAGAAGATAAAAGTATTTATTTATAATCTAAAGAGCTCCTTTAAGGGAGCTTATATAGAATATATATAGAGGTACTTACTTAAGTACCTTCTATAAACCTATACCTATTTAGGTTTATTATCTCCTATCCCTATAATAATAAGAGCGCCTCTTTTTAATATATCTTAGTCTATAAATCCCTATATTAGAGATCGATATATTTATTATTTCTGGGATTATTTATAACTACCCTTATTATAATACTAGGCCTAAGTAAGAGTAATATAGGTATTATATAGATATAGTACTAGCTCTATACTAGGTTACGTATTAGTCTAGTACTAGGTTATATATACGTTTATCTTATAATGTCCTAGCCCTAACGTAAGTTAGAGTATCCCTTAGGCCTAGCTTATAATAATACTCCCCTTTATACTAAGTAGCTTATATAGCTAGTAATAGGCTAAGTTAGCTTATAAACTCTAAGTAAAACTATATTTTACCTTATATACTTAAAGGAGGAAAATCTCCTCTTAATACTATCTATCTCTCTATCTTATATACTATTATCTAGCCCTATAAACTATAAGTGTTAGTAGGAGTAAGGTATAGTTAGTACGCGTAGGTACGAGCGCGGGCAGATAGAAGTAGGTCTAAGTTATAGGCGCTTACTAGCACACACCTATATAGGGTTAAGGCCCTACTCTAGGGCTATATAGGGCTAATGTAGGGCCTACTCTAGGGCTATGTAGGGCTAATATAGGGCCTACTCTAGGGCTATATAGGGCTAATATAGGCCCTACTCTAGCTCCTCTAGAGTATATGTATAATACTATTACTACTACCGTAGCGGGTATCTAACGCCTATATCTTACCCTCTTTCCCCCTCTCTATAAATTAGTAGAAAGGAATAAGTCTAATAATTAATTAATTGTTTTCTTACGTTCTTTCGAAGGATTACTAGCCTTCGACACTAATTAGTCTTACTAGCTCGTTAAGATAAATAGTAAGAAGAAGAGACTTAGTTTATATTCCGTCTAACCTCTTTAGTAGTTAGACCTTACTAAGTGCTACGATAATCTCTACTCCCTTTACCTTTTCGATAAGCTCGAAGGAATTCGATATCGTATCTATAGAGGATTTCTAGAGAAAATAGGTTCCTAAAGAGTCTACTATAAGGAGCGTTATATTACGTAGATAATATAGTATTATCCTTACGATAAGGTACCTCTAATAACGAAGCTCTTAGCTAAAGGTATTATATAATCCTTAATAGTATAAATATTACTAGCTACCTAAGTAATCTTAATAACATCGCTATAATAGCAGATCTTACGTAGCTAATAGAGGAGATAATAGATATAGAGCTTAACTCTTATATCGTTAGTAAGCTATAAGATTATACTTTTTACGATAATAATTTAGTATTATATAAGATATACTAATACGACTTTAAGGGATAGAATAACGCCTTATTCTATTAGGTATTATAGCTACTAGTATAGTAGCTTTAACGCTTACTTCGGTCGAAAGGTATCTACGCTAGCTATCGAAACGCTAGGATCGTAGAATCCCTTACTACCCTCGTAGAATTAAAAGATATACTAGAATAGAATAGAAACGACCTACTAATATCGCGCGTAGCCTATAGATCTACTACCTACTAACTTTAATAACGACTTATCTAAGGAGACGAAGATCCGTTTAATAAGGGTAAGTAACTATCGGTAAGTAGGTTAATAGCTCCTTAGATCCTCCTAGATCCTATTCCTCCTGTTACTATATCCGTACCTAATCCTACGCCTAAGTCTATCCGCTAGATACCTACGTTATACCCTACTCCCTTAGGTTATAACCCTAGCCGCATAGCTATACGTTAGCCGACGCGCTCTAAGAAGGACGATAAGGCTAAGGTATCGTAACCTCTAGTACGCCTATTATCTCTACCGCTTCCTAACCGATCGCTATACGAGTTACTACTACCTAACGTCCTAAATAAGTACCCTAACTCCTATTATATAGCTACCTTTACGAAGGGATAGGATAAAGGTAACCGCTTCGGAGGTAAACGATTTAAGCTATTCGATAATACGATAAATACATTTATATAGATATATTAGCGGTATAAGATTAGGCCTAAAAAGGCGTACGCTATTTTTCCCCTCGCCCTATATAGATATACCTAGAAGCATTTTAACGTATATATAGACTAGAAGGGCTATATAATTAAAGAGCTATACTAACTTATAAAGGCCTAGTTCTCCTTAGACGAAGATCGCGTTATCTACTATAATAAGTACTAGATCGTCTTATTTACCTAGATATAACGCGATAATCCTAATAAGACGAAGCTTAAGGTTCTTAATCTACTATAGAAGAGACTTCTCGACTACTAACGTACCTTATTACTATATCTAAATAACTACTTATTATAGTTAACGTTAACCTATACCTATTATAGTATCCCTAGGTTCGAACTTACTCTTAAAGGATATAAGGATTTATTATAGGCGCTAATCGTAGCCCTATAAGCGGCTATTATAAAAGGTAACTTAGAGCTTCCTACGATTGCGATAATAAAGATTATAAATACGTTAACGCTAGCGCTAGCGTATACGACTACTTCCTTCCTTATAGATAGGAAGTATAACTACGCTAGCGCCTCGTCGAGTCTAAATAGTCCCTATCGCTAGAAAGGAGTAGTACCCTTAATACTATCGTTATAGGCTAAGAAGTATTATGTCTATAGTAAATCTAGCTACTTTTTAACGAAATATTCTAATAGAGAACGCTATAAAGCTCGCTATAAATACCTTATATAGTAGTAAGCTAACGGTAAGGCGGTAAGTAACGCTATATACGCTTCCTAGCTTATAGTATACGAGGGTAATTCCTATAATAATAATAATAAGTATAAGGCTAAGGTATATATTATAGAGGAGGCCTTTAAGGACGAAGACACTAACAAAGGCGTTAACTTTAACTTCTTTATAATAGCTACTACGTTCCTTAGTAATAAATACGTATATTACTAGCTTAGGCTCTTAATAGTAGCCTTAATAGCCTCTTCCCCTATCTCTTTCTCTTTCTTATTAGCTAGATTAATAGCTATAGCTTCTTTTCTTCTTAACTAGTATTCCTTATAGGCCTTTTAGGGTATTATCCTAGATATAGGTACTACCTAGAACTCGATAGCTAGTAAGACTTAACTCCTTACTTTATAGCGCGAGGAGCCTAGTATTATACTTAACGAATCTACTAAGGGTGCGATTATAATTACGTTTAGTAGTATAAAGCCTATCTTGTCTATCGGCTCTACCCTAGTACTAATACTAGTTAGCTAGGTTAAATTCTATATCCTAGATACCCCTATGCCCTTTCTCCTTTACTTCTAAAATATATAGCGGCTCTCTTACTATCTAAACGTCCCTTATAGTTATATAGTGCGATTAGATAGTTATAAGATCCTTATTATCTTCCGCTAGGGCTACCCCTAGATATTCCTTAACCGATACTAGTAAGTAGCGGTAGCCTCCTTTCTCTTAGATATTAAGCTACGTTATTTATATAGTTAATTTAGTTACCCTTCTATCTAACGCCTTTATAATCTACTTATAAAGGCTAGCTATAAGGTTAAGTAAGATAACCTTACTAAGATTAGTAAACTCTACTACTACTACTAGATTAAGGGCCCCTTACTAAGAAGGGTTAAATTTACATTACGAGATAATTATAACTTTAACTATAAAGTAATCGTAGACGTAATATACCTTAATAGCTACCTAGTCCTATATATTATTAACTCCGTTACGTTATTCTTAGTAGCCTAATTTCTCTATAAGATAACTACCTAGTACGCCTAGGAGATAGTTAAAGCCTACTAGGTAGATACTTATCTTAGTCTACTAGATATCCTTACTTATAATACTAGTACGAACTTTACTATAGCTAAATTCCGCTCTAAAGTATAGCTATATAGTATCTTATACTAATAGATCCCTATAGAGGTATATTAGAGTATTAGGAAGGTTAAGAGATATTACGCCCTACTCTACTATATATATAAAATCTTTAGGGTAGAAGTAAAGGACGCCTCTATAGATTTAGTCCTTTAGATAGCTATTAAGGCTATTAATAATATAGCTAGTCCTAATAGCCTCGTCCTAACGTTATTAGTATTTAGTACTTACTTACGACTTACGATAGAAAGCCCCCCTTTTACTATAATAATATAATATACTAAGGCATTAGTAAAAGCTATAGCTAAGCTACGATAGATTATAGCTTTATATTATATTAACGAGGGCCTCTAGCTCTAAGGGTTAACGTAAGGGACTATATTACTTCTATCCTCCCTCGCCCTTAGTAGTAAAGTTCTCGTCTACTAGGAAAAGAAGGGATAGTAAGGACTATACTAGGTCCTCGCTATAGATAATTATAAGGTTACTATTAGCCTTACCTATAGTCCCTTAACTTTCTAGTCTACGTACGTTAATCTATACGTACGTAATGTTATTACTAGTAAGTACGAGTTAACTCTACGGTAATTAGGCTACTAAAGTAGCTAATAGCGTATTATTATAGGCATCCTTATAGGGATCTATAATAATAACGACGAGTTTAAGACCTTCCTTATTACCTATAAAACGTTAGACAAGGAGCTATCTCTACGTCTCTACTAGGAAGGGAAGATTACTACGCTAGGCGCCCCTTTTAAAGTATCTAACGAAGTTAAGATTAACGCCCTACTAGCTTCTAGTACGATTGTCTCTAGTATATATAATATACGAAAACGCTAACGTGTCTTTAAGTTATAGCTCGTTTAAGAAGTTAAAGGTAAGATAATAAATACCCTATATAAGAAATTACGTCTTATCGTATAGGGGTATAATAATTATAAAAAGGCTACGCTATTAATGTAGTTACTAACGATATAGTATAGTAGTTAACGTCTTATCCTTACCCTTACGCCCTCTTGTCGTTAACGAAGCTTTATACTAGCCTTCTAGGACATTATATAGGCCTACCTATAGTCTAAGTCTACGCTATAACGAGAGGTTATCGCTAAGCTACCCTATAAGCTTAAAACAAAGTTCCCTAAGGGGATAGTCTTAAGGATCGTTAAGCCCTTATATAAGATCGCGGAAAGTAGTATTTACTAGTTCGAGATATACTAGGGCTACCTTCGTAGTAACCTCTTAATAATACTAACGTTTAACTTATACTTATTAATATCTAACGATAAGTCTAAGATTAGTTTATACGCTCTATAGATAGATAATATAATATTCCTTATAAGTAGATAATTCCTTAATATTAAGGCTTATAAGCTTCTAAAGGTAAGTATTAAGGCTAAGGACTAGAAGGAGCTCTATGCTAGCTAGAACGAGGACTTTAACGGATATAAGATTACGATATATAATAATAAGTATATCTACATAGGTTAGAAGGGCTAAGCTAGTAAGATCGTAAGTATACTAAACGAAGATCTTATAGTATACGTCTAATAACGAGCTTAGGGTATATATATCGTAAGTATCTATTAGCCTAAAGTATTATATAATCTCGCTATTACTACTTAGACATAGGATCTATTAGATACTAACATTACTTACCTAAACCGTTAGCTCCTATATTAATAATAGAACCTAGATCGTAGCCTTACGTTCGCGCTAATAGACCTATATTAGGTAAAGCTATTTATCTTTACTAACGCCTTCTTTGTAAATAATAGGGACCTCTCCTTATAGATAGGGTTTATTATCGTTTTAGCTAAAGACAATACAAGCGAGGATAAGAATAGACATACCTTTATAATAACTAGTAATATCCTCTACTAGGCCTCGACGAAGAGTAAGAGAGTTACCTAGAGCGTACTTACTTTAGAGATCTACGCCCTTATTGCTAGATACGACTTAGCCTTTATCCTCTCTAATGCCCTACGTATTGCTTTTACGCGACTTAGTCTCCTAGCGCTACCTATTATTATATATACTAACTCGTACTCTCTATATAAGTGCTTAGTTAAGATAGGTATAACTATAGAGAAGTAGTTAATAATTAACCTTACTACCCTATGTTAGTTATACGAGAGGTATAAGATTAAGGAGGTTTGATAGATTAATAGTCGCGATAACCCTACTAATAGCTTAACGAAGTAAGTAAGGAACGAGGCTCTAATAAAGCTAGTAGATAAAGGTAAGTTATAAGTACGAATAGAGGCTTAGGTTAATAGGAAAAGGGATACGTATTAATATAGATTTAGAACTAATCTAATAAGCTCTTTTTCTCTAATACGCGTACCTTTGCGATTAGAAAGAGAGTCTAGTATTAGTAAGAGTAAGGTATAGTTAGCACGCGTAGGTATAAGCGTAGGTAAATAGAGGTAGGTCTAAGTTATAAGCGCTTACTAGTATATACCTATATAGGGTTAAGGCCCTACTCTAGGGCTATATAGGGCTAATGTAGGGCTTACTTTAGGGCTATATAGGGCTAATGTAGGGCCTACTCTAGGGCTATATAGGGCTAATATAGGCCCTACTCTAGCTCCTCTAGAGTATATATATAATACTATTACTACTGCTATAGTAAGTGTCTAACGCCTATATCTTACCCTCTTTCCCCCTCTCTATAGATTAGTAGAAAGGAATAAGTCTAATAATTAATTAATTATTTTCTTATATCCTTTTAAAGGATTACTAGCCTTCGACAATAAGCTAATATACTTTTATTATTAGATAGTAAGTCTATCCTTTCCTCTTATTATTTATTATTTAGTAAGCATTTACTAAGTCTACTAATGCTAAACTTCTAGCTCCTAGCTCTCTCTTATTATTAATATTATATCTAAGTACCTATTAATACTACTTAAGTCTCCTAGCTAGCCCCTAAATACTTACTTAAATAGCTAACGAGTTAAAAGATAAGCTTAGCCTACTAATACTATCTAGGTGTCTAGCTACGACTCTAGCCTTAATGCGCTTACTAGCTAAGAGGTAGCTCTTTAGTAGGCATTTAAGGACACTAGAGCTATACCTACTATCTAGCTATAAGGTAAATTAAACGCCTTATAAAGTATTAGCCCTACCCCCCCTTTAATACCTAGTTAATGTAAGCTTACTAACTTAGGGTATTACTATATCTCCCTCTATTAAGTCTATATAAGTAAAATAGTATAAGGGTTAACAATAGCTTACTAGTAGTAAGTTTCGCTATAAGTATATACTTATTCCGCTTATATAAAAATAGGGTTTAAATATAAGCTTATAAGTTATTACTATACTATAGACTTAAGTTTTAATAAAAGTATATAAACGCTAACTTAATACTTAGTAAGTACTAGAGTCTAAGTAATTAGTAGCTAAAGTATTAACTAACTACCTTATAATATAGTATAATATATAGGAAGGGAAGGGGAGATAGTAGTACTATTAACTAATAATATTTAGTTTTATTAATTAATATAAGATACTATATTAAGCTATAAGGTAGGAAAATAAGCTGAGTCTAAATAGAATCTTTACTAACTCCCTTACTTTAATATTATATAGTTTTCCTATAATTTTACTTATAAGCTATTAAGGTACTATACTTGTCGAAGGCTAGTAATCCTTCGAAAGGACGTAAGAAAACAATTAATTAATTATTAGACTTATTCCTTTCTACCGATCTATAGAGAGGGGGAAAGAGGGTAAGATATAGGTATTAGATACCTACTATAGTAGTAGTAATAGCATTATATATATACTCTAGAGGAGCTAGAGTAGGGCCTACATTAGCCCTATATAGCCCTAGAGTAGGCCCTACATTAGCCCTACATAGCCCTAGAGTAAGCCCTATATTAGCCCTACATAGCCCTAGAGTAGGGCCTTAACCCTATATAGGTATATACTAGTAAGCGCCCGTAACTTAGGCCTACCTCTATCCGCCCGCGCTAGTACCTATACGTGCTAACTATACCTTACTCCTACTAATACTAGACTCTCTTTCTAATCGCGAAGGTACGCGTATTAGAGAAAGAGAGCCTATTAGATTAGTTCTAAATCCGTATTAATACATATCCCTTTTCCTATTAACCTAAGCCTCTATTTATACTTATAACTTACCTTTATCTACTAGCCTTGTTAGAGCCTCGTTCCCTACCTACTTCGTTAAGCTATTAGTAGGGTTATTACGACTATTCATCTATCGAACCTCCTTAATCTCGTACCTCTCGTATAACTAACGTAGGGTAGTAAGGTTAATTATTAACCACTTCTCTATAGTTATACCTATCTTAACTAAGTACTTATATAGAGAGTACGAGTTAGTATATATAACAATAGGTAGCGCTAGGAGACTAAGTCGCGTAAAAGTAATACGTAAGGCATTAAAGAGGATAAAGGCTAAGTTATATCTAGCGACGAAGGCATAGATCTCTAAAGTAAGTACGCTCTAGGTAACCCTCTTACTCTTCGTTAAGGCCTAGTAGAGGATATTACTAGTTATTATAAAGGTGTATCTATTCTTATCCTTATTCGCGTTATCTTTAGCTAAAACGATAATAAACCCTATCTATAAGGAGAGGCCCCTATTATTCGCGAAGGAGGCATTAGTAAAGATAAATAGCTTTACCCGATATAGGTCTATTAGCGCGAACGTAAGGCTACGATCTAGGTTCTATTATTACTATAGGAGCTAACGGTTTAGGTAAGCGATATTAGCATCTAACGGATCCTATATTTAGGTAATAATAGTAAGATTATATAATACTTTAGGCTAATAGATACTTATAATATATACGCCCTAAGCTCGTTATTAGACGTATACTATAAGGTCTTCGTTTAGTAAGCTTACGATCTTACTAGCTTAGCCCTTCTAACCTATATAGATATACTTATTATTATATATTATAATCCTATATCTATTAAAGTCCTTACTCTAGCTAGCGTAGAGCTCCTTCTAGTCCTTAGCCTTAATGCCTACCTTTAGAAGCTTATAAGCCTTAATATTAAGGAATTCTCTACTTATAAGAAATATCGTATTATCTATCTATAGAGCGTATAAACTAATCTTAGACTTATTGTTAGATATTAATAAGTATAGGTTAAACGTTAGTATTATCGAGAGCTTACTATAAAGGTAGCCCTAGTATATCTCGAATTAGTAAATACTACTTTCTACGATCCTATATAAGGGCTTAACAATCTTTAAGACTATCCCCTTAAGGAACTTTATTTTAAGCTTATAGGGTAGCTTAGTAATAACCTCTCGTTATAGCGTAGACTTAGACTATAGGTAGGCCTATATAATGCCCTAGAAGGCTAGTATAAAGCCTCGTTAACGAAGAGAGGGCATAAGGGTAAGGATAAGACATTAACTACTACGCTATATCGTTAGTAACTACGTTAATAGCGTACCCTTTTTATAATCGTTATACCCCTATATAATAAGACATAATTTCTCGTATAGGGTATTTATTATCTTACCTTTAACCTCTTAAACGAGCTATAACTTAAAGACGCGTTAGCGTTTTTATATATTATATATACTAGGGATAATCGTACTAGAAGCTAGTAGGGCGTTAATCTCGACTTCGTTAGACGCTTTAAAAGGGGCGCCTAGTATAGTAATCTTCCCTTCCTAGTAGAGACGTAAAGATAGCTCCTTATCTAACGTTTTATAAGTAATAAGAAAGGTCTTAAACTCGTTATTATTATTATAGATCCCTATAGGGATACCTATAATAATACGCTATTAGCTACTCTAGCGGCCTAATTACTATAGAGTTAACTTATACTCGCTAGTAATAACGTTACGTACATATAGCTTAACGTACGTAGACTAGAAAGTTAAGGGACTATAGGTAAGGCTAATAGTAACCTCGTAATTATTTATAGCGAGGACCTAGTATAGTCCTTACTATCCCTTCTTTTCCTAGTAGACGAGAACTTTACTACTAAGGGCGAGGGAGAATAGAAGCGACGTAGTCCCTTATATTAACCCTTAGAGCTAGAGGCCCTCGTTAATATAACGCGAAGCTATAATCTATCGTAGCTTAGCTATAGCTTTTACTAATACCTTAGTACGTTATATTATTATAGTAAAAGGGGGGCTTTCTATTATAAGTTATAGGTAGGTACTAAATACTAATAACGTTAGGATAAGGCTATTAGGACTAGCTGTATCGTTAATAGCCTTAATAGCTATCTAAAGGACTAAATCTATAGAAGCGTCCTTTACTTCTACCTTAAAGATTTTATACGTATAGCGGAGTAGGGTATAATATTTCTTAACCTTCCTAATGCTCTAATATACCTCTATAGGGATCTATTAGTATAAGATACTATATAGCTATACTTTAGAGCGGAATTTAGCTATAGTAAAGTTCGTACTAGCATTATAAGTAAGGATATCTAGTAGACTAAGATAGGTATCTACCTAGTAGGCTTTAACTATCTCCTAAGCGTACTAGGTAGTTATCTTATAAAGGAATTAGGCTACCTAGAACAACATAGCGGAGTTAATAACGTATAGGACTAGGTAGCTATCGAAGTATATTACGTCTACGATTACTTCGTAGTTAAAGTTATAATCGTCTTATAATATAAACTTAAACCTTCTTAGTAAGGGGCCCTTAACCTAGTAGTAGTAGTAGAGTTTACTAATCTTAGCGAGGTTATCTTACTTAACCTTATAGCTAGCCTTCGTAAGTAGATCGTAAAGGTATTAGATAGAAGGGTAACTAAATCGACTATATAAATAATATAGCTTAATATCTAAGAGAAAGAAGGCTACTACTACTTACTAATATTAGTTAAGAAACATCTAAGGGTAGCCTTAGCGGAAGATAATAGGGATCTTATAACCGTCTAATCGTACTATATAACTATAAGGGACGTTTAGATAGTAGGAGAGCTACTATATATCTTAGAGGTAAAGAAGGAAGGGCGTAGGGGTATCTAGGATATAGAATTTAACCTAGCTAACTAGTATTAGTACTAAGGTAGAGCTAATAGACGAGACGGGTTTTATACCGCTAAACGTAATTATAATTACACCCTTAGTAGATTCGTTAAGTACGATACTAGGCTCCTCGCGCTATAAAGTAAGGAGTTAAGTCTTACTAGCTATTAAGTTCTAGGCGGCACCTATGTCTAGGATAATACCCTAAAAAGCCTATAAGGAATACTAGTTAAGAAGAAAAGAAGCTATAGCTATTAATCTAGCTAATAAGGAAGAGAAAGAGATAGGGGAAGAGGCTATCGAGGCTATTATTAAGAGCCTAAGCTAGTAACGTATGTATTTATTACTAAGGAACGTAGTAGCTATTATAAAGATGTTAAGGTTAACGCCTTCGTTAGCGTCTTTATCCTTAGAGGCCTCCTCTATAATATATGCCTTAGCCTTATACTCATTATCGTCGTTATAGGAATTACCTTTATATACTACGAGCTAGGAAGCGTATATAGCGTTACTTACTACCTTACCGTTAGCCTACTACTATATAAGGTATTTACGGCGAGCTTTATAGCGTTCTCTATTAAAATGTTTCGTTAAGAAGTAGCTAGATTTACTATAGACGTAATACTTCTTAGCCTATAATAATAGTATTAAGGGTACCCCTCCTTTCTAGCGATAGGGACTATTTAGACTCGATAAGGCACTAGTATAGTTATACTTCCTATCCGTAAGGAAGGAAGTAGTTATACGCGCTAGTGCTAACGTTAACGTATCTATAATCTTTATCGTCGCGATTATAGGAGGCTCTAAGTTACCTTTTATAATAGCTACTTATAGGGCTACGATTAGCGCCTACGATAAATCCTTACGTCCTTTAAGAGTAAGTTCGAACCTAGGGATACTATAATAGGCATAGGTTAACGTCGAGTATAACTAGTAGATATTTAGATATAGTAATAGGGTACGTTAGTAGTTAAGAAGTCTCTTCTATAGTAGATCGAGAACCTTAAGCTTTATCTTATTAGAGTTATTACGTTATATCTAGGTAAATAAGACAATCTAGTACTTATTATAGTAAATAACGTAATCTTTGTCTAAGGAGAACTAGGCCTTTATAAGTTAGTATAGCTCTCTAATTATATAGCCCTTTTAGTCTATATATATATTAAAATACTTCTAGGTATATCTATATAGGGCGAGGGGAAAAATATTATACGCCTCTTTAGGCCTAATCTTATACCGCTAATATATCTATATAAATATATTTATTATATTATTAATTAGCTTAAATTATTTACCTCTAAAGCGGTTACCTTTATCCTATCCCTTCGCGAAGGTAGCTATACGATAGGAGTTAGGGTACTTATTCGGGACGTTAGGTAGTAGTAACTTATATAGCGATCGGTTAGGAAGTAGTAGAGATAATAGGCGTACTAGAGGTTACGATACCTTAGCCTTATCGTCCTTCTTAGAGCGCGTTAGCTAACGTATAGCCGTATAGCTAGGGTTATAACCTAAGGGAGTAGGGTATAACGTAAGTATCTAGCGGATAGACTTAGGTATAGGATTAGGTATAGATACGGTAACGGGAGGAATAGGATTTAGGAGGATCTAAGGAGCTATTAACCTACTTACTAATAGTTACTTACCCTTATTAAACGGATCTTCGTCTCCTTAGACGAGTCGTTATTAGAGTTAGTAGGTAGTAGATCTATAGGCTACGCGCGACGTTAGTAGGTCGTTTCTGTTCTATTCTAGCATATCTTCTAATTCTACGAGGGCGGTAAGGGATTCTACGATCCTAGCGTTTCGATAGCTAGCGTAGATGCCTTTTAACCGAAGTAAGCGTCGAAGCTATTATACTAGCGGCCGTAACACCCGATAGAATAAGGCGTTATTCTATCCCTTAAAGTTATATCGGTACGTCTTATATAGTACTAAATTATTATTATAAAAAGTATAATCTTATAGCTTACTAACAATATAAGAGTTAAGCTCTATGTCTATCGTTTCCTTTATTAACTACGTAAGATCTACTATTATAGCGATATTATTAAGATTACTTAGGTAGCTAGTAATGTTTATACTATTAAGAATTATATAATTCCTTTAGCTAAGAGCTTCGTTATTAGAGGTACCTTATTATAAGGATAATACTATATTGTCTATATAATGTAATGCTCCTTATAGGGGGACTCTTTAGGAACCTATTTTCTCTAGAAATCCTCTATAGGTACGATATCGAATTCCTTTAAGCTTATCGAAAAGGTAAAGGGAGTAGAGATTATTATAGCACTTAGTAAGGTCTAACTACTAAAGAGGTTAGACGGAATATAAACTAAGTCTCTTCTTCTTACTATCTATCTTAACGAGCTAGTAAAACTAATTAGTGTCGAAGGCTAGTAATCCTTCGAAAGGACATAAGAAAATAATTAATTAATTATTAGACTTATTCCTTTTTACCGATCTATAGAGAGGGGGAAAGAGAGTAAGATATAGGCGTTAGACACCCGCTATAGCGGTAGTAATAGCATTATATATATACTCTAGAGGAGCTAGAGTAGGGCCTACATTAGCCCTACATAGCCCTAGAGTAGGCCCTATATTAGCCCTACATAGCCCTAGAGTAGGCCCTACATTAGCCCTATATAGCCCTAGAGTAGGGCCTTAACCCTATATAGGTGTATGCTAGTAAGCGCCTATAACTTAGGCCTACCTCTATCCGCCTACGCTCGTACCTACGCGTACTAACTACACCTTACTCCTACTAACAATACTAGTATATACTCTTATTCTTATATTATATTAAGGTCGCTTAGCTAATATAGTAGCTAACTTTAAGCTACAATTAAGCTAGTAGTAGGCTAGGGATAGTATTAGTATAGTTATACTACTAGTTAATATAGAGAGTAGTAAAGTAGCTAATTAGTAGAATTTTATAGTAAGGGATAAAAACCCTATATTATTTCTTATCTATAGAAAAAAATTCTTTTCTTAAAGATATATATTATATAGCCTTTTATAGAGTAAATCTTATAGTACTACTAGCTATAGATAACCTTTCTTAGTAAGAAGGAAAACTATATAGTCTCCTTTTACTAAGTAAGTAATATCGCTTATAGTATATACCTTTTAGTTACTATACTAGCTTAAGACATTTAAATAACTTAACGTTTTCTACTTAACTAGTAGTAAATTAAAAGTCTACTATACTAAGTAGGGAATAGCCCTTATATCCTAGGCTAGCTAAGCGAACCTATTATACTTAGTTAGTAAACTATAGATCTTTACTATATATTAGTATAGGACTCTATTAAGACTTATAAGTATCTAATACTTTTCTAGCTATAAACTCTAATAATAGCTCTTAAGATATTTATATATATTCTTATTACTTTATAAGTACTTTATAGTACCTCTTATAACTTACTTGTTTTTACCTTAAAGTATAGATCCCTTTACTATACTACTCCTCCTATCCTTAATTATTCTATACTAGATATTTATAAGTTAGTAATAATTTATTTATATAGAGGGTCTTTTATAGTAAGTTAGAGGAATTTAATATAGATAACTAAGTAGATTTCGCTAAGTATATTAAGTTTAATACTATAAGAACTATATAACATTGTTATAATATATATATAGTATAACTAATTAAGCTTCTTATTTAGATACATTAATCTATAGTTTACTATATAAAGCTAAACCTTATTTCTAACCTTAAAATTATTTATAAGTTATTAGAGGTAATTTAATTAAGCTTCTTATTAAGCCTATACTATTATAATTTTTATAAATATAAAGTCTATTGTTTTATATAATTTCTTAAATAAAATATTAAGTAGTTTATCTTACTAGTCTATTATAAACGTTCTTATAGACTATTTTAATTAGATATATATAGTAGCTATATTTTATAAAAAGGAGCTAAGACTTATTAAGGATAAGACTTAATTACTAAGAGTAAGCTATATTACTAGGAGGAGTTTACCCTAGTTATCTTAAGAGAAATATATAAATAATTATAAGTACTACTATACTTCCTAGTTAGCTCTCTCTATTACTCTATCTATCTCTAGTTAGTAGGCTATATTTAACCTTAAGTGATTCTAGATAGCTAATGTAGCTTATACTAAAAGTCCCTAGTTTAGTTACTTCCTTAATCTAAGACGATATCGTTTAGTATTTTATAGAAGTAGAAGTAGTAATCTAGGAATTATTAAGTATATATAAGTATATCTATTATTAATATTACTTCTAAAGTTAGGGCCTTAGTTATATAATTAGTAATAACTTAAAGGGATATATAATAGTTACTTTTTATTAGAGGAAGTAACATTATAAAGTTTATAGAGAAGTATATATAAGGTTAATTAGAAATAAAGAGAGGCTATAATAAGATCTTCTTTACTTCTTACTAGATATAGCCTTAACTATATAAGCTATAGTTCTAAATAAAATAATATACTACTTATAAGATACTTAGCTAAAAGAATTAGTAACTAATAATCCTATATATAGTATTTCGTTTAGGATATCTAACTATAGATAACTTATATATACGTTAAATAATCTAAATATAGAAGTAAATAAGGGTATCTATATCTAGGTCTAACTTGTTAGATAGTTAACTTAAAACCTAAAGCCGCTTACAATATATTAACTATCTTTAATCGTTAAATACATATTCTAATAACTATATTTTAATAGTAGATAGGGGTAGCTTCCTTTATCTATTATTTACTATAGTCTTAATTGTCTAGTACTTAGTATTAGTTTTAATTATATAATCGTATAATACTTATAGCTCTAGATTTACTAGCGTAAGCTATAGCCTATATACTACTAAGGATATAGATAACTATAGTAAGCCTATTAGGGCTAATAGTAAGGTAATACTAGCCTAGTAAAAGTATATTACTAGTGTCTAGTAATAGAGCTATATTTAGTCTATCCTATATAATAATAAAGTTAATTAACTAAATAACCTATCTTTATTTATACTTATTTATACTATTATTTAGTATATCTTACTTTTATTCTAAAAGTATATTAGAAACTATTACTTATATTCCTAGTTAGTACCCTAAATAGAAGTTATATTTTAAGAGGATTTTTACTTATTAGCTTTATTACTTATTTAGTTAGTTATAAGTTATAAAGTAATATAAATTAGTATAGTTAGTTATTATAATAAATGTTTTACCCTAGTATAACTCTAGTCTTTAAAACTTAAGACTTTAAATAATAGTAAATATTTTCTCTTATAAATTAAGTAATTATATTTAGTAGTATTAAGTCGTTTAGAGAAGAAGCTAACTATATAACGTCTCCTATCTAGACTAAGCTATATTAGGACCTTACTTATAGTAAACCTAAAGTAGTTAGTTTCTAGGAAGGTTTCCTATTCTAGATCCTAGTTAGTAAGGATTAGTACCTTATAGAAGGTAGCCTTAAGCTAGGTAAATACTTCCTATTACTTAGGCCCTAATATAGATATAGTGTCTTTCTTAGTAATCTAACTAAGGGGATATATTAGTTAGAAGTAATCTTAGATAAATATATAATAGTAGTTAATAAAGCCTAAAGGCTTTAGATACTTATAATGCTTATAAGTACCTTTTACTCTTATATTACTTAGATCTTCTCTAAGTTATAGTATACTCCCTATCTAACTTAAATAATAAATCTAAGATACTTTACTTATTATATATAGAACTTGCCCTTCTTTAGGTCTAAGCGTAAGTATACCTTATAAAATCCTTAAGAACTTAATAAACCTTATTCTAGTAGTCCTTCCCTAAACTATTAGAGTATATTAGAATATTATCTAAACATACTATAATAAAATTATTAAGGAATTATTATAGAGTTTAGTTTAAAAAGTACTAGAATATTATAAGTATATTTAGAAGACTAAAGGGTTATACTATCTATTTAAAGAGTTTAAAGTAGAAAGAGTCTAAAGTAGGCCTAAAAGGCTATCTTATATTTATATCCTAGGGTAATATAGACCTTATAAAAAGTAAAGACTATATTTAACTTTATAAACTATTTTACTTAAGATATAGTCTATAGAGTCTCCTCTATTAGGAAGAAACTATACTAATACTTTATAGTAATATTATAAAGGGCCCTATAGCTATAATAGAAATAAAGTCTTTTATTAACCTTTTTATAAATAGGACTAGTATAGCTATAAAGGAGCTACTAGCCTATACTAAGCTTATAGTAAGTAGTTTGTAAAGTACTTTTAAAAGAATAAGTAGCTCTTTCTAGAATATATAATATAAGGGTCTATATAGAAAAGTAAGTTTATTCTCTCTATTATTAGGTTATAAATAGATCTTATAATTAATGCTAGGCTAGTAGAGTAGTAGCTCTAATACCTTCTCTAGGGTAAATAAATCTAAGTTTTACTTAAAAATATTAAGGGGAATAAAATCCTTTAAGTTTCCTAGTTAATTCTTTTCTAAGGCGCATTTTAGGTCTTAGAGTAAGATTTTATACACTTAATATTACTATTTATCTAGTCTAAGGTCTTAGTATTTATCCTAATAGAGATTTATAACATAGCTTAATAGTACTAGCTATAATTTCTAGATTAATTTAACTTAGTACTATTTCTTTATTTCTTTAAAGGGGAGTTAATTACTTACTTTTCTATACTAAATAAACTTGTTCGTAGTATTATATATAACTTAATTATATACTATCTTAGGTCTACTAAGGAAAAGGCCCTAAGTAAGTACATAAATTATATCTAAAAAGATCCTTTTAGTTTAACTATTAAAGTTAGCTTAAAACTAACTAATCCTATATTACTATATAAGTAGAGTATAATTTAAAAATAAGTAAAGTAGTTTTTTATATAGTTAATATATAATATCTTTATCTATCTTATAGTCCTATAGTTTACGATAGTATAGTAGTTATAATTACTATTAGTAAGGGTAAGAATTCTTTAGTTATTTACTTTAATCTATAATACAATTAGTAATATTATTATATATTTTCTTACGTCCTTTTATTCTTTTTATACCTCTATGTTCTAGCTCTTATCCTAACTTTAATAAGAGCCTACTCTTTCCTAAGTTAGAATTGTTACTATTTAATAGTTTCTTAACTTAGGAGTCTATAGTTACTACTTAACAAACTAATATATTAGGGTATATAGCTTATTTCCTTTCTCCTTTCTTATTACCCTTAATCTTTCTCTTAGTTTCTCCTATTAACTTTAATTAGTACCTAATTATAATATAGCCCTCCTTACTATATTTAAAGTAAAATATTAACCTTACTTAAGCTAATATACATTATTCCTATTATTTCCTTATCTTTATTACGCTACGTTACCTAGTTTAAGTAGCTTACTAGTTAGGAATAAACCTAATAGTTAATATATTTAATCTAAGTAGTAATCTCTATAACCTTAATATATAAATTAGTAAAATTATTATAAAGAAGTTTAGTACCTATAAGGTATTTAAGGATCTTCTTATTAAGTACTTATTTAAAGAAGAGGATCTTTACTTATTCGTCCTAAGTAGAGCCTCTAGCCTCCTCTAACTTCTTTTAAACCTTAGTATAAAGCTAGTAAAGGTAGTCTTATTACTTAACGTTATATTACTTAATATAGCTACTACTTAGCCCTAAAAGTTATAGTTACGATAACTTAAGTTAAGGTATTCTATAAACCTATTAAAACTATAGCTAGTTTATATACTATTCTAGAAGTATATAGAGATAGTCTATTATAGGCATATATTAAGGTATAAGTATAAGTAGTAAAATAGTTCTTAAGACTAATAAAAGAAGTATTAGTTAAATGTATACTTTTCTTAAACTAAGTATACCTAGACTAGATAATTCTTATAGAATTTATTAAATTTATTAGGCTTTAGTAGAGGTTTATAAGCTAATTGTCCTAGGGGTACTAGGTATACTAGGTAAGGTAGAGGTAGTTCCTAGACTAAAGGTACCCCTATAGTTAGAGGTAGAAACGATAGAAGATAGACCCTAAGGGTATTAATCTATTCTAGGAATTCCGCCCTTACTATAACTATCTATACTTACTATTCTTTTATTTATATATAGAGGTTATTTAAAGAATAAAGGATCTATTCCTCTAAGGATAGGGTATTAGGAAGGTCTATAGTTAAAAGGTAAGGGTATAGTAAATAAAGGGAATTTAAAGGTAAATTAGATAGAGATTATAAATATATAATAGTCTAAGTAAAAACATATTTTAGTTAAGAGAAGATAAGAGTATTTATTTATAATATAGAGAGCTCCTTTAAAGAAGCTTATATAGGATATATATAGAAGTACTTACCTAAGTACCTCTATAATCCTATACCTATTTAAGTATATTATCTCTTATTTCTATAATAATAAGAGCGCCTCTTTCTAATATGTCTTAGTCTATAAATCCCTATATTAGAGATAAGCGCACCTTTTATTTCTATTATTATTTATAACTACCCCTACTATACTACTAGGCCTAGGTAGGAGTAATATAAGTATTATATAAGTATAGTACTAGCTTTATACTAGGTTATATATTAGTCTAGTACTAGGTTATATATACGTTTATTCTATAATATTCTAGCCTTAGCGTAAGTTAGGGTATCCCTTAGGTCTAGCTTATAATACCTAGGAAGAAAATAATAAGCTAATAATAAGTTAATATAATAATATTAACTATATTATATAATAGAGAAAGTACTTTATACTTACCTTATAAGTATAATAGATTATATAACTATGTATTTAACTTATAGTTATAACTAATAGTACTTAACTTAAAGGTACCTAACTTATAAGTACTTAACTTATAAGTATATCGCTAGCGCCTTATATATATAAACTTTTAGTAATATAGGCCTTATATATCTTACTAAAGTATAAAAGTTAGATATAAAGGTACTCTCTTTACTTAGTAGGATTTAGTTTTACTATTTAATTATAATCTAATTTCTTTTTACTTTCTCTACTACCTTTATTATAACTATTTAAGCGTACCCTATATGTTACCCTATTATAATTCTTATAAGGGAACATTTTATTTAATATATAGAGCTACTTATATTCTATTTAAGATACTATTACTAGAAAGGGAATTTTCTAGGATTCTATATAGTATATAGAGAAATACTATTAATTACTAATTAAGCCTATAAATTAATCTAATATAAATTATAATAGTATGTCTAGTATATCTAACATATTATTAAAGTATTAACTCTGTAACTTTATTGTTATAAAAATGTTATAACCCTATTTAATAGAAAGAATTTTTAAAACTCGGATCTAGTAGTTATAATAAATATAATGTAATTTATAAGTTTAAAAATAGCTAGACTAAACACTTATAAGATATGTAATTAGTATATAGCCTTTTAAGCTTTTAAAAGCTATAATATAAGAAAAGTTACGAAATAGTTATAGTTATAGCTTTAGAATAACTTTCCTATAACTTTTTACTTTTTATACTTAAGTAGCTAAGATAAAATTCTAATTTAAATACCTACTTATAGAGGCTCTTAAGGCCCTTATTCGTCTCTTTATTATAGATAGTCCTTTAACCTAAATAAAGTACTTAGAACAGCCTTACTAGATTCAGAAAAACTTAAGGAATTATATAACCTATCTTTATTTACTTTAAACTTCTACTAATAGGAAATTTATTCTCTATTAAGTATAGAGAAGGAAAATAGAGGTATATCTTAATAATCCTAAAAATAATTATTAATAACTATTATTAAAGGATAAAAAGACCCTAAAAATCGTTTTTATTAGCTTAATACTTAATTAGCTAAGGAAAGAATACTTACACTTTATAAATTCTATTATATAAGGCCTAAAGATAAAAAAAGATGTCTATATAATTTAGTCTTTATTCTTATTACTTATAGATAAAAAGAAAAGGAATAAAGCTAATAAAGCTATAGATAAGAAGGTCTTTACTACCTATTAAGGTAAAAGGGCTTATAAAAAGTAGAAAGTATAGATTATTTATAATTGTTATAAAAGAAATAGACATAAAGCTATTATATTAGTTTTTGTACTTAATAAAGGCCCTTAAGTAGTAGAATCTACTAGACAATAGTAAATCTAGCTTTAGCTCTAGCTTAGCTAGCCCTAGCTTACTTAGATAATAAAGGAGTAAAGAAAAAAGCTAGGGAGTAAAAAAGAATAAAGGGAAGAAGCCTAAAGAGGCAATTGTTATTCTCTTAAAGAAGTATAGCCTTAATAGATATAAAATAATAAGTCCTACTCTTATATAGGTATAAAGGGAGACTACTCTCTTTAATAAAGAGAAGAAGAAGATTATAGCTATAAAGTAAAGAGAAAGGATAACCTCTATTATTTCCTTTATATTAATTTGTCTAATTTAGATAATGTAATAGATGTAGACCTTAAGCCTAGGATTAAAGAATTATTTAACCTTAAAGCTAAGAGTATAGAGTACTTAGAGAAAAAAGAGGAAGAAGATTAGATTAAGTAAAGGTAAATATAACCCTTTATCCCTTAAATAATAAAGACAATAATACTAAAATAAAAGATCTAGATTATTCTTCTTTAAATAAATTCTATAGTACTATAAATAGTATAAATAAAGATTTAGTACCTACTTTTAAAAGTAATAAATTTATTTCCTTTCTTTATAGTATAGGAGTAACAAGGTATATTATATATAAAAAGTTACTACTAAAAAAACTATATAATAATTAAAACTACTATTAATTAGGAAAAGTAAATTCTATTACTATAAAAGGTAAAAAAGACCTAGTTTTCGATTCTATAATAGTACTATAATTTCTAAAATAAAGAGTGTATTTTATATAGCTAACATTAGTATTAATATATTATTATAAAGCTACTTTAAAAAGTAACGATTTAGAAAATAAAAAACCTATGTCTATATAATAATAAAGATAACATATTAGTAAAAACAAAACTTAAAGATAAGCTATACTATATAGCTTTATCTGTTATTTATAATAAATAATAGAGAATATAAAATGTTATATTAAATTTATAAAAGAATAATATAAATACTACTTTAAATAACGTTTAAAAATAACTCTAAAAATAACTCTAAAATAATATCTCCTTACTATAAAAGGGAGGCTATTATCTATCTTAATACTAATACTACCCTATTAACTATTATAAAATGCTCCCTCTAGGATACTATCTAGGCTATTAACGCTACTATTAGAAAAGATACCTATATTATAACTTACTAACTACTAAGTAGTAACTATATAGTTACATTTAAAAACCTAGCCTAGGACGCTCTACGCTAACCTGCCTAGATCTAGGACGCCTTTAGGGCTACGGCTTCCCTAGCCTACTAACTTTACTCTATTATAGCTAAACGCATCCCTATTAATATAGCTACTATAGAACGTAAAGAACTACTCTATAACCTCTAAGCTACTAACTAAGTCGAAGTTATTAAACTCTAGGCTATAAAACCTAGAGAGGGCTCTAGGTTAACTACTTTTATTATTAGCCTACTAGCCTCTATAGAAGTAAACTAGTTATATAACTTTAGGGTTATTATAGCTACTTAAACCTTTACCTATAAACTACTTAATAACTCTATTTACCCTTAATACTACTATAACAACTACTAGTTTAGCTACCTATCTACTAACTACTATAACCTAAAAATATATAGCCTTTACGTAGTAGCTACTTATAAGGAGGGAGAGGCCTAATACCCTATAAAGACTAGAGGCCTTAAACCCTAGTACGTCTCCTACGCTAGCGGTTACCTAGCTTAGTCCTTAGCTTACCTAATTATAGTTAAAGAGTAGGACTAGGTAAAGACTAACTTTACTTACTAACTAGCAAGATTTACTAAACTCTAATAGGAGACTATAGCGCCTAGGCTAATATTAAACCCTAGACCTAAGCTAGATAGTAGCTCGTACCCCTATAGGTTCCTCTAGCTCCTCCTACCTAAATAGTCGTCTATTTTAGACATACTAGCTACCTTTATACTAACTATACCTACTAAACCCCCTACTAGAGCCCCCTAGAACTCCCTTAATCTATTTAACCCCTTTTTAACTCTAATCCTATTATAAGTAGATAATACTACTAATATAACAATACGTTGTAGTAAAGGCTACCCCTAGGACTCTATAGGGCTACGCGATTAACGCCTAGCTAAGAAGCTCGTAATAGGAGATACCCTTAAGAGTATAGGGATACGCTAATTCCTTAACGCTAGTAAAAGAGCGACAGAAGAAGCTATATAAGTAGCTACCTCCTACTAACTAAACTTTAATAGCTCTACTTAACCCTATACGCTTAACCTATAGAGCTCTACTTATAGAATAGACAATACTAATAATAGAGACGAGCTTAGCTATAGTAAACCTCTTAACTTACTCTACCTTAAACTAATCCTAGCCCCTTAATTATCCCTACTAATCTATCCTACTACTATAACCTAAGATAACAATAACAATAACGCTAATAATAAAAATACTTTATTTTAAAGATAAGTAACCCCTTACTAAGGGTATATTACTAAGGCTAATAAGCTTTAAACCCTTATATGTTAGTAATATTATTAAAGGTCCTCTACTAGAATATTAACTACTATACTAAGCTTATTAGGCTAACCCTCTATAGCTTAGTTACCTATAAAAGGAGGGATATATTATATAAAGATATTATAAGAAGAAATAGGATAATAAGAAGAGAAGAGATAAGGAGAAGAAGAAAGCTACTAGCTCTTAGGTAGCTATACGCTTTATATAAGTAAGAAAACTATCCTTAAATAATAAGAATAATATAATAGGAAAAGAATAAATTCTTACTAAAGTTAGGGTTAGAGCGGAACCTATAAGGTTTTAAGAAAATAGTATAAGATATAATAATATATAATAATATTATTAGTAGCTATATAACTGTTTCTAAATAGTAAGTAATAATTATAAGCTCTTATTAACTATAGTTATAATTAATATACTATAGTAGACCTAAAGACTATAAAAGAACTAAAGAAAGTTCTATAAGATCTATTAGATAATAGACTTATTCGCGCTAGTAGCTCCTTTACTACTACGCTTACCCTTTTTATATATAAAGACGATAGATAGCTATAATTCTATTACGACTACTACGTTCCTAATAATCTTACAATTAAGAATAGATATAGGCTATCTCTTATTATAGAAATACTTTAAGCCCTAACGTAAGTATAATAGTTTATAAAGCTTAATATAGTTCTAGCCTTTTATAAGATATAGATAAAGCTAGGCTATAAATATAAGATAGCATTTTAAACTTAGTTTAGCTTTTTTTAATAGCTACTCTACTTATTTTAACTTATATTACCCCTATAACCTTTTAATATTCTATTAACTAGACTCTCTAAGTATATACTAATAACTACCTTATAGTATATATAGATAATATTATTATCTATATAAATAGCTTATAAGAGGACTATATAAGAGAGTCTAGGACATTCTGTAGGAACTTAATAACATAGGACTCTACCTTAACTTAAAGAAGTATAAATTTAGTATTTAAGAAGTAAAGTACCTTAGCTTTATTATAAAGGCTAGTAAGGGAATCTATTATAACTTAGGGAAACTAGGGGTAATCTATAGCTAGTAGATACTAACTTTAGTATAAGGAGTATATAGTTTCCTAGGATTTATAAACTTCTATTATATACTTATCTAGGACTACTTAAGCCTTACGTAACTCCTTAACTAACTAAATAAGAAGGGAGTTCTATTTTACTAGGGCCTAGCGTTCTAAACCCTTAAGAATAGATTCTATAAGTTACTTACCCTTATAGGATTAGATCTAGATTAGGAAACCTTTCTAGAGACTAGCTATATAATAGGTAGAGTCCCTACTTAAATAGATATATATTAGTATAGTAAGTACTAGTATTAGAAGGGAACTAGATAGGGTACGAGTAATGTACCTAGAATTATATAAGACTAGTATAGGCTTAGTATAGGGCTTACGTTAGGCTAGTATAGGGCTAGTATATTAGTATAGTATATATAGTAGGGGTAGATCTTAGTTTACCTATATCTAAGGGTAGAGCCTATATAGCCCTACTTATATATACCTTATACTAGCTCTTTAGTTTAGTTAATATTACTATTTTCGAGAACTTATAGCTTTATAAGTACTATATTAGTATTATAAGCCCTTTAATACTAATTAGTTATAGAAATACCCTTTAATAGGTCTAAGTCTAACGGGTAAGTTTAATAGATTAAGAAGAAGAAGAGATAAGGGTTATATTTTCCTAGTATTACCTAAGTACTATAGTATAACTTTAAAGGAAAGGTCTAGTATTAACGCTATATAGTAGTATAAAATAGTCTTACCTAAATAATATAGAAGTATACCTAACTAAGGAAGGTCGCTATCGTACTAGACTAGATACGAATTAAATTAGGAGTGTCTAATTATATAGATAACTATAGTAATAACTTAGCTATTAGAAGGAATAAGTAGTAAGGGTATAATATATAAGAAGATAATAGTTACCCTTAGAATTATCCTCCCTCTTAGTAAGGTCTATAACTATTACCTTAGGGAGAACGACTTATATCTAGATATATTAGTACCTTTAGAAGTACTAAGTATATATACCCCCCTTAAGATATATAAGTACTATATGTTATTATATAGTAATTAAACCTTACTTAAGTACTTTTAGAATAATTTTAAGAGGTAGTATAAAGATATATTTTAGTAGATTCTATATAGGCTTATATAACGCTTATGTAATATTCTAAAGAAGAGGGAGATTTATATAAATAAAGTATAGGCCTATATTATATACTCCCTATATAAGTTACTATAGTAAAATAAAATACTAGACTAAGATAAGGAGAAGTTATTATAAATAAATATACTAGATAACTTATATACCTTTAAGGTTAAGTAAAGGCTATAAAAGGGTAGCTAGTAACTATTAGCTTAGATAATAAGCTTAATAGAATAAAAGGGAAAAGAGGTAAATAGTAAGCTAGTAAATAACTTAATAGAGACATATCCTATACTAATACTAATAATAGTAGGACTACTAATTAGCTATAGGCTAAACCTTAGCTTTAACTTAATATAGAGTATAACTTACTTAATAATACCCTAGACTAAGCTATACTATATATAACTACTAAATAAGTTAATTAATAAGTTTATATATATTCTACCCCTAAGTATATATATAATAAGCTAATTAACTAATACTAAGCTATTAACATTATAAAATTCTAAAATAAGGAGATAAGCTATATTATTATTATTTATAATATCCTAGATAATAAAGTCTAAGCATTTCTTAATATAAATTAAATGCTTAGTCTTAGGCTATTTAAGTTATATGTAGTTTTCTTACTATTACTTATAAGCTATACTTATAACTTCTTTCTATTATATATCCTATAGTACTATACTTTTAACTAGATATATATAGTATTAAAAGTATAGTTTAATACCTAGTATACTTATAAGGTATACTATAATAACTAGACTACTATGTCTTTTATAGCCCTTAAGTAGTATAATAAAGATAAGATAGATATAGAGGTCCTAGACTTATTAGCTAATAAACTACTACTTTACTAATATATACTTACGCTTATGTAATAAATAGAGGAGGACCTTATCTACGTAATAAGAAATACTTATAGGGGTATATTAGAGCTTAGTATAGTTCTTTTCTTATACTTATAATATTCTAAAAGCTATATACTAACCTATACGCTTCCCTTAATAATACTACTACTAGCTACTTACTAGCTAATGCGTTACTTATAGAGCGCTAGTATAACTACTTAGGTAGTAAGTAATACTAATAGGGAGGCAAGTAGCGCTAGCTATAAAGTAAGAACTTAATAGAACTAATAGCTAGGTAATAAAAGATATATTATATATATAATAAAGTTAGGTACTTCTTTATAAAACACTTAATTAAGGATCGCTATAAGGTCTACTAACAGTTTAATTAGTAATATTATAGTAATAATAAGGACTTACTAGGAGTAAAGTTTATATTATACTTACTTAAGTATAAGGGTAATAACTTAGTAAAAGAGGAGGGAGTAAGTTCCTTTATAAGTAAAGGTAGTTATAATTCTAGTAAGAAGGATACTAATAAGAAGTACTATAGTAATATAGTAATTACGTCCTTTTTATAATAAGGCTATATATTACTTACTAGGGTTACTTATAGTTATAAGTTTAAGAGATAAGTAAAGAAAGCTTATAACTTATTAAGGATTATACTAAGATAGTATTTTAGTTAAATAGATAATTAATAAATGTCTATTTAGAACTAGAGAGGTATCTTTTAGCTAGATCTCTAAATAACTTATATACCTATAGAATTATCTTCTATCTTAGCGCTTTTAGATAGTAGGTATACTATTTTATATATAGTATTCCTAGCGCTTAGCTACTAGCTATATAGTCTAATATATTCTAATATATATTTATTAACCTCTATTAATACTAATCTATAGTTAGATAATTCTAGGGCGAAGTTAGTACTACTCCTAGGATAGAGCTAGGCGATCCTAGCGTTATTCCTAGGGTCTTTAGGGGTATTTCTAGGGTACGTAAGATATTACGTACTCGTAAGTACCTAGGCATTACTTAGGTAACTAGACTAGCTTAGCCTATAATATTACCCCCCTACTTCTTCCGTTATTAGGGCGGTATAGGGATTACCCTAGTAGGGGCCCTACCTATTAAATCAGTAGGTAGCGGATTAGGCTAACGGTCCTACTTTTTACGTTTTTTATAACACTAAGAATAACTACAATAGTAGTAGTAGTAATAGAAGCAACAATAGCAGCGGCAGTAGTAGTAGTAGTAACTAGAACAGTAACAGTAACAGCAACAACAAGGTAAGACTACAGCCTAACGTAATAGCTTAAGCGAGGCCTAATCGTCGAATGAATCTAGAATGAGTGACGTAGTAGATTTAGAGCCGTCGCTAGCGCGGGACCCTATTACGCCGTCTAAGAGAAAGGATCCTCGGCTACCCCCTCTAGCTTTACCTACACTATCTACGACCTATTAGCAATCCATTCTCTAGTGAACATCGATAGATGAGGGTTAAACTTACAGGCTAGCACCGTGAGCCTAGGCGGGCGCAGTTAAAGCAGGCCTAGGCGCGGACAGAGGCCTGCTCCTAGTAGGCCTTCGCCTCGCCCTAGGCTATCCGACCTACGCACACCGCATAGGGCGGCCGACGACGCTGCGTGTCTATCTTAGGGGCTAGTTTAGCTAGCGCGGCTAGGGGCGGCCGAGGATCCTTTCTCTTAGACTAAGGATCGTACTAAGACAGTGTTTTAGTTAAATAGATAATCGATAAATGTCTATTTAGAACTAGAGAGGTATCTTTTAGCTAGATCTCTAGGCGACTTATATACCTATAGAATTATCTTCTATCTTAGCGCTTTTAGATAGTAAGTATACTATCTTATATATAGCGTTCCTAGCGCCTAGCTAGTAGCTATATAGTCTAATGTATTCTAATATATATTTACTAATCTCTATTAATACTAATCTATAATTAAATAATTCTAAAGCGAAGTTAGCGCTACTCCTAGGATATAGCTAAGCGATCCTAGCGTTATTCCTAGGGTCTTTAGGGGTATTTCTAGGGTACGTAAGATATTATATACTCGTAAGTACCTAGGTATTACTTAAGTAACTAGACTAGCTTAGCCTATAACATACCTAATACTAATACTAGAGTAATAAAAACTAATACTAAGGTAATAGAGGGCTAGAGCTAGGCTAGTAATAAGCTTCCTACTATTTTTTTAGTTAATAAATACTCTATTTAGATGTTCTAGGGCATTATTCCTTATACTAGCTCTAAGTAAATATTAACTAGAGAATTATAGTAACTTCGTATGCTTTAATAGGAGTAACTAGATATTATACTTAATATATTAATTAAGGGCTCTATAAGTATTACCTTTAGTAGCCTTATAATACTATTATTAATTAAGTTTACTAAAGTCTATACCCCTATTAGGACTATAACGTTCTATATTCTTAATATAGTAATACCTTTCCTTTTCTCTCTTAAGAATATAAAGAGGCTTAACTACTACTTTTACATTCTATAAGAGGTTATAATTTATACTAATAGCTTAAAAGTACTAGTTATTGTCTATTAGGGATACTTTTAGTTCTTCCTTAATAACTAAGTACTTACTATCTTTATACTATTCCTAACTAAAACTAAGATACGCTAGTTATATAAGTACTTTAGCTATCCCTCTATATAGTAACTATATAACCTACTTACCTATACTAGCTATAATGTTAACTAGAACGCTTTTAAAGCTATATAGGAATTCTACTACTACTACTAGGTAAAAGGTATAGCTCTATAGCGCTTCTAGTTTATACTTAAGAATAACTATAACTTTAACTTTAAGGTTATTATTAACGTTATATACCTTAATAGCTAAAACATTCTATACCTTATTAACTCTACTATGTCCTTCTAAGCTACTTAGTTTCTATATAATATAATAGCTTACTATAAATAGGAAACCCTTTAAGTATACTAGATTAATACATACCTTAGCTTACTTAACTTCGTAGCATATAATATAGGGACTAACTTTACTACTATAGAGCTCTAGTCTAAGGCGCGTCTATATAGGGTTAGCTACTAATAAGCCCTAGTTAAGGTATACTAGAGTATTAGAAAGATTAAGAAATACTATACCCTATTATAGTTTATATATAAGATCTTTAAGGCTAAGCTCCCTATTATCTAACTAAATACGCTACTATAGATAGGTATTAAGGCTATTAATAATACTATTAGGCCTAATAGCCTCGTTTTTATACTCCTTATATTTAGGGTATACTTATAGATAACTCTTAATTCTATACTCTTACTTACTATAGTAGAACATATATATACCTCTATAGTAGCTCTTATAGAGTTAAGAAAGATAATAAGTACCTAATACATTACTAAGGCTCTCTACTAAGAGGTTCTATAAAACATTATAGCTAGGCTCCCTACTATACTTTTTATTAGTTTTAAGGCGCTTATATACTGTAAAGAGTAAGGATAGTAAGGCCTATTTAGTATACTTATAATAAGAGACTTAGACGTTACTCTCTAGCTTAATAATAGTAGAGCTATGTTTAGTAATATATATATAAAGCTATATTATTAGGAGGTAACGTACCCTAATACTATACCTAAACTTGTCCCTAGCCTAACTATTTCTAGCCTTACCCTAGCCTATATCGCTATTAAGATTCCCTCTTAATATACCCCTAGGGCCCTAAATAAGAGCTTTTACTTAGCCTATAAAATAGCTAACTAGGAGCTTACTATCTGCCTCTAGGTAGAAGAGAAGATTATTATAGCTTAGTAGCCCTTTAAGGAATCTAATTCTACTAAGATTAACACCCTACTTATGTTTAGTATAGTTAAACATATTCCTTTACTTACTTACTACTTATACTATATCTTTAAGTACTAGCTTATACGTAAGGTTAAGGGGTAAACTATAACTATACTATATAAGAAATCCTACCTTATTATTTAAGGGTATAACAACTACTATAAGGCTAAGCTACTTACCTAGTTACTAATAATCTAATAGAGTTTATAACGCTTCTAACTTACGTTATTTCTATCTCTCTATTAGCTAGGAATATAACTCGCTTTCTAGGATATTATATAAGTATACATTTAGTTAAAGTTATACCTCTAGTATTACGTTTTTACTAAGCTCCTATATAAGCTTATTATAAAGTTCCCTAAGAGGACTATACTATAGATTATTAAGCTACTATATAGTATTATAGAAGTAAGTATATACTAGTTTAAGATATACTAGGGCTACCTCTATAAAAAGTTAGCGCTAGCCCTAATACTTAACCCTTACTTACTTATAATATATAAAAATATAGACTTTAGTATATATACCCTATAGACTAATAATACTATATTCCTTAGTAATAACACGTTTCTTAATATAGAATAATAATAACTTAAGGACATAGCTATTAAAGCTAATAAATAGACGATCTTTGTTATTAGTTAGTATAAGGACTTTAATAGCTATTATATTATAGCTATAGGAGACAACCTCTACGTTAGCTAGAAGGGCTAGGGGGTAAAACTCGCTTATATTAAAGTAAGCTAGCCTAGTACTAGGGCGGTCTACCTCTAGTAGCGTACCTAAAGTATATCTATCGCGAGTCTCTACTAGCTTAAGGTAGCCTTTAACCTTTCTATTATAGTATAAGTATAGTAGCTAGTAAAGGAAGACGTTAACTACCTTAATAGACATATCTAGTAGTAAGTAACAAACCTAACGTATAGCTTTATCTTTATCCCCTTAGACTTTACCTATATAAAGGTCTTTATCTTTACTAATACCTCTTTTATAAATAATAAGGATCTAAGTTTATAAATTAGATTCCTTATTATCTTAGTAAAGGAGCGGTATAGCGATAGACTAGAAGGTAGACTAGTATTCTAGATAACTAGTAATATCCTATACTAGGGATTTAGTAAGTATAAGTAAGTAACATATAGTATACTCACTTTAGAGATCTATAAGATAGTCGCTAGGTTTAATACTAGGTTTATTCTTACTAATATACTTACTATAGTTACCTCTTATCTTAGTCTCCTACTACTTTCTATTATTATTTATTTATACTCGTACTTACTATATAAGTACCTTATAAAGATAGGTTTAACTACTAAGAAGTAGTTTATAATCGACTTAATAGTACTATATTAGTTATATAAGTAATAAGAGATTTATAAGGTAAGATAGATTAATAGGAGGGATAGCCCTATAGATACGTTAATAAAGGTAAACGCAAGCGATACATTAGAGAGGCTTATAAGTAAAGGGAATCTATAGGTAAGAGTAGAGGCTTAAGTTAATTAAGGGTAGAGGAAAGAGGAGAGAAGAGGGGGTATACCTAAGGAGGGGAAGGAATAGGGGTATAAAGAGAGTCTAGTATTAGTATAGTAGGTACTAGTATTAGAGAAGAACTAGATAGGGTATAAGTAACGTACCTAGAACTATATAAGACTAGTATAGGCCTACTATAGGGCGTTCGCTAGGCTAGTATATAGCTAGTATATTAGTAGGGTATATATAGTAGGGGCAGATCTTAGTCTACTTATACTTAGGAGAAGGGCCTATATAGCCCTACCCGCATATACTTTATACTAGCTCTTTAGTTTAGTTAATATTACTATTTTTAAGAACTTATAGCTTTAAGAGTACTATGTTAGTATTGTAAGGCTTTTAAAAATATATAAATACTATTAAAGGGTAGTTTAAAGGAATACTTAATTATAATTTTAGCTTCTCTTTTAGTTTCTCTAAGTAACCCTTACTTAAGTTTTATAGAGGGGTAATGTTATAAACTAAGCTTATAGGATAGCTTAAGTTTTATATAGATATAACGTAACTAAAATATATAATATAATAACTAATAATATAAGTAAAGGATAGTAAGGTAAGGTTAACTAATCTTACTTATATATAATAAGGAATAAAGATAACTACGACATTAAATAGAGGCTAGAAAATCTCCTAATAAAGATTATAGTAATAACTACTACTCTACTATTACCTAAATAACTATTAGACGATAGCTAAAAGATAGGCTAAAAAGGATATACTACTTAGAGGAATAAGCTAAGGGGAGTAAGACACTAGCTTAGTATAAGTATAGTACTAGACTAGTATTACCTTAGTATAGAGGTAGTACTTAAGTATAGTAGATAGAGTAGTAAGGATAACGTCTGTATATATAGTAAGACTAGGAGTATATAGAGATAGCTCCTTAGAGATTAGAATAAATATTTATTATTTAACTAAAACTAAAATACATCTTAGCTATAAACCTTTATATTTAGTAAAGAAAGTCTTAATCTCTAGTAACTTTACATTAGTAGTCCTACTAAAATTAATAAATCTTCTATACTAGGACTAAGTATTTATAATAATGAAAGTATTAAAGGTAGCTATAGACGCCTTAAGTCTAGTTAAGTAGCTAAGTAGAGCTAATAGAGTAGCTAAGAGAGCTTAGTTAAAGGGAGAGTAAGACTAAAATAAAGGGAGGAGTTAAGTATAAGAAGTAATAGTAGGAGTAAGTAATAGTATAGTTTATTATTATATTTAGTCTTTTATAGTACGATCTTTACTTAATTTTATTTATCTTTAAAGTTTTAGTTTCTGTCTTTTTCTTTATAGGTTACCTACTGTTTTATGTTATACTACGTATTATACTACGTAGTACCTATTATACTAGAAAAGCTTATAGTAAGACAAAGGAAGCTATATAATACTAAAAGCGCTTATAGCTATAAACGCTAGTATAGTAAGTTACTACTAAAAGCGAGTATACGAATATTAAAATATATTACTTTTATTTAGTACTTAAATTTTAGATCGCTATAAAATAACTAAAACAAACTTTTATAGTAGTAATAAGAGCATTTCTAGATAGCTTAGAGGCTAGAGTATTTATCTAGTGTTTTTAATTCTTTTTATATAAACCTTATATGTCGATAATAGCCTATAGCCTAAGTATTAAGATAATAAGCCCTTCTAGTATCTCTTCTTTAATTCCCTCTTACTCGTTAATAGTAGCCTCTATAAAGAGTTCTATTATTTAGGAATTTTAGGGCAATATTTGAATTTCTAGAAAGTAGCTATAAATTCTCTCCTTTAGTAATTTCTATACACTTTCTATAGAATTAACATTAGGTATATATAGTAGCTAACTTACAGATTTAACCCTATTCTTTTAAAGGAAAGGGCTAAATTAATTCTATATAAGCTATGCCCTATATATAGTAGCATTAACTTATATAAGAATAAAATCTAGTTTAAGAATTATAGGAGGTATATTATAAAGAGTTTTAAGAATAACGCGTCTAGTAATACTACTATAAGCTATAGCTTTGTCTCCTAGTAATATATAGAGAAAAGTGTATCTATTAAAGTAAAATACACCCTAGAATATTATAGACCCCTTTTAACTTACTTCGTATCTAAACGTTTGTTTTATAAAGTCTTTTATACTATACTTTATTAATTGTACTATAGGAAGTGTTAGTATATTATATAGTAGCTTATAAAATACCTGTTTTACCTTTCTTTTATGTTTTATACTATAGATGTCTTATTAGAAAGGACCTAGCCTTTCTAAATAACTAGGTATAGGTTAATATTATGTCTTATAAATTAAAGCTAATTTTAGTATAAATAGGTAAAATCTTTAGTTACTAGAGGGCTTAAAAATGCTTAATGCCTTTAAGATAGAGGGTTCGCTAGAGAGTTAATATACTATACTTAGCTTACGTATCTTTAATTATCTAAATATAAAAGTAGAAAGTGTTCCTCTTAGTATATTTAGTAATAGCCCTTTTATCTCTGTTAGATAACATTAAGGTTTATAGAAGAAGCGATTTATTTTAACTACTTACTAACTCTATATATTGCGATACGATACTATATATACTTTTATAGGAGATAACTTTAGAAGCGAAAATAATAATATATATAAAGGTACCTAAATTATATATTATTATAATTCTTATTTCTTATAAAATAAATACTATAATTACTAGTTAATTTAAAACATTATTAATAAAGAAAAGGGAGGTTAAAGAAAGATAGTATATATTAGTAGATTTATTCCTATATGTTAATAAATAGTGTTTTCTCATTTCTTATAGTAACCTACTATATAAGACTAGGTAGCCTTATAGGCTATAAATCTCTTATATCTTAGTAGAGGCTAAGAGGTTCTCTTTATATAAATATTTATAGAGTAGTATATAAGTTAATAGTAAGTAAAGACTTCTAGCTAGACTCTTAGAGCCCTAAACTCTACTTAGGTATATTTATTCCTACCTTTACTTACTACTTCCTACTTAAATTTTATTACTAAAGAGTATTCTCTTCTTTACTTTTCCTTAGACTAAATAGTCCCCTACTACTAATTTCCTTTCCTACTATTAATTATAGAGTTATTATAATAGTTATAGAGTTATTTTTTACTTATAGAACTTATAGGGGTATTAGGAGGAAAGGGGCTAGCTACTCCTACCTTTAAAGTAGTAGGACTACTATAATACTATAAATAACGTTTTCCTCTATCTTATAATACTTTTATAAGGTAAACTAAATAGTCTTTATACTCTTTATTACTTATTTCCTACTACTAAGAGTAATAGTAGTCTAATAAGGTTTATTTTACTTATAGTATTCTTATAACTTATATATGTTATAAAGTTATGTTATTCTAGTTCTTTAAGTTATTAGAACTATAGATTTTCCTTCTAAACTATTCTTTATACTTAAGTAAGTACCCTTATTAGTTAAACTTATACTTGAATTTCTAAGTATAGAAAGTATTACTTAGCCTTAGACTTTATCCTTATTACTAAGCTTAAAAGTTCCTCTATTAATAAGGACTTCTTACTTTTTAAGCTACTTTTATAAACCTCTTTCTATATAAATATTAAAATAGCTTTCTCTATATTTTATATTCTAGGATATTAGTTATATTTTACCCCGTTTTTCTTAAGTTACTATAGAAGCTTAATAAGTTAAAATGTGTTTACTTTAGTTTCTATATACCTTAAGAGGGACATAACGTACCCTTTATTAATATAAAGACATTAGACAAACTATAGCCTAGTAAGCCTAGGGTACTAGCTTATACGTAGAGCGTATTCTTTATATATAAGTCTAGACTATAGTTTTTTTCTACTACTAGGAGGGAGAGGTAATCTACTAGGACTTCTATATTATCTTTTCTATTATTAGTAGCCTCGCCTAGTATAAACATGTTAGAAAAGACGTAAACAAATATAAATAGATCTACTTTTAAGGGTTTATATAAGCCCTATTAAAAAGGCGTCTTCCTAGGCTTCTAAGACATATACAATATAACGTTATAATAATAAGCTTTATATATACTACTAAACCTTAGGGCTTTACCTTAACAAACCTTTCTTAAAATATATAATAAAGGTATATACTTTAGCGTAATATAGTATGCTATTAGGAGGCTTTAGAGAGACATAAAAATATTAATCTTATAGGAAATTAGACACGCTATTTAGTAGGCTAGAACGTACTTCTCTATATACTTAGCTAGGAGCGAGAGAACTACTTAAAGCTACTCGATTCCCGCTAAGTTTATAGATAGTTAAGTAGAATCCTAGACTCTTTATCTCCCTACTCTATTTACTTTTCTTTTACTTACTTAATTACATTATGTCTAACATTATTCTGTTTCTCTTAAATTACTCTATATAACTATTTAATCCGCTTAGTTATAACTTTTAACTCTATCTCGTAATCCTCCTTTCAATTAGGCCTACTCTAACTATTACACTTAGATATCCTTGTTTACTACTATTATAAAATAGATTAATTATATATACCTTAAAACTAATTTAACCTTTTAAACTATATTAAACTCTTTTTAGTATATTAAGTCTATCTAGGTTCTTATAGTTCTTATAGGATATTTATATTATTTTTATACTTATAGTACTAGTTTAAGTATTAAAATAGTAGTTAGCTTTTAGACAATAGATACTTATTAAGTTAATTCTAGTATAAGAAGCTACTATTAAGTAAGTTAATAGCTTCTTAGAGTAAAACGTAAGTATATTTAACTTAAGTAAAAAGTAGAGAGTAACTTAAAGTAAATTAAGGTTAATAAAGCTCTTATTATGTTTATAACAAGTTTACTATTTAGAGAATATAGTCTACTATTATTTATATAGTCTCTTAATAAGTACTAGTAATATATAGTTTACTAAAAGTACTATACATTTTTCTTTCTACTTTATTTACTTATTAACTAATAAATTTATAAATTTAATAATACTATAGTTAATAAATAAATAAAGAAAGCTATAGCTTAATTAATATTATAAATTATAGAGTTATATAAATATATCTATAGTTCTAGTATTTAATTTAAGAGATATAATAGTTATCTAAGTATTAAGAGAATTATCTATATTTTATAAACAAATACTTAAGATTTTTAAGTATTTTAATATAAACTAGTAAGTATTCTAAGGTAGATATTTAATATACTTCCTTAGTTATTTTATAAGTAGCTATTAAATAGCTATAAGTAGATTTAGTAGGAATTGTAGTAAAGAGACTAAATAATAGTAATTATATAATATAGAGTAGAGAGATAAAGAGAGTTATAATCTTAATTGTCTAATACTATATAAGGGAGAATTCTAATCCTTTCTTATAGCCTAGCTCTTCTATAGGTATATTCCTAATTATTTCTACTAGGGAGGGCTATTCTAGCTATTATCTTACGCTAGGTAATTTCCCTAATCTATAAATATTATAAGAGAGGGCTATCCTAACTACTACCTTGTACTAACTAATTACTCTTTATACCCTATAGCTACTAATATACCCCCCTAGCTAAGGTACTCTACTTAGCTACCCTTCGTAATAGCTTTACTTTACTTCTATTAAGATCGCTTAATTATTTAAGTTACTTCTTCCTACTTTAAATACTATAGAGTAAATAGACCTAAATAGGCCTATTATTTTCTAGCCTTAAATAGCATAGCTAGCTACTATTACTACCTAAGGTATTACTTTCTCTTAATATAAAAGTAGTAAAGAACTTAAACTTCTCTCCCTTCTTCTTCTCCTTAAGCTCCTACCTATTATAAGTAACTCTTTTCTACTTATTAGGCTCCTATACCTATTCGTTAGATTAACGCTAACTCTATTATACTATAGATAAGCTACTTCCTACCTTTTTTATAGGAGGAACTAGACTAGCTAGACATTTCTCTTAGTATTACTATTAGCTCTACTTATACTACCTCTACAACTAGTAATAACGATAATAACATAGATAATAGTAAGATAGCTTAGCCTATTATACCTTCTATAGCTCTAGCTAAGGTTCGTTAACCCTATAAATTATTATATTATATAGTTACTTACCTATTTATAGACTATTAAGGCCCTTATTATCCCTAGAGATTATCGCGCAGAGCCCTACTCCCTTTACCTTGTTAATAACGAGGAATATTATAACTAGCTTAGTAAACCTTAAACTAAATTATACGCCTTATATGCTTCGAACTACTAGCATTATACTTAGCCTACTCCTATCCTTATAAACGTTATATTCGCCTAGTAGGTAGCCCTTTACTATAAGGGTAGGGAGGCTAAGGCGACAATAAAGGTAAGAGACTTAGTTTTTTTAGCTAAGTAGGTAGAGTATTACCTTAGTATACTAGAAAAGGTAGGGAAGATCCTAAAGTAAGTTTACTCTTTCTATCTCTTTAGAGGATACTTATTACTTATAGGGGGACTACTAAAGTTATTTTATCTAGCGCTTACCTAACTACTAGCTTAGTCTTAGCTAAGCCCTTATCTACTACCCTCCCTACTACTAAGAAATTAGTAGAGGAAGAAGATAAAGAAGATAAAGAAGAAGATAATAAGGGCGAGGAGGGTAGTCTAGCTACTATACTATCTATAGTATCCTAGCCTAATACTAGGTTTAATTACTAGCTAAAAGTAGTAAAGGGTTTAGAGGGGAGAATTAAGGTAGTAGAAGAGGGGGTTTAGTAGTTAAAGTCTATAGTAAAGGCCCTAGAGAGGGGGAAGCGGGCGGTATTAGGTAGTATAGGGTTTAGTAAAAAGCGTTAGAGGCTACCTAATAGCTAGGGTAGTACTAAGGCTAATAATTAGGCCTAGAATTAACCTTTATCTATGCTAACTAGCTATTAACTACTTCTTCTTTCTATAGCCTTACTTACTTCTTTCTTTTATACCTTTGTTCTTTTCTTTATTTCTTCCTCCTAAATAAGGCCTTCTATATTATAGATTACGTTAAGGGACCTAAATTCCTTTAGCTTTTAAAGTAAGAGAGCCTTCGTTATCCTATCTACCCTTATTACGTTCGTAGGTACCTAGTCTACCTTAATCTAGCTAGCTTAGACCTCTTACTAAAGCTAGTATTAATAAATATTAACGTACTATAGTCTTTTAGTAAGCTTTGCGCTAGGCTCTATTAATAATCTAATAGTCTACTTATTATTATATTCTAGGTAAAGTCCCTTTTCTAGCTAAATATCTAGGGATCTAAGTAATTTACTAATAAAGATTACCTCTTTTACTATAGATAAAATAGCTAGTAGCTTAGCTTCTATACTTAAGGTAATTACTATATCTTACTTCGTTACTTTCTAAGCGATTAGGCCTCTATATAGAGTTATTATAAATCTACTTAAGCTCTTCTAGTCCTTTATATTATTCGCGAACGAAGTATTACTTAATCTAGAGAACCTTAGTATATCTTTTATTCTACTACTTCCTAGTTAAATCACTTACGAGTAAGTCCCCTTTAAGTATTTAAGAACCTAGTCTACTACTACTTTATAAGATTAGTTAGGGTTTAAATTAAACTATAAAAGCTTAGAAATAGCAAAGCTAATATCTAGTCTAGTTAAGGTAGCTATAAAGATAAGTAATCTTACCTTTTATTAATACTATATAATATCCTCTAAATAGGCTATATCTATAAACCTTTCTAGCTAAACCTATTCTATATAAATCTATAGTATCCTTTTACTAGATATATTAAGTCTAGGGAAAATTAGTAGGCTATCTTATTAATATATACCTCTTAAGTAAGGTATATATAACGCTTCGCTTAATCCTAGATAATAAAGATACTAAGGAACTACTTTAAGTTACTAACTATTGTTAGCTTAAATAGCTTCTTTAATTCTTTTACGATCTACTCCTTAAGTTCTCTTTCTTTCTTTATAAAGGCCTAGATAAAGTTGTTTATAAAGAAGAAAGTAATAAGCTACTTAATTTATATTATATATAGTTCCTATAGTATTCTATATAAGCCTTAAGCCTTAAGTTTTTCTATAAGAAATTTCTACTATAATAAAAGTAAATAGTAGAGTTTATATAGTACTTTATAAAGCTATAAGACTATTCCTTACTTTTTATATCCTAGAGGTATTTATATATATATAACTTCGTCTTTTAATAAGGTATTAATAAATATATTAATAACGTCTATTTACTTAAGCTTAAAGTTATATTTAGCTACTATTACTAATAATGCCCTTATAGATATCCTAGCTAGGGTTATAGCTCTTATTAGAAGATTATACTTAGATTTCTAGTTTCTATAAACTATAAACTAAGCTTGTTACTTAGCTAGAGTGCTTTCCTTATTAGCCTTATAAGTATATACTTATTTAAAGTATAGGATCTATACTCTAATAGCTCTTTATATAGGGATTTCTTCCTATAACTTTAAATCTATATAAGATTTAAGGTAAGTCTTCTATACCTTATAGAAGTTGTCCTTTAATAGGTACTAGGTTAATTTTTTCTTATTATCTAGTACTAATCGTAAATCCTATATTATTTTCTTTAGCTTAGGCTTTATCTTAAATTATCTACCTATAAGATAAGCTCTATAGATTAGTAACTCAATCCTCTATAATATAAAATTATTAAATTATCTAACTTCTATTAATAGCTTACTACTCGTTATAGTTATCTAGTAACTTCTTCCTTTACCTTCTATAGATCCTTATTTAGAGAAATATCTAGTCTCCTACCTTACTTCTTACCTAGTCCTATCTATACTACTCTCTATAGCATTAGTATTAAAGGGACCCTTAGCTATTTACTTCTTTAGGTAGACTAGTATATAAACTAATAAAACTATATTTATATTATTATCTATTATTAGGAGAGATAGTACACTTATTAAGCTCTTATTATATCCCTAATTAGAAGCTTTAGGGTCCTCCCTTAGCTCTAAGTCTTCTATATCTAGCTTATTATCTATAAGCGCATTTATATCTATTATAACTATAATCTTATCCTCTATACTATCTTCTATAGGGTTCTTAAGGTCTAATTCCTTAGTTTTCTCTACTAGGGCCTTATAAGTACTTACTTAGTTATTTAGTATTATAATTACTTAGATAACCTTAGCTACTATTTCTAGTAGCTCTTTTAGTAAGTTATTTAGATTATACTTTAAGGACTTATTAAAGGTAATGTCTCTAGTAGAGATTACTTTTCTAAGCTAAGGGGCCTAGATCTAAAAGATATTTATAGAGGTATATTTAATAAGATACTTAATCTATAGTTTAGGCTTTAGCCTCTATAACTAAGTCGTCCTTTTATTATATCCCTAATAATAGTATATACTCTAAACCTATATACCTTTAAATAGTTATATATTTAGGGTTCTTTGTTACCCTACTACCTCTCTAATAGGATTAGCTAATTATTATTCTTTTAGCTAGAGTTCCTTAGAGGCTTTAGGGTCTTATTACTTAAGAAAGCTACTACTTTAACGATTTCTAACTATAAATTATATAGAAGATTAGTAGTAATTTATATTTTTCTCGCTTACTCTATTACTATACCCTTTAAGCGTATAGCTCCTCTATTCTAAATAGGTATATAAGGTATAGAGGGTTCTCTATTAATACCCTTATTCCTTAACTAGTCTCTAATATTCTTAGTAAAGAGCTCCTTATTAAAATAGATAACCTTTAATCTCTTATCCTAGTATATAAGTAATTTAGCTATACTAAGAATTAAGCTATACTTCGCTATATACTACTAGATACTAGGAGAACTTTTTCTTATAATTTTTAGAAACTATAGGCTAAAACTTTAATACCTTTATAAGATAGCTATAAATAATAAATATAGAAAAGTCTACGAGATTTTTAGTAAAAATAAATAAAGGCTTATAAATAGTATATTATATAAGACATAATAAGCTTATTTTTAAAGGTATTAGTTATAGTAGTATATAATCTCTTTTTATATTTTATTTATAGCTAATTCTATTTATTTAAAGTCTAGAAAATAAGAACTATGTAAAGAACTATAGTACTAGTATTATTACTATAGACTATGTAGTTACTTTATTACTCACTATATAGTAAAAATTACTAAAAAATATAAAAAAAATATAAGCTATAGGGCTTTAAGTACATAATTTTATATAAACTGCTATATAATTAAACTTATTTAGAAACTAAACCTTTTAAAAATATATATTAAGTAGAAAACCTAGCTTCCTAGCTTCTAAGTAAGCTAAGTAACATAACTAGCTAATAAGTGTAAAGAGGTACTTTTAGTTAAGTATTTTCCTTTTTCTTTTCCTATTCTTCTTCTATCTCCTATAGTGTCTTCTCTTACTCTTATAAGTTATTAAACTATAACTTAAATAACATTAGTTTCTCTACTATAATAGCTTATAGTTATTAACTTCTAGATATAGTAATAATATTACTATAAATAGAAAATAAATACTTTACTACTAGTAAAAGTAGTAGAAATAGCTAGAAACTTCCTTAGTAGTACTTATAGTATTATAAATTAGATTACATATACTTTCTAAAACTTAAGTACTCTAATTTATACTATAGCTTTACATATAGGCGCTATTACAGTCCTAGTATATCCCTAAGTATTTAGTACTATTTTTATTCTAAGTATTTTAAAGAAAGGATTTAAAATTATAAAAGATAGTATAAATAATGTACTTAAATAGTTAAAAGAGGAGTAGTAAGGAGTATAAAAGAGATTATATTATATTTAAGTAGTAAGACTAAACCCTACTAAGTAAAATTAGTAGCTCTTTACTTTATCTTTTTACTTTAGTAAGGTATATAAGGCTTATACTACCTATAGGTTATATACTTATAGTAGTAATAATATACTTATAAGTTAAGTACTTAGAAAGTTATTTCTAATAATTTAATTATATAGTTACGTAATCTATTGTATATATAAAGTAAGTATAAAGTATATCTTCCTATTATATAATATAGTTAATATTATTATATCTACTGTTTAAATTATAGGGCTAAAACTATCTAGTTTATAAAAGATTAACTATTACTTAGAGTAAGAAGAGCTAGAAAATAGTAACATAAATAATATCTTTATCTCTTAAGCCCCTAACTTAGAACTTAACTAGCTACTAAGTAAGCTAACCCTATTAACTCTTATAGTAGCTATTATTTCTATATAGAAGATTACCTAGATAAAATAGAACCTATCTTAGTTCTAAATATAACTTAACTATATAGATAGACTACTTACTCTTATAATAGTTTATATAATAGCTAGGGCTTATCTTATTAACTATAGTACTACTACTTAACTTAGACTCTATATTACCTTAAAGAGTATTAATACTCCTTTCTATAATTATTAGAAGACTACTTTTAATAGTTTTCCTAACTTCTTTATCTTTATTAAAAGCGTTAGGTTACCTATCTAGATCTATATTACTCCTAATATAGACTTAATTTCTCTAGTTCTTAGTATACCTTTAATTTATAGGGCTCGCTTATTATTTAAGTACTATAAGGGTACTAGGAAGCTCTATGTCTACTATGTTTTTAGAAACGTATGCGTTACTATACTAGTAGCTAGACCTACTAATTAGGATAATAAATCTACCCTTAAATTACTATCTTAAGTTAATATAAAGGTATTTACTATTCTTATTAATAATAGATCTAATAGCTACTACTTAGATAATAATAATAGGTTTTCTAAATATAACAATAGAGGGATTTAGAAAGAAGTATTATTAGGCTAGGACTCTTATAATTAGAGCTACGCTACTAACGTAGATAACTATTTACTAAGGCTTGTATTTTATTATATAGAAAGATAGCTATGTTATAAGACACTTTAGCCTTCTAAAACTACTTTAAACTATTAAATCCCTACTATACTAAGCTATTATTTATAGCTTCTAACGTCTAAAAAGCTTTAAACTTACTAGCTAGAGACGCTATTAATATTCTAAGTACTTTAGTTAATAATAAAAATAGGATAATAAGAATTAAAGTAGCTAATATAAGAACGAGGGTTATTAAATATACTATGTAGTTATAAGGTAATTAGCTTAAGCTAGTAATAGTTAATAAAATATATAAAAAAGACTAATAAAGCCCTATCTAATGTTATAGGTTAAGCCTAAAGGATACTATAACTTATACTATAGCTATAACATTATAGAGATAAATGCGTACGTAACCTAGTACTAGGGTAACACTTAACCTAGTATAGAGCTACTACTATACCTATTTAAAGCCTACATTACTCTTACTTAGGCCTAGCATTTATAGGAGAGATAGTTGTAAGTAATAACAGAGATAATAGATATCCCTATTACTAATATAGAAATTAATAAACTAAGATAAATTAAAAGAGGTACTCTTATTATTATAGGGGTATAAGATAATAGACCTAGTCTAAAGTAGGTTTATAGAGGGTATTTAAGTAGGTACCTTATAATATATACTATATAAGCTCTACTAGAAGAGCTCTCTAGATTTTTAAATAAGTACTTCTATCTTCTCTTAACTAAAATACAATAAAGTGCTTAAACTATTATATCTAGTAGCTTAACTCTAGAGAGAGAGTAGTCTTAGAGGAAGGCTAGATAAGTAGCTATAAAAGACTAAATAAATATTTAAGAACTCTTTATTAAATAGATTACTAGTAAATTCTTTATCTTACTATATAGAATACGCCTTAACCTTAAAAAATTAGCAGTCTTACTAGTCTTAATATAAGGTTTATTTATAATATACTTACCTACTATTATGTAAAGAAATTAGCTAGCTATGTACTCTTATAGTTCTTTATAATACCCTTTATTAAGTCTTTAAAAACTGTATATTCTAAACTAATTTTAAATTTAAGGGCTACCTTACAGTTCGCTTTATTAATATATTTTTAAGGCTTAATCTTCTATCCTAGTATTATTTGTTTCTTTTATTAAATAATATTTTAAGAAACTAATAGGTTTAATATATCTAGTTTTAACCCCTATATTTTAATAAACTAATAGTAGAAGGTGAGGCATTTTATATTACAGTAGTATTTATAAGTAGTAAAACTATATACAAATTCTTATCCTTAAAAGGGGGGCGGGAGAAGAGAAGGGAAAACTAGGGTTTTAAGTACTCTTTTTTAGACTATTCTAAAGTATAGTATTAAAAGGCTATTAACTATTTTTATAGACTATAGCCTCTTTATTATTTAATAGTTTATATAGTTACCTTCTAAGGGTTTACTTTATACTTTACTAGTAGTGTGTTATAACTAACATACTAGCTAGGCTTAAGTACTTTATTCCTCTAGCTAGGAAAGAAGGTATATATACTAGTTTTATAACTAATTTTATAGTATTTTAGAGAACTTAAAAGTATTATAGAGTTAGAGAACAAGGGAGATTTCTATTATAAACTTACTAAGTTTAAGTAGTATAAACTCTTCTCTTTATAAACTCTAAATTATTTTATAAACATATAGCTTAACTACTAAAAATAGTATATTATAGAATAAAAGGTTAATTAGTATTATTATTTAATGTACTATATTACTTTAATTATTAATAGTAATTACTTATAAGTAAAAAATATTCTTTAGTTCTTATTAAAGGAACTTATAAATACTATAATAAGGTTTAAACTCGTCTATATATATTTAGTACCTAAAATTAATGTAAAGTGTAATATCATAGGCTATAAAGTTATAACCTTTATACTTAACTCTATCTATTTTAAAATCTTTAAAAGGTTTGTATATATATATTATAATTCTTAATAACATACTATAAAGACTATACAATAAGTTAGAGGAGGCTTAGTAAAGAGAATCTAGTATATATAAATTAATAAAGGATGTTCTCTTAAATATATACATTATACTAAGCTATAATTAATTAGCTATATATAAAAACGATTTAGTTCTATAAAAGAGTACTATCTTTATTATTCTATTACTTATAGTAAGTATTATATAAAGTTATTAACTTATTTACTTTATTTCTTAGTAGTAATATATAGTATTTAAATATATAGGAGTAAAGTAATAAATATTAATTTATAAACAACCTAATAGAAGAGTTATTAAATCTTTCTAGAATTATAACAATATAAGTAAATATATAATACTTTATTAATTAACGTAAACTAAGTTAAAGAAGTAATATAGACTTATTCTAGACACTTAAAGAATACATTTATAGTATTTTTATACTCTTAATAATAAGTACACCTTTTAGTTATACTATAGGCCTATACATAATATAAAGTATAAGAGTGTTTTTTCCTAGTAAAATTACATTCCTGCCCACTCTATACTAAATGTCTGAAAGTTTTCATTATTAAGACTACTAATTAAGAATGACTTCTTAACCGCAGTAGCAAGTCTTCCACTACCTACTAAATCTAATAGTAGGATTGGGCTATTCCATTCGTACTTGTTCCATAAGAAATGTGCGTGAAAGCGCAATGGATCGCCGGGATATACGCTGTAATGGGCTCCAAAGCGAAGTCCGGGAGTTAAGTAGTAGCCTCGGTTGCTAAAGAGTTCACTCAGTAGTGTTTCCTTCCCTTTGACTGTGCTGCGCGGCTGCTCAAATTCCGGTTTCATTAGATCGATAGAAGATGACAAAGTAATGCCAAACGGCAAATCTGATGTGCTGTCTGTAATTGGTCCATGTTTGCCAGTCATAGGACCCGGACTACTTAACGATTCGCCATTGACATCCTCTAACGCATGGTTTGACAACGTATCCTTTGCTGTCAGATGCGCTCGGCGTACACTCTCATTGTTCGATATGGGCTTGGCACTATTGACGGGATGTGGCAAACACGCCCTGCGTTTTCGCCGGCGCAAAGTTTTGACGTACGAGCTTCGGATCGTTTCGTCGACAGACTGTTGTCGCAGTAATTCACCATGAGCGTCTGCAATGTTCATGACAGAGACTGCACTGCATCGAACGAGGGCTTCGGCCTCAATTCGATCGAGTTCGACGGGCAAGCCCAAAAACATGTTCTGCGTAGGTTGCTGAGGCGTCGTTCCAGCCAGTACGCCGCTGGTGCGAAGCTCTCGACGAAGCAATGCTACACTTTCGAGATCAAAGACGAGAAATTTTCCTGCGACATTGCAAACGCGAATGGTATGGGGGTCATCAAGCCGCTGCATATTTTTCACTGCGATCAGTTTTGAGGTGCGAATAATTTCTGTTGTTGAGACCAAGTCAGCTATACAGCAACCCAGTAAATCATGTTGTTGGTAGATGGTGCTGCTGAATCACGCGGTTTAATCATAAGTCGTCTTCGCAATTGCGAGAAAAATCATCCCGAATATTTCAGAGGATTGACAGATATCTCAAGAAGTAATCATAGGGGCGTGAGTCGGGATAGTAAGACACAGGGAATGCTCTCTTTGACTGTAGAAAGGCTCTTCACTCACCAAGAATGGTAACCGCTAGTGAAGTCGTTAGTAGGTACGCTGCGAATGCTCTAGTCAGACAGAGTTTTATCCTCTAAATCAAATCTCGGCACAAGAGATGTACCCGTAGGTGAGGGGTTGGGAGCCTACCTACTCTCCGCGAGGAGAGTAGGCACGAAAAACCTGGGACAGCACAAAAACTCTAGTATAGATAGGCTTAAGTATGTGAGAGTACACCTATTCCTTAACGCACCTTAGGTACCTTTATCGACGTTCGTATTATAGCTTTAGGGCCCCACTTTATGTTAGTACTTCCATAGCTACTACACCTTTTCCCTTATTTGTCCTAGGTTTTTCGTGCTATCCTAGGTTTTTCTTCCCTACTCTCCGCGAGGAGAGTAGGTAGGCTCCTAACCCCTCGCTTACGGGTACTTGTGTGCGTACAATAGGTGTTTAGAGAGCATTTAACTAACGTATAAGGAAAAATCTAAAAAAATGAAATCTAATTTAAGATATTACTTATAGAAGGTCTATATTAATATTAATACAATTATTAAGGACATATGTATAAATATTAAGCTTTACTTTTATTTATATTATCTATATTAATTGTATATTTATAATATAAAACTAATTCTACTATTAATATATTAGTATAGGAGTTAACTATTAAAGTTAAAGTAACTAAAAAGAAACGTCTATTTACTATTTTATAAATATAAAATAAAGAGAAACTCTATTTAGAAATAAAAGTAAGTTTTAAACTTACTTTATATAAAGAGATTTTTATATATATTAAGTTAGTTCTAGCTAATAAGACTTAAAACTCTAATACTTAGGGTATAAAATCTATAACTTTATAGTTATAGAAGACTTATAAACACCTTTAATAAAAATTACTTAAACTTAAATGTATTAGTTATATTTTATATAATATAACTTATAAGTCTAGAAATAGTTAATCTAAAAACTCATAAAGTATTATACTTATTAAATAGCCTTATAAGCCTATAAAGGCTATAATATAAAAACGTTACGAAAGGTTATAGTTATAGTTTTAACATAACTATACTATAACTTTTGTTTTCTGTTCTAAATTAGATATAACATATTCTTAGTTTTAATATCTACTTATAGAAGCTCTAAGATACTATATTAAAGCTTAATTCTAGCTTTAAAGACAGTCCCTAACTTTAAAAAGATTTTAGTAGTAACTTTCTATAACATTTTTAATAAGTTTTTAAACGCCTTACTAATATAATATATATATTCTAAATACTAACTCTATTTAAACAACTTATAACTTAATAATATAGGAAGCTATAGTACTATAGTAGCTTTAATCTATTAAAATACTTAAATAGTTACTTTACCTTAAGTAGTACTATATATTAAACTATACTAAATTTAACAAGTCTAGACTTAAAATATATAGAAAGCTATTCTTTTTAGTAACTTAAGCTATAGTAATTCTTAGCTTATTAACTAACTAGACAAAGTCTATATTAATAATATAAGACTAGTATGTCCTATAAGTATTTAAAGCTAGGGCTAAACTATTATAAGTATATAATACTAGTATACTCTAGTATATTATATAGCTAGCTAGTACTAGTTATTTGTTATAGTATTAGAAAAAGCTCTACTTAGCTATATTAAGTCTTATATATCTTAAGAAATACTAGTAACATTACTAGAGATAGCTACTATAAATATAATGTATTTCTACTCTCTAGAGTCTTACTACTTATAGTACTAGACTATAAGTTTAGGGTTGCCTTAAACTAAGATCTCTACCTAAATACAAGCTAGTAAAAACTACTCTATTTTATATAATGTTTTCTTAGCTATTAATAACCCTAGTTATACTAATAAGGAACTATAAAACAAGGAGTAGTATTTTATACTCTTACTAATACCTTATCTTACTATTATTACCTTAATTAATTCGAGGGTTATTATTATTAGGCTTAGCTAATAACCCTTATCTCTTACTTATAAAGAAACATTTTAGGTTAAATATATAATCTTATATAATTCTTTATCTAGGATACTATTATTAGAAATAGTAATATTTAAGGTACTAGATAGTATACGGAATAATATTAATAAGAATAACTAAGTTTATAATTGAGTTTATTATAAACTATAAACGTAGGTCTAGCGTATCTAATATACTATAAAATCCTACTTAATATAAATCCCTTATAATGCTATTACGCTACTATTACTTAACTTTTTTTACTCTAGTTTAAATGCTTAAATAGGTAGTTTTTAGTATATATAATAACTCCTTAACTTTTATAAAAGGTATAGTAGTTACTAAGTAATTATAGGATAAAGAAGGAGTATCTCTTATAGTTTAGTAGATAGTTAGATAATTAAATATATAACTTCTTTTCCTATTTCCTCTATTATCTTTAATTCTATAAAGACTATTTAAATACTATTATACTCCTCTTATCTTTATTTATTTACTTATTTAATTAGATTCCTTCTATTATAGTTTTAACCTTCCTAATTTAGCTTTCTCTCTAATCTCCTCCTCTAAGTACTATTTAGTTATATATACTTATATAATAGTAATTCTACTAATAATATAATAAAGACCTATTAGCTATATAATAGTACGAAAACTCGTTTCGACTTTACCTAGCTTTCTAGCTTAAAAGACTACCCCTTATAGAGTCTTTAAATAGAACCTACTCTTATTTATTAGAATCTCTAGCCTACTATAAAGTAAAAAGGGTAAGTAAAGGTAGAAGAAGCTAAGGTTCTTATTTGTCTCTTTATTATAAATAGTCTATTAACCTTAATAAAGTACTTAGAAGCCCCTTACTAGATTTAGATAAAACTTTAGGAATTATATAATCTATCTTTCTTTGCCTTAAACTCCTTCCTTATAGGGAGTCTACTCTCTATTAAATATAAAGAAGGAAAAATAGAGGTATATTCTTATAAGCTTAAAAATAATTACGAGGAGCTATTATTTAAGGATATAAAAATCTTAGAAATTATTCTTATTATCCTAACGCTTACTAGGCTAAGGGAAGAATATTTAGGCTTTATAACTTCTATTATATAAAGCCTAAGGGTAGACGAGAATACTTATAAAATTAAGTCTTTATTTTTAATACTAATAGATAAAGAGAAAAAGCATAAAGCTAATAAAGCTATTAATAAGAAGGTCTTCGCTACTTATTAAGTTAAAAGGGCATATAAAAATTAAAAAGAATAGATTATCTATAATTATTATAAAAGATATATATTTAAAGCTAATACCTATTAGTTTCTATACCTAGAAAAGACCTCTAAGTAGTAGAATCTACTAGATAATAGTAGATCTAGCTCTAGCTCTAGATCTAGCCTAGCTAGCCCTAGTCGTCCTAGATAATAAAGAGATATAAAATAAAGCTAGGAGGTATTAAAAAATAAAGGGAAGAAGCCTAAAGAGGTAATTATTATCCTCTTAAAGAATAATAGCTTTAATAAACATAAAATAATATATCTTTCTCTTATATAGGTATAAAAGGAGACTAGTTTCTTTAATAAAGAGAAGAGAAAGATTATAACTGTCGTAGGCGTTAGACCTTTTCGAAAAGGAACAAAAGTGTATATAAAAATCTCTATCTTCTCCCGTAACTATTATACGGAGGGAGGGTTAAAATACCCTTCCCCTCCCTAAAGTTAGAAAAGGAAAAACAATTATCCGGTTACGTGTGTGCTAGGTTAACGCTAGCGCGACAGTGCTAACGTCGGTCCGCCGACACGTAACCTTACACCTAGCCGAGGCTAGTGCGTAATGTACCGACACTCGACTCTTTTTCTCCCTACCCTCTCTCTCCCCCTCTTCCCTCCGTAGATCGAGCTACGGAGGCGTTATTATTATCTCTATAACCCTTCTATTAACCTTCCTACTAACCCTTCCTATCTACCTAAGCTTCTACGCGTACTTATAGCTACCCGCCGTCGATAAGCCTCTTTAACGCGTTATTTACTACGGACTTTATAAGTGTATCCGCGGGATTGTCTTAGCTATCGATCTATCGTACTTCGTTAATCTCCCGCTACTCGTATAACTAACGTAGTGCTAGTAGGTCGATTATTAACCTCTTCTCTATTATTAATCCTATCTTAACTAGACACTCGTATAGTAAGTATAAGTCGGTATAGATAACGATAGGAGGTAGGGGTAAACGAAGTTACGAGTTAATAGTAGTAAGGACGCTTACGATTATAAACCCTATATTATATCCTACTACGAGACCGTAGATCTCTAAGGCTAGGACACTATAGGTAACTCGCTTATATTTTATCGAAGTCTAATAAAGGATGTTCCCTATTAGGGCGAAAGACTACGAGGAGTTATAGGGCTAGTGTGTAGGGGTGCTAAGAGAATCTTACAGGCTAGCCTCTTCCTCCGTAAGTACGATTAGGAACCTAATCTACGAGCTTAGGTCCTAGTTATTAGCGAAGGAGGCGTCTATAAAGATAAAGAGCTTAGCCCGCGCGAGATCTAGCGGGGTAAACGTTAGGCTATAGTTAGAGTTTACCTTCTACTATTTAAGCCGCTTATTTAGCTAGTTAATCTCTTAGTTAGTAGGCTATTACGCTTATACTATAATGGAGAGATTATATACTACTTTAGGCTAATAGATGCTTACGATATAGGCTTCCTAGGCCCGTTACTAGACGTATACTATCTATGCTATATTAGATCCTACGGACTTATCTATAAGCGCGATCTTCTATACCTAGCCCTTCTGCCTTACCTAGATAGCTTTGTCCTTAGTAAGGAGAATCCTATAGCCGTTAAAGTCTATCTCGGTCTCATAGGTACTATTATCGCCGTACCTAAAGACCTTACGGTCCTTAGCCTTAATTCCCGCGCGCTAGATAGCTTCTTCCTCGGCCGTTAGGAAGCTCTCGTCCGTAAGAAACATAGTGTTATTAGTCTATAGCGTGTAGAGCCTAAAAGCTTTCCCTTCGTTAGAGACAAGGAGGTATAGGTTAAAGGTCTACAAGAGCGTAAGATTTTCGTAGAGGTACGATTAGTACGTCTCGAACTAGTAGACTCCTACTTTAGTAATCCTATATAGCAGCTTTATAATATATAGAACTATCCCCTTAGTAAACTTTATTATAAGCTCCTTTAGGAGCTTAGCGATAATGTCTCGTTATAGTGTTAAATAGGACTATATGTATACTTACGTAATATCGCGGAAGGTAAGCTAGAGTCTGCGGGCGCGGAGAGAGGGTGCGAGAGCTAGTAGTAAGCGTTAGCTACTCTACTAGATTATTAGGGATTACATAAGTAGATCCCTTTTTCCCTTATTATTATACCCTTAGATAATAAGTTAGGACTTCTCGTATAGGTAGTTAGTATTCTTACCCTTTACCTCGCGTATAAGTTATAACTAAAAAACTCTTCTAGGTATATCCGTTAGTATTTAGATTAGGACGATTGTACTAGAAGTAAGTAGCGCGTTAATCTCTATAGCGTTAGACGCTTCGAAGGGATTACCTAGGGTAGTAATACGACCTTCCTTACAGAGTTAAATAGCGAGTTCGCGATCTACTATCTCGCGGGATATAAGAAATGCATTCTCTACACTCTTCCGTACTAGGATTATAATAATAAGTCTTGTCTTCGTTGTTATTAGAGAGGGTACTATGTGTTATAGGTAGTTCCCTACGGGTAGGGGCGTTATCTTTACTACTAGTTCCTCCTATAGTGTTAACAACCTTCCCTCCCTACTGCCTAGATCCTAGGCAATAGTACTAGGCTACTACTAGTAATATAGCTTAACGTAGGTATTGCGGAAGATAGAGGGGCCGTTAAGGTCTATCGTTACCTTATTTAGACTAATAGAAAGAACACAGAATAGGCCTTACTAACTACCCTTCTCGCGGAAGATAAGGACCTCCGAACTAATCGGTAGCGACAACGGAAGTAAGGCGATAGTGTCCTTTAGACCTCCTATGCGTAGGGCGTCCTTTACCTAACGGGCAGACATTATCTTACGGAGCTCCGTTAACGCTTTCGCGGAAGCGATAGCTCGTTATGTTACCGTAGGTAAGGGCGCGGAATTAATCGTTATCCGTAGGTACGCTCTAAACACTAGGAGGGTTAGCATAAGTCCGTTAGGGCTAGCGGTATTATTAACGGCTTTAATAGCTATTTATAGAATGAATTCTATAGAGATACCTATAAGCTCTACTCTAAAGATCTCGTATACTCGTCGGAGTAGCGCGTAATAGCGCTTAACCTTACTAATGCTCTAATAAGCTTCTACGGGGACCTAGCGGTAGGTAATACTATTTAATTAGGCCTCTGTACGGAATTCTACGGTAGTAAAGTTCGTGCTAGTATCGTACGCGAGGAAATTAGGGGGCCTAAGGTACGTGTCGATCTAGTACGCCTTAAGCGCTTCCTAGGTATACTTAGCCGTTATATCCTAAAGGAATCTTATAGCTTAGAAGGACGTCGCTATGTCGATTACGTAAAGAACGTTACGACTATCGAGGTATATAATGTCTATAACGACCTCGAAGTTAAAGTTATAGTCATTACGTAGTAAGAATTTAAAGCGTCTTAGCGCTTCGCCCTTAATCTAGTAATAGTAGTATATCTTATAGATCTCTTTTAGCGTATTAACTAGGGCCTCGTGCCTAGCTCCTAGTAACAGTTTATATAGCTATCGGACTAAAGGATGTCTAAAGCGTTAGTAAAGTCGACGAAGCTTAGGTTCTAAGAGAAAACATAAGGAGGCTATTAGCTAATATTAGTCTAGGAAGAACTACGGGTAGCTAAACTAGAATATAATAGGCACTTCCCGTCTATCTAAGTATACTATATATCGTCTTAGTACGTTACGATAACAACGAAGCCGCTATATATCCTATAAGTAAAGTAGGAAGGGAGTACTCGTATTAAGTATATAGAACTCGACCTCCCTAATAGGCGTTTAGATACGCGTAGAGCCGAGAGATAGTATTAGCGTAATACCTCTAAACGCGATAGTTACCGCTCCCTTTATTAATTCGTTAAGCGATATATGCGGTCGCTTACGTTATAGGGCCTCGAATTACGGTCTTCCTACGGTAGAGTTCTACGCCGCGCTAGTGTCTAGGATAATCCCCTAGAAGATCTACGTAGAGTAGCGACTAGACGTAAATATGTCTATAAAAGTTCTCGTAAGCGTTTCTAACGCCTTATTAATCCTCTCCGTTAGCGTAGCGGTTAGTATACTAAGTTTATAACATGTAGCTTCGTTATAGAGGAAAGTAGTAGTAGTAAAGTAGTTAGCGTTATCTTCGTTATCCTAGTTAGAGAAGGTACTGTCTACGTCGTTATCGTCGTCCGTAGTAAAAGCGTTAGGATTGCCTTCGCCTTCTAGGTCGTCCCCTTCGTACTTAAGTAGATACGAGGTATATCTACGAGCCTTAGGAGACTTCCTATTAAAGCGTTACTAGCGGTTAAACCGCTCTCGCGCTTTTCTACGTTCTTCGAGCGAGTACTTCGTCGAGAAGTAGCCTTCCTTATTATAAACGTAATAACGCTTACGCTACGAGGAGGTCTTACTATTACCGCGAGGAGGCTATTGTTAGTAGCGTTATCCTAGGCGTCTTCCCTTACCTATATAGTTATACTTACGGTCTATAAGGAAAGATATAGAGTTTCTGTCTAGTAAAGTACTAACGTTAATAGAAGCGCGTAAGTCTATAACAAGCTTCTCGAAGGAGAGTAGGGCTTAAAAGAGAGCTATATTTAGCTTAGGCGTCCCTCGGTATACCCTCTTTAACGCGTAGATAAGATCCGTCTCCTACTACTATACTAAGGCAAGGGCCTACTAGTAAAGTAGTAACTTATTAACAAGGAGATTAAGGACCTTAACTAATAGCTTACCGCTATTAGCGTTATAGATACTAGTAAAAGAGTAATTAGACTAGTCGTTATAGTATACCTACTAATTATATTTAGTGTTAAAGTAGTCCTTTATTACCTAATATACCTACGTAAAGGTATATATATAGGGGACGTACAAGAGAAAGTAGTCCTAGGCCCGATCCGTTAAAGCTACCGAGAACACTATATAAAATTCCCTAGGGCGGATCTATAACGTCTAGTATACCTCGAGAAAAGCTTAGACTTTATCGTCTAGGATATTATATACCTTACTACTATAGCTCTAGTCCTTGTTCTAAAGCTTCGCGAAGCTAATAGCCTACGAAGCGTCGATTAGCTTATTTAGAACATTTACTAGGGGAAGTATATAGGACCTTTCGCTAATAGGGCCTCCTAGTCCGCGCGTAGGGTTATACCCTAGCGTATCTATTCCTACGGGGAATATCGGTTTATCTACCGTCGTTGTCGGCGATCCTATAGGGAGTCTTATCGTTAGGAGAGGGTCTCATATAGCGTCGTCGGCGTGCCGTTTAAAGCTAGCTACTTATAGGCGTAGTCTTAAGTGCGCGCGAGGGGGATTAGGGTCCGAGGTAAGAGGGAACTTAGGCGTAGGAATATACGTAGGGGTATCGTTGCTAGCTCCGCGCCGAATTCCTTAGAATAGGTCTTCCCTACGCTTAAATACCTACTTATGTTCGAAGGTATAGGTATCCTCCGCTACCTTCGTCGTAAGGAGTTATTCCCTCTCCTAGAGTAGTATTATATCTTCCTCGAGGATAGTAATGAGGCTTTTAGGTACCTTATCCCTCCTTACGCCTACTAGTACTCTACGGTAGCGTAGAAATGTACAGAGTTTACTCGCTAACCCTTCCTTAAGGTTTTTAAAGTCCGTTACCTTCTAACCCTTAAAGTATTCGTAGAAGATAGCTTAGAGATCGCTATTAGTCTAATATAGTAGGTGCGATATCTACTTAATAACGAATGTATTACGCGCTATCCTACTTACGCTTTTAGGTAGTAGTCTAAGTCTTTCCGTAAGGAATTCGTTAGCGACGTCCTTAACTACTATCTTAAGCTAGTTAAGGATTACCTAACATTATTCTCGCTAGGGGTTCCCTACTAAGGCGGTAGGGGTCTACGAGCGTATAACTCTTCTTATAGTGCCTAAGGCACTAGGGGCATCTATAGAGGGAGTAGTAGAATCTATTACGTAATAGGACGCTCCTAACTATAATCTACGTAGGTAGCGGCTACGTCTAGAGGGGGGGAGCCCTAGTGTCCCTAGACTATATTAGGCTTAGAGTCCGTAGTAAATTTACGCTTAGCTATATACCTTATATAGTTATATAGCTACTACTTGTCTTTAGCGTTCTCTAATTAAGTACTAAGGAATACGTATACGGCGTCCTTAGTCTCTTCCGCTAGCTAGTCTGTCTCTTATAAGCGGGCACGTAAAGTAGGCGCTAATAAGAGACTAATTAGTGTCGTAGGCGTTAGACATTTTCGAAAAGGAATAAAAGTGTATATAAAAATCTCTATCTTCTCCCGTAACTATTATGCGGAGGGAGGGTTAAAATACCCTTCCCCTCCCTAAAGTCGGAAAAGGAAAAACAATTATCTAGTTACGTATACGCTAGGTTAACGCCGGCACGACAGTGCTAACGTCGGTCCGCCGACACGTAACCTTACACCTAGCCGAGGCTAGTGCGTAATATACTAACAATAACTATAAAGATAAGAGAAAGGGTAGGCTCTATAATCTTATCTACTTCTAAGTCGTCTAATTTAGATAATATAATAAACATAGACCTTAAGTCTAGGGTTAAAGAATTATTCGATCTTAAAGCTAAGAGTATAGAGTACTTAGAAGGGAAAGAATAAAAAGAAGATTAGATTAAATAGGAAGTAAATATAACCTTTTATCCCTTTAATAATAAAAATAACAATACTATAATATAAGGTTTAGGACCTTCCTCTTTAAGTAAATTACATAGTACTAAAAATAGAGTAAATAAAGAATTAATTCCTACCTTTAAGACTAATAAATTTATCTTCTTCTTTTATAATAGAGGAGTAATAAGGTGTATTATATATAAAAAGTTATAAATAAAAACTATAAAATAATTAATACTATTAATTATTAGAGAAAGGTAAGCTCTATTACTATAAAGAGTAAAAGGACTATATACTTTAATTCTATAATAATACTATAGTTTATATAATAAAGAACGTATTTTATATACCTAAAACTAGTATTTATAGACTATTATAAGGCTACTTTTAAGGAGTAACTACTTTAAAAACTAAAATCAGCCTATGCCTATACAATAATAAAGATAAGATATTAGTAAAAGGAATACTAAAAAGAGCTATACTATATACCTTTATCTATTGTTTATAATAAATAATAGAGAACATAAAACGTTATATGAAATTCATAAAATAATAACATAAACAACACTTTAAAAAACGTTAAAAATACCTCTAAATATAAGGATAAAAATAAGGGTAAAATAGACTTATTTACATAGTATAAAGAGCTAAGCTACATTAATTTACGTACCCTATTACGCCTATTAAATAAATGTAAAGATAAAATAATAATAGGCTAAATAACTAAAAACAAGTTAAAAATTACATTAAGTGTATATAGGCTAAACAAATAATAAAATAAACAAGGCTTTGTCTAAAAAATAAAATATCTACTTAGAGAAAATAAAAATAGATATATAGTAGCCTACAAAAATGTCTATATATACTAAATGTATTTACTTTGTTACCTTTTAGATACCTATTCTAGATATCTAGAAACTACTTTATTAAAGAATAAAGACAAAACTTTATAAGCTTTTAAAGACTATAAGGTATAGACAGAAAACAATATAGCTAAAATAACAATAAAATGGGTGTTTTTAGACAATACTAAAGAATTTATACACTTAATATAGAATTAATGTATAGACTAAGGCATTATATATATAATACAAGCCTAGAAAATACAAAAGAACCTAATAAAAAGCAGAAAGAATTAACTATATGCTATAAAATAAAATATAAGCTATTTTATATACTACTAAGTTACCTTACTACCTATAGAGTAAAGCTATTTACGCTACTACCTATTTATATAATAGACCTCCTTACTCGTCTATTAATTTTAATATATATTTTAAGCTTAAAAATAAGCTTAGGTTAATACTATAAGAGCTAGACTCTATAAAAGCATTTAGTATTATTACTTACTATAAAAATAAAGATCTAGATAACATACCCGACTCTTAAGCTAATAAACGAGTTATTATAAACTATTTAGGGAACGTGTATATAATATAGAATGTTTCTAAACGTAGAATAGTTACCTCTAGAGATTTTACTATACTAGAAAAAATTTATTTAAGAGTATAAAGAGGTAGAGTATTAAGGTAGGAGGCTACGTTTTAAATTTAATCCTATACCTTCTTTTAGTATAGCTCTTACAAGGTCTACTAAGAAACATAATAGAAAGTAACACTCCTTTAAATAATAATAATAATAATATAGATAAAAGAAAGGATTAATTCTCTATAGACGTTTAACTACCTAAAAAGCCTATAGAGAACGTAGAAGAATATAAAGACTACTCTACTATTAATAAACAATTAAGTAAACGTAATATATGTACTGTTTTAAACTTAATTAAGTCTAATCCTCTAGAGCCTAAAACTTTAAAATTAGCTATATAAAGCTATTATAATAAATAACAAAAACTAGCTATAAAAGCTAAAATAAAAGAGCTTATAGCTTACAAAACCTAGAAAATAACTACTATACCTAAAGTTAGAGAGCCTTAAGGTAGCTATAAGGTTTTCTAGCTCTAAAGGGATAATAAAAATAATATAATAAAATATAAGGTACGATATGTTATATAAGGATTTAATTAGGTTCTAAACCTTAATTGTTAAGGAACCTTTAGTACTACTACTCGCTCTAAGAGTATTAGAATACTTGTTTAGATAATAATAAGAAATAACTACTTATTAAAATAATATAATATAAAGAATACCTTTATATATATAGATATAGATAAATAAATCGTTATAAATTCCCTACTAAATTCGATAACTTTATTCTATAAAATAGGGATTCTATAAATAAAGACAATAAAAAAGAAAGTCTTAATTAAAAGCTAAAAAGTATTATATAGTATAAAGTAAGGTCTAAAGCTATATTATAATTATCTATCTTCTATTTCTTTAAAGAATAAATTTTATTTCTTACTTATAGATAAAAGGGTATTTATTAAAAAGAAAAGAAAATAGCTATTACTACCTATATTAATAACCTTTTAGTTTCTAGCTACAATAAAGGTCTAATAAACTCTATAGTATAAAACATAAATAATAACTTTAATATATAAGACTTAAGGGTCTTATAAGACTTTTTAAGAGTGTATATTAAGGTAAATAAGACTTTATAAACGCTTATAATATCCTAGGTACAATATATACTTAATAAGTTAAAAGAATATAATAAAAATATAATAAGAACTTCTTATATACCTATCTATCCTAGCGTAAAATTAAAAAAAGCTACTATAGAGCCTAATAATGTTAGTAGCTATAGGGTATAAAGAGTAATTAGCTAGTACGAGGCAGTAGCTAGGAGAGCCCTCCCTCGTAATATTTGTATATTAGGGAAATTAGCTAGCGTAAGACAATAGCTAGAATAGCCTTCTCTAGTAGAAATAATTAGGAATATGCCTATAGAAGAACTAGGCTATAAGAAAGGATTAGAATTCTCTCTTAGATAGTATCAGACAATTAAGATTATAACTCTCTTCGTACCTCTCTACATCTCTCTACTCTATGCTATATAATTACTATTTTACTCCGCTACAATTCCTACTAGATCTACTTATAGCTGTTTAACAAATAAAGGTATTATACTATAATACTAGAAGGAAATAAGTTCTTTTCTATACCTAGTACTATATATAAGGCTAGATATACTCTATTTAGTAATTTCCTATACTTATTTTAGTAGTTAGCCTAATAATTAACATATATAAGCTTTAAATAAAATATAGAAGAACTTTAAGAAATTCCCTAATAAAGCTAACATATACTAAAGTAGAATTCACTTTAATAATTATTATGTTAAAGGTTTTTAGATACCTATTAGACTTATAATTTTCTTAAAAGATAGAGCTTTTTAAGCTATTAGTTTTATATTTATAATAATATTATTACTTAGGCTTATACTAAGTAAAAGTGCATTACTTTTTCTACTTATAAGACCTAATTCTTAGACCTTATAGAGGCTAATAACAAAGCATTATATCTATACAAGTTATTTAATACCTTTAATAAAAACCTAGGAATTAAAATATCTTCTATTATTTCTACTCTTTTAATAGACAATACTAAAGCTATTAAGCTAGTAGAAAATCCTAAATTCTATAAATAGTTTAGGTATATAGACTTAGATTACTTCTATCTAAGGTTAAATATTATATAAAGAAAGATTTAAACTTTTTATATAAAATTAGAAGATAATAATACTAATATCTTTATAAAAGAAGTATTTAATATAAAATTTAGTTCTATTCTTCCTTGTTTTAAGTCTTATAGACGATAATAATTATTACATATATAACTTATTTAAGTAATTATAGAGGGTTTCTACTTCTTTATACTTTTTAAGTTTTCTTTTAAAACAATTTTATAAACTTATCTAGACTACTTTCCTTAGTTTAACTTATACTTAAAGGGTTTAATATATCTTACTTATCTAATAAATAATTTTTCTCATTATATATATATATATATATTTACTTATTTCTCTATTTAAAACAAATACTATGTTTTTAATTCTCTTTCTATACAGTAAAGAAGGCTATAGGGGTATATCCTAATTTTAATATATAGACCTACTTATTTCCTATTAAGAATACTATTATTAGAAAGGAAATTTTCTAGACTCTAAAATAGAGTAGATTATAAAACTATTAAGTATTAATTAAACCTAAAATTTAATTTAACATATACTATAAAAGTAAGTCTAGCGTGTCTAATATGTTTTAAAACACTACTCGATATAAAGCCTTTATAACGCTACTATACTACTATCGCTTAACCTTTTAATCTCCATTTAAAATAACGAATAGATAGTCTTTTAGTCTATATAATAACTCCTTAACCTTTTTAAAAGGTATAGTAGTAACTATATAACTATAGAGTAAAGAGAGAGTATCCCTTATAGCTTAGTAAATAGTTTAACAATTAAATATATAACTTCTCTTCCTTCTTTATCTATTACTCTTTATCCTAAAAAGACTATTTAGACACTATTATACTCCTCTTATCTTTATCTATCTACTTATTTAATAGATTCGTTTTATTATAATTACATCCTTCTTAATTTAGCTTTCTCTCTAATCTCCTCCTCTAAGTACTGTCTAGTTATGCGCACTTATATAGACTAAGAGTAGAAAGCCTTCTAGAAGCTTCTAGGATACTAAAAAGACCTAGAAAACCTCTAACAGAGAAACTAGATCCTAGCTAGCCTTACTAACTAGGTATTTAAATTATATCTAACGTTCTAGAAATTAAAACAAAGAATAGAGTTAGAACATACTTAGTAAAGGCTTAATTAGTAACTAGTACTAGGAAATTAGCTAAATTCTTACTAAACTTATAGAATAATACTAAACTAATTAAAGTAGATCTAGAGCTCTATGTAAGTTTCTATTAATAAAAGGATAGTATAAGTAGAAGCTTAGTATATAGCTTTATCTACTAAATAAAAAAGAAAAAATATTTCTAAAAGGGAAGTATAACGAGTTATAGAGCTAAGAATAAATAGAATATATAATAGAAGCGTCTTCCTTTACTAGCCCTATCTTTATAGTATAGTAGAAGGGAAAGGGATAAGTTATTGTAAGTTAATATACTTTAAAAAGTATAGATATCCTAAATGTATACCCTATACTAATACTATTAGAAATAACTTACTAGCTTATAGGGAAGAAGTATATCTCTATAGTAGACATAAAGAGATTCTGTTATTAATTTATAGTAAACTTAGAATACTAGTAACGCTTTATAGTAGTTAGCTATTAAGGCTTAGAACGCTCTATAGTTACCTTAATAGGGTATAAAAACTTACTAGCCTATATATAATAATTTATAGACTATATACTACATAAGTATTTAGAGTATATAGCTAATTATATTAATAATACTATAATTTTCCTAAGACTATAAATAAATATTTAGAATACTTATAAGATACATTTAAAACCTTTAAAAATATAACCTATTATTATTACTAAATAATTCTTCTTATATAATATATAGATAGAGCTCTACTTATATAGCTATACTTTAAAGTAAGCGCGGGTTAGTCCTAGGGGGGCGAAATAGGGGAATTGTTATAAGAGTAGTTAGTAATATATATAGTAGAAAGGGACAGTATTTAGTAGGCTTAAAAGTGTCTACTTAAGGAGAGTTAAGGGTTACTAGAAGTAGATAGGTAATAGAGTATATATATAATATAAATATAGCTATACTTAGTAAGAAGGTATAACTAGTAGTATTAGAGAGCTATAAGAGGGGGGAGTAGTACCTAAGTAGGATCTAAATTAATAGAAAGTTATCGCAATTCTTACTAGAATAGTACCCCTAGCTAGCTTCTAGTAAGTATAGGCTATAATTTAAGAGTAGAAGGATACGTAAGTCTATAAGAGGGTAGAAGTAATTAAAAGGGAGTATAGTAATAAGTAAATAGAGGCCTAGATAGATAGATAAGTTATATTTAGAGGGTAGTATAGAATATAGTAATTAAAGCCCTTAGACTCTTATAGAGACTACGAAAGGTATAGGAAGTAAGCTCTTAGGTGTAAAAACGTAAGCCTAAGTTATCGCTAAGAGAGGCTTAAGTCTAGCCCTTAAAAGATAGATAGCTAAGATAAAGCTAACATTATTAAGACTTAAATAAGGATTAATTATTATAATTCCTAACTACTTAGAAGAGATTTAAAAGTAAGCCCTATAAATATAATTAGTAAGGTAAATAACTATATTAAAGAAAAGTTATATACTATAGCTTATACCTTACTAAGTAAAGATATAGTAAGAATGTTTAATTAGTAAGTAACTCTATAGCTTAGGGATTTAGAGTAAATAAGCTCTACATTTAGAAAAGAAGTAATCCTAGTCTTATAGAAGTATATAGTAATTATAAAAGGTATACTTAAAGAACTTATAATAGGCGACTATCCCTAACTTAGAATAGAAATTATAAGGAGTAATGAATTAACCTTAATAATAATTAAATAAAGGCATTACTAGGTAAGGTAGGGTCTATAAAGTTAGTACTACTAGTTAGCCTTAGAATAGTAAAGGAAGCTAATAGGATATATAACTATAGACTAGTTATTACTATATAGATATTTTATTACAAATTATATAATAGTAATACTTACCTTACTAAATACTTCTAGTACTATATATTTAGCTATATTATAAGAGAGTACTAGGAGAACATAATATATAGACTATATAGGGCTAAAGTCTATAAGAGTAGGGAAGATATATATAAGGTATATATAGAGTAATAAAAGCTATAATATAAATCGTACTTAGGAGCGTACCTAGCCTAGGTAAGGTTATATCTAGTAGTAGTTAAGTACTAGGAGAGAGTAAACGAGAGTTTTATAGCTTACCTAATAAAGCTTACTACCTAGGAGCTAGGTATTAGCTTCCTAGGGACATAGTAAGGGTCTCTAACTACTATAGCGCCTATAATAACTATAACTTAAGGAGAACCGTAACTAGAAGTTAGGGATAGGAATAGCAACACTATATAAATAGGGAGATAACATATAGTATAGTTAAAGGGTTAGGAAGGAACGTAAGTAATTAATAGGAGAGTAGCCTAAAAGTAAAAAAGGGTTATAATACTAAAAACAATATAGAAGTTTATTAAGGGCTATAGTACGTTCCTACTAGGGCCTATATATATATTAAAGCTATAGTACTAATAAAAGAGCCCTATATACTAGCTTAGTTGTTAATTAAAGCTATAAAATTATATATTAAAAGGTATAAGCTAGAGAAGTTCTAGTTAAAAGCGTTAGCTACTCCTTACTACTATAGCTAGATATACTATTACTTATTATAATAGAGGGTATAGAACTACTCTAGAGGGGGTATAGAGGTAAATTAGATAGTAAGACTAATAATAACTTACTTTTATATATTTATCTATGTAATTAAAAGTACTATTATAGAATATCTAGTAACCTAGGGAGCTAGCTTAACTAGCCCTAAAGAATAGAGAAGGGTTTAATATAGTAGTACTATAAGAAATAGCCCTATAGGTAGATGCCTTACCCCCTATACTAGGACTAGCGCCCTATAGACTAGTTTATAAAATAGGCTACATAGGGGTATATATTTATAAATAATAACCCCCTAGTATATAGTAACTAATAATAGGCTTAGATTAAGTAAGTATAGAGTTTAAAGATAGTCTATAGCTTTTATTTATATACTCTCCCCCTAAAAGGGTATAAGCTAGTCCCTTATAAGTGCTTAGAGAGTTACTACTAGAAAAGAATATATTTTAATAGGAGACTTTAACCTATATTAGTTAGTATAAGATTAATATAAATGTAGTAGTAGGGGAGCTAAAATACTTATATAAGAGGTAGTAAGGCTTAGCTTATAGCTATTAACCCTTAAAGAAGAGGTAATAAGTAAAAGTTATAGATAGTATAATAGTATAATTAATCTTATATAAGCTACTCTTAGGGCTAGGATAATATATAAGAGACTATATATAGAACTAGCTAAGTCTACCTATGCCCTATTAATTATCTATATAAAGCTACTTACTAGTCTAAATCTAGATACCTAATAGCCTTACTTACTTATTTTTTTAAGATTTTACCTATTTAAAAGAGGTCCTTTATATATAAATATAGTAAATCCTAATTAAGGGGTTTAGCTTTTAGTCCTTATATAAATTTCTAGGAGATTTATTTAACTCTTTAACTATACTTATATCTTAGATTTCTATACTAACCTTATATTAGCTATTCTTCTTAATAAAGCTAGGTATAATTAGGGCCTTAAATTAGGAAACGTTAGTAAGGATAGCTAGCTCGTTTTTTATACTCTAACTATCTATAATTAGTTTATCGTAGAGTATAATAACTTACGTACTCCTAATAACTCTACCTTTACTACTAACTATATTATAATAATCCTAGAGGTCTTAACTATAATAGGATTAGCTTACTAATAATTAAACTAACTTAGTTATATAAACTTAATAGTCCTTAAAACTAAAGAGACTTAATAACTTAAAGTTAAGCTTACTATAAGTAAATTATTTAACTATAAAGCCTCTAGACTGTCTAAGGCTTATTAAATAATTTCTTAAAGGGAGCCCCTTTTAAAGACTCTTATTCCTTTTTACTATATTTTTTATTAAAATCTTCTCCCTACTAAGAGTATATAATAGTATATCTTTAGCTCTTTTAATTAAATATAACTTTACTAAACTTATCTTTTCTATATATTATATAATACTATAGTAATATCTATTCTTCCTTATCTTTAAAGCTTATTTTAATTTATTCTATAATAATATAGTCTCTAAGTCTTAGTTATTTATCTAGATAATAATCTAGCTCTATAGAATAAGTATCTTAATTTATCTTAGATAAGGGTCTTATTAATAAGCTAATACTACTATATACCCCTATATAGAACGGTTAGGCTAAGCGTTTTAGGGGGGTAATATCTACGAAGGTACGTATAATAAGGATCTATTCTAACCTTCTAGAGAATCTATAGCTAGAAATTTAAGCTATAGTAACCTTTATCTATAATAGGACTCCTTTAAGATTAGGGAGTAGACAATAGGTCTTACTAGCAACTACTTTCTATAACTAAATAAAGGATCATAATTAAGGAACTCTACTAAAGTTATTATAGTATCTAAACTTATTATTTCTAAAAGACTATAGATATAAGGCCTATCTCTTAATAATAAAGGTAATATAATTAATAAGAAAACGGGATCTTAAGCTTAAGCTATATATAGAAATTAGCTACCTTGTTAGATACGATTTATTTAATATCTTCTTTATTTAGATTCTAGTAAAGAAGGAAGTCTAGAGACTAAGTAATGTTACCTTCGTAGAAGGAGATTACTTCCTTAGTTTTAACTAACTCCTAAGGATTCTAGAACAGCTAAAAAACTAATTCCTAGAGAACGTTAAAGATAAAAAATTAAAGGATATTAGAATCCTCTCTATTATATATACGAGTAAAGAGACGCCTAAGGAAATATTACTATAGGAAATAAAATAACTTCCTATACCTACGTTAATAAGGTAAGTATTAATACTTTTAGAACCTATAATAATTATAACCCCTAAACTAATACTTTAAAAATTAAGAATTAAGACTATAAGGGCTAAGCTTTACTTTACCTACTAAGTAGAGTATTAGAAAGTCTACTAGATTAAAGAGGTTTTAGGGGACTTATAAGCTAAAACGTATATATTTTATACCTTTAAGCTTCTACGTTAATTTAGAGAAAAGGAGTATAATATAATAATTATTCTAGAACCTAATACGTAGAGGAAGCTCCTCTTATATCTATATAAGAAGGAGTTTATAGAAGTAGCTTAAAAGGAGTAGAAAGCTATTATTAATAGGAGTATATTTAAGCTAGTTAATAAGAATTAAGTTAAGGGTAATGCGATTTTACCTATTACCTAGAATTTTAAGTATAAGTGTAACTAATAGGGGTATCTAATTAAGTATAAGGGACGACTTTATATTCGTAGGGATCTATAGCCCTATAATTATAAAGAAACCTATATTACTACCCTTATAGCTTATAACCTCTAGGTACTTATAGTAATTATAGCTAAGTATAACCTTAAAATCTACTCCCTTAATACTATTAATACCTTTACTAATACTTTAATTAATAAAGATATATATATATATATTATCTAAATAGTTTCTAAGTACCTTAAAAGGTCCTTAAACTTAAGAGGGCATTATATAGCCTATAATACTTACCCCTTATCTAGTAAAGGGAACTCTTATAAGTACTTATATAACTTAACCTTATTCCCTATAATAAGGATCTATATATCTACTAATCTTAGTATCTTATAGTCCTTTTCTACGTTAATAATATCGTCCTTCTATATTATAATAAATACTAAGAGGAAGCTAATAATTTTATTATAAGACTTAAAGAGAAGTTTAATATAACTAGTAATAAGGGTTTAAAGTAGTTCCTATCTATCTAAGTTATATATAATTAAAGTAGTAGATCTATTATATTAGTATAAGATAGCTATATTAATAAAATCGCTAATTCTTTTAGTTAGGGTTAGGATAGCAATTCCTTAGGGGATTCTTTCCCTCTCTTAACCTTCCTATTATATTAGAAGTTTAAGGCATAGGCTATAAAGGAGGAAATTTATTAATAATAAAGTATTATAGGTAGTCTTAATTATATAGCTATATTCTCTTAACTAGATATCTAGAAAGTAACTAATAAGCTTATAGAATTTATATAGAATCCTTCTCTAGAATATCTCTTAATAGCTCTTTATATAATTTACTATCTTTATTATACTAGATTTAACGCTATTATTTATAATAGCGAGAGAGTAAATTAGTACCTTAAGATTAAGAATTACTTAGAAACCTTATTTATAGATAATAAGTAATTTAGGAAGTTATTCTATAGTTACCTTTTAAGATCTTTATATAATATATTACATATATAGCTAAGAAGTAGGCTATAGTTATAACCTTTTTACTAAAGCTAAGCTACTCGCCTTCTTATCTATAGTAAAGGATCTTATTTATATTTTAAAACTTATTAACTCTATTAGCTCTAAAATACCTTAACTTATTATTTACTACGATAATTAATAGACTAATAAGCTAGTTACTTTAGAAATACTAAGGATTAAGATAGGACTTAAATATATAGACATATATAATGCTTAGACTAGATAAGCCTATCTTTAAGGGCACTTTAAAGTCTTATATAAAGCTACTAATAAGATAGTAGTAGCTAGCCTTATAAAACTATAGTTAAAGTAGTAATTTAGTATATTTAAGTTATAATTAGAACTTTAAGAGATTTAGTAGTTATTATTAATTAAGGTAGATCTATCTAATAATAGTCCTATATCCCTAATATACTAAATTACTACTATATAATCTATAAACTAAACTAACGTAATAAGTATATCCCCTAAGCTCCTTTTTAAACTAAGTAAACTAAGTAATAGACTAAACTACTTAAGCCTCTACTTATTAGAACTAGGTAACCTACTTACTTAGAGAGAGTAAGGACCCTATAATAGCTTATAGCTAGGAATTAGATATTATAATTAACTTAGCTAGCTAATATAGGGCCCTCTAGGCTTCCTCTAATGCTATCTAGTAGTAATAATCTCTCTCCTTAGTAGAGAGTATCTCCCTTTACTTATCTATAACCTTACTATAACTAATAGTAACTAGGGTAGATATATACCCTATAGTCTAAGTAACTAGGGAGTTGTTTATTATAGTTTTAAAGCTATACTACTAGGAGAACGTCTAAAAGTACTTAAAAACTTCCATATACTAGTAGTTAGTCGCGCTTTTAAACTATTATTAATTATTAGTAAGGAATAACATTACATTAAGTATTTTTAATACTTATATTAACGTAATCTTTACTAAAATACTAATAGGCCTAGTAAGTACTTACCTAATCTAGAGAGGGTAAGTACCTACTAATACTTAACCTTATCTTACTTACTAAGGATAAGAACTTAAAGCTACTATTATAACTCTTACTAGTACTAATATAGCGCTTATTCTAGTAACTAATAAAGTTAGTAATTTCTATAATAGTTCTTTTATAAGGCTAGAACCTTTTACTATACTAGTTTAATTTTATACTAGTTAGACTAGTTACTTCCTATTAAGGCTTATGTCTAAATAGACTAGCTAGATTATAGCTACTTTATAATAACTTAATTAGAAACCTAGTATTAAGTAGTAAGTCTTAATAGGGAGTCTCTCTTTTACTAGTATAACCTTTTAGATACTAAATAAATCTATTATAAGAATTAACGAAAGTAGTATTAGATAGGAAAATTAAGTAGCTATTATAGTTGCGAAATTTACTAATTTTATAGCTTAAGTTCTATAAGTTACGCTATCTAAATCTACTAGTATCTAACTCTAGAGGGAGGTTCCCTTTCTTATCTTTATAGTTAATTAAGTTAGAAACGTATATAATGTAGTTAACCTAATCTAGAGTTAAGTTAATAGAAACATTAGTTAGTAGGGAGCCTTACCCTTAAGGGCTTATAGGAGAGCCCCTATAACCTCTTAGCCCTACTAGGGACAAGCTCTAACTACTTCCTTTACTACTTAATAAATATAATAAACCCTAGCTACTTAAAGGGGTTATCCCTCTACGCCTATAGCTACTTCTACCGCTTCTAGACATCTATATATAAGTAAGCTTAGTAAATCTCCTATTTATTACATTCCTTACTTATATTTCCTTATATAGTCTTACTATTCTTTTAATATCTAAATACTTCTTTCTTTAATTTTAATTAAGTTAAGTAGTAATACTTAAAGGAGTAAAAACTTTATATATATAAGGTCTTTTTATCTTAAATTCTTGTTTTCTACTAATTACTCCTTTTACTACTTTTTTACCTTACGCATTAGGTAGCTTATTATAACTTAACCTTAGGGTAACTACTTACTATATAGCTAAGGTAGTATGTTAAACATCTACTTAGAGATACTTATTAGTCTAAACCTAGATACTTAATAGCCTTACTTACTTACTTACTAAATATAGAGAAATTCCCTAATACTTATTAACTATTATACCTTTTATACTAAATGCTATAACCTTAGATATATTTATATAACTCCCTTTTCTTTATATTATAAACTAGGCTATACATTCTTTTATTATCTTATCTCTATTGTATTGTTTAGGTTATAGATTTAGTATTAAGAGGAGAGTTTTAATAGTAAGTCTCCCTTTACTAGTATAACCTTCTAGGTACTAAATAAATCTATTATAAGGGTTAATAAAGGAAGTATTAGATAATCTAATTAAGTAACTATCTCTATTTTAAAATTTACTAATCTTATAGCTTAAGTTCTATAGGTCGCTATTTAAAATTACTAGTATCTATTCCTAAAGGGAGGTTACTCTTCTTATCTTAATAGTTAATTAAATTAAAGACATATATAATGTAGTTAACTTAATCTAGTATTAAGTTTATAGGCACATTAGCTAATAGGGACCCTTAACTAAATAAACCTATAAGAGAGCCCCTACTACTTTCTAGTCTAGCTAGTAACAAGCCTTAACTATTACCTTTACTACTAGATAAATGTAAAGAGCCCTAGCTACTTAAGGGGGTAATCTCTCTATACTTATAGCTAGTTCTACTAGTTCTAGACATCTATATATAAGTTAGCTTAGTAATTAAGATATACTTATATAGCTTATAAGGAACTCTAGTTAGACTAGCTACTGTTTATAATACTAGCTAGCTATAGTATTAATACAAATATAGTAATTAAGCTTTTAGAAATATAAAGTAGTATTCTAGATTAAGCTATCTTTCTATTTCCTAGGGCTTCTCCCTCTTCTTATCCCTTTCCCCCCCTTCTATTTACTCTATAAAACGTTTCTCCTTATTTTCTATAATACCCGTATTACTTCCTAAGCCCTTCTAGACACTTTATTCCTACTATGTCTAGAATTCCTAGGAATTCTCTTCCCTGTCCTAGGAAGTCCTAGGAAATCCTAGGAAGTTCTAGGAAATTTTTTCCCTAGAATTCCTATATTAGCGACTAGAATTCCTAGGAAATTATAGGAAATCCTTCCTCTAAAATTCCTACGTAACTAGTAATCCTAGGACGTCCTCCTCTATAATAGGATAGAACTTTACCTCCCTCGTCCTATAAAACTTACTAGTCTAGATCTAAATACCTAATAGCCTTACTTACTTACTTACTAGATATAGATGAATTTCTTAATACTTAGTTAACAATTATACCTTTTCTACTAAATACTATAACTTTAGATATATTTATATAACTCCCTTTCTTTATATTATTAACTAGGCAATACGTTCTTTTATAATCTTCTCTCTATAGTGTTATTTAAGTTATATATTTAGTGCTTTCTATATAAATAGAATAGGAAAGATAATATATATTGTTATAAGTAACTTAGGGATAATAAGTAGGTATTTAGGGACTATATAGATAGCTATAACTTCTTCTCCTTAAATAGTAGAATTATTAGAGACTTAATTAGAGCTTTATTAACTTTAATTACCTTAAGTAACTCTATACTTCCTACTTAAGTCTACTACGCTTACGCTTAACTGTAAGTAAGCTATTAACTTACTTAATATAAACTATAATTAGTATATATAGTAAGTATAAGGGAACTATAAAAGGAACCGCTAAAACTATAGTAGAAATAGATTATAAGTAAATTAGACGCTAGACGAGCTCTAGTATAAAATTTAAGAGATTATAAGAGTAGTAGTCCTATTTATTAAACTACGCCTACTAAGGGGCTAAAACTAGTTTACCCTAAATATAGTATATACTATATATAAAGTAAAGTAAGCCTAAAGATAGTATAGAGCTAAACTATTAAAAATAAGGTAAGACGTAATAAAGATAGTAGTATAGAAATAAAAGAAAGCTATAATAGAGGTAAGGTAAGCTAAGTAGAGACACTTCCTTAAAATAGTAATAGTAAATCTAAGTAAGCTCTAGTAAGTAAAGAAATAAGTATAGTTAAGAAGTAGCTTCCTAGTAGAGCTAGTATACCTACTACTACTATAAGGTATAGATAGGTAGGCTAAACATACCTTTATAGATAAAGCTAATATCTTAGCTAAGAGGTTTTTCCTAGATATAACTAAACCGCGCCCTAATAGACTATAGTAATAATAACCCTACTTTAATATAAACTAAGAATAAATACTAAGGATATTAAAGAAGTAATATTTAAAATAGCGAGCTAAAAAACTATAGGGCTAGACAGAATCCTAGTAGGGTTTCTTAAGGCCTATAGTAGGGCGTTATCTAAAGAAGTAGTAGCTTTTTTAAGGCATGTCACTAGTAGTCGTATTTCCTACTAAGGTTTTAGACTACAGCCGCTATTATACTCTATAAGCCTAAGAAGGAGTAAAAGATATATTAGATAGTAAAAGGGTAGCGCTTAATATGTCTCCTTAACTACCTTAGAAAAGTATTAGAGGTACTAGTAGGGTAAAAGATAGCTAGAGTAGCTAAGTAGAAGAACCTATTACTAGAGGGCTAGATAAGTAATTAGAAAGGTAAGTTAACTAAGATAGTAGTACTAATAGTATATAAGCTAGTATAAGTAACCTAAGTAAGAAAGGAAACTATATTACTACTTTAATTTAATCTTACTAGAGTATTTAACATAGTTATTTATTAAGTCCTTATAGAGGAATTTTAAGACCTAGGCTTTCTACCCTAACTTAAGGTATAGACTAAATACTTCCTTAATAATAAGATAGTAATACTATAATTTAATAGGAAAGAGATAAGCTTAATAACTATTAAGGTAGGGGTACCTTAAGGGTCCCTACCCTCCTTAATTTACTTTTTACTTTATATTACCTTATTTTACTACTAATTAGAAGTATACCTTAAGATAGGTATAGTAGGATCCTATAAATAAAATAAACCTTATATGTATTAGACCTAATATTTATACTATAACTATATAGCTATAGGAGGTATAGGGGTATATATAATCTAGGCTATAAACTATATAATAACCTTTAAACTAGTAAAGAGCGCGCTTATTTACTTTATTAAGAGTAAGAGGACTAATATAATACTACTTTAACTTAGAGACGCTATAGTTTAAGGTAAGGAAAGTATAGGAATATTAAGTTTATAAATCTAGTAGTAGTTAAAGTAGAAAATATACCTTAAAGAGGTAATAAAGAAGCTTTAATAGTAGAAACTTATACAAATTACGCTTATAGTATATATATAGTATATCTTTCTCTTAAAAGTATAGGAAGTATATAGTAAGGTTATTAGGTTTATAATCTTATATACTATAGTAGTTTTTATAAAATAATACTATAAAGGGGCTAACTTAAAGGAATAGTAAGAGAGTTAGCTAAGACATAGATAAAATACTTATATATTACCTTAGGTACCTTCTATATAACCCTAACTTACTATATTAAGGCTAAAATTTAGGTACCCCTAGTTAACCTATACTTTAACTAATATAAAGTAAATAGCTTAATCTATCTTAAGTCTTCTAAGTTTATAAACTAAATCTGAGCTAAGATTAGGGAAGTATTATAAGTTCTATTAAGCTATAACTACTACTATATTAGAAAATAAGGGTAAGTTAGACGACTACTTTAAGAAGTATATAGTAAGTTTTAGTAAGTTTATAGAGTAGATACTATCCTAACCTATAAGAGGGATATATAGGACGCGCTTATAAGAGAATAGAGTTAGAAGTAGAATAAACACAAGGTATTAATTTATAGTAAGTAGAACTAGATATATAACCTATTTATATTTAATATCTACTTAATTCTTAATAAAGTATTAATCCTAAAATAGTATAAGTTAGAGCTAAAGTATATAAGTATAATAATTATATAAATCTAAATAAGTAAGATTAGACTATAGGTATTTCTATTCTAGAGATAGGTACTAGACGTACTCTTTTTAGTCTATAGATATAGGAGGGTAAGGAAGATATATATATTTATATAATGTAATTATACTATAGAAGTAAGGTAAGTACTACTATTTCTAGTTTATATAAAGAGTAAACTCTAAGTAAAGTTAAGTTAACTTAGATAAGTTATATTCTTAATAAGGTAGATAATCCGCTTAAGTAAGGTCTATTAGTTTAATTTTATAGTAGCGCTCTATAGTAGGGTAGGATATAACGCCTTATAATAAAGAGTTAAGGGAATTATAGGTATAAGCTATAAGATAGGCTACACTCTCTATATTTAAGAGCTACTAATCTACTAAACTATTATGTATTTAATCTCTACCTAAACTAAACTAATCTACTTATTATTGTCTTTTACTACTTCTATATCCTAAGTATATAAGGTATAGTATAGCTTTATACTCTTTAAGTAACCCTAGCGCTTAGCCTTAAACACTATAGCTAGGCTAGCTTAGTCTAAAATAGACCTACTATAAGTAAAGCGGATAATCTAAGCGAATAGGAAAGGTATAGTTAGAATAGTAGTTATAATATAGCTAAAATAGGTAAGTATAGTAATAGTAGTAGTAGCGTAAGGGTAAGAGCGGTAGCTAGTAAGAGTTAGTATAGGCTAGAAGTTATTAAACTCGTCCTAGTTAGTAGCGTTAGCTATAGCCTAAAGCCTAGAAGACTAAGTAGCGGATAGAGTAAGGGCAATTACTAGGATAGTACTAGGTATAGCCTATAAGCGAGCCCGCTTAATAGTAGTAGTAGGTTAGTTTAGAGGCATACTAGGGGTAGTAGTAGAGGAGGGGCGCTTATACTTAGTACCTAAGGTAAAGCTAGAGTTAATAGAACTACTAAGAGGGCTGTTATCTATAGTATTAATTAAGTAACTTGTTAGTAAGAGTAAGGTGTAGTTAGTACGCGTAGGCACGAGCGTAGGCGGACGGAGGTAGGTCTGAGTTATAGGCGCTTACTAGCACATACCTATATAGGGTTAGGGCCTACTCTAGGGCTATGTAGGGCTAATATAGGGCCTACTCTAGGGCTATATAGGGCTAATGTAGGCCCTACTCTAGCTCCTCTAGAGTATATATATAATGCTATTACTACCGCCGTAGTAGGTGTCTAACACCTATATCTTACCCTCTTTCCCCCTCTCTATAGATTAGTAGAAAGGAATAAGTCTAATAATTAATTAATTGTTTTCTTACGTCCTTTCGAAGAATTACTAGCCTTCGACACTAATTAGTCTTACTAGCTCGTTAAGATAGATAGTAAGAAGAAGAGACTTAGTTTATATTCTATCTAACCTCTTTAGTAGTTAGACCTTACTAAGTGCTATAATAATCTCTACTCCCTTTACCTTTTCGATAAGCTTAAAGGGATTCGATATCGTACCTATAGAGGATTTCTAGAGAAAGTAAGTTCCTAAAGAGTTTACTATAAGGAGCGTTATATTACGTAGACAATATAGTATTATCCTTACGATAAGGTACCTCTAATAACGAAGCTCTTAGCTAAAAGTATTATATAATCCTTAATAGTATAAATATTACTAGCTACCTAAGTAATCTTAATAATATCGCTATAATAGCGGATCTTACGTAGCTAATAGAGGACACGATAGACGTAGAGCTTAACTCTTATATCGTTAGTAAGCTATAAGATTATACTTTTTACGATAATAATTTAGTACTATATAAGACGTACTAATATAACTTTAAGGGATAAAATAACGCCTTATTCTATCGGGTGTTATAGCCGCTAGTATAATAGCTTCGATACTTACTTTAGTCGAAAGGTATCTATACTAGCTATCGAAACGCTAGAATCGTAGAATCCCTTACTACCCTCGTAGAGTTAGAAGATATACTAGAATAGAATAGAAACGACCTTCTAACATCGCGCGTAGCCTATAAATCTACCGCCTACCGACTCTAATAACGACTCGTCTAAGGAGACAAAGATCCGTTTAATAAGGGTAAGTAACTATTAGTAGGTAGGCTAATAGCTCCTTAGATCCTCCTAGATCCTATTCCTCCCGTTACTATATCCGCACCTAATCCTACGCCTAAGTCTATCCGCTAGATACCTACGTTATATCCTACTCCCTTAGGTTATAACCCTAGCTATACGGCTCTACGTTAGCTAACGCGCTCTAAGAAGGACAATAAGGCTAAGGTATCGTAACCTCTAGTACGCCTATTCTCTCTACCGCTTCCTAACCGATCGCTATATGAGTTACTACTACCTAACGTCCTAAATAAGTACCCTAACTCCTATCGTATAGCTACCTTCGCGAAGGGATAGGATAAAGGGAACCGCTTCGGTAGTAAACGATTTAAGCTATTCGATAATATAATAAATACGTTTATATAGACGTGTTAGTAGTATAAGATTAGGCTTAAAAAGGCGTACGCTGTTTTTCCCCTTACCTTATATAGATATACCTAGAAGTATTTTAACGCGTATATAGACTAGAAGGGCTATACGATTAGAGAGCTATACTAACTTATAAAAGCCTAGTTCTCCTTAGATAAAGATCGCATTATTTATTATAATAAGTACTAGATTGTCTTATTTACTTAGATATAACGCGATAACCCTAATAAGATAAAGCTTAAGGTTCTCGATCTACTATAGAAGAGACTTCTTAACTACTAACGTACCCTATTACTATATCTAAATAACTACTTATTATAGTCGACGTTAACCTATACCTATTATAGCGTTCCTAGGTTCGAGCTTACTCTTAAAGGACGTAAGGATTTATCGTAGGCGCTAATCGTAGCCCTATAAGTAGCTATTATAAAAGGTAACTTAGAGCCTCCTATAATCGCGACGATAAAGATTATAGATACGTTAACGCTAGCGCTAGCGCGTATAACTACTTCCTTCCTTATAGATAGGAAGTATAACTATACTAGCGCCTTATTAAGTCTAAACAGTCCCCGTCGCTAGAAAGGAGCGGCACCCTTAATGCTATCGTTATAAGCTAAAAAGTGTTACGTCTACGGTAAATCTAGCTACTTCTTAACGAAATATTCTAATAGAGAACGCTATAAAGCTTACTATAAATACCTTATCTAGTAGTAAGCTAACAGTAAGGTAGTAAGTAACGCTATATATACTTCCTAGCTCGTAGCATACGAGGGTAATTCCTATAATAACGATAACGAGTATAAGGCTAAGGCATATATTATAGAGGAGGCCTCTAAGGACGAAGACACTAACGAAGGCATTAACCTTAACTTCTTTATAATAGCTACCGCGTTCCTTAGTAATAAATATACCTATTACTAGCTTAGGCTCCTAATAGTAGCCTCGATAGCCTCTTCCCCTATCTCTTTCTCTTCCTTATTAGCTAGGTTAATAGCTATAGCTTCTTTTCTTCTTAACTAGTATTCCTCGTAGGCCTTTTAGGGTATTATCCTAGATATAGGTACTGCCTAGGACTCGATAGCTAGTAAGGCTTAACTCCTTACTTTATAGCGCGAGGAGCCTAGTATCGTACTCGATAAATCTACTAAGGGTATAGTTAAAATTACGTTTAGCGGCATAAAGCCTATCTTGTCTATTAGCTCTACCTTAGTACTAATACTAGTTAGCTAGATTAAATTCTATATCCTAGATACCCCTATGCCCTTTCTTCTTTACCTCTAAGATATATAGCGGCTCTCCTACTATCTTAACGTCCCTTATAGTTATATAGTGCGATTAGACGGTTATAAGATCCCTATTATCTTCCGCTAGGGCTACCCCTAGATGTTCCTTAACTAATACTAATAAGTAGTAGTAGCCTCCTTTCTCTTAGATATTAAGCTACGTTATTTATATAGTCGATTTAGTTACCCTTCTATCTAACGCCTTTATAATTTACTTATAAAGGCTAGCTATAAGGTTAAGTAAGACGACCTTACTAAGATTAGTAAACTCTACTACTATTACTAGGTTAAGGGCCCCTTACTAAGAAGGTTTAAATTTACGTTACGAGACGATTACGACTTTAACTACGAAGTAATTATAGACGTAATATACCTTAATAGCCGCCTAGTCCTATACGTTATTAACTCCGCTACGTTATTCTAGGTAGCCTAATTCCTCCGTAAGATAACTACCTAGTACGCCTAGGAAATAGTTAAAGCCTACTAGGTAGATACCTATCTTAGTCTACTAAATATCCTTACTTATAATACTAGTACGAACTTTACTATAGCTGAATTCCGCTTTAAGGCATAGCTACACGGTATTTTATGCTAATAGATCCCTATAAAGGTATATTAGAGTATTAGGAAGGTTAAGAGATATTACGCCCTACTCCGCTATACGTATAAGATCTTTAGGGTAGAAGTAAAGGACGCCTCTATAGATTCGATCCTTTAGATAGCTATTAAGGCTATTAACGATATAGCTAGTCCTAATAGCCTCGTCCTAACATTGTTAGTATTTAGTGCCTACCTATAACTTACGATAGAAAGCCCCCCTTCTACTATAACAATATAACGTACTAAGGTATTAGTAAAAGCTATAGCTAAGCTATAACGGATTATAGCTTCGCATTATATTAACGAGGGCCTCTAGCTCTAAGGGTTAACGTAAGGGACTACGTCGCTTCTGTCCTCCCTTACCCTTAGTAGTAAAGTTCTTATCTACTAGGAAAAGAAAGGATAGTAAGAACCGTACTAGGTCCTCGCTATAGATAATTACGAGGTTACTATTAGCCTTACCTATAGTCCCTCGACTTTCTAGTCTACGCACGTTAAGCTATACATACGTAACGTTATTACTAGTAAGCACGAGTTAACTCCGCGGTAACTAAGCCGCTAGAGTAGCTAATACTATATTGTTATAGGTATCCCTATAGGGATCTATAACGATAACGACGAATTTAAGACCTTTCTTATTACCTACGAAACGTTAGATAAGGAGCTATCCCTACGTCTCCGCTAGGAAGGGAAGATTACTACGCTAGGCGCCCCTTTTAAAGCGTCTAACGAGGTTAAGATTAACGCCCTACTAGCTTCTAGTATAATTGTCCCTACTATATATAATATACGAAGACGCTAACGCGTCTTTAAGTTATAGCTCGTTCGAGAGGTTAAAGGTAAGATAATAAATACCCTATATAAGAAATTACGTCTTATTATATAGGGGTATAACGATTATAAGAAGGCTACGCTATTAACGTAGTTACTAACGATATAGCGTAGTAGTTAATGTCTCGTCCTTACCCTCGCGCCCTCTTTTTATTAATAAGGCTTTATACTAGCCTTCTAGGACATTATATAGGCCTACCTATAGTCTAAGTCTACGCTATAATAAGAGGTTATTACTAAGCTACCCTACGAGCTCGAAACAAAGTTCCCTAAGGGGACAGTCTTAAGGATCGTTAAGCCCTTATATAGGATCGTAGAAAGTAGTATTTACTAGTTTAAGATATACTAGGGCTACCTTCGTAATAACCTCTTAATAATACTAACGTTTAACCTATACTTATTAATATTTAACGATAAGTCTAAGACAGGTTTATACGCTCTATAGACAGATAATACGATATTCCTTATAAGTAGAGAATTCCTTAATATTAAGGCTTATAAGCTTCTTAACGTAGGCATTAAGGCTAAGGACTAGAAGGAGCTCCGCGCTAGCTAGAACGAGGACTTTAATAGATATAGGATTACGATATATAATAATAGGTATATCTACGTAGGTTAGAAGGGCTAAGCTAGTAAGATCGTAAACGTACTAAACGAAGATCTTATAGTATACGTCTAATAACAAGCTTAGGGCGTATATATTATAAGTATCTATTAGCTTAAAGCATTATACGATCTCGCTATTACTACCTAGACATAGGATCCGTTAGATGCTAATATCGCTCGCTTAAACCGTCGGCTCCTATAGTAATAATAGAACCTAGATCGTAGCCTTACGTTCGCGCTAATAGACCTATATTAGGTAAAGCTATTTATCTTTACTAATGCCTTTTTTATAAATAATAGGGACCTCTCCTCGTAGATAGGGTTTGTTATCGTTTTAGCTAAAGATAACGCGAGCGAGGATAAGAATAGACACGCCTTTATAATAACTAGTAACATCCTCTACTAGGCCTCGACGAAGAGTAAGAGGGTTACCTAAAGCGTACTTACTTTAGAGATCTACGCCCTCGTCGCTAGGTATAACTCGGCCTTTATCCTCTCTAACGCCCTACGCATTACTTTTACGCGACTTAGTCTCCTAGCGCTACCTATTATTATATGTACTAACTTATACTCTCTATACGAGTACTTAGTTAAGATAGGTACGACTATAGAGAAGCGGTTAATAATTAACCTTACTACCCTACGTTAGTTATATAAGAGGTACGAGATCGAGGAGATTTAATAAATTAATAGTCGCGATAACCCTACTAATAGCTTAACGAAGTAGGTAGGGAACGAGGCTCTAACGAAGCTAGTAGATAAAGGTAAGTTACAAGTACGAATAGAGGCTTAGGTTAATAGAAAAAGGGATACGTATTAATGTAGATTTAGAACTAATCTAACGGGCTCTCTTTCTCTAATATACGTGCCTTCGCGATTAGAAAGAGAGTCTAGTGTTAGTAGGAGTAAGGTATAGTTAGTACGCGTAGGTACGAGCGCAGGCGGACGGAGGTAGGTCTGAGTTACGGGCGCTTACCGGCATATACTTATGCGGGGTTAGGGCCTACTCTAGGGCTATGTAGGGCTAATGTAGGGCTTACTCTAGGGCTATGTAGGGCTAATGTAGGCCCTACTCTAGCTCCTCCGGAGCATGTATATAATGCTATTACTACCGCCGTAGTAGGTGTCTAATACCTATATCTTACCCTCTTTCCCCCTCTCTATAGATTAGTAGAAAGGAATAAGTCTAATAATTAATTAATTGTTTTCTTACGTCCTTTCGAAGGATTACTAGCCTTCGATATAACTATTAGCCTAAGTATAGTCTATAATAATCTTAGTAATAGGGTATAATAATTTAAAGGTAGCTATAGTATAGATCTTAATCTATATTATATAGGCTATAAGGGTAATATAATAATATTTACTAGTAGTAACTATATTCTTTAGCTTAGTTATAATACTAGCTAGCTTATTAATAGTAGTAATAAGCTACTATATATTAGTAGTAGATAAAGTAAAGCTAGTAAGGGTATAGACTAAGCCTAAGGTAGATAGAAAAGGAGTTAGCTATAGGGGTTAAGCTAGGTATAACCTAGTAGTCCTAAATAGTATAGGTAGCTTTATAGGTAAGGACCTTATACTCTTTAGTACTATATAGCTTAGTATTATAATTTATAAAGGCGCTATCTAGGATATCGTAAGCTATATAGGACTAGTATAACTTAACGTAAGTACTAAGGGCGCTAAATAGAAGCTAAATAGGTTAGTATTAGTAATAAAATAAAAAGGGAGAGAGATAGTAGAGGAGCTAGGACTTACTTCCTTATAGCGCTAGTTATTTTATTAATAAGGTATATATAAGCTAGTTATTAGCTCTATCTAGGGTTAGTATTAGAGGTAAATAGGATAAGGGGGAGCTACTTACTCTACTACTTCTAGTAGTAGATAAAGCTAGTAGCTAAGTTAGGTAAGAGCTTAGTAAATTTCTTAGTATAAATAAGGTAAGAGATCTCTTACTTAACCCCTTACTCTATAATAGGTTAAGTGTAACGAGAACTTATAAAAGTAATAGAACGTTTAATAGTAAGATAAATAAAGGTAATAATAGGGAGTAAGGTAAGTAAGAGGTAGTTATAATTAGAAAGAGATAAGAAAGTAAGACTAGATATTTAAAACTAATGTAGTAAAGGTAGCGTTAGTAAAAAGAAGAGGAATTAAAAAGGAAGAGTAGTAGGGTAGATATTATTATAATAGTCGCTATATTTATACTCTACTAGTAATATAGGTATAGTATTGTTCTAGACTTACTTATAAATACTTAATTAGATAAGTAATAGGAGAGAGACATAATATACCCTCCCTAATAGTATAAAGGTATTATTCTAAGTTAACTATAGCTTAACGAGCTATATAGTACTAGCTTATATATAGAATACTTTTCTATATATTAGACCTAGCTATAGCTTATAAATTACTCTAAGAGGGAGGTTTTTAACTAGGAGCTCTAGTTTTTTCTTCCTATTATAAGTTACGTATCTTAGATGTTATTATAAACTACTAGTATAAAATCTATTATTATTTATTATAAGTAGAGCTCTTTAGTTATTATATAGAAATATTATTAGTTAATATAGAAATCTAAGTATAAGTATTAAGAGATAAAAAGTTCCTAAGTAACATATAATAATTAAAGTAATAAATTAGATTAGTTAAGTAAATATAGTTATTTATATAAATGTTTATATAAAAATTAACATACTATAAAGGTAGAAGATAGCCCTATTATAAAAAGAAAGGGAAGTAAGTATACTAATATAATAATAAAACTATATAAGCTTTATAAGTAAAACAATCTTTTCTTAATAATAAGTAGCTCGCTAGCTTTATAGATATTACCTATACCTTATATAAAAGGCTAACTTAAACTAATTCTTTTTAGATAAATAGCTATATTTATAAGCTAATGTATTCTATAATATTAAGTACATAGCTTTTCTATCTTATTTTAATAAAGAAAATAGCTAGGTTCTTAAAAAAGGCTTACTATAAAACTAGAGTCTAGCTAGTAATATATTAAAGCTAGTTCCTAAAAGGGGGAGAGCCCTAATACTAACTAATATAATAGAGCTAGAAATAAGGTACTTAGTATAAGCCTATTATAAATATAGTCTTACTTTATTAGTATATAATATTAAACTTATAGAAGGCATTATATAAAGCCTAGACTAAGCCTTTAAGATAATAGTAAAGCTATATATATGTTTAATAATATCTAAGGAAGAGAGAAGGAAAGGATATATATAAGGGTAGGGGTTTTAAACCCCTAGCCCTATACCTATATTAATATAGAAATATAAAGCTCTACGGCTATACGTAAAAGTATATATAGCCTAGACCTACCTAGGGACAGCTCTAGACTAGTTAGGGACTAGTCCTAGGGGAGCCCTAAAGAGACCCTAGGGAAGCCCTAGAGTTCTAGAGCTATCTTATATAATAGCTCCCTTTACCTACGCTAGTACTAGTATATATACTAACACTCGACTCTTTTTCTAGCCTAGGCCTCCTATCTAGTAATACCCCCCTTTAGGTATTATTATTACCCTTCCCTACTTATCCTAGCTTTCTACCTCCTTATCTACTTACCTACTCCCCTTTATACGATTAACCTATATCTTAATATATATGTATAGCTCCCTACTATCTACTAGCCTCGTTAGAGCATTATTAGGTATAGGCTTCGTTAGGGTGTCTATAGGATTATCGCGCCTATTAATCTATTATACCTCCTTAATCTTACGTCGCTTATATAACTATCGTAAGGTAAGGAGGTTAATTATTAACCTCTTTTCTACTATTAACCCTATCTTTATAAGGTACTTGTATACTAAATACGAGTCTATATAGATTACGATTAGTAGTAGTAAAAGGTAAAGATAGCGAGCGATAGTCTTAAAGATATCTACTAGGACGAACCTAGTATTGTATCCTATAACGAGACTATATATCTTAGATACGAGTACACTCCTAGTAACCCTCTTATACTTTATAGAGCTCTAGTATAAGATATTACCTTTAACTACCCTTTTCCTACCCTTATAGGTACTCTTCTATAAGGATAATAAGGAACCTAATCTAAGAGCTTAGGTCCTTATTATTTACAAATAAGGTATCTATAAAAATAAAGAGCTTAGCCCTCTTAAGGTCTATAGGTATAAAGATTAAGCTATAGTCTAGCTACTACTTTTACTAGTAGATATACCTATTAAGGCAATTAACATCCTTATTACTTAGCTACTAAGCCTATACTACAACTTATAGATCGTAAGTAACCTTAGGCTAGTAAAGGCTAGCAATATACGCGCCTTATATATACTACTAGACGTATATAGTATGTACTATATTTGTTAAAGGCTAGTAATCCTTCGAAAGGACGTAAGAAAACAATTAATTAATTATTAGACTTATTCCTTTCTACCGATCTATAGAGAGGGGGAAAGAGGGTAAGATATAGGCGTTAGATACCTACTATAGTAGTAGTAGTAGTATTACACATATACTCTAGAGGAGCTAGAGTAGGGCCTACATTAGCCCTACATAGCCCTAGAGTAGGCCCTACATTAGCCCTATATAGCCCTAGAGTAGGCCCTACATTAGCCCTACATAGCCCTAGAGGAGGGCCTTAACCCCGCATAAGTGTATGCTAGTAAGCGCCTATAACTTAGACCTACCTCTATCCGCCCGCGCTTATACCTATGCGTACTAACTATACCTTACTCCTACTAATACTAGACTCTCTTTCTAATCGCGAAGGTATACGTATTAGAGAAAGAGAGCCCGTTAGATTAGTTCTAAATCTACATTAATACGTATCCCTTTTCCTATTAACCTAAGCCTCTATTCGTACTCGTAACTTACCTTTATCTACTAGCCTTGTTAGAGCCTCGTTCCCTACCTACTTCGTTAAGCTATTAGTAGGGTTATTACGACTATCGATCTATCGAACCTCCTTAATCTCGTACCTCTCGTATAACTAACGTAGGGTAGTAAGGTTAATTATTAACCGCTTCTCTATAGTCGTGCCTATCTTAACTAAGTACTCGTATAGAGAGTACGAGTTAGTATATACAATAATAGGTAGCGCTAGGAGACTAAGTTACGTAAAAGTAATACGTAGGGCGTTAGAGAGGATAAAGGCCGAGTTATATCTAGCGATAAGGGCATAGATCTCTAAGGTAAGTACGCTCTAGGTAACCCTCTTACTCTTCGATAAGGCCTAGTAAAGGATATTACTAGTTATTATAAAGGCATGTCTATTCTTATTCTCGCTTACGTTGTCTTTAGCTAAAATAACAATAAACCCTATCTACGAGGAGAGGTCCCTATTATTCGTAAAGGATACATTAGTAAAGATAAATAGCTTTACCTAATATAGGACTATTAGCGCGAATGTAAGGCTACGATCTAGGTTCTATTATTACTATAGGAGCTAACGGTTTAGGTAAGCGATGTTAGTATCTAACGGATCCTATGTTTAGGTAGTAATAGCGAGATTGTATAATACTTTAGGCTAATAGATACTTACGATATATATGCCCTAAGCTTATTATTAGACGTATACTATAAGATCTTCGTTTAGTACGCTTACGATCTTACTACCTTAGCCCTTCTAACCTATGTAGATATGTCTATTATTATATATTATAATCCTATATCCGTTAAAGTCCTCGTTCTAGCTATTATAGAGCTCCTTCTAGTCCTTAGCCTTAATGCCTACCCTTAGAAGCTTATAAGCCTTAATGTTAAGGAATTCTCTACTTATAAAGAACATCGTATTATCTATCTATAGAGTATATAAACTAACCTTAGACTTATCGTTAAATATTAACAAGTATAGGTTAAACGTTAGTATTATTAAGAGGTTATTATAAAGGTAACCCTAGTATGTCTCGAACTAGTAAATACTACTTTCCGCGATCCTATATAAGGGCTTAATAATCCTTAAGGCCGTCCCCTTAGGGAACTTTATTTCGAGCTCGTAGGGTAGCTTAGCGATAACCTCTCGTTATAGCGTAAACTTAGACTATAGGTAGGCCTATATAATGTCCTAGAAGGCTAGTATAAAGCCTCGTTAACGAAGAGAGGGTATAAGGGTAAGGACGAGACGTTAACTACTACGCTATATTATTAGTAACTACGTTAATAGCGTAGCTTTTTTATAATCGTTATACCCCTATATAATAAAACGTAATTTCTTATATAGGGTATTTATTATCTTACCTTTAACCTCTCGAACGAGCTATAACTTAAAGACATATTAGCGTCTTTATACATTATATATAGTAGGGATAATTATGCTAGAAGCTAGTAGGGCGTTAATCTCGACTTCGTTAGACGCTTTAAAAGGGGCGCCTAGCGTAGTAATCTTCCCTTCCTAGTAGAGACGTAGGGATAGCTCCTTATCTAACGTTTCGTAGGTAATAAGGAAGGTCTCGAACTTATCGTTATCGTTACGGATCCCTATAGGGATACCTATAATAACCTAGTATTAGCTACTCTAGCGGCCTAATTACCGCGGAGTTAACTCGTACTCGTCGGTAATAACGTTACGTATATATAGCTTAACGTACGTAGACTAGAAAGTCAAGGGACCGTAGGCGAGGCTAATAGTAACCTTATAATTATCTATAGCGAGAACCTAGTGCGGTTCTTACTATCCCTTCTTTTCCTAGTAGACGAGAACTTTACTACTAAGGGTAAGGGAGGATAGAAGTAACGTAGTCCCTTACGTTAACCCTTAGAGCTAGAGGCCCTTATTAATACAACGCGAAGCTATAATCCGTCGTAGCTTAGCTATAGCTTTTACTAATACCTTAGTACGTTATATCGTTATAGTAGAAGGGGGGCTTTCTATCGTAAGTCGTAGGTAGGTACTAAATACTAATAACGTTAGGACGAGGCCGTTAGGACTAGCTATATCGTTAATAGCCTTAATAACTATTTAAAGGATCGAATCTATAGAGGCGTCCTTTAATTCTGCCCTAAAGATTTCATATATATAGTAGAGTAGGGCATAATATCTCTTAACTTTCCTAATGCTCTAATATACCTTTATAGGGATCTATTAGTATAAGATACTATATAGCTATGCCTTAGAGCGGAATTTAGCTATAGTAAAGTTCGTACTAGCATTATAAGTAAGGATATCTAGTAGACTAAGATAGGTATCTACTTAGTAGGCTTTAACTATTTCCTAGGCGTACTAGGTAGTTATCTTATAGAGGAATTAGGCTACTTAGAACGACATAGCGGAGTTAATAACATATAGGACTAGGTAGCTATTAAGGTATATTACGTCTATAATTATTTTATAGTTAAAGTTATAATTATCTTATAACGTAAATTTAAACCTTCTTAGCGAGGGGCCCTTAACCTAGTAAAAGTAGTAGAGTTTACTAATCTTAGCGAGGTCGTCTTACTTAACCTTATAGCTAGCCTTTATAAGTAGATCGTAAAGGTATTAGATAAAAGGGTAACTAAATTAACTATATAAATAACGTAGCTTAATATCTAAGAGAAAGGAAGCTACTACTACTTACTAGTATTAGTTAAGAAACATCTAGGGGTAGCCCTAACGGAAGATAATAGGGATCTTATAACTATCTAATCGTACTATATAACTATAAGGGACGTTAAGATAGTAGGAGAGCTACTATATATCTTAGAAGTAAAAAAAGAAGGGCGTAGGGGTATCTAGGATATAGAATTTAACCTAGCTAACTAGTATTAGTACTAGGGTAGAGCTAATAGATAAGATAGGCTTTATACCGCTAAACGTAATTATAATCGTACCCTTAGTAGATTCGTCGAGCACGATACTAGGCTCCTCGCGCTATAAAGCGAGGAGTTAACTCTTACTAGCCGTTAAGTTCTAGGCGGTACCTATGTCTAGGATAATACCTTAAAAGGCCTATAAGGAATACTAGTCGAGAAGAAAAGAAGCTATAGCTATTAATCTAGCTAATAAGGAAGAGAAAGAGATAGGGGAAGAGGCTATCGAGGCTACTATTAGGAGCCTAAGCTAGTAATAGGCGTATTCGTTACTAAGGAACGCGGTAGCTATTATAATAAAGTTAAAGTTAATGCCTTTATTAGTATCTTTGTCCTTAGAGGCCTTCTCTATAATATATACCTTAGCCTTATACTCGTTATTGTTATTATAGGAATTACCCTCGTATACTATAAGCTAGGAAGTATATATAGCGTTACTTACTACCTTACCGTTAACCTACTATTATAGGAGGTATTTATAGTAAGCTTTATAGCGTTCTCTATTAGAATGTTTCGTTAAAAAGTAGCTAGATTTACCGTAGACATAATACTTTTTAGTCTATAACGATAGTATTAAGGGTACTACACCTTTCTAGCGATAGGGACTATTTAGACTCGATAAGGCGCTAGCGTAGTTATACTTCCTATCTATAAGAAAGGAAGTAGTTATACGCGCTAGCGCTAGCGTTAATATATCTATAATCTTTATCGTCGCGATCGTAGGAGGCTCTAAGTTACCTTTTATAATAGCTACTTATAGGGCTACGATTAGTACCTATAATAAATCCTTACGTCCTTTAAGAGTAAGCTTAAACCTAGGGATACTATAATAGGTATAGGTTAATGTTAACTATAATAAGTAGTTATTTAGATATAGTAATAGGGTATATTAGTAGTTAAGAAGTCTCTTCTATAGTAGATCGAGAACCTTAAGCTTTATCTTATTAGGGTTATCGCGTTATATCTAGGTAAATAAGATAATCTAGTACTTATTATAGTAAATAACGCGATCTTCGTCTAAGGAGAACTAGGCCTTTATAAGCTAGTATAGCTCTCTAATCGTATAGCCCTTCTAGTCTATATATATATTAAAATGCTTCTAGGCATATCTATATAGGGTAAGGGGAAAAATAGTATATGCCTCTTTAAGCCTAATCTTATACTATTAATATATCTATATAAACGTATTTATTATATTATCGAATAGCTTAAATCGTTTACCGCTAAAGCGGTTACCTTTATCCTATCCCTTCGCGAAGGTAGCTATACAATAGGAGTTAGGGTACTTATTTAGGACGTTAGGTAGTAGTAACTCGTATAGTAATTAGTTAGGAAGCGGTAGAGATAATAGGCGTACTAGAGGTTACGATACCTTAGCCTTATCGTCCTTCTTAAAGCGCGTTAGCTAACGTAGAGCCGTATAGCTAGGGTTATAACCTAAGGGAGTAGGGTATAACGTAGGTATCTAGCAGATAGACTTAGGCGTAGGATTAGGTACGGATACGGTAACGGGAGGAATAAGATCTAGGAGGATCTAAGGAGCCGTTAGCCTACCTACTAATAGTTACTTACCCTTATTAAACGGATCTTCGTCTCCTTAGACGAGTCGTTATTAGAGTTAGTAGGCGGTAGATCTATAGGCTACGCGCAATGTTAGTAGGTCGTTTCTATTCTATTCTAGCATGTCTTCTAACTCTACGAGAGCGGTAAGGGATTCTACGATCCTAGCGTTTCGATAGCTAGCGTAGATGCCTTTCGACTAAAGTAAGCGTCGAAGCTATTATATTAGCGGCCGTAATACCTAATAGAATAAGGTATTATTCTATCTCTTAAAATTATATTAGTACGTCTTATATAGTACTAAATTATTATCGTAAAAGTATAATCTTATAGCTTACCGATAATATAAGAGTTAAGCTCTATATCTATCGTCTCCTCTATTAGCTACGTAAGATCTACCTTTATAGTAATATTATTAAGATTACTTAGGTAGCTAGTAATGTTTATACTATTAAGAATTATATAATACCTTTAGCTAAGAGCTTCGTTATTAGAGGTACCTTATTATAAGAATAATGCTATGTTATCTACGTAATATAACGCTCCTTATAGGGGACTCTTTAAGAACCTATTTTCTCTAGAAATCCTCTATAGGTATAATATCGAATTCCTTTAAGCTTATCGAAAAGGTAAAGGGAGTAGAGATTATTATAGTACTTAGTAAGGTCTAACTACTAAAGAGGTTAGACGGAATATAAACTAAGTCTCTTCTTCTTACTATCTATCTTAATAAGCTAGTAAGACTAATTAGTATCGAAGGCTAGTAATCCTTCGAAAGGACGTAAGAAAACAATTAATTAATTATTAGACTTATTCCTTTCTACTAATCTATAGAGAGGGGGAAAGAGGGTAAGATATAGACGTTAGACACCTACTATAGCGGTAGTAATAGTATTATATATATGCTCTAGAGGAGCTAGAGTAGGGCCTACATTAGCCCTATATAGCCCTAGAGTAGGCCCTACATTAGCCCTACATAGCCCTAGAGGAGGGCCTTAACCCTATATAGGTATATACTAGTAAGCGCCCGTAACTTAGACCTACCTCTATCCGCCCGCGCTTGTGCCTATGCGTGCTAACTATACCTTACTCCTACTAACAATATTCTTTCTAGTAAACTTATTAATAAGGGTAAGCCTTACCCCTTATCCCTTCTAGCCTACGTAGATCTTATTACCTACTATAGTAATTTAGTATCTATTAAAGTCCCCTATATCGCTATCTATTAGGTTCTTCTAGCCCTTTACCTTTAGCTTCGTAGCTTTAAGCCTACGAGCTTCCTTATAAAGGAAGGTATCTAATATAAGGAATATTATATTATTAGTTTAAAGGGCATAGATCCTAAAGTTAGCGTTAGCGTTAGAGATTAGTAAGTATAGATCGAACGTTAGCGTTAGCGAAAGCTCCTCTTAAAGGTAACGTTAGTATGTCTTAAACTAATATATATCTACTTATATAATCCTATATAAGGGCTTTATAATTTATAGGACTATTCCCTTAAGGAATTTTGTTTTTAGCTTACGTAGGAGTAGGGTAAGGATATTACGCTAGAGCGTAGATTTAGACTATATATAAGCTTATATAATATTATAGAACATAAGTATTATACCTCTAGAGTAAAGAGAAGGGGTAAGTATAAGAAGGAGCCGCTAGCTATAACGTTAGATAGTTAGCGACTACGTAAGGAAGTTAGCTTTTCTAGTATTATTATAGCCTTATACGACTAGGCAAGACTTCTTATAGGGGTACTCTATATTTTTGTTTTTAACTTCTTATATAAGTTAATACTTAAAGACATAGCTATAGAAGTCTAGCGGTATTAGGGTTAGTACTATTATGCTAGAGGCTAGGAGGGTATCGATTTTTATAGCATTAGAAGCTTTAAAGTAATTACCGTTAGTAGTAATATAACCTTCTTTTTAGAGCTAGAGAGAGAGAGAGATATTAGCTATTTCTCGTAGTATAAGGAAGGCATTAGTAGTCTTACTAGTAATATTATATACTAGTAGTGTAATAATTAACTTCCCTTTACTTACGCGAGGTTAGCCCCTTTATTAAGGTATAGCTAGCCTTAGAATGTCGTTAAGAGACGTAATAGGTCTCTAGTTAGTAGTATTATAGGAGGGTAGTGTCTTACTTATAGTCTTATATACCTCTATCTTATATAGCTTAACGTATATACTATAAAAGGTTATTAGGCTATTAATAAAGTTAAGGGTTATATTGTAATCCTTAATAAAAATAATATTAAAGGGCCCTACTATCTTACCTTTTTATAGAATACGAGTATAGGTAAGCTAATAGAGAGAGTAGAAGGGAGTATTGTTATAGTGTCCCTTAATATACCTTTATATAGCGCCTTAGTAACTCGTCTCGCGCTTATAGCTTTATAAAGTTCTATTATTACTTTAGTATAGGTATACGTATATTATATAGCTAAGGGTAAGGGCGCGGAATCTATCGTTATCTATAAATATACCCTAAATACTAAGAGTATTAGTATAAGGCTATCTAGGCTAGCGGTATTATTAATAGCTTTTATAGCTATCTATAATATTATATCTAGTAACGCATCTTTAATCTCCCCTTAGAGGATCTTATATATATATTAAAGAGGTATATAATATCGCTTAACCTTTCTAATACTCTAGTACGCTTCTATAGGTACCTAGTAATACGTTACGCTATATAAGCGCGCTTCCGCCTATAGTTTAGTAGTAGTAAAGTTAGTACTAGTATTATAGGTAAGGAAATCTAGTAGACTAAGGTATATATTAATCTAGTATACCTTTAATGTTTCCTATATATACCTAGCCGTTATATTCTATAGGAAGCGTATAGCTTAGAAGGAGGTAGTAGAGTCGATAAGATAAAGGACGTAGTAGCTATTAAGGTATATTATATCTATAATAACTTTATAGTTAAAGTCGTAGTTATCGTAGAGTATAAATTTAAAGCATTATAGAGCTTTACTCTTAAGCTAGTAGTAGTAGTAGAACTAATAGATTAACTTAAGGCTCTTACTATTAACGTCGTAGCTAGTATAAGTTAAGAGCTTATATAAGTATTATATAAAAGGATATCTAAACTACTAATAAAGTTAGTAGAGCTTAGCCTTAGTAAGGAACGTAGTAAACGTAATATATTAGAGCTTACTAAGAAAGAACTATATATACCCTTAGTAGAACGTAACTAGGATCGTAGCTCTATTATATATAACTATATATCCTTAAGGGATATTAAGGTAGTAGCTTAGGTATTATATATCCTATAAGTAGAAGAGAAAAGGTATTATAGTATCTAATATATAGAATTTAACTATCCCTATAAGTATATTAAGCTTTATAGATCTAAGCGAAGATACTAGCGTAATACTTCTAAAGGTAATTATTATAGACCCTTTCGTAGACTTATTAAGCATAATATTAGGACGCTTATAGTAAAGGGTAAGGAATTAGGAATAGCTAGTAGTAGAGTTCTAGGCTGTACCTATATTAGGAATAATGCCTTAGAAGACTTATATAGAGTAGTAGTTAAGGACAAAGGCATTATTAGTAGAATTAGCCCTTAGTTATTTAACTATTATTTTTATCTCCTTACCTATAGTAAGGGTAAGTAGGCTAAGTTAATATCTTATAGCCTCTTTATATAGGAAGCTTATAGCTATATAGCTATAGGCCTCCTCCTTAGTAGTATCGACGTTACTTCTATTCTAGTCTCTACTAAACAAGGTACCTATGTCCTTATCTAGGGCGTTTATAAGATTATCGCCCTTATACTTAAGTAGATATATTAAGTATCCTTAAGTACGTAGTAACTTCCTATTATATTATTACTACTAGTCGTATCGCTATTAGGCTTAGTAGCGTTCCTTATATATATGTTTTATTAAAAGTACCTAGTCTTATTATAAATATAATAGCGCTTCTTTTATAATAGTAGTAGTTATAAGGGTTCTTTATAGTATTATAGACCTAGCTACCTTTTAGACCCTAAATAGTTATATTTATAGTCTATAAGGAAGGTTATAGGCTACGAGGAAGCGTTTACCTTAATAAAAGTATAAAGGTCTATATAAAGCTTCTAGAATAAGATTAGTACGAGAAAAAGAGTTATATTAAATTTAGGTATACTATAATAAGCTCTCTTAAGCGGATAAATAAGGTCTTAATCCTATTACTATACTAGGGCGAGGGCTTACTAGTATAAAAGAAGTTTATTTATAAGAATATTAAGAACCTTAACTATAGACTTCCCTTTATTTACTTAACGAAGCTATATAAAAGAATATAACAACTAGTTATTATAGTATACTTAATAGTTATATATAGTATTAAAGTATAGCTTTATTATATTATAGATTTATATAAAGGTTATATTCTTTAGAATATATAAGAGGAAGTAATTACACGTACAATCCTTAAGGGCTATCGCGAATACTACGTAGAATTCGCTAGGGCGGATTTATAATATATAGTAGACCTTAAGAAAAGCTTAGATCTTATTATTAAAGATATTATATACGCGACCTATATAACTAAGATCCTTATTCTAGAGCTTCGTAAAGTTAATTACTTTTACTATATTTACTAGCTTATTTAGCGTATTACTTAGTAGGAAGATATACGCTAATTTGTTAATAAAAGCTAGTACTATAGTAGGCTTAATACTATAAGCTACTATACTAGCCTATATATATTACTAGCCTACGGTCGTTAGCTATTCTATCGCTTAGTAATATAAGTTATATACTTTACGGCCTAGGTTATACCTAAGGGATAGTAGATAGGCTATTAGTAATAGACGTATAGTTAGTTCTATAGTATTCTATATAAGCGTTAATATCGTTACTAGGGTACCTCTATCCTCTATCTTTACCTATACTATAGAGGATGTTAATAGCTTAATACCCTCTAGTACTATCCTAGTTATAGCCTCCCTTACCTTTTCCTCTTTAAAGGTAGTAAGGCTACTACTAATCCTATCAATCCTATTACGTAGTTAAGATATAGCTAACTTGTATGTAAAGGTAGTAGTTATTAATTCTATATAGTCCTATTTAGGTATGTCTTCTACTTATAGTAATATAATAAGGGACTTAATAATTAGGGCCCTTTTTTGTCCTATATAGATACCCCTCTCCTATAGGACCTATTAGAGCCTACTATAGAGAGTATAATTAGACTACTTAAACATTATAGTTATCTAACCCTTAAAGTCCTCCTAGAATATTATTACAACCTAATCGTTACTATACTTAGTCTTATAGTACTAGCTAGTACGTAAGAGGATATATATATTAAGTTCCGTACTACTTATAGTATTATTTAGGGAGTAAAGGTTCTAAAGGTTCCTACTAAGATACTAGTCTAAGACATTAGCGTCCTTAGTAATCTCGAATCTTAGCTTTTCTATAATTTTAAGGTATCTTACCTAAGGTCCTTAGTTATCCTTAGTATACTATATGTTTTCTAATAGGCTAGGTCCTACTATACTAGTACTTATAGAAGCTATTATTACTACGTATAATATAATACTCTCTTAGGAATAAAGATTAGCGATAAGAGATTAGTCTTATTGTTTAGGAGTATACCTTTAGTAGGGAAAACTCCTAACTAAAGCTATTAAAGTATAACTACGAAAACACTAGCAATAAAGGACTAGTTAAATTCGCGATGTCTCTTCTTTATAGCTATTCTATCTCTATTAGAGCCTAGAGACTAATTAGTATAGAAGGCATTATATAAAGCCTAGACTAGGCCTTCGAGATAATAGTAAAGCTATATATGTATTTAATAATATCTAAGGAAGAGAAAAGGAAAGGATATATATAAGGGTAGGGGTTTTAAACCCCTAGCCCTATACCTATATTAGTATAGAAATATAAAGCTCTATAGCTATACGTAAAAGCACGTATAGCCTAGACCTACCTAGGGATAGCCCTAGACTAGTTAGGGACTAGTCCTAGGAGAGCCCTAGAGAGACCCTAGGAAAGCCCTAGAGTTCTAGAGCTGTCTTACGTAATAGCTCCCTTTACTTACGCTAGTACTAGTATATATAACAAAACTATTATTATAATTATTAATTATACTATAAATATATAGATTATTAAGTAAATAACTTTATATACTATAAATATTTAGAATAATACTTACTTAATACTAGTATTATAATTCCTTAGTTAGTATCTATTAGAAGTATATTAGATTACTAGAATAATTAAGATTATTATAAACGCCTTATTATAACTCTTCTTAAAACGGAAGCTAAAACTAAATAAAGGAGAGTTAGAGTATATATAGGAAAAAGATAAACTATAGATAGTAATACTATTAGAAGCGTTAGCTAAACTATATCTAGTATAGAAGATTAAAAATAGGTACTAGATAGACCTAAAGTAGAATATTATTCTTAAGTAGCTTAGAGATAATAATAACTAACCTTATCTAGCGTTTATATTATTTTATAAACTACTCTATCTAAAAAATTCGATAGAAGCTAATAACTATAAATCTTTAAAGAATATATAATAGATCTTATCTATAAAGAATACTAGAGAATCTTCTATCTTAGAAGGGATATTTATAGTAAGACTTATTAGTAAGTTATATGTTTTTAGGACTAAAGAAGAAAGTGGATTAGTTTTTAAATAATAATAAAAAATAATAAAGAAATTAAATAGCTTAATAGTAGCCCCTTAAGAACTAATACCTATTTAGACTCTAATTATACTTTTCCATTTTATCGCTATATACTTTATTACTACCTTAATAGATATATTACTAAAAACTTACCTTAGTTATACTTAGAAGGAAGCTTTTTAACTCTTTACTAACTATAATAGTTAAGTTTTAAAAATGTATATCTTAATTCTGTAAAATAATAACTTTACTATAAAAGAGTAAGCTTAGTAATTATTCTATAAGTTTATATATTATAATAAAGGAATTTTAAGGTAGATTATTTAAAATCATAGCCCTAATACTATATCTAGGCTCTAAACGGAATTATAGATAGCTTTTAAATTAAAACTTTTAATATTAAGTACCTATTTCTATTAGATAGATAGACTATTAGAAAAGTATAACTAGATAGTAAAAATCGCTCTAAGATTCTTTATTATAGACTTCCTAGGTAAGTATTAGATTAATACTCTCCTAGTACTTAAATTATTTATAAATAACTCCTATTTAGGAGTAATATAGACTTCACTAAGTAAACTACTAATAAGATATTAAATTAAAAATAGTATAAGATTTCTAGGAAATAGAATAAGTAGGAAATTAAAGGTATTTCTTAGAGATAAAAGCTAGTATTGCGATAGCTTAGACCTAAGTAGCTATAAAGAAGAGATATAATAGGAAGTACTAGAAGATAGAATTCTACCCTAGTAACTAGGTAAACCTATAGCTAGGGAAGGGATATAGAATAGCTAATAACAGAGTTATAAAGCTAAAGAATAGTAAATAGGGCTCTTCTAAATACTAAAACGAGTAAGGTATAGAGCTTACTAACTAGATATAAAAGACTCTATAAATATCTATTCTTTAGTATCTATAGTATAACTATAAATAGGGAAGCCTACTAAGGAGAGACTAGGCCTAGTATAGTAAGTATACTATTAGAATATAGACTAAATCTTAGACTAATAACCTTATAGTAGATAAAATAGAAAAGACGCTCGCTTTAAATATCTTATAGCCTAGAAGGGTTAAGGTAATAACTATAAATAGTAAGTATTTAAAGAAAACATTACTACCCTAGAACCTATAGAGGTCTAGTAAAAAGAAAGAAGAGACTAGAGTACTATATTTATTAAATAAGGTAAAGTAAGAAGAAGGTTATAGAAGGATTTTAAAACTTTAAACTAGGGGAAAATAGGGTTTTCTAGTAATAACGTACTATTAGTTAATAATAATAATGTATAATAAGTACTTCTTCTCTTTTACTATAATTAGACTTTTCTTATACTCTTCTATATAATAAGGGATTTAATTAGAAAAATCCTATACTACTATTTTAACTATTTTAACTATTTTAACTATTTTAGTATTAAATTAATAAAAGAAGTTTAGGAAGATTCTTAGAATAAGAGAAGGAGAGCTAAGTAATAAGTTAGGTATACTATACTACTTAGAATACTAGTATATACGTTTTAAATATTTCTACTATATACTAACTACTTTTAAAGCTAGGGTGTACTCTTTAAGACTACTATATATAACTACTTAGTTAAGAGTCTACTAAGCCTTATATATTAAAGTTTCTAACATATTATATAACTATATAGAAGTAAGGAGACTTTCTAAGTAATGTTAAAATCGCTTACAAATTAATTTAACTAGTAGAAAGCGAGCTATACGTACTAAATACATTAGTTAAAAGCTAAAATTAGAAGATAAAGAATTAGACCTATGTTTTAGGAAAACTAAGCTAAAGTTTACTCTAAGAAGTCTACTATACTAGTATTTAATCGATTCTCTATAAGACTAGCCTAACCTAAACATAGTAGAACTAGAAATAGTATAACTAGTTATAAAGAGAATTAAATAGATAGTCTATTATATACTACTATTAGTAATCCCTAAAGGACTTATTATACTAACAATATAGGATAAGAAGGGGTATAGCTAAATATAAGTAACTAGCTAAAGAGTCTTAAAGACATAGAAGGTAATATAGATTTAGTAGTAGATAAAACAAGAGTAAATTACTATAGACATATATAGTATTACTTAAGATAATATTAAAGGCTCTAAAGGCTAATATAGTACTAATAATGCTACTAAAAATACTAAACTATATAGAAGTATATAAGATTATAATATATATACTATATAAGAATGTCTTAGTAAAGTTCCTATAGGATATAGAAGCTACTATAAGAAAATAAGTATAGCTTACTTAAGATAAGGTTACTAAATTTAGATCTAGTTATAAGAAGTATAATACTATAGATTTAATATATAACATAGCTTTAGATTTATTTATTAATTTTACTAAGCCCCTAAATACTAATCTATTAAAGATTGTATAGATTTTAGTATCTTTTAGCTAGAAAGGTACTATAAAAGCTATTAAACTTCCTAGAAGATTCTAAATTGAATTTAACTTTTACTATATTAGAATCTATACTTATAAAGAAACTACTATAGAATTTATAGTTATAGTAGCTAGTTATTAATTTATATTATAGAAGTGTATTATAATAGCTTATACATAAGCTACTATATTCTATTAAGTATATAAGAGAACTAGTTCTAAGTTATTTCTAGAAAGATACGTAGCCCTAGTAAGTATTTATAACTCCTAGTTTATTAAGACGTATCTAGTAGTATAGGTAGTTAGTTACTAACTAACTAACAATCTTAACAATAGCTTAAGGACTATATATACTGTTTATAGTATTTATAGACTTATATAAAGCTATTAGAGAGTTATAACAGTATAAAGACAGTTAGAGAAATTAGGGGAGCCTATGTTAGGAGTACTATAGTAGTTCCTATAGGCTTATATATAATATAATTTACTTACTACTATTCTAGCTAACTACGTAGCTAGTAAAGACACTATAAGCTTAGGGCTAGAAACTAGTAATAGTAGCCCCTAAAAAAAGCTATTTAAGGCATTAAGCGTATAAAGAGTATAAAAAATTTAACCTTTACCTAGGAATACTTAGGGTAAATAAGGATAATAATATTACTAAAAGAGCTTAATTAGCTATTTCTTTAACGGAACTAACTAATATAGGCGAGAACATAGACGATATACCTAGTAGGAAAGGTAATAACGCTATTTAAGTACTAAAAGGCGCTTATATATAGAGTAGGAAGTACTTAACTTATAGAAGGTTAGGAGAAGTAGTATATCTACTATTAAATCTAGGAAGAAAATACTATATTTTACTATATAGTAGTCTAAGGCTAGACTAATACCTAGGTAACTCTTTTATATAAGGTAGGTTATAGCTATTTCTCTTTTTTAAGGTATTTACCCCTTATAGGTTATAGTAGGAAGTACCTATAGGTTAGTTTTTATCCTACTACTATAATAAGATACGCTATATATATATAATTTAAATACCTATAATAGTAAATAGCTTTACCTTAGCTTATAACATTATTACTAACTACTATTAAGTAGTACGCTATATTTCTAGCTAGTAGAAACCCTTCTAGTAAATTAGTATAGTAATATAACTATTAAGAGTTTTATAGTAATATTCTTTCTAAGGATTTAAATAATTTCCTTAGAATAAGTAGATGATTTCTTTCTAGTTAGAATTAATTAATATATATACATATATAAGAAAAGCTATTAATAGAAATGTATTCTAAACGTTATAATAATATAATAAAGACTAGAAAGTCTTTTAGAGTTATTAAAACCCCTTATATAAAGTAATAAGAAGATTAGAGATAAATAAGACGTTATTAATCTAGTATATATTATAGTATATAGCTTAAGTAGTTATATTAAGAGGTAAAGGTAGACTTTTTAGAATTTCTAGTTACGTAGGAATTCTAGGAGAAGAATTTCCTAGGATTTCCTAGGATTCCTAGGAAGGGGAAAAGGGAATTCCTAGGAATACTAGGTATAGTAAGAGATTAGTGTCTAGAAAGACTAAGGAAATAATAAGGGTATTATATAATATAAAAAAACGTTTAATAGAATAAATAGAAGGGAAGGAAAGGGTAAAGGAGGAAGGAAACCTAGGAAATAGAAAGATAGCTTAATCTAGGGTACTATATTATCTGTTTAAAAGCTTAATTACTCTACTTATATTAATGCTATAGCTAGCTAGTATTATAAATAGTAGCTAGTTTTACTAGTATTCCTTATAAGCTATAGAAGTATATATTATTAACTATTAGATCTAGGGTAATACTACTATGTCTTACTCTTTAAAGTTTTAGATTAGATAATATTCTAGTTATTATTCTTCTTAAAGGTAATTTATAGCTATTTCTTATTCCTAAGACATATACCTCTTATAAGTTATAGTATAGAGTACTTAAAAGTCGAGTTTCTCTCTACTAGAACAAATAATAATAAACTACCTTATATGCTAAGGTCTAGCTAGTAGAAACCCTTCTAGTAACTAGTATAAAAGTATAATTAGCTTAAAATGTTTTAATAATATCCTAATTAAGAGTTTAAACAATTTCCTTAAACTAATAAAGAGATTTCTTTATAGTTAGAGTATTAAAGTATATGTATAATAAAAGTCTATTAATAAAAATGTGTTCTAAGTACTATAATATTATATTTAAGCCTAAGAAAGCTTTTACTAACTACTAAATTCTTATAAGAAGTAATAGAAAGAACTAGAAATAAATAAAACAATACTATTCTTCTTTCTAAGTAGATATTAAAGGATAGGGTTTATAAAGTCCTATTTAAAGGTAAAGGTAGACTCCTAGGATTTCTAGTTACTTATATAGGAATTCTAGAGAAACGCTTTCCTAGGACTTTCTAGGAAGGAGAAGGGAATTCCTAGGAATACTAGGTGTAATAGGAGATATATGTCTAGAAGGGCTAAGGAAATAATAAGAGTATTAAGAAATATAAGGAAAAACGTTTTATAAGATAAATAAAAGTTAAAGGAGGGATAAAAGAAGGAAGAGGGACTAGAGAATAGGAGAAATAGTTTAATTTAGAATATTATATTATCTTTCTAAAAGCTTAATTACTATACTCGATTTAATACTATAGCTAGCTAGTAACATAAATAGTAAATATCTAAGTAGTGTTTCTAGTAAGCTATATAAGTATATATTATTAATAAAGCTTAATATATTTTAATATTTATTAAGGTATAAATTATAATTAGATTCTATCCTTATATTATTAAAAGAAATAAGATACATATTACTATTAACTTTATAGAAGTTCTATTTTTACAATAGTAGGTACTAACTATATAATATATAAAACTAATTATAAATTATTATATTAGTAAAAGAAATAATTAAGTTAAATATATTTTAAGGCTTAGTACTATATAGCTTATAGTTTACTTAACTTATCGAGGGTAATAAGGCTTATCTAACCTTCGGTAGTACCTTAGTACTCTCTAACGAAAGTAGAGGGCTAGGTTAGGTTAGGTTAGGGGTAGGGGGGGACCTTACTTAGGTCAGCGAGGCGCACGAATACTAATGAATTTTTACGAACACGCCCGTCCTGACCCTCCGGCTCATGCTTCCCTACGACTGGTAGATTTCACCGGCCCAGTATCGCTATTGACGCCTTTCATCTAATCTCAAGAATGCTTTTCATTGTCACACGCTTACATTTCTCGCATCGCATTGCCGTGAGGACGCCTTATGTGGTTTGGGGATCTGCCGGAACTCGTCACTGTCTCCTGTCGCCAACGATATTTGCGTCCCTGCTGAATTGATGGCTATTGACCTCGTCCGGCATTGGAAAAGTCACCGACGTGATGGGACCTGCCATGCTCGCCTTCACTCCTCTGACGTTCGACCCCGGATGTTCGACAACGGTCATGATATCTTCAAATCGCTTAGCTTGACATTTTCGAGTTTGAGTGACTCTTGCTACGGGTCTGCAGACGATGGACAAGAACCAAGAAATCGTTTGGGACGGCTGTCCAGATCACCACCTTATCTGGATGGACAGGTGTCATAGGACGACAAACCGATCCTCGCAGCAGATTCCGCCTATCAATCAATCACCGACGACCCAAATAGGCCTTTGAGCCCCTCGATAACATCGCGTCAGTCATCAGCGCATCTCACTAGATTGCAAAGCTTGCTACGCTGTTTGGGGGCTTTCAGTGGTATTCCTCGACGAACACTGGAAACGAGTAAACCTGGTGCGTCAAATTCGGACAGATTTGTCCCCGTCCGCAAAGCCTCAGAGACCACCACGCAGCGATATCGCACCGTGCTGCATTCGGGAGCACTTTCATCCTTTGAGAGGCTCGCAAGACATGACAGAGAACGCCGCTATCACTTCGACACAATTGGCACTGGTCGCAATACAGTCCTTGGCGAGAGAACTTACGACCATGTCTTTTGGCGAGGAAGGAATACTCCTTCAATCCTTCCAACTTCTGTTGCGATGATACCCAGTGCCCTCGATGAACTTAAGCGCTACCGAGCTCGTGTAGCATACGCACTCCAAATTGATCGCATTTGCAGAATTCTTAATCTCAGTTCTGCTGTATCCAGGTCGATTGCGAAACTTGCTGTCCAAAGGACTCCGTGGGTTGGCACAAAGCGACATGATCTTAGATATCATATTTGTGAGTTATTCGAAACTTTAGTCAAGAGTCCATCACCACTTACATACGTCTGTCTGTCAAAGCAAAGCCCCTCAACAGAAGTCCGTGTGAAACGGCGCCTTTCAGGTAGGTAGTACACGAATCTAGCCTCATAAATATCAGCCTCATTGACTACGAGAAGAGAGCTTGACGCACCAAATTTGAGAGATGATTATTACTGCTCTGTCCTGGCGTACTCGGCGACTTCTCGCATACTTGCGGTGGGCCTCGGCAATGTCATTTACGCTTGGTCGGAGGGACTGGGCGCTCGCATCGTGAATGGCACTCCGATGGATGGTGTGTGGCTCACCTCGATCGCCTTCTCATCCACGACGGGAAATATGGACATTTTGGCGGCTGGCAGATCTGACGGCTCCCTCATTCTTACATCATTGAGGGATTTCCTGCCCAGATTTCAGGTGCAGCATCCGGACTCGGTGACTTGTCTCAGTTGGAGACCGTACTGCGTGGTTCGTAACTCGTGCAGTCCCTACAAGTCCGGGTTGTCGGTACAGACAGAAGAGCTAGTGATCGGGGATGAAGCCGGCAGTTTGTATTACTATGTGGTCGAGTGGCCAACGAGTGAGGAAATATTGCGGTGTGGCTGGGTCGGCTCCCTGTGTCTGGTTGCCAAGATATCACTTCACAGTCATCAAGTATGTGGTCTGGCTTGGTCGCCCGACGGCCAGGTCCTGGCATCCGGCGGCAACGACAATATGTGTTTCTTAGTGGATGCGGCAGTTATCCTTGGCGAATTTGGAATCGCAAACACCTCCCAGGGCCTCGAACCGCTTGGAAGCACGCGGCTGGCTACGAATTCATGCACGTCAAGGAGGTCTGGAGCGAAACCGGAAGGCCGGGCAATTCAGCCAGACATGAGTCGCATCCGCCATCACGGACCTGGTTGCGAGATGCAGGCTTGGGCACACCGCGCAGCTGTGAAAGCCATTGCATTCTGTCCATGGCGTGAGGGGTTGGTCGCCACGGGAGGCGGCTCTAACGACAAATGCATCCATTTCTTTCACACGTCGTCGGGCTCTGCACTAGCCACAATTGCCGTGGCCGCTCAAGTCACGTCCCTTATCTGGTCGATGACGCGGCGTGAGATAGCCGCAACTTTTGGCTATGCCCAACCAGAGCACTGCTTTCGCGTTGCCGTCTTCGGGTGGCCCGAATGCAATCAAATCGCTGCCATCCCTTGGGCGGGAGACCTACGAGCTCTCTATGCTATCCCCCTTCCACGGAACCTCGATGTCTTCAACGAGGGCATCCTCGGCCAATCTGATGGATGCATTGTCGTGGCATCCAGCGATGAGACCCTCAAGTTCCACGAGCTCTGGCCTCTAGGGCAGACAGCAACCATGGCTATGTCAGGCATGCTGGGTGGAAGTGACATACTTGACGACTTAGACGGCATCATGAAAGACGGTGACGTTATTCGTTGATAACTCAGTAGGGCGTAACACGCTAGTTCCCTAGAATTGTCCTAAGTTCAACAAAGCCCTATAGATTGGAATCATGTACATAATAACCCTGAACGACGTCATGAATTGATGGATAATGTGTCTCGGGTGGATGCCAGCGTCAGTCATTAAGGGGTGTGTGTGGCTGATGCCAGACTGCCTTAATGGGCTGTCGTTCTAGCAGTTGAAACGCCGAGCAACTTTGAAACCCCAGAACAGCTTTGAACTTTGCCGTAGGTCAACGCCCTGCGCATCGTGATCATAGACAGACCGCTAGTTCAATGATATGTGAAACGGCCAGATCGCGGGTACAGGGCGGTCCTGAATAGCAAACGTAAAGCCCGTAAGCTATTTCAAAATCGCGATCAAGAGAACGAGGATAATTATCAAGACAACAATTGCAGTCATCTGCTTATTTTCGCGAGCACCCTTGGCAACCCTTCCGAGCGCCTTCGACGTCCGGTCTAGGCGACTTTGATGACGATCAGTGACAGCCTCGACACCTTCCAGCATGGCTACATGACAGTCCAGCTCGTCGCCAATCCGCATGCTAAGTTCTCGTTGACGGCCGATAGACTGTCCCAATTGGTCCAAGTGTTCGTCTTGCTCGTCGAGGATCTGCGTCTGATAGTCATGCAGCTGTTGGTTACTGATGTGATCATTATTTGCGGTGTGGTCAGATGGATCGTCTTGATAAGGCCTGAATGACTGGTCGGATGCCAGCGCACAGGAGTCGTTGAAACGAACAGACTTGGGCTTCCTGGACACGGTGGCCGTCGGAGTGGTAACTTCAAGCGGGCCTTTAATTCTCAATTCTGTCTGAGAGAGGGGCGTGGAGAACCCATGGAACTGGCTGGTCAAGTCGTCGTAGCGATCTTGCAACACGAGCAGGTCTTTGTTGGCGGATTCTGCGACACTGGAAAGAATGAGTACACGTGCGCTGAGCCTGACCGGTGGCGATCGGTAGGGACCGCCAGACCTGGTATCTCCCGACTCCTCTGAGCGAATTTTATCTTGCTGCAAGATCTCAAGTCCATCTCGAAATTGATCGAGAGATCTGGTCAAGTGCTGATCTTGGCTGTAACAGTCGAGATCGAGGCTCTTCGAACGATGGCGCTCGAGCAGTGATAGTTTTATGTGGTCGGCCAATAGGAATAACTGGTTCGATTTCGACATCACGACAAATTTACAATGATATCTATTGCTAGGATGTCATCGCGGCCAAGGAATTTGCTAGCATTGACTGGCTCCCTAATGTCACCTTAAGGAGACTACAGGCGCTCTAACTTTAGACTCTGATAAAAGATTATTTAAGTACTTCTAGGTTACAAGAGTATATAGGTCTTTAATTTATAACTATAGTATAATATAACTTTATAAGTAAATCTATTATATCTAATAGACAATATATAAAAGATATATATAAAGAAGTATTAAGTTTAAGTCTCTTAAAATGTTTATACTTTATAAATAGTTATAGAAATAACTTATTTATATTATTTAGTAAATAGAAAAAAGTATATATTTTAAAACTTAAAGTAAAACATTATATCTTTTTAGGCTTTACTTACTTAGCTAACTTACCTTAGATAGCTAACTTTTTATAGCTTAACTCTAGAAACTTACTTAGGGAAAGTAAAGCTATAAAATTTATTAAATTTATAGCTAAAGGTTAGCTTAAGTATATACTTAATTACATTATAAGGTAGTAAGTAACTATATAAAAGGGCTAATTTATTTAAATTTGTATTTAATTAAAGCTATTTTAAAAGAAGGCTTCCTTACTTAATTAAGAGTATCTTTTAATCTATTCTACTTATATTTACTCTATTTCTTTAAGTATAGCCTAAATACTACTCTAGCTATTATAGTATTATTATCTTTATTTTTCTTTATATACTATATATAACCTATATTATAGCCCTCCTTATTATAGTTATTGTTATTATTCTTGTTATTAGGAGGGAGGTTTAGTAATACTAATAGTATTATTAATATATACTTATATTAGCTTATAAGGAATACTAGTTAGACTAGCTACTAGTTATAATACTAACTAGCTATAGTATTAGAAACGAGTATAGTAATTAAGCTAATCTTAGAAAGATAAATTATATTCTAGAATTAGCTATCTTCCTTTTAAGAAGCTTCCCCTTTTCTAATTACCTTATTTATACTTTTATTACTATTTCCCCTTTTCTTTTACTTACTCTAGTATAAACACACGTTAGAAAAGACGTAATAAACAATAAATAGACCCATTTTAAAGGATTTATATATACTCTACTAGAGAGACATTTTCTTAGGTATCTAGGAAATATACAATACAACGTTATAATAATAAGCTTTTAAGGTACTACTAAACTTTAAAGCTATGCCTTAATAAACCTTTCTTTAAACGCATAATAAAATTATATACTTTAGCGCACTATAGTACGCTATTAGGAGACTTTATAGAGACATAAAATATTAGTCTTATAAAGAATTAAACACGCTATTTAGTAGTCTAAGACCTACCTTTTTATATACTTAGCTAGGAGCGAGAGGACTACTTAAAGTTACTCGATTCCCGCTAAGTTTATAGATAGTTAAGTAGAATCCTAGACCCTTTATCTTTATCCTCTATTTACTCCTCTATCGCTTACCTAATAGTTACGTGTTTTACATTATTCTGTTTCCTTTTAATTACTCTATCTAATCGTCTAATTAGTTTTTTATACCTTTCTTCCTTACATTACAATCCTCTTTCTAATTAAGCCTACTCTAACTCTTATATCTAGCTATAAGGAAATCTTGTGTTTTCCTTCCCTAATACTTCTAGGGCTCCTAGTTTCTTATAATAGAAGGTTAGGAAATCTAGTAAATTCCCCTTTATTAGAAATCCTAGGAAATCCCTAGAGGAAATCTAAGGAAATCCCTACTAGAATTCTTAGAAAATCCCTAGGGAAATCTAGGGGTTCCCCTTAAGAAATCCTAGGAATTCCTAGGAAATCCTTATTAGGAAATCCTAGGATTTCCTAATAGCTATCCTAGGAAATCCTTTTCTTATACCCCTTATTAGTTATTACTTCTAGTCTAGATTATAAATATTACTAGGAAATCTTATAAACTCCCTTTCTATCCTTACTAAATGCTCTATTTAGCTCCTATAGTCTATAAGGGCTACCTTTAGCCTATAATAACTACTTAAAAAGAAATCAAATAACGTTCTATTTGTTTCTCTAGCTAGTCCTCGCTAGTAATACCTTAGGAAAGCTTTCTTTTACCCTTCTAAGTTATTCTTAAGGTTTATACTAATATAGATATATTAGTTTATACTTAAAGACTTCTTTATTTCTATACTATAACTCTAACTATAATAAGGTAATTTGTATAATAAATAGGAAAGAAGGAATAAGCTTAGATAGTATTAAAACTTTTCTAGTAATAGGTAAGGAAAGAGTAAAGCCTAATAATATTAAAACTTTTAAAGGTATAAAACTTCCCTACGTATAAATAAAAACTTCGCTAGTAATAGCTAAGTGTATTACTTATAGTATATATTAGTAATAGTAGTACCTATAGACCCTTAAGTAAGCTTAGGTAGACAACTAGTTACTACTATCTAGTATAGTAATAAGTTACTACTATAACCTATAGCGTTATAGTAAAGACTTAGGTTAGATATTTTCTTTTTAAATATAAGGGTTATATTAGGCGAGATTAGTCTATTTACTTACTACTAATATAGAACTTAGATTCGTTTATTAGAGTAAAGTAGCTTATAACTTAGTAGATAGCTTAAAGTGTTACTACTTCTAGTTTTCTTTAGTTACTTATAACTAGTTATATAGCCTAGAATAGTAACCTCTTCTAGTAGCTAAGCCTCTACTAAGCTAGCTACTCTTCTTCTTATAGCTACTCTATAGTCTTATTATCTAGGTCTATTAGGGGGATATTATACTTTCTATACCTACTAATACTTATCTACTAATACTATATTACTACTTCTACCTAGATATTTATAAGCTTAGTACTCTTTATTTACTATTAGTTCTAGATAGGGATACTATATAGGCTTAAGTTAGTAACTAGTAAGCGCTAGTAAATAAAGGCTTAATACTAAATATAGCTAGTAAGTGTTCTAGTAATAGCTATTTCTATAGCTAGTACTATAAATAGTGTCTTACCTTTAGTAAACTTCTATCTAGTAGCGTTTATCCTTTCTACTACTATACTCTAACTAAGTAAGGTAGCTAACTATATTTATATTAGTAAGAGTAGGTATATCTTTAGCTATATCGATTATAGACTAGAAATCCCTAGTTATCTAAGCTACTATTACTACTATAAGCGCGAAAACATTTAGTAAGAGACTTAGCTTTAGACTTAAATTACTTCTTAGACTTATATAGCTAGATAAGGCACTAAAAGCTAGTAAAGAGTAAATAGGCTTACTTTTTACTTATATTCTTATATATCTTAGCTTAGAATAAAGACTTATTATTTTAAGCTAAGGGCTTAGGGTCTATCTAAAACGCGCTAACTAGCTAGGTATATAATAGTTCTTAGGTCCTAGCTACTATACTACTCTTATTATTATATAAGGTTCTCTTATAGACTTAACTTAACTTTCTTAGGAAACTACTATTAATAATATTAAGTAAGTTAATAGCTTACTTATAGCTAAACGTAGGTATAGGAGACTTAAATAATAAGTATAGAGTAACTTAATATAACAAAGATTAATAAAGCCCTAATTAAGTCCCTAATAGTTCTCCTAGCTAAAGAGAGGAAGCTACAACTATTTATATATTCCTTAAATAACTACTTATTATCTATAAGTTACCTTTAGTAATATATATTATCCTTTCTGTTTCTATTTACCTAATAACTACTAGATCTATAATCTACATAATACTATAGAAACAAATAAAAGAATGTATAGCTTAGTTAATAATATAAAGAAAGAGAGTTATATAAATACATTTAAGGTTATAGTATCTAGTATAGAAAGCGTAATAGTTAACTAAGTGTTAAGAGAATTTATCTATGTTTAGTAAGTAAATAAGTATAGCTATTAGATATCTAAATCTAAACTAGTAAGTATCCTTAGGTAGATACTTAATAAATAATAGTAGTATAAAGTAAGGAAAGGTATAATAGATAAGGGAGAGATATTATATTCTAGAAAGGTATGTTATTATAGCTACTATAAGTTAGAAACGTTAGTTATATATTAGTATTAATACTATATAACGTAGTATTACTAAGTAACTAGCCCTTCTTCCCCTAACTTAGGGGTTTAAAACTATTCTATAACTTTCTTTAAGCCTTTACGCGTATACTCTATATAATACTCTAGCCTTTCCTGCTCCTAGTTATAGTCCTAGAAGAGCTCTAGTACTATAATATCCTTAGCTAACACCTACTAGTTATAATTATTTCCCTAGCCTTTCTAGGAAACTAGGTATTCCTTTTAAACCTTTCCCTTTATCCTTCTACCTTATAACTAGTAATCTAAAACCTTATTAACTTATTAATAGTTAGTAACTTATACTAGACTAGGTCTTTTTATTAGTAGCTTTTCTATACCTATTTTTAAAAACTTATATTTTATAGTAAGTAGGGAATTAAAGAAAAATCCTTCTAGCTAGAACTAGAGGGAGTTTTTAGACAAAACATCTAGGAGACTAGTAATAAAGTCTGTAGTAATTATATAGAAAAGATTACTAGGAGAACGGATTAGTATAAGTTCTTTAAGCGGTACTTAGTAGTCTATTTAGTTTCTTTAGTAGTCCTTATAATCTTCTATAAGTTAGTTTACTTTCTTTCTTAGACCTAGAATAGTAAAACTTAATATTAAGTCCTACTATAGGTACTAGTAGCCTATATAGAAATTATACTAATACTCTTCCTAAATTAACTCCTCTATATAATCTTCTAGGATATAAAGTTAATACTATCTATTCATTTTATCTAGATATAATAGGCTATATATCTTTATAAACCCTAATTCTAGCTAGGTATTACTATTTCTAAGCTACTTTTAGATACTACTCTCTTTCTAGTCTATAAGATACCTATTCTTAATCCGTTAAATAAGGGCTAGCTCTATAAGTACTTCTAAAAATAGTACTACCTCTAGTTCCTCTTTATTATCCTATACCTATTTTAGTTCTCTATACTTAGGCTCTATTCCTTATATAACTAGTAGGCGTAAAATAGTATTAGCTAGGATATTAAACACTCTAGGTATATAGTAGAATTCTAAGGGATACTAACTTAGGAATTAAGATATAAGTATTAACTAAGTGTTATTCTAGACGCTTATTATAAAAGGTATTATCTATTTTATAATTTACATAATAGTAGTATAGTTAGTTAGTACTATAATTCTCCCTTAATAAGTACTAATAAGATAGGACTAGAGCTTATAGTAGGCCTATATAAAGTATCCTATTTTAAGCTCTTTAAGCTAATATTGTAGCTTACCTCTCTTAAGAGACTAGCTTAGGTATATAATAGGTTAAATTCTAGTTTTTAAGGAACCTTAACTAGGGATTTAGCTATCTTCCTTATCTAAATAAAATAAACACACTATATACTTTTTTTATAAGAGGTATTTACTTATAGGAATAGTTACTTCTTTAGAAAGAACTAACTAAGAGTAGCTTCTTTATATAAGGCTTAAATAATATTGTAAAAGCTTGCTAGCTCTATAAGGGTTAGTATATATATATTTTTACTTATAAAGCTAACCTAGCCTTATCCTTCTATAGGTTAGCTTACTTCCTTACCCTTCCTTAATAGGTTCGTTTTCCGTTACTATAGTATATTAATAAGTTAAGAAAACTAGAGTATAAAGCATTGTATTTATCTAACTAATTTAATCTATTACTTAAGTTATTAGAGAGTATCTAGTAACTATATATCTTATAATACGTATACCTATACTTATATATTAACTAACTTTAGTCTATTAATATATAAACTAAGTAACTTAATAGATAAATAATATAAGAAAGACTTAGCTAGTAAAAGTAATAGATTATACTTAGTAAAGGTATTAAACACTCCTAGTAAATGTTTTATATACTCTTACTATATGTAAGAAAATAAAGATATTATTAATATACCCTATTATATAGTTAGTATATTTATAGAGTAGATAATTAATAGAACGTTAAGTATATACTAGTTAGTTCTTATAACCTATTAGTATAATAACTGACTTCTCTAAACCTCTATAAATAAACAATATAAAGCGTTCCTAATAAGCTAGGTTTACTATAAATTAATAGAAGAAACTCTTAGTATTTACTATAGAAATATACTTTTCCTAGTTAACTAATATATTATTTTTAAAGAAATTAGTATAGGATATATATATAGAATAGTAATACTATTTAAGGCATATAGATCTACTACTACTCTTTCTTTACCTAACTACTAAACTATAAATACTAGGATAGTAAAAGGTAATACTTCTATAACTAGTTATTTATTCTTATATATATAGCTTATTAAACATCTCTTTAAGAAATGCCTTATACCTTTACTTAAATATATAAGGCTATATACTAAGCTTTTATTAGTATTACTTATGAGCTAGTAGTACCTTTATATAGAACTTAAAGTCGATCCCAATTAGTCTAGTATTATTTTATAAAGTAGGTAGTAACTCTATTAACTACTTAGCCCTAAATACTAACTTAACCTTCCTTAAGTATGTTCTAATACTATTACTTATAGTAATATCTAGGATATTTAGTATAATCTAATTCCTAAGTTAATATAATTAGCTAGGATTAAGCTCCTCTACTAGCAGATCTCCTAGATCTTCCTAGTATTCTAAAAGACACTAGAAAGCTTCCTATTCTTAGTCTAGGGCGGATTCATTCTACTATTCGATTACTAGTTACGCTAGGTATAATTCTAAGACTATACTAAACATTACTTTATTATTTAGATCTAGAATTAGTCTAATCTTTTACTTCCGTTTTATTATAATTAGTCTAGCGCTTGTATTAAATACGCTTACTAAGAATGCATTCCTAACTATAGCTCTAGAAAGGGTAAAATAATATAGATAGAAGATTAGGTCCTAGTTCTCTAGTATATCTTTTACTAGTATTAGAATAGTAGTTTCCTTATATAGGGGAATAGTAACTCTTACTACTTTAACTACTCTTTATTTAATTACTTTTCTATAGCTAGTATAGATAGTATCTATAAGTAGCTCCCTATAGTAGTTAATTTATACTACTTAGTAAGTGTTCAGGATATCTACTTTATATAGAATAGAAAAACTCTAGCTAAGAAGTATTCCTAGTACTAGTTACTTAAGTACTTATACCCTAATATAGTATACTCCTATAGCCTATTTTTCTTCTCTTTTACTTAGAAAGGAAATAGTAAACTCTACTTATCCTTCTATAATAACTAGTTTATCCCTAATACCCTTAATCTATTATCGTATTAGGGTTAAGGTTAGATCCCTAAATATAGCTAATAAATCTTTGTAATAGTATACTAGGAAGTACCTATACTTACGTATACCTCTGTTATTAATCTCTTACCTTTACTACTATATGCTAGGATCCTTACATATATAAAATATACCCTATAACTTATTTAAGTGTCTTAAGTCTAGGGTATTACTTTTATTACTAGAATACTTACTAGAATAAAGTTCGTTAGAGAATTAAGTAGCTTATCCTAATCTTTATCTATTATTAGTATATAGAAGTAAGACTCCCTTAAGAGTTAATCTTCTTATAAGCTAGACTCTTCTAAGTTTAGCTCCTCCTTACCTTCCTCTATATTCTTTTTATAAGCTATTAGTAGATTACTATAAGCTTTTATAAATATAATATAGTTTTTTTAGTGTTAGTAGTAGCTTTAGCTAGCTTATAAGCTAGGTTAATAACGATTAGGTTCGTTTAGCTATTTCCTATACTATAGCCTAAACCTAGCTTAGTTTTTACCTAAGAAGGCAAGGCCCTAGAAGCTTATTATCTAGTAATAACCTTTATTATAGACTCCTTAGCCTAGGGTTTCCTAGTACTTCCCTAGTTTCTACTCTACTTAAAAACGTTCTTAACTTTCTTACTAGCTTAGCTTATAGGCGTTTCCTATCCTTTTCTATATAAAGTCCTTTAGTCTATATACTTAATACTTATCTATATATGTTTCCTTAGACTAGCGTATATCTTACCCTATATTATAATAATTAGCTTCGTTTATAAGTTTAGAATAGACGCTTTATATTTATCTACTTAACTATTAATTTATTTACCCCTAGTTAGCTACTAGAAGCTCTCCTTTATTAGTATGCCTTAATACTTATATACTAGTATATTTAGCGTTACTAGAGGATAGTATATAGTCTAGGCTAATCTTTTTATCCTAGAAACCTATACCTAGATATTAGTTCTTTCTAAGAGGCTATTTACTATATATCTCTCCTAGTATAAGGCTCTTAAAGTAACCTCTAAAAAAATAGTAAACTTCCTTAAGAGCTACTCTTTCTAACAATTAAACCCTAAGTAGGGTTTTATAAAGGCTACGTAATCTTATAGTCCTAGGTCCCTAGAGTACTACTCTATAGCATTTCCTTATAGTAGTAAGGGAATTAGCTAGTATAGCTATATGTTCTAAGGCATTTATAAAGTAGTTTATACTCTAATATATAATAGTCTTCTTAGTTTTTCTAAGGTATTAAAGGTTATATTTAATATATAGGCTAGGTTAAAACGCCTAATATTCTCCCCTTATAAATAAACCTATCTTTCTTAGGTAAGTTATCTAAATAGCGTCTATAGTAAGTAGAACTCTTAAGGTAGCTCTAGATCTAGCTATTCCTATAATAGTAGTAGCTAGCTTAGCTCCTATCTTCCTTTCTAGGGCTCTAATCTTTCTACTAGTAAGTTTTTAGCTTATTTTTTACATTCTTAGGCTAAAATAAGCTAGACTATATTAATTAGTTAAGTATATAGGATCTACTATACTAGGAAACTAAACTATCTATATATAGTTAATACTTATATTAGTAACCCTAGTTTAAGCCTAAGAATCTTAGTAGTATTATATAGTGTAGCTAGTATCTTTCCTATATTCCTAGAAGAAAGTAGATTTTTAAGCTCCTTACTTAGTACTAGCCTAGTAATAGTAAGAACTCTAAACAAAGTAATAAGACTCTCTTTTAATATACCTTTACTTCTAGTCCTACTCTAGGGGTTCTCTAGTAATAGGTTTCCTACTACTTATAGGGCTTGTTTACTACGCTAACCTATCTAGCTATAACGCTAACTCGCCCTACTATTACTAGTACTTATTAAGCTTTAGTACTTAGCTTACTTAATTTATATATAGTAACTACCCTATAAGTATATAGCTCTATACTTAGGGGGTAGCTATATATATAGCTTATATAAGTAAGGAGGCGTAATTATATAGGCCTAGCTAAGGGCTAATTTGTTTAAATCTGCGATAAAAAGTAGAGCTAACGAAGGAGGTATATTTATAGCTAATAGATAGCCTAGCCTAAGCGTAGCTAAGGGCTAATTCGTTTAAATCTATAATAAAAGTAGTAGTAGTATAATTCTTAATTAAAGGGTAGTAGTATAGCTATAGCGCTTAATAACCTAAAGCTATTATTGTAATCCCTTTCTTTTCCCTAAACTACGCTATCTTTTACCTATACTCTCTTTACGTATTAACTCTCTATAATCGTAGCGTAAGTATAGTCCTAGAGGCTCTTAGGCTACTATAGTCGCTAGATAAAGCTATTGTTAAAGCTCGAAGCTAGTAGCGAGTACATATGCTAGTATACTCTTAGTATCTACGTACCTAGCTTATAGGGGTTACTATAAGATTATAGGTATTATAGTAGCCTAATAGGTAGTAGTAGTATTATAAATGTAAGTTCGGCTTAAGGGAGGGTAGGATATAGTAGTAGCGGTATTATAACTACTATTATTTTTATTATCGTTATTGTCGTAAGCGTAGCCTATAGTAGGCCTCTTACCTTAGCTCACTCTAAAGTCTTAGTATACTTAAAGGTAGATAGCTCCCGCTTTATACTATAGCTTCTTAATGCGAAGTTAAGTAAGCCTTTAGGTTAGTCTTTAGTATATATAGATTAAGGCTTAAGAAGAGCTTTAATTTACCCTTTATACCTCTCTTAGAAGGTTTAGTAATACTAGAAGGGGTTAAAGTCGTTAAAGATAAAAGGAGTCGCGCTTTCGAGCTAGCTAAAGATATTATAGTAGTAGAGAAGTCTATAGGAAGACCTAAGGCTATAAGGAAAATTGTTGTTATAGGGACTAGCTAGTCTAACTAGCTTCCCTTACTATATTATAACCTTTCTATACTCTTTAGCGACGAGCTTATTAGCCTTTAAGGTTATCTTTTCGCGGACCTATAAGTAGATTAGCTAGAGAGTAAAGGTTAAAGCCCTATACTAGTCTTTGTTATACCTTAAAACAATCTTATTATACTAGTACTACTAGAAGTACTCGAATCTATTAACTTATTAGTAGAGGTAAGAGGGTAAGGGTAAGGTAGCCCTACCTATAAATAATACTAGCGAGATTATCTATTAGTAACTAAAGAAACTCCTTTATCTTTAAGTAAACGCCTCTATATTAGAGGTATTATAGTAGCTATAGTAATAAAGCTTATTAGCCTAGAACCTTACGATCTATCTCTCCTATAGGTATAGCTAGGTGTTAATAGTATAGTGTACGGCTATAGCTAGGTAGCGCCCTTCTTCCTTAAACCCCTTAAGCTTCTCGCAATAGACCTCCTCGCTTATTAACTCAATAAGTAAATTAAAGGCCTATAAGAAGACTTTAAAGCTTTTATTATAAATAGTCTTTATATCTTCCCTTAGTACCTTTAGGAAAAATAGTTTATATTTAGCTAGTATATTTATATAAACGTATTAGCTATAAAGAAAGAAGGGAACGCTAGATAAGAAGATATTAAGACTCTTAATAAGACTAATATCGTAGTCTATTATAATAATATTTAGCTATAAGAGGTCTTTTTATATTACTAGCGTTCTAATCGCTTACTTATAGTACCTTTCTAACTCTCTATTAAGGAATAATAACGCGATAGAGAAGGTCTTTCTTTCTACTATAGCGCTATAGATATTTAAAAGCAGTATATTAAAGTAGTTTGTCTTATATATATAGTTAAGTAGTAAGACCCCTAAATAATAGCGGAAGAGGTTAAGCCTAGTTTTTAAGGTAATAAAGAGAGCTATAAAGTAGTCCTTAGCACTATAATTATTAGTAAAAAACACTCTATAAGCTCTATAAGGTAATCTTAAAAGAACTAAAGGGTAGTCTAGCTAGCTAGCTCTTTCTTACAATAATAAAAGAGTAAGTTATAGATTATCTTTTATAAGATACTACGAAGGTTAGAGTTTAAGTAGCTACGAAGCTACTACGTAATAGTCTTTAACTAAAGCCTATTATTATAGAAGCTAACAACGAGCTTACGATACTTCTATATTGTTTAAGTATAGTACTTAATATATATTATTAGTAAATCTATTATATTGTAGTTATAGCTATTATAGACTATTAAATATATAGCCTAAAGGCCTAAGGCCTTATTAAGCTAGATAGTAAGGTATTAATAGTACTCCGTTATCTATGTCTTAGTCTTATAGTACTTCTCTATAATAGCTATTAAGTAGCTTTAAAGGTACACCTTCTAAGTAGCGATAGTATATATATTATAGAGTCTTTACATTTAGCTTAGCGTAAATAACTATAGTAAAGCTATAAGTTTTAGTAAAGCTATTATAAGTAGCTTAAGTAGGTTTAAGGGAGGTAAAGGTTGTATTAAGAAGAGTATCTATAGTAGGTAAAGTAGGGTTAGGTAAAAGTAGTAGGGTAAAGGTAATAGTAAAGGTAATAGCAATAGTAATAATAAAGTTAATAAAGTAAAATAGTATTAATAAACGCGTATAGCTTAAGTACTATATATATAGCTACCTCCTAAGAGTAGAGCTATATACTTATAAAGTAGTTACTATATATAAATTAAGTAAGCTAAGTACTAAAGCTTAATAAGTACTAGTAATAGTAGGGTAAGTTAGTATAGTAGCTAGGTTAGTTAGTAGAGTAGACAAGTCCTACTTATAATATCCTAAGTAAATAGCATTATACTAGCTATAGCTATTTTATAGAAGATAAGTAACTATAATATAGCTCCTAAGAATTAGTATACTTAATCTTATTTACTTAGTAGAATAATACTACTTAATCCTTAGTATACTTAGGCTCGCTAAATCGTTTAATAGCTTACTAGATATTAGCTTATCTAGAACGCTTCTTCTAAGAGTTTAAGAAACGCTTAACTAGGTAAGTCTTAGCTATAGTAGAAGTAATTCTTTAGGAAGTAAATATACCTTATTATACTTCTAGTAAAAGGTATAAGTAAGGGCTTCCTCTTATTAAGTAGCTTCCTTGTCTTTAAGGGCTACTCTTAAAGAGTCTATAAAGAAATACTATACTTCTAGGATTTTTTATATACCTTCCTAAGTTCCTATCCTTAAAAGAAGTTAATTCCTATATAGCTAATAGAAATTAAATCTTACTATTATAGCTTTTAAGCTATTTCTCTTAGCTAGAAAATACTAAAAGTAAGAGTCTTTAACGTAGAGCTACTACTAGATAATATATACTTATATTAACTTATAAGAGACACTAATTAGACTAGCTACTAATTATAATACTAGTTAGCTATAGTATTAGAAATAAGGATAGTAATTAAGCTAACTTTAGAAAGATAAATTGTATTTTAGAATTAGCTATCTTTCTTTCTAAAAGGCTTCCCCTTTTCTATTTACTTTTTATACTTTTATTACTTTTTCCCCTTTTCTTTTCCTTACTCTAGCTATAAGGAAATCTTATATTTTCCTTTCCTTATACTTCTAGGGCTACTAGTCCTATAGAAGGGTAGGAAATCTAGTAAATTCCTCTTTATTAGAAATCCTAGGAAATCCCTACTAGAATTCTTAAAACATCTCTAGGGAAATCTAAAGAGTTTTCCTTAAGAAATCCTAGGATTTTCTAATAGCTATCCTAGGGAATCCTTTTCCTATGTCCCTTATTAGTTGTTACTCCTAGTTTAGATTGTAAATATTACTAGGAAATCTTATAAACTCCCCTTCTATCTTTACTAAATGCCTTATTTAGCTTCTATAGCTTATAAGGGCTACCCTTAGCCTATTTTAACTATAGTATCTATATACTTATATTATATTTATCTATAAGGCCCTTAAAGAAACCTAGATCTAAAAGCTAAGAGGTAGATAGTAATAGTAATAGTTATAGTTATAGGCTTATACCTTCTATAAGGTTAAAATTAGTTAGTAGTACTCTCTTCTTATAAGGTATAAAGGTTAAAGTATAGGGTTAAAAGGGTTAAAGCTTACTATATTAAAGGTTATACGTAGAGGCCTTAATAGCTTATAATTTATTTATTTAAAGGTTATTATACGTAGTAGAGGCCTTAAGGGCTTGTAATCTAAAACTTTAAAGATTATTATAAATAGTAGATACTTTAAAGCTTATACTTATAATACATAAGTGTAAAGGTTAATTATATAGAGCTTAAAGGGTATAACAATATTAACTATAGTATATAATAAAAGGTACTTTATACCTACCCTATAGGTATAATAGATTATATAACTATACGTTTAACTTATAAGTACTTAATTTATAAGTATATTTCTTATACTTTATATATATAACTTACTAGTAATATAAGTTTTTATACTCTATTATAGTATAAAGATAAGGTATAAAAGTACTTTCTTTATTTAGTAAGATTTAGTCTTCTAATTAAAACATAATTTAATCTCTCTTCTACTCTCTTTACTACTTATATTCTAACTATTTAAGTATACTCTATATACTACCCTTTTATGTTTCTAAATATTCTTTTAAATACTTAAATTAGTAATAGTACTAAACACTTAATAATATACTAAAGCTATTATAACGCTTATATATAACCTTATAGGAGAGACTAGAGTACCTAACTATTTTATTAAAGAAATCTAGGAACTAGATAACGAAATTTCCTCCTTAAGTAATATACTCTTTAATATATTAGGTTTCTTAGAATACTTAAAGAAAGAATAATAATAAGTAACTACTTAGTAATTCCTAAGTTATACTCTAGCACTTATAAATCTAGTTATAAAAGAAAACTAAGCTTATACTAAAGAAATATTTCCCTTAGCTAAAAAGATATTAATCTTTTAGTAATAAATCTCTAACTTTATAGCTTATAGTAACTAAGTACTACTACTACTACTACTCTTTATAATTACTAAGAGTTTAGCGCTATTTACTTATTACTTAAGATACTACTCCTATAATAACCTCTTAGACTCTAATAGTAGCTATTATAAAGATATAAAACTTAAGAATACTCCTAATCTCTTACTCCTATTATAGCTAGAAAGCTTTAGGACTAAACTAATAACTTAGAGGTTACATTCCTTACTACTCTAAGAAAGTTTAATAAGATATAATAAAGATACTATTTATTAAAGATTTAATAGAAAAGACCTTAAAACATACTAGTAGTTTTACTATAAGAAAAGAGAGTTACCTAAGGAATATAAGCGTATTAATAGTAAGTAAGCTTTCTTTACTAAGTAAACTAAAAACCTAATAAAGGGCTAAAAACTTAAAGCTAATATCTAAACTAAACCTTTATAACTATACTAACGCTTAGATTAATCTCTTATAGAATTCTACTTATACTTAAACTTTATTAAAAAGTAATTTCTATCCCTTAAAGAAAAGTAGTATACTATTACTTATTTAGTTAAGCTTACTATAGGCCTATAGTATAGGATTAAATATATTACTTATAATATTTTAAAGCTAAATTAAGATTAAGGCGTTTCCTTTATATAAAAGTATTAGGATAATAAGTCCTAAAAACGCGCTTCTTTAGCTAACTAGTATTGCTTAAAACGTTATAAAGTATATAATATCATATCCTATTACTCTATTTAAGGCTATAAAACGCTATTAAATTACTAGAGACTAGTGTAGTTATAAAACCTAGTAAAGCCTAGCTAAACCCTATAAAGTTTAGACTAATTAAATAAGTCTTACTCTACTAATACCTATAACTACTATAAGAAACTAGGGTAGAAATAAGCTAACTAATACTTTTATATATAAGTAAAGAAAGTATTTAATACCGCTACTTATTCGCTAGTAAAAACAATAAGAAATTAGAGTAAATATCCTTCCTTAACTTAAATAGTATATATTAAAAATACTTATTATATTACTAGTACTATAATTATAGGATAGATAGGTTATCTAGTAACTATAGATTTAGATAAGCTAACTTTACTAAGTATTATTAGCTCTAATAAACCCTTAGTAAACCCCTAAAGGATATTTTAGGTATGTAGAGCTATATTACTACTATTAATAGTATATAGAAAGTAACGCTTTACATTTATAATAGTTATAGTCATGAACATACTATAGTAAGGTAAGGAGAACTATATAATACTATAAGCCTATAGCTATAATCGCTAGCTTAAGGCTAGAGGTAGCCTCGCTAGCTAAAACTCTTATAGCTTAGTAGTAAGTAGTAGTACGCTTTATATAAATATATATAGAATAGACTATAAGTTAATAGTAAGTAAGTACTCCTAACTACACTTATAGGGCCCTAGGCTCTACCTAGGCGTACTTACTACTTTTTTCTTTACCTATACTTTTTTACTTAAATCCTATTACTATAGCGTACTTACTTTATAGTTCCTATTTAGACTAAATAGTTCTTTACTTTAAACTTTTTTCTTACTACTAACTATAGAGTTATTACGATAACTATTAAGTTCCTTATTACTTATAGTACTTATAAAAATAATAGGAAAATAAGGGCTAGGTACTTTCTTAAGATAGTAAGACTACTATAAAGCTATAAATAATAACTTTTCCTATCTTATTATACTATTATAAGCTAGACTAAATAGGTTTTAAGCTTTTCTCTATTTAATTTACGCTACTAAGAGCGTAAGTAGCCTAATAATACTTGTTTTACTTCTTATACTTTATAACTTATATATATTATAGAGTTATAATACCCTAGTCCTTTAATTTATTAAGGCTATAACTTTTTCTTTATTAAAATATAGTTCCTTAAGTGTAATTTTAAGTTATAGTAAGCTTAATTAAGTTTACTATAGTAAGGGGTTAAAATAAAAATAGTATAATAATCTAATAAAGTTACTCTATTAAGCTAATAAGTATAGAGGTATAACTTAACTAGTATTATTAACTATATATAGGGAGTAGCTATACTAAAGTACTAACTCTAATAAAATTAACTTAGGAGGGGGCTTAGCTAAAATCTATTTATTAACTTATTATAACTACTAAGATTAACTATACTAGTTACTAAGTTAGACCCCTACTACGAAATTTAACATATATTTTTAAGGAGTAGAGATACTAGTACCTAGCTTTAAAGGATATAAGAAGACTCCTTTATTACTTACTCTTATATTCTTACTTTATATATTTCCTTTATATAAGTCTCCTTTATTACTACCCCTTAAATACCCTAGTATACTTACTATCTTTCTTACTATAACTATTGTTAATATTAGTATCTTTAAGCTTATCTAACTATTTACTTAAGAAACTATTTAGTCTTAATTAGACTACTACTATTTTTTCTAGCGTACCGTTACCTAGTACTAGTCCTACCCCTAAGTTTACTAACTTAAGAGATCTTAGTACTAGAATAAGTAAGGTCTTTATAGCTATAAAAGCTACCCTCTATCCTAGTAGAGACCTACTTAATATACTAGTCTTATACTTTAGTAGCTATAATATTACTAAGTTCCTAGACTACTTTAAGACATAAGCTATAGCTTAAGGAATTAAAGACAAAGATAAGCTATACTATTTTTAGCCCCTTGTTTTTAATAATATTTATAAGACTATTTCTATATATAAGATCCCTTAAATAAAATAGATTCTACCTTAGTTATAACTATAACTTAAAAAAAATAATAGGCTAAGTATCCTTATATTAGTTAATATAGGAGCTAAGACTAATATTATAAACTATAGTACTACTACTTACCTTAGCTAATATGTTATCTAAAGGGGTATTAATACCTCTCTTATAACTATTAAGAGACTATTATTAATAGTTTTATAAACTCGTCTATCTTTATTAGTAGGGTTAGGGTACCTCTATAGCTCTATACTACCCTAATATAGTCCTAATTACTCTTATTCTTAGTTTAACCTTTTATTTAAGGGACTCGCTTATTATTTAAGTACCCTTAGAGTACTAGTAAGCTCTATATTTACTACGTATTTAGTAATATACGCTTTACTATACTAGTTACTAACTCTACTAACTAGGATAATAAGTCTACCCCTAAACTACTAGCCTAAGTTAATATAAGGATCTCTATAGTTATTATTAATAATAGCGCTTACAACTACTACTTAGATAATAATAGTAACTCTTCTAATTATAGTAATAGGGGAAGGAGGGATGTATAGAGTTAAGCTAGGCCTCTCAGATTAAGGCTACGTTACTAATATAGAAAACCACTTTAAGGAGAGCTATGTTTTATTACTAGGGGATTTAGCTACTCTACTAGACACTCTAGCCTTCTAAAACTACTTAAAACTATTTATTTTAGCTATACTAAGCTATTAATAGGGGCATTTAACGTCTATATAGCCTTAAGCCTATTAACTAAAGACGCTATTAATATCTCTACTATTCTAGTTAATAATAGTAATATAATTATAAGAGCTAAGGTAACTAATATAAGGTTAAACGTTATTAAGGAGGCTAAATAGCTATAATATAGTTAGTTTAGGCTAGTAATATTTAATATAATATATAAAAGGAAGGCTAATAAGATTAACCCTAGGAATAACATTCTATTTAATAGCTTAACCCTTAAAAGAGATTACTCTTAAAAGAAGACTAAATAGGTAGCTATAAAGGATTAAGTTAGTACTAATAGGCCCTTCCTTAAATAGATTACTAGTAAATTACCCTCCCTACCTTAAGGAGCGTTTTAACCCTAAGTAGTTAGTAGAAATTAAAGCCTAGATAGTAGAGATAATTATATCTAAAGAATAAAAAGTACTAGAGGCTATTTTCTTTAATAGGGAGGATACCCTTACTTAGGATTATATAAAATAAGTTCTTATAGACCTAACTATTATACTACCCTAGATAATTAAAACTATACTATATAAAGTATAGTAGGCCTAGTTTATTAGTATCTTAAAGGCTATACTACTTAAAGTAATTAAGCTCTTTAAAATCGAATTAAGTATAGTATTCTTAAGCCTAGACATAATACTTACTAGAACTATTATTTAGTAGTAGCTAAGAAAGATAGAGGTATCTAGCTTATTAACTTAGTTATATAGCTTAATAGAATTATAGTTAGAGACGCTAACCTACTATTAATAGCTAATAACTTTAGTAAATAATTTACTATATACTAGATTGTCTTATTACTAAACTTTTCCTAGCTATAACTAAGTTTTATTTAATAAAAGGAGCTAAGACTATACTATATTTATAATACTAATTAGTCTATTTTAGTAGTATATAGTACTTATAGGGGTAACTAATTCTATAGCTTACTTTATAAGAATAATATAAAAGATTATATATAATTATATCTTAGATATATATAGATTCTATATTAATAATATTAATATTAAGGAGTTAGAAAGTTATTATAAAGATATAGAAGTAGCGCTAAGTATTTGTCGTTTTATATTAGACTATTTAGTCTATAATAATAGGGTCCTTATTAATATTAAGCTAGCTAGCTATATAGTTATAGGAAAAACGTTAAGATAGTACTAAGTTATAGCTTAGATTATAGGCTTTATATATAGTACTTATAGAGGGGCCTTAAGCTACTATAAAGTAGTAAAACAATAGGAATAGAAATCCTATAATAACGTCTCTTATATACGATCCTTTCTTAGCCTAATAAGCTACTTTTATATTTAAATCCCTTAGTTTACCTATATCGTAAAGCCCCTAACTAACCTCCTAAAGAAGGAGTTAGACTAGACTTAGATACTAGAGTACTAAGTAGCTATAGTATTCCTTAAAAAGCTATTAAATAACTTAGTATTCTTAGTAGCCCTTAATGTTAGCTCTAATAAAGAGGAGATTATCCTAGCCTATAATGTAAGCCTAGTAAGTTAAGAGTAGTACTAATATAAGTAGTTAAGGGGGACTAGTAAGTAGTTAAGTTTAAAAGTAGTACTTAGTCTCTTATAGAAGCTAAGTATAGTACTATAAAGAGGGAGTATAAGGCTATATAATATATAGCTTAATAGCTCTAAATATACCTATAAAGAGTCTATTTTATATTTTAGATAAATATATATATCCTTATAGACTAGCTTAATAACTCCCTTATATACTCCTTAAGTACTATAATAACTAAATAAGCTAGCTATATCTTCTTATTAAACTTAATAACTTAATATATTTATATAAAGGATAATATAGTAGCTAATGCCTTATCTAGGAAGTCTACTACTAACCTAGACAGCTTAGAATATAAGTAAGAGGGGACTTAGAGAACTTTATTAACTATTATCTAAACGTAGTAGTAATAGACTCCCTTAGCCTAGAGTAAGCTAAGATTACTTAATTCTTTAAGTCTTTATAGAAACTAATTAGTTCTAACTAAGTTAAGTATAGTAAGCTACAAATTAAAAGTATAAAGCTTATAATTATAGATAGGAAGCTATAGAGAGAATTATCTAATCTAGATTACTAGTAACCCTAGCTTATAGTAGCTAATAAAGATTAATAGTAAGCTATTACTAGAAACATCTATCTATAGATAGGCTATAAGGAATAGTAAGTAACGTTTATAATTATTATAGAGCGTTACTAGTAGCTTACGTTATAAAATAATATAAGTAATACTATCTTAATATAACTAACCTACTAGTCCTTATTGTAATAGCCCTAAGAGACGAGCGTACTTATATTCCTAAGCTTTTCCTTTTATAAGGTACACTTTAATACTTAGTATATACTATAAAACTAGGGATTTAAATACTTTATTAAGTCTAGGGATAACTTTTCTAGATAGGTTAAGGTCTAGCCTATTAAGACTCTTACAATTAAGGTTATAACAAAGTTTAAACTAGCCCTAATTTATTAGTTTAGGGTTATAGACTATACTATTATAAATAGGGGCCCTAAAGTAAAGAATAGGTTCTAGAAGGTACTAGAGGACTTAGGGGTTAAAATTATATTAACTTCCTATTATAACTTAAAAGCTAACTCTATAGTTAAGGTTAAACAAATCTATATTACTAGAGGCCTTACTAAGCTAGATAAAGAGACAAGTAAATAAGTTAAGTAGCTACTATATATACTACTTACTAATTATATAGTAGTAAAAAACTCTTATAGGATGTTAGCCTTCTATTTTATATATAGCTAGAATTCTAGTCCTACTATTAGAAGTCTACTTACTTACTTAATAGCTTATTAACTAGAATATAGTTAAAACACTATTTAATTTCTAGGAAATACACATTTAAGTATTTATAAGAAAGTTATTAGATTTAACCCTTACTATAAAGAAGGTAGCTACCTATTAACGATACTTTATAGATAGATTAAACGCTACTATTACTAACTAAATCTAGAAGGAAGAACTATACCCTAGTAATCTAGTACTAGATTATAATATATATAGGGCTAGAGACTTAAGAGGGGAGGCTAAGTTATAAATAAAGTAAAATAGGCCTTTTAAAGTATTATCCTAAGTAGAAATTATAGGGGCCTACTATCTAGAGACCCTTAATAACATACTTTTAGCTAGAATAGTATTTAGGGACTATATTAAGAAGTTTATTAAAGGTAATAAAGGGCTTTAGGTATCTAATAATAACTAGTAGCTCTTACTTAATAACTCTTATTAAAGCTAATAAGTAACTTTACTAGTAAAATACCTAGATAGAGAGCTTATAGTAGTAATATTTAAACTAAAGAGCTTAAACTAAATAGTATCTTAACTAAACCTAGCTAGCTTAGACCCTAAGGTAGTATATTAAATAGGTCCTTTTAAAATCTAGCTTCTATAGCTATTAGCTACTTAAAGAGCACTTTATATAGACATCGTTACTTAATAGCTATAGCTCTAACTAGTATAATACTATATTACTCTAATCTTTATACTTTCTTTATTATTCTTTTATATTACCTTTATTAATTACTTTACTACTCTATATTTAGTAACTATTAATCTAGCTCCTTAAGTAGCTTAACCTAAGTAGTATATATATCTAGTAGCTTACTATATAGACGTTATATATTAAACTTAATATATATAGGGGTATACTCTAAGCTTTAGAGGTAGTATTACTGTTATCTAAGACTTCTAAGACCTAGTCTTTATCTATAATAGGCGCTTTCTTTAGCCTACCTTTAAAAGCCTAGTCTATAGCCTCTTTTAAAGCTATGTTCTTTAATCTAGTACTTAGTAAGGAAACGCTAATTATAAGTAGCTACTAATTACTTATACTAAATATAATTAGTATTAAACCTATCTATAATACTTAGTATTAATATATATTTACTAAATAAAAATAATATATACTCTTATAAGCTTATTACTTTAGATATAAATGCCTAGATATACCCCTTATATATCTATAAGTTATAGAAGCTATTAAAAGCTATAGCTAGAGCCTAAATATACTTACTATAATATAATATACTAATATACTTAAAGAAATAGCTACTTAAGTAAGTAAGCTTAGCTAGGATAAAGATAGACTAATAAGGGATTAGGGCCTTACTTAAGTACTTAAAGAGAATATTACTATAAAACTTTTAAGTAGTTATACTATTATACTAATTACTAGAAGGATTCCTACTAGCTAGACATATAGTATACTAACTATTAATACTATTATAGTTATTACTAGAAGAGTTCCTACGAGTAGGAAGCTTAGTATACTAACTATTAATAAATTAAAAATAGTACTACTAGCTAAGACAGAGCTATTTACTAGCTATAGTATCTTAAATGTATAATAGTAGTATATTATTATTTTAATAGTAGGGAGAAGCTTAACCTATAGGCATTTATATACTATAACTTATATAATAGTAAATATACTAAAAATAGAATATCTATAACTTACTTTAGAAGTAAGAGTTACTTAAGTATTAGTTAAATCTAGGTCTTTCTAAATAGTAGAACCTAATAGTTTTATCCTAGGTTTAATAGTAAGTATACCTCCTTTACTAACCTTCTATATTTATATAGGACTTTCTACACTAAGTAAGAGCGCCTTTTAGTACTTAAATAGCTTTATTATTATCTTCTCCTTATATTTCCTCTCTAATGTAGTTTCTATTATATAGCTTCTATAAAGGAATAGCTAACTATACCCTTCTAGTAATGTTATTTTCTTATTAATATAAAGTATCTCTAGTTAAAGATTAAATTCCTTTATTTCTTTTATATACTTAATATCCTAGATAGTAATTCCTTATAAGTTACTATTAGTAGTTTCTAGTATTAAATTTATTACGTATTTACTAAACATATAGTTAACTACAACTATAGGTAGTAAATTGTATCTTATATATACTTATAGGAACTATTTAAGTACTACTAATATAGGCTACCCTTAATCCTCTAACTATCCTTAAGCTATAGTAACTACCTTAACTACCTTGTCTAAATCTATAGAGGCTAGAATACCTCTTATTATCCTTAAGCTATTATTAAAGTCCTTAGCTAGTTAGTAACTAATTACCTATATTACTAAGTATATTTTAACAATCTAGGAATCTAGAATTCTTATTAAGACTATATATCCCTCTAGTAATAATTTATTACTAGTCCTCTTATAGACCTTAAAACCTATAGTAGCTTAGGTCTAGGCTACTATAACGCTTCTATAGACTATAAACTAATAACCTACTACTATAGCCCTAAACGCGCTAGCTTCTTTATATATATAAATTTAGATATAATAGAAACTAAATTTATTTCTAATCTAGTTAGGAAGGTTAATTACTTTAGTAGTAGCCTTCCTAGCTAGATAGCTACTAAAGTCTACCCTATTATCTCCTCCTAATCCCTTTTATAGTTAAGTAAGCGTAATAAATAAGTTTAAAACTAGTTTATATATAGTATTTATAGTACTATAACGCTTATAGCTAGAACTAAACTTAGATACTTACTTTAAGACTAGTTAAGTATTCTTCTTTATAGTAGCTTTAGTATCTTATAAGAATTTTACTAAGACATTCTTATAAAGGACATAAGTAATAATATACTCTACTTCTTAATAGTTTAGGAGAGAATCTTTAAAGTAGCTATAGACTTTAGAGCCTTAGCTATTATCTCTAATAGAGCTATATAACTATAGTACTTTATACCTAGCTCCCCTATTAGTAGTACTATAATTCCCTCTATATCCTTAAGTCTTTCTAGCTAGTAGCTTACGTTTAGCTCTATACCCTTTTTATTTTAAGTAGTAAGTATAGTAAAGTCTTTAGGAATAGCTAATAGTAGTATCTAATAAGCTATTTACCTAATTCTCTTTACTACTAGTTATAGAGTCTCTAGTTTTACTATATCTAAATTAGGCTAGTCTTACTTAGGATTAATCTAATACTAGTAAACTAGTATTCCTATAACTACCTTAATCTTAGTCTTTCTAAAATATAGGTTTAACTACTTATCTTCTAACTATAATTTCTAATTAATATATTTAGCTATATAGGTTGCCTTCTATTAATAAAATCGCTTAGTAAGTAACTTTAACGCTACTTATAAGGTTTTTTTACTTCTATATAATTATATAAGTTAGTAGAATCCTTTATATATAAGACTTAGTAGGTTTTAACTAGATACTTATAAACGATAGTCTTAAATATAGCGTCCTAGTTCTAGTAATAATTAGTTAAAGGTAGAATTATAAGAAATATATATACTAAGCTCTTAGGTAGTATAGCTTACTTACTTTTCTAGCTATTCTTTCTCTCCTATTTTATATATTTTACTTATACCCTTCCTTACTTAGTTTATACTAATATAGTAATAATACTTAAAATAGTAATATAAGACCTTTTAAGTAGATTCCTTACTATATAAAAGGGTATAAAGAAAGGTTTAATAGTAGTAGGAAGAAAAGATATTTATTATATATTATTATTATTAACTTATAGTACGCTATTACTAGGTAACCCCCTTTCCCCTAGTTTTAGGTTTTAAAATTCTACTATAACCTTCTTTTTATTTCTTCTAGTTTAGTAAACGTACTATTCTAATCTTTTACTGTCTTTTTTATAAGCTTCTATAAGTTCTAGAGCTACAATGTCTTCCTAAAATACCTACTAATTATAGTTATTACCTTAACCCTTCTAAGTTAGAAGATGTTATAAGTAAGTATTCTTCTTATTTCTTTTACTACTAAGTTGTTTATCTAAAATTTAGTCTACTTCTTAGATATTTAATTTCTCTTAAAATAATTTAAAATTATAGTATAAGTTATTTATAGATCTAAAGTAACTACTTATATAGAACTTATAAATAAATTTAAGATAAGAAAACGAATTTTATATTCCTTTAATAGTATATAAAAACACATTATATAAATAGGTATTTATATATTTTATTAAAAAACTATTAATTTAGAATTTTAATTAATTATAGGATATAGAATTTACATTCTATAATAAGTCTAGGTAATATATAACATCTATAAAAGTCTATTTTTATAAACTTATTATATTGTAAAAAACTTTTATTATAAAAATACTAGCCTTATTACTTAATATATAATTTTTTATAGAATCCTTTATATTTAGTTAGTAAGCTCTATACTTTACTCGTTCTAATATTAGTAAGGGCTCTATTTACTATTTTTTTAGCTTTATAACTCTTCTATTAGCTACTTTATTTTCCTTCCTTAGGTATAACTATACTTAGTTACTAGGACGGAATTTAACTTTCTAGTACTTCTTATTATATCTCTTCTTTATAGCTACTTAAGTATAGGCTATCGCAATTATAGCTTAATCTTTTAGGAATTTCTAGGATCTCGTAGTTATTTCTTCTCCTAAAAATCTAAAGCTATTATTTATTTAATACTTAGTTAGTAGCTTACTTAGGGAAGTCTAGATTACTTTAGAAACGGAGTTACTTATTAAGAATTATAGTATTAGAAGAGTATTAATCTAACGTTTACCTAGAAAGTTTATAATAAAGAATCTTAGTACGATATTTATAGTCTAGTTATAACTTTCTAATAGCCTATCTATTTAAGGGTAATAGGTAGTTAATATTAATAATCTTAACCTAGAAGCTATTTATAATTTTTATAGAGTCTAGAGATAAAGTTCAGACTGTAATCTAGGGAAATATACTTTAGAATTCCCTAGTTATAATATATAAGCTTGTAGAATAATTACTAAGTCTATTCTTATATAATAAAGATATTATATCCTAGAATTAAGATATGTACCTTAGAAAACTTATCTATTATAGGTAGTAGGGAGTTAACAAAGCTTGCTTCTAGCTATAACTATAGTAAGTTCTTTAATAATATAGCTAATAATCTAGTAATAAAGTTTATAGTAATTATATAGAATAGTACGTTTAGAGTCTATAAAGGTATTAGTTCCTAGGGGCTACTATTACTATATTAAATTTCTCTAATATTCCTTAGAATCTTCTATAAACTAATCTACTTTCCTTTTAATATAGAAATTATATAACTTATAGATAAGTCTTACTATAGCCTCCTTTTACTAAGATAAAAGTTCTATCTATATTTTTTACCTCTATTATGTATTCTTCTAAAATATATAGTTAATAGCGTCTATCTTATTTTTTAAAGTAGAGTAGTCTATATAATTATATAAATGCTATACTAAGTTAGTAGTTACTATTTCCTAGTTATTTAAGGATATTACTCTACTTTAGGTTAGTCTAGTACCTATCCTTAACCCTTTATACTAGCTCTAGTTTAGCTAACGCTTCTAATAGTATTATTACCTCTAGTTTATCTTCTTTTTATACGTATTCTAATTTCCCTTTATCTTATTCTAGCTTCTATTTTAATAGGAGTTGTATTAAGGTATCTACTAGTATATTAAATACTCTAGGAACATAATAAACTTCTAATAGGTACTAACTAAGAAATTTTAATACTAGGATTAGATGAGTTTTATTTTAAATACTTTTAGTATTTAGTATTGTTTACTTAACAACGTAAGTAATAATAGTATAATTTATAAAAATAGTAATCTTCTTATAGTATGTATTAATAAGATAAGACTTTAGTTTATAATAGGCCTATACTAGATACCCTATTTCTAGCTCTATTAGCTAGTATTAGGGCTCTCCTCCTTTTAGAGACTAGCTTAGGTATATTAATAGCAATATTCTAGTCTATAAGGGGCTTCTTCCTGGAATCTAGCTATCTTTTATAATAAGATAAAGTAAATAGGCTATGTATATACTATTATATAATGCATTAATTTATAAGAATAGTAACTTATCTATAAAGAATTAATATAAGGTAGACTCTTTATAAAAGGCTTAGGTAATATCTATAAAGCTAGCTAATTTCTCTTTTATTAGGATAAAGGTTATCTTACTTATAAAGTTAGTACGTTCTTACCCTTAAGTTAGTATACTTACTCTCCTTCCTTTACGTAATAGGGCTATTTTCTATCTTTACAGTATATCGATTCTCTATATAAATCTTAGTATAAGGTATTATATCTACCTAACTAATCTTATCTATTACTCTAGTTATTATAGGTTCTCTAGGAACTTTAAATCTCTTAACCTATATACCTAGGATTCTATACTAACTAGCTATAAGCTATCTACGTAGAAATTAAGGAGCTCTACTAATAGATACTATAGGAATAATTTATTTAGTAATAGTAATAGGTTATATTTTGTGAAAACTTTAAATATACCTAATAAGTATTAGAAATATTTTTAATTATATTAGAACAGATTACAATATTATTAATATAACTAGTAGTATACTCTACGTACTTACGTAGTAGATAGTTTATAAATTATTATATATAAGCTAGTAAGTTTTTATATTCTATTAAATTAATTATAGATCGTTTTAAGCCCTAATAGCTAACTATTATAAAGCGTTCCTAGTATTCTAAGTTTACTATAAAGTAGTAGAAAAGTTCTTTATATTTACTATAGAAATATAATTCTTTCCTACTAGCTACTAAATTATCTTTAATAGTATTAGTATAAGGTATACGTCTAGAATAGTTACGCTATTTAAGGTATATAAGTCTACTATAACTCGTTTCTTTTCTTTTTACTATATTATAAAGATAGGGCTAGCGAAAGGTAACGCTTCTATTACTTATTCTTTTTACCCTTAGCTCTATAACTTATTATCTTTTAATGCTTTATTCTTCTTATTTTATAGATATAGCTATATACTAAGTTCTTACTTATACTATCCTATTACTAATAGTATCTTTATATAGAACTCTAGATCTACTTTAATTAGTCTAGTATTATTCTATAAGTTTAGTAAGGACTTACTTAACTCCTTAGCGTATGTCGCTAATTTAGCCTCTACTAAGTATATTCTAACTCTACCCCTTATCTCGATTTCTTAAACATTAGGTAAAGTCTAAATACCTAGTTAGTAGGGCTAGCTAGGATCTAGTTTCTCTATTAAGAGCTCCCCTAGATCTCCTAATTTATTATACTAACTAGGGTCTACTAGTTTCTTTATTAGTAGTTCCTAGATAATATTAAATGTAAACTCGTTACTTAAATCTAAAATAGTACTAATCTTTTATTTCCGCTTTATTATAACTAGTTAAGTGCTTAAATTAAATACCTATATAGCGTAAGGGTCCTATATAATTACTCCTAATAGATTAGGATAATCTAAGTAGAATACTAAGTCTTAGTTTTCTAGTAGATCTTTTACTAATGTTAGAATAGTAGCTTTAGTAAATAGCAGAGTTATAACGCTAGAAGCTACTATAATTTACCTTTAAATAGTATTCCCTTTACTTATATAGCTAGTATTAGCTATTAATCCTCTATAATACTTAGTATAGATTGCTTATATAGTGTTTAAGATATCTACTCTATATAGGATAGTAAAACTCTACCCTAGTAATAATCTAGGAGCTAGTTTCTCTAATACTTAGGCTCTTACTTAATATGTACTAATAGCCTATTTACTATTTCACTTACTTAGAAAGAAAACAGTAAACTCTACCTATCCTCTAAGGTTACTAGTTTATTTCCTACTCTCTTTATTTATTACTATATAGGAGTAAACGCTAGATTTATAAAGCTCTTAAGTAAGTCCTTCTATATACTATATCTTAATATGCTCATTTCTATATAGATCTCTATTATTATATAAATTCCTTTATATCTATAGGCGGGAATCTTTATAGATATAAACTGTACTAACTAACTTAGGTATATATTCTAGGTCTATAGTGTTACTTATATAATTAAGATAATTACTAGAATTAAATCTACTATACTATTAACTAGTACGTTTTAGTTTTTATCTATTATTAGTTAGAAGTATAACTTCTTAAGGAGTATTTTTTATTATAAGTCTAACTCGTCTAAGCCTAACTCTACTCCGCTATCGCTCTTCCCTTCTTTATAAGCTATTAAAATGTTACTATAAGCTTCCCTAGAGATTATATAGTTTCCCTCTATATTAGTAGCTGCGTTAGTACGCTTATATACTAGGTTAATTATAATAGGGTTTGTTTAGCTACTTCTAGTACTTCTCCTTACCCCTTACTTATTTTTAACCTATAGAGGTAGAGTACTAGAAGTTTACTACTTTGTAATAACCTTTATTATTATTACTTCCTTAGCCTAAGGTTTCCTAGCCGCTTTTTTTACTCTAGTTTTCCTAGGAGTATTTGTTTGTTAACTATTAGGTTTACTTATAAAGGTAGAGTTTCTATTAGCTTATAATTTTTTCTAGTTAGTTATCTAAGAAGAGTTCTATATATATCTAGTAACGTTAGTATATATCTTTCCCTAGATACCTATTGTTAGCTTAGTCTATAAGTTAGGGATAAATACTTTATATTCGTTAACTTAAGTATTAGTAGACTTGCCTCTACTAAGCTACTAGAAGCTTTTCTTTTATAGTATATTAAGTTATGAATATAGAAGTACATTTATAGTTAATAGTAGATAGTAAGCTACTCTAGCTAGTTCCTTTATATAGAATACCTATACTTAGAAGTTAGCTCTATCTAATAAACTATTTACTATATATTATTTCTAGTAAAAGGCTCTTAAAGCTACTTCTAATCAACTAGCGAACAGCTTTAGTAACTAATCTTTTTAGTAGTTAAAACCTAGGTATAGTTCTATTAAGGCTACTCGATCTTATAGTCCTAGATCTCTAAAATACTACTTAGTAGTATTACTTCTTAATAATAAGGGGATAAGTTAGTATAGCTTATTAGTGTACTTACTACTATATCTAACTACTACATTTAAAGCGTTTATAAATCGATTAATAATTTAGTAGATAATAGTCTTCTCTATTTCTCTTAATATATTAAATATAGTATTAGAAGTATATACTAGATTAAATCTTCTAATATTCTTACTATAAAGACAAACTAGTCGTTCCCTTATAGGTAAAGTCTAATTCTATCCTAGCTAGAAGCTTAGTTAATAAGAATTAAATAGTATTAAAGTAGCTTAGTCTTCTAGCCTTAGATCCTTAAAATACTACTTAGTAGTATTCCTTTATAGTAAAGGGATAAATTAATATAGCTTATTAGTATACTTATTACTATGTATTACTACTAAGTCTAAGGTATCTATAAAACAATTAATACTTTAGTAGATAATAGTCTTTTCTATCTCTTTTAGAGTATTAAATATAGTATCGAATACATAAGCTAAGTTAAATCTTCTAAGATCCTTACTATAAAGTAAACTAGTTGTTCCCTTATTAGTAGAGTCTAGTTCTATCTTAACTAGAAGCTTAGTAAATAAGGATCTAGTAGTCTATCTATTCTATATTTTACTTATTATTTTAGGAAGGGCTAGTTCTTTTTTACTCCTCTATTAAAAGTTTCTAGATTAATTCCTATACGTTCTAGGGAATTATAGTTATAAGTTATTATTCTTTTATTAACTTCCTAACGATATCTTTACTAGGGATCCTAAGCTTAGTCCTAAGATCTCTATACTAATATATAGAGTAATAAGTATTTTCCCCTTACCTTTAAAGCGTTAGTTATAAGGGCTCTAGGGTAGTTATCTTACTATAGGAGTTTAAATACCCCTTAGTAAGCCCTAAGTCTTAGGTTAAAGTCTAACGTTCTTAGATACTATTAAACAGCTATAAGTAGATCTAGTAAGAATTATAGTAGAGTAGCTAAATAGTAGTAATAGTATAGTATAGAGTAGAGAGATATAGAGAGGTATAAAGAGGGTTATAATCTTAATTATCTAATCCTATATAAGGGAGAATTATAATCCTTTCTTATAGCCTAGTTCTTCTATAGGTATATTCCTAATTATTTCTACTAGAAATATCTATCCTAGCTATTATCTTATACTAGCTAATTACTATAGTTTGTAAATATTATAAGGGAAGGCTATTCTAGCTAATACCTTATACTAGCTAATTACTCTTTATACCCTATAGCTACTAATACACTCCCCTAGCTAAGGTACTTAACTTAGCTACCCTTTATTATAGCTTTACTTTACCTCTATTAAGATTACTTAATTATTCTAATCGCTTCTTTCCGCTTTAAGTTACTATAGAGTAAATAGACTTAAATAAGCCTGTTGTCTTCTAGCCTTAAATAGCGTAGCTAGCTACTATTACTACCTAAGGTATTGCTTTCTTTTAATATAAAAGTAGTAGAGGGCTTATATTTCTTCCCCCTTCTTCTTCTCCTTAAGCTCCTACTTATTATAAGTAACTTTTTTCCGCTTCTTAAGCTCCTATACTTATTTGTTAGATTAATTTTAACCTTATTTAACTATAGATAAGCTACTCCTAGCTTTTTTTATAGGAGGAGCTAAACTAGCTAGACATTTCTCTTAGTATAACTATTAGTACTACTCGCGGTACCTTTATTACTAGCAATAACGATAATATAGAGGATAGTAAGATAACTTAGCCTAGAATACCTTCTATAGCTCTAGCTAAGGTTCGTTAGCCCTATAGATTATTAGATTATATAATTACTTACATATCTCTAGACTATTAAGACCCCTATCGTTCCTAGAAAATACTATATAGAGCCCTACTCCCTTTTCCTTATTAATAATAAGGAATGTTTTAACTAGCTTACTAAGCCCTACGCTAAATTATATGCCTTTTATGCCTCGAATCGCTAGTACTATACGTAGCTTACCCCTATTCGTATAGATATTATAGTCGCCTAGTAGGTAGCCCTTAACTATAAGGGTAGGAAAGTAGATATAGTAATAAAAGTAAAGGACTTAGTCTTCTTAGCTAAGTAGGTATAGTATTACCTAGGGTTACTAGAAAAAGCGGGTAGGATCCTAATATAAGTTAATTCTATCCTATTTTCTTTAGAGAATACTTATTACTTATAGGGGGACTACTAAGGTTATTTTATCTAGCGCGTACCTAGCCGCTAGTTTAGTTTTAGCTACGCCCCTATTTACCCCCTCTACTACTAAGAATCTAGTAGAGGAAGAAGTTAACGAAGACGAAGATAAAGGTAAAGAAGATAGTAAGGAGAGAGGGGAGGGGGGTCTAGCTACTATATTATCTATAGTGTCCTAGGCTATCGCTAGATTCAATCGCTAGCTAATAGTAGTAGAGGGTCTAGAAGGGAGGATTAGGGTAGTAGAGGAGGGGGTTTAGCGGTTAAAGTCTATAGCGAAGGGCCTAGGGAGGGGAAAGTATATAGCATTAAGTAGTAAGGGGTGTAGGGGAAAGCGTTAGAGACTACCTAATAGCTAGGGTAAGGCTAATGCTAATAACAAAATTTAGGCCTAGAATTAACTTTTTCTATATTAACTAGCTATTAACTACTTCTTCCTTTTATAGCCCTACTAACCTCTTTCTTTTATACCTTTATCCTTTCCTTTACTCCTTCCCTCTTAAAAGGGCCTTCTATATTATAAATCGCGTTAAGGGACCTAAATTCCTTTAGCTTCTAAAGTAAGAGAACCTTCGTTATTCTATCTACCCTTATCGCGTTTATAAGTACCTAGTCTACTTTAATCTATTTAGCCTAGTCCTCTTCCTAAAGCTAGTATTAATAGATGTTAATATACTATAGCTTTATAGTAAGCTTCTCGCTAGGCTCTATTAATAATCTAATAGTTTACCTATTATTATATTTAAGGTAAAGTCCCTTTCTAGATAAACATCTAGAGATCTAAGTAACCTACTAATAAAGATCGCCTCTTTTACTATAGAGAAGATAGCTAATAGCTTAGCTTCTATACTTAAAGTAGTTACTATACCTTACTTCGTTACTTTCTAGGTAATTAGGCCTCTATATAGTGTTATTACGAATCTACTTAAGCTCTTCTAGTCTTCTATATTATCTATAAAAGAGGTATTACTTAATCTAAGCAATCTTAGTATATCTTTTATTCTACTACTTCCTAGTTAAATCCCTTATAAGTAAGTTCCCTTTAGGTACTTAAGATCTTACTTTACTACTACCTTATAAGATTAATTAGGGTTTAAATTAAACTAAGAAAGCTTAAAAATAGTATAGCTAATATCTAGTCTAGTTAAGGTAGCTATAAAGATAAATAATCCTACCTTTTACTAATACTATGTAATATCCTCTAGATAGGCTATATAAGTTAACCTTTCTAGCTAACCCTATTCTATAGAAATCTATAGTATCCTTTTACTAAGTATATTAAGTCTAGAGAAAGATTAATAGAGAATCTTATTAATATATACTTTATAAGTAATGTATATATAAAGCTTGCTTAATCCTAGATAATATAGATACCTAGGAACTACTTTAAGTTACTAACTATCGTTAGCTTAAATAATTTTATTAGTTTCTCTAAAATCTACTCTTTAAGTCGTCTATCTTATTCTATAAAGGCTTAGATTAAGTCGTTTATAAAGAAGAAAGTAATAAACTACTTAATTAATATTATATATAGCTCTTATAGTATTCTATATATACCTTAAGCGTTACTATAAGGAATTTCTACTATAATAAAGGTAAGTATTAGAGTTTATATAATACTTTATAGAGCTATAGAGCTATTCCTTACTTCTTATATCCTAGGGGTATTCGTATATATACGACCTTAACTTTTAATAGGGTATTAATAAATGTATTAACAATATCTATCTACTTAAGTTTAAGTTTATATTCTACTACTATTACTAATAACACCCTTATAGATATCCTAGCTAGGGTTATAGCTCTCGTTAAAAGATTATACTTAGATTATTAATTCCTATAGACTATAAGCTAGGCTTTATACTTAACTAGGGTACCTTCCTTATTAACCTTATAAGTATATACTTACTTATAGTATAAAATCTACGCTCTAATAACTCTTTATATAAGGATTTCTTCCTATAACTTTAAGTCTATATAAGATTTAAGGTAAGTCTTTTATATCTTACAAAATCGTCTTTTAATAGGTACTAGGCTAATTCTTACTTATTCTCTAGTACTAATAGTAAATCCTATTTTATTTCCTTTAGCTTAGGCTTTAGTTTAAATTATTTACCTATAAGAAAAGCTCTATAGATTAGCGACTTAATTCTCTATAGTATAAAATTATCGAATTATCTAACTTCTTCTAATAGCTTCCTACTTATTATAGTTATTTAGCGACTTCCTCCTCTACCTTTTATAGATTCTTATTTAGAAGAATACCTAGTCTCCTACCTTACTTCTCGCCTAGTCCTACCTTTACTACTCTTAGTAGTATTAGTATTAGAGGGACCCTTATCTATTTACTTCTTTCGGTAGACTAGTAAATAAACTAATAAGACTATATTAAAATTATTATCTATTATTAGGGAGATAGTATACTTACTAGGATCTTAATATATCTATAATTAGAACCTTTAAGGTCTTCCATTAGCTCTAAGTCTTCTATATTTAGCTTATTGTCTATAGGCGTACTTATATCTATTATAACTACGATCTTATTCTTTACACTATCTTTTATAGGGTTCTTAAAGTCCGATTCCTCTATTTCCTCTACTAGGGCCTTATAAGTACTTACCTAGTTTTTTAGTATTATAACTACTCTAATAACTTTAGCTATTATCTCTAGTAGCTCCTTTAGTAAGTTATTTAGATTATACTTTAAGGACTTATTAAAAGTAATGTCTCTAGTAGAGATTACTTTTTAAAGCTAAGGGACTTAGATCTAAAAGATATTTATAGAGTATATCTAATAAGATACGGTTTTAGCTTCTCTAACTAAGTTATCCTTTTTATTATATCTCTTATTATAGCGTATACTCTAAACCTATATACCTTTAAATAATTATATATATAGGGTTCTTCTTTACCTTACTACCTTTCTAATAGGGTTAGCTAATTATCGTTCTTCTAGCTAGAGTTCCTAGGAGGCTTTAGGGTTTTATTACCTAAGAAAGCTACTACTTTAACGATTTCCGACTATAAACAATATAGAAAATTAGCTATAATTTATATCTTTCTCGCTTATTGTATTACTATACCCTATAAGCGTTTAGCTCCTCCGTTCTAGGTAAGTAGATAAGGTATAGAGGGTTCTCTATTAATACCCTTATTCCTTAGCTAGTCTCTAATATTCTTAGTAAAGAGCTCCCTATTAGATTAAATAACCTTAACTTTCTTATCCTAGTAGTATTTAACTTATTAAATATAGATATAGAGGGTAGCCTAGTTATATTTCTTAAGGTAAGTTTATATAAAAATAGAGTAACTATACCTAATACTATATCTATTATAAATATAACCCTAATATACCTTTTATAGTTTAAAGTAATGTTAGTCTAGTTAATATAAAGCTTTTCTCTAGGAATTCTAGTCTAGATTAGTAGTCTTCTTAATACCTCTCTCTTAGCTACGCCCTAGGTATAGGAGTTATATTCTACTATCTTTAGACCCTTAATTTTAACGTAAAGTCGCTATTCTAACTTCTCTAGTACTTAGATTCTTAGGTATCTAAGCCTTTTATACTATAGCCTAGCCTTAGCTACTAGGATCTTCCTAGCTATTAACTTTTTAACTCGCGCTATTATAGCTACCTCTATTAAATCTTCGTTAGGTCCTAGGACGTATTAGAGGACGAATTAAGAGAATTAGCATATAATAGTATAGATTAGTTTATGATCGCTCCTTTAAATAATTACTAATAGATTTAGTAGCTTAGGGGTTATATCTTAGTAAAGTTACTACAGCTTAAGTAGATAATATAATACTACTATTATTATAAAAATTAGGTAAAGGTAACTTTTTTTAGGTAAAGGACCTCTACTTTCCTTATAGAGTAGTTAGTAAGAGTTTAATAGTCCTATATCTTTTAATATTAACCTTACTATCTCTAGTCTATACTAAATCTATTAAGCTTTTCTTAAATAATATAAAGCGAAAGAGGTTATTATATATATAGATAAAGGTACTATAGTTAAAGATTAATAAATTAACTAGAGAATAGTCTATAGATTTATTTCTACTATTATAAACGTTTACCTCTCTAGCTACTCTCTGCTCCTTAGCTTATAGCCTCTATAACTATTAATCTATTTTATTTACCCTTTCTCTAGCCTCTATTTTCTTCCTCTTAATTAAGATAGAACTTTATAGCTTACTTAAGCTTTACTTTTATCTTTTTCGCCTCCTATAATAGCTACTAGTCTAGAGCTATAGTATTACTAACTCCCTAGCACTTCTTAAGCTCGTACTAGGTTTTTCTATAAGTCTTATACTATAGGGTTTATTAATTACGATCTCTATAGTCCTAGTTATAGTCTTCGTTACCCTTCTTACTACCCCCCTAGGATCGAGAGTAAGATAACTAGGTTCTAGTCCTTCTACGAGAGTTGTTACTATTCTTCTCTTTCTCTTTCCCTTTCCTCGTCCTCTTTACTAGTAATTCTAAGCGGTTTAAATCTATAACTAGGGCTATTCCCCTTTTTACCCCTTATCTCCCCTCTTTTCTTATAGGAGTAGCTTACAAACCCTTCTTACGATCGCTAATATAGTTTAAATACCCTCCTTTATTATTAATACTATTACTATAACTATTACTAAAGGGTTATTTAAAGTTATCGCTATTACACTAAGGGATAGCTCTCCTAACTTTCTTTTCTATACTATAGCTTCTTCTTAGATAACTATAGCTAGCCTATAACTAAGCTACTTAACTACTTCTATAATATCTTATAGCTATACTCTAGAAAATAACTAAGGGAGTCTATATCTTTTTACATTTATTATAATCCTCTCCTACTAATAAAATTATTCCCTAAGCTTATACTTAAAAGAGTAAACGTTCGCTATTAGAGCTATATAATCTATACCTATAATGTAGGCTATATAACTCTCTAATAGTACTAATAAGGCTTTAAGGATCTGAAACTAATCCCTCGTTCTATCTTACTAATCAAGGGAGGTAGCCTTAGCTTTGCTAATAAATCTAAGTATAATAGCTTAGGCCTTTATAAGGAGTAATAAGATATACTAGTACTCCTTTCTTTCTAACTTATGTAGCTTATAGGTAAACTAATAGTCTACTTTCTCTTATATAGTTAATATAGTAAAAGTAACTAGATCGTTATCCTTGTATTAGCTAACCCTAGAATAGTCGTAAAGAGTAGGGGTAATTAGGGTTCTTAGTTCTTTCTCGCGGTTTAAGAAAATTATATCGTAGACTAGGGGGTTAATCCTACTAATTACCTATCTCTCCTATATATCTTAGTCCTTAAGGTTAGTAAGCTTAGCTCGTAGGGTACTAGGTTCTAGTAAAATTTTTATAGATATTAATGTTACTCTAATAATAAGAAGTTTATTATTAATTTAAATAACTAATAGTAATTTTTATAGAGAAGTTATAAGTTATTATAGTTATCCTAACGGCTTCCTAGGCTTATAACTATTAAATAGCTATAAGTAGATCTAGTAGGAATTATAGTATAGTAGCTAAATAGTAGTAATAGTATAGTATAGAGTAGAGAGTTATAGAGAGGTACGAAGAGTATTATAATCTTAATTATCTAATCCTATCGAAGGGAGAATTCTAATCCTTTCTTATAGCCTAGTTCTTCTCTAGGTATATCCCTAATTATTTCTACTAGGTGTAGCTATCCTAGCTATTGTCTTACGCTAGCTAATTGCCCTAATCTATAGATATTATAAGGGAGGGCTATTATAGCTACTACCTTATACTAGCTAATTGCTTTTTATACCTTATAGATATTAATAAATACTCCTTCTTTAGTACGTTTTAAGTAGGATTATTAGAAAGTCTTAAATATCCTATAGTTAATCCTAAAGGTTTACTTTAGAGAAGTATAGTATTCTATAAAGTATATATATAAAAGTAGTAACTTATTAAAAGAGTTCTTTCTTATCCCTACTATATTCTTAATAATTAAAAGGTTAATTACTTTCTTTACCTTAGTATAAGGATGTTTCTTTTATAAGTTTATAAGTCTTATAATGTCTCTCTCTTCTTATACTACCTTTAAGTATCCTTAAAAAAGTAGGTAGGGTTTCTATACTTAGGTATATTTATAATATATATTTACTTCCTTGCTTTATATAATAAATTCGTCTTCTAAGCATAATTCCTAGATATTTTTAAGTTTGTTAAATACTTTTTAAAGCTTCTATCTTAATAGTAAGTCGATTTCTACATAGTTTATAGAATAGCTTAGTACTATCTAGACTTTCTAAGTTACTTTAATAGCTAAGAACTTACTAAAAGTAATAGTAACGTAAAATTACTACTAGATAATATATACTTATATAGCTAATAAGAGATACTAGTTAGACTAGCTACTATTTATAATACTAGCTAGCTATAGCATTAATATAAGTATAGTAATTAAGCTTTTAGACAGATAAAGTAGTATTCTAGAGTAAGCTATCTCTCTATTTTATAGGGCTTTTCCCTCTTTTTATCCCTTCTTCCCCTTCTATTTATTTTATAGAACGTTTCTCCTTATATCTTATAATACTATTCTTACTCTCTTAACTCTTCTAGATATATGTTCCTACTATAACTAGCCTTTCTAGGATTACCCTTCCCTATCCTAGGAAATTATAGGGAGTCTTTTCCCTAGAATTCCTACATTAGTAACTAGAAATCCTAGGAAATCCTAGGAAATCCTTCCTCTAAAATCCCTATGTAATAAAAAGCCTAAGAAGTCCTCCTCTATGTCTAGGTAGGACCTTATAAGTTCTATCCTATAATAGCTAGAACTAAGCTTCTATATAGGTAATATAGCCCTATAGAGGACGTAAACTCTACTACTTAAGAATAGTAACGTTTTAGTAAGTAGCTAGCTACTATACCTTACTTTAGACTTATAGGGCTACTTACCTAGCCTTATAAGGGTAGAGAGTCTTAAGGCTTTATCTAGAGGTAGCTTATATTAAAGCTTATAAGGAGACATATAAATAAAGTTAGTATTATATAATAAGTTAAAAGATATATCTATAAAGTTAGTATTAAGTTTATTACTTTAGAGTATATAACGATCTCTAGACACCCTACCTAGCCTCGTTAAACTACGATAGGTAGTATAGGGTAAAAAGGGGGTAAGACTATTAAGTTAATACTATAAGATCTATATTAGATAGAGAGTTAAGCTATAAATAGTATAGGAGTTACCTATAGTTACTAGGCCCTACTTAAGGCATATAGCTAAGCTTAGTATCTAATTAGCTAGTAGTATACTAAGTATTAACCTATAAACTAAGTAGTATAGGCATCTACCTTCTATAGCCTTACTACTTCTATAGGTACTCTTACTAGCGCTATCTTTATTAGTGAGATTAATTAGAGGCTACTAGACTAGCCTCTTACTAGGATAAGCTTTTTTAAGTACTAGAGGTCGCTAGATACTATCTTAAGCCCTATTTATATACTAAACTTCTAGCGTAATCCCTATACCTACCTACCGCTACTTAAAGGTAGTATAAGAGGAGATAGAAGAAGAAATCGTAGCTAGAGGCGAGGCTACCTTTAAAATCTAGCTCTAGGCAGAAGGGAGCTAGTAGGCTAGGAGCTCTAGCTCTATACTAAGTAGGCTAGTACTTACAACCTAAGCCTAAGGGCTAGAGGACTATTAAAACTAAAACGACTATATAAAGAACTATAAGGCTATAAGTAAGGACTAGTATTTAGTTATTAGAGAGGTAGGAGTTATTATAACCTATAGATTATAAGCTAAGCTCTAGCTCTAATGTCTAATACCTACCTTAGTATAGATAGTCTTAACCTCTAGTAACTTTACATTAGTAATCCTACTAGGATTAATGTTAAAGGTCTTATAGTAGGCGGCTAGACCTCCTATAAACATAAAATTACTATTTAATTTATTATATATAAAGAGGAAAGGAAAGAAAGGAAGGAAGCTATCTGTACTACTATAAGTAGAGTTTTTAACCTTCCCTACCTTAAGGCCTAGGCGGACTAAAGTCCGCTCTTTCCCCTAACTAGGGAGGGGTAGGGGTTAGTAAGTGTACTAGGCTTACCTCCTATGTCTCTCTATACTATAGTAATATTCTCTAACAATTAATAAATCCTACCTACTAGGACTAAATATTTATAGTAATCTAAGAGGGGGGGTAGCTATAGACGTACTAAGCCTAGTATAGTAGGTAAGTAAGACTAAGAGGGCTACTTAGAGAGCCTAGTTAAAGGGGGAATAAGAATAGAGGTATAGGGAGGTATTAGTAGGAATAAGTAATAGTATAGTTTATTATTACTCTTAGTCTTTTATAGTACAATCTCTTCTTAACTTCCTTTATCTTAAAAGTTTTACTGTTTTCTTTCTAAGTTACTTACCTTTTATATTATACTATATAGTAGTTATTATACTAGGGAGACTTATAGTAGAGTAAGGAGAACTTATAATACTAAAAGCATATAGCTACAATTACTAGTATAAGGCTAGGGGTAGTTTTACTAGCTATAACTCTTATAGCTTAGTAGTAGGTAAGGGCGCGCTTTATATAAATGTTTATAGAATAGCCTATAGGTTAATAGTAAGTAAGTACTTCTAGTCGCACTTATAGGGCCCTATACTCTACCTAGGCGTACTTACTACTCCTTTCTTTACTTATATCTTCTTACTTAAATCCTATTACTATAGCGTGCTTACTTCTTAGTTCCCTTTTAAACTAAATAGTTCTTTACTTTATATCCCCTTTATACTACTAATTCTAAAGTTATTACTACTTACCCTTAAAATACTAGCTTTAAAAGATTTTAGTATATGTTATAAATTAATATCTATATCTTAATAATTTAACCTAAACTGTAAATAGATATAGATCTTCTTAGCTAAGGAATTTGTTTATCTTACTAAATAGACGCCTTATATATACTAGATAAGAATTAATCCTATACTACTAGCGTTTTATAAGAAGGATAACTTAAATTCTACTCTAAAATAAGTACCTAAGATACTTACTAAACTTTAAGCCTTCGCTAATATGTTTTAAAAGACCTTAGTAGAAAAGCTTCCTAGTTACTTAAACGTAATCTATCTTATTAATCTTACTTATAATTTAGTAATTCCTTAGGGCCTAATTTACCTCCTCTTACCTATAGAACTTAAGGCCCTCTATAAATATATATTTAATGCTCTATAAAAGAGATAAATCTAGGAATCTAATATCCTAGATAGCGTACTAGTATTCTTTATACCTAAGAAGGATAGTATATTATAACTCTAAATTAAATACTGTAGTCTTAATAAGATTACAAGGAAGAATTACTTCCCTCTTTCCTTAGTTTTAGAGATTATAGACTATATTAAGAGGTTTACTTTTTCTTTAAAATTAACCTTTACTATACATACTGTTATATCTATATTATACCTAGGAATAAATAGAAGGCTACTTTTAAAACCTATTATAGTGACTTTTAATACCTTATTATATCTTTTAGTCTTATAATTATTCTAGCTACCTTTTAATACTATGTTTATAAAACGCTTAATAACCTTATTAATATAATTAATATTATCTACCTTAATAGTATTTTAATTTACTCTTAGAATAAAGAATCCTTTATAAAATACCTTTAAACTATTCTTAAAGGCCTCTAGTATACTAGTCTTTTCGCTAAATTAGTAAAGTACTATTTCTACTATTCTTTAGTTAATTTACTTAGATATATTATCTTATCTCTTAGAATTACTTTAGACCTAAAATAAGTTTAGGTAATTTTTAATTAGGAAGAAGTATAGTCTTTTATAAGATTTAGGTCTTCCTTAGTTTTTAAAACTACTATAGACGTTTTATTTTAGACTACTTTAAGCTTATAACTCTATTATTAAACTTTATTAAAGGAATTAAGCATCGCTATAAACTTATTACTTACTTCCTTAGCCTAGTTAGATAGGTTTGCGTTTTAGGAGCTTAAAGACGCTTTTTAATAAGTACCTCTCTTTACCTACTTTAACTTAATAAAGTAATAGAGAATAAACTAAGTTATTAAATACTACTTTTATAATTTCTTAAAAATAAAATAAACTAATTAGCTCTAGCTACAACTAACTACTTAATTTATCGCTAATAATAGCTACTACGCTATAATAGGCCTTACTATAGTAGAATTACTTTTTAGCTATTAGCTTAAGTTCTAACTATAAAATAATAGTACTATAGCTATAATACTAGGCACTATTATATATATTAAGAAGATATAGTAATTATGTTATTAACTTGAGGATTATTAGTAAAAAGCTATTAAGTACTAAGAGAAAGTATATAATAACTAGTACTAAGCTCTTACTCTCCTAGTTAGAATACTTTCTAGTCTCTTAACTAAGAATATCTTATTTAAAACTTAGAAAAATAAACTCTTATTAAAGTATATTAGCCCTATCTAGGATAGTAATTATCTTAGATTATATAGTAAGCTACTACCTAAATCGAGTAAATAGATATTATAATACGTTACTTTTATTTACTATCTAAACTTAAGATCGCTATAATATAACTAAATAGACTCGTATAGTAATAAAAGACTATCTCTAGATAGCGTAGAGGCTAAAGGTTTTATCTAGTTTTCTTAATAATTTATATACTAACCTTATACATTAATAATAGCCTATAGTCTATAGGGTACTAATAAAACAAGTCCTTTAAGTATCTCTTCTTTAATACCCTCCTACGCTTTAATCGTAGACTCTATTAGACGCTCTTTTACGTAGGAATTATAGAGTAAAGCGTAAATATCTAGGTATTAGCTATTAATTCTCTCCTTTAGTAATTTCTATACGTTTTCTATAGGATTAAGATTAGATAAGTATAGTAGCTAATTTATAGATTTAACTCTATTCTATTAAAGGAAAGGGCTTAGCTAATTCTATATAAGCTAGGCCCTATATATAGGGGCGTTATCTTATATAAAGGTGTACTAGGATTGTAGGAAGCGTATTGCGTAGGGTTTTAGGAATAACGCACCTAGTAACGCTAGTATAGGCTATAGCTTCGTCTCCTAGTAATGTATAGAGAGAAGTACGCCTATTAAAGTAAAACACGCCCTAGAATATTATAGACTCTGTCTTTAGCTTACCTTATAGCTAAACGTTTGTTATATAAAGTCTTATACCCTATACTTTATTAATCGTAATATAAGAAGCGTTAGTATATTATATACTAGCTTATACAATACCTATTTTTACCTCTCCCCTACATCTCGCGCTATAGACGTCTTATTAGTAGAAATCTAGCCTTTTTAAGCCTCTAGGAGTATATTAATATAGCGTCCCGCGAATTAAAGTCGTTTTTTAGTATAAAAAGGTAAAAGTTCTAGTCGTTAGAGGGCTTAGAAGTGTTTAATACCTTTAAGATAGAGGGTTTACTAGAGAGTTAATACACTATACTTAATTTACGTATCTTTAATAATCTAAGTATATAAGATTAAAGGGCTTCTCTCGATATACCTAGTAATAGCCCTTTTATCCTACGTAGACATTATTAAGGCTTATAGAAGAGGCGATTTAATTTAATTACTTATCTTCTCTATATATTGTAACACAATACTATATATACTTCTATAGGGGATATACCTAGAAGCTATAATAACGCGTATAGGGGTACCTAAATTATATATTATTATGATTTTTATTCTCTTATAAAGAGAATACTATAATCGCTAGTTAATTTAAGACAATTTTAATAAAGAAAAGGGAGAATAAAGGAAGAAGGTACGCGCTAGTAAATGTATTCTTATACGTTAATAACTAGTGTTTACTCGTTTCTTATAGTAACCTACTATAAGTATATTATCTTACTCCCCTATAAAAATACTCCTAGCTTTATAACGTTCTTTATATCTCTATACTTAAACTTTAGGGAACTTAAATAAATAACTTAGAAATAAGCCTTTTTATACTTAATTATAAAACCGAGGGTAAATAAGAAGTATAAGAAGTTAAGGACTCTTATAAGATTAATAGTATTACTTACTTCCTAAAAAATAGAAAGGCTAGCCTTTAAAGTATAGCTAGTAGATCCCTTAGGGGACATAGGTAATATATAGTAACTTATTATAGTATCTAAAAAAGTAATATATAATAATACTTAAAATAAATAATTACTTCTATAACTCTACTAACCTTTTAATTAGCTACTAGCTAGTTTAACTACCTTTTAATTTTTATATTACTAGAACCTTAGTATCTAGCTATTACTTATCTATTTACATACTACTATAGTAGTCTATATATACTATACTTACTTACTTACTTACTACCTTACTTATATTATTATTAGCATTATCTTTACTATAGATATAGGAAGCTTATAGAAGAGGCTATACTTTAAATCTATAACTACTACTACGATAGCGCTAGGTAAGTATCCCCTTCTTAATAGCTTTACTATAGTATCTCATAGCTAGTTTAAGTGTAATAATCTAGTTACTACTATATATATAAGAATTCTAGTCGTTCTTCTATAAGTTATTAATTTAGACATAAATAGCCTTATTAATAGTCTACGTATATAGTATAGCATTTACTACCTTCTAGATATAATAGACTATTATATACTTATAGGCTAATAAAGGCTTATATACTTATATTCTAGAGGTAAAATAAGGTATAATCTTATCTACCTAATAGGATACTTAAGACTAGTAACGCTTATATATCTTATCCTTAGCGCGATAAGGTTCGGGATATCTAGTACTAAGCTAGGCGCTCTCTTAGTTTACTAATACCTTATAGGTACTATAGAGGTCCTACTCTAGTTAGCTATACCTAGTTAAGTCTATTCTATTTCTTATACCTAATTGTCTCTTTTAGACCTAGGTAGCTAGTAGTTATAGTAGTAACCCCCTTATACTACCTTTATTAAAGGGCTTATAAAGCTAACATAGTACTCGTAAAGTTATAAGTCCTTATAAAGTAGTAATATTAATTAAACTACTAAGTAAATATAAAGTATATACAAGTAGAGCTTTTACTACCCTACCCTTAGGTATAGGTAGACTAAGATCTGTCTCTACTATATATACCCTATTAATATACTAGCTTAATACTAGCTTAGTATAAGCCCTATAATAGACATATACTAGTCTTATATAAGTCTAGGTACATTACTTAGTCCCTCTCTAGCTTCCTCTACTACTAGTACTTATTATACTAACAACCTTAAACGTCTTACTTAGCTACTATACTACACTAGTAATAGTATAATATTTCTCTTTATTAAAAAGTCTAAGTAGCTTATTTACCTCTAATAAGTCTAGACTATAAACTTTAGTTTTATATATATATTATAAAATACTAGAACCCTATATTAAACATCTATATAAGGATACTTACTAGTCTAGATCTAGATACCTAATAGCCTTACTTACTTACTTACTAAATATAGACAAATTCCCTTAATACCTAGTTAACTATTACGCCTTTTATACTAAATACTATAACCTTAGATATATTTATATAACTCCCTTTCTTTATATTATTAACTAGGCTATACGTTCTTTTATTAACTTATCTCTATAGTATTATTTAGGTTATAAACATAGTAGTTCCTATATAAAGAGAATAGGATAGATAATATATATTACTATAAGTAACTTAGGGATAATAAGTAGTTATTTATAGACTATATATATAGCTATAGCTTCTTCTCCTTAGATAGTAGAATTATTAGAGACTTAATTAGAGCTTTTATTATGTCTAAAACTAATAACGATATCTCTTTAAGCCTTAGCTCTATAAAGCTATAGGGACTTAAGGACTAGAACAAGTAGATTAGTATAATTAAAAAGTTTACTATTTAATAAGGAATTTAGTAGAATATTAACCTATTTAAGATAGATTTAGAGGTTAACCTCTTATAATTAAGCTAAGTAAGCTAGAATTCGATTTTACCCTTATAGATACTATATCGCTTAAGATTTAAGATCCTTAGCTTACGTAGTATTAAGTCTAAAATAAGACTTATAAGAATTAATAGAAGAGTCTTACTTCTATCTAGTTATTTATTATTAGGAATATTAGTAACTATTATTCTACTATTAAGAGAGAGGATAATATCTAAAAGTAACTTAATCCCCTAAGGAACTAAGTTAAGCTTACTAAGTAAGGTAAAGAGTATACTATTAAATTATAGTATAGGAATTCCTTAAGACACTAAGTAAGAAAGACATCCCTACTTAAATTATAAAATAATAAAAGGCACTTATAGACGCCCTTTTAATTAATCTTCTAGATATCTAGAGTATTAGACCTACTTAAGACTTTATTAAAGCGGTTATACCTATTAATTTATAGTTTAGAGGATTTTAGCTTAACTATATCGAGACTTAAGGAAGGATAGGTAAAGATAGATAGTAAAAAGAACCTTAGATAGATTTACTATTTTAGAAATCTTTAAGCGTTAGTTTAATAGGGAAGAAACCTACTAATAGAGTTAAAAATCTAGCTTCTTAACGTTTTAGGAGTAGGAGTTAGGATCTAATAATAAGTAATAGTCTTAATAGTAATAGTTAAAAGGGAATAATAATATTAATTAACTAAATCTAGAAAAGGACTACTTATATAGTAGAAAGTACTTCTTATCTTAATATATATACCTTAACCTAGAGAGGTTTACGTTTCTTAAAACTAAGTATATAGACTTCTAGCTTAGAAGAGAAACTAAAACTAAGATAAGGAAGTAGTTATCTAACCTAAATAATGAGAAGTAGCTAGGTAACTCGTTAGCTAGGTAAAAGGAGTATATTAATAAGAGAAATAGTAAATAAAGTAACGGATCTTAAGCGATTTATAGAGTAGCTATAGCTTTTAGGTAACCTTAAATCGCTTACCCTTTTTATAACTCCTTTTTCTATAATACTAGCTCTAATAGTTATATCTATAATAACTACTTACGTTTTAAAGATTTTACTTATTTAGAAGAGGTTCTTTATATAGAAATATAATAGATCCTAATTAAAAGATTTAGCTTAGTTCTTATATATATTTCTAAAGGAATTTTTAAACTTCTTAACTATACCTATATCCTAGATTTCTTTACTAACCTTATATTAGCTATTCTTTTTATAAAAGCTAGGTATAAGTAGGAACTTAAATTAGGAAACGTTACTAAGGATAGCTAGCTTATATTTTATACTTCTACTATTTATAACTAGTTTATTATAGAGTATACTACCCTATATACTCCTAATAACTCTACCCTTACTACTACTTATATTACAATAATCCTAGAGGTCCCTACTATAAAGGGATTAGTTTACTAATAGTATAACTAACTTAGTTTTATTAACTTAGTAGTTCTTAAAACTAAGGAGGCTTTATAACTTACAGTTAAGCTTACTATAGATAAATTATTTAACTATAAAGCCTATAAACTCTCTAAGGCTTATTAACTCGTTTCTTAAAGGGAGCCCCTTTTAAAGGCTCTTGTCTCTTTTTATTGTATCTTTATTAATATCTTCTCCCTACTAAGAGTATATAATAGTATATCTTTAGCCCTTCTACTTAAAAACGACTTTACTAAACTTATCTTTTTCTATCTATTATATAATACTCTAGTAATATCTATTCTTAATTATCTTCGAAGCTCATTTTACTTTATTCGTTAATAATATAGTCTCTAGGTCTTAGTTATTTATCGAGATAATAATCTAGCTCTATAGAATAAGTATCTTTAATTTATCTTAAATAAATGTCTTATTAATAAGCTAATAGTGTAGAAGGCGTTAGGTAAAGCCTAGGCTTTCGAGATAACAGTAAAGCTATGTGTGTGTTTAATGATATCTCTTTTTCTAAGAAGAAGAAGAAGGAAAGGATGTGTGTGAGGGCAGGGGTTAAAAACCCCTAGCCCTACACCTACATCGGTACGGAAATACAAAAGTCCGCGGCTACACGTAAAAGCACGTACAGCCCGGACCTGCCGAGGGCCAGCCCCGGGGTAGTCACGGACGAGCCTCGGGCTAGCTACGGACTTACCCCGGAGTAGCCCCGGGATCCTAGAGCTACCTCACGTAACAGCTCCCTCTACTATCGCCGGTGCTAGTGCCTGTACCGACAAATAGTACTATTAATCCTATGTAAAACGGTTAGGCTAAGCGTTCTAGGGGGGTAATATCTATAAAGGTATATATTATAAGGATCTATTTTAACCTTCTAGAGAATCTATAGCTAGAAACTTAAGCTATAGTAACCTTTATCTATAATAAGACTCCTTTAAAATTAGGGGTAGATAATAGGTCTTACTAGTAACTACTCTCTATAACTAGATAAAGGATAATAATTAAGGAACTATACTAAAGTTATTATAATATCTAAACTTATTATTTCGAAAAGACTATAGATATAAGGCCTATCCTATAATAATAAAAGTACTATAATTAATAACAAAACAGGATCTTAAGCTTAAGCTATATATAGAAATTAGCTACCTTATTAGATATAATTCGTCTAATATCTTCTATATCTAGATTCTAGTAAAGAAGGAAGTCTAGAGACTAAGGGATATTACCTTCCTAAAAGGAGATTATTTCCTAGGCTTTAACTAACTCCTAAGGATTCTAGAAGAGCTAGAGATCTAATTCCTAGAGGAAGTTAAAGATAAAGAATTAAAAGATATTAGACTCCTCTCTATTAAGTATACTAAAAAAGAGACGCCTATAGAAGTACTACTATAGGAAATACAATAGCTTCCTATACCTATGTTAATAAGGTAAGTATTAATACTTCTAGAACCTATAATAATTATAACCCTTAAACTAATACCTTAAGAATTAAGGATTAAGGTATATGTCCTATTAAAACTATAGGAACTAAGCTTTACTTAACCTACTAAGTAGAGTATAAGAAGGTCTACTAGGTTTAATAGGTTTTAGGGGACTTATAAGCTAAATCGTATATATTTTATATCTTTAAGCTTCTATATAACTTTAGAAAAAGGGAGGATAATATAACTATTAACCTAGAGCCTAATATAAAGAGGAAGCTCCTCTATTATCTATATAGGAAGAAGTTTATAGAAGTAGCTTAAAAGGAGTAGAAAGCCCTTATTAATAGGGATATATTTAAGCTAGTTAAAAGGATTAAGTTAAAGGTAACGTAATTCTACCTATTACTTAATACTTTAAATATAAGTTAAACTAATAAGGCTATCTAATTTAGTATTAGGGACGACTTTATATTTATAGGGACTTATAGCCCTATAATTATAAAGAAACCTATACTACTACCCTCATGGCTTATAACTTCTAGGTACTTATAGTAATTATAGCTAAATATAACTTTAAAATCCGCTCCCTTAATACTATTAATGCCTTTATTAATACTTTAATTAATAAAAACGTTTATATTTACTATGTAGATAGTTTTTAAGTTTCTAGAAAGGTTCTTAAGCTTAAGAGAGTACCTTATAGACTATAATACTTACCCCTTCTCTAGTAAGGGAACTCTTAGGAGTACTTATATAACTTAACCTCGTTCCCTATAATAAGGATCTATATATATAACAATCTTAGTATCTTATAGACCTTTTCTACGTAGATAACATTGTTCTTTTACATTATAAGTAATACTAAAAGGAAGCTAATAACTTTATTACTAAACTTAAAGGGAAGTTTAATATTACTAATAATAGGGATTTAGAATAGTTCCTTTCTATCTAAGTTATATAGGATTAAAGTAGCTACTCTATTATATTAGTATAAGATAACTATATTAATAAAATTACTAACTCTTTTAGTTAGGATTAGGATTGTAATACCTTATAGGATTCTCCCTTCCTACTCTCCCTATTATATTAGAAGTTTAAGGGATAGACTATAAAGGAGGAAACTTATTATTATTAAAGTACTATTAGTAGCTTAAACTATGTAGCTATATTAACTCGCCTAGACATTTTAAAAGTAACTAATAAGCTCGCGGAATTTGTATTAAATCCTTCTCTAGAGTACTTATCTATAGCTCTTTAACTAGTTTGTTATCTTTATTATACTAGATTTAACGCAATTGTCTATAATTGTATAGGTATACATTAGTATCGCAAGATTAAGATATACCTAGATACCTTATTTATAAATAATAAGAAATCTAGGAAGTTATCCTAGGGTTACATTTTTAAGATCTTTAAAGGATATATTATATAGTTAGCTAGGAAATAAGCTATAGTTATAACCTATTCTACTAAAGCTAAGCTACTTACCTTCTTATTTATAATAAAGGAGCTAATTTCTATTTTAAGACTTCTTAATTCTTTTATACTTAGAATACCTTAACCTATTATCTATTATAATAATTAATAGACTATTAGGCTAGTTACTTTAGAAATACTAAGGATTAAGGTAGTACTTATATATATAGACATATATAATACTTAGGCTAGATAAGCTTATCTTTAAGGGCACTTTAAAGTCTTACATAAAGCTACTAATAAGATAGTAGTAGATAGCTTTATAAAGCTACTCTTAAAGTAGTAATTTACTATATTTAAGTTATAATTAAGACTTTAACAGATTTAGGAATTATTATTAATTAAGGTAAATCGACTTAATAATAAAGCTATATTCTTAATATACTAAATAACTACTATGAAATTTATAAACTAAACTTATATAATAAGTATATTCCCTAAGCTCCTTTTTCTAGACTAAGTAAACTAGGTAATAGTCTAACTTACCTAAGCCTCTACTTATTAGAACTACGTAACCTACTTATTTAAAAAGAGTAAGGACCCTAGAATAGCTTATAGCTAGGGATTAGATAATACGATTTACCTAGCTAGCTAACATATAGCCCTCTAGGCCTCTTCTAATACTACCTAGTAGTAATAATCCCTCTCCTTAGTAGAAAGTATTTCTCTCTACTTATCTATAACCTTACTATAACTAATAGTAACTAGGGTAGACATATACTTAGTAGTTTAAGTAACTAAGGAGTTGTTTATTATAGTCTTAAAGCTATACTATTAAAAGAAGGTCTAATAGTATCTAAGAACTACTATATACTAGTAGTTAGTAGTATTCTTAAACTATTATTAATTATTAGTAAAGAATAATATTACTTTATAAGTTATTAATACTTATATTAACATAATCTTTACTAAAGTATTAATAGGTCTAGTAGGTACCTACCTAATCTAGAGAGGGTAGGTACTTAATAATACTAGACCTTCTCTTACTAGCTAAAGCTAGAAACTTAAAGCTACTATTTTAGCCCTTACTAGTACTAATATAGTACTTATTCTAATAGCTAACGTAGTTAGTAATTATTAGTATAGTAGGTACTAGTATTAGATAGGAGCTAGATAGTATATAGGTAATGTATTTAGACCTATATAGGACTAGTATAGGCTTACTATAGAATATATACTAAGCTAGTATAGGGCTAGTATATTGTAGGGTATACGTAGTAAGGGCGGATCTTAGTTTACCTATACTTAAGAGTAGGGCCTATATAGCCCTACTTACGTACACTTTATACTAGTTCTTTAGTTTAGTTAATATTACTATTTTTGAGAATTTATAGCTTTACGAGTACTACATTAGTATTATAAACTATTTAATACTTATTAATTAGCTATAGAGACACTCTTTAATAGGTCTAAGTTTAAAGGGTAAGTTTACTAGATTAGTAAGAAGAAGAGATATAGGTTATATTTTCCTAGTATTAGTTAAGTACTATAGTATAACTAGAAAGGGAAGGTCTAGCGTTAACGCTATATAGTAGTACTAAATAGTCTCGCTTAAATAATATAAGAGTATACTTAACTAAGAAATGTCGCTATTGTACTAGACTAAATACAAATTAGATTAGAAGCGTTTAATTATATTAATAATAATAGTGTAAGCCTAGCTATTAAGGGGAATAAGTAGTAGGGGTATAATATATAAGGAGATAATCGCTACCCTTAGGGTTATCCTCCCCCCTAGTAAGGTTTATAACTATTACCTTAGGGAATACTACCTATATCTAGATGCGTTAGTACCCCTAGAAGTACTAAGCATATATAGCCTACTTAGGACATATAAGTACTATATGCTATTATATAGTAACTAGACCTTACTTAGGTACTTTTAAAATAATTTCAAAGGGTAGTATAAAGACATATTTTAGTAGATTCTTCGTAGGCTTATATAACGCTTACGTAATGTTTTATGAAAGAGAGGGATATATATAGGTAAGGTATAGGCCTATATTATCTACTCTCTATATATGTTACTATAGTAGAAGGAATTAATAAACTAGGATAAGGGGGAGCTATTATAGACGAATTTACTAGATAACTTATATACTTTTAAGGTTAAGTAAAGACTATATAAGGGTAGCTAGCGACTATTAGCTTAGACGATAAGCTTAATAGAATAGAAGAAGGAAGAGGTAGATAGTAAGATAGTTAACCTAAGCCTCTATTTATACCTATAGGTTTCCCTTACTTATAAGCCTCCTTAATGCGTTATTTACGTTTACCTTTATTAATATATCTATAGGGTTATCTCTCCTATCGATCTATCTTACCTTAATAATCTCCTATTACTTATATAACTAACGTAGTACTATTAAGTTAATTATTAACTACTTCTTAGTAGTTAAACCTATCTTTATAAGGTACTTATGTAGTAAGTATAAGTCTATATAAATAACGATAGGGAGCGGTAAAAGACTAAGGTAAGAGGTAACTATAGTAATTATATTAATAAAAATAAGCCTAGTATTAAACCTAGTAACTAGACTATAGATCTCTAAAGTAAGTATACTACTTGTTACTCGCTTATACTTAATAGACTACTAGTATAGGAAATTACTAGTTAGTTAGAACACTAGTCCCCTTCTAGTCTATTACTTTACTACTCCTCTACTAAGATAATAAGGAATTTAATCTACGAACTTAGATTCTTATTATTTATAAAAGATGTATTAGTAAAGATAAAGACCTTTATATAAGTAAGGTCTAAAGGGGTAAAGGTAAGGCTATACGTTAGGTTTACTACTTACTATTAGATTTATTTATTAAGGTAGTTAACGTCCTCCTTTACTAGCTACTATATTTATACTATAATAGAGAGGTTAAAGGTAGCCTTAGGCTAGTAGAGACTTGCGATATATATACTTTAAGCGCGCTACTAGAGATAGGCCGCCCTAGTACTAGGCTATCCTACTTCGATATAAGCGAGTTTCTCCCCCTAGCCCTTCTAGCTAACGTAGATGTCGTCCCTTATAGCTATAATATAGTAGCTATTAAAGTCCTCTTACTAACTAGTAATAAGGATTGTCTATTTTTTAGCCTTAATAGCTACGCTCTTAAGTTATTATTATTATATATTAAGAAATGCTTCGTTACTAAGGAATGTAGTATTATTAGTCTATAAGGTATATATACTAAAGTCTATATTCTTATCTATTATATGTAAGTAAGGGTTAAATGTTAGAGCTAGAGCTATCTTCTCGTAAAGGTAGCCTTAGTATGTCTTAAACTAGTTTACGCTTACCTTTATAATACTATATAGTAGCTTAATAATCTATAGTATAGTCCCCTTAGGGAACTTTATAATAAGCTTGTATAGGAGCTTAGTAAGAACGTAGTGCTAGAGGTACGACTTTAACTAAACGTACGCTTATATAATATCTTAAAAGGCGAGTTATATTCCTAGCTAATAGAGGGATAGAGCTAACATAAATAGGAAGCATTATAAACTCTATTAAATTTCTAGTAACTAGGGAAGTAGCTTAGCCTTATTATAGTTATTATACCTTTTACCTTTAAACGATAAGGTAGGACTTCTTATATAGTCTAGTTATAGTTTACCCCTTAACCTTATATATAAGCTAGTACTTAAAAATATAGCCTAGGTAGTAAGTAAGTAATAGGATAGGCTTAACTATACTAGATATAAGTAGGGTATAAATTTTAGTAGCTTTAGGGCCTTAAAGGGCTACCTAGTAATAGTAATCTTCCCTTCTACTTAAAGGTAGATAGTAAGCTCTTAGTTAGCTATTTTATAGGCTAAGTAAAAGCTCCTATCTAGGGCCTTAGGGGTATATTAAAAGGGAATCTTAATAGTAATATAGGCTATAATAGGGCTAGAAGTAGTTAGGCTAAGGGCTAGTTTAGGTATAGTATTAAAATATGTTACCTCCTAATTATTAAGTAAGTTAATATCTTACTTAAAGCTAAATATAAGTATAGTAGACTTAAGTAAGAAGTATAGAGTAACTTAAAGTAATTAAGGTTAATAAAGCTCTAATTAAGTCTTTAATAATTTTACTATATAAGAAAAAGAAGCTATAGCTATCTATATAGTCTCTAAATAACTACTTATTATCCCTAAGTTACCTTTAGTAATATATATTATTCTTTCTAATTTATTTATATAGAAATAACTAAATCTATAACTTAAACAATACTATAGGAATAAGATAATAAAAGAATACATAGCCTTATTAATAATATAAAGAAAGAGAGTTATTTAAATATATCTATAGTTATAGCATTTAATATAGAAAGTATAATAGTTAACTAAGTATTAAGAGAATTTGTCTATATCTAGTAAGTAAATAAGTAAGGCAATTAGGTATCTAGATTTAGACTAGTAAGTATTCTTATATAGATATCTAATACACCCCCTTAGCTACGTAGTAAGTAGCTACTCTAAGGTTAGGTTATAAAAAGCTACCTTATATATAAGGTAAAAAAGCGCTAAAAGGAGTAATTAGTAGAAAACAAAGATTTAAGATAAAAGACCTAATATATATAAAATTTTTACTCCTTTAAGTATTACTATTTAATCTAATTAGAATTAAAGAAAAGAAGTATTTAAGATCTAAGAAAGAATAGTAAAACTATATAAGGAAATATAAGTAGGGAATGTTATAAATAGGAGATTTACTAAGCTAACTTATATATAGATGTCTGGAAGTAGTAAAAGTAGCTATAAGTGTAGAAGTATTACTCTATTAGGAAGTAGGAGTTTATTACATTTATCTAGTAGCTATAAAAGTAGATAAGGGTTATTTATAGCTAAACTAGGTAGTAGTAAGGGTTCTCTTATAGGCTTACATAGTTAAGGTTTTCTATTAACTAATGTTCCTATTAATTTAACTCTAGATTAAGTTAATAGGATTATATATATGTCTAACTTAATTAACTATAAAGATAAAGAAGGGAACCTCCCCCTAGGGTTAGACATTAGTAGATTTAGTCGCTATAACCTATAGAACTTAAGCTATAAAAGTAGTAAATTTCGTAATTATAATAGCTATTTAATTCTACCTCTAATACTTCTTTTATTAATCCTTATAATAGATTTATTTAGTACTTAAAGAGTTATAATAGTAAAAGGGAGACTCGCTATAGAGATTCGCTACCTAATACTAGGTTCCTAATTAGGTTACTATAGGTTAGTTATAATCTAGCTAGCCTATTTAGATATAGGCCTTAGTAGGAGGTAACTAGTCTAACTAGTATAAAATTAAACTAGTATAGTAAGAGGTTCTAGCCTTATAAAAGGACTATTAAAGAAATTACTAACTACATTAGCTAATAAAATAAGTACTATATGAGGGCTAGTAAGAGTTATAGTAGTAGCTTTAAATTTCTAGCTTTAGTAAGTAAGATAAGGTCTAGTATTAGTAGGTACCTATTCTCTCTAGATTAAGTAAGTACCTACTAGGCCTATTAATACTTTAGTAAAGAGTATGTTAATATAAGTATTAATAATACTTAATGTTATGTTATTCCTTACTAATAATTAATAATAGTTTAAGAGCCTAACTAACTACTAGTATATAGTAGTACTTAGGTATTACTAGACATTCTCTTAGTACTATAGCTTTAAGACTATAATAAATAACTCCCTAGTTACTTAGACTACTAGTTATATGTTAGCCCTAGTCTCTATTAGTTATAGTAAGGTTATAAATAAGTAGGGAGAAATACTCTCTATTAAAAAGAGAGCTTATTACTACTAGAAGGTGTTAAAGAAGGCTTAGATAGCTCTATATTAGCTAAGTAAGTTAATTGTATTATATAATCCCTAGCTATAAGCTATTATAGGGTCCTTACTCCCCTTAAATAAGTAGGTTACCTAATTCTAGTAAGTAGAGGCTTAGTTAGGTTTACCTATTACCTAGTATACTTAGTCTAGAAAAAGGAGCTTAAGGGTTATACCTATTACATTAGTTTAGTTTATAGATTTTATAGTAGTTATTTAGTATATTAGGGATATAGCCCCTTTATTAATAGACCTATCTTAATTAATAATAACTACTAAATCTCTTAGAGTTCTAATTATAACCTAAATGTACTAAATTACTACTTTAAGAGTTACTTCGTAAGGCTATCTATTACTATCTTATTAGTAGCTTTATATAAGACTTTAAAGTACCCTTAAAGATAGGCTTATCTAGCTTAAGTATTATATATATTTATATACTTAAGTATTATCTTAATCCTTAGTATTTCTAAAGTAACTAGCCTAATAGTCTATTAATTATTTTAATAAATAGTTTATTAAGATATTATAAGAGTAATAGAGTTAAGTAGTCTTAAATTAGAAATAAGCTCCTTTACTATAAATAAGAATGTAAGTAGCTTAGCTTTAGTAGAAAAGGTTATAACTATAGCTTATTTCCTAGCTAACTATATAATATATCCTCTAAAGGTCTTAAAAGGTAACCCTAGGATAACTTCCTAAATTCCTTATTATCTATAAAATAAGGTATCTAAGTATACTATAATCTTAAGATACTAATTTACTCCCTTACTATTATAGACAATAGAATTAAATCTAGTATAATAAAGATAATAGATAATATAAAGAGTTATTAAAAGATACTCTAGAGATAAGTTTTATATAAATTTAGTAAGCTTATTAGTTACTTTAGCAATATCTAGACGAGTTAATATAGCTACGTAGTTAATGCTACTAATAATACTTTAAAAATAATAAATTTCCTCCTTTATAGCCTATTCCTAAAACTTCTAATATAATAGGGAGGGTAGGAAGGAAAAGAGTCCTATAAGGTATTACTATCCTAATCCTAGCTAAAAGAATTAGCGATTTTATTAATATAACTATCTTATACTAATATAATAAATTTATTACTTTAATCCTATATAACCTAAATAGAATAAAGCTATTCTAGATCTCTATTATTAGTTGTAATAAACTTCCCTTTAAGTCTAGTAATAAAGATATTAGCTTTCTCTAAGTATTACTTATAATATAAATTACAAGCTATAAGGGTAGTAGTATAGGTCTCCTTATAGTTATAGGACTATAAATCCCTATAAATATAGAGTTATCCTTTATACTTAATTAGATACCCCTATTAATTAGACTTATACTTAAGTTTCTAGGTAATAGGTAAGACCGCGTTACCCTTAACTTAATCCTTATTAACTAGCTTAAATGTACCCCTATTAATAAGGACTTTTAACTCCTTTTAAGCTACTTCTATAAACTCCTTCCTATAAAGATAATAAAGGAGCTTCCTCTACGTATTAATTTCTAGGGTAATTGTTATATTATACTCTCTTTCCCTAGATTAATATAGAAGCTTAAAGATATCAAGTATATATAATTTAGCTTATAAGTCCTTTAAACCCTATTTAATCTAGTAGACCTTCTTATACTCTACTTAGTAGGTTAAGTAAATCTTAGTCTTTATAATCTTAATAGGATATATACCTTTATTTTTAATTCCTAAGGTATTAGCTTAGGGGTTATAATAGTTATTAGTTCTAAAAGTACTAATACTTATTTTATTAATATAGGTTTAGGAAGCTATTATATTTCCTATAGTAGTACTTCCTTAGGCTTCTTTTTACTTATATATTTAATAGAGAGGAGTCTAATATCCTCTAGTTCCTTATTCTTAACTTCTTCTAGGAATTTAAACTCTAGATCTTTTAGTATCTATAGGAGTTAATCGAAGCCTAGGAAATAATCTCCTTCTAGGAAGGTAATATTTTGTAGTCTCTAAACTTCCTTTCTTACTAAAGTCTAAATATAGAAGATATTAGATAAATTATATCTAATAAGGTAGCTAATTTCTACGTATAGCTTAAGCTTAAGATCCTATTTCCTTATTAATTAGAGTATATATATTATTATAGGATAGGCCTTATATCTATAGTCTTCTAGAATTCATAAGTTTAGATACTATAATAACTTTATAGGGGATCCTTAATTAATATCCTTTATTTAGTTATAGAGAGTAGTTACTAGTAGAATCTATTATCTACCCTATAATCTTAAAGGAGTCCTATTATAGATAAAGGTTACTATAGCTTAAATTTCTAGCTATAGGTTCTCTAGAATGTTAAAATAGATCCTTATTAGTCGTACCTTAATAGATATTACCTCCCTAGAACGTTTAGCCTAACTATTCTATATAGGAGTATCTAGTACTATTAGCTTATTAATAAGACCCTTATTTAAGATAAACTAAAGATACTTATTTTATAGAGCTAGATCGTTGTCTTAATTAAGAAAAATAAGCTTTAAAGATAAGTAAGAATAGTTATTACTATAGTATTATATAATAGATAAAAGAAGATAAGTTAAGTGAGATTATTCTTAATAAGGAGTGCTAAGAAAATACTATTTTATACTTATAGTAAAGAAAAGATATTAATAAAAATACGATAAAAGAGATAAGAGCCTTTAAAAGGGGCTCCCTTTAAGAAATAAGTTAATAAGCCTTAGAGAGTCTATAGGCTTTATAGTTAAATAATTTATCTATAGTAAACTTAACTCTAAGTTATTAAGCCTCCTTAGTTTTAATAGCTACTAAGTTAATATAACTAAGCTAGTTATATTATTATAAGCTAATTATCCTTAGTAATGTTTCCTAATTTAAGATCCTAATTACTCCTAGCTTTATTAAGAAGAATAGCTAATATAAGGTTAGTATAGAAATCTAAAATATAAGTATAGTTAAGGAGTTTAAAAATCCTCTAGAAATATATATAAGAATATAGCTAAATCCTATAATTAAGATCTATTATATTCCTATAGAAAAGACCTCTTCTAAGTAAGTAAAATCTTTAAAGTATAAGTAGTTATTATAAATATAATTATCTAAGCCTATATTATATATAAAGGAGTTATAAAGAGAGTAAGTAATATAAGATTACCTTAAAGCTATAGCTACTTTATAAATTAACTAAAATCTATTACTCTATCTATTATTTTTCTTATTAATATATTCCTTTTACTTAAGTAATAAGTTACTTAGCTACTTTTAATTATTTAAGTTAGATAACTACTCCCTTATCTTAGTTTTAGTTTTTCTTTTAAGCTAGAAGTCTAGATACTTAGTTTTAAAGAATGTAAGTCTTTCTAGATTAAGGTAAGTATATTAAAATAAGAAGTACTTCTTACTATATAAGTAGTCCTTTTCTAGTTTTAGTTAATTATTATTATTATTCCCGTTTAATTATTACTATTAAGACTATTACTTATTATTAGATCTTAACTCCTACCCCTAAAACGTTAATAAGCTAGATTTTTAATCCTATTAGTAGGTTTCTTCTCTATTAAATTAATACTTAAAGATTTCTAAAATAGTAAATCTATCTAGGAGTTCTTATTCTCTATCCTTACTTATCCTTCCTTAAGTCTCGATATAGTTAAGCTAAAATCCTTAATGTTAAGGATTAATAAGTATAACTACTTTAATTAAGTCTTAAGTAGGTCTAGTACCTTAGATATCTAGAAAGTTAATTATAAAGACATTTATAAGTACCCTTTACTACTTTATAATATAAGTAAGGATATCTTTCTTACTTAGTACCTTAAGGGAGTTCCTATACTACGATTTAATAATATAGTCTTTAACTTATTTTATTAGCTTAACTTAGTTCCTTAGGAGATAAAGTTACTTATAAATATTATCCTATCTTATAATAATAGAATAATAGTTACTAATGTTCTTAATAATAAATAACTAAATATAAGTAAGACTCTTTTATTATTTTTATAAGTCTTATTTTAGATTTAATACTATATAAGCTAAAGATCTTAAATTTTAAGTAATGTAGTATCTATAAGGGTAAAATAAAATTCTAGCTTACTTAGCTTAATTATAAAAGGATTACCTTTTAAATCTATCTTTAATAGGTTAATATTTTACTAAATTCTTTTACTAAATAGTAAACTCCTTAATAATACTAATTTACCTATCCTAGTCCTTAGGTCCTTATAGCTTTATAGAGCTAAGGCTTATAGAGATATAAATATTTAATTTAGGTATACTAAGTAATAGGTCTTAAGGTAATTACTATTCTTAATAACTTAATAGCTAGCTTCTATTTTCTATAAAGCTTCTTAAGAGCTAGTATTGTTATAGCTTTAATTTAAAGATAGTTAAAGTTACGAGCTCCTAAGCTTATAACTATAAAGTAAGTTAATAGCTTACTTAAAGCTAAATATAAGTATAGTAGACTTAAGTAAGAAGTATAAAGTAACTTAAAGTAATTAAGGTTAATAAAGCTTAAATTAAGTCTCTAATAATTCTACTATTTAAAGAAAAGAAGCTATAACTATCTATATAGTTCCTAAATAACTACTTATTATCTCTAAGTTACTTATAGTAAAATATTTTATCCTTCCTATTTTATTTATATAGAAATAACTAAATATTTAACTTAGATAATACTATAGAGACAAGATAATAAAAGAACGCATAGCTTAGTTAATAATATAAAGAAAGAGAGTTATATAAATGTAACTAAGGTTATAGTATTTAGTATAGAAAGTATAATAGTTAACTAGGTATTAAGGGAATTTGTCTATGTCTAGTAAGTAAATAAGTAAGGCTATTAAGTATTTAGATTTAAACTAGTAAGTATTCTTATATAGATACTTAATACTAATAGTATAGCTTTATATATATATTATAGAATATAGCTATACTATTACTAAGCTAGAGGGTAACGTCTAAGTCCCCTACTATAAGTATACTAAATAGGCCTTACTATCCTTACTCTTTTTAGTATATAAGTACCTTAGAGCCTATAGGGAATATAGTAGGGAGCCTAGCTATAATGTCCTATAGTATCCTTTAGTAGAGAGTCTTAGTAATATATTAAGTACTTATTTTCTTCCCTAACTCTATAAGAGCTACTATAGAGGTACGTACGCATTATACTACTATAAGTAAGGGTATAGAATTAAGGGCTATCTATAAGTATACCCTAATTATAGGGAGTATTAGGACGAGGCTATTAGGCCTAGTAGTATTATAAATAGCCTTAATAGCTATTTATAGTAATATATCTAGTTAAGTTATAAGTAGCTTAGCTTTAAAAATCTTATATATATACTATAATAGAGTATAGTACCTCTTAACCTTTCTAATACTTTAGTATACTTTAACTAGGACTTATTAGTAGCTAACCCTATATAGAAGCGCCTTAGAATAGAACTCTATAGTAGCGAAGTTAGTCCCTATATTATATACTATAAAGTTAAGTAAGCTAAAGTATATATTAATCTAGTATACTTAAAGGGTTTCCTATATATAGTAAGCTATTATATCGCATAAGAACTAGGTAGCTTAGAAGGACATAGTAGAGTTAAAAATATATAAACCTTTCTAGCTATTAAAGTATATAACTTTAATAATAAACTTAAACTTAAAGTTATAGTTATCCTTAAGTATAAACTAAAAGTACTATAAAGTTATATCCTTTCCTTAATAGTAATAATAGAATTTATATATAGCTTTAAGGGTATTCTAGTTAACGTTATAGCTAGTATAAGTAAGTAAGTTATATAGTTACTATATAAAGGGATAGCTAGAGCGCTTATATAACTAGTATATCTTAGTCTTAGTTAGGAATAGTATAGAGATAGTAAGTACCTAGTTATTAAGAAAGAACTAAGGGTATTCCTAATAGACAATAACTAATACCTCTAAGCTATTAGTATAAATTATAACCTCTTATAAGACGTAAAGATAGTAGTTAAGTATCTTTATATTTTTAAGAAATAAAAGTAAAGGTATTACTATATTAAGGATATAGAATATTATAGTTCTAATAGGGGTATAGGCTATAGTAGACTTAATTAATAATAGTCTTATAAAACTACTAAAGGTAATACTTATAGAGCTATTTATTAATACATTAAGTATAATATCTAGTTACTCCTATTAAAGCGTAAAGTTACTATAATCTAGTAGTTAAATTCTATATAAAGCTAGTATTAGGGATAATACCCTAAAACGTCTAGGTAAAGTACTTATTATATAAGAATGTAGTAAGTAGCTCGTTACTAGCCTAGCCCTAGCCCTATATTACTCTAGTATTAGTATTTATTACCCTATTATTAGTATTAGTTATAGGCTTTCCTTACTTATTTCCTAGACTTATAGCTATTAGTAACCCTAGTAAGTAACATATAGCCTTATTATAAAGAAAGAACGTAATTACTATATTACTATAATATTTCTTATTAGTGTCTTTCTTACTAGAATTATAACTACCCTTACTTATAAAGGAACTTACTCCTCCTCTTCTACTAAATTATTACCCTTATATTTAAGTAAGTATAATGTAAACCTTACCCCTAGTAGGTTCTTATCGTTACTATATTATTACTAATTAAACTGTTAGTAGGCCTTATAGCGATCTCTAATAGAGTATTTTATAGAGAAGTACCTAACCTTATTATATAAGTAATACCTCTTTTACTAGCTAGCTATTAGACTTAAAAAGTCTCTACTCTATAACTAGCGCTACTTACTCCCTTATTAGATTTACCTACTACCTAAGTAGTTATACTAGTACTTTATAAGGAATATGTTAGCTAGTAAGTAACTAGTAGTACTATTATTAAGGGAAGCGCATAGGTTAGTATATAGCTTTTAAAACATCGTAAGCGTAAGGAAAAGAGCTATACTAAGCTCTAGTATACTCCTATAAGTATTCCTTATTATATAGATAAGGTCCTTCTCTATCTATTATATAGGAGTAAGTATATATTAGTAGAGTAGTAGTTTATTAGCTAATATATCTAGGGCCTCTATATCTATCTTATTATTATTATACTACTTAATAGCTATAAAAGATATAGTATTCTTATTATTATAGTCTACCCTATAGTTATACTAGGTATTAAACTATGCTTTTATTACTATATATATTTAGTTAAAGGTATAATACTATAAGATATATAAGAGAAAGAAATTATAGGCATAGCCTATCAGTTATAGAGAGAAGACTACGTAGAACTTAGATAGCCTAATACTAAGTATTTAATATACCTTAAGAAACGCTTAAACCTTATTGTCTAAGATATCGTGAATAGCGCTAGTATAGCTTATCCCCTTATTCTAATACTTTATAAAGTTTTTAGTATAATAAGGGTTAATTAGTTTATTACATATATACCCTAGGGGTAGAATATACGTAAACTCGTCGATTAACTTACTTAGTAGTTATACGTAGTATAGCTTAGTCTAGGGTATTATTAAGCGAGCTATACTATATACTAGGTTAAAGCTAGGGGTTAGCCTATAGTTAATTAGTAGTTCCCTTATTATTATTATTAGTATAAGATATATCTCTATTAAGTTATTTACTAGCTTAAAAGGAGGAAGATAGAAGAAGGAGTATACCTAAGGAGGAAAAAGAGTAAGGGTATAAAGAGAGTCTAATATTATTATAGTAAGTACTAGTATTAGAAGGGAGCTAGATAGTATATAAGTAACGTACCTAGAACTATATAGGACTAGTATAGGCCTACTATAGGGCTTACGCTAAGCTAGTATAGGGCTAGTATATTAGTAGGGTATATATAGTAAAGGTAGATCTTAGTTTATCTAACTTAAGGGTAGGGCCTATAAAGCTCTACCTATACGTATACTATATACTAGCTCTTTAGTTTAGTTAATATTACTATTTTTAAGAACTTAAAGCTTTATAAGTATTATATTAGTATTGTAAGCCCTTTAATAGTAATCTCTTTAATAGTTCTTTTATAAGGCTAAAACCTCTTATTATACTAGTTTAATTTTATACTAGTTAGACTAGTTACCTCTTATTAAGAGCTATGTCTAAATAGGCTAGCTAGATTATAGCTACCCTATAGTAACCTAATTAAGAACCTAGTATTAAGAAGAGAGTCTTAATAGTAAGTCTCCCTTTACTAGTATAGCCTTCTAAGTACTAGAAAAATCTATTATAAGAGTTAATAAGAGAAGTAATAGATAGACAGATTAAGTAACTATTATAGTCGTAAAATTTACTAATTTTATAGCTTAAGTTCTATAGGTTACAACGCTTAAAACTACTAGTATCTATCCCTAAAGGGAGGTTACTCTCCTTACCTTTATAGTTAATTAAATTAGAGACATATATAATATAGTTAACTTAATTTAGAGTTAAGTTAATAAGTATATTAATTAACAGAGACCCTTAACTATATAGGCTTATAAAAGAGCCCCTACTACTTCCTAGTCTAGCTAGAGATAACCCTTATCTACTACCTTAACAACTAGATAAATGTAGTAAGCCTTAGCTACCTAAGGAGGTAATCCCTCTACGCCTATAGCTAGTTTTACTACTTCTAGATATCTAAAGATAAGTTAGCTTATTAAATCTCTTACTCGTTATATTCCCTATATATATTTCCTTACGTAATTTTACTATCTCTTTTCTAATCTTAAATATGTCTTTCTTTCTTTAAATTTAATTAAGTTAAGTAGCGATACTTAAAGGAGTAAAAATTATATATATATAAGGTCTCTTTATCTTAAATTTATGTTTTTACTAATTACTCCTTTTACTACTTCTCTACCTTATATATTAGGTAGCTATTAATAACTTAACCTTAGGGTAGCTACTTACTATGTTATTAAGGGAGTATATTAAATATCTACTTAAGAATACTTACTAGTCTAGATCTAGATACTTAATAGCCTTACTCACTTACTTACTAGATATAGATAAATTCCCTTAATACTTAGTTAATTATTATACCTTCTATACTAAATACTATAACCTTAGATATATTTATATAACTCTATTTCTATATGTTATTAACTAGGCTATGTATTCTTTTATTAACTTATCTCTATAATATTATTTAGGTTATAGACTTAGTAGTTCCTATATAAATAAAATAGGAAGGATAATATACATTACTATAAGTAACTTAGGGATAAGAAGTAGTTTTTAAGGACTATATAGATAGCTATAGCTTCTTCTCCTTAGAAAGTAGAATTATTAAAGACTTAATTAAAGCTTTATAAACCTTAATTTACTTTAAGTTACTCTATAATTCTTACTTAAGTCTACTACGCTTACGTTTAGCTCTAAGAGCTATTTACTTATTTAATACCCTAGAAAAGAAATTAGATATCTCTAGCTATTAAGTATATAACCTATCTACTATTATTAGCTAATTAATATATACTCCCCTATAATATAAAGTACTTATAGTTACGTATCTATCCCTATATTTAACATACTACTTATAATACTATTTCTTATAATTTTCTAGTATATAGTTAATCTTAAAATCTATAAGTAGGTTATTAAAATAAGTAATAAAGTCCTTAAGGCCTTTATTATAATAATAAGTAGATAGAGTATATACTACCTAGCTAGTTAAATTAACCTCTAAGTAAGTAAAGGTCTTACCCTAAGTTAATTAGGCTTAATAGGTAGTATACTTACCCCTTACTATATTATTACCTTAGTCTTAGCCCTTACCCTCCTTATTATATTAATTATTATTACTACTAGAGTTATCTTAATTCTAACTAGCTACTATATATAAGTGTAAAGGTTATTACCTTAGGCTCGCTTACTTAACTATAGCTAGCTACTCTTATCTTCTATAATAATAGGGCGCTATACTCCCTAACTCGCTAGTATGTTACTAACTATTATCCTTATCCCTAGCTATCTTAAACAATAGCTTAGTTATTCTTATAAGCTAGGTACTATTGTTAATAAAATTATTATTACTAGCTTCTTATAGCCTTTCTTAACATTTACATACCTAGCGCTACTAGAAAATTAGTAAGATAGGCCTACCCTTGTTATCTATCTCCCTTTTAACTACTATATCTATAGTAAATAGTTAGTAATATTCCCTTTAAAATTTATTTACCTTAGTTATCTTTTTATTTATAGCTTTTATTTAACTTAGCCTACTTCTTTATTTAATAGTAAATATATAAGTCTAATAACTACTACTAATCCTCTAACGTATTAGCTAACTTATTAATAAGAATAGAAGTACTTATATTTACTCCTATTATAACTTTAGTTTTTACTTATTAAGTTAGCTATACCTCTTCCCTAAACTGCTAGTAACTTACCCTTTTCTAGGATAAGTCTATGCTCCTCTACCTCTATTAAAGCTAACATTATAGTATCCTAGCGCTACTGTTCTAAAACTTTAGCCTATAGCCTAGTAATAGTAAAGTCCTATCTAGCGTAGTAGTAGTAATATATAGTAACTAATCTCTTAATAAGCTAAGCTTTCTACCTTATAGCTTTAAATATCTTACTATAGACATAATAATAATAGAATAAGATATAGTTAGTAATAACTAAAGTTATAGTAATAATAGATATCTCTCTATAAGATAAAGAAGGGAGAATTTTTTTTACAAGAATAAAAACACATAGCTACTTACTTATAGGTAAGGGGTTAGGAGCCTACCTACTGTTTGCGACGTAAAGAGTAGGTATAAAAACCTAGGATAGTATAAAAACCCTAGTATAGATAGGCTTAAGTATAAGAAAGTATATATATTCCTTAACGTATTTTATATACCTTTATTAACGTTTATATTATAGCTTAGGGCCTTACTTTATGTTAGTACTTCCTTAGCTATTATACCCTTTCTCTTATTTGTCCTAGGTTTTTTATACTATCCTAGGTTTTTCTTCCCTACTTACTATAGGGAGAGTAGGTAGGCTCCTAACCCCTTACCTATAGGTAAGGGCTCTACTCCTAATAACCTAGGTCCTCACAATAGTAACTAGAAAACTATAAACATAAAACTATTGTCTTATTTTCCTTAACACTACTTATATACACTCGTAACTATAATGTTTACTCTATTATACTATACTATAAATTAAGTATACTCTTATATATAACTACTTATATTCTATAATATCTACTATTTAGAATCGCTATAATAATATAAATGTAGTAGTAGACATACCTTTTATAAAGGTAAAATATTACTAAAAAGAAGAAATAGTGTTAATAATATAAACTATATTATATAATAGAAGAGGTACCTAATACTTACTTTATAGGTATAATGGATTATATAATACTATATTTAATTTATAGTTATAACTTATAGTACTTAACTTATAGGTACTTAACTTATAAGTATATTACTAGCGTACTATATATATAATCTACTAGTAATATAGGCCTTATATACCTTACTATACTATAAGAGTAAGGTATAAATATACTCCCTTTCTTTAGTAAGATTTAGTCTTACTATCTAAATATAATATAATCTCTCTCTTACTTTCTTTACTACTTCTATTCTAACTATTTAAGCGTACCCTATATACTACCCTTTTATAAAGGATTAAAGCTTATAACGTTAAAGCTAGTGTTAAAGCTCGTACATAGTAATTTTATTAGGCGTACCTATACTACTACTACCCTTACCTTAGCTTACTTAATTACTTCTATATTCTTATAGGCTAATAGATCTTATTAAGTACTATAATAATAATAGCTATACTAGAGGTTTAAAGCGCCCTTTAGCTAGCCTTTACTTTATATAATATGAAGCTTAAAGGGAATAATTAGAAGCGCTTAAGTATGTAGCTACTACTACTTAAGATTATTTTTAGTATACTACTAAAAGGATAAAACTTATTATAGCTTAAAGGCTTTATACTTTATAGCTATCTATAAATATTATACTAGTAAGGAAGGCTATAGGAAGCCTTAAAATTATAGTAATAGTCCTTATTATAATAGCCTTAAGGTATTATAAGCTTACTACCTTAAATAGGAACTTAATAGTATTTGTTCTATAGTTACGAGTATATTAGCCTTTATTATAACTTTTTATAGATCTTAAAATACATAGACTTAAAGGTAAAGATAGCTACTTAATAGCTTATAATATTATGTCTTAAATTAATTATAGCTACTTAATATACTTAGAAGTACTAGAACCTTATAATAATACTTATAAGGTTTCCTATTAAAAACTAAAGAAAGGATTTTATTCTTAAATAAAGTAATTTAACAATAGATATTATTTAATAGCTAAAGTAAAGGTACTAGTTAAAATAGTACCTTACTATCTAATACTTCTAGTAATCTAACTAGACATTAATATAATAGTTATAAGCTACTAGTTAAAAGCGCTTAGCCTTTATAAATTTATTTAGTTATTAATAGTAAATAACTTTATTAAGTAACTCTATAATACTTTAAAATTCTTTAAAAAAACCTTAAAGTTAGTATTGTAAATAACCTTAGTACTTACTTTCTTTAATATAAAAAGTAACGCTTATACTTAATAAGTACATTCGTTTTAATATGCTACTAGTAAGGTAAGAAAGACACTCTAGAAAGGTAGCTATAGAGGTAATTAATAAGTATAAAACGCATGATTAGTTACAATAATTTAAAGCTCTATAATGCCTTACTTAAGGAGAGTATAAACTTTTAAGCTAAGTACTAATATAAAGTAATACTTAGTTACTCTATTTATAAAGACTACTATAATATAAAAAGTTATCCCTTCTACTATTAAGTTATAGAGGCTTAGTATTTGTATATTAAACTTATTAGTCTTATAAGTATAATTATAAAGTAAAGGTAATAGATAGTAGTAATAAAGCTAGAGGCTTATTAAAGGTATAATAAATAGCGCTATAAGGTAGCCCTTTTAGTTACAATTATTATAAAAATCATATACTATAGTAGTTTTATTAAAAGAGTTATAAATAAACTATAGAGGTATATAGTCTATAAGTTTCTTTATATATTAATAGGTAAGAGTATTATATATAGTCTTTAAATTAATACTAGTAAGCTTAGGATTAGAGCTATTGTTATAAAACTAGCTAACTATATATATAAGTTAAGGTCTATTATAATAAAGCTAGATAATTATAGCTTTATATACTTTTTTATTGTCTTTATATAATATCTTTAATAAGTTATTATAGAGGTAGTTTTATATAGTTATAATTGTCTCTACTAATATACTTTATAGTTTAGAGGTTATAATCTTTATTAAGTTAAAGGACTATATAAAAGAGTATACTATTATTTATATATTAGTTTCTCTATACTTCTTAATAGGAGTATTATTAATAGAAGCTACTATTATAGAAGTATTTCCCTTTAAGTAATATAAATAGACATAGGTTAAATTATCTTTATTAGGCTTCTTAAGATAGATAGTAAGTATAAAGCTAGCTTTCTTTATAATAGTATTATATGTAATATTAGTAGCCTTTTAAGAGATAAAGGTATAATAAGTAAGTAAGTTTTTAAATATATAGATATAAAAGTAAGAGAGAGTAAGAGTATATATATATATATATATATAAGGGCGATCGTAATCGTAAAGAAGAAGAAATCGAAGGAAGGTATATATATATAAAAAGACTCTAGGGCTTAAGTAGTAGTAAAGTATATATAGTAATAGAATACTAAGTATATTAAGTAGGAATATAGGAGACTTAGTAAAGGGAAACTAGTATATATAAATTTAGTAAGATAAGTCTCTTTAAGTAAGTACTTAGAGTTAGGTTATAAAAAGTTAGTTTCTAGTAAAGTAAGTTAGCTAAGTAAGTAAGGCTTCTTTTAATAATTATAAAATTTTAATTAGTTACTTAAAAGGGAAATACTTAATTACATATATAATATAGATATAGACTTAGAAAGTAATTTAACTTCTCTAAGTAATATAAGTACCCCTTTCATATATAAATAGAGAAATATAACCCTAACCCTATTATTACCTTTACTTTAACCCTAGTACTTACTTTTTATTTCTACTTTTAGTAAGATCTAAAACTCCTTTTAATTTCTACTATCTATACCTAGTATAAGCTTCTCTTATTATTTTACTAATATCTTACTACTCTTTATATATATTACTTTAAATTTCTTTTCCTTCTTCTTTATAGTTTAGGTAAGTAGGAAGCGTATAGTAATTATAAATTATAAATATACTATATAAGGAGTATATAGTGTTTTAGAGACGTCTAATTATTTTCTAGGTTAACCTTTATAGTCTATATATAATAGGACCTTAACTTTAGTAAGGTTTATATCTATTATAATAAAATCTAGTACTTTATCTCTATAGATAAATAAAATTTTAATAAATAATTAAAGATCTAGATAATAGGCATTATATAATAAAAAGAAATAAAAGGTTTATAACTTATAATTTACCTTAAAATAGAAAACTATTGTAAAGAAGCTTAGAAAAAAGAAAGATAACGCTAGCTATAGTAGGAAACTCTTTTAACTTTAATAATATACTAACAATAAACTATATATATAATAGCTCTATAAATATATATATATTATAAGGGAGTAGTATAGATAAGTACTTAATTTAGCTTCTCTTTTATTTAACTAGTAAATCCTTACTTTAGTTCTATAAGAGTATATTATTATAGACTAGACCTTTAGAATAGTCTAAGCTATATCTAAGTATAATGTTACTATGACAAGTAATATAAGAACTAATAATATAAGTAAAGGATAGTAAGATAAAGCTACTTAGCCTTACCTACTTATAATAAGGAATAAAGAAACTATAACATTAGATAGAGGCTAGAAAACCTTCTAATAAAGATAACTACAATAACTACATTCTACTATTCTTTAACTAACTATTCGACAATAGCTAGGTATAAAAGAATAGTATATAGGGTATACTTAAACAGTTAAAATAAAGGTAGTAAAGAGAATAAGAGAGAGATTAGATTGTATTTAGATAGTAAAACTTAATTTTACTAAGTAAAGAAAATGCCTCTATACCTTACCTTTATACTTTAGTAAGGTATATAAAGCCTCTATTACTAGTAAATAATATATATAAGCTACTAGTAATACGTTTGTAAGTTAAGTGTCTATTAGTTAAGTACTTATAAGTTATACTTAGAAGTTAAATAGATAGTTATATAATCTATTATATCTAAAAGGTAAGTGTTTAGTACCTCCTTTATTACATAATATAGTAAATATTATTATAACTATCTCTTTCTTTTATAATCTTATAATCTTATAATAGTTATATATACTATAGTATCTATAATACAATAGTAATTCTAAATAGTAAGTATTATTATTTAACTACTAGCTAGAACGAGTACTTATAAGAGAGAATAATTATAAGATATAATGTTATAGATATAATAGGGTGTTATTATTAAGAGGTTATTTTAATATAACTATCTATATAGCCTTACACGTAGAGTAGAGCTTCTCTCCTTACGTTACTAAGTAGATAGACTATTAGCGTTCACCTTAATATAATTTAGTTATACTATTACTACTATAAAAGTCTCTATATAATCTCTTCCTTCTATAGAGAAAGAATTAGTAGATTAATATATATATAGTATTACTCTTATACCTTTTATTTTATTTAGAAGATTATAAGTACTTATAAGTAATCTAGTCTAATACTAATTAGTATTACTCTAGAAGACGTTATTTCCTAATACTAAATTATAGTAAGAGATAGGAATAGTAGATTCTAAAGCTATAATAAATTAGCTAAGATAACTTAAAGGACTTCTATAGAGATTAAGCTATATAATAGTAAATAGTAAGGAACTATAGCTAATAGGACTTAATAAGTTATAATAGTTACGCCTAAATAATAGTAAGGAGTAATTTACTTCCCTATTAAGATAACAACTCGAAAACGACTAACCTTTCTTACCTAAATAATAGTAAGAAGAGAAGGAAGTTACTTTAATATAATAATAGAATGCCTTTTAAGAAAGGAAAAGGTAAGGAAACACTCTCGCTAGAAAGAGAAGAGTCTAATAATACCTATACCTAGGGATAATATATTTTAAAGGAAAGAGGTAAGCTAAGCTAGATATAAGGAGAACTTAAATAGATAGGAGATAACTACGAGATCTATAAAGACCCTTTAATAATTAGACTATAATTAGTAGAGTATTCTATATAAATTCCCTTTAAGTAATAGGTTAATACTTAATATAATAAACTTATAGAACTCTATCGCTATAGCTATATCTTATTTACGCTTTAGAAAAAATACATTTAACTATAATACTACGTAAATAAGGAAATTAACTTTACGCGCTTAGTTATAAATAAGTAACTTATAATATATATAGTATATATTAATTATAATATTTAAAAATAATAGCTCTAATAAAAGTACTTTCTATACTTAAAGAATTTCGAGGATAGGGAAGAGTATAGTTTAACTATATACCCTATACCTTCTTTAAAGAACTTTTCTAAAGTATTAATAAAAGAAAAGTTAAAGTCCTATTTAGTATTTTAATTAGGGAGTAGATAGGAAGAATATTAGAGACCTAGCTTCCTTTAATAATAGATAAGGATATTACTTAGGGATAATCCTAATAATACTACGTTAGGGCTATTAGGGTTAATAAAGCGCTAGACATAATATATAGTAACTATAATAATAAACACTTACTATATACCTCTTCTATAGCTATAGAAATAAGGAATAAATAATTCTACTAAAGAAAGTTATCTACTAAACACTTAAATAGGATACATTTCTAGATAATAACAATATATAGAGTAATAGGTATACATGAGAAAATAGTTTAGATTATACTACTAGGAGTAAGGTTATAAAAAGAAATATATATATATCCCTATATTAACCGCTAGACGCTACGTCTAACTATAGTAATACTAGTCTTAGTACTTATATAGGCATATAATTTACTACTAATATAATATATTAAGAATAGCCTAATTCTATAGGATAAAGTTATTACATTTAGTAAATACTAAAAGAGTTAGTAGGGATTTATAGGTAAACTCTATAATATTCTCTATAATAAAGTATAGTACTTTATTAGCTTCTACTAAAAAATAGACATTATAGAAGACTAATACTAGGTAGTATTCCTAGATACGCTCTTAGATAAGGCCTACTTATATTAGATATACTATATTAGACCTAAGAAATACTAGAAGGAAACGTTTAAATTACTAGATCTATAATATAATACTTAATATAATAGGACCTAGTATATAGTTAACTAGAATACAATTATCTTCTAAAGTCTTTAATAAGAATATCTAACTAAGACTAAGGATAATGTCCTTAAGGTACTAATTAATAAACTTACTCTTATCTAATATACCCTTAGAGAGTTATAATAGGAGAGGAGAATCTCTATAGTATAGTAATACAAGCCTATTATAGGATATTATAGTTTTCTATTACCCTTACTACTAAGTATACTATTTACTAGTCTTTATTCTCGTACCTATAGGTAAATATATACGTCTTCTAAGTAATTACTTTTAACTAGTATATAGTTACGATATGTATAGTATTAACAACGTTAGAAATAACTAATAATAATATAACCTACTATATAAATTAATAGTATAAAAATACTCTAAAACTTAACTCCTTCTAATCTCTACTACTAATAAAGGATAACTATAGGAATCGATAAGGCTAATACCTAAATAGGAGTTTATATAAACTAAGTAAGTAATAGAGTTCGTCTTACTCTAGGAAACTATAGACAAATTAGTAATAACTATTTTAACTAAATTAAAAGAATAGATACTTTATATATAAATAATTTAGCTATTACTTATTAAAATATATATAAATAAAAAGAATACTATAAGGCTAATATACCTCCTTTACTATAATAATTATAGCTAGGAACCTTCTAAGGATATCTTATCTAGTTATATAAGGAATTATAAGACTCTTAACTAATAGATAAAGTTAAATGAGATATTATAGGGGACTAAAATAATAATTCTAAGTAGTAAGTAACTTATTTTCTTATAGTAGTATTATTTATATATCGAATAACTAGGGAGAATATTATAAGCCCTTACCTTATATTAAAGGAAAAGCTAGTATATTTACCTCTAGCTACTAGATACTAAGAAGAGTATTAAGGCTAATTATAGGATACTAGAGTATTATACGTTTTAACTATTAGTAAAGACTAGGTACTTACCTACTATAGGGAATTCCTATATTAGTAGATTATATAGTAATCTAATAGACAAATAGTTTAGTTTAGTAATAGTAAAGCTTTCTAGTTAATTAGCTATATAGATATAACTAGACTACTTAGTACTTTTACGTTTTCTATCTTTAATATACTAATACTCTTCCTTATTTATCTAGAAGATACTAATAAGTATAAGGCTTTCTTTAATAACGTTTCTAACGTTATTATTTACTAGGATAGGATAACTATCTCTATTATCTAGAAATAGGGATATCTATTCTTTTACCTATTTTATAAGAAATAGTATACGTTTCTTATAAAAGGCGAAATTAAGCGCTTATACTACTAACTTAGCTATCTACGTACTAAGAGACTTAGTACCTTACTATAAAAGATAGGATATAAGGATATAACTAATAAGCTTATTAAAAGTATTAAAAGTAAATACTAGGAATGTTAGTTTTACGATCTTTTACTACGCTAATTTAAGTTCTACTTAAAGGATAATATAGAATTTAACTATAAAGTTATTATTAATATTATATATATTAATAGTAAAACGCCCTTTATATTATAGACTAGGTAACTTCTTTTTAAGCTAGAACCTTTCTAAAGATAATATTAGCTTAAGAGGTATAGAATGCCCTCTATTAGTATTAGATAGCTTACTATCTTAGACTACTATATTATATTATCTATAATTATAATATAAACTTTACTTTTAACGAATTTCGAAACTCTACTTAAATTACTAGTAGTATATACTAAGAGATACCTATTAAGGTATATTAGGCTATTAGGAAAGTTAAATACGCCTATATACCTCTCTAACGTACTTATAATATAATTAAGTAAGATATTAGAACTTTTATAGATAACGAAACTATCCTCTAGCTAACTACTAAGGTACTAAATAATATAGCTAGACTTAATAGACTTATTCTAATACTTCTCGTATTTAAAGTAAATCTAAGGCTAATAAAAGATTTACTACTATCGCTAACTATTATTACTAGAGTAATAGTAATTTAGAAGGCAATAAAAGAAATTTTTAAAATCTATATATAATAGACTATTAAATCCGTAATAGGACTAAAGGCTAGCCTAAAGTTTTAAACTTATAATAATATCTTACTTTAAAGTAACGCCCTTATATATTGCGAAAAGAAAGGTTAGATAGGATCTTTTAAGGTTATAGTATATAAGACCTAGGATATTATACTTAACCTTTTAAAGGGGCTAACTCGTTTCGAATTACTTAAACGAAGCTCTAATAAAATAATAACTAGATATTATTATTAGGGTTAAGTATAAAAGACCTTACTCTACTCTTAATTAAATTAGTTAATAATAAGTACTATAAATATCTATAAACTTACCTATAAGTATTAATTAGTTACCTTATATATTTACGAGCCTTAAATAGAGAATAATAAAGCCTACGAAACCTATAATCTTAATTTCTATAAGAAAGTTTTTAAAGGTCTAACCCTAAGTCTAGCCTTAAGTTTAAGGTATAAATCCTTAAGCTTAGCCTTAACTACTAATACTCTATGTTAAGCTTCTATCTAAGTCTAAGTACTATCTAGACTATACTAATTTATAAACTAGTAAATTTTAAACATAAGCTCCTTAAGCCTCTAGTAATAGGGATAAATACTTATATTGTTCTTATACCTAGCCTTTATCGCCTTACCTTACCTAGTATTATTTTAATAGTTAACCTTTATTACTTTATTTTAATAAGGCTTTAACTTACGTCTCTAATAAAAAAAGAGAATTGTTAAGAAATAGTTAATCTTAAAATAGCTAGTAAAATTAATACCCCTAGATAGCCTTTTAAGTAGTCTTTTTATATATAGAGTTTTAAAATTCTAGTATATTAATTCTAAAGTCTATCTAAGCTAAATGATTTTTCGCTCTTAGCTTATCTAAGAAATTAAGGGTAAGACGACTATACCCTATAAAAAGTCTAGGCTAGTAATCTAAGGTTTTAATAATTATAATAAAAAGATAGTCCTTACTTAGGTACTTACTATCTCGTATACTAGTTAGCACCTTATACTTACCGTTACTCCTATACTTATATATTAAGGCATATATATTAAACTACGCGATATTATATAGTTACATATTTAGTTAACTAACAATCTCTAGCGTAAGACTTATATTTACTTACTAAAGGAAATATAGTTTATTTCTTACTAAATGTAGTAATAAGGATTTAGATACTAGTAGATAGATTAGTAAAGTCTAAATTATATTAGTTTAAAACCTACTATAACTACTATTAAGACAACTTATATATAAGGACTTCTATATATAATCTATACCTTCTTATCTTATAGACTAACTTACTAGATTTTAGGATTATTAGAATATAAACTAATAATACCTTTATTATTAGTACTATTAACTTCTATTAGAAGGAGGTAGCTATTATTAACTAAGACTTTTAGGGTAAGCCTAAATAATACCTTAATATTAACGTACTTATTAGGTTTAACGGAAAAAGATCGAACTAGATAATAATAATCTCTAGTAGATAGTAAATATTTCTCTAAAGAAATAAGCTAATAAACTTAAGAAAAATAATCCTAATATACTAAACATACTATAATAATACGTTCCTAGCGCCTAAAATATATATATAGCTACACTATATTAACTATAGCTCGTGTACTAAATAGTAATAGCTACTTAAGTTACTTTACTTAAAAGAGAAGACATTAAGGGATTACATTAGTATATATAAAGTATACTAAGAGTAACTTTTAGTTATTATAATATAAACTACTTAAGCTTACTTATACTAGACTTTTTATATTTATAGATAGTATATTTATAAATAATAATAACTTATTATTATAACTTAAATATGTAATTATACTTAGTAAAGAAAATATATTTAATAATAACTATTAGATTAATATTTATAGTAACATTATTTATTAGAATTCGTTTAAGTATAAGCGCATAACTTAAAGCGTACTTAAGTCTAAGTTATATAATATTATTAATAGGATTAACTATAGTAATGTTCTAAAAACGACTCTAGCTAGAATTTATAAATAACTAGATGTTCCCTAATTCTACTTATATTATATAATAACTCTTACTCCTTATATAAATGTTTAGTTAAGCTTAGTATAACCTTAGAAAAGAGGCTTATAATAAATATTATAAGTCTTTATAATATATATAAAAAGAGGGAGATTAATAAAATATAATAGATTTATAATAATAATAACTTAGCTAATACTATAACTAAGGAAAAGTATAACTAGACGCTTAACTAGATAATATATAATAGTAACGTTACGATTAAAGTTTATAGTATAGTTAACTAATTAAAATTATAGACTACTAATACCCTAGCTATAAAACTAGACCTAACTCTACTAGCTATAAATAGCCTTACTCCTTGTTATCTAATACTAGAATACTATTTACCTAGGAGCTCCCTAGAGCTAGTATCTTAGGGCGAGGGATGCCTATAGGCTAATTATTAATACTATGTAATACTAGGAGCTACTATTCTCCCTTATTATCGCTATTAGATAATACTAATACTACTAATATTAATAGTAGTAGAGTCTACTCCTAGTAAGAGTACTCTCTCTCTTAGGAGGCTTATACGTATACTATATATATTAAATAGTAGTATCCTTCTACCTAGAAATAGTATATAAAGGGGAAGCCCCCTATCCTATAGTACTAGTTTAAATAGACGCTATTAATATATATACTATAGGTAGTAATAAGTATTACTACTAAATACGTTAGCTACCTTATAACTTTAGTAACTTACTTATTAAGGTTAGTACTATTATAGATAAGGGTAGTAATAGGGCGAGCTAGAAAATTAACGACTTACTTTTTATCTTCCTATAATTTTTTATTTTTATTTTTTATTTTTATTTTCTAATAAGTAAAAGAACTAAGGATAACAAATATAGTAGATAAGTTAATATAAGAATATTATATTAGCCTTATTTTTAAGTAGGATAATTACTTCCCTTATACTACTAATAAGAAAATCTACGCTTATCTAGAGGGGGCTAAAAGCTATATCGATAATAGGTATCTTAATAGGGGTAGATATAGTAATAATGTTAAATCTAATTTTTCTACTGTTTTAAAATAAGTTAACAGAGAAGCTCTATACTATATAGAGGTAAGAGAACAAACTAAGTAGTTTAGAGACAATAAATATAAGTAAGAGAGAGAGAGAGCTAATAATAATATTATTATTATAAATAATAATGTTACTATTACTATTACTACTAATGTTACTAATACTACTACTACTATTACTATTACTACTACTACTACTACTAAAGAAGAAAAGGAAAAGAAAGAAAAGAAAGAAGAAGGGTATAAGTAGTAGAATTTATAGGCATATTAGAAGTAGTAAAAGTAGGTAAACTATAAGTTATTATAGTTAGAAGGTAACTATATAATGCTATTACGACTTACTAAGCCCCTTTACTAAATCTTACCTACGTACCCTAGTATAGCCTCGCTACTATAGGTCCCTATACTTCTACTACCTAGCTACTTACTTAGTAGAGCTCTTACTACCCTTCTTTCTTATAATATATACTATTAGACTAGATAGGAGAAGAAGGTAGCTATTTAGGATAGTATTATAAGTCTATTATTTTATTTTCTAATACTTAACATCTATACTATAAAAGAAAAAGTGCTACTATTAAACTACTAGCTAGAGTAAGTACTTACGTAAGGGAATAAGTACAAGAGGTAATGTTATAGATATTATAGGATACTATTATTAAGAGTTTACTTTAATATAACCGTCTACGTAGCCTTACTTATAGAGTAAAGCTTCCCTCCTTACGTTAATAGGCGGATAGACTATTAGCGTTCTTATTTATATAATTTAGTTATACTATTACTACTATAGAAGTCTCTATATAATCTCTTCCTTCTATAGAGAAAGAAGAGGTAGATTAATATATATATAGTATTACTCTTATACCTTGTATTTTATTTAGAAGATTATAGGTACTTATAAATAATCTAGTCTAACAATTATAGAGTTTAGATAGTAGTCTATAATAGTTAAAGAGTAAATAGTATAGCTATAAGTATATATAAGTAGTACTAACGGAAATAATAAAATAGTTATACGTTTATAATTTTCTAGTTACTATAGTAAGGAGTTAAGCAGTTAGGGGTAGAGCTTTATACTTTTATTTAAGTAAAAATTTTCTTTTCTTTTTATCTTATAGAGACACTTATTATTTTAACTATAACTTTAACTATTACTAACTATATAGGTTTTACTATTATTATTATCTCTAGTAGTAGAGATTTAAGTCTACTTAGTACTAAGCCTAGTCTATTAAGAGATTTACTACCGTATACTATTACTAAAGCGCTAGATCGCGCTATTACTATCGCTAGATTACGCGTAGAGGTACTAGAATAATAGCGTTAGGACGCTATTATACTAGCCTTACTAGAGGTAGAAGTTTATACCTTAGTAGTAGAATAGGGTAAGTTACTATAGATATAGTAAGGAAACAATACTAATTCTATAAGTAGGGACTAGGGTTATTAGGGGTAGTAATAGGTTAGGGTTATAGTTAATAAGTTAGCTAGTACGTTTAAATGCTAGTAATAGTTATAAGATTTTTACATTTGTTATTGTATTAAAGAAGAGAATAAGTTAAATATAGGCTATAAGTAGCTTAAGGCTAACTTTATTAGCTAGATAGTATATATACCTTCTATATATTACCTTAATATAAGACTTAAAGACTTTATAATATACTATAATAAGCTACCTATAGTTTTTTAAATTAACTATATTATAGAGAATTATAAGGTCTAGTATATTAAGTTGTATATTAAGTATAAGAGCTACTATATTTAAGTATATGCTCTATATTATAGGGGAATATAGAGTAATAAACTAATAATAACAGATAGGTTATACATTTTATAGCTCGTAATAGCTAGGATTTCTTTTATAAATTTAGTATTATATAATGTATATATATAGCTAAGGTATAGAGGCTAAACCTATTAGAGGTAAATAAGTCCCTTAAAATTAATAAGGAGGGACGCTATACTATTACTAGTATAGCGTAGTAGTTAGGGGAGACATTTAAGATAGTATAGGAGGGTTACTACTATAACTACTTACTAGCTAGGTCTAAAAGAAATAATTAGGTATATAAGAGGCGGAATAGACTTAAGTAAGTATAGCTAACTAGAGTAGGACGCCTATAATACTTACGAAGCATTAGTAAATTAGGAGAGCGCCTAGCTAATAGCTAGATGTTTCTACCCTTAGCGTACTATAAATAAAGTATATAATTAGTACTAAGCTTAAGTATCCTAGTAAGTAGATAAGGTTATATTTTATCTTACTTATAGGACGTAGGTATATAAAGCTCTATTAGCTTAGTTGTATATAATAGACTATTATATCTATTAAGCTATAATAATAGCGCTATAAGAGTAAGCTTATAATAAATTTATCTATATTTTATTAAACAATCTATAGAAGAAGTACTAGTAATTATATATATATAGTAGCGACTAGATTATTACGTCTAAACTAGCTAAGAGGCGCTATAGTAATGCTAAAAAGTAAGGGACGCTAACTTAGTACTATTAGAGTAAAGATAGCTAAGAATACATATAAGGCCCTTACTATTAACTTCTTACATATATAATAAGGACAACGTAGAGATAATACTAGTAAGGGATAGACCCCTAATAGAGAGTAAAAATAAAGTACTACTAAGCGTAAACTACTATAATAGTAAGTAAATAGATAGGTAATAAGTAAGCTCCTTAGTCCTAGTAGTATAAATAAAAGGTAGTTAAACTAGCTAGTTACTTAATATAGAAGTTAGTAGATAGTAAATTAATTATCTCTTTTAACTTTTATTATATTATACCCTTATAAATATTATAATAAGTCGCTATACGTTTACTATATTTCCTAAAAGATCTATTAGTTATACTCTAAAGGCTAGTCTTTCTATTTTATAAGGAAGTAAGTAACGCTATTAATCTTATAAGAGTCTTTAACTTCCTATACTTCTTAATTATCCTTATTATTAAGATTAAGTATAGAGAGGCTTATTTCTATATTATCTATTTAATGTCTTTATATTAGGCCTTAGTCTATTTAGGATTACGTAATAGTCTGGATTAAGAAGGTCTATAGCTAGCTATAAGTAAGAGAATAGGAGAGCTATTTTAATTTATATAGTAAGGGGTACTTAAGTAGGTAGAGAGCTAGGTTTTATACCTAGAGGTAACTAAGCTACTAATAGACTTTCGAGAAAGATTAGACTATAAAGGAGTATTTCCTAAATAGGAAATATAGTTATAATACCTTTATAAAAAGTAAGAGTAAGGAATTAAATAAGTATTAAATTAAAAGCTAAGAAGAGAAGGGAATAAAGGGGGGGGAGCTCTCCTATATAAACTTATTCTTAGCTTACGTAACGAGACTATATACTTATTGTCTTTAGCTACTAATAGCCTTATTCTTCGTATTATAATTTTATTATATTCTATGTAATTCTATACTTTCTTCTTCCTCCTTAGTTTCTAGACTATTAAATAAGCTAGGGGGGTTAGGTAACCTTATATTAGATAGTCTAGCTTCTACTATATATAATAGGATAGCTCCTCTTTATCTTAGACAATACATTGTATTAATATAACATATTTTATATAAAGAATACTTAGCTAATAGGGTTATCTAACTATAGAGCTAAACTCTAGCGTAGTCTAGATATATAGTACTCTAAAATCTATTATGTTTTCGAATTAGAAATTAAAGAGCATTTCTTCTAAGGTTTTTAAGAAAACTTTAGTAAAATCTTAAACTTTACTACGTATCTTAAAAACCTAATCTAGAGTAGAATCTAGGTTATCTTTATTATAAAATGCTAGTAGTATAGGATCGATTATTACCTAGTATATATAAAGTATCTATTTAGTAAGAGAAGCGAATTCCTTATCTAGGGGATCTCTATCTATTAATAATTTAAGTTAAACTACTAAGACATAAATACTAGTATAGAATATATACTAAGATTTTTTTAAGCTAGTATCTTAAGGGTAGTTAGTTATAGATTGTTATTTAATAGCGATATTATACTAATATACTTATAAGGAAATATATATTCGTAACTATAATTATTATAGAGATAGAGATTACTTTCTATGTATTATTAATAGTAGTATTAAAACCCCTACACTTTAAATATTCTTTAAAGGGTTACTAGGAGTTTATTAAATCTCATATTACTCTATAAAGTTAACTATAACAAAATTAATTTTACTATAAGTATCTAAGACTATAGTTACTAGATAACTTATTTATTTTATAATTCTAGAGCTAGTTATAGAAAATTTATCTTTAATTTATAATATCTAAGTTAGGGGTAGTTTACCCTAACTTTATATTATTTTACTAGTAATTTAGTAGTATTTTTAAATACCTTCTTTACCTATATATAAAAGTAGTAGTTAGCTTACTTATACCTTAGTTTTTTATAGTAGTTATAGGTATTAGTAGAGTATAGCTTACCTATTAGTTTAGATTTTATAGTGCGAAGCTAAGCTCTACTAGGTTCTAAAACTATACTAGCCTTTAGTAATTTAATAGTATTTTATAGCCTTAAGTAGAGTAATGAGATAAGTTACTATATCCTTTATAACGTTTTAAGCTAGACTAGTTAGCTAAAGAGGCGCGTTTTAAAGCTTGTTATCTTAATACTTCTATATAAGGGAGACGACTATATTCTAATTAAGCTTTAAAATTAAAGGTAATACTTATAATCTTTTATTAAAAGTCTATAGTAAGCTTAACTAGAAATATTATAGTATACTATTTTTCTTTAAAGGGTAGAAATTACCTTTCTATAGAATTTAAATATAAGTAAAAGTCTATAAAAGATTAATCTAAGCGCTAGTATACTTATATAAGATTTAGTTTAAATATTAGCTTCTAGTTTATAGTATTTTTATTAAGCTTCTAGATAACTTAGTAAAGTAAGCTTAATTACTATAAATATACTAGCATTTCTTAAGTAACTCTCTTTCCTTATAATAGGGCTACTAGTAAGTCTTAAAGTCGTTTTCTATTAAATCTTTAGTAAAAAGATTTTTTATTTTATTCTATTTAAACTTCTTTTAAGTAGTAGGGAATATATTCTCTAAGTTATTAGTCTAGGCCTAGAGCTTTTAAGCTATAATAGTAGTAATAACCTTAGGGATATTCTTAAGTTTTATATCCTTATTATATCTACTATTAGAGTCTAAAGGGTTTTTACAAGAGTAGTATCTTAAGAGATAAGTAAATAGTACTAAACTCTTAGCAATTATAGAGGAAAGTAGTAGTAGTATTTCTTAATTACTATAAGCTATAAAATTAAAGATTTACTACTAAAGAGCTACTATTTTCTTAGCTAAGGTATATATTTCTTTAGCGTAAGCTTAGTTTTCCTCTAAGACTAGATTTATAGACACTATAGTATTATCTAAGAATTACTAAGGAGTTACTTATTATTATTCCTTCCTTAAGCGTTTTAAAAAACCTAATACCTTAGGAGGTATAATACTTAAAGAGGAAATTTTATTTTCTAATTCCTAGATTTCTTTAATATAATAGTAAGGTACTTTAGCCTATTCTATAAGGGTTTATATAGGTACTATAGTAGCCCTAGTACGTTATTAAGTATTTAATACTATTTTTTATTCTAAGTATCTAAAAAGAAGATTTAGAATTATAAAAGGGTAGTATGTAAAGTATACTTAAATAGTTAGAATAAAGGTAGTAGGGAGAATAGGAGAAATAGATTAGATTACATTTAGATAGTAAGTCTAAGTCTTACTAAGTAAAGAGAATACCTTTATATCTTACCTTTATACTTTAGTAAAGTATATAAAGCCTATATTATTAGTAAGTTACGTAAATAAGTTACTAGTAATACACTTATAAGTTAAGTACCTATAAGTTAAGTACTTATAAGTTATATCTATAAGTTAAATACAGAGTTATATAATCTATTATACTTATAAGGTTAGTATAAGGTACTTCCTCTATTATATAATATAGTTAGCATTATTATACTAAGAGATAGGCTAAGAATAATAGTTTACTTAAATAGACAAGCTAAGGGAGTAGAATACTAGCCTATATAGGTATAGTACTAGGCTAGTATTACCTTAGTATATAAGTAGTACCTTTGTATAGTAGATAGAATAATAAAAACAACTATAACTATATATATATTAAGACTAGAACTAGAAAAAGATAACTCCTTAGAGATTAAAATAAATATTTCTATTTAGTCTAGATTAAAGTATGTCTTACCTAGGAACTGTAATAGCTTTATATATTAACTACTAAAGCCCTACTAGCTACTAGCCCCTAGCTCTTTTAGATTCTTCTTACGTACTTAATACTTTAGCTACTACTACTTAACTATATCTCTTAGAACGTAGCATTTTCTCGCCTTATAGTATTACTACCTATAAGGAAGAAACAAAAACAAAAAGAAGAATAAAAGTAAATCTTTTCTACTAGGTACATATTAATGTTAAATATAGCTTATATTAAAAAGAGTTAGTTAGTATAGCTATCTTAGGAGGGCATTACCTCTTTATAAGTCTTATAGTAACTAGTAAGTCTATAACTAAGATAGTATAATAAGAGATAAGGAATAAAATAGATTATAGCTTACTAATTAATTTAAAAAGGGGAATATATATATTTTAAGTTTTATATTATACTAAATATATATAATACTTTAAATAGTTTAAAGAAACTAACAAGTTTTTAAATTTAAACTAAAAGGTATTTTAAGTTTTATACTAAACATAGTATAATATAAAGAGAATAATATTTAAAATAGGTAAAGAGTTAAAGCTAAGCTAGCTAATAAATAAAAACCTTAAGGTTATATTTTAAACTACTTAGGAAAGTATTAATTTTAGTACTTTCTTATATATTATATACTTCTTATGTAACTTAATTAAAAGTTTAGTTTATATAAGGTAATTATATATATATATAACTTTATAGATAGTTTTTTTAATAAATTACTTAGTATACTTTTTATATTTAGTTATCTACTACTAGCTTTAGCTATTCTAGCTTTATAGCTTAATTTAAGTCTTATAAGATATATTAGCTTCTTTTTAGTTACTTTTTAAATAATACAATATAATGTAGAGTATACTTATAATAAGACATAGTTTAATAAATATTATTAAATGTTATAAAAACACTATTTTACGCTATTAATAATTTATAATATGATTTATAAATTACTTTACCTGTCTTCCTAATTTACGTAGTATAATCTTCGTATACTAGCTAGGTATAATACTTTATAGACAAATGTTTTTAGCTCGGCATCTAATATTAAACATTGCCACGAGTCCCGGGTTGGCATATTTTACTTACTGCCAACTAGCAAGAGAGCCCATGTTTTCACACTCGACAACTAGCCCCGCTTCCTGACTTCAGACAGACATCCACCATGGAGGCCATCAGGCAGACTTTCAAGCGCTGCAAGGCTCGCAACCGGGTGGGTCTCTCTTGCCTTCTTGCTAAGAGCGGCTCATTAACTCCTGCAGCCGGCGTTGGTCACTTATGTCACGGCCGGGTTTCCGGCACCCGGGCAGAGTCCAGGCATTTTGCTGGCTATGGAGAAGGGCGGAGCTGGTTAGTGACCTATAGTGCGGAGTTTTTGGGACAGGCTGGCTAATACACCTCAGACATCGTGGAGATCGGTGTGCCATTCACCGATCCTATCGCAGATGGACCAACAATTCAGACTTCAAATACAGTATAAACCACATTCGATAGTCAGTTGCCCGCCGCTGACTTGCTTCACTAGGTCGCCCTAAGTCATGGCGTAACGATTGAATCGACACTTGGCATGGTTAAGGAGGCCAGGAACAAGGGCTTGAAAGCGCCTGTATTACTCATGGGCTACTACAATCCGCTCCTTAGCTATGGAGAAGACAGATTACTCCGCGACTGCGAGGATGCGAGCATTAATGGCTTTATTGTTGTTGACCTGCCCCCTGAGGAGGCCATCTCATTCCGAAAGTTGTGCAACAGGGGAGGGTATGTTGTTCCACCCGTCTACCAATCCGCGCCGCCATCTGATATGCCGTCCGCCTAAGTCTTTCTTACGTCCCTCTAATTGCCCCCGCCACCTCCGACACTCGCATGAAAATTTTATGCCAGCTTGCCGACTCGTTCATTTATGTCGTTTCCCGACAGGGCGTTACTGGTGCCTTAGGATTTCTGGACTCACGTCTTCCCGAGCTTGTGGCTAGAGTCCAGAAATATAGTGGGAATAAACCAGCCGCTGTCGGATTCGGCGTCAGCACACGCGAACACTATCAGAGCGTGGCGCGAATTGCCGACGGCGTAGTCGTTGGCAGTCAGATCGTGATTACGATCCAAAGAGCCGCGGTCGGCCAGGAAGCAGAAGAAGTCGAGCGTTACTGCGCTCATCTTTGTGGCCACGGTGGTGGTGATGGAACTCGCGAGGTCGACATCGCCGAGGCTATCGCCGAGGTTGAGGGTCCAAACGGACATGACGTAACGGTAAGCGCCATCGTGACGGACGATGACCGGATCTCCGCAGATCAAGATGGGGCTTTAGTTGCACAACTAGCCGCACTACACGGTAAAATTCCGGAAAGATTTGGTGAATTTGGTGGACAGTATGTTCCAGAGAGCTTAATGGATTGCCTTTCGCAGCTTGAAGATGGATTCAATAAGATCAAAGACGACGTATCATTTTGGGCCGAATTTCGGTCTTACTACGACTACATGGGACGCCCTTCGCGTCTGCATCTCGCTGAGAGACTGACGGAACACGCTGGCGGCGCTAATATCTGGCTGAAGAGGGAGGACTTGAACCACACCGGAAGCCACAAGATTAATAATGCCCTCGGCCAGCTCCTGCTAGCGAAGAAACTTGGAAAGACGAGAATTATTGCCGAAACAGGTGCTGGGCAGCATGGTGTTGCCACGGCGACTGTGTGTGCACGATTTGGCATGCCTTGCACCGTATATATGGGGGCTGTAAGTTTGGCGGAGCGCAATGCCATAAGTGATTTGCATGAATCATACTGATGATACCACAGGAAGATGTCAGACGGCAGGCTCTCAATGTTTTCCGAATGAGGTTGCTAGGAGCCAGGGTTGTAGCTGTCGAGGCTGGCTCTAAAACGCTCCGCGACGCCGTCAATGAGGCTCTTCGAGCATGGGTTGTCGAACTCGATACGACGCACTACATAATTGGCTCCGCCATTGGCCCCCATCCTTTTCCAACTATCGTGAGGACTTTTCAATCTGTCATTGGCAACGAGACGAAGACGCAGATGATGGAGGAACGCGGTAAACTCCCTGATGCCGTTGTCGCTTGCGTCGGTGGCGGAAGCAATGCCGTGGGCATTTTCTACCCTTTTTCAGAGGACACTACCGTACAACTACTTGGCGTCGAAGCTGGTGGCGAGGGGATTGAAACAACCAGACACAGTGCTACTCTGACCGGCGGATCTAAAGGTGTTCTTCACGGCGTGAGGACATACGTTCTTCAGAACAGTCATGGGCAGATTTCAGATACGCACTCGGTTTCGGCCGGCTTAGATTATCCAGGTGTTGGGCCGGAACTCAGCTTGTGGAAGGATAACAAAAGAGCCCGATTTATTGCCGCCACAGATGCGCAAGCCTTTACGGCATTCAGGCTCATGAGCCAGCTAGAGGGAATCATTCCAGCTTTGGAGTCTGCTCACGGCATTTACGGCGCCATTGAATTAGCTAAGACCATGAGTAAAGGGGAGGACGTTGTTATCTGCCTCAGCGGCAGGGGAGATAAGGATGTACAGAGTGTTGCAGACGAGTTGCCAAACATTGGACCGCTCATTGACTGGGACTTGAGGTTTTAACTAGACGTGTACGCAAGATACCTTAGGTGCTTAATGTAACAGTATTGTTGTGCCCGCATTAGACCTACCGGATGTAGAGGGTTTATACTAGCGAAGAGGGTTGTATTAGTATTACGAAAAACAGACAATAGATTTAGTTTTATAAGATATAGAAAAACAACTGTTAAATCTAGATAGTATAGATTAAGGTACTATATAGATTTAATAGGTAAATTAGTTACTATAAAATAGCGTTCTTTATTACTATTTATATAATTCGTTTTTAATTTTACTATAATCTAGAGTATAAATAGATTAATTATAGTACTATATAAAAGAAATTACTATACTATAGTTATAAGTCTAGTAGTAAATATATTTAATTACTACTAATTTAAAGATACTCTTAAACCTTTTAAACTAATTAAAATACTTAAGATTACTTTTATTAGAAATAATCTTATAAGATAAATATTATAACGTTTACCTATACTATAATACTACTGTTTATAACTCTATAAATTCAACTCCTATTTTTTATACTTTACTAGTTACTTTATATTATAATATTATTAAGCCTATTAAGTAAACTATAAGCTCTTATAGCTTATATAGGAAGTAAAATAGCTTAAAGAAGTTAAAGCTTAAATATTAAGAAAGAAATTAAAGGTTTTATTAAATTTTAAAGCGAATTTAATTTCTAAAAAGACCTATTTCTTTTAAATAACCTATACTTTATAAGCTATAAGATTTTATTAAATAAAATCTGTCTATACTATAAAAAGTAAAGGTAGCTTTTTAGTTTATATAATTATAAAATAGAGATACTTATAGAGGTTTAAAAGAGGCTATATAATAATTTACGTTTCTAACTAGCTTATATCTACTAATACTACTAGCCTTATTTATAGCTAAACTAGACTTTACTAAAAATATTTAAATAGTAATAGTAGTAGAAGCTACTTTAATAGGAGTTTAATTTTAGTATATAATTAAAAGTATCTTAGGGTTTAATAAGCTACTATATATAGGTAGGGTAGCTTACTACTTAATATTAATAGCTTTAATAGTAGGAGCTTTTTAGAAAGTAGAAGATTATATAGTAGGATTAATATAAAGAGTAATAGTAGCTATTATAGCTAAGTAATATTATAATTAGGGAAGAAAGAAGTATAAGTAAAGAATAGAACTAGTAAATTTATAAGTTTATAAACATAAAATATAAAGTAATATAAGAGCTAATTTAGTAAATTATTAAAACTAGATATAAGAATTAACTTACTATAAAATACTTAAGTAAGTTCTATATACGTAATGTATTCTAAAACACTACTTAAACTAGATTATATACTCTATTACTATATTACTATTACTTAACTTTCTAAACTCTAGTTTAAATACCTTTATAGGTAGTTTTTTAGTATATTTAATAACTTTTTAACTTTTTTAAAAGGGACAATAGTTACTAGATAATTATAGGATAAAAGAGAGTATATTATATAGTTTAGTATAAAGTTAGATAATTAAGTATATAACTTCCTATAAGCCTAAACTAATAACGAGTAGAAACTTATTTTTAGTAATCTAAGCTATAGTAGCCTTAAGCTTATTAATAGACTATACTAAGTAGATGTTAATTATATATAACTAGTATATTATATAGACATTTAAGGTTAGTACTTAAGTATTACGTATAATTAACGCTAGTATCTCCCTAACTTACTCTATAGTTACTTAAAACTAGTTAGCTATTAGGGTATATAAAGAAGGTATTATTAAGTTATACTAGTCTTCTCTATTTAGCTAAGTACTAGTAGTATTACTAGAGGCGGTTTCTACCTCTTAGTTAGTAAGCCCTAGAACCCTATACTTAATCCTAAATACTAGAGTCTTACTATCTTATAATAGTATCTCTTAAGTAATTACTAACCCTAGCCGCGCTAGCTAGGAGGATTAGAACTAAGACTAGTGTCTTTATACTCTTTTTAATACTATGTCTACCGAATACTACTCTTATAGGTTTTAGTATTACTAATACTAGACCTAGCTTATAATGTTTATTTACTAGTAGAGAAGGCGTTAACTAGGGCTAATTTAGTAGAGTATAACTTAGCTAAGTAGTTATAAGTAAAATTTTAATTTAAGTATATAAACCTACTTATTTCTAATCTAGGATACTATTATTAGAAAAAGACTTTTCTAGGCTCTAAAATAGTATATAGAGTAATGCTATTAAGTAACAATTAAACTAACAAATTAATCTAACATAAACTATAAAAGTAAGTCTAGCGTGTCTAACATATTATAAAACACTACTTAATATAAATCCTTTATAAAGCTATTACGCTACTATTGTTTAACCTTTTAGAGTCTAGTTTTAATATGTAAATAGGTAGTCTTTTAGTATACGTAATAACTTCTCGACTTTCCTAAAAGGTATAGTAGTTACTAGGTAATTATAGAATAAAGAGAGAGTACCCCTTATAGTTTAGTAGATAGTTAGACAATTAAATATAAAACTTTCTTCCTATTTTCTCTATTACCTTTATTCCTATAAAAGCTATTTAGACACTATTATACTCCTCTTATCTTTATCTATCTACTTATCTAATTAGATACCTTCTGTTGTAATTGCCTCTTTTATAATTTAGCTTTCCCTCTAATCTCCTCCTCTATATACTGTCTAGTTACGCTTACTTATAGTAGTAGTAGCTAATAGCGCGCTATTACACGCTTAAATAGCTATTACTACTAATTAGTATACCTCTAGTGTCTTTTATATTTCTATTTCTAACCTATATAAGTACTAGAAACTAAGTAGCTAACTAATATCTTTCTAGGCTCTAGGGTTAAGCTACTATATAATTAATATATACATACCTTAACCCTAAGTAATTATATAATAATATATAGTTAGATAGGCCTTATTATATTGTATATATACTATATATACTCTATATACTATAGTAGTTAAACTAGTCTATACCTAGTAGCTATTAAACTACTTCTAGTATTATAAGTAAGCTAATTAGCTAGTATACTAGTAATATATTACGTCTATCTTAGCGCCCCTTTATAGCTTATCTTTCCATAAATTTATATAGTCTAGAATTTCTCTAATCTATTAGAGGTCTAGACTCTTTACTTACTAACATTATTACTACTATTACTAATAATATTATTATTAGTATTACTATTAGTATTGTTATTAATAGTAGTAGTATAAATATTAAGGTATTAAATAAAAGATAAACAAAGAAGAGAAAGAGAAGGAATATAGGAGTAGGGTTATAATATAAGTTAAAGTAAAGTAAGTTACTAATTACGTATAAGTTACTAATTATAGGTTATACCCTTACCTAAGAGTATGTATATACTTATTCTTTAAGTATATACCCTATATAAGGCTAGTATATATATAAGTCCTTAAGGTAGCTCTCCTCTTTTATTATATACTAGCTCTAATAAGCCCCTATTTAGCTACTCTTCTTAAAATTAAGTTTTCTCTAAGGATTAGCCTAATTCTTCCCTTCTAACTACTATTATAGGTTTAGATACCTTTTATAAAATAATAATAGAGTATTAACGCTAACTTTATAGTTATATCTTTTAACTTATAGTATAACGCTAACTTAATTAATATACCCTTTATAAGCTCTAATATAATTTACTTATAGACTAAGCCTTAAGGATCTCTAGTCTTATAAGGCTAAGTAAGTAGCCTTATAAGTTCTAGGTAGAGTATAGTAGTTAGCTATTTACTAGGATTTAAAAAACTTATAACTAACTAAAGTTATAACTAACTTTTAAAAGTTATAACTTCTTTAAAAGGGTTAGTTACTATAATAACTTTAGTTAGTTAATAATGTTATAATAATAAACTTAGTTACTCGTAACTAACTATATAGTTATTAAAGGTTATAGAATTTTTAGTAATATTTTTATTTTATTTGTTTATGTCTTCTCTTTTAAAACTTAGTTTTAAAATAAGTAAAGAAGAATCTAATAAATCTTAGAAAGAAGAAGAGAAAAAGGCTTATTCGAAGCTTATTACAAAATATAATAAGGTTTTACTTTAGAGGTATTATTTATAGTAGTATATACTTTTTATATTTAATTTATAGCTAATTCTATTTATTTAAATTCTAGGAGAATAAGAACTATAAAAGAACTATAGTAATAGTATTATACTAGAAACTATAGAAATACTTAATTACTTACTAGTTATTACTAAGTACTATAAAGGAAAAATAATAATAAAAATTACTTAAAACTATTTATTAAAGAACTTTAAGTATATAATTTTAGAAAAAATACTAAATAGCTATATTAATTAAAACTATTATATATATAACACATAATTTAATATAAAATAACTAGATAAGCTAGGACTTTTAAAACTATATACTAACTATAAAAACCTAGCTTCTAAGCTTCTAGGTAAGCTAAGGAAAAAAAAGGCTAATAAGTATTAAGAAGTAATTTTAGTTAAATACTTTTCTTTTCCTTTTTTCCTTCTTTTTCTATCTCTTTTAGTGTTTTTTCCTACTTTTATAAGTTATTACTCTATACCTTTATTAACATTAGTTCTTTTACTATACTAGTATATAGTTAACTTCTAAATATAGTAATACAATTTTAACGCTAGTAGAAGTAGTAGGAATAGCTAGAAACTTTCTTACTAGTGCTAATAGTATTAGAAATCAGATTATATTTACTTTCTAAAAGTTAAATAGGTTTAACTAAGTAAATAAATAGTTACTTAATAGTTTTCATATAGATAAAAAATTAATATACCTTTATTAAGCTTAGTACCTTAGCTAGATAAACTTTATATTCCTTATTTCTATTATAGTAGCTTAAGGAATATTAAAATTATCTAAAGAAGTACTTAAGGCTAGACTAGGGTCTATCTCTATATACTTATTAAGCTATGTCTTTAAGTTTTAATAGCGTTTAAAGCTAGCTTTAGAAGCTTTAACACTTTATAAGAGGGAATTTAACTTCTTATTATATTTCCCTTTAAAAAGATTTAGTAAATCTTAATCTAGTCTAGTATAATAGCTTAAAAAGCTACTAGATTTAGAATAGTATAACTTATACTTAGGGTTAAAAATAGGACTAAAGAGGTAAGGCTTTACATTATTAAGAATAAGTTGTACTTATTTTTTATAAAAAGTTTAGGACAATTTAATAATAAGAAGTCTAGGGGTTATAACTATTAGTAAAGAGTAGAGAACTAAAGAGAAATAAAAACTAATATACTATATTAGATACATTATAAGTATCTTTTAAGTTATTAACTTACTTAATAATCTAATATATATAAAGTATCTATTTTAAAGAAGGAATATAAAACTAGTTTTATAATATAGTTAATAGCTTTAAAAAACTTTAAAGATAGCTTTAAGGTTTTTTATAACTTTCTATTCTAAGGAATTAGAAAAGACCTTCTTAAACTCTCTATATTAAAGGTTATATAGAAAGGCCTTAAGGGCTTACAATCTAATAGTTTAAAGGTTATTATAAGTAGTAGAGGCCTTAAGGGCTTACGCTCGCAATAAGTAAGCGTAAAGGTTAATCGTATAGGGCTTAAAGGGTTAAAGCTTATAAAGTTAAAGCTAGCATTAAAGCCTATATATAGTAACCTTATTAGGCGTACCTATACTACTATTACCCTTACCTTAGCTCGCTTAATTACTTCTATATTCTTATAGGCTAAAAGATTTCGTTCGTTACTATACTAATAATAACTATAATAGATATTTAAAGCGCTCTTTAGCTAGTCTTTACCCTATATAATATAAGGCTTTAAGGTAGTAATAAGAGGTATTTAAGTATATAGCTACTACTACTAAAGATTATTATTAGTATATTATTAAAAGATAGTATAATACTAGAAAGGATTAAACTTATTAAGGCCTAAAGGCTATATACTTTATAACTATCTATAGATATTATACTAGTAGAGAAGGCTATATAAAGCCTTAAAGTTATAAGGATAGTCTTAATTATAATAGCCCTAAGGTATTATAGGTTTACTACCTTATGTAAGAACTTAATAGTATTCTATAACTATAAGTATATTAGTCTTTACTATAACTTTCTTATAGACCTTAAAATAGATAGGCTTAAGGGTAAAGATAGTTATTTAATAGCTTAGAATAAAGTACTTTAGATCGATCCTAGCTACCTAATATGTCTAGAAGTACTAGAACCTTATAATAATACTTGTAAGGTCTCCTAGTAAAGACTAAAGAAAAAACCTTATACTTAAGTAAAGCTCTTTAACGATAGAGACTATTTAATAGTTAAATTAAAGGTACTAGTTAACATAGTACCTTATAACCTAATTGTTAGTATAGTAAGTACTAGTAGTAGAGGGGAGCTAGATAGGGTCTAGGTAATGTACCTAGAATTATATAGGACTAGCTTAGACTTATAGTAGGGCCTATACTAGGCTAGTATAGAACTAGTATATTAGTAAGACGTATATAGTAAGGGCGGATCTTAGTCTGTCTATGCCTAAGAGTAGGGACTATATAGCCCTACCTATATATATATTATACTAGGTCTTTAATTTAGTTAATATTACTATTTTCTAGAACTTATAGCTTTATAAGTACTATATTAGTATTATAAGCCCTTTAATACTAATTAGTTATAGAGATACCCTTTAATAAGTATAAGTCTAAAGAGTAGGTTTAATAGATTAATAGAGAGAAGAGATAAGGGTTATATTTTTCTAGAATCGCTTAAGTACTATAGTATAACTATAAAGGGAAGGTCTAATATTAATGCTATATAGTAGTATAAAATAGTCTTAGTTAAATAATATAAAAGTATACTTAACTAAGAAAGGTCGCTATTATACTAGACTAGATACAAATTAGATTAAAAGCGTCTAATTACGTAAATAACTATAGTATAAGTATAGCTATTAGAGAGGACAAGTAGTAAGAGTATAATATATAAGGAGATAATTACTACCCTTAGGGTTATCCCCCCTCCTATAAAGGTCTATAACTATTACCTTAGAGAGGACTACCTATATCTAAACGTATTAGTACCCTTAGAAGTACTAAGTATATATACCCTCCTTAAGATATATAAGTACTATAAGTTATTATATAGTAACTAACCCTTACTTAAATAATTCTAGAATAACTTTAAGAAGTAGTATAAGGATATATTCTAGTAAATTTTACGTAGACTTATATAACGCTTACGTAATATTCTATAAGAGAAGATAATTTATATAAGTAAGGTATAGGCCTATATTGTGTACTCCTTATATAAGCTACTATAATAGAACGAAGCGCTAGACTAGGACAAAGAGGAGTTATTATAGACAAATATACTAAATAACTTATATACTTTTAAGGTTAAGTAAAAGCTACGAGATAGTAGCTAGTAATTATTAGCCTAGATAACAAGCTTAATAAAATAAAAGGAGGAAGGGGTAAAAAGTAAACTAGTAAGATGCTTAATAAAAGGCATTCTACGCTAATATTAATATTAAGTAGACTACTAATTAGCTATAAGCTAACTATTAGCTTTAATCTAGTATAAGGTATAGCTTACTTAATAATACCCTAGACTAAGCTATGCTATATATAACTACTAAGCGAGTTAATTAATAAGTTTATATATATCCTAGTTTTAGAATATATAAATAATAAACTAATTAACCCTTACTAATTAGTTAACTTTATAAAGTTCTAAAATAAGGAGATAAGCTATACTAGTACTATTTATAATATCTTAGATAATAAGGTCTAAGCGTTTCTTAATATATATTAAATACTTAGTATTAAGCTATCTAAGTTCTATATAGTCTTCTTTTATTACTTCTAGGCTATACTTATAACTTCTTCCTATTATATATCTTATAGTATTATACCTTTAACTAAATATAAGTAGTACTTAAAGCGTAGTTTAATACCTAGTATAACTATAGGGTATACTATAATACTTAGACTACTATATCTTTTATAGCCCTTAAGTAGCGTAATAACAATAAGATAGATATATAAGTCCTAAACTTATTAGCTAATAAACTACTACTTTACTAACGTATACTTATACCTATATAATAAATAAAGGAGAACCTTATCTATATAATAAGGGATACTTATAGAAATATACTAGAGCTTAGTATAGCTCTTTTCCTTATACCTATAACGTTCTAGAAACTATACGCTAACTTATATACTTCTCTTAATAACACTACTACTAGCTACCTTCCTACTAATATAATACTTATAGAGCGTTAGTATAACTACTTAAGTAATAAGTAATACTAATAAGGGGAAGAGTAGCGCTAGCTATAGAATAAGGACTTAGTAAGACTATTAGCTAGGTAGTAGAAGAGGTATTATATATATAATAAGGTTAGGTACTTCTCTATAAAGTATTTAATTAAGGATTACTATAAGACCTACTATTAGTTTAAGTAATAATAATGTAACAATAATAAGGACTTACTAGGGGTAAGGTTTATATTATATCTACTTAAGTATAAGGGCAATAACTTAGTAAAAGAAAAGGGAGTAAGTTCCTTTATAGGTAAGGGTAGTTATAATTCTAGTAAGGAGAACACTAATAAGAAGTATTATAGTAACGTAGTAATTATGTCTTTTCCTTATAATAAGGCTATACATTACTTACTAGGGTTACTAATAGCTATAAGTCTAAGAGATAGGTAAGGAAAGCCTATTATTAATAATTATACTAGAGTAATATAGGACTAGGGCTAGGCTATTAGTAAGCTACCTATTACCTTTCTACTAGATAAGTACTTTACTTAGACGTTTTAAGGTAATATCTCTAATACTAGCTTTATATAGAATTTAACTAGTAGATTATAGTAACTTTATATACTTTAATAGGAGTAACTAGATATTATACTTAATATATTAATAAAGACCCCTATAAGTCCTACCTTTAGTAGCTTTATAAGACTATTATTAATTAAGTCTACTATAGTCTATACCCCTATTAGAACAATAATATTCTATATCCTTAATATAGTAATACCTTTCCTTTTATTCCTTAAGGATATAAAAGGCTTAACTACTATTTTTATATCCTATAAAAGGTTATAATTTATACTAATAGCTTAGAGATATTAGTTATTATCTATTAGGGATACTCTTAGTTCTTCCTTAACGACTAAGTACTTACTATCTCTATACTATTCCTAACTAAAACTAAGATACGCTAGTTATATAAGCGCTTTAGCTATCCCTCTATATAGTAACTATATAATCTACTTACTTATACTAGCTATAACATTAACTAAGACGCCCTTAAAGCTATAGAGTAATTCTATTACGACTACTAAGTAAAAGGTATAGCTCTATAGCGCTTTTAGTTTATACTTAAAGATAACTATAACTTTAACTTTAAGGTTATCGTTAATATTATATACCTTAATAACTAGAACGTTCTATATATTATTAACTCTACTATATCCTTCTAGGCTACCTAGTATCTATGTAATATAATAGCTTACTATACGTAGAAAACTCTTTAAGTATACTAGATTAATACATACCTTAGCTTACTTAACTTTATAGCGTATAATATAAGGACTAACTTTACTACTATAGAGTTCTAGTTTAAAGTATATTTATTTAGGGTTAGCTATTAATAAGTCCTAGTTAAAGTATACTAGAGTATTAGTAAGGTTAAGAGGTACTATACCCTATTATAGTATATACATAAGATCTTTAAAGCTAAGCTCTCTATAACCTAACTAAATACGCTACTATAGATAGCTATTAAAGCTATTAATAATACTACTAGGCTTAATAGCCTTATCTTAATACTCTTTATATTTAGAGCGTACCTATAGATATCTCTTAATTCTATACCCTTACTTATAGTAGTATAATATATATATACTTCTATAGTAGCTCTTATAGAGTTAAGGAAGATAATAAGTACCTAACTCGTTACTAAGGCTCTCTACTAAGGGGTCCTATAAGATATTATAGCTAAGCTCCCTACTATACTTCCTATTAGCTTTAAGGCGCTCTTATACTAGAAAGAGTAAGAATAGTAAGGCCTATTTAGTATACTTATAATAAGGGACTTAGACGTTACTCTTTAGCTTAATAGTAGTATAGCTATATTCTATAATATATATATATAGCTATACTATTAGAAAGTAATATATCTTAATACTATACTTAAGCTTACCCTTAGTATAACTACCTCTAGCTCTAGTCTAGTACGTGTTACTATTAAGATTCCCTTTTAATATACCCCTAAGGCCCTAGATAGGAGTTTTTACTTAGCCTATAAAATAGCTAACTAGGAGCTTATTATCTACCTTTAAGTAGAAGAAAAGATTACTATAGCTTAGTAGCCCTTTAAAAAGTTCAATACTATTAAGATTAACGCCTTACTTATATCTAGTATAGTTAAGCCTATCTACTTATATCTAGTATAGTTAAGCCTATCCTAATTCTTATTTACTACCTAGGCTACATTTTTAAGTACTAGCTTATATATAAGGTAAAAGAGTAGACTATAACTATATTATATAAGAAGTTTTACCTTATCGCTTAAAGGTATAATAACTATAATAAGGCTAAGCTACTTACTTAGTTTCTAATAATTTAATAGAGTTTATAATACCTCTTACTTATATTAGCTTTATCCCTTTATTAGCTAAGGATATAACTCGCTTTCTAGGACATTATATAAGTATATGTCTAGTTAAAGTTATACCTATAGTACTATATTTTACTAAGCTCTTATATAAGCTTTATATAAAGTTCCTTAAAGGAACTACATTATAGATTATTAAGCTACTATATAGTATTATAAAGGTAGATATATACTAATTTAAGACATACTAGGGCTACCTTTATAAGACATTAGGTCTAGCTCTAACGTTTAACCCTTACTTACTTATAATAAATAAGAATATAGACTTAAATATATATACCCTATAAACTAACAATACTATATTTCTTAGTAACAATACGTTCCTTAACGTAGAATAATAATAACTTAAGGTTATAACTATTAAGGCTAAGGAACAGATAACCCTTATCGCTAGTTAGTAAGAGGACTTTAATAGCTACTATATTATAGTTATAGGGGACGGCTTCTACGTTAGATAAAAGGGCTAGGGGGAGAAACTTACTTATATTAAGGTAGGCTAGCCTAGTACTAGGGGAGCTTACCTCTAGTAGCGCGCCTAAGGTATATATATCGTAAGTCTTTACTAGCTTAAGGCTACCTTTAACCTCTCTATTATAGCGTAAGTATAATAGCTAGTAAAGTAGAACGTTAACTACCTTAATAGGTATATCTAGTAGTAAGTAATAAACCTAATATATAGTCTTACCTTTATCCCCCTAGACCTTACTTATATAAAGGTCTTTATCTTTAATAATACCTCTTTTATAAATAATAAGGATTTAAGTTTATAAATTAAATTTATTATTATCTTAATAGAGGAGTAGTATAGTAATAGACTAGAGGGGGGACTAGCGTTCTAGATACGTAGTAACTTTCTATACTAGGAATTCACTAAGTATAAGTAAGTAATATATAGTATACTTACTTTAGAGATCTATAGGCTAATTACTAGGTTTAATACTAGGTTTATTGTTACTAATATACTTACTATAGTTACATCCTACCTTAGTCTCTTACTACTTCCTATCGTCGTTTATATAGACTTATACTTACTATATAAATATCTTATAAAGATAGGTTTAAGTACTAAAAAGTAGTTAATAATTAACTTAATAGTACTATGTTAGTTATATAAGTAATAAGAGATTAATAAAATAAGATAGATTAATAGAAGGGATAACCCTATAAGTATACTAATAAAAGTAAATATAAATAATATATTAGAATAGCTTATAAGTAAAGGAGACCTATAGGTATAGATAGAGGCTTAGAGTAATTAAGGGTAGAAGTAAAAGGAGAAAAGAGAGGGTATACCTAAGAAGGAGAAGGAGTAAGGGTATAAAGAGAGTCTAGTATTAGTATAGTAAGTACTAGTAGTAGAAGGGAGCTAAATAGGGTCTAGGTAACGTACCTAGAACTATATAGAACTAGCCTAAGCCTATAGTAAGGCCTACGCTAAGCTAGTATAGTACTATTATATTAGTAAGACATATATAGTAGGGGTAAATCTTAGTCTACCTACGCTTAAGGGTAGGGACTATAAAGTCCTACCTATATATACCTTATACTAGCTCTTTAGTTTAGTTAATATTACTATTTTAAAGAACTTATAGCTTTACAAGTACTATGTTAGTATTATAAGTACTTTAATACTAATACTTTTAGTAATCTAACTAGATATTAATCTAATAGTTATAAGCTACTAGTAGGAAGCGCCTAGTCTTTATAAATTCGTCTAGTCTTTAATAGTAAATAAATTTATTAAAGAACTCTATAATATCTTTTAATTTCTTTAAAAATACCTTAAAATTAGTTTTATAAACAATCTTAGTACCTACCTTCCTTACTATAGGAAAGTAATACTTATATTTAGTAAGAATGTTTATTTTAATATACTACTAGTAAAGTAAAAAGCTACTCTAAAAAGATAGCTATAGAAGCTATTAATAAGTATAAGGTTATAGTTAGTTATAATAATCTATAGCTTTATAATATCTTAGTTAAGGAAAGTATATAGTAGTAAGCTAAGTACTTATATAAAGTAATACTTAGTCTTACTACTTATAAGAACTATTATAATATAGAAAGTCTTTCCTTCTACTATTAAGCATTAGGGGTTTAGTACTAGTATATTAAACTTATTAGTTTTATAGGTATAATTTAAATATAAGAGTAAAGGTTACTAGTAAAGGAGCTAGAGACCTATTAAAGGTATAATAAAGAGCGCTATAAAGTAGTTATTATAGTTACGATTATTATAAAAAGTATACTATAATAGCTTTATTAAGAGAGTTATAAAGAAATTATAGATATATATAGCTTATAAGTTCCTTTATATAATAATAGGTAAGGGTATTATATATAGTCTTTAAATTAATAAGCTTACAATTAGAAATTGTTATTAAACTAGCTTATAATATATATAGGTTAAAGCTTATTATTATAAAGCTAGATAATTAAGGCCTTATACTTTTATATTATCTCTATATAGTATTATTAATAAGTTATTATAAAGATAGTTATTATATAGTTATAATAACCCCTATTAATAGGCTTTATAGTCTAAATGTTACGATTTTTATTAAGTTAAAGGGCTATATAAAAAGGGTATACTATTATCTATATATTAGTTTTCTTATACTTTTTATAAAAGGTATTAGTAATAGAAGCTACTATTATATAAGTATACCCCTTTAAGTAGTATTAATAGACATAGGTTAGATTATGTTTATTTAGCTTTTTAAGATAAATAGTAAGTATAAAGCTAGCTTCCTTTATAGTAGTATTATAAGCGATATTAATAGTCTTTTAAGAGATAAAGGTAGAGCGAGCGAGTAAGTCTATAAATATATAAATATAAGAGTAAAAGATAGTAAGAGTATATATATATATATAAGGGCGATTATAATTATAAAGAAAGAAGAGATTAAAGGAAGGTAAGTATATATAAGAAGACCTTAGGGCTTAGGTATTAGTAAGGTATATATAGTAATAGAATACTAAGCGTATTAAGTAGAGACATAGGGGACTTAGTAGAGGGAGACTAGTATATATAAAGTTAGTAAAGTAAGTCTCCTTAGGTAAGTACTTAGAGTTAAGCTATAAAAAGTTAGCTATCTAGTATAGTAAGTAAGCTAGGTAAGTAAGGCCTATTTCTAATAATATATATAAGACTATTACTATTCTTACTAAATATTACCCTTAGACAATAGTATATAGTACCTTTATTAAGTACTTTAGTAGCCTTAATATAGCTTATAAAGATAGTATTACTAATAAACTCGTCTTTTATAATTATATTAAACTAACTACTAATTATAAATCTAAAGCTAGCTTAAAAAGTATATATACTTGTTTTATAAGATATATAGTACTAGTTAGAAAGAATTAACAATCTAGTCTAGTACTATCTATTATACTTTACTTAAGAGGACTCTACTTAGTATTATTAAGGGGGAATAGCTCTCTTAGTATAGCTTTCTTATAGGGGTATAACTCTATATACTTAAATTAGCCTAGATATATAACATTAGTACCTCTAGAGACTTTAATAGTAAAATATATATAGACTTAATACTTTCCTTAAAAAGAAATTTAGTATACATTCCTACTAATTATAGTAGTAAGGATCTTAAAGCTACTATATAAATTAATAAAGTCTAGTTTATACTAAATTAAAATATACTATAACTATAACTATAATAACCTTAATATATATATTAACTTATAATTCTTACTAACTTGTTTTATAGTTTAAGCTTCCTAATTAAATATTATTAGAATATAAACTAATAATACTTTAGTTATTAGTACTAATAAGTTTTTAAAAAATAAGAAGTAGCTATTAAAGATTATAGCTCCTAGTATATAAGCTAAAGTAATATTTTAATCTTAGTACGTTTATAGAGTTTAATAGTATAAAGATAAATTAGACAACAATAACTAATAGTAGATTATTAAAACTTTACTTAAGTATTATTAGGATAAGCTTAATAAAATTAGTCCTTATACTCTAGATACTACTTAATAATACGTTTTTAAAGTACTTATATAAATTAAATAACTACCTCTATAAACCCTAGTTTACTTACTATATTACTACTATAGCTTAAGTTTTATTACTTAAAGGAAACAATATTTAAGTATTAAACTAATATATTTATAACTAGCTATAGGTAACCTTTTAACTAACTTAATATAAACTACTTAATCTTTTCTATATATATTTCTAGATAGAGCTTTTATAAACTATAATAACCTTTTATCTTAACTTAGAAATAAAATTATATATAATACAAAAGTTATATCTAATAATAGCTACTAATTTGATTTTTATAATAATAATATCTACTAGAACGTTTCTAAATATAAGCGCGTTATCTAAAGTATACTTACCTCTAGTAGTTATAGTAGTTGTTAAGGTTATAAGTAAGAGAGTAAAGTAAGTATATATAGTATAGAACGATAAAAGTTATAGTAAAGAAAGAAAGAAAGGTTAAAAGAGTAAAAGAAAATATAATGAAATATAACTAGCTAAGTAGTAAAGATTATAAAGATTATTATTAAGTATAGTAATAAGTAATAATTTTAATATACTATAGTTAAATAAATAACTATTTAACTTACTAGAACCTTATACTATTAGTAATAAGTTTAGGGCTAGTAAACTTAATCTCGTAAATATATAAGTAAATAGTTATTAGTTAAATTATTACTATTTACTAAACTCCCTTAATCTATTTACTATACTCCTTACTATAAATAGTAATATAAATACAATATTACTAAGTCTTAATAAGTATACTATCTTAAGTATACTCTTTAAAAATACTAACTTTTAAGTATAAAACTAGACCTAGAGAGTAATTAGACCTCTCTAAGTAATAAGTATACCCCTTTACTATATAGATAGAGGTATATAACCTTAACTCTACTACTATCCTTACTCTAACCCTAGTACTTATTCCTTATCTCTACTAGTAGTAAGAGATTATAACTCCTTTTATTCTTTACTATCTATACTTAGTATTAGCTTCTACTAATACTTTACTAACATATTACTACTCTTTCTATATATTACTTTTCTTATCTCTTTTCTTTCTTTTTTATAAGTAAGTAGGAAGTATATAGTATTAATAACTTAGAGATATACTATATAAAAGGTATATAGTAACCTAAAGACGTTTAATTACTTTCTAGGTTAACTTTTATATATTTATCTTATAAATTATAACAATAAAAACGTTTATTAATAGTTCCCTTAAAGAGGTAAAAATAATTAGATTAAAATATAAAATTTATTATTATAAAAGATATTAAGGTATATAAAATAAATAGAACTTTATACTTTAGATATACTATTTACTAGATTAAAGGTAAGTAGAGGGAATAGACTAAGAGAGGTATAGTAAATAGTATATACTCTTAAAATTTACTCGTTTTTAGTAGTAGCTTACTATAGCTAAGTACCTAAACGGGTTAGTTATATAGAAGAGCCTCTTATATAAAGAGTATTACTATTTACTAATCTAACTAACATCTATTTACTATACTATCTACTAGATTAAGTAAGACTAACCTTACTAGTATAAGCTATTTATCTATAGTATAAAGTCCTAGTAGGTTAGGTAGTTACTTATTATACCTATATAAGAAGAGCTAGTATTAACGTAGCTACTATAATAGGAGTAGTAGTAGCCTCTATAATAATAATAGTAGAGGAGGGCTTAATGCCTAAGCTTTAAGGTAAATAGATAGTTTAAGTGAGATCGCTTTTTTATCGCAGATTTAAACAAATTAGCCCCCCTAATAAGTAGATTGTAAGCTTTATAGCTAGCTATAGGCGGTAATTTCAATATACTATAGCTTAATAAGTAACTACCTAACCTACTAGGACTTTATACTATAGATAGGTAGCTTAGGCTAGTAAGGTTAGTCTTACTCGATCTAGCAGATAGTATAGTAAATAGATGTCGGTTAGATTAGTAAATAGTAATACTCTATATAAAACTGCGAAGTAAGCAATTTCGCAGTAGCTAGCAGTTGACAGACCTCGCAACTAATGTCCCACTGATTACCAGATCACCATTGCGAAGTCGCCAGTCGTCGCCCGCGTTGTTTTCGACATGGCGGCAGTTACTCGCTTCGCCTTTCTTGCTACGGCGATTGTTTTCCATTTGGTCTATCTGTTTTCCATATTTGATGTCTACTTCGTTAGTCCTGTCGTCTCAGGGATGCGGCTGGTCAGTGTGCAGCGTCCAGGCTTTGTCAAGGCGCCGGCGGATAGATTGGTTCTTATTGTGGGTCCGTATCCCTAATATCCTTCTGAAGTCGTGCTCCTCTCACATGCCGTCTACCCAATCCAGGAGATGGCCTACGTGCTGATAAGGCCTTTTTATCTTTTCCCAAACCATATCCTCGATCAGCCGACGACCTGCTTCCGAGGCCTTTAGCACCGTTTCTCCGCTCTCGCGTCCTACAACATGGGACTTTTGGCGTTTCTCACACTCGAGTTCCTACTGAGTCTCGACCCGGCCATGTTGCCCTCATCGCCGGACTGTACGAAGACGTGTCTGCTGTCGCCACCGGATGGAAGTTAAACCCTGTCGACTTTGACAGTGTCTTCAACAGAAGTTGTCATACGTGGAGTTGGGGAAGCCCTGATATCCTTCCCATGTTTGAGCGGGGCGCGGTGCCGGGAAGAGTCGATGCATTTACATATGAGCCCGATTTTGAAGATTTTTCCAAGGATGCGACCCGTCTCGATCTTTGGGTATTTGACCATGTCAAGGCTTTTTTCGCCCAGGCTGGGTCAAATCAGACGCTCGACGGACAAATCCGTCAGGACAAGAATGTTTTTTTTTTGCACCTTCTTGGACTTGACACGGCTGGACATTCATATCGCCCTTACTCCAAGGAATATTTGCACAACATTGAGGTAGTCGATCAGGGCGTCAAAGAGGTAACAGAACTTATACAGGGTTTCTTTGGCGACGATAGAACGGCCTTCATTTTCACAGCGGACCACGGCATGAGTGATTGGGGCAGTCATGGCGATGGCCATCCTGACAACACGCGGACTCCCCTGATAGCGTGGGGCTCTGGAATTGCCTCTCCGAAGCTTTACCCCAACACCACCATAGCTCCTGGTCACGATGACTACTCCTTTGACTGGAATTTGAACCATGTGCAGAGACACGATGTGTCTCAAGCTGACGTGGCACCACTTATGTCTTATTTGATTGGCGCTGAGTTCCCGGCCAATTCGGTGGGCAAACTGCCACTTGCTTACCTATCTGCGAACGGACGAGACAAAGCTGAAGCTACTGTGGCCAACGCTCAAGGTATACTCGAAATGTACCGTGTCAAAGAGGACAGAAAGAGAACGAATGAACACCGATTCCAATCATTCCGGCCTCTCAGCGAAGATACTGGGAAACCTGACTTCCGCGTCACTGCTATCCGACGGATGATTGAGGATGGCCAGTACGACCGGGCCATTGAGGAGACAGATGCTCTCATCGATCTAGCTCTCGAGGGCCTTCGATATTTGCAGACCTATGACTGGCTATTTCTTCGAGCACTCATCACCATGGGCTTCGTCGGCTGGATGGCATACGCTCTGACCATGGTAATCGACCTGTATGTGCTGCTCGATAGCCCGGGTCCGAAGCGAACATACATGAGCGCAAGCTTTTTTGCGTCGGTTTTGTTAGCGTTGTATTCCTCGTTCTTCATCTCGTGTTCACCTTCAAGCTACTATGCGTATGCGCTTTTTCCAGCCATTTTTTGGGAAGAGGTCTATGCTCGCCGCCTAAGCCTTGATTTAGGGCGCAAGGTACTGTTCAGCCACGTCAAATCTGGTCCTGCAGCCTTGACCGTAGTTACTCATGCCGTCATGTTCATCGGGACGATACAAGCTTTGGTGAGTTCGCTGCTGGACATCGGGAAGTCTCCGCTCTGACAGGCTGCAGGCACTCGGGTACATCTATAGGGAGGTTCTCACTGGCGTCTTCGTACTGCTGGCGGCGTGGCCGTTGTCATATGGCTCGACGTTCTGGCGCTCTCACCGGACTTCAAGTACCATCTGGGCCGCATTATGTTTCGTAATGAGTATTTTCACACTGCTTCCAGCCATGAAGGTTGAAAATGTCAATTTGATGTATGTCAAACCTTCTCTGCATGATGGTTGCTTGGCTGGATTCTCACTGTCGCGCAGTCTCGCCGGTGGCATGGTTATCACCGTCGTCGGGCTTCTATCTCTCACCCACGAAGACCTCGTGGTCTCTCACTTTTCGCGGTCGATATTGAATAAGCATTTCCGCGCAGGCGACGTTGCTAGACGGACTGTCACAGGTATTCAGGTGATTATTATAAGTCTCCATATTATTCTTTCTATTCATGTAGATAAATGCTTGTCTAAGCCGACTATTTCTTCATTCTTCGCGACAATTTTGTGAAATGAAACCATGCTAACTGCGCTATACTGAAGATCGGACTTGTCTTATTGGCCATGCTAGTCACACGATCAAGCGCATTGAGCCTCCAAGCTAAGCAGGGTTTACCTCCAGGTAATCAGGCATTAGCCTGGATTGTTTTGGGTTCGTAATTCAGCTATCGAGGCCTCTACGAACGAGAGCTGACAATAACTTTAGTTGTGTCGCTGTTAATACCATCAATGTTTCGATCACAACAACGGGCTCACTATATGCATCGGCTGGTTTTGATTTTTCTGACTTGTGCCCCGACATATATCATTCTCACAATATCATACGAAAGCTTATTCTACGTTGCTTTCTGCCTGACATTATTGGTCTGGATTCGACTTGAGTGCGCCGTCGAGGTTTTCACGACCGAAAGATGTGAAAATGCAGCGGCCTTTGGTTCGGGCTCTACTGAGCTCGCGCTGCCAGCTTTCCGACCATTGCGACTATCCGACGCCAGAATTACGTTATTCTTCATGATTTTCCTGCAGTCAGCCTTTTTCAGCACTGGAAACATCGCTTCTGTGTCGTCCTTTAGCCTCGAAAGCGTGTATCGTCTTATACCAATCTTTGATCCGCTCTCCCAAGGGGCGCTTCTGATCCTGAAACTAATGATTCCGTTTGCTCTTATGTCTGCTAATTTAGGTATCCTTAATAAGAAGCTAGGAGTGGCGCCATCGGCTTTGTTCATGGTTGTTATGGCAGCGAGCGATATTTTAACTCTCTATTTCTTTTGGGTTGTTAGGGATGAAGGCTCCTGGTTAGAAATCGGGTCAACTATTAGCCATTTTGCTATTGCTTCTCTCTTGTGTGTTTTCGTTGCATTTTTAGAAGGGGTTAGTGTTACTTTACTTCAGGGATGTAAGTTAACAATGTAACATGTCTAGTACATATTAATAGTATATAGTCTATACTGTGTTTAATTGTTTAAAAAGTAGCTAAAAGGGGGCTAATAGGTCTTATAGGGTCTACTTTAAGCTAATAAGCTAGGAGAGCTAAGGATAGCAGTAGGTAACTAAATGTAAAGAGGTATATTATACTATATAAAAATTTACTACTTATAAAGTTAGAGTTTTTTACTTAATACCTTATATACTTACTAAATATATAAATTATAGCTTTTATCTAGTTAGGTATTAAATATATAAGCTATTAAAGAAAGGTATTATTAATACTGTTTTAAGTATCTTAAAAAGTAGTATTAAGGCTTTTACTTATTAGCTAGTCTAGCTTTAACTCCTAGCTTACTTTAAGGCTTATCTACTACGCTAACTTATCTAGCTACTTTACTAACTCGCCCTACTACTATTAGTACTTATTAAGTATTAGTACTTTACTTACTTAATTTATATATAACAATTACCTTACTAGTATATAGCTCTTAAATTTATAGCTAAAGTCGTAGTAAAAGTAGCTTCCTTTAGCTATAGTAGTACTAATTAACTAGCTCTAAGCTATCTTTTAGCTATAAATATACTTCCTTTATTAGCTCTACTTTTTATTACAGATTTAAATGAATTAGCCCTTAGCTAGGCCTATATAATTGCGTATATACATTAGGTACCTATATAGCTACTCCCTAAGTATAGAGCTACCTATGTCTTAGTAGGGTAATTTCTAGATATAAATTAGGTAAGTTAAGTACTATAGCTTAATAGGTACTTATAATAGTAGGGCGAGTTAGTATAGTAACTAGATAAGTTAAAGTAGTAGATAAGCCCTTACTTTAACTACCTTTTCTTTATATTATATTAGACATACTCTTTAGAGTTAAAATATAAGCTATAAGCTAGCTATTTAGCCTATAAAGTATACCTAGCTATATAATACTAAAAGGTAGTAATAGTAACTTCCTTTATACTTATAGCTTTATAAGAGGTTATACTATTCTATTAGTATATATAATCTTACTACTTAAGCTAAAAGGCCCTTAATAATAGTAATACCCTCTTATAATATCTTTTATAGGGTTTTAGCCTCTATTCCTTCTACTATTAAAGGAAAGGTCCCTTCCCTCCCTAAAAAGTATATTTAATATCTATTTAGAAACTTAACACTATACTTTATTAAACCCCTTTATAATAGTTAGTAGATATTATAATACTAAGTAAGTAAGTAGTAGGTAGACCTTATATATAGATTATTTCTTAAGAAAAGAGTTAGAAAGTAGTAAACTATTAATACCTATTATCTATGTTTTATTAGTAATTATAAGCTAAAATGTATTACTAATAGAGAGTAAAGGCTAGCTAGATCTACTTTGTTTTTAGCTTTAACTCTAAGACCTTCTCCTAGATAGTTCTAGTATAGCTATATAAGGTTATTATAGCCCTCTTAATAGTATAGGGACTATATAGCCTTAGTATATCTAGTAAGTTAAGGTAGAGCTAGGCCTAGGTAAGGAATTTATATAAAGAAAGGTATTGTTAGTATAGCTCTTATAGCTCTACCTTAAGACTTTAAACGTACCTCTTTAACTTCTTTTATATATATAGTAGCTCCTTAAAGCGCTCTCTTATTTTAAGTAGTATAATAAGGTAGTAGCTACTATTACTAAAGGTAGGCTTAAGTAGATAATTTAGGGTATAATAAAGCTACCCTTTCGAAAGAGAGAGAGTAGCTACTAGTTCCTTAACTAAGAGCTAGCTATAATTATATAGTATATAGACTTATAAATGTTTATTGTAAGTAGTAGCTAGTATACCTCTTATAACGCTTCTACTACTTCTACTATAACTACTCCTCCTCCTACTACTACTACTACTAGCTATGCCCTTACTTTCCTTAACAATAAAGGCTTTACTAGTAGTAGCTTCTTAACCCTTATAGTAGCAGTAGCTAGGGCATTAAGGGCATTAGTAGCTCTAACTACTCCTTAAAAACTAATAGTATAAGTAGCTCTAGTAGCGCTAGCCTAGCTGTGTTAATTATTATAGGTAGTATTAAAGGTAGTAACTTAGGCGCTATTATAATAATAGGGCGCTACTTCTTTAAGACTTACAATAGTATAGCTTATATATAGAAAGCCCTTAAAGATAGTTATAGTAGTAGCTTTAAAGCCCTCCTTAAAGGTAGTAGTAGTAGTAGTAGCCTTAGAGGTAGAGGTAAAGATATAATAGGTTTTATAAGAGACTTTATTATAAGAAGGTAGCTATAGGCCTTAAAGGTACGAAGCTCTTTACTAGCCTTCTAAAATAAGAAAAGAATAATCTAAAGGCTTATAAGAACCTCTAATAGCATTATAGTATCTATAGGAGCTAGGAATAACTAGGTACTAAATATAGAAGTTATAGTAGTAGCTAGAGAGAGAGTAGTAGCTAAAGGAAGGGATTAAAAAAGAAGAGTTAAAGAAGGGAAAGTTACTAAGGGAGGTAATAGAGGGTAAAGATTATACTTTATAAAGAAGAATATTTTAAGAAGATTATATAATAAAGGGAGGCTAATACAAATAAAATACAAAGCTAGAGTAGAAAGATTATTAATAAATACTATTACTAGCTATACTAGCTATAAATAGTACGCCCTTAAGAGTTAGTTTATATTATATAGCTATATATAAGCTCTTAAACTTATACTTATAGTTTATTACAATCCCTTAAGCTAGCTTAAGGTTTACTTATTAGATTAGTTAGCTAATTAGAAGTATATATTAGTACGTAGTATACTTTAACTAAAAGTACTCTAAGAAGTTTAAATTAATAATTATTATAGGAAGCCTAAACATCTTAAAAACGAGACAAAAAGTCTAAGCTATGTCTTTCTAACTTTCCTCTTATTAGCTCCTATTTAGACTTTATTATAAGCCTATTAAGTAAACCTAAATTGTTTCTTTTAGTATAAGGCTAAACTACTTTATAAAGCTTATATAAAGCTAAAAATAAATAGGCTTTAAAAGCCTATCTATCTTTATCTCCTTAGTTATAACCTATTTATATATTAAAGGGCTATCTTCTATATTTTTAATAATCTTTATATATCTAATATTAATATAATAAGTCTTAGTAGCTTTTAACTTATTAAGTACTTTAATAAATCTTTTCTACTATCTATTAATAGGGTTATAAGCTTAGTTAAAGCTATAGTAACTCTAAGTTCCTAGCTAAGTTATACTAGCTATAAAGCTAATATACTAGTAGGTATATATAATAATGTTAACTATATTATATAATAAAGGAAGTACTTTATACTTACCCTATAAATATAACAAATTATATAACTATATATTAGACTTATAAGTATAAATTATAGTACTTAACTTATAAGTATTTAAGTTAAGTACTAAACTTAGAGATACTTAACTTATAAGTATACTACTAGTAACTTATATATATAACTTACTAGTAATATAGGCCTTATATACCTTACTAAAGTATAAAGGTAAGGTATAAAAGTACTTCCTTTATCTAGTAAGATTTAGTCTTCCTATTTAAATATAATCTAATCTCTTTCCTACTTTGTCTTTACTATCTCTATTAAAACTGTTTAAGTATACTCTATATATTACTCTTTTATAATTCTAAATCTTCTCTTTTAGATACTTAGAATAGAGATAGTACTAGGTATTTAATAATGCGCTAGGGCTACTATAGCGCTTATATATAACTTTATGTTATAGGCTAAAGTACCTAACTATTATATTAAAGAAATTCTAGAATCTAATAAAAATGTTTCCCCCTTAAGTAATATATTCTTTAAGGTATTAGGTTTTTTAGAATGCCTAGAGAAGGAATAATAATAATTAACTCCTTAGTAATTCTCTAGTAATACCCTAGCGCCTATAAACTTAGTCTCTAAAGAAAACTAAATATATAACTTAGCTAAGGAGATAGTAGCTCTTTAGTAGTAAATCTCTAACCTTATAGCTTATAGTAACTAGATAGTACTAGTACTACCTCCCTCTATAATTACTAAAATTATAGTACTATTTACTTATCTTTTAAGATACTATTTCTATAATAACTCCTTAGACTCTAATAGTAGTTACAATAAGGACGCAAAACTTTAAAATATCCCTAAGATTATTACTTTTATTATAGCCTAGAAGCTCTAAGACTAAACTCTTAACTTAGAAGATGCGTTTTTTACTACTTTTAGGAAGTTTAAGTAGGACGTAATAAAAATTCTATTTACTAAGAACCTTATAGAAAATAACCTTAAGATCTACTAGTAGTCTTACTATAAGGAAAGAGAGTTACTTAAGGAACGCTAGTATAGTAATAGCAATTAGGCCTACTTTACTAAGTAAACTAAAGGCTTAATAAAGGACGCTAAGAACTAAGAGCTAATATTTAAACTAAACCTTACTTAAGTACGCTAATGCTTAGATTAATCTCTTATATATTTCTACTTATACTTAGATTCTATTAAAAAGTAATCTCTATCCCTTAAAGAAAAATAGTATACTTAACCTTTCTAGTTAAGCTTATTATAGAACTTTAGTAAAAGATAATAAATATTACCCCTAATAGCTTAGAGTTAAATTAGGATAATATTGTCTCTCTTATATAGAAGTATTAAGATAATAAGCTTTAAAACGCTTCCTTAACTAACTAGTTTAGCTTACAATAATATAAAGTATATAATAATATATTCTATTACATTACTTAAGGTTATAAAATGTCTTTAAATTACTAGAGGTAGCTATAGTCTTAGAACCTAGTAAAGCCTAGCTTAGCCCTATAAAATCTAGACTAATAAGATAAGCCTTACTCTATAAATACCTATAACTACTATAAAAAACTAAGGTATAAGTAAGCTAACTATTACTCTTACTTATAGGTAAAGAAAGTATTAAGAACTACTACTAATTTACTAGTAAAAAATAATAAGAAGTTAAGGTAAATGTTGCCTCTCTAACTTAGATAGTATAAATTAAAAACACTTTTCTACTACTAGTACTATAATTATAGGATAGATAGGCTATTTAATAACTATAGACTTAGATATATATAGTTAAATTAACTTTATTATAGTTAACTTTATAAAGTATTATTAGCTCTAGTAAACCTTACCTAAACTCCTAGGGAATATTTTAAGAATAGGAGGCTATATAGCTACTATTAATAGTGAATAGAAAATAACGCTCTATCTTTATAATAGTTATAACCGCGAATGTACGTTTTCTTATAAGTATATTAATATAGTATTAATATTAAATAACAATCTATAATAAATTACCTTTAAAATATTAGCCTTAAAAGACTTTAGTATATGTTTTATACTAGTATATATGTCTTAGTAGTTTAACCTAAGTAGTTAGTAGATAGAGATTCTTATAGCTAAGGAATTCGTTCGCTTTACTAGGTAAACGCCTTATATATAGAGAGTTATAATTAATCTTATACTACTAGTATTTTATAATAAAGATAACCTAAATTCTACTCCTAAATAAGTACTTAAAATACTTACTAAATTTTAAGACTTTACTAACATTTTTAAAGGCTTTTATTAAAAGCTTACTAATTACTTAAATATAGTCTATACTATCGATATTACTAATAATTTAGTACTACCTTAGGGGCTAATCTACCCCCTCTTACCTATAGAACTTAAGGTTCTCTATAAATATATATTTAATGCCCTATAAAAGGGATAGATCTAGGGATTTAATAGCTTAAGTAGTATACTAGTATTCTTTATATTTAAAAAGAATAGTATATTATAACTTTATATTAACTACTATAGTCTTAAGAAGGTTATAAGGGAGAATTACTACCCTCTTTCCCTAGTTTAAGAGATTTTATACTATATTAGGAGTTTTACTATCTTCTTAAAGATTAAACTTTATTATACTTACTATTAAATCTATATTAAACCTAAGGACGAATAGAAAACTACCTTCTAAACTTACTATAGCTACTTTAAATACCTTATTATACCTTTTAGTCTTATAAATACTCTAGTTACCTTCTAGCATTTTATTTATAAGGCGCTTAGTAACCTTATTAATATAGTCTATATTATCTATCTTAATAATATTTTAATTTACTCTTAAGATAAGAAAATATATATATAATACCTTTAACTTATTCTTAAAAAGCTCTATAAAGCTAACCTTTTACTAATTTAGTAAAGTACTACTTTTACTACTCTTATATTAAATTCCTTAAATATATTGTCTTATCTCTTAAAATCACTATAAACGTAAGGTAAGTTTAGGTAGTTACTAATTAAGAAGAACTATAGTCTTTTTATAATATTTAGGTCTTCTTTAGCTTCTATAACTACTATAAACGATTTATTTAAAGATACTCTAAGCTTATAACTCTATTATCTAACCTCCTTAAAGGGAGTAAAATAGCTATAAACCTAGCTCTTACCTCCTTAGCTTAGGTAAATAGGTAGAGTTTTAAGAGCTTAAAGACACTTTTTAATAAATACCTTACTTTACTTATTTTAACTTAATAAAGTAAACCTATATTAAGATAAATACTTCTAATTTCGCTATAATAGGGATATTATCCTATACTTTTCGAGTTTTTCTCTATATTTAAACATTTTTATAAACTTATTAAGACTAATAATTATAGAATTTATACTAGTAGTTATCTAAGACATCTAGTTTATACTACTTATAATAGAAAGAAAAAACTAGAGACCCTAATATAACTAGACGCTAAGGGCTATTATTTTATTATAGCTTACTAGTCTTAAAAGTTCTAAAGAGAAGAACTTAATTATATAATAGCTAAGAAGGAATTTTACGCTATTGTTAAGTTATTTAGATACTAGTAATACTATATTAAAAGCTTAGTATTTCTAGTAGAAGTTCTCTTTAATTATTCTAACCTTTATAATATTATATAGTAATCTTCTCTTAACTAATAGTATTAAAGATAGGTTATTTCTCTCTTACTATATAATTTATATATTCCCTATAGACTTAAGTATATAAACCTAGCTAATACCTTATTTTATAAACTAAAATACGTAAGTAATCCCTTAGCGACTCTTTAAAGTCTCCTAGAGTTAGCTTAATAGCTCTAGCTATTTACTAGTTCTATACTTTATATAAAGGTTATATAAGTATTTTTAATACTTAGTAAGATACCTTTAGATATAAAAACTATACTAGTAATTATTATAGAGAATTTAGATATAAATCGCTCTTATTTCTATTACTAGGTAAAGAAGACCTTAGGCTATTAATAGCTAATTCCCTATAATAAAGTCTATATAGTATAAACTATAGATTCCTCCCTTAATAAAACTATCTTATAGTCTCTTATTTAAGTTCTTTAGCGCGTATAAGGAGAGGACATAGTAATAGGTTAATAAAAACGTTTTAAGGAAGACCTTACTTATTAGGGTAAAGGAGGACTATAGTTAATAGACTTAGATAGCCTTATTTAGTAGAAGGACTATATTATTATCCCTACTAACTTAGCTCTAAGAAACGAACTCTTTACTTTATATTATAACGATTTACTAGTAGGTTACTTTAGAGTTAACTATGTATAAGAGCTAATTATATACTAATTCTATTAGGAAGGTATATATAAGAACGTATAGGAATACATTTAGACTTATTAGATTTACTAAGGGGCTATTAAAAGGCGCTATTACCCCTATAGTACCCTTAAGTTCTTACTAATCCCTTAGCGACTATAGGTAGAAATCTTATTTAATTTTACTAGAAGACTTCTAGTTAGACGTTAGCTTAGGAATAAGGTTAACTAGTATATTTGTTATTATAGATTAACATATAAAGTATTTACTTATACTTCCTATATTAAATATAATTTTAGTAGTAGACTTAATAGAACTCTTTTAATATAAGATAAAACTCTATCTTAGAGCGCTTAAAGGTATTATAACTAACTAGAGTAGCCTTTTTACGAGTAACTTTTAGTTAAATCTCTATTATTATTTAAAGATTAAGTAGTAGTTATTAATAGCGTTTTACCCTTAAACTAATAAGTAAACTACTATAGATAGAACCTAGATACTAGTTATATACTAGAAATTAACTATAGAAATAAAGCTTAGGACTAGAAACTATTATAATATAAGTATATTAGAGAAAGATTTAGAGTAAAAAGCTACTAAGGATCGTACTAAGATAGTGTTTTAGTTAAATAGATAATTAATAAATGTCTATTTAGAACTAGAGAGGTATCTTTTAGCTAGATCTCTAGGCAACTTATATACTTATAGAACTGTCTTCTATCTTAGCGCTTTTAGATAGTAGGTATACTATTATATATATAGTATTCCTAGCGCTTAGCTAGTAGCTATACGGTCTAATATAGTCTAATATACATTTACTAATATCTATTAATACTAATCTATAGCTAGATAACTCTAGAGTAAAGTTAGCGCTATTTCTAGGATATAGCTAGGCGATCCTAGCACTATCCCTAGGGTCTTTAGGGGTATTTCTAGGGTATATAAAATATTACGTACTCGTAAGTACCTAGGTATCGCTTAAGTAACTAGACTAGCTTAGCCTATAATAAAAGCTTATCCTTTTTATCTATCGAGATATAGATTTTATATACTAACTATAATATTATATCTTTTAAGTTATTTTATAGGTTTTCCTCTATTAAAACCCTAGTAGTTTCTTATAGTAAAATCCTAGTACAATCCTATAGTAAAATCTAGATAACTATCCTTAGAAGAAATCTAGGTAAATTTCCCTATAGACCTAGTTACGTAATGTTATAAGATATTCTATAATAAGTCCCCCCCTATAAGAGGTATACTATTCCTAGTAGACTACTCTATATATTTATAGTACTTTCTCTATAGAGATTATTAAGATACCTTAGTAACTAGTAGAGATCTATAGAGAATAAGAAATCCTAGGGAAAATAGGGGAGGTAAAATAGTATTTAATAGCATGAGAAAGAGAAACTAATAGCTACTAGGGAAATTACTAAGTAAACTCTAAATAGACCCCTTATATGTACTTAATAACTATTAAATTTAAAATAGATATTAAAATTAATCTAGTAACTTATAAAAAAATTTACTAAATAGTAAGGACTATATAATAAAACTAGTTATTATAAACTATACCCTATAATGTTCTATTATAGGTAAATTCCTAGTAAATTTATCTAAACTAGTTTGCCCTATATAGTATAAACGTAGCTATTAAGTATTAAGTAAGTATAGCTAGATAGTTAGATAATAATATAATAGTAGCTATAGCTAAATAAAGGAGAGACAGTTAAGTAAGGGTAAGCTAGGCCTCTATAGTAGCTATATCTACTTAGGCCTTAGGCGACAGATAAGTAATATAAACGCTAGCTAGGTTAGTATCTATTACAGTATACTAGTAACTATAAGCCCTAAGGTAGAGCGCGTCCCCCTTATAAAATTCTAAGGTAGGTATAGCCCTAAGGGTAGTTAGAATAGTAGAGACTCCTATATCTTAGCGCTAAGCTCTATCTTTAAAATACTAGAATACTATAGCTATATACTTAGCTATACCTAGGGCAGTTTCTATAGCTAAATAGTTAAGTAAAGTATAGCGTACTATAGTAAGGCCTAGATTTAGAGAGAAAAAGCTAGTCTATATATTATGTTAATTATAAGTTAAGGTAGAACCCTATAGAGCTAGGTATAGGTAGCGATAGATAGGAACCCTAGAGCCTTCTAGTATAACTTATTAAATAGGGCTACCTAAATAGTAGTAGTATTAGTAGTACTAAAAACAATAGTATAGTAACTATCTAATAATATTCTATAGTTAAAGAATAAGGCTACTACTAGTAGTTAGGGTAAGTAGGATTTAATAAGAGCTATAAAAGGCTAACTAAAAGCTATAAGTATATCCTAGATATACTAAAGCTAACCTAATAGTCTAGATAATAGGGTAGCTATAAGGTAAGGAAAAGCTAAGATATAGAGCGTAGTTAAGATAATGTCTACGTTCTTCTAGTAAGGCTTAACTCCTATAGTATATTAAAAGAGTAAGTAGCTTAAAGCTAAACTAGCATTTATAGAGTTAGAAGCGTCCTTAAAAAAGGTAAGGAAGTAATTAGTAGTATTTATAAAGGCTACTATTTAGTAAACCTTATTACTAGGTAAGACCCCCTTAGTATAATCGCGAGCTATATTAAGGAGAACTATAGTAATATTAGCTAGCTCTAGGTAGTTAGTATTATAGGCTAAGCTAGTCTAGTTACCTAAGCGATACCTAGGTACTTATAAATATATAATATCTTACATACCCTAGAAATACCCCTAAAGACCCTAGGAATAACGCTAGGATTACCTAGCTATATCCTAGGAGTAGCGCTAACTTCGCCCTAGAATTATCTAACTATAAATTAGTATTAATAGAGATTAGTAAATATATATTAGAATATATTAAACTATATAGCCGCTAGCTAGGCGCTAGGAACGCTATATATAAGATAGTTTACCTACTATCTAAAAGCGCTAAGATAGAGACGATTTTATAGGTATATAAGTTACCTAGAGATCTAGCTAAAAGATACCTCTCTAGTTCTAAATAGACATTTATTAATTATCTATTTAACTAAAACACTGTCTTAGTATAATCCTTAACAGTTAACTATAGGAGCGTCCCTTTCTTAAAGGAACAACCTATTAGTACTAATAAAGTTAGCTAGTAAGTTAGCTAGTTAGGGTATAAGAGTAGACGTAAATTATCCCTAAGTATTATAAGGGCGTAAAGTAGTAGGTAGAAGAGCTATTCCTTAGGAAATTATCTAGACTAAGTTGTTATTAGTACTAGAATCTAATAAGTTAAGAGAGGGAGAATAGTAATAGGGGTAGTAGGTTAAGTCGTCGTTGTTATTAGGGTAGCTATATATAATTACTATAGAAACGTAAGTAAAACTATTAAAGGTACTATAGTAAATGTCTAACTGTTCTTAAGTAAGAGTATAGATATAGTAGGTAAAGGTTAAGGGAATAGCGCTTTTCTATAAATTATATACTATAGCTTAGCCTTTAAGGGTAGCTTAAAAGTTACCTTCGTTACTATATAACTAGATAGTATAATAGAAGCTAGTAAATTTAGGAATTAAAGAGTTATAGTATAAGGAGTAATAGACATACTAGTAGTATAACTAATATTTAGACTAAAACTAGTAGTTAAGTAGTAGTTTAATAGAAAACGAGGGTATAGCTTAAGATAGTAAGGGGAAAGGGAAAGGGAGGAAGGTAATAAAAGAAACAATAATAAGGAAGCGTATATAGGCCCTATAACTATAGCCCTATTAGTAGGGAAATAGTAACCTACTTAGATCCTACCTAGGGGAAAGGCTAGGGATAAGCTATAAAAAGACCTATAGCCTATAGGCCTACTATTAAAGTAATAGAAACTTTACCTTAGAAAACTAGGAGACTAGCTCCTTAAACGATAGGAAAATTACTAGGATTTCCCTCTACCTCCCCTAGCTAGAGGGCTAGTTCTTAATATATAGTAGTAGGGTTATCTCTAGGCCTAGGTAGGGTATATATAGTAAGTTAGAGGCGCTAAGAACGCTAAGTAGCGTAGATCTAAGAGGTAAGAGCCTCTTTAAAAGCGAAGTAAGCTACTACTATATTAGTAGTAGATAATTAAAGCTTAGTACTAGATACTTATTAATTATAGTTAGTAGGCTAGCCCTTTTAGGAGACAAGGAACTAACGACAAGAGCGTCTATACTCCTAGTAATTAAGATATTATTAAGGATATACTTAATCTCCTAGTATTCTAGATAAGTAATAGGGCTAGAGCGTACTACTAGTTTAAAGATAGGGTAGAATATAGTAATAGAGATAACATTATAGATATTTATTAAACTATTAAGGTTAAAGTAGTAAGCCTAGTATTTAATATAGTTAAGAACGTAAAAAGGATTAGTATAGCGTCCTTAGAGTTTAGTAACGTAGCTATTAGCGAGCTTATAGCCTATACTAAGCTCTAACTAGACCTAGTCGCTATATTAAAATATAAGGGGGCGCTATTTAGCGCTATATTATTACTTTATAGCTACCTAGGCTTAAGCGATAGAGATTATAGCTTTATTATAGAGAAAATAGAAGTCTTTACTATAGTTACCCTTACTAAGGTAGCGCTAGCTACTATTTATATAAAAACTAGTAAGGAGATTATTTAAGGAGGTCTAGATAACCTTAATATAAGAGTTATTAAGAGTAAATTAGAGGGTAGTAAGAGTATTAACCTAATAATAGAATAGAAAGTTACTAGTAAAGTACTAGAGTATAGTCTTAATAGTCTAGTTTTGTTACTTTAATAACCTATTAGTCTATAAGTACTATATAGTAGAGATAGTAAACTTAAACCTAAAAGACCCTTAGAGCTAGCGCTAGAATATAGAGGGGAACTTAGTATTATAGTTAGAGATAATAGTCTATAGAATACTTTAATTATAGTAGAGGAGCTTAGTATATAGCCTCTAAGCTTAATCCTTTACTATAAAGGCATTATAGCTTAGAATAAGGAGGTAAAACTTAGAGAACTTATTAAAAATAGTAAGGAGTATATTAAAGAAATCCTTAGGAGGGGGGTACTTAGGGGTCTTAGATAATAGGACGTCTAGGAAGCTAGTAACGATCTCTATAGTAATAGTATAGAAAGGGACTACTAGAGCTACGATAGGGACTACTTTATTAAGTATAGGCCCCTAGTTAGTATAATTATACGTTTAGGTATTATAGTAGCTAATAAAGTAATAAAGAAAAGTATAGAAATAAGGGATTAAAAGGTTATAAGATAAGTTATACTATATATAGCTAATACTAGCGTAAAACTTATAAGTATAGAAATTAGTAAGGATATTAGGGGTAATAGATAAAAGAATATATAAGCGATAACAACTATTAGCTACTTAAAGGTAGAGGAAGTTATAAGAGTAAAATAATAGTAGTCTCTCCCTAGCTTTAACATTAACGAGCTAAGTAAGAGCCTTAGAAAAGCAAGGGTTAGCTATATATCTATTTATAATTACTTAAAAGACTTTAAGCGTAAGGAAACACTTAAATAAGGTCTAGACAATATCTAGCTTACTTATAAAAATAACTACATTAAAAGAGAGGGAATCCTAGATAGTATTAAGTATATTAGAATCCTAAGAAAAGGCAATAATAACTAATAAGAGAGATAGAAAGTTAACTAAAACATTTATATTCCTTAGAATATAAAAGATCTAGAGGGGAAACTAGCTTAAGTACTAGGACCTTAGAATAAAATAGTTATTATTATAGACTATACTAGAGAAAGGGATATCTATATAGTAATAGTAGTAATTACTATATAATTAGTAAGGATAATTATAGAAGGAAGGACTATAGCTAAGATATATAGCTAGAGCTTATAGTATACCTAAACTAAATAAGTAACCTTAAGCTTAGTAGGCTAATACTATAGTTACTCCCTAGTAAGGGACTTACTTAGCTAAGAGATTAGCTAAATAAATATATATAAGGGACTCTTAGTATAATCCTATTAAGTTTTTAAATCTAGACTAGTAAGTATCTTTAAGTAGTACTTAATAATGTCTTTAAAGTCCTTTATATAGTTAACTATAATATATTAATATAAGATCTTAGTAATCTTAAATACTCTAATTAGCTTTTTAGCTTTATTAGTAGCTTTTCTTTAAGACTAGGTCTTATTACTTTACTTTAATAAGTAATAAGCTAAACTTATATATATTTTAATTAGTATTCTATAGAATTCTCCCCTTTCTCCTATATTATTTCTTTACTATATTACTCCTCTATACTAATACCTTAAGTATATCCTAGGGTTCTATTCTAATAGTATTATAGATAATACTAATCTCCTAATAGTTAGCTATATACTAGTAATTATAGAAGCTTAACTAGCTAAGGAATTATAAGAGTATAAATAATAAGCCTAAGACTTTAATATAATGTTGTCCCTATTTAAGTTAAAGCTTATTTACTATATTAAGAGTTAATACTTATACCTTATACTAGTTTATCTTAGTAATACTATTATTATATATAAGGTCTATACTAAACTCTCTTAGGTTTATATATACTATAAACTTAAATAGAAATCTTATATTAATAAGCTCCCTAAAAACTTAAGTAGTAAAAGCTAGCCCTTACTAGCCTTATATAATTAATATAAAGTAGCTCTCTTACTAAATTATATAAAATATATAGTAAAGTAGTCTAAAGTCTAATATCTTATACTACTATTATATTCTATAAAATAACTATTAGAGAATATTACTATAGTATAGAGATATAGGGAGTATACCTAGCGCAGAGCCTACCTAGGCTAGGTATTAGCTTAGTATATCTACTAACCTCCCCCCTAGTTAGGAGTAAGGGTAGACTTTAGTCTACCTAGGCCCTAAGGTAAGAAAGGTAAAAACTCTACTTATAGTAGCGTAGATAGCTTTCTTCCTTCCTTTCTTCTTTATATATAATAAATTAATTAAGTTAATCTTTATACCTATAGACAGTCTAGCTACCTATATAAGACCTATAATACTAATTAGTTACTAGAAGGTCGCTATTATACTAGACTAGATATAAATTAGATTAGGAGCGTCTTATTACGTAAGATAGTAATAGCCCTTATATATATATATATATATAAGCTATGTATAATAAAAACACATATATACGATATAATATAAGTATTATAATAATATGCATATAATACAAAGCATATTTAATAAGTAAGAGGTATATACTATAATATACTTTAAAGAAAGGAAAGGCTATAAGAGAAAGAGAGAGGGGGAGGTTATAAAGAGAGTTTAGTATTAGAAAATATTACTATAGTATAGAAGTATAGGGAGGCAGACCTAGTGTAGAGCCTACCTAGGCTAGGTATTAGCCTAGTATACTTACTACCTTCCCCCCTAGTTAGGGGTAGGGGTAGACTTTAATCCGCCTAGGCCTTAAGGTAGGGAAGGTAAAAACTCTACTTATAGTAGTATAGATAGCTTTCTTTCTTCCTTTCCTCTTTATATATAGTAAATTAATTAAGTTAATCTTTATACCTATAGGTAGTTTAGCTACTTATATAAGACCTTTAATTATAACCTCTAAAAATAGCTAACTTTAAGGTATATTAACTAAACTTATAGCTAAATAGACTAAGTACTTCTATATAGTTTTAGGAGCCTACTAAGTAACCCTAGTCTATCTTAAGGCTAAAACTTTTATATAATATATAAACTTTTATCTTAACTAGTAGAAGGCTAATACCTTATACTACCTCCTTAATATTTATATAGTTAAGAAAATTAAAATAGCTTTAAAGTCTATAATACTATCTCTTAAGTGTTACTTATAACGCTAAAGCTACCTCTAAGTATAATACTAACTACTTTAAAAAGACTTTAAGAAATACTTAGTATAAATAATTATACTACTTCTCTTAGAAATGAAAAGTAGTATAATTAATGTTTTTATAGTTATATAATAGAGCTAGTAGATTAGCTAAGAAGCTAAGCTCTATACTACTTAGTAGCTAAGCTACTAGGTCTACTACTATAACATCCCTCCCTATTTTAATAAACCTAGAGTCTTAGGTATCTATTATTATAAACTAAAATACTTTTCTACTATAGTTACTTAGATATATATAAGTAAGATTAGCCTTTAAGAATTCCTAATCTAGAGACGTATACCTAGGGTTTAGTCTTTAGTATACCTCTATAAAAAGAGTATTAATAATATTTACTATACTTTCCTATATTATTCTTATATTACTTTTTTACTTCCCTTAAGTAATTAATAGTCCCGTTCCTATACTAGACTAGGTTTAATATTTATTAGGTACTTTAGTACTATAGCTTAGCGTTTACTCTTATTTAATAGCTTCTCTAAACAGTCCTTATCTCTTAGTTTAACCTTATTATTAACTTTATACTCCTTTTATTTTAGAAAGTAGCTCCTTACTAAGCTACTAGGAGTTATAAATCTATAATTAACTTATAATACTAACCTATTACTTTTTTAAAACTTTTATATTCCTAAACGCTACCTTAATTTACTAACTACTATTTTTATAACTACCCCTTTTAACTAGTAGTTAATTCTACTATTCTTACTAAACTCCTCTCTCTTTAAACTAGCGTATCTTTCTCTACCTTATACTACTACCTTACCTTAGTCTTATACCTATACCTCTTTTATAAATTTAGACTTTTTACCTTTCTTTTTAATAAGTCTAGCTAATAATTAACTTAAGTCTAAGACTATATAATGTTTTAATTTAATAAAGCTAGTAGTAAGGCTAGACTTTCTACTAATAACTAGTACTCTAAGCCTAATCTAACCCTACTCTTACTTACTCCCTCTTCCTTAGTTACCTCTACTATACCTATAATAGTCTCCTTACTTTTATCTAGGGTAGCCCTTAGTATCTCCTCTTACTCTACCTACTACTACTTATTAGTATCGCCTATAGGACCTAGGACCTATAATTCCCCTTCCTTAACTATTACCCTTACTTAAGATTAAAATAGTAACTTAGTATATTAACGTTTATTTAACTATAAAGTAAGAGTTAGTATTATAATACTAGACCCTATCTCTTACTTATCTAATATAATCTAAGGTATAGGAATAGTAACTATCTACCCTAGTTACTTATAGCTTACAATGTAGTAGTATAAGGGCTTGTAGCCTTAGGGTAGCCTTAAATTAATAGGAATATATATATAACTACTCTAGCTTAGCTAATACTATAATATAAAACTCTACTACGTCTTATAATTCTATACTTATAATAAATAAGAAACTATTTTTTAATAATTTAAGCTATAGTAGCTTTAAGCTTATTAATAGACTAGACTAAGTAAATATTAATAATATAGGACGAGTATATAGTATAAGCGTTTAAAACTAAGGTTTAACTATTATAAGTAACTAACGCTAGTATTCCCTTAACTTATTTAATAGCTAATAGTGTCGGTATATGTACTAGTACCGGCGTAGGTAAGGGGAGCCGTTACGTAAGACGGCTCTAGAACTCTAGGGCTTCCCTAGGGTTTCTCTAGGGCTCCCCCGGGACTAGTTAGGGACTAGTCCTAGGCTACCCCTAGGCAGGTCTAGGCTACACGTACTTTTACATACAGCCGCGGTAGGTCCGGACTATACGTGCTTTTATGTATAGCTACGGACTTTTGTATTTCTATACCGATATAGGTATAGGGCTAGGGGTTTTAAACCCCTACCCTCGCACACATCCTTTCCTTCTCTCTTCCTTAAATATCATTAAACACACATAGTTTTACTGTTATCTCGAAGGCCTAGGCTAGGCTTTACCTAACGCCTTTTACACTAATTAGTCTCTAGGCTCCGATAGAGATAGAATAGCTACGAAGAAGAGACATCGCGAATCTAACTAGTCCCTTATCGCTAGTACTTTCGTAGGTATGCTTAAACAGCTTTAGTTAGGACGTTTCCCCGCCGAAGGCTATGCTCCTAGATAATAGGACTAGTCCCTTATCGCTAATCTTTATTCCCGAGAGAGTGTTATATTATACGTAGTAATAATAGCTTCCGTAAGCACTAGTATAGTAGGACCTAGCCTATCGGAAAACACATAGTATACTAAGGATAACTAAGGACCTTAGGTAAGATACCTCGAAATTATAGAAAAGCTAGGATTCGAGATTACTAGGATCCCTAACGTCTTAGACTAGTATCTCGGTAGGAACCTATAGAACCTTTACTCCCTAGACGACGCTATAAGTAGTATAGAACTTAATACATATATCCTCTCCTATACTAACCGGTACTATAGTACTAAGCGCGGTAACGATTATATTGTAATAATGTTCTAGGAGGACTTCGAGGATTAGACGACCGTAACGTTCGAGCGGACCGATTACCCCCTCTATAGTTATCTCCGATAGGTCCTACGGGAGAGGGGTATCTATGTAGGACAGAAAAGGGCCCTAATAATTAAGTCCCTTATTATATTACTATAGGCGGAAGATATACTAGAATAGGACTACGAGGAATTAATAGCTACTACCTTTACGTATAAGTTAGCTATATCCTAGCTACGCGATAGGATCGATAGGATCGGTAGTAGCCCTACTACCTTTAAAGAGGAAAAGGTAAGGGAAGCTATAACTAGGACGGTACTAGAGAGTATTAAGCTATCGACATCCTCCGCGGTATAGGCGAAGATAGAGGATAGGGGTACCCTAGTAATAACGTTAACGCCCGTATAGAATACTATAGAACTAACTATACGTCCGTCGCTAACGGCCTATCCGCCGCCCCTTAGGTATAACCTAGGCCGCGAGGTATATAGCTTACATCGAGAGGCGATAGAACGGCTAACGACCGTAGGCTAGTAATATACATAGGCTAGTACGGTAGCCTATAGTATTGAGCCTACTATAGCACTAGCCTCTATTAATAAATCGGCGTATATACTCCCGCTAAGCGATACGCTAAATGAGCTAGTAGATATAACAAAAGCGATTAACTTTACGAAGCTCTAGAATAAGGATCTTAGCTATATAGGACGCGTGTATAATATCTTTAACGATAAGATCTAAGCTTTCCTTAAGGTCTACCGTACGTTATAAATCCGCCCTAGCGAATTCTACGTAGTATTTATAATAGCCCTTAAGGATTATACGCGTAACTACTTCCTCTCGTATGTTCTAAAGGATATAACGTTTATATAGATCTATAACATAATAAAGCTATACTTTAACACTACGTATAACTATTAAGTGTACTATAATAACTAGTCGTTGTGTTCTTTCGTATAGCTTCGTTAGGTAAATAAAGGGAAGTCTACGGTTAAGGTTCTTAATATCCTTATAGATAAGCTTCTTCTATACTAGCGAGCCCTTACCCTAGTATAGTAATAGGAATTAGACCTTATCTACGCGCTTAAGAGAGCTTATCGCGGTACGCCTAAGTTTAACATAGCCCTCTTTCTTATACCGATCTCATTCTAGAAGCTTTATATAGACCTTCGTGCTTCTATTAAGGCGAACGCTTCCTCGTAGCCTATAACCTTCCTTACGGACCGTAAATATAACTACTTAGAGTCTAGAAGGCGGCTAGGTCTACGACGCTATAAAGAGCCCTTACGACCGCCGCTATTATAGAAGAAGCGCTATTACGTATATAATAAGACTAGGTGTTTTTTAATAAAACATACGTACGAGGAACGCTATTAAGCCTAATAGCGATACGACTAGTAGTAATAATATAATAGGAAGTCGCCGCGTGCCTAAGGATACTCGACATACCTACTTAAGTATAAGGGCGATAATCTCGTAGACGCCCTAGATAAGGACATAGGTACCTCGTCTAGTAGAGACTAGGACAAAGGTAACGTCGATACTACTAAGGAGGAGGCCTATAGCTATACGGCTATAAGTTTCCTATGTAAAGAGGCTACGAGATATTAACTTAGCCTACCTACCCTTACCGCGGGTAAGGAGATAGAGATAACGGTAGAATAGCGAAGGGCTAATTCTACTAACGATACCTTTATCCTTAACCGCTACTCCGTATAGGTCTTCTAAGGCATTATCCCTAATATAGGCGTAGCCTAGAACTCTACTACTAGCCGTCCCTAATTCCTTACCCTTTACTATAAGCGTCTTAATATAACGCTTAATAAGTTAACGAAAGGGTCTATAACGATTACCTTTAGAGGCATTACGCTAGTATCCTCGCTTAGATCTATAAAGCTTAATACACCTATAGGGATAGTTAAATTCTACGTATTAGATACCGTAACGCCCTTTCTCCTCTACCTACGGGATATATAACGCCTAAGCTACTATCTTAACGTCCCTTAAGGATATATAGTTACGTATAATAGAGCTACGATCCTAGTTACATTCTACTAGGGGTATATGTAGTTCTTCCTTAGTAAGCTTTAATATACTATGTCCGCTACGTTCCTTACTAAGGCTAAACTCTAACGACTTTATTATCGGTTTAGCTATCCTTCTATATAGTACTTATATAAGCTCTTAACTTATACTAGCTACGATATCGATAGTAAGAGCCTTAAGTTAATCTATACGTTTTACTACTACTACTAGCTTAAGGGTAAAGCCCTATAACGCTTTAAATTTACCCCTCTACGATAACTACGACTTTAACTACGAAGTTATCGCGGATATAATATACCTCGATAGCTACTACGTCCTTTATCTCGTTAACTCTACTACCTCCTTCTAGGCCGTACGCTTCCTATAGGATATAACGGCTAAGCATACGTAGGAAACGTTTAAGGCATACTAGATCGACACGTACCTTAGTCCGCTAGATTTCCTCGCCTACGATACTAGCACTAACTTTACTACCGCGGAACTACGGGCGGAGGCGCGCCTACATAGCGTAACGTGTCGCTAGGTGCCCGTAGAAGCGTACTAGAGTATCGGAAAGGTCGAGCGGTATTACGTACCTCTTTAGCGCGCGTACGAGATCCTCTAAGGGGAGATTAAGGACGCGTCGCTAGATATAATATTATAGATAGCTATAAAAGCCGTTAACGATACCGCTAGCCTAAATAGCCTCGTTCTAACGCTCTTAGTATTTAGGGTATACCCGTAGATAATAATAGATTCTACGCCCTCGCCCTTAGCTATATAACGTACCTACGCCTATACTAAAGTAATAATAGAACTTCGTAAGGCTATAAGCGTGAGACGAGTTATAAAGGCACTATATAAGGGTATATCGAGGGATACTACGACGATACTCCCTTCTACCCTCTCTATTAGCTCGCTTATACTTATGTTCTACGAAAAAGGTAGGATAGTAGGGCCCTTTTAATGTTATCTTTATTAAGGATTATAATATAACCCTTAACTTTATTAATAGCCTAACGACCTTTCGTAGTACGTATGTTAAGCTATATAAGATAGTAACCTACGAGACTATAGGTAAGATACTACCCTCCTATAACGCTACTAACTAGAGACCTATTATATCTCCTAACGACATTCCGAGGCTAGCTATGCCTCGACGAAGAGGCTAACCTTACGTAAGTAAAGGGAAGTTAATTGTTATACTACTAGTACGTAACACTACCGATAAGACTACTAACGCCTTCCTTATACCGCGAGAGATAGCTAATCTCTCTCTCTCTCTACGGCTCTAAAAAGAAGGTTATATTACTACCGATAGTAACCCCTTCGAAGCTTCTAATGTCGTAGAAATTAACGCCCTCCTCGCCTCTAGTATAATAGTACTAACCCTAATACTACTAGACTTCTATAGACGAGTCTTTAAGTGTAGGCTCGTATAAGAGGTTAAAGGAAAGAATATAGAGCGCCCCTACGAGAAGTCTCGCCTAGTAGTGTAAGGCTATAACGATACTAGAAAAGCTAACCTCCTTACGTAATTACTAACTATCTAACGTTATAGCTAGCGGCTCCTTCTTATACTTACCCCTTTTCTTTACTCTAGAGGCATAACGCTTACGTTCTATAATATTATATAAGCTTATATATAGTTTAAATCTATACTCTAGCGCGATATCCTCGCCCTACTCCTACGCGAGCTAAAAATAAAATTCCCTAAGAGAACGGTCCTATAGATCGTAAAGCCCTTATACGGGATCGCGGAAGTAGGCGTATATTAGTTTAAGACGTACTAACGTTACCTTTAAGAGGAGCTATTACTAACGCTAACGTTCGATCTATACTTACTAATCTCTAATACTAACGCTAACTTTAGGATCTACGCCCTCTAAACCGATAATACGATATTCCTCGTATTAGATACCTTCCTTAATAAGGAAGCTTATAGGCTCGAAGCTATAAAGCTAAAGGTAAAGGGCTAGAAGGACCTAATAGATAGCGATACAGAGGACTTTAATAGATATAGAATTACTATAGTAAGCGATAGGATCTACGTAGGCTAGAAGGGATAAGGGGTAAGGCTTGCCCTTATTAATAAGTTTACTAGAAAGGATACAGTACGTACTACATACGTTTAGTAGCATATACGAGGCGCGTATATCGCTAGCCTTTACTAGCCTAAGGCTACGTACGATCTATTAGTTATAGTATAGGCCTAGTAGCTAAGCGATAAGGATGTCGATTGCCTTAATAGGTATATCTACTAGTAAAAGCAGTAGCTAGACTGTAGACTAACCTTCGTACCTATAGACCTTAAAAGGGCTAAGCTCTTTATCTTTATAGATACCTTATTCGTAAATAATAAGGACCTAAGCTCTTAGATTAGGTTCCTCGTTATTCTTACGGAAGAGTATCTATAAGGGTAGGAAAAGGATAGTACGTTCCTTCTTAAAAGTAATATCTTATACTAGAGCTCTACGAAGTATAAGAGGGTTACTAGGAGCGTGCTCGTATCTAAGATATATAGTCTCGTTATAGGATACGACGCTAGGTTCGTCTTAGTAGATATCCTTAGGACTATCGCTCGCTGCCTTTACCTTCCGCTACCGCTAATCGTAATCTACATAGACTTATATTCGCTATATAAGTACCTCGTAAAGATAGGGTCGACGGTAGAGAAGAGGCTAATAATCGACCTCCTTACTCTACGATAGTTATACGAGCGACGCGAGATTAAGGAGGTACGCTAGATCGACGGACGCGATAATCCTACGGACGCCCTAACGAAGCCTACGCCTAACGATGCTCTAACGAAGCTAGTAGATAGTAGGGAGCTACGCGTACGCGTTAAGGTATAGGTCGATCGTAGGAAGGGGAGTAGGTAGGCGGGCGAGGAGGCAGGAAGCTAGGGTAGGTAGGGGAGGATAATAATAATGCCCGAAGGGGGGCATTACTAGGCGGGAGGCCTAGGCTAGAAAAAGAGTCGAGTGTCGGTATATGTACCGGCACTAGCGTAGGTAAGGGGAGCCGTTACGTAAGACGGCTCTAGAACTCTAGGGCTTCCCTAGGGTTTCTCTAGGGCTCCCCTAGGACTAGTTAGGGACTAGTCCTAGGCTACCCCTAGGTAGGTCTAGGCTATACGTGCTTTTATGTGTAGCCGCGGTAGGTCTAGACTATACGTACTTTTACGTATAGCCGCGGACTTTTATATTTCCGTACCGATATAGGTATAGGGCTAGGGGTTTTAAACCCCTACCCTCGCATACATCCTTTCCTTCTCTCTTCCTTAGATATTATTAAACATATATAGCTTTACTGTTATCTCGAAGGCCTAGGCTAGGCTTTACCTAATGCCTTCTATAAATAGGACTAGTTAATAGTTAAGGTATATAGTAGTAGCGTTCCTAGATTAAGTCTAGTCTTCTCTATTTACTTAAGTTCTAAAAGTATTATTAGGGGTTATTTCTACTCTTTAAATTAGCTTAATATAGTCTAGTTATAGTTCTATAATACTAGAAGCTTACTAATTACAACTTAAGGCTACTAACTAGAGGTAGTCTTACTTATACTTACTTAGGAACCGCTCTAGCTAGACTAAATATTTCCTAGGTAATCTCTAACCCTAGCTATATTAGCTAGGAGGTATAGGATTAGAACTAGAGACTTTACATTCTTACTTATACTCTAGCTACTTACTGTTACTATACTTAATAAGTCTAGTATTAAACTTACTACTCTTACTACTACTACTAATAGACTTAATATATAACCCTTATTTATTACTAGAGGAAGTATAGACTATAACTACTCCTATAAGATATAACTTAGTTATATAGTATAGCTATTATTGCGCTATTATATATGTAAATAGCTATTACTACTAGCTAGTAGCCCCCTAGAGTCTTCTATACCTCTAATTTTAACATATATAAGTACTAGAAGCTAAGTAACTAGCTAATATTCCCCTAAGCCCTAAGATTTAACTACTATCTAATTAGTACCTCTCTATGTAAATCTAGACCCTATAACTTACTAGTAGATAAGATTTATTATTTCTTATATAAGCTATATATACTATAGTAGTTAAAATAGCTTACGCTTAGTAGGTATTAAACTACTTTTAGTATTATAAATATATAAGTTAGCTAATATACTAAAAGTATAGTATGCCTCTCTTAGTAGCTTTATATAGTTTACCTTTTTATAGTATAATATAAGCTTATGTCTCTCTAACTTAATAAAGGTCTAGACTCTTTACTTACTAATAAAGTCGCTATTAGTATTAATAGTAATAGTACTATTACTAATAATGTTATTATTAGTAGTAGTAATACTAGTATATTTAATAAGATAGAAAGAAAGAAAAGAAATAGAAGAAATATAGGGAGTAAGGAAGAGATATAAGTCTAAGTAAGGTAGGTTACTAATTATAAGTAAGTTACTAATTATTAGTCTATATCTCCCCTCTAAGGTATATATTTACCTATCTTTTAAGTATATACTACTTATATAGCTAGTATATACTTCTACCTCTTAAGTAACCCTACCCTTACTTTATATATTAATCCTAATAAGCCCTAGCCTAGCTATTTGTCTAGAAAAGGAGTTTCTATTAGACTTAACCTAGTCTTTCCCTTCTAACTAATATAGTAAGCTTAGACACCTTTTATAGAGTAATAATAGAGTATTTTATAAAAAACTAGAAAGTAAACTATATATAAACTTTAGAAAATATTAAAATAATTATAAATAAAGCTAGTCTTATAAATTTAAAGAACAATTACTAACCTTAAAGTAAAAAAAATAAGAATTAGTTCTTATATATAGTAAAAAGTTGTTTTATTACTTAAAAGTTCTAATTAGTTTTAAACTATCCTTTATATATTACTCTACTAAATAATATTAATTAAGCTTATGTATATAATCGTATTATACTCGTAGCTTATAGGGTTAGTGCATATGTATAGACATAGTCTACGTACATAGGTAGGTAGTCCCAAGGTATTTTCACAATGCTTTACGGGCAGTGCCTTCCTAGTTCTAGTAGGCCGCGCTTTACTAGAACCTAGAGGTGACAGCGCTATCATCGACCGTCTCACAAGTCACTAGCAGGATTCTGAGAACATGACAGAACGTCGAAGGGTTCTTGGTCCCGGTGGACAGTCTTTTCCTCCCCTATTTAAAGATTTGGAAGTCAAGAACGAATTGCCTATCTTGAAAAGAGAAATGAGCCGTATTCCCGCACTTTGTCTGTTGTACACAAATTTCTACACACGAATCGAGCTAATCCTCTGCAGATGTTCGCACTGAGATTTCTCCCTCTGCATCCGGTTCGGCTTATCTCGAGAGGGAACATCACAGCGACCAATATCAAGACTCGACAACGCGCAGCGAGACGAAATTACTTTGCACAGTGCATGGACCGACATCTCTTCCACGCTCGGAATCCTTTTCACCTTTGATGATAATTTCAGCATGTGTGAAATATTCCCCGTTTGCCTACCCGCAGAGAACTCATGTCCGACGTGCAAATGAGAGAGATCTCAGTTCGCAGCTTGAAAATGCCCTTCGCGGTTCAATTATAACCGAGTGCTGGCCCAAGAGCGGTGTCATAGTCATAGTCACCGTGATTGAGAGCACTGCAGATTCTAGCTATGACTTTATGAGCGATTGCATTACTGTCGCCTCCGCGGCCCTGGCTGACGCAGGGATCGATTGCATCGATATGGCATCCGGAGGCGCTTGTCCTCTAAGTCAGAAAGCAGAAGCTCTTGGACCGGGAAACATGTCGAAATCCGGAGTTTGTTCCGTCGCGGTTCTGCCTCACCGAGATGAGATCATGGCCGTTCATATCAAAGGCGTAGGACTAGGTCATCCCTCATCACTAAAAATGAGCATTAAGAAAGCAGTTAATGTGAATAAAGTAGTAAAAGAAAGTCTTTCTAATACATAATGTTTGCTATATATTATATAAATTAAGTATAATAGGGAAGTGCATATAGACTAAAGCTTTACATGTGTATATCTAGTTATAGAACTAACTTATAATACTATAATATATCTTTTAGTTAGGTAATTAAAACTTTTAAAAATTATTTCTAAAATGAATTTCTTTAAAATTATAAAGGTTTTAAAAGCATCTATACTATAGCTTATAGTATCTTAAATCTATAATAAAAGGTCTTCTAGTATCTAATAAGATACAATAAAGTAGAGCTTAAGTTTTAGTTTAGTTAAATTACTTATTTAAGTAGCTTATATTATATATAGTTACGTTAAACCTATATATATTAGACTTTAGACGTAACTCTAAGATTTAGTTATTTTATACCTTTTATTAATTTTATAGTACTTATTAGGCCTAAAATAAGTAAATAAGAGTCTATTAATAAAGTATTAGTATTATAATAAGAAGATTATTAGTAATAGTTCTATTAAATAAGAGTTATAACTATATACTACTATATAGTTTATATAATAATATATACTATAAGCTACTTATATAGGTAATTTAGCTATTTTAAGACTTAAACTCTACTTTACTATATCTTACTAAATAGTAGGATTTTTTCCCTTAAATTTTTAGATACTATAAGCTAAAACAAGGATATTATTTAAATTTAACCTTAAAATAAGCCTTTATAACTCGAATCTTTTCTATATATACTATATATATATAATAATAAGAAACAAAACATTTACTATAGATTATAATCTTCTATAAATATATATAAAATAGTATAAGCTTAAAGCATTTATGAAATATAAAGTTAAAGTAAATTTCGAAAACTAGTAATTCGTTGCTATATATAGCTATATTCTATCTCATATATATAATAGGACCCCTCTCCACTACATTATAAGGCATATCTTTATATCCGAACATTTATAGAACAAAACGGTTCGTCGTGACTGTCGTAGGGTATCTGGTGACATTTGGCCGGTCATGATGAGCGATGGACTGTTCTCAGAAAGCAGGGCCACTCTGCCTTTTGCTCTGACCTACGGCACGCCGAGAATGTCGTATCGCAGTCGCCCTGTCTCTATTGCCGTCGATCCCATTTCCTTGGTTATATCCGAATGCATCTCATTAACTTCTGCCATCCAAAAATTTACTCGATCGCCGCTTTCTTCAGTCTCAGCTATACTTGGTGGGAATCCCAATTCTGTTCAATTGGTTGCCGGAAATACTGTTTCCAGATCTCGAAGCCGAAGTCCCACTCTTGCTACGGGCGCAGAGGATGGAGCGTCAGATGTGGCGAGCAATCGCTGGGGGCTTCGGGGACAGAGAGGGAAGAGTATGCAAGACAATCCCCTGGTGGCGGGGTTTGGAAAGCTACGACATGAGCTCGCAGCTGTCAAAAGTGCGTTGCGTGACGAATGCATGACTCTCACAGAACTCTTTGGTTAATGATCCTCGTCCAGACATACATTCGCTCGACGCTCCGTCACTCCTGGCCCCCTTCCTGCTAGTCCTACAAGCGAAGGGCACTGCAGCACCGATCACGATCCTGGCTCTCGGAGCTCTCAGAAAGTTTCTGGCATACGGCTTCATCGGCGTTGAGTCGCCTCGCATCGCAGTAGCTATGCAGTCTCTGTCAGCCGCCGTGACTCATTGTCAATTTGATGTCAGCGATTCTGCTCAGGGCGAGGTCGTTCTACTTATGATACTCAATCTTATGGAGGACATGATGTCCGGACCCGGAGGGCACATTCTTAGCGACGAGAGCGTTTGCGACATGATGGGCCGCGGTTTGGCCATATGCTCTCAGCCTCGCTTCTCCCCCGTTTTACGACGGACAGCCGAAGCCTCGATGGTTCGGATGTGCCAAATCATCTTCGAGGACGTCAAATACTTGGACGAAACTGATGAGTTGGTGGATCCTGCTGGATCAGACCGGCGATTTTATAAGATGGAGCAGCCTGCGCCTATTCAACCGCCTGCCAACACGCTCAAGCTAGACGATGATGTCAATACTGCGGATGCCAGCGTGTCTGCACTGTCGGCCCCCAGCACACCTTTGTTACACAACCTGTCCGGAAACCATGAGGGAATCCAAAAGTACACGCCCTCGTCAGAACCCGGTAGTGATCATACAGACGAATCACACTCCATGGACTTGAAGCCGTACTCCCTACCTTCCGTACGCGAACTCTTTCGAGTCCTTGTTAATTTCCTGGATCCAAACGACCGTCAACACACCGATACAATGCGAGTCATGGCTTTGCGTATCCTTCATGTGGCGCTAGAAGTCTCAGGGCCATTCATAGCTCGTCACGCCGCTCTGGCCGTCATCGCGGAGGATCGACTCTGCTGTTATCTTTTCCAATTGGTCAGGAGCGACAATATGGCAGTGCTTCAAGAGTCATTGATTGTGGCTGGGACTCTCCTCGCGACTTGCCGGGGCACACTAAAGTTGCAGCAGGAGCTTTTCCTGTCATATTTAGTTGCGTGCCTTCACCCTACTGTTCAAATACCTCGTGACACTGGAATCGATCCATCGCTGTATTCTGACATACCGGAGACGCCGAAAGTGGTGAAGCCGCCTGCGTCTCAACGTGGAAGCGGACGCTCTACACCGGTTTCCATCAAGGATAGGCAGAAGCTTGGGCTGGAGGGCGGTGCTCGCAAACCCGATGCTCGGCAGGCCATGGTGGAAGGCATCGGGGTCTTATCTCGAATGTCAACCTTCGTCACAGAGCTGTTTGTCAATTATGACTGTGACGAAGACAGGGCCGATCTCTGTGAGGATCTGATTGGGCTTCTCTCGCGAAATGCTCTGCCGGATTCGGCTACATGGAGCACCACCAGTGTCCCGCCACTGTGCTTGGATGCGCTGCTGCGATATATTCAGTTTCTGGCGGAGAGAATTCCAGATGATCCATCTCTCGAAGGATTCCCCGACCCTGCCAAGCTGAGAGACCGACGACGACGGAAAAATTTGATTGTGAAGGGGGCCAGCAAGTTCAATGAAAAGCCCAAGACAGGCTTGAGGTATTTGGAGGCCCACGGTATCATCGCGGATGTTAGTGATCCGGTGGAGGTAGCCAAATTTTTGAAAGGAACGTCGCGTGTGTCCAAATCTGTTCTGGGCGATTTCCTTTCGAAAAAGGGCAATGAGGCAGTTTTGGGAGCCTTCATGGATCAGTTCGATTTCGCCGGCAAGCGGATCGATGAGGCCCTCAGAGTGCTGTTGGAGACGTTCCGATTACCTGGCGAAGCGCCTCTCATTGCATCCATCGTCGAATCCTTCTCCGAAAAGTATTGCCGTTGCAGTACGCTTGATGAGGTTGCAAATGCGGATGCTGTTTTCATCCTCACCTATGCCATCATCATTTTGAACACAGATCAGCACAATCCCAACCTCAAAGCATCCAAACGCATGACGTTTGATGACTTTTCGAGGAACTTGAGAGGTCAAAACAACGGTCAGGACTTTACGAGGAAGTTTCTACTGCATATATTCGATTCGATAAGGTCGAATGAAATCATTTTGCCTGATGAGCATGACAACAGACATGCCTTTGACTACGCATGGAGGGAGCTGATTTCGAAATCCGAATCTGCTGGCAGCCTTGTCATATGCGATACGAACATCTACGATGCTGACATGTTCGCCTCGACGTGGAGACCGGTCGTGTCCACCCTCTCATACGTTTTCATGTCTGCCAGTGACGACGCCGTGTTTGCCAGGATCGTGGCGGGCTTCGACGATTGCGCCCGGGTAGCGGCTCGATACGAAAACACAGACGCCCTGGACCAACTCGTCTATTGCCTTAGTCTCATGAGCACCTTGGCAAGCGACATCTCTTGCAAAACATCGCTCAACACCGAGGTTCAAGTTGGCAGCGGCAGTGTCATGGTAAGCGAACTGGCAGTCAAACTCGGGACCAACTTTCGAGCTCAACTTGCGATGCTCGTCTTATTTCGCGTTGTCACAAGCCGAGAGGCCATATTGCGCCGGAGCTGGAAATATGTAAGTTTCCGCACGCAGACTACCGCCACTTGTGACAAGGCCATACTAACGTTGGCGGCTGAAGATCATCACCATCTGGCGGAACTTATTCGTCAACTCTTTGATACCCTCTCTAGCATCTGAGGTCTCTCCGTCCTTATCTATCCCTTCAATCCCGCTCCAGACGCCTTCACAAACCATTGACAGGGCAGCTCGATCTGCGGAGTCCGGATTCCTCAGTGCTTTTACATACTACATCTCTAGCTATGCCGCCGATGATCCCCCAGAACCTTCAGAAGAGGAGTTGGACAGCACTCTTTGTACTATCGACTGTATCAAGTCCTGCAGGATTAGCAAGGTCTTTCGCAACATTCTGTGAGCAGGGGCCAGTACGTGTTATTTGTTGATGCTGATGTTGTTAGAACTTTACCCGCACAATCGGTGTTAAACCTCGTTCAAGCTTTGCTAGAGCAAATCCCGGAAAATGATCAGACGGCTGTCATCAGCGTCAAGCAGGATACAGCCACTGCGCCTGTCGTTAACAGCCAGAACACGTCGACGGTTTCTCCCGCATACGATCCCAGCATCTTATTTGTCTTAGAATTCGGGACGCTCTTGGCCACTCGCGATCGCGCTTCGATGGAAGCTGTGGGGAAGGACATGTTTGACGCGTTACAGACCTTACTCCGCGATTTCTCTAATTGGCATCCGATCTTAATATCACGGGCGACTTTCTACGCGCTTCTGATACTGAAGCACGGCTATGTTGGTCCACGTCCAAGTTGCTGATGGCGATGGCGATAATGCTAAGACAAGTCATAGGACTTCGACTTCATCAACGTACCGTTTTTGCTGCACTCAATCAACAGCCTGCCGAAAGGCTTGTTGCTCAGAGCATCGGAGATCGTTCTCAAGGGCCTTTCTATTTGTACCGATCAGCCTGGGCCGCTAAGAAGCGAAATCATGACTTCGCCCGATTTCTGGGCAATTATGAGGGTTCTGGCCGGAAGCCCCGAATCGGCGGCCTTGGTCTTTGACATTATAGAAAAGGGCAATGCAGGTAGCCCTCATGCCATCATGGCGGAGAATTACGAGCCAGTCGTTTCTCTCCTTGTCTATTTCGCCGCAGCCGCGAAGCCATATGAAGCATCCGGAGACAAGGGGGTTGTTGCTGAACGCAAAGCCGATGGAGTGGCCCGGGATCCATTCGTGTAAGTGGTTCCCGTGGCGAGTTCACGATGGAGTCTAAACTCCAAGGCTACCCTGTCTCTGACTATCCTCCTCAGGGACAAGCAGTCTGTTGTTCGAGCTTGCCGGGCAGTGGATATATTGCACGGCATGACCAGCCGCGTTCCCCAATTAATGCAGCAATCTCATTTGGAGAGTAGCGAAGGTACGTTAAAGGATGATTAATCAGTATCTGAACACGGAAGCGTCTCTTACCTCTCGACTAGCATGGTCCGCCTATTGGCTCCCCATATTCCAAGCTTTGACGACGCTATGCACGAATTCAGTCCGCGACGTGCGCCAATTGGCGTATTCATCCATGCAGCGGTCCCTGCTTTCGCCAGCGTTCGCGTGTTCCGATGCCAAGAATTGGACCGCAGTATTCAACAAAGTCTTGTTTCCGCTAATCTTCCGTTTGCTCAAGCCAGAGGTTTTCTCGCTGGATCGTGAGGGAATGAGCGATATGAGAGTTCAATCAGCGTCACTCCTCTGCAAGGTGTTCTTGCAGTACCTCGTCCTTTTCTCCGATTGGACTGGTATGCTTGAGTTGTGGGTTCAAATCATTGAAGTTATGGACAGACTGATGAATAGCGGCCAAGGCGACAGTCTTGTGAGTGTGGCTGATTTATGCGACATCAAGTTGCCGTGATACTGATTGGGCACACAGGAGGAGGCTGTTCGCGAGAATTTGAAAAATGTCGTCCTGTATATGGCGAGCACGGGATTCTTGAAAGCTCCCACCCAAGATTCGGACAGTTCTGAAGTTTGGGACGAGACATGGAAGCGGCTTGATCGGTTCCTCCCTAACCTTCGGAGAGACCTGCTTGCGGACGAGCTTGAGACAGACAGTATTATGCCAGAGGTCTTGGGTCGACAAAAAGAAAGAGGGTAGTTCATATCTGCCTTATCGCAGACAAGGAGGGACGGCGGTGAATGAGGCTGTGGGACTATGCGCAGAGAAACATGACCTAACTAATGTATGAGTATCTACCATATTTCAAGTCTCGCGTGGGATACAGATCACAGAATGAGAGCCTTCTCTGCAGTAAGTCTTCGTAATCTATCTATCCTTTTTTTTTCGTGTCCTTCTCCGTGTCCTTCTGCGCGTCCTTCTCCGTGTCCTTCTGCGCGTCCTGCTTCGCATCCTTCGTTTCTTCTTTCCGATGTGACGTGTCAGGCGATTGAACTTTTTGTTGTTGCTTTGAGATGCTTTGCTTGTCCTTCTCCCACTCCTGGTTGGCATCTTTAAATTCATCCTTAATTCTTTGCTCCTTCTTCTTTTTCTCCTGCTCTTCCTTCTCATGGGCGATACGCTCTTGCTCCATTTCCTGCAATTTCAATTAGACACGGCCTGCAAAGTCGCTCATTGCGATGATGAATTCGAACGCACCTCCATATGTCGTATATCATCCACGCTCGGCTCATAGAGATGCCAAATGACATAATGCGGCAAGCCCACTACACTGTACTTCATAACTCGGGCCATCTTCACGCATGTTAGCGTTCCAGTCTCAGTGACCAACTCGCCCGCCTCTGACCTTGCCAAATCCCTCCGTCTCTGCATGCTTCTGAAAGCTGAAAGCCGGGAAATGGACACCAGAGCGAAAGACTTTGGCCTTGGCCAGAATGCTGACACCCCCTACCCCATCGATTTCCATTTCCATGTCAGGGTCGCCGTATGGATCACGGAGGTACGCGAGATGAGGTCGCCAGGTTGCGTACTCGGCGTAGCCCTCGACAATAACAGCGTCTTCGTCCAGTGTATCAGCCAGCGCCAATGCTGTCTCGGACTCCTGCCATGAGTTCAAGTCGTAGGGCTGTTCACCGCCGAGCCAGTCGGGGAGAGGCCGCCACACATCTGCAACCGGTGAGAAAAGCTGTCAGGGCGACTATTGGGAGGTTCCACCTGCATACTGGGAACAATGACATCCTTGTTGTGACGCATCAGATCCTCGAGGATCGTGAAAGGAGCGGTTTCAACGTCGACATCGCGCCAATAGACCCAGGAGTGATAGGGCCGTAGAGCTGCACTCAAAAGCCAGTTTCGGGCCTGCGCCATCAACTTTCGTCGGCTGGCCTGCGCCGCAAATCCGTGGCGACTTTCGACGTCTTGATTAACCTTTTGCCCGAAATCTTTTTCAATAATGGAAATTTCACCATATGGCTGTTTCGAATTCGGGTCGTCCTGCAAAAGTTCAAGATTCTCCGACAGCACTTCCAATGTTCGATCTTTGGAGTCTGATACGAGAAACGCAAGGTCGATGAGGTGGTGGGGATAGGTGAAATTGCGAAGGTGAGAGAAAAACATAGGGAGGTGAGCCTCCGCATCTCGCAACGGGACGCAAAGCAGTATCCGCTCCTCACGCTCCCAGCCGCGAGCGGTGCCTTTGACATTGGTCAAGTCATAATATCGAACCGTCTCGAATTCGGCATCACTAGGAAAGCTTCGCAATCGGAAGAGAGTCGGTCGCGATGGCCAGATCCAAAAACAGATAAGCAGAATCGCTGAGGCTATGGCGCAAAGTCGGGCAAATATTTTCCGTCTACGCCTGTTGGCGGGAGGAGATGCTCGAGGCTGAAACCTGAAGTGATCCGGTCAGGGGGGGGGACGTCTTGGATGCACGCGACACAGTCCGATGCGACTAGCAAAGTCCAATGAAAATGAACACTAGCCTGTGTGGAGAAATATCAAAGGTTGGGCCTCGAGGATAGCCATTGGCAAATCCGCTTCCCTGGTGCAGAGGCATCGACGCACTATCGGAGGAAACGTGTCGGTGGTTGGCCGCAAGTACTCACAAGGCTGAGTTGTTCGTTACATTGTTTGATGTATCGAATAATAGGACATGCAATAATGCATGTATGTAAGTATTCACACATAAGAATAACGAAGCGCAGACAAAGACAGCGTCGTATTAATCTTCTAGCTTAAACAAGTATGTAAATTTAGTCTAGTAGTATATCTTATAGAGCTATAGCTATAGTGTTTATCTGAATTTATAATAATACTTAAAACTTTTTATAATATAAGCTATGTAATTTTTAATTATAGTATAACTTTTAAGCTTTTAAAATAAACTATATTGTCTTTATAAGACTAGGTTACTCCTTTAAGGATAATAGTACTTCTATAAAAGCTAAATAGGAGCTAAGGTAGTCGCCTAATTACCTCGCTATTTAGTAAAGTAGGATTACTATAAGTATATATATGCTTATAGTAGCCTATACTAGTAATAGGATACAAGCTAATATACTACTAATAACTACTTATATATAGGGGGCTAGAGCCTACTTACTCTTCTTTAAAGAGTAAGCTAAAAAGATAGTATAGTATAAAAAAGCTAGTAAAAGATACAATAAACTTACTATTATAGTAATAACTGTTTTACTAAGAAACTTAAGACTCTACTAGTTCTCTATACTCTATAGCTTTATTAATTAATAATATATGCTTTTAAAGTATAACTATACTTTCTAAAGCTTATAATAACTTTTAAAAGATACTAAAAACAATATTTATATTATTTTCTATAGTATTATAAACCTTTAAAGCTATAAATACATAGTTTAAATAAAGACTAATAAGATATAGCTTAACTTATTATCTATTTAGTAAGTTAATAGCTTACTAAGAGCTAAACAAAAGTATAGTAAACTTAAATAAGAAGTATAAAGTATTTTAAAGTTAATTAAGGTTAATAAAGCTCTAATTAAGTCTTTAAGAATTCTATTATTTAAAGAGAAAAAGCTACTACTACTTATATAGTCCCTAAATAACTACTAGTTATCTATAAGTTATCTATAGTAATATATATTACTCTTCCTATTCTATTTACATAGAAACTACTAAATCTATAAACTAGATAATATTATAGGAGATAAGATAAGAAAGGAAAACAGAGCCTAGTTAATAATATAAAGAAAGAGAATTATAAGAATATATTTAAGGTTATAGTATTTAATATAGAACATATAGTAGTTAAATAAGTAATAGAGGAGTTATTTATAACTTATAAGTAAATAGGTAAGGCTATTAGATATCTAAGTCTAAACTAGTAAGTATCCTAAGGTAGATATTTAATATACCTCTTAAGTATATAGTAAGTAGCTACTCTAAGGTTATATCTTTAGAAGATACTTAATATATAAGGCTAAAAGGTAGTAAAAAGAGTAATTAGTAGAAAAATAAAATAAAATAAAAAGACTTTATATATATAAAATTTTTACTCCTTTAAGTATTATTAATTAAACTAATTAAATTAAGGGAAAGAACTATTAAAAGATTAAAAAAGAATAATAAAACTATAGTTAGAAAATATAAATAGAAAACATTATAAGTAGAAAGATTACTAAGCTAACTTATTTTTAAATGTCTAGAAACTAAGAGTATAGCTATAGCTATAAGGGCTTAACCCTATCTAGTAGTTATAGCTTTCTATATTTATATAATAGAGAAGAGAGAATAGTAAGGAGTTATTTTCTATAGTTTTAGGGTTTAGTAGATGTTTACCTACTAACTTATTTAAACAAGGCTTATTTTTAAAAGATATAGATAACTCTATTATTACTAGCCTAATAACTAATAAGTAGTCTTAACTTTTATATACTTTAAATAGACTAGCTTAGATATATAAGGAGAGTAACCTACTCCTTAGTTTTAATAAGGGTAAGTTAGGTTATTATAACCCCTATAATAATAGTTATAAGATTAGGGGTTCTATAACTAGAATTAAATAATTATTATGTTATCTAATATATCTATAGTTAACCTTAGAGATAGCTTTATTAAATATATTAATAGCTATATTAGGGCTAGAAAGCTTTATTGTTAGAAGTTATTATTTAATACTAGATTTCTTATTAAGTCTCCTTAAGAAAGCTATAATTCTACTAGACCTTTTAGATATAGTCCTTAAGGGCAAGTAGTAAGTCCTATTAAAATAAAGTTAAACTAGTATAGTAAGAGATTCTAGCTCTATAAAAGAACTTTTAAAAAGATTACTAACTATCTAAGCTACTAGAATAAGAGACAAGTAGTAACTAGTAAGCCTTAAGGTTATAGCTTTAAATTCTAGCCTTAGTAAGTAATATAAAATCTAGAATAAGTATATACTTACCTTATAAGAATTAGGTAAGTACTTATTAAGTCTAATAATACTTTAGTAAAGATTATATTAATATTAGGACTAAAAAGTTTTAAAATAATATTAATCCTTACTAATAATAAAAAGGTTTAAGAGTATAATTAACTATTACTATATTATAATACTTAAATACTACTAGATCTTTTTTAAGTAATATAAGTATAGCTTTACTACTATAATAAATAACTCTTTTATTACTTAGACTACTAAGTAGATGTTTACCTTAGTAAATATATAATAAAGTATTAAAAGGCTTATAATACTAATATAGTACTTATAAAACTATAAGTTCTTAAAATAGTAATATTAACTAAACTAAAGAGCTAGTATAAAGTATATATAGGTAGAGCTACATAAGCCCTACCTATTAGTATAGGTAAACTAAGATCTACCCCTACTACCTATAACTTACTAATATACTAGCCCTATACTAGCTTAGTATAGGCCCTAGAATAGGCCTATACTAATCCTATATAGTCTTAAGTACGTTACTTATACCCTATCTAGCTCCCTTCTAACGCTAGTACTTACTATACTAATACTAAACTCTCTTTATACCCTTACTCCTTTTTCTCCTTAGGTATACCTTCTCTTCTATCTTTCTTCTACTACCCTTAGTTAACTTAAGCCTCTATCTATACTTATAGGTTTCCTTTACTTATAAGCTTCTCTAATATATTGTTTACGTTTACCTTTATTAACGTATTTATAAGGTTATCCCTCCTATCGATTTACTATACCTTATTAATCTCTTACTACTTATATAATTAATATAGTACTATTAAGTTAATTATTAGCTACTTTTTAGTAGTTAAACCTATCTTTATAAAGTACTTATATAGTAAGTATAAGTCTATATAAATAATAATAGGAAGTAGTAGAAGACTAAGGTAGGAAGTAACTATAGTAAGTATACTAGTAAGAACAAACCTAGTATTAAACCTAGTAACTAGCCTATAGATTTCTATAATAAGTATACTATATGTTACTTACTTATACTTAGTAGATCCCTAGTATAAAATATTATTAGTTATCTAGAACACTAGTTCTACCTCTAGTTTATTAATATATTACTTCTTTACTAAAATAATAAGGATTCTAATCTATAAACTTAGATTCTTATTATTTATAAAAGAGGTATTAGTAAAGACAAAGATCTTTATATAAGTAAGGTCTAGGGGGATAAAGGTAAGGCTATATATTAGGTTTATTACTTACTACTAAATACGTCTATTAAGGTAGTTAACGTCCTCCTTTATTAGCTACTATACTTATACTATAATAGAGAGATTAAAGATAGCCTTAAGCTAGTAGAGACTCGCAATATATATATCTTAAATGTGTTACTAGAGGTAGGCTACCTTAGTACTAGGCTAGCCTACCTCGATATAGGCGAGTTTCTCCCCCTAGCCCTTCTAGCTAACATAGAGGTCGTCTACTATAATTATACTATAGTAGCTATTAAAGTCCTCTTACTAACTAGTAATAAGGATCGTCTGTTCCTTAGCCTTAATAACTACGTCCTTTAGTTATTATTATTCTATATTAAGAAACGTATTATTGCTAAGGAATATAGTATTATTAGTCTATAAAGCATATATACTTAAGTCTATATTCTTATCTATTATAAGTAAGTAAAGGTTAAACGTTAGATCTAGTACTAACTTCTTATAGAGGTAGCTCTAGTATATCTTTAACTAGTAGATACTTACCTTTATAATATTATATAGTAGCTTAATAATCTATAGTATAGTTCCCTTAAAGAACTTTATAGTAAGCTTATATAGGAGCTTAGTAATAACATAGTGCTATAACTTTAACTAAATTTATACTTATATAATATCTTAGAAGGTAAGTTATATCTTTAGCTAATAGAGGATAGAGCTAATATAAATAGGAAGTGTTATAAATTCTATTAGATTATTAGTAACTAAGTAAGTAACTTAGCCTTATTATAGTTATTATACCCTTAGACGATAAGGTAGAACTTCTTATATAGTATAGTTATAATCTACCCCTTAACCTTACGTATAAGCTAGTACTTAAAGATATAGCTTAAGTAGTAAGTAAGTAAGGGGATAGGCTTAACTATACTAGATATAAGTAGAGCGTTATTCTTAGTAGTGTTAGACTCCTTAAAGGGCTACTTAGCTATAGTAAACTTTTCTTTTATTTAAAGGTAGATAGTAAGCTCTTAGTTAGTTATTTTATAAGCTAAGTAAAAGCTCCTATCTAAGGCCTTAAGGGTATATTAAAAGGGAATCTTAGAAGTAATATAGGCTAAGGTAGGGCTAGAGATAGTTAGGCTAAGGGCTAGTTTAAGTATAGTATTAATATATATTGTCTCCTAATAGTATAGCTTTAAATATATATTATAGAACGTAGCTATACTATTATTAAGCTAGAGGGTAATGTCTAAGTCCCTTACTATAAGTATACTAAATAAGCCTTACTATCCTTACTCTTCCTAGTATATAAGCGCTTTCGAGCTAATAGAAAGTATAGTAGGGAGCCTAGCTATAATATTATATAGGACCCCTTAGTAAAGAGCCTTAGTAATACATTAAGTACTTATTATCTTCCTTAACTCTATAAGAGCTACTATAGAGGTATAAGTGCATTCTATTATAGTAAGTAAGAGTATAGAATTAAGGGTTATCTATAAGTACGCCCTAAATATAATAAGTATTAAGATAAGGCTATTAGGCTTAGTAGTATTATTAATAGCCTTAATAGCTATCTATAGTAGTGTATCTAGTTAGATTATAAGGAGATTAGCCTTAAAATCCTATATATATACTATAAAAGGATATAGTAACTTTTAACCTTTCTAATACTTTAATATACCTTAACTAGGACTTATTAGTAGTTAAATCTATATAGACGCGCTTTAGACTAGAACTCTATAGTAGCGAAGTTAGTATTAAGTAAGTTAATAGCTAACTTAGAGCTAAACATAAATATAGTAGACTTAAATAGGAAGTATAAAATAACTTAAAGTAATTAAGGTTAATAAAGCTCTAATTAAGTCTCTAATAATTCTACTATCTAAAAAGAAGAAGCTATAGCTATTTATATAGTTCTTAAATAACTACTTATTATCTATAAGTTACTTATAGTAATATATATTATTCTTCCTATTCTATTTATATAGGAACTACTAAATCTATAATCTAAATACTACTATAGAAACTAGATAAAGGAAGAACATATAGTCTAGTTAATAATAAATAAGGAAAGGGAGTTATGTAAATGTATCTAGGGTTATAGTATTTAGTATAAAATGTATAATAGTTAACTAAGTGTTAAGGAATTCGTCTATATTTAGTAAGTAAGTAAGTAAGGCTTTTAAGTATCTAGATTTAAACTAGTAAATATCCTTAAGTAGATGTCTAATAGTTAGTCCCTATATTATATACTATAAAGTTAAGTAAGCTAAAGTATATATTAATCTAGTATATCTAAAGGATTTCCTATATATAGTAAGCTATTATATTACGTAGGAACTAAGTAGCTTAGAATAACGTAGTAGAGTTAATAACATATAAAACGTTCTAGCTATTAAGGTATATAACGTTAATAATAACCTTAAAGTTAAAGTTATAGTTATTCTTAAGTATAAACTAGAAGCGCTATAGAGCTATATTGTTTACTTAATAGTAGTAATAGAATTTCTATATAGCTTTAAAGGTATTCTAGTTAACATTATAGCTAGTATAAGTAAGTAGGTTATATAGTTACTATATAAAGGGATAGCTAAAGTACTTATATAACTAGTATATTTTAGTCTTAGTTAGAAATAGTATAGAGATAGTAAGTACCTAGTTATTAAGGAAGAACTAAGGGTATTCTTAATAGATAATAACTAGTACCTCTAAGCTATTAGTATAGATTATAACCTTCTATAAGACGTAAAGATAGTAGTTAAGCCTCTTTATATCCTTAATAGATAAAAGGAAAAGTATTACTATATTAAGGATATAAAATATTATAGTTCTAATAAGAGTATAGACTATAGTAAACTTAATTAATAATAGTCTTATAAGGCTACTATAGGTAATACTTATAGAGTCCTTTATTAATATATTAAGTATAATATCTAGTTACTCCTATTAAAGTATATAAAGTTACTATAATCTACTAGTTAAATTCTATATAGAGCTAGTATTAGGAATAATACCCTAGAAAGTCTAAGTAAAGTACTTATTAAGTAAGAAGGTAATAGGTAGTTTATTACTAGCCTAGCCCTAGCCCTATATTACCCTAGTATTAGTATTAGTTATAAGCTTTCCCTACCTATCTCTTAGACTTATAGCTATTAGTAGCCCTAGTAAGTAATGTATAGCCTTATTATAAAGAAAGGACGTAATTACTATATTACTATAATACTTCTTATTAGTGTCCTCCTTACTAGAATTCTAACTACCCTTACTTATAAAGAACTTTACCCCCTCCTCTTCTATTAAGTTATTACTTTTATATTTAAGTAAATATATTATAAACTTTACCCCTAGTAGGTCCTTATTGTTACTATGTTATTACTAATTAACTATTAGTAAGCCTTATAGCAATCCTCGATTAAGTATTTCGTAAAAAGTACTAAACCTTATTATATATATAATACCTCTTTTACTACCTAGCTATTAGTCTTATTAAGTCTCTACTCTATAGCTAGTACTACTTACCTCCCTATTAGTCTTACTAACTACCTAAGTAGTTATACTAGTACTCTATAAAGAATGCATTAGTTAGTAGGTAGCTAGTAGTAGTATTATTAAGAGAAGTATATAAGTTAGTATATAGCTTTTAGAACATTATAGGTATAAGGAAAAGAGCTATACTAAGCTCTAGTATACCCCTATAAGTATTCTTTATTACGTAGATAAGGTCCTCCTCTATCTATTATATAAGTGTAAATATATATTAGTAAAGTAGTAGTTTATTAACTATAAAGTCTAAGACCTCTATATCTATTTTATTATTATTATACTACTTAAAGGCTATAAAAGATATAGTATTCTAGTTATTATAGTATACCCTATAATTATACTATGTATTAAACTATACTTTTAGTACTATATATATCTAGTTAAATATATAGTACCTTAGAATATATAATAGGAAGAAGTTATAGGTATAGCTTATAAGCGATAAGGAGAAGGCTATATAGAACTTAGATAGCCTAATATTAAGCATTTAACATATGTTAAGAAACGCTTAGACCTTATAATCTAAGATATTATAAATAGCGCTAGTATAGCTAATTTCCTTATTCTAGAACTTTGTAAAGTTAATAGCTTAGTAGGGGTTAATTAGTTTATTATATATATACCCTAAGGGTAGTACTTAACTACTAGCTAGAGCGATTACTTACGAGAAGGGATAAGTATAAGAGGTAATATTATAGATATAATAGAGTATTATTATTAATAGGTTACTTTAACATAACTATCTATATAGTCTTACTTATAGAGTAAAGCTTCTCTCTTTATATTACTAGAAAGATAGACTATTAGCGTTCCCCTTTATATAATTTAGTTATACTATTACTACTATAGAAGTCTCTATATAATCTCTTCCTTTTATAGTAAAGAAAGAGGTAGATTAATATATATATAGTATTACTCTCCTACCTTTTATTTTATTTAGTAACATTATAGGTACTTATAAGTAATCTAGTCTAATACTAATTAGTGTTACTTTAGAACACGTTATTTTCTAAGACTAAATTGTAGTAAGAGATAGGAATAGTAGAATCTAAAGCTATAATAAATTAGCTAGGATAACCTAAAGGAGATTATACTAAATAATAGTAAGTAGTAAGGAACTATAGCTAATAGAGCTTAACGAGTTATAAAAATTATACCTAAATAATAGTAAGAAGTAATTTACTTCCTCGTTAAGATAATAACTTAAAAACAACTAACCCTTCTTACCTAAATAATAGTAAGAAGAGAAGGTAGTTTATTTAATATAGGAATAGAATACTTCTAAAGAAAGGAAAAGGTAAGGAGACACTCTTACTAGAAAGAGAAGAGTCTAATAATACCTATACCTAGGGACGATATATTTAGGAAGAAAGTAGTAAGCTAAGTAAGGTACTAGGAGAACTCGAGTAGATAGAAAATAACTATAAGATCTATAAAGACCCTTTAATAATTAGACTATAATTAGTAGAGTATTCTATATAAATTCCCCTTAAGTAATAGGCTAATACTTAACGTAATAAGCTTATAGAACTTTACTACTATAACTATATCCTATTTATACTTTAAGAAAGATATATTTAACTATAATATTAGGTAAACGAGGAAATTAACCTTATACATCTAGTTATAGATAAGTAACTTATAATATATATAGTATATATTAATTATAATGTTTATAAATAATAGCTCTAGGAAGGTATCCTCTATAAACTATACTTAAAGAGTTTTAAGGATAGGGAAGAGTATAATTTAACTATATACCCTATACCTTCTTTAAAGAACTTTTCTAAAGTATTAATAAAAGAAAAGTTAAAGTCCTATTTAGTATCCTAGTTAAGAAATAGATAGGAAAAATATTAGAGACCTAGCTTCCTCTAATAATAGATAAGGATATTACCTAAGGGATAATCCTAATAATACTACGTTAGGGCTATTAGGGTTAATAAAACGCTAGATATAATATATAGTAACTATAATAATAAATACCTACTACACGCCTCTTTTATAGCTATAGAAATAAGGAATAAATAATTCTACTAAAGGAAGTTATCTACTAAATACTTAAATATAATAAATTTATAGATAAGAATAATATATAGGGTAATAGGTATATACGTAAGAAAATAGTCTAGATTATACTACTAGGAGTAAGGCTATTAAGGGAGATATATATATACTCCTAGATTAATTACTAGACGTTAGGTCTAATTATAGTAACGCTAGTCTTAGTACTTACAAAAGCGTATAATTTACTACTAATGTAATATATTAAAAATAGTCTAATTCTATAGGATAAAATCATTATATTTAGTAAATACTAGAAGAGCTAGTAGGGATTTATAGGTAAACCTTATAATATTTTCTATAATAAAGAATAATACTTTGTTAGCTTCTACTAAAAAATAGGCATTATAGAACACTAATATTAAGTAGTATTCCTAGATATACTCTTAAATAAAGCCTACGTATATTAGATATACTATATTAGACTTAAAAATTACTAGAAAAAACATTTAAATTACTAGATTTATAGTATAATACTTAATATAATAGAACCTAGTACTTAGTCAAGTAGAATATAATTACCTTCTAAGGTATTTAATAAGAGAATCTAACTAAGACTAAGGATAAAGTTCTTAAAACACTTATTAATAAACTTACTCTTATTTAATATACCCTTAGGAAATCGTAATAGGGAGAGGAGAATCTCTATAGTATAGTAGTATAAGCTTACTATAGGATACTAGAGTTTTCTATTACCCTTAGTATTAAGTATACTACTTACTAGTCTTTATTCTCGTACCTATAGGTAAATCTACGTGTCTTATTAGTAATTACTTCTAACTAGTATATAGTTACGACATATATAGTATTAATAATGTTAGAAATAACTCATAATAGTATAAAAATACTCTAAAACCTAAATCCTTCTAATATCTACTACTAATAAAAGATAACTATAGGAATTAATAAGGCTAATACTTAAATAAGGGGTTATATAAACTAAGTAAGTAATAGAGTTCGTCCTACCTTAGGAAACTATAGATAAATTAGTAATAACTATTTTAACTAAATTAGAAGAATAAATACTTTATATATAAATAATTTAGCTATTACTTATTAAAATATACATAAGTAGAAAAGAATACTATAAGGTAAATATACCCTTTTACTATAATAACTATAGCTAGGAACCTCCTAATAATATTAAAGTAGTTATTTAGTTATATAAGAAATTATAAGACTCTTATCTAATAAATAAAGCTAAACGAAATATTATAGGAGACTAAGATAATAATTCTAATTAATAAGTAACTTATTTTCTTATAGTAGTATTATTTATATATTATATAACTAGGGAGAATATTAAAAGCCCTTACCTTATACTAAAGGAGAAACTAGTAGAATTACTTCTCGCTAATAGATACTAATAAGAGTATTAAGGCTAACTATAGAATTCTAGAGCCTTATATATTTTAACTATTAGTAAAGAATAGGTATATACTTACTATAGAGAATTCCTATATTAGCGGATTATATAGTAATCTAATAGAAAAATAGTTTAGTTTATTAATAATAAGGCTATCTACTTAATTAGCTATATAGATATAACTAGACCGCTTAGTACTTTTACGTTTTCTATCTTTAATATACTAATACCCTTCCTCTTCTATCTAGAAGATACTAATAAGTATAAGGCTTTCTTTAATAACGTTTTTAACGTTATCGTTTACTAGGATAGGATAACTATCCCTTTTATCTAGAAATAGGGATATCTCTTCTTTTACCTATATTATAAGGAATAGTATACGTTCCTTATAGAAGGTAAATCTAAGCACTTATACTACTATCTTAGCTATCTATATACTAAGAGGCTTAGTACCTTACTATAAAAGGTATAATATAAGGATATAATTTTTAAACTTATTAATAGTATTAGGAGTAAATGCTAGGAATGTTAGTTTTATAATTCTATACTACTTAGATTTAAGTTCTACCTAAAGGATAATATAGAATTAACTTATAAAATTATTATTAATATTATATATATCGATAGTAAAAATACCCTTTATATTATAAACTAAGTAACTTCTTTTTAAGCTATAACCTTTTTAAAGATAATATTAGCTAAGAAGGTATAAAATACCCTCTATTAGTATTAGATAGCTTACTATCTTAGATTACTAGATTATATTGTCTATAATCCTAGTACGAACTTTACTTTAGATAAATTTCGAAACTCTACTTAAATTACTAGTAGTATATACTAGGAGATACTTATTAAAGTATACTAGGCTATTAGGAAAGTTAAACGCGCTTACGTGTCTCTCTAACGCCCTTATAATGTAATTAAGTAAGATATTAGAACTTTTATAAATAGCGAAACTATCCTCTAGCTTACTACTAAGGTACTAAACAAAAAGCTAGACTTAATAGACTTATTCTAATACTTCTTATACTTAAGTAACTTCTATTAAAAGGAGGGGGTAGCTATTATTAATTAGAGCTTTTAGAGTAAGCCTAAATAACACCTTAATATTAATATACCTATTAATTTTAATAGAAAAAGATCGAACTAGATAATAATAATTTCTAGTAAATAGTAAATATCTTTTAAAGAACTAAGCTAATAAACTTAAGGAAATTAATCTTACTATACTAGACGTACTATAATAATGTGTTTCCTAACGCGCCTAAGCTATATATATAGCTATATTATATTAGCTATAGTTTATATATAGAATTATAATAGCTAATTAAGTTACTTTTCCTAAAAGAGAAGACATTAAGGGATTAAATTAGTATATATAAGATATACTAAGGGCGACTTTCTAGCTATTATAATATAAACTACTAGAGTTTACTTATACTAAACTTTACGTATTTATAGATAGTATATTTATAAATAATAACAATCTATTATTACAACTTAAATATATAATTATAATTAGTAAGGAAGAGATATTTAATAACTACTAATAATTTAACGTTTATAGTAATATTATTTACTAAAACTCGTCTATATATAAGTATATAAACTAAAGTATACTTATATCTAAGTTATATAGTATTATTAATAGAATTAACTATAGTATTATTAATAGAATTAACTATAGTATTATTCTAAAAACGACTCTAGCTAGAATCTATAAATAACTAGAAATTGCCCCTATTCTACTTATATTATATACTAACTCCTACTCCTTATATAAATATTTAGCGAAGCTTAGTATAACCTTAGAAAAGAGGCTTATAATTAATATTATAACTCTCTATAATACGTATAAGAAGAGGAAGATTAATAAAATACAATACATTTATAGTAATAATAATCTAGCTAATACTATAACTAAGACAAAGTATAACTAAACGCTTAACTAGTTAATATATAATAGTAACGCTATAATTAAAGTTTATAGTATAGTTAACTAATTAAAATTATAAGCTACTAATGCCTTAACTAAAAAACTAGACCTAACTCTACTAGCTATAAATAGCCTTACTCCTTATTGTCTAAAACTAGAATACTATTAGCCTAAGAACTACCTAGCGCTAGTATCTTAAGGTAGGGAACGCTTATATTATAGGCTAATTATTAACACTATATAGTACTAGTAGCTACTATTCTCCCCTATCTTTACTATTAGACAATACTAATACTACTAATAGAGATAGTAGTAGAGTCTACTCCTAGTAAGAGTACTCTTCCTTTTAGGAGGCCTAAATATATGCTATATATACTAAATAGTAGTATCCTTCTACCTAGAAGTAGTATATAAAGGGGAAGCCCCCTATGTTATAGTACTAGTTCGTATAGATAATATTAATATATATATTATAGGTAGTAATAAGTATTATAGCTAAATATGTTAGCTACCTTATAACCTTAGAAACTTACTTTATAAGGTTAGTACTATCGTAAATAAGGATAGTAATAGAGCGAGTAAAGAAATTTACAACTTATTTTTATCCTTCTATAATTTTTATATATTAGTTTTTCTTTTCTTTTCATTAAATAAGTAAAAGGAAAGAGGAGGATAAACATAGTAGATAAGTTAATGTAAGAAGGCTATATTAGCCTTATTATTAAGTAAGATAACTACTTTTCTTATACTACTAATAAGAAGATCTATACCTATCTAGAGGGGGCTAAAAGCTATATTAACGATAGATATCTTAGCGGGAGTAGATATAATAATGTTTAATTTTTTCTATTTAGAACAAGTTAACAGAAAAGCTCTATACTATATAGAAGTAAGAGAATAAACTAAATAGTCTAGGGATAATAAGAGTAAGTAAGAGTAAGAGAGAAAGATATTAATAATAATAATGTTATTAATAATAATGTTACTATTATTAAAACTAATACTACTATTATTAAAACTAATACTACTATTATTAAAACTAATACTACTATTATTAAAACTAATACTACTATTATTAAAACTAATACTACTATTATTAAAACTAATACTACTATTATTAAAACTAATACTATTATTATTATTATTATTATTATTATTATTATTATTATTATTATTACTATCGCTACTACTACTATTACTAAAGAAGAAAAGAAAAAGAAAGGAAAGAAAGAAGAAGGGTATAAGTAGTAGAATTTATAGGTATAATAGAAGTAGTAAAAGTAGGTAGACTACTAGTTATTATAGTTAGAAGACGACTATATAAGACTATTATAACTTACTAGGCTCCTTTACTAAATTTTACCTATATACCCTAGTATAGCCTCGCTAATATAGGTCTCTATACTTCTACTACTTAGTTACTTACTTAGTAGAGTACTTACTACTCTTTTTTTATAACGTATACTATTAAATTAGATAAGGGAAGAGGGGGGCTATTTAGAATAGTATTATAAGTCTATTATTTTATTTTCTAATGTTTAGTTACTATACTATAGAAGAAAAAGTACTAATATTTAACTACTAGCTAGAGTAAGTACTTATAAGAAGGGATAAGTATAAGAGATAATATTATAGATATAATAGGGTATTATTATTAAGAGGTTACTTTAATATAACTATCTACGTAGCCTTACTAGTAGAGTAAAGCTTCTCTCCTTACGATACTAGGTAAATAGACTATTAGCGTTCTCCTTTATATAATTTAGTTATACTATTACTACTATAAAAGTCTCTATATAATTTCTTCCTTTTATAGTAAAGAAAGAAGTAAATTAATATATATATAGTATTACTCTCCTATCTTTTATTTTATTTAGTAAGATTATAGGCACTTATAAGTAATTTAGTTTAATAGGTAAGATATATATAAACTCGTATACTAACTTACTTAATAGTTATACGTAGCGTAGCTTAGTCTAATATATTATTAAGCGAGCTATACTCTATATTAGGTTAAAGCTAAGGGTTAGCCTATAGCTAATTAGTAGTCTTTTTAATATTAGTATTAGTATAGAATACGTTTCTATTAAGTTATCTACTAGCTTATTATCTACCTCTTCTTTTTCTATTCTATTAAGCTTATTATTTAAGCTAATAGTCGCTAGCTACTCTCTTATAGCCTTTATATAACTTTAAAGGGATATAAGTTATCTAGTATATTTATTAGTAATAACTCCTCCTCGTCCTAGTCTAGCGCTTCGCTTTACTATAGTAACTTATATAAGGAGTAGATAATATAAGCCTATACCTTACTTATATAAAAACCCTTTCCTATAAAACGTTATATAAGTATTATATAAGCTTACATAGAATCTACTAGTACATGTCCTTATATTACCTCTTAGAGTTATTTTAAAAGTATCTAAGTAAGGTTTAGTTACTATATAATAATATATAGTACTTATATGTCCTAAGGAGGCTATATGTACTTAGTACTTCTATAAGTACTAACGCGTTTATATATAGGTAGTCTTCCCTAAGGTAATAGTTACAAACCTTACTAAGAGAGAGGACAACCCTAAGGGTAGTAATTATTTCCTTATATATTATGCCTTTACTACTTATCCCCTCTAATAGCTAGGCTTATATTATAGTTATTTATATAATTAGATACTCTTTGTCTAATTTATAATTAGTCTAGTATAATAGCGACCTTCCTTAGTTAAGTATACTCTTATATTATTTAAGTAAAACTATTTTATACTATTATATAGTATTAATACTAAACCTTCCCTTTATAGTTATACTATAGTATTTAAGCGATACTTTAGAAAATATAACCCTTATCTCTTCTTCTTACTAATCTATTAAACATACACTTTAGACTTAGACTTATTAAAGAGTGTTTCTATAACTTATTAGTATTAAAAGGGTTATAATACTAGTATAGTACTCGTAAAGCTATAAGTTCTTAAAAATAGTAATACTAACTAAACTAAAGAGCTAGTATAAGGTATACGCAGGTAGGGCTATATAAGCCCTACTCTTAGGCTTAGGTAAACTAAGATCTGCCCTTACTATATATAACTTACTAACATACTAGCCCTATACTAGTCCTATATAGTTCTATATACGTTACTTATACCCTATCTAGTTTCCTTCTAATACTAGTTACTACTATACTAATATAAAGTAAGGTTGTTAATAAAGAAGGGGAGCTAATTCCCTTAGAAAAAAGAGCTTACTATTGTTACTAGGTAGAAGAGGAGGCTTAGAGAGCTCTATATTAGCTAGCTAGGTTAATTATATTATCTAATCTCTAGTTATAAGCTACTATAAGAGTTCTTATTTTCTCTAGGGATATAAGTAGTCTAGTTCTAGTAGTATAAAGCTTAAATAAGTAAGCCTATTACTTAGGTTTTTCTTAAGTCTAGTATATAGAGCTTAGGAATAATACTTATTACTTTAGCTTAGTTCTCTTAATATATAGTAGTTATTTAGTAAATTAGGAATATAGCCTCTTTATTAAATAAATCTAACCTAATTAGTAATAACTACTATTTTTTTTAAAACCTAGTTATAATCTAAATTAACTAAACTACTACTTGTAAGAGGCTTTATAAAGCTATCTACTACTATTTTAATAATAGTTTTATAAGTAATATTAAAGTAGCCTTAATAATAAGTCTAATAGGCCTAACTATTATATATATCTATAAATCTAAGTATAGTTTTAATCCTAGGTGTTTCTAATAGGATAAGTCTAGTAATCTATTAATTATTATAATAAATAATTAACTTAAGGATCTTATATATAATTATATTAAAAGGTCTTTATAAGGAAATAAGTTCCTTTACTATAAATAAGAAAGTAAAACGTTTAGCTTCTTTAAAGGAATTTATAACTATAGCTTACATTTTAAATAACTATATAATATATCCTTTAAGGAGTTAAAAGATATAGCCTTATAAAAACTTTCTAGTTTTCTTATTATCTATAAATAAGGTATTTAAGTACATCTTAATTTTAGGACACTAATTTTCTTCCTTACTATTATTAATAATAGCATTTAATCTAGTATAATATAGATAGTAGATAAAGTAAAGAACTATTATAAAGTACTCTAGAGATAGGTTCTATATAAATTCTATAAGCTTCTTTATAGCCTTTAAAATTTCTAGACGAGTTAATATAGCTATATAGTTAAAACAACTAATAATACTTTAGTATTAATAAATCTTCTCTTATATAGTTTATCTATTAAACTACTAGTTATATAGGGAGGGTAAGAAGAGAAAGGAATCTTAAGAGGTATTACTATCTTAGTCTTAACTAAAAGAGTTAGTAATCTTATTAATGTAGCTATTTAATAATACTACTATAAATTTATTACTTTAATCTTAGACTATGTAAATAGAAAGAAACTACTCTAAATCTCTATTATTAGTTATATAAAACTTCTATTTAAGTCTAGTAATAAAGTTATCTACTTTCTTCTAATGCTATTTATAATATAGAAGGACGATAATATCTATATAGAAAAGAACTATACAATACTAAGATTAATAGATATATAGCTCTTTATTATAGGCATTAATACTAAGCCTTATAAGTATAATTAAGAGTTCCCTTTACTAGAAAATGAGTAAGCGTCTAAGTCTATAAAGGGCCTTTATAAGCTTAAAAACTGTTTAACTACTAGCTAGGAGCGAGTACTTATAAGAGGAGTAAGTACGAGAAGTAATATTATAGATATAATAGGGTAAAATTATTAAGAGGTTACTTTAATATAACTATCTACATAGCTTTCCTTATAGAAAGAAGCTTCTCTCCTTACGTTACTAGATAGAATAACTATTAGCATTCTTTTTATATAATTTAGTTACACTATTAATATTATAGAAGTCTCTATATAATCTCTTCCTTTTATAAAGAAGGAAGAAATAAATTAATATATATATAGTATTACTCTCCTACCTTTTATTTTATATAGAGACTATAGGTACTTATAAGTAATCTAGTTTAATATAACACTTTCTAGGAACTTAGAAACTATTAAAATAGTATATATAGATACTCTTATTAAGAAAAGTATTAATAAAGACATTAATAGTATTAAAGGAGCGGATTTTAAAGTTATATTTACCTATAATTACTATTAGTATATAAAAGTTTTAAGCTACTAGAGTAGTAGTTAAGGTCTCTTTATAGTTATAAAGCTATAGATCCCTATAAATATAAAAATGTTATTTATATATAATTAAGTATCCCTATAAGTTAAATTTATACATTAATTTCTAAATAATAGGAAGAATTGTATAGCTTTAGACTTAATCCTTATTAACTAGTTTAAAGGTACCTTTATTAATAAAGGCTTTATACTCTTTTAAAGCTACTTATATAAGCTCCTTTCTATATATATATTAAAGAAGTTTCTTCTATATATTAGGTTCTAGGGTAATTATTATATTATACTCCCTTTTCTCTAAGGTACTATATAAGCTTAAAAATATAAATATTTATACTTTAGTTTATATATTCTATAAAACGTATTTAAACATATAGACCTTCTTATATTTTACTCTATAAGCTTAGTAAAGTTAAGTACTTATAGCCTTAATAGAATATATACTTTAATCCTAGATTCTTAAAATACTAGTTTAGAGCCCTAATAGTAGTAAGTTCTAGGATAATTAATATTTGTCTTATTAAATCTAGTATAGGAAGCTATAATATATTCTATAGTAGAGCTTCCTTAGATATCTCTTACTTATATACTTAATTATAAGAAGTTTAATATCCTTTAGTTCTTCCTTTTTAGCTTAGTTACTATAATTACTTAATTCTAATCCTAAAGAAAATTAATAGAAATTACTAAAAGAGAGAATTTATAGCTAATACCTAAAGATTTTAGCTTTACTCTATAATTTCTACATAAAAGAGTGCCTTATAGAAGCCGCTATTAAAGCATATAAGGGTATTAAAAATAGATACTAAATAGACTTATTTTTAATACTCTATAGACTATAGCTATTATTAACATAGGAGGTTAGTATATAAAAATTAAAGATACTAGATAAATCCTCTAGTTTTTAAGCTATTATAAAATAGTCCTTTTATTATTATAAGAGTTCTTTTAGTTCTATTATAGTACTCTTAAGTTTAGGTAGTAAATAAAAGTAATGTATTATAATATCCGTTTACTCGTTTTAAGTAGTAACTTACTATATCTAGGTAGGCTTTATATATAGCTACCCCCTAAGTACAGAGCTATATACTATTAGGGTAATTACTATATATAAATTAAGTAAGTTAAGTACTATAGCTTAATAGGTACTTATAATAGTATAGCGAGTTAGTATAGTAGCTAGATAGGTTAATATAGTAGATAAGCCTAAAGTATTTAGTTAATTTTAGTCTAGTTATTAAAGGGTTTTTATAGACCTAAATTTTATCTTTTATTTACTTAAGGTCCCTTAGTATTTATTAACTCTCTAGTTTCTTCTTATAGTTAGAGTTCCTAGATATATCTAATATTAGAGTTAATTCTACCTAGTAAGAGAAGCTCCTTAGATTTCCCTTTTATAGGAAGTATTCTATTTTCTTTATTAAAGTTACTTCCTTCTCTTCTTACTATTATTTAAATAAGAAGGGCTAGCTATTCTAAAGTTATTATCTTTAAGAGAAACTTAAGTAGATCTTACTAAAATTTAGGTTTAATCTTTATAACTTCTCAAGTCTTATTAGCTAAAGTTCTTAATTACTTACTATTATATAATAACTTATCTATTAAAAGTCTTTTAAGTTACTCTAGCTAATTTATATAACTTTATTTAAATCCTGTTATTTCTATCTCTTACTATTATTTAGGTTTAGAAAATAAAGCCTAGTAGAGTAATACTAAATAGTATTAAACTAACTTTCCTATAAATTTATATAATAAGAAATAAAAGGTAGAAAATTAATACTAACTATTTATTACCTTACTCTTTTCTTTTCTATAGGAGGGATTTATATAGATATTCTTAAATACTAATAATATACTTTCATTATATATAAAGAGAACTCTAATAGTCTATTTAATTATATTAGAAGCTTTAACAATAAAATAAAGCTCTATCTACTATTACATTAAAGTAGCCTATTAATTATAGCACTTTATATTATTTATAGTATTATCTTTTATAAATACTTACTTATAGCTAGTAGTTAAATAACTCTATTCTTATTTAAGTACTAGAAGTGATTTAAACTACTTACTATAAACTTTAATTAGAAGAGAGTTCTCCCTATATTTAGTAATTTTCCTTTTATTTATAACTGTATACTAAGATATTTTTAAAAGAAGAATAATAGTATATTAAAAATAAAGCCTTTATAGCTAGCTATAGTAGCTTATTTTGTGTTTTTCCTATTAAAAGTAATTACTTTTTATTAATCTTAGCTTAAAAAGTAAATTTAGTAGTAAATTAGGTTATAATAATACAATAATATATAAGCTATTATAAAGCCTATATTTATTAAAACCTAATAATTAAGAGATAATAATTATATATATTATAGTAAGATATATATATGTTTTTAAAGGAAACCTATATAGTATTATATAAAGATATAACATACCTATATATAATTCTTCTTTATATATATAGTAATGTAATTAATTGTATAGTAAGTATATTTGTATCTCTATTATATATTTTAATAATTCTCTATGTCTTCTATGTTATAAATTAGTTTTTATTGCATTTAGGGTCTTTTTTAATAAGTTATAGTAAGTAAATATTATAGACTACTATGTTAATTAAGTAACAATACTTACTTCTTCTTAATATAATTTACTAGCCTTTATAAATTTACTATAACTTTTAGTATCTCTTCTTTATTCTTTTCTAGTCTCTAACATTTTAACTCTAAGTCTATAGAAAGTTTTTTAAAATACTTTACTCTTACTCTAAAAAGAGATATATAATTATTCCTAAGTAGAGATAATAAATAATATAAAGCTTAAAACATCTTTATACTTATAACTCGATATTATACTTATTAGTTATAGTACAAATCAATTTATGTTTCTAAATGTTACTATAGAAAAAGTTAAAAATAGAGAGGAAAATTATTTCTAATTAATAAATAAATTGTAATGTAAGTCGAAGAGCATAATATTCTGAATAGCTTGTAGAACTAGTACGCTCTTCCATGAAGCGGAGTAACTCCTACCTTCTTGACTGAAATGTCTGGGCAGCGTAGTACGTGGTTACGGTTGGCCTTCGATATGGGAAATAAACGAAAGATAGGTGACATCGCCTTAGACCTGCTTTTAATAGCTGGGGTGGTCTGTTACCTCACGCCGAATATCCACAAAATCACCTATTCCTGACTTGACACAGATGACCGCCGGTCTTTACTTGGCGCAGAATATCGTGCATCCAATTCTAAGCAATATAGTGGACCCCGACAAGGAGAAGCATGAACAGACGCGGCGTCAAGCCAAGGCCCACCTAGAACGATTGAATAGACCGAAAAATGTTGCAAGACATGACGATGAGCTGGAATTTGGCCATCAAGACCTTGTTCTTAACGAGTTTGAAAGCTTGGTGGCACTAGAAATGGTGGCTCCGCAGGATATACACGTTAAATTTCAAGGTAAGCCTCATGTCGCGGTGGCTGAGAGGTGCTGTTGCTTATCGCAGATTCTTGAGATATTGGCGGTTTGGACTCGATCATTGAAGAGTTGAAAGAATCGGTCATCTATCCCCTCACGCTACCGCACCTTTACTCGCACTCCGCATCGCTTCTCTCGGCGCCTCCGGGGGTACTGCTATTCGGTCCACCTGGCTGTGGTAAGACGATGTTGGCCAAAGCTATGGCGCGCGAAAGCAAAGCGTCTTTCATTAACCTTCATATATCGACAATCACTGAAAAATGGTACGGAGACTCGAATAAGATAGTTCGGGCGGTATTCTCTCTCGCTCGAAAAATGCAGCCCTCTATCATCTTTGTCGATGAGATTGACGCCGTTCTAGGCAGGCGGAGAAGCGGCGAGCATGAGGCTAGCGGGATGGTGAAGGCCGAGTGAGCAATAGAACGCTTTCTGTTCCGTGACGCGGTTAGGATATGCTAATGGCGTTCCAGGTTCATGACGTTATGGGATGGCCTCACGTCGGCCAATGATTCCGGCCTACCGGCTCAAATTCTTGTTTTGGGAGCGACTAATCGGATGCACGACATCGACGAGGCTATCTTGCGCCGCATGCCCAAAAAATTTCCCGTACCGCTTCCAGGTCTTGCGCAGCGACACAAAATATTACAGTTACTCCTACAGGACACGAAAAAGGACAAGTTCGACCTAGACCTCGATTATGTGTCACGCATTACTGCTGGCCTGTCTGGAAGCGACATTAAGGAAGTCTGTCGAGAGGCAGCAATGGCGCCAGTACGGGAGTATTTAAAGAGTCACGGAGAAGATAGGAGGCGGATTGCGTCCGCTAGCCCGAAAGACTTTCGGGGAATTAAGACAGAAGATTTCTCTATCCCTTCAACAGTGGTAAGGCCTCCCCTCGGTCGCGTAACCCACATTGATTAGTCATACATGAGCTACATCGTAGCTATCACGCATGCACACTAAAGGGGGGTTTCTATAGCTACAAATTACAATGTTACGATTTGTATAAGCGTGATTTAATAGGACTTTACTATTGTAAGATCTCTTAGTAAATTAGTATTAGTAAACGTAGTGTGTTTTATTTAGTTTAATTTTTACTTATAACTTAAAAGAGAGTTTACTATTATTAAAGTATTAAATGCTTATAACTAGTTACTATTAAATAATAAACTAGATTTAATAGAGATAAAATAAGGATTCTTTTATATAGCCTTCCTATTTTAGAGATAGTTAAATAATTCTAACTTTATAGAAAGTTATATATATAAGAGTTTAAGTAGACTATTAAAAGGTAATTATAAGATAAGATAAAAATAAATAACTAAGTAAATAAAAGAATTAAGTAAAGGGATTAAAAAGAAATAGACTAGTATATAAAGAATCTAAATTAAGTAAGAGAGAAATAAAAAAAGTAAAGATAAAGCTTTATAAAGAAAATAGTACGAGCTATCTAAAAACTTAATAGAAATTAAGAAAATTAAAGAACTTTAAATAGTCTATTTACCTAGTTTATTATATAGAAGAGAGGCTTTAGACTACTAAATAGCATATAAAATTCCTTATAAGATTAGTATTATTATATACCTTTAAAGTCTCTTAATAGTATACTATAGCTTACTAAAGTATTTTACTTTAGTTTATATTTTAAAAGTATAAGAAAACAACTTAATTTAAATATAAAAACCTACTTAATTCCTATTTTAATTACTATTATTAGAAAGAGGAGTTTCTAGGCTCTAAAATAGTATATAGAATAAAACTAATAAGTAATAATTTAGTATATAGATTAATCTAAAAAACTATAAAAGTAAGTCTAGTATTTAATGTCTTAATTTAAATGCGTAAACTTACTTACTTCCTTCTATCTAAATATAGTAGCGATAGACTCCCTTAGCCTAGAGTATACTATAATTACTTAATTTCTTAAGTCTCTATAGAAACTAATTAGTCTAGACTAAGTAGAGTACTAAAAGCTAAGAATTAAAAGGATAAAGTTTATAATTACTAATAGTAAGTTATAGAGGAAGTTATCTAACCCTAACCACTAACAACTCTAACTTATAGTAGATAATAAAGATTAATAGTAGGTTATCGTCTATAACTTCTATCTATAGATAGACTATAAGGGACAACAAGTAACATTTACAATTATTAAAGAATGTTACTAGTAGCCTATACTATAGAATAACGTAAGCGAGGTAGTCTTAACATACTTAACCTACTAGTCTTTCTCATTATAGAGACTCTAAGAGATAAGCGTACCTATAGCCCTAAGCTTCTTATTTAATAAGGTATACTTTAATACTTAGTATATACTATAGGACTAGGGATTTAAATACCTTATTAAAGCCTATAATAACCTTACTAAATAGGTTAAAGCCTAGCTAGTTAAGACTCTTATAATTAAAGTTATAATAAAGTTTATACTAGTCCCAATTCATTAGTTTAGAGTTATAAGCTATACTATTACAAATAGGGGCCCTAAAGTAAAGAAAGGGTTTTATAAGGTACTAGAGGACTTAGGAGTTAAGATTATACTAACCTCTTACTATAACTTAAAAGCGAACTCTATTATTAAGGTTAGCTAAATATTAATTACTATAGGACTCGCTAAACTAGCTAAAGAGATATTTAAATAAGTTAAATAGCTACTATACGTATTATATACTAACTATATAGTAGTAAAGAACTCTTATAGGATATTAGCCTTCTATCTTATATATAGCTAGGATTTAATCCTACTTATAGAGGTTTACTTACTTAATTAATAGCTTATTAACTAGGATATAGTTAAAACACTATTTAATCTCTAGAAGGCATATGTCTAAGTACTTATAAGAAATTTATTAGACATAACTCTCGCTATAAAGAAGGTAGCTACCTATTAATACTACCCTATAGATAGGACAAACGCTACTAATACTAACTAGATCTAGAAAGAGGAGCTATATTCTAGGGACCTAGTACTAGTTTATAACGTATATAGGGCTAGAGACCTAGAGAGGGAAGCTAAATTCTAGATAAGATAAAATAAGCCCTTTAGAATATCGTCCTAAGTAAAAGTTATAGGGGCCTACTATCTAAAGGCCTTTAATAAGATCCCTTTAGCTAGAATAGTATCTAGGAACTATATTAAGAAGTTTATTAAAGACGATAAAGTACTCTAAGTATTTAATAATAACTAGTAGCTCCTATATAATAATCCCTATTAGAGCTAATAGGTAATGTTCCTAGTAAGAAACCTAGATAGAGAACCTATAGCTATACTATTTAGTTTAGAGAGCTTAGGCTAAATAGTACTTTAACCTAAACTAACTAGTTTAAACTTAAGCGAGGTTTATAAAGGAGGACCTTATAAAATCTAACTTTTATAGCTATCTACTACTTAAATAGCGCTCTATATAGATGTTATTACTTAGTAGCTATAGCTTAAATAGGTAAACTACTAGACTAATTTTTTATTTATATTTCTTTTATAATCCTTTTATATTTCCTTTATTAATTACTTTATTACTTTATATACTACTATTACTTTATCTAGCTCCTTAAGTAGCTTAACTTAAGTAGTAAATAAATCTACTAGCTTTTTATAGAGGCGCTATATATTAGACTATATATACTAGTAGTATACTCTAAGCTATAGAGGTAGCATTATTATTATCTAGGGCCTTAAAGACCTAGTCGTTATCTATAAAGGTACTCTCTTTAGCTTACCTTAAAAAGCTTAATTTATAGCCTCCCCCTAAGCTTCGTTCTTTAACTAGTAGCTAGCGAGGAATCGCTACTTATAGATAGCTATATATTAACTATTCTAAATATAATTAGTATAAGAGCTATCTATAATACCTAGTATTAAGATATACTTACTAAATAGAAATAACATATACTTCTATAAGCTTATTACTATAGATATAAATGTTTAGATATCCCCCTTATATAACTAGGGGTTATAAAAGCTATAGAAAGCTATAGCTAGGGCTTAGGTCTACTTATAACAACGTAGTATATTAACATACTTAAAGAAGTAACTACTTAGGTAAGTAAGCTTAGTAGGAATAATAACAGAGTAGTAAGGATTAAGGGCTTTACTTAAACGCTTAACCTTACTATATAATATAAACTCGACCTTAAAGAAGTCCTAGCTAAATAGCTTACTTAGCTTATAACAAATAAGAGCTAGCTCTCTAGGGAGGGCCTTCTTATAATAATATAGCTCTATATATATAGGTTAGCTTAGATAGCTAATGTTAATACTACTAGGAACCCTAATAGTAAAGTATATGTAGGCTTAATACTTTCTTTAGTAAATTACTTATTTAGAGGTCTAGTAAGACTTACCTAGGTATAGTTATTTACTAGGATAGGCTTTTAATTATAGGCTTTTAATTAGTATAATAGCTTTAAGCTAGATTTACTAATACATTTATTTACTCTATTTCTACTAGCTTATTTATAAGCTTAGTAACATTAGGTAGGGCCTACTAGCTAAAAACGTTGTTCTAAGAGGCTATAGTATTAAAAGAAGGGGGTAGTAGATATGTTTTATAGTATACTAGTTCTAGTAGTAGGAGCTTAGTTAAGAGAAAAAGAGGGTAAGGTAGCTAAGTTATACTAATAGTAATAGGCTTTAAACGAAAAGCTAGAGGGCTATTTTAATAATAGAAACTATTTAGTCTAGCCTAGGTTAGCTTAATAAACAACTAGAACAACTTATTAGGGTCTCTTACGCGCTATTACTATAATAAGGTTTATAAGATTACGTAGTAATAAAGAAGGTTAACGTACTTATATAATAGTATTAGCTCCTAGAAACATTTTAACCTACTTAGCCCTATACTTATATAGTTAATCTTATAGGAATCTTATATAAGATCTAACTAAAAAGCAAGCTACTATAAGGCTAGGTAAAGTAATAGTATTTACTTTATAAGAAGAGGGCCTCCTACTAAGATTATAATATAGCTAGTAATGTATTTCTTTCTATCGAAGGCTAGTAATCCTTCGAAAGGACGTGAGAAAACAATTAATTAATTATTAGTATTATTCCTTTCTACTAATCTATAGAGAGGGGGAAAGGGGGCAAGATATAGGCGTTAGGCACCTACTACGGCGGTAGTGATAGCATTACACACATGCTCTGGAGGGGCCGGAGTAGGGCCTGCATTAGCCCTACATAGCCCCGGAGTTAGCCCTGCATTAGCCCTACATAGCCCCGGAGTAGGCCCTAACCCCGCACAGGTGTGTGCCGGTGAGCGCCCGTAACTCAGACCTACCTCCGTCCGCCCGCGCTCGTGACTACGCGTACTAACTACACCTTGCTCCTACTAACACTAGACTCTCTTTCTAATCGCGAAGGCACGCGCATTAGAGAAAGAGAGCCCGTTAGATTAGTTCTTAATCCGCATTAACACGTATCCCTTTTCCTATCGACCTAAGCTTCCATTCGTACTCGTAACTTACCGTTATCTACTAGCCTCGTTAGAGCCTCGTTCCCTACCTACTTTATTAAGCTATTAGTAGGGTTATCGCGACTATCGATCTATCGAACCTCCTTAATCTCGTGTCTCTCGTATAACTAACGTAGGGCGGTAAGGTTAATCATTAACCGCTTCTCCGTAGTCGTACCTATCTTAACTAAGCACTCGTATAGAGAGTACGAGTCGGTACACACAATAATAGGTAGCGCTAGGAGACTAAGTCGCGTAAAAACAATACGTAGGGCGTCGGAGAGGATAAAGGCCGAGTCGTACCTAGCGACGAGGGCATAGATCTCCGAAGTAAGCACGCTCCGGGTAACCCTCTTACTCTTTATCGAGGCCTAGTAGAGGATGTTACTAGTTATCACGAAGGCGTGTCCGTTCTTATCCTCGCTCGCGTCGTCTTTAGCTAGAACGACAACAAACCCTATCTACGAGGAGAGGTCCCTATTATTCGCGAAGGAGGCGTCGGTAAAGATAAACAGCTTTACCCGATATAGGTCTATTAGCGCGAACGTAAGACTACGATCTAGGTTCTGTTGTTACTATAGAAGCCGACGGTTTAGGCGGGCGATGTCGGCATCTAATAGATCCTATGTCTAGGCGGCAACGGCAAGATCGTATAATGCTTTAGGCTAATAGATACTTACGATGTATACGCCCTAAGCTCGTTATTAGACGTATGCCGTAAGATCTTCGTTTAGTACGCTTACGATCTTACTAGCTTAGCCCTTCTAACCTACGTAGATATGCCCGTTGTCGTGTATCGTGATTCTATATCTGTTAAAGTCCTCGTTCTAGCTAGCGTAGAGCTCCTTCCGGTCCTTAGCCTTAATGCCTACGTTAAGAAGCTTATAAGCCTTAATGTCGAGGAATTGTCTACTTATAAGGAACATCGTATTATCCGTCTATAGAGCGCACAAACCTATCTTAGACTTATCGTTAGATATTAATAAGCACGGGTTAAACGTTAGTATTATCGAGAGGTTACTACGAAGGTAGCCCTAGTATGTCTCGAACTAGTAAACACTACTTTCCGCGATCCTATATAAGGGCTTAACGATCCTTAAGACCGTCCCCTCGGGGAACTTTGTTTCGAGCTCGCGGGGTAGCTTAGCGATAACCTCTCGTTATAGCTTAGACTTAGACTACGGGTAGGCCTATGTAATGTCCCGGAAGGCTAGCATAAAGCCTCGTTCGCGAAGAGAGGGTACGAGGGCAAGGACGAGACGTTAACTACTACGCTATATCGTTAGTGACTGCGTTAATAGCGTAGTCTTCTCGTGATCGTTATACCCCTATACGATAAGACGTGATTTCTCGTATAGGGTATTTGTCGTCTTACCTTTAACCTCTCGAACGAGCCGTAACTTAAAGACGCGTTAGCGTCTTCGTATATTATGTATAGTAGGGACAATCGTGCTGGAAGTTAGTAGGGCGTTAATCTCGACCTCGTTAGACGCTTTAAAAGGGGCGCCTAGCGTAGTGATCTTCCCTTCCTAGCGAAGACGTAGGGATAGCTCCTTGTCTAACGTTTCGCGGGCAATAAGGAAGGTCTCGAACTTATTGTCGTCGTTACGGATCCCCGTAGGGATGCCTATAATAACACAGTGTTAGTTGCTCTAGTGGCCTAAGTGCCGCGGAGTTAGCTCGTGTTCGCCGGTAACAACATTACGTACGTACGGCTTAACGTACGTAGACCGGAAAGTCGAGGGACCGCGGGCGAGTCTAATAGTAACCTCGTGATTATCTATAGCGAGGACCTAGTACGGTCCTTACTATCCCTTCTTTTCCCGGTAGACGAGAACTTTACTACCGAGGGCGAGGGAGGACGGAAGCGACGTAGTCCCTGTTCCTTGCGTTAACCCTTAGAGCTAGAGGCCCTCGTTAACACGACGCGAAGCTATAATCCGTCGTAGCTCGGCCATAGCTTTTACTAATGCCTTAGCACGTTATATCGTCGTAGTAGAAGGAGGGCTTTCCGTCGTGAGTCGTAGGTAGGCACTGAATACTAATAACATCGGGACGAGGCCGTTAGGGCTAGCCGTATTATTAATAGCTTTAACAGCTATCTAAAGGATCGAATCTATAGAGGCGTCCTTTACTTCTGCCCTAAAGATCTCGTACGCATAGCGGAGCGGGGCGTGATATCTCTTAACCTTCCTAATGCTCTAATATACCTCTACGGGGATCTATTAGCACGAGATGCCGTGTAGCTATGCCTTAGAACGGAATTCGGCCGTAGTAAAGTTCGTGCTAGCATTATAAGCAAGGACATCCGGTAGACCGAGATAGGTATCTACCTAGCAGGCTTTAACTATCTCCTAGGCGTGCTAGGCAGTTATCTCACGGAGGAATCGGGCTACCTAGAACGACGTAGCGGAGTTAATAACGTATAGGACTAGGCGGCTGTCGAGGTATATTACGTCTACGATTACTTCGTAGTTAAAGTTATAATTGTCTCGTAACGTAAACTTAAACCTTCTTAGCGAGGGGCCCTTAACCTAGTAGTAGTAGTAGAGTTTGCTAATCTCGGCGAGGTCGTCTTACTTAACCTTATAGCTAGCCTTCGTGAGTAGATCGTAAAGGTGTCGGATAGAAGGGTAACCGAATCGACTATATAGACGACGTAGCTTAATATCCGAGAGAAAGGAGGCTACCGCTACTTGCTAGTATCGGTTAAGGAACATCTAGGGGTAGCCCTAGCAGATAATAACGGGGATCTTATAACCGTCTAAGCGCACTATATAACTACGAGGGACGTTTAGATAGTAGGAGAGCCGCTATATATCTCGGAGGTAAAGAAGGAAGGGCGTAGGGGTGTCTAGGATATAGAATTTAACCTAGCCGACCGGTGTTAGTACTAAGGTAGAGCCGATAGACGAGACGGGCTTTATACCGCCGAACGTAATCTTAACCGCACCCTTAGTAGATTCGTCGAGCACGATGCTAGGGTCCTCGCGCTGTAAAGCGAGGAGTTAAGCCTTACCGGCTATTGAGTCCTAGGCGGCACCTATGTCTAGGATAATACCCTAAAAGGCCTACGAGGAATACCGGTTAAGAAGGAAAGAAGCTATAGCCGTTAATCTAGCCGATAAGGAAGAGAAAGAGACGGGGGAAGAGGCTATCGAGGCTACTATTAGGAGCCTAAGCTAGTAACGGGCGCACTCGTTACTAAGGAACGCGGCGGCTATTGTAAAGAAGTTAAGGTTAACGCCTTCGTTAGCGTCTTCGTCCTTAGAGGCCTCCTCTATAATATACGCCTTAGCCTTATACTCGTTATCGTCGTTATAGGAATTACCCTCGTATGCTACGAGCTAGGAAGCGTATGTAGCGTTGCTTACCGCCTTACCGTTAACCTACTACTATAGGAGGTATTTGCGGCGAGCTTTACGGCGTTCTCCGTCGGAATACTTCGTCGAGAAGTAGCTAGACTTACCGTAGACGTAACACTTCTTAGCCTATAACGACGGCATCGAGGGTGCCGCTCCTTTCTAGCGACGGGGACTACTTTAACTCGACGAGGCGCTAGCGTAGTTATACTTCCTATCCGTAAGGAAGGAAGTAGTCGTGCGTGCTAGCGCTAGCGTTAACGTGTCTGTGATCTTTATCGTCGCGATCGTAGGAGGCTCCGAGTTACCTTTTATAATAGCCACTCGTAGGGCTACGATTAGCGCCTACGAGGAATCTTTACGTCCTTTAAGAGCAAGCTCGAACCTAGGGACGCCGTAACAGGCATAGGTTAACGTTAACTATAACGAGTAGTTATTCGGATATAGTAATAGGGTACGTTAGTAGTCGAGAAGTCTCTTCTATAGTAGATCGAGAACTTCGAGCTTCGTCTTATCGGGGTTATCGCGTTATATCTAGGTAAATGAGACGATCTAGTACTTATTATAGTATATAATGCGATCTTCGTCTAAGGAGAACTAGGCCTTTATAAGTTAGTATAGTTCTCTAATCGTATAGCCCTTCTAGTCTATATACGCGTTGAAATGCTTCTAGGCGTATCCGTATAGGGCGAGGGGAAAAACGGCGTGTGCCTCTTTAGGCTAAATCTTATACCGCTAGCACGTCTATATAAACGCATTTATCGTGTTATCGAATAGCTTAAATCGTTCACTACCGAAGCGGTTACCCTTGTCCTATCCCTTCGCGAAGGTAGCTATGCGACGGGAGTTAGGGTGCTTATTCGGGACGTTAGGTAGCGGTAACTCGTATAGCGATCGGTCGGGAAGCGGTAGAGAGAATAGACGTACTAGAGGTTGCGATGCCTTAGCCTTGTCGTCCTTCTTAGAGCGCGTCGGCTAACGTAGAGCCGTGCGGCTAGGGTTATAACCTAAGGGAGTAGGGTATGACGTAGGTATCTAGCGGATAGACTTAGGCGTAGGATTAGGTGCGGATGCGGTAACGGGAGGAATAGGATCTGGGAGGGTCTAAGGAGCCGTTAACCTACCTACCGATAGTTACTTACCCTTATTAAACGGATCTTCGTCTCCTCGGACGAGTCGTTGTTAGAGTCGGTAGGTAGCAGATCTATAGGCTACGCGCGATGTTATTAGGTCGTTTATGTTCTATTCTAGTATGTCTTCTAACTCTACGAGGGCGGTAAGGGATTCTACGATCCTAGCGTTTCGATAGCTAGCGTAGATGCCTTTCGACCGAAGTAAGCGTCGAAGCTATTGTGCTAGCGGCCGTGACACCTAATAGAATAAGGCGTTATTCTATCCCTTAAAGTCGTATCGGAACGTCTTATGTAGTACCGAATCATTATCGTAAAAAGTATAATCTTGTAGCTTACCGACGACATAAGAGTTAAGCTCTACGTCTATCGTCTCCTCTATTAGCTACGTAAGATCCGCTATTATAGCGATGTTATTAAGATTACTTAGGCGGCTAGTAATGTTTATACTATTAAGGATTACATAACACCTTCGGCCGAGAGCTTCGTTATCGGAGGCACCTTATCGTAAGGATAATGCTATGTTGTCTACGTAATGTAACGCTCCTTATAGTAGACTCTTCGGGAACCTGTTTTCTCTAGAAATCCCCTATAGGTACGATATCGAATCCCTTCGAGCTTGTCGAAAAGGTAAAGGGAGTAGAGATCGTCGTAGTACTTAGTAAGGTCCGACTACTAAAGAGGTTAGACGGAATGTAAACTAAGTCTCTTCTTCTTACTATCTGTCTTAACGAGCTAGTGAGACTAATTAGTGTCGAAGGCTAGTAATCCTTCGAAAGGACGTAAGAAAACAATCAATTAATTATTAGTATTATTCCTTTCTACCGATCTATAGAGAGGGGGAAAGGGGGTAAGATATAGGCGTTAGGTACCTACTACGGCGGTAGTGATAGCATCACACACATGCTCCGGAGGGGCCGGAGTAGGGCCTGCATTAGCCCTACATAGCCCTAGAGTTAGCCCTACATTAGCCCTACATAGCCCCGGAGTAGGCCCTAACCCCGCACAGGTATATGCTAGTAAGCGCCCGTGACTCAGACCTACCTCTGTCCGCCCGCGCTCGTGACTGCGCGTACTAACTATACCTTGCTCCTACTAACACTTTCTATAACTAAATTACTATAAGTAAGCTATTAAAAACTAGTAGCTATAGATTAGTAGTAGTAACTATATAACGTAGTTATAGTTCCTACTATTATAATACCTAGGGACGTTAATGCTATAGTAAGTATAGAAATATAGGGTCTAGACGAGTCTACTATTATATTCGTTAGGATCTACCTAGAGGTAGTACGCTAATTTTAGTAGAACTATTAGATCTATCTATTATAACTACTCCTAGCTAGCTATTTAAGGAGCTACCCTAAGACATAAAGAAATAATAGAGATAATAATAGGATCTAGGAGTAGATAGACCCTATTAAGGAAAGACTTAGAGAGGTCTAGCTACTTTAGTTTATACTATAAATTAAATAGCTAACTATAACTATAAAGGTATATATATTATAAAAGGCTAAGTATAACTATAAAAACTAGAACTTACTAGCCTTTAAAGACATTTAGAATTAGTAGTCCTACTTAGGTAACCTATATAAATTCCTATACTAGGCTAAGTATAAGAAATAGGTTACTATTTAATTAAGCTAAGCTATACTTAGAATTATTATTAGAGATTAGGATTTATAACTATACGTAATACGCTTCTAGTAGTATATATACCTAGATAGTACTATTAATATAAGCTTAATAACCTTAACTTTATAATACTTAGATTTAAGTTCTTATAGTCCTTTTATAACTATAGGCTTATAGCTAGTATAGTTAACTTTAAGAAGAATAGAGTATAAGGAGAATACTATTAGGAGGCTATACTATTTAACTAGGTTACTAAGACGCTATACCTATTTAATGCCTTACCTAAGGGTAGAGAAGATAGGGCGTATTACGCTATTCTAGCCTAGGCTAGAGTTTTAGTAGCTAAAGTTAGTAACGCCTACTTTAAAGCTATTATAGTACTATTAATAGCCTAGAGGTATAGCTAGAAATATAGGTTTCTAGTACTAGCTATACTATAGGGTTAGGTTAGGGGCTACGTTAGACTTATAACATAGGAGATAGCTTAGATGTCCCTATTCTATAAAGTTATTAACCTAAGAGAGATAGTTATTAACTAAGAAGCTACCTAGATAATAGACACCCTATACTAGGTATATATAGATAACAATAGTATTAGAATTAGGGACTAGTAAAACCTTTTAGTCTAGTAGGAATAACTTATATCCCTAAACTATATAGCTATACTAATAGAAACTCTATCTAGTCTTTATATACTTATTAGTAATAAGCTTAGGCTTATAATAGGGACTACAATTAGTATAAATAGGGTTAGCTTTACCCTATATGTATTAACTATACTTAATATAATTTTTAAAGCCTACCTAGGACTTTTATCGCTTAGAGGCTATTAACCTAGCTCTAAGCTATTATAATAATACTACCTAGCTTTATAACGTTTTTAATTATACTAATAGACTTAAACCTATCTTACTTAATAATAGAGATAATACTAATCTAAATAGGGGTATAAGGATCCTAGCATTTCTAGCTAGTCTAGATAACTTTACTACTATTTCTAATAGGGCCTATGTTTCTTAGTACTAGTAGAATAATCTAGTAAGCGCTACCTACCCTAGAGCCCTATAGTCTACTAGTTATAATAGTATAGTAACTAATTAATACCTCTTAGGAAGTCCTAAATATAGAAATAAAGAATATAGGTACTATTATAAGGACTTAGTTACTTAACCCTATTTAGAAAGAAGCCTATCTAGAGCTAAGCTTCTATATAGGTAATATAGCCCTATTAAAGACGCTAACTCTACTAGTTAAAGATAGTAACATCTTAGTTAGTAGCTTACTACTATGTCCTACTTAGGGCTTATAGGGCTAACTACTTAGCCTTATAAGGGTAAAGAGCCTTAAGGCTTAATTTAGGGGTAGCTTATACTAAAGCTTATAAGGGACACATTATTAAAGTTAGCTTTACGCTACGGATCTAGTAATATGTCTATAAAGTTAGTATTAAGTTTATTACTTAAGCGCCTATTATAGTCTCTAAATACTCTACCTAGCCTCGTAGCTCTTTAATAGATAGTATAAGGATAAAAAGGGGTAAGACTATTAGGTTAATACTAGGAGAGCTTACTTAAATAAAGAATTAAGCTATAGATAGCTTATAAGTCTCCTATAGTTACTAGGCTCTATATAAACATATAGCTAAGGTTAGTATCTAGTTAGCTAGTAGTATACTTACTATTAACCTATAAGCTAAGTAGTGTAATAGACTCCCTCCTATAGCTTTCCTACTCCTACCTATACTCTTACTAGCGCTATCTTCGTTAGTAAGATTAATTAGAGGCTATTAGGTTAGCTTACTACTAGGCTTAGCTTTCTCGAGTACTAGAGGTAGCTAGATAGTATCCTAGGCCCTATTAGTATACCTATTAACTCCTAGTATACTACCTATACTAGCCTACTACTACTTAGAAGGGACATAAGAGGAGGTATAGGAAGAAATAGAAGCTAGAGACGAAACTACCTTTAAGATTTAGCTCTTAGCAGAAGGGAGCTAGTAGGCTAAGAGCTCTAGCTCTATACTAAGTAGCCTAGCGCTTAGGACTTAAATCCGAGGGCTAGAGGACTATTAGAACTACGATAACTAGACAAAGGAATACAAAGCTATAGGTAAAGAGAGACATTTAGTTATTAGAGAAACTAGGGTTATTATAACTTATAGCTAACGATCTAAGCTCTAGCTCTTAATACCTACTTTAGTATAGATAGTTTCAACCTCTAGTAACTTTATATTAATAGTCTTACTAGGATTAAAAAATCCTAACTAATAGTACTAAGTATTTATAATAATCTAAGTAGGGGAAGCTATTATAGGGGCGCTAAGCTTAGTATAGTAACTAAGTAAGGCTAAAAGAGCTACTAAGTAGGTCTAGTTAAAGGGAGAATAAAAATAAAGCATAGGAGGCGCTAGCTTAAGCGTAGAGGGATAATAGTAAGAAGAAGTAATAGTATAGTTTGTTATTACATTTAGTCTTTTATAGTATAATCTTTACTTAATTTCCTTTAATTTAAAAGTTTTTCTTTTTCCTTTTCCTTTTATAGATACCTACCTCTTTATATAGCGCTATATAGGGTCTATTACGCTAGGAAGGCTTATATTAAGGTAGAGATAACTCTATAATACTAAAAGCCTATAGCTATAACTACTAGTATAAGGCTATAAGGTAGTCTTACTAGGTATAACTTTTATAGCTTAGTAGGGGGTAGGGGCCTTTACTATATAAATATCTATAGAATAGCCTATAAGTTAATAGTAAGTAAGGACTTCTAGCTAGACTCTTAGGGCCCTAGGCTCTACCTAAGGCATACTTACTACCCCTTCCTTTACTTATACCTTTTTACTTAAATCTAGTTACTATAGCGCTCTTACTTCTCCCTTCCCTTCTAAACTAAATAGTTTCTTACTTTATATCCTTCTTTCTACTATTAATTATAGAGTTATTGTAATAATTATTAATTTTTTATTACTTATAGAACTTATAGAAATAATAGAAGGAATAGGGGCTAGCTACCCCTACCCTTAAGGTAGTAGGATTACTATAACGCTATAAATAATAACTTTACCTACCCTATTATATTATTTTAAGCTAGACTAAATAGTTTTTAAGCTTTATTTTACTTAATTTTAAGATTAAGTATAGAAAGGCTTATTTATAGGTTATTTATAGAAGTTCTCTAAGGTTTAAGTACCTTTAAGATATAGAAAACGTTATAAAGCTAGAAATATTTCTTAGGGATAGTAAGGTAATATACTTCCTTACGTAGAAGCCTAAACTATAGTTCTTTTCTAAAGCTATAGAGGAACAGTTTTCTACTAGAACCTCTAGTTTTTCTAGTCTATTATAAGTAAATAGCCTAGATATTCTAGATAACTACTTATATAAAATCTATTAATTAAAGTAATATACTTATAAGCTAGTACGTTTAAAAACCTAGAAAGGACTAATATACTTAGGTTAGAGTTTCTTCTTCTAGTCTTTAAATAAGATATTCTTTATTAAGAAACTAATAAGTACTCTAACTAGAAGTATAAGGACTTAGTACTAGTTATTATATACTTTCGCTTAGTATTTAGTAGCTATTCGCTAGTAATCCTTAAATTTTTAACGTAACTACTATATCTTTTAATATATATAATAACGTCTAGAGTTATAGCTATAATACTATTAAGTTATAGTTAGAACTTAGACTAATAGCTAAAAAGTACTTTTACTAGAGTATAGCCTATTATAGTATAGTAGGCGTTATTAGCTATAAATTAAGTAATTAGTAGTAACTAGGGCTAATTAGTTTATTCTATATTTAAGAAATAATAGAGGTTATATTAAATAACTTAATTTTTCTCTCTATTTACCTATTAGTTTAGGGGTAAAATACAATTAATAACTACTATTTAATCTTATTTATCTTATTATAGTTATAATAAGTATTTATAATTTACCTTTTTATATAAACCCGATAGGTTTACTATAATAGATAGATATACGTTTAATTTTATTTTATTATTTTAAAAAATTACTTGAATTTTATATTCTAGTTAGAATAGATTATAAAGGAAGAATTTATTGTAAAGCTAATTTTAGAGATCTAACTAGAAGTTACTTATAAAAATGCTACTCCTATTAGATATAATATCTTTAAGTACTCGAAAATAGAGTTCTATCTTATAATAAAGGAGCTCTACTAAGTCTACTACTATAATTATATCTAATACTAAAAGTATAAGTAAATACTTTAAATATTAATTTATAGTAATAAGTATACTATTAACCTTATTCTTAAGCTACTATCTAACTAGAAGTACTCTAGTAAAATTAAACGAGATTTCTACCTATAGTTACTAGGGAATTAGTAGGAACTTAAGGGTACTATAAGGGTAGTAGCGCCTTATAATAGTTTCTTATAAGATCTAATAGGTTTTAATATATTTCTATATATCTTTATATAGACCTCCCTAATAGAAGTAGTATATAATTATCTCTTATATATAAGTAACTCTAAAGTAACTTACTAGTAGATTATTATAATAATATAGAGGAAATTTAATTCTTAGAGCTAAATTAGTAAGAATAATAATACAGTTCTTTTACTAACTAAGGTTATCTATATCTATTAATTATAGTCTTTATTTACCTTAATAAGTAGGGTCTTCCTTAAAACGTTTTTATTAGCTTATTACTATATTCTCTTCTTATATATACTAAAGTACTTAAGTAAAAGATTATAAGATAGTTTTATTAAGTAGTAAATCTTTAGCTTATACTATATAGACTTAATTATAGGTAATTAGCTATTAATAGCTAAAGTTTTTCTTTACTTAGTAATAAAAATAAGAGTAATTTATATCTAAATTATCTATAATAATTACTAGTATAGTCTTTATATTTAAAGGTATCTTACTAAGCGTAAAGAATACTTATATAACCTTTAAATAGAGCGTAAAACTAGTTTATAGTTAAAGCTATTAAGTAACTCTAGGAGACTCTAAGGAGTTACTAGAGGATTACCTATATATTATAGTTTACGCGATAGGGTATTAGCTAGGTTTATATACCTAGGCTTATAAAGAATATAGAAATCGTATAGTAAAATATATATAATCTATCTTTATTACTATTAGTTAAGAAAGGATTACTTTATAAAACTATAGAGGTTTAAATAGTTAGAGAAAACTTCTACTAGAAATGCTAATTCTTTAACGTAGAATTACTAATATCTAAACAACTTAAATAGAAATATAGAACTCCTTCTTAGCTTTTATATAATTTAGTTGTACTCCCTAACACTTTAAAGACTACTAAGCTATAATATAATAGTAGCCCTTAGTATCTAGCTAAGATAAGGTTCTTATTATTATAAAGTTAAATATATTTATTTTATTATAGGTTTACTTAGTTAGGTTAAAATAGGTAATAAAAAGTACTTATTAAAAAGCGTCTTTAAGCTCCTAAAACGCTACTTATTTAGCTAGATTAAAAAGGTAAAAGCTAGGTTTAAAGCTATTTTTACTCCCTTTAAAGAGGTTAGATAATAGAGTTATAAGTTTAGAACAGCCCTAGATAAATCGTTTATAGTAGTTATAGAAACTAAAAGAAGCCTAAATATTATAGAAAAACTATAGCTCTTTTTAATTAGTAGTTACCTAAACTTACTATAAGTCTATAGTAATTCTAAGGGAGGAGATAATATATCTAAGAAATTTAATAAATAAATAATAAAAATAGTACTTTACTAAGTTAGTAAAGAGGTTAGCTTACTAGAAGCTTTTAAGGACAAGTTAGAGGTATTTTATATATATTTCCTTATTCTAAGAGTAAATTAAAATGTTATTAAAATAAATAATGTAGATTATATTAATAAAGATACTAAGTACTTTATAAATATAATACTAGAAGGTAGGTAGAGTATTTATAAGACTAAAACATACAATAAGGTACTTAAAGTAGCTATAATAGGTTTAGAAAGTAGTCTTCTCTTTATCCCTAGGTTTAATGTAGATATAATAATAAGTATAATAAAGGTTAATCTTTAAGAAGATTATAGAGTTTTTAATATAGTCTATAACCTCTAAAACTAGGGGGAGAGGGTAGTAATTCTTTCTTCTAATCTTATTAAGACTATAGTAGTTAATATAAAGTTATAATATACTAACCTTCTTAGGTATAAAGAAAACTAGTATACTATCTAAGCTACTAGATTCCTAGATCTATTACTTTTGTAGGGTATTAAATATATACTTATAAAGAACCTTAAGTTCTATAGATAAGAGGGGGTAGATTAGCCCCTAAGGCTATACTAAATTGTTAGTAAGATTAATAGTATAGACTATATTTAAGTAATTAGGGAGTTTTTCTATAGAAGTCTTTAAAAACGTTAGTAAAGTCTTAAAGTTTAGTAAGTATCTTAGGTACCTATTTTAGGATAGAATTTTAGGTTGTTCTTATTATAAAATACTAGTAGTATAGAATTAATTATTACTCTATATATATAAGGCGTCTATTTAGTAAGATAAACGAATTCTATAACTAAGATAATCTCTATTTATTAAAGGTTTAGGTTAAACTACTAAAATATAGATACTAGTATAAGATATATACTAAGATTTTTTAAAGCTAGTATTTTAAAGGTAATTAGTTATAGGTTATTATTTAATAGTAATACTTAATTAATATCCTTATAAGAAAACATATATTTATAACTATAACTATTATAAAGGTAGAGTATTACTTTCTATATACTATCGATAGTAGCTATATAGCCCCCTATGTCTAAGATATTCTCTAGGGGCTTACTAAGGGTTTATTAGAGCTAATATTACTTTATAAAGTTAACTATAATAAAGTTAATCTAACTATAGGTATCTAAGTTAATAGTTACTAAATAACCTATCTATTCTATAATTTTAGCGCTAATAGTAAAAAAAGTATTTTTAATTTATACTATCTAAGTTAAAGGGGGGATATTTACCTTAACTTTTTGTTATTTTTATTAGTAGATTAGTAATAGTTCTAAACACTTTCTTTACTTATAAGTAAGAGTAATATTTACCTTATTTATACCCTAGTTCTTTATAGTAGTTATAGGTATCTATAGAGTAGGGCTTATATACTTAGTCTAGATTTTATAGAGCTAAGCTAGGCTTTACTAGGTTCTATAACTATAGCTACCTCTAGTAATTTAAAGGCATTTTATAGCCTTAAGTAGAGCGATAAGGTACATTATTATATACTTTATAATATTTAAGGCTATAGTAGTTAGCTAAAGAAGCTCGTTTTTAAGGCTTATTATTATAATACTTCTATATAAGAAAGACGACTTTATCCTAATTTAGCTCTAAAATATTAAGGGTAATATTTATAATCTTCTACTAAAGATATATAGTAAGCTTAACTAAAAAAGGTATAGTATACTATTTTTCTTTAAAGGGCGGAAATTACTTTTTAATAGAGTCTAAGTATAAGTAGAAATCTATAAGAGATTAATATAAGTATTAATATACTTATATAAGATTTAGTTTAAATATTAGCTCTTAGTTCTTAGCGTTATTTATTAGGCTTTTAGTCTACTTAGTAAAGTAAGCTTAATTACTATTAATATACTAGCGTTTATTAAGTAACTCTCTTTTCTTATAGTAAGACTACTAGTAGGTCTTAAGGTCGTTCTCTATTAAATCCTTAGTAAATAGATTTTTTTTATATTTTACTTAAACTTCCTTAAAGTAGTAAGGAATATATCTTCTAAGTTATTAGTCTAGTCTTAAAGCTTTTAAGCTATAATAAGAGTAATAAGCTTAAGGGCATTCTTAAGTTTTATATCCTTATTATAGCTACTATTAGAGTCTAAGGGATTATTATAAGAGTAGGGTCTTAAGAAATAAGTAGATAGTACTATACTCTTAGTAATTATAAAAGGAGGTAGTAAAAGTAGTACTTCATTACTATAAGCTATAAGGTTAGAAATACTACTAAAGAGCTACTATATTTTTAGCTAAGCTATTTATTTCTTTAATATAAACTTAGTTTTCCTTAGGGACTAGATTTATAAGCGCTAGAGTATTACTTAGGAATCTCTAAGGGGTTACTTATTAACCTTCCTTCTCTAAGTAATCTAGGAAACCTAATACATTAGAGGGTTTATTACTTAAAGAAGAAATTTTATTATCTAGTTCCTAGATTTTTTTAATATAATAGTAAACTACTATAGCCTATTTTTTAAGGTTATATATAAGCGCTATAGTAGCCTTAGCGCGTTATTAAGTACTTAATACTCTCTTTATTCTATGTTTTTAAAAGAGAAGATTTAGAATTATAAAAGAGTAGTATATAGAGTATACTTAAATAGTTAGAATTAAGGTAGTAGAAAGAAAGTAAGAGAGAGATTACATTATATTTAGATAATAAGACTAAATCTTATTAAGTAAGGGGAGTACCTTTATACCTTACCTTTATACTTTTTTAAAGTATATAAGTTCTTTATTACTAGTTAATTATATATATAAGGCGCTAGTAATATACCTATAAGTTAGGAACTAATAAGTTAAGTACCTATAAGTTAAGTACTTATAAGTTAAGTACCTTAAGTTAAATATATAGTTATATAATCTATTGTATCTATAGGGTAAGTATAAGGTACCTCCTCTATTATATAGTATAATTAACGTTGTTATAAAGGTATTATTATATATATTAAAAGCCTACCTATTTAAGTATAAAAAGTAGATTTTAAAGGGTTAAGTAATAGTAGTATAATAGCATTATAAAGGATTTATATTATTTAGTATTTTGTAATATATTTAATGCGCTAGACTTACTTTTATAGTTTTTATTAGATTAATTTATAGGTTTAATTATTACTTAATATTATAATTCTATATACTATTTAGGAGCCTAGAAAATTCTCTTTCTATTGTTAGTATCCTAAATAGAGAATAAGTAAGTCTAAATATTTATATTTATATATTTCCTTATAGCCCTATAAGTACTATAGCTTAGGAATTATTCTAGGACTTAGAGCTATTAGGTAGTTATAAGAGAGGGATATAATGTACCCCTTTTATTAATATATAAGCGTTAAATAGACTATAGCCTAGTAAGCTTAAAGTACTAGCTTATATAGAAAGTATATTCTTTACACGTAGGTTTAGGCTATAGCCCCTTTCTCTACTATAAGAGAAAGGTTTTCTACTAAGAACTCTAGTTATTTCTTTATATTATTAATAGCGTAGCTTAAAGATTCTTGTTAACTATAGTATAAAATCAATTAATTAATTATTAGCAATGTTAGATTATAATAGGAGTTTTAAGTAAAACTATAAGTCTTTAAAGGAGTTTTTAAGATAGCTTTAATTAAGTACTTTAAATATAGACCTAAATAAATTAGCTCTTACTAGTAACTACTAACTACTTTTAATATAAATAAAAATATACCTAAGCTAACACTTAACTATAAGTATAATTATTTTGTAGCTCTATATATTATTATAGATTTAATTTTAATTAACCCTTTTAAAGGCTAAAGGTATATATATATATATATAAGCGTTTCTATTAATAACATAGATATAATAAAATAAGTAATAAAATTAGTAAATTAGTAAAGAGAGTCTAGTATATATAAATATAGTAAAGTAAGTTTCTCTAAATAAGTACTAAAAATTAAGCTATAAGAACTTAACTATTAAGTAAAGTAAGCTAGTTCTATAAGTAAAACCTTTTATTAATACTTTTAAGTATATAAAATTAAACCTATAAACTATATTTAGATAAAAAGAAAACAATTACTTTTTTAAAAGTATAGATTATATATATATATCTTTTTAATATTTTTAGTTTATAACTTTTTAACTTAAACTTACGAATTAATATAGAATTAACTGTTATACTTTCTTTAGTATCTAAAGTACTTATAACATTACTTAAGTTTATTACATAAATTTAAGAAATTACTTTATTATATAGGCTTTATTACTTTATATAAAAACTCTACCTAATAGTTATATTTTAAAAAACTAAAACTAAAACCTTAAGTATATTACCCTTTCTTAACAATTTTAAAGGATTCTATATATATATATTTCATTATTATATATCCTCCTCCTTACTTACAAACAGGGTATTAAATCCGTAACTTTGTAGTTATAAAATAATTTATAAGTCTATTAATTAAAAAGAATTTTTAAAACTCGAATCTAGTAGTTATAATAGATATAACATAACTTATAAGTCCGACAATAGCTAATCTATATACCTATAATTTACTATTGTTATTAGATAGCCTGATAGGCCTTTAAAAGGCTATAATATAAGAAAAGTCACGAAAAGGTTATAGTTATAACTTTAAAATAACTACTAAATAACTTTTTCACTTTTACGCCTAATTAGATAAGATATATTCTTAATGTTAATACTTACTAATAGAGGCTCTAAAGAGCTATTTTAGAGCCTAATTATAGCTTTATAGGTAATTTCTACGATTTTATAGGAAGCTTTTAGTTATGACTTTCTATGACTTTGTCAGTACGTACCGTGACCTTTCTCATGACTTTTTAATACCCTGCTTACAAATCTGTCAAGTAGATAGGTACAAAGACATAGGTACAAAGTAACCTACTAAAGATATTTTCCTACTACCTAGGTGCGGCTAGAAATACTTGCGCTTTAGTAGTTACGTAGTACCTACCTATGCGAGCACCTCCATTGTCCCCGTGTTGTTTCCTCGCACAAAAAATACATGTTTTCCTCGTTGCCGACGTCGAGATGCCGACTTCACTTCATCCGCAAGCCAAGTTCGATCCCATCCCGCCTGATATCGATCTTCAAGCCTTGGTTGATAACACACCGAACTTCAGATGGGTCCAGCGCGTTTCTAGGGAGCAGATTCGCAATTTAGGCACTCAAGAGTTTGAAAAGCTCGTACAAATACATGTTATTGGAAGTGGGAAGCCTTTGGTTATTGATGGATGGGACGCTGTGCTTCCGAAGTGGCTTTTCAATGTTGACTGGCTGGAGAGCACGTATGACAAAAAACGTCAGTTCCAACGGTATTGTTTCCCACAGATTTCTGACATTACCAGCAGGTGAGAATGTCCGAGATATACCGGCTGCGACAGACATCCCAATGACTACAGGTCACTACCTCCGATCTATGAGACAGCTGGCCAACCAGTGGACGCCGCACACCTTTCGAGATGATCGTCGACAACGACTATACCTCAAAGATATAGACTGCCCATCGGAATGGCGCGAAGCGCTGCAGAAGATCATCCACCCTGGTCTATTTTACTTGAACGAGAATGTCAGCGTTTCCAGCACCAGCGCTCGGCTTCAAAAAGAGGACAGTTTTCACAGTGAGGTCAAGGGCGCCCCAGCAGGAGACCTCATGTCCAGCCTTCCGGAGACCATGCGCGCCGAGAACCTCATGTGCTATATCGGCCATGAAGGCACATATACACCCGCGCATCGGGAGATGTGTGCATCACTAGGCCAGAATATCATGGTCGAGACTTCTGACGATGGCAATGGCGAAAAGGCTGGCAGCTCTATCTGGTTCATGACCGAGAGTAAAGATCGTGAAGTCGTTCGAGAATATTTCCTGTCGATGCTGGGTCACGACATCGAGATTGAGAAACATTTCGCACAAATAAATGCTTGGAAAAAGGCACCCTTCGATGTGTATATTGTTGAGCAACGTGCAGGAGACTTCATTCTCATCCCTCCCTTGGCTGCTCACCAAGTCTGGAATAGGGGCACTCGGACCATGAAGGTAGCATGGAATCGGACGACCGTGGATTCGCTAGATCTGGCGTTGCACGAGGCCATTCCAAAGGCGAGACTTGTCTGTCGGGACGAGCAGTACAAGAACAAAGCCATCGTCTACTTCACTCTTCAGAAGTATTTTGGCCTGCTGCAGCAAATGGAGAAGAATGCCGAGTCGACCCGAATGAGCCTGATGGGGATCGGCCACGAGATCGTTCGGAAGTCTACGCGCGTAAGGCAGTTGGCCGGCGACTTCAAGCGACTTTTCAGCCTCTTCACCGAAATCCTCATAGATGAGGCATTCGCTTACAAAGAAAAGGATGTCGATCTCCTGCCGTTCGATTCCTGCATCACATGCTCTTACTGCCGGTCGAATATATTCAACAGATTTCTGACTTGCAAAAATTGTGTACGACCGCTCATGAACGGTGATGAGGACGCTTACGACGTGTGTATGGAATGCTATGCCATGGGACGATCATGTGCATGCATTTCCGGGCTCCAATGGTGTGAGCAATGGTCATGGCCGGGCCTTGTGGACAGATTCGAGACCTGGCGTGCCATGGTGATAGCCAATGACGGCTGTATCGACATTGACGCATCTCCACAGCCTTTTGAGGTCGCTCGTCTTAAGTCAGGGAAGAAGTCGGTGGCACAAATTTGCCAAGAGGCCCTGAGAAGGAGACCTTGGAAAGACATCACAAAACATGAAGAACAGGTCAAATCTCCGAGCGACTCTGAGCCCGGAGAAGGTGACGATAAGGTCCGAAAGAAGTCGAAACGAAAGAAGAAGAAGGGCGAGGTTCGCAGATGCCACGTTTGCTGTCATAAAGATTACAGTTACCGTGTTCATGAATGCTGCAACCCTGATTGCACTGAAGCATACTGCTACGGCGTTCTCTATCGTGCTTTCGACCTGATGCCACAGAAGGTTCTGGAAGACGAATATTGGCAGTGTCCCAAGTGCCTCGGGATTTGCAGTTGCGGCAGTTGTCGTCGATCCGGCAACACGAATGCCTACACCCCAAAGAACACATTATTAGGGCATGACACGCGCCCCATTGCGGACGATCGGAGCGTGGAGGCTCTCGTCGATTTTCGGGTGCACAATCTCTCTTGGCTCAAGGCGGTAGGAGAGGAGAGCCGGAGCAAAGACAGCCGACGCATGCAGCGCCTGCGTGAACAAGCCGATAACGCCAAGGCTCAGGAACAAACCCATCAAGCTGAGGCGGAGCAAGCTATGCCTGATGACATTGGAGCCGCTGGCGTGCTCTCGTCGAAAGAGGAGATGCGGCACGCCATCGACCGCGACGACCGAAGCGAGTCAATCCAGCAATCTTACTTTCCAGAAGGCGATAACAAGGAAGCAACAAGTGCTGGCCTCGTTGATGACGACCCAAAGCCTTCCTTCGATATCGGTAGTGCTCCTGATATCGCTGTCGGTGCAACCAAGACCCTCCCATATCCGGATCCCTCCGTTTTCATCCGCCAGAGGATTGGCATGGGATATTACGAGCAGGATGATACCCCCGATAAGATATTGTTCGACCCTTATCAAGTGCCTTCGGCGGATGCGGTCGGTCTGTCCGAGGCCGGAGTTCCCGAGTTTGTGAAGAAATCAATTCGGGCAGCGAAGAGAAAGGCCAGACGCGAGAACGAGGATCCCGATTTCGTTGTTGGAAGAGGGCAATCCAAGAGGCCTCGCTTTTTGCAGCCACCCGATATTGTTGACAGTATGGATCAAGCTCTTTTTGAGGATAACGACATGCACAGGACAAATCATGATCAGCATGATGGAGGTCGTGCTCCTCAGCCGCATCAGCTGTCAGTACCGCTGAAGGGTAGTTCAAAACCATGGGCTTCAAGGCGCGCGGCATTTCCACGATTCGACGTTAACGAACCCGCCTTGAGACATGCAAAGCCATTGACATCATACGTGGAGTTGGAAGACGTGGATCTTGACGAACTTGAAGAGGATGATCTGGGCGATCGAGTCCAGTCTCCCATCGGAAATCCTGCTCCGACACAGCCTGCAATGGCTATGGATCAGAGAATTAGTGACGCCACTGCGATGCCAGACTCCCTTTGTTCTAGTGGAGATAATACAATTTTTCAAAAACCAGGCAAGCGTTCCGTCCCGAAGCGAAGAGGCCGACCTCCCAAGCAGAAGTTTGCGGCAGCTTCACCAATCAGATCTCCACCTATCGCTAAACCAGTAAACGCCGAGAAGATTGCCGGCAAAAGAGGCAGGGGAAGACCCAGAAAGTATGCGAATGCGACAACTACGATTGACGGCGATGAAATCGCAGTCCGGAACAAGTCAGGGACAGGAAAAGGGATTGGGGATATACAAGATTCGCAGGCCACAAGCAAGTTGACCAGATCATCAAGAAATCGCCCGATCCTAGGTGATACTCCGCGGCAAACCAGGCTCCGTGGTGTCACGACTATAGCAGCGGCCACAGCAAACGAAGAAGCATCTCCTCCCGGCGACAGTGAGCTAGATCCTTTATCAAACCCAGATCAATCGCTGCAAAAGCAATGGATTTCTCCTGGTACCCCGGTGATGCCCATGAGGGGAGGGGAGCGCCTCAAACGATCTGACGTTCCACAGAGTGCTTCGCCCGCTTGCGATGAGGATGAGCTCGCCAGTCAAACATTCATGTCCTTGGCTGAACGTATGGCGCTCAGGGGCAAGAAATTTAAGATCGGAAGACGCAAGCTTAGAAACGTTTCCTCGGCGCCTGACAATGTGACATCTAAGGATAGAGATTACGCCGTCCGAGCCTTGGAATGCAGCCCGTCGCCAGATGAGGAAATAGACGAGAACAGAATCGATCTGTCACCCTCTGCATCAGCGACAGACAAAGTTAAGAAGTCTTCACCTGGCGATGGTTCGAGTATTCCTACTTGCGGGGCCAGCCTCGCAGCTGAGCACCACGGTAGCTGGAAACGAGAGCCTACAGTGGTCAGGCTAGCAGATGTGGAGTCTGAGGAGGAATCGGGATGGCAGGTTTCGTCAAGTTCCACGGATGATGAGGACATCCCGTCTAAGCGACCGAATTTAGGAGGGACCCCGCGAGGCCGAGGAAGCTTCAGGGGCAGAAGGGGGTCTAGGGCGCGCACTCGGGCGCGGGGACAACGAATGATTTCGAGAAGATAATAAGAAACGGCTAAGTTTTTCCTTTATAATAATAGATTTTACTCTAGTAGTCTATCTAGACATCTAAGACATACGACTTATAATAAGTATTACTATTTACTAATTTAACTAACATCTATTTACTAATCTATTTACTAGATTAAGTAAGACTAGTTTTATAAGTCTAAGCTATTTATTTATAATATAAAGTCCTAGTAAGTTAGGTAGTTACTTTTTTAGCTTTAATATATTAAAATTACTACCTAGAGCTAGCTATAAGGCTTACAATCTACCTATAGGGGGCTAATTTATTTAAATCTACGATAAAAAAGTAATCTTATTTAATCTATCTATCTATCTTAAAGCTTAAGTATTAGGCCCTCTACTATTATTATTATAGAAGCTACTACTACTCTTATTATAGTAGCTACGTTAATACTAGCTCTTCTTACGTAAGTATAGGTATAGGTATAACTTATAGCTCCTATTAAAGTAATATTAAAGCTACTTATAATAGCTTCCTAGCCTACTACTATATTTCCCTAGTATTAAGGCTACTTATAATACCTATACGCTATACCTTACTTATCCCCTCTTATATCTACTTATAAGGCTACTTATAAGGCTACTACTACTTATAAGGTTACCTATAAGGTAGTAAGAGCTATAGCTTTAGCTTTATTAATCTTATATTATATATATATATACCTAATACTACCTATAAGGTACTAAGTACTTACTTAACTTAATCGTAGGAGCTACCCTTACTCTTACATTTACCTATACTTATATACTTATCCTAATAGTAGTTATATATTATAATCGTTATCGTTATAGTTTTTTAGCTAAAGACTTAAAGGTATAAGAAGTAGCTTATTTATTATATTCCTTAGGTAGCTATAGTAGCTCTATATAATATTAAAGTTATACTCTAACTTTATATAAACTTTTATATTACCTTTAGTATTATAACTCTCTTCTTCTTTTAAGCTACTCCCTCTTCTAGTTTATAGCTTAGCTTCTTACCTTTTACTTACTTTACTTAAAATCTATTTACTTTTATTACGTTTTCTTTAATTATACTTAGCCCTTTAAAAATTACTTAAGAGGCCTCTATAAGTATTACTCTTACTATAAACATAGACTTAGCTACCTAAATAGATAGGTAGCGTACCTTTAAGTATAATATAGTAAACCTTACTAAGTATACTATATAGCTCTTATTAATACATTCCTAGTACTTAACTATAATAGGGTATATTGTTATTTATACTAGTTACTCTCTAGTATAAGATATATAGTAAGGTTTCTAGTTTTTAACATATATCTTATATATATATTTCCCCCCTTTATAGGCCTTAGTACTATATAAACTATATATTATATCCCCTTAGTATATTTTTATAATATAACTAAACTTATAGTGCTTAAAGTACTTAGTAAGTCTTACCTTACTAGTTTATAATAAAATACTTATATAGCTATAACTACTCTATAGTTGTATATATAGTTAGCTTCCTCTACTATACTAAGTTTAATAAGTAATACATTCTTTATAGATCTCTTCTTACTTAAAAGCGCTTATATTAAATAGTCTTTAAAGTAAACATTATTATTAGGCCTTACTTACTTAGCTAACTTACCTTACTAGATAGCTAACTTTTTATAGCTTAACTCTAGGTACTTACTTAAGGAGACTTACCTTACTAAACTTATATATACTAGTTCCCCTCTACTAAGTTCCTCCTATCTCTACTTAATGCACTTAGTATTCTATTACTATATATAACCTACTAATGCCCTAGCCCTAGGGTCTTCCTATATATACTTACTTTCTTACCTTTTCCTTCTTTATAATTACTATTATAAATACTCTTATACTTACTTATATACTTACTTATATACTTACTTATATACTTACTTATATACTTACTTATATACTTACTTATATACTTACTTATATACTCGCTTACGTACTTACTTACACTTATATATACACTTATATATATACCTATCTATTCTTAATTTCTTCTTTCTTTATAATTATAATCGCTTTTATATATACTTGCTATACTTCCTCTCTTAATAACAATAAATATAGTAGTATATATATAAAGATAACAATACTAGCTTATAAGAGAGGTTTTATTAAGTAAGACTATATAAGCCTTTAAGAGAGCCTTTAAGAGAGCCTTTTAAGAGAGAGAGCCTTTAAGAGAGCCTTTAAGATAGTCTTAATTAAACGTAGATTTAAATAAATTAGCCCTCCTATATAGTTACTTACTACCTTATTTATATAATTAAGTATATACCTAGGCTAACCTTTAGCTATAAATACGATTAATTTAAAGGCTCTACTTTTTATTATAAATTTAAACAAATTAGCCCTTCTTTAAAGACTAATAGTATATATATATATATATATATATAGAAGCGTTATTGTTATTAACAACGTACTATATATAGGAACTTAGGTAGGGACATAGGGGACTTAGTAGAAGGGAACTATTATATATAAATTTAGTAGAGTAAGTCTCCTTAGGTAGGTACCTAGAGTTAAGCTACGAAAAGTTAGCTATCTAGTAAGGTAAGTTAGCTAGGTAAGCGATACCTATCATTACTACAGATCTCTAAGAGAAGATAATAAATACCTAACTTCTATTATAAGCTTCTAAGAGACTCTTTTTATAAGTACTATATATTTATATAGAACTAGTAATATACTCTTACTAAAAGTAAGTCTTACTTATAATATATTATTTAGCTAGTTAAGTACCTTTCTATTAAACATTACTAATATATTTTTACTTAGTAAGTTATATATTACTATATATAATTAAGTTTCTATATATTTACTTACTTTATAAACTATATTAATAGGGGCCCTTATTTAGATCTCTTTTAAGTAGTTAGAAATAGTAATAATTAGATCTCTTTTAAGTTATAACATTATATATTTTTCTTTAGTTATAAGCTATACCCTTAAAGTACCTAACTTATACTTAGTTACTACCTAAGCCTAGAGCTTTATTACTATTACTATTATACTTATCCCCTTACTTACCTCTAAGGGTATTTAGAGTACTTTAATTACTACCTCTCTTACTACTTTACTTAGGTTTACTAGGTTACTTACTAAGGACCCTTCTAGTCCCTATTAAGTTTTAGGGTAGGCCTTTACTATCTTCTTCCTAACTTCCTTATTTTTTTACCCTTAAACTATAGCCTAAACTTACTAGAAGCTAGCTAGGGGTACTAGGTTTGTAATAAACTTAATAACTTCCTACTAGTTAGGGTCTATCTTAGAAGTTAGCTCCCTTTTAGGGTTTCCTCCTATATTATTTATACCCTCTATGCTTAATATAACTACCCCCTTATATACTATACCTCTATCTTACTATATTCCTTACTTTTAGTAACTACTATATATATTAACTACTAAAGCCCTCTTAACTACTAGCTTTTAGCCCCTCCTATATCTTTCTATACTCTAGTTATACTAGCTACTACTATATGTCCCTTTCCTCTAAGACTTAGTAATTTCTTACTTTATAAATTCTCTACTTATAAGGAGGAGCTATAAATATAATAAAAATATTAGAAGTAAATCTATCTTACTAATTACGCGCTAATGTTAGGCGTAGCTTATATTAAAAAGTTTTTAATAGAAGTAAGTTAACTAAGTCCTACTATATTATTAAACTCTACTAATAGTTTCTAGGAGGTCTATATATATCCCTACTACTTTACTAACACTTTACGCTATTTACCTTATTTAACCTTCTTTTATTTAGCTACTAAAATCTCTTCTATATAATACTTATCCTTACCTATGTTATTTATAACTATAGGGTTATAAACTTTATTAACTACTTATTTAGATAGTAAGTTCTTAAATACTTAATAGAGGAGCTAGATATAAAATATAGGGTAAATACTAGAGGGAACGCTAAGTTCTATACTATAGGAGCTATAGAGCTTAGTAACTATATATTTATAATAGATTAATTTAGTTTCTTATTTAAGCGCTCTATCCTATTGTTTACTATATATAGCTATACTTTATTACTTACTTAAAAGGAGTTAATAGCGCGCTAATAGTAGTTTACTTATTCCTCCTATTATAGTTAAGTAGCTATTATTTTAGCGTATATAAAGTTTATTATTTCCTTAATTCTTTCTAAAAACTTTTATACTTACTAGTTATTAAGGGTTAGTGTCGAAGGCTAGTAATCCTTCGAAAGGACGTAAGAGAACAATTAATTAATTATTAGACTTATTCCTTTCTACCGATCTATAGAGAGGGGGAAAGAGGGTAAGATATAGGCGTTAGAAACCCGCTACGGCGGTAGTAATAACATTACACACATGCTCTAGAGGGACTAGAGTAGGGCCTACATTAGCCCTACATAGCCTTAGAGTAGGCCTAGCATTAGCCCTATATAGCCCTAGAGTAGGCCCTACATTGCCTCGGAGTATAGCCTTAACCCCGCATAGGTGTGTGCTAGTAAGCGCCTATAACTTAGACCTACCTCTATCCGCCTACGCTCGTGCCTACGCGTGCTAACTACACCTTACTCCTACTAACACTAGACTCTCTTTCTAATCGCAAAGGCACGCGTATTAGAGAGAGAGAACCCCTTAGATCGGTTCTAAATCCGTATTAACACGCATCCGTTTTCCTATCGACCTAAGCCTCTATTCGTACTCGTAACTTACTTTTATCTACTAGCCTCGTTAGAGCCTCGTTCCCTACTTACTTCGTTAAGCTATTAGTAGGGTTATCGCGACTATTAATCTATTAAACCTCCTCGATCTCGTGCCTCTCGTATAACTAACGTAGGGCGGTAAGGTTAATTATTAACCGCTTCTCCGTAGTCGTGCCTATCTTAACTAAGCACTCGTATAGAGAGTACGAGTTAGTACACACAATAACAGGCGGCGCTAGGAGACTAAGTCGCGTAAAAACAATACATAGGGCGTTAGAGAGGACAAAGGCTAAGTCGTATCTAGCGACGAGGGCGTAGATCTCTAAAGTAAGCACGCTCTAGATAACCCTCTTACTCTTCGTCGAGGCCTAGTAGAGGATATTACTAGTTATTATAAAGGCGTGTCTGTTCTTATCCTCGCTCGCGTCGTCTTTAGCTAAAACGATAATAAACCCTATCTACGAGGAGAGGTCCCTATTATTCGCGAAGGAGGCGTTAGTAAAGATAAATAGCTTTACCTAATATAGGTCTATTAGCGCGAACGTAAGGCTACGATCTAGGTTCTATTATTACTATAGGAGCTAACAGTTTAGGCGGGCGATATTAGTATCTAATAGATCCTATGTTTAGGTAGTAATAGCGAGATCGTATAATACTTTAGGCTAATAGATACTTACGATATATACGCCCTAAGCTCGTTATTAGACGTATACTATAAGATCTTCGTTTAGTACGCTTACGATCTTACTAGCTTAGCCCTTCTAACTTACGTAGATATACCCGTTATTGTATATCGTAACTCTATATCCGTTAAAGTCCTTATTCTAGCTAGCATAGAGCTCCTTCTAGTCCTTAGCCTTAATGCCTACGTTAAGAAGCTTATAAGCCTTAATGTTAAGGAATTCTCTACTTATAAGGAATATTATATTATCTATCTATAGAGCGTATAAACTAATCTTAGACTTATCGTTAGATATTAATAAGTATAGGTCGAACGTTAGTATTATTGAGAAGTTACTACGAAGGTAACCCTAGTATGTCTCGAACTAGTAAACACTACTTTCCGTGATTCTATATAAGGGCTTAACGATCCTTAGGACTATCCCCTTAGGGAACTTTATTTTAAGCTCGTAGGGTAGCTTAGCGATAACCTCTCGTTATAGCTTAGACTTAAACTACGGGTAGGCCTATGTAATGTCCTAGAAGGCTAGTATAAAGCCTCGTTAACGAAGAGAGGGTACGAGGGTAAGGACGAGACGTTAACTACTATACTATATCGTTAGTAACTACGTTAATAGCGTAGCCTTCTTATAATCGTTATACCCTTATACGATAAGACGTAATTTCTTATATAGGGTATTTATCGTCTTACTTTTAACCTCTTAAACAAGTTATAACTTAAAGACACGTTAGCGTCTTTATATATTATACATAGTAGGGATAATCGTACTAGAAGTTAGTAGGGCGTTAATCTCGACCTCGTTAGACGCTTTAAAAGGGGCGCCTAGTATAGTAATCTTCCCTTCCTAGTAGAGACGTAGGGATAGCTCCTTATCTAACGTTTCGCGGGTAATAAGGAAGGTCTCGAACTCGTCGTCGTCGTTACGGATCCCCGTAAGGATACCTATAATAACACGCTATTAGCTACTCTAGTAGCCTAGTTACCGCGGAGTTAACTCGTGCTCGCTAGTAATAACGTTACGTACGTACGGCTTAACGTGCGTAGACCGGAAAGTTAAGGGACCGTAGGCGAGTCTAATAGTAACCTCGTAATTATCTATAGCGAGGACCTAGTGCGGTCCTTACTATCCCTTCTTTTCCTAGTAGACGAGAACTTTACTACTAAGGGCGAGGGAGGACGGAAGCGACGTAGTCCCTTACGTTAACCCTTAGAGCTAGAGGCCCTCGTTAATACAACGCAAAGCTATAATCCGTCGTAGCTTAGCTATAGCTTTTACTAATACCTTAATACGTTATATCGTCGTAGTAGAAGGAGGGCTTTCTATCGTAAGTTATAGGTAGGTACTAAATACTAATAACGTTAGGACGAGGCTATTAGGGCTAGCCGTATCGTTAATAGCTTTAATAGCTATCTAAAGGATTAAATCTACGGAGGCGTCCTTTACTTCTACCCTAAAGATCTCGTACGTATAGTAGAGTAGGGCATAATATCTCTTAACCTTCCTAATACTCTAATATGCCTCTACGGGGATCTATTAGCACGAGATACTATATAGCTATGCCTTAGAACGGAATTTAGCCGTAGTAAAGTTCGTGCTAGCATTATAAGTAAGGACATCTAGTAGACTAAGATAGGTATTTACCTAGTAGGCTTTAACTATCTCCTAGGCGTACTAGGTAGTTATCTTATAGAGGAATCGGGCTACCTAGAACGACGTAGCGGAGTTAATAACGTATAGGACTAGGCGGCTATTAAGGTATATTACGTCTACGATTACTTTATAGTTAAAGTTATAATCGTCTCGTAACGTAAACTTAAACCTTCTTAGCGAGGGGCCCTTAACCTAGTAGTAGTAGTAGAGTTTACTAATCTTAGTAAGGTCGTCTTACTTAACCTTATAGCTAGCCTTCGTAAGTAGATCGTAAAGGCATCGGATAGAAGGGTAACCGAATTAACTATATAGACGACGTAGCTTAACATCTAAGAGAAAGGAGGCTACCGCTACTTATTAGTATTAGTTAAGAAACATCTAGGGGTAGCCCTAGCGGATAATAACGGGGATCTTATAACTATCTAAGCGTACTATATAACTACGAGGGACGTTTAGATAGTAAGAGAGCCGCTATATATCTCGGAGGTAAAGAAGGAAGGGCATAGGGGTGTCTAGGATGTAGAATTTAACCTAGCCGACTAGTGTTAGTACTAAGGTAGAGCTAATAGACAAGACGGGCTTTATACCGCCGAACGTAATTATAACCGTACCCTTAGTAAATTCGTTAAGCACGATACTAGGCTCCTCGCGCTATAAAGCGAGGAGTTAAGCCTTACTAGCCGTCGAGTCCTAGGTAGCACTTATGTCTAGGATAATACCCTAAAAGGCTTACGAGGAATACTAGTCGAGAAGAAAAGAAGCTAGAGCCGTCGATCTAGCTAATAAGGAAGAGAAAGAGATAGGGGAAGAGGCTATCGAGGCTACTATTAGGAGCCTAAGCTAGTAACGGGCGTATTCGTTACTAAGGAACGTAGCGGCTATTATAAAGAAGTTAAGGTTAACGCCTTCGTTAGCGTCTTTGTCCTTAGAGGCCTCCTCTATAACATACGCCTTAGCCTTATACTCGTTATCGTCGTTATAGGAATTACCCTCGTATACTACGAGCTAGGAAGCGTATATAGCGTTACTTACCGCCTTACCGTTAACCTACTACTATAGGAGGTATTTATAGTAAGCTTTACGGCGTTCTCTATCGGAATGTTTCGTCGAGAAGTAGCTAAATTTACTATAGACGTAACACTTCTTAGCCTATAACGATAGTATCGAGGGTACTACTCCTTTCTAGCGACGGGGACTATTTAGACTTAACGAGGCGCTAGCGTAGTTATATTTCCTATCTATAAGGAAGGAAGTAGTCGTACGCGCTAGCGCTAGCGTTAATGTGTCTGTAATCTTTATCGTCGCGATCGTAGGAGGCTCTAAGTTACCTTTTATAATAGCTACTCGTAGGGCTACGATTAGCGCCTACGATAAATCCTTACGTCCTTTAAGAGTAAGCTCGAACCTAGGGACGCTATAATAAGTATAAGTTAACGTCGACTATAACGAGTAGTTATTTAGATATAGTAATAGGGTACGTTAGTAGTCGAGAAGTCTCTTCTATAGTAGATTGAGAACCTTAAGCTTCGTCTTATTAGAGTTATCGCGTTATATCTAAGTAAATAAGACGATCTAGTACTTATTATAGTATATAACGCGATCTTCGTCTAAGGAGAACTAGGCCTTTATAAGTTAGTATAGTTCTCTAATCGTGTAGCCCTTCTAGTCTATATATACGTTAAAATGCTTCTAGGCGTATCCGTATAGGGTAAGGGGAAAAACAGCGTACGCCTCTTTAGGCCTAATCTTATACCGCTAACACGTCTATATAAACGCATTTATCGTATTATCGAATAGCTTAAATCGTTTACCGCCGAAGCGGTTACCTTTATCCTATCCCTTCGCGAAGGTAGCTATGCGACGGGAGTTAGGGTATTCATTTAGGACGTTAGGTAGTAGTAAATCGTATAACGATCGGTCGGGAAGCGGTAGAGAGAATAGACGTACTAGAGGTTACAATGCCTTAGCCTTATCGTCCTTCTTAGAGCGCGTCGGCTAGCGTAGAGCCGTATAGCTAGGGTTATAACCTAAGGGAGTAGGGTATAACGTAGGTATCTAGCAGATAGACTTAGGCGTAGGATTAGGTATAGATACGGTAACGGGAGGAATAGGATTTAGGAGGATCTAAGGAGCTATTAACCTACTTACTAATAGTTACTTACCCTTATTAAACGGATCTTCGTCTCCTTAGACGAGTCGTTATTAGAGTCGGTAGGTAGTAGATCTATAGGCTACGCGCGACATTAGTAGGTCGTTTCTGTTCTATTCTAGCATATCTTCTAATTCTACGAGGGCGGTAAGGGATTCTACGATCCTAGCGTTTCGATAGCTAGCGTAGATGCCTTTTGACCGAAGTAAGCGTCGAAGCTATTATACTAGCGGCCGTAACACCCGATAGAATAAGGCGTTATTCTATCCCTTAAAGTTATATCGGAACGTCTTATATAGTACTAAATTATTATTATAAAAAGTATAATCTTATAGCTTACTAACGATATAAGAGTTAAGCTCTACGTCTATCGTCTCCTCTATTAGCTACGTAAGATCTACTATTATAGCAATATTATTAAGATTACTCGGGCGGCTAGTAATGTTTATACTATTAAGGATTATATAACACCTTTAGCTAAGAGCTTCGTTATTAGAGGTACCTTATCGTAAGGATAATACTATATTGTCTACGTAATGTAACGCTCCTTATAGGGGACTCTTCGGGAACCTATCTTCTCTAGAAATCCTCTATAGGTATAATATCGAATTCCTTCGAGCTTATCGAAAAAGGTAAAGGAATTAGAGATCGTCGTAGCACTTAGTAAGGTCTAACTACTAAAGAGGTTAGACGGAATACAAACTAAGTCTCTTCTTCTTACTATCTATCTTAACGAGCTAGTAAGACTAATTAGTGTCGAAGGCTAGTAATCCTTCGAAAGGACGTAAGAGAACAATTAATTAATTATTAGACTTATTCCTTTCTACCGATCTATAGAGAGGGGGAAAGAGGGTAAGATATAGGCGTTAGAAACCTACTACGGCGGTAGCAATAACATCACATACATGCTCTAGAGGGACTAGAGTAGGGCCTACATTAGCCCTATATAGCCTCGGAGTAGGCCTAGTATTAGCCCTATATAGCCCTAGAGTAGGCCCTATATTACCTCGGAGTATAGCCTTAACCCTACATAGGTGTGTGCTAGTAAGCGCCCGTAACTCAGACCTACCTCTATCCGCCTACGCTCGTGCTTGCGCGTGCTAACTACACCTTACTCCTACTAATAGTTAGAGTTTAACTACTAGCTAGAAGTAAGTACTTCTAAGGGGAGTAAGTATAAGAGAGGATATTATAGATATAATAGGGTATAATTATTAAGAGGTTACTTTAATATAACTATCTACGTAGCTTTACTTATAGAGGGAAGCTTCTCTCCTTACATTATTAAGTAAAAAGACTATTAGCGTTTTCCTTTATATAATTTAGTTATACTATTACTACTATAGAAGTCTCTATATAATCTCTTCCTTTTATAGAGAAGGAAGAGGTAGACTAATATATATATAGTGTTACTCTCTTACCTTTTATCTTATATAAAGATTATAAGTACTTATAAGTAATCTAGTATAATACTAATTAATATTATTCTAGAGGACGTTATTCCCTAAGACTAAATTATAGTAAAAGATAGGAATAGTAGAATCTAAAGCTATAATAAATTAGCTAGGGTAAACTAAAAGACTTATATAGAAAATAACGCTAAATAATAGTAAGTAGTAAGGAACTATAGCTAATAGGACTTAACGAATTACAATAATTATACCTAAGTAATAGTAAGGAGTAATTTACTTCCTTGTTAAGACAATAATTCGAAAACGACTAACTTTTCTCGCTTAAATAATAGTAAAGAAAGAATATAGTTACTTTAATATATTAATAAAATACTTCTAAAGAAAGGAAAAGCTAAGGAGACACTTTCGCTAGAAGGAGAAGAGTCTAGTAATACTTATACTTAAAGATAAAATATTTAGAAAGAAAGGGGTAAGCTTAGTAGGATACTAGGAGAATTTAAGTAGATAGGAGATAACTATAAGATCTATAAAGATTCTTTAATAATTAGATTATAATTAGTAAAGTACTCTATATAAATTTACCTTAAGTAATAGACTAATACTTAAGAAAATAAACTTATAAAACTCTACTACTATAGCTATAATTTATTTTTACTTTAGGAAAGATATATTAAACTATAATACTAAGTAAATAAAGAAATTAACTTTATAGGCTTAGTTATAGAGGAATAGCTTATAACCTATATAGTATAGTTAAGAAGTAGATAGGAAAGATAATAGAAGCCTAGCTTCCTCTAATAATAGATAAGGACGTTACTTAAAGGATAATCCTAACTATACTACATTAAGGTTATTAGAGTTAATAAAGCGCTAAACGTAATATATATTAATAATAATAATAAATACTTACTTTATACTTCTTTTATAGCTATAGAAATAAGGAGCTAATAATTATACTAAAAGAAGTTATCTACTAAATACTTAAATAGGATAAATTTATAGATAATAATAATATAGAAGGTATAAGGTATATATATAAGAAAATAGCTTAGATTATACTAATAAGAGTAAAGCTATTAAGGAAGATATATATATACCCCTAGATTAATTACTAGATACTACGTCTAACTATAGTAATACTAGTCTAAGTACTTACGTAAGTATATAATTTACTATTAATATAATATATTAAAAATAGTTTAATTCTATAAGATAAAATAATTACATTTAGTAAATACTAGAAGAGCTAGTAGGAATTTATAAGTAAACCTTATAATATTTTCTATAATAAAGTATAGTACTTTATTAGCTTCTACTAAAAAATAGGTATTATAAAAAACTAATACTAGGTATTATTCCTAGATATACTTTTAGATAAAGCCTATATATATTAGATATACTATAATAAACTTAAAAAATACTAGAACGAAAGGTTCGAATTACTAGATTTATAGTACGACACTTAATATAATAAGACCTAGTACCTAGTTAACTAGAATATAATTACCTTCTAAAGCGTTTAATAAGAGAATCTAGCTAAAACTAAAGATAAATTCCTTAAGGTACTTATTAATAAACCTACTCTTATCTAATATACCCTTAAAGAGTTATAATAGAGAGAGGAGAATCTTTATAGTATAGTAGTATAAGCCTATTATAGAATACTAGAGTTTTCTATCGCCCTTACTATTAAATATACTACGTACTAGTCTTTCTTCTTATACCTATAGGTAAATCTATGCATTTTATAAGTAATTACTTCTAACTAATATATAGTTATAATATATTTAATATCGACGTTATTAGAAATAACTAATAATAGTATAGCTTACTATATAAATTAATAGTATAAAAATACTCTAAAACCTAACTCCTTTTAATCTCTACTACTAATAAAGGATAACTATAGGGATTAATAAGGTTAATACTTAAATAGAGGTTATATAAACTAAGTAATACCCTTTACATTATAGACTAAGTAACTTCTTTCTAAGCTATAACCTTTCTAATAATAATATTAGCCTAAGAAGTATAGAATACCTTCTACTAACTAGTATTAGATAGTACTATCTTAAAATACTAAATTATATTATTTATAATTATAGTATGAACTTTACTTTAGACGAATTTTAAAAGTATTAAATAGCTTACGATACTAATATAGTACTTGTAAAGCTATAATTTCTTAAAAACAGTAATATTAACTAAACTAAAGAGCTAGTATAAGGTATATATAGATAGGGCTATATAGGCCCTACTCTTAGGTATAGGTAGACTAAGATCTCCCTCTACTATATACACCCTACTATTATACTAGTCCTATACTAGCCTAGTATAGGCTCTATAGTAAGCCTATACTAGTCCGATATAATTCTAAGTACGTTACATATATACTATATAGCTACTTTCTAATACTAGTACTTACTATACTAATACTAGACTCTCTTTATACCCCTACTCTTTCTTTTCTTTAGGTATGCCCCCTCTTCTATCCTCCTTTCTCTACCTTTAATTAACTTAAGCCTCTATCTATATCTATAGGTTTTTCTTACTTATAAGCCCCTTTAATACATTATTTATATTTGCCTTTATTAGTATATCTATAGGGTTATCCCTTCTATTAATCTATATTACTTTATTAATCTCCTATTACTTATATTACTAACGTAGTACTATTAAGTTAATTATTAACCGATTTTTAATAGTTAAACCTATCTTTATAAGGCACTTATATAGTAAGTATAAGTCTATATAAACAATAATAGGAAGTAGTAGAAGACTAAGGTAAGAGGTAACTATAGCGAGCGTATTAGTAAGGACGAACCTAGTATAAAACCTAATAAATAGACTATAAATCTCTAAAGTAAGTATACTATACGTTACTTACTTATACTTAGTAGACCCTTAGTATAAGATATTACTACTTAGTTAGAACGCTAGTCCCTCTTTTAGTCTATTATTCTACTACTCTTTCGCTAAGATAATAAAGAATCTAATTAACGAACTTAAATCCTTATTATTTATAAAAGAAGCATTAGTAAAGATAAAGACCTTTATATAAGTAAGGTCTAGAAGGGCGAGGGTAAGGCTATATATTAGGTTTACTATTTACTATTAGATATATTTATTAAGGTAGTTAATGTCTCCCTTTACTAGCTACTATACTTATACTATAATAGAGAGGTTAAAAGTAGCCTTAGGCTAGTAGAAACTCGCGATATATATACCTTAGGCGCGCTACTAGAGGTAAGCTACTCTAGTACTAGGCTAGCCTACCTTAATATAAGTAAGTTTATACCCCTAGCCCTTCTAGCTAATGTAGGGGTCGTCCCTTATAGTTATAATATAGTAGCTATTACTTACCTTTATAATACTAAATAGTAGCTTAATAATCTATAATATAGTCCTCTTAGGGAACTTTATAATAAGCTTATATAGGAGCTTAGTAAGAACATAGCGCTAGAGGTATAACTTTAACTAGATATATACTTATATAATATCTTAGAAGACGAGTTATATTCTTAGCTAATAGAGGGATAGAGCTAATATAAGTAGGAGGCGCTATAATCTCTATTAAAGTATTAGTAACTTAGGTAAGTAGCTTAGCCTTATTATAGTTATTATACCCTTAGATAATAAGGTAGGACTTTTTACATAGTATAGTTATAGTCTACCCCTAAACCTTACATATAAGTTAGTATTTAAAAATATAGCCTAGGTAGTAAGTAAGTAAGGGAATAGGCTTAACTATACTAGACATAAGTAAGGCATTAATCTTAATAGTATTAGACTCTTTAAAAGACTACCTAGCTATAGTAATCTCCCTTCTACCTAAAGGTAGATAGTAATCTCTTAGTTAGCTATCTTATAGGCTAAGTAAAAGCTTCTATCTAGGGCCTTAGGGGTAAGTTAAGGGGGAATTTTAATAGTAATATAGGCTAAGGTAAGGCTAGAAACGGTTAGGCTAAGGGCTAGTTTAGGTATAATATTAGGGTATGTTACTTTCTAATAGTATAGTTTTATATATATATTATAATACATAGCTATATTATTATTAAACTAAAGGGTAACGTTTAAGTCATTTATTATAAGTATACTAAATAGGCTTTACTATTCTTACTCTTCCTAGTATATAAGTACCTTAGAGTCTATAAAGAGTATAGTAGGGAGTCTAGCTACAATATGCTATAGTACCCCTTAGTAGAGAGTTTTAGTAATATATTAAGCGCTTATTATTTTCCTTAACTCTACGAGAGCTATTATAGAAACACATTTACGTTATATTACTATAAATAAGAGTATAGAATTAAGAGTTATCTATAAGTGTACCTTAAATATAAGGAGTATAAAGATAAAGCTATTAGGCCTAATAGTGTTATTAATAGCCTTAATAGCTATATATAGTAGTATATCTAGTTAGGTTATAAGTATCTTAGCCTTAAAGATCTTATATATATACTATAATAAAGTGTAGTACTTCTTAACCTTTTAATACTCTAGTATATCTTAACTAGGGCTTATTAGTAGTTAACCCTATATAGATATACTTTAGACTAGAACTCTATAGTAGTAAAGTTAGTCCCTATATCGTACACTATAAAGTTAGGTAAGCTAAGGTATATATTAATCTAGTACACTTAATGTTAGTAGCTATAAAGTATAAAGAGTAATTAGCTAGTACGAGGTAGTAGCTAAGATAGCCCTCCCTTATAATATTTACAAATTAAGGAAATTAGCTAGCGTAAGACAATAGCTAGGATAGCCTTCTTTAGTAGAGATAATTAGGAATATACTTATAGAAGAACTAGGCTATAAGAAAGGATTAGAATTCTCCCTTAAATAGAACAATTAAGATTATAACTCTCTTTATACTTCTCTATATCTCTCTCTACTCTCTACTATGTAATTACTACTATTTAGTTACTCTACTATAACTCCTACTAGATCTACTTATAGCTATTTAATATATAAAGAGATATAGACTCTCTTAGTTATTTTCTAGAATATAGCTATAAGACATTATAGAAGTAGTTAAGTAGCTTAATAATAGGCTAGTTATAACTATCTAAGAAGAAGCTATAGTCTAGGAAAGAAAGTTAGGAGAGCTATTTAGGGTAATAGTAATAAGTAACCCTTTAGTAACAGTTATTGTAGTATTATTAGTAATAAAGGAGGGTATTAAGACTATATTAGTAATTATAAGAAGAATTCGTAAACTACTCCTATAGGAAAAGAGGGAGAGATAAGAGGTAAAAAGAGGAATAGCTATAGTTATAGATTTAAACTACTTAGAATCGCTAGCGAAGAGAATAAGGAAAGGGAAAGAGAAAGACAAAGAGAAGGATAGTAATAACTCTTATAGAAGAACTAGAACCTAGGTATCCTGCTTTTAATCCTAGAGAGGTAGAAAGAAGGGTAACGAAGACCTTAACTAGGACTATAGAGACTATAATTAATAAACCCTACGGTATAAGGCCTACGGAAAAGCCTAGCACGAGCTTAAGAAGTATTAGGGAGTTAACAATACTATAGCTCTTAAGTAGTAGTTATCGTAAGAGGTAGAAAAGGTAAAGGCAAGAGTTAAGTAAGCTATAAAGACATATCTTAAGATTAAGAGGAAGGTTCTAGAGATTAGAGAAAAGGTAAAGAAAGTAGATTAATAGTTAGGAAGGCTATAGGCTAAGGACTAGAGAATAGCTAGAGAAGTAAACGTTTATAGTAGTAGAAACAAATCTATAGACTATACTTTAGTTAATGTCTTAATCCTTAACTATAGTACCTCTATTTATATATATAATAACCTCTTAGACTTTACGTTATTTAAACTAAGCTTAATAGATTTAGTATAAACTAGAGATAGTAAGGTTAATATTAAAGGATATAGGACTATTAAACTTATAGTAATAACTCTATAAAGAAGGTAGAGGGTCCTTTACCTAAAAAACGTTTTCTTTTACCTAACCTTTATAATAATAGTAATATTATACTACTTACTTAAGCTTTAGGGACTTCGCTAGGATATAAACCTAGTACTACTAAATCTATTAGTAATTATTTAAAGAAGAGATAATAAACTAATTTATATAGTTATACGCTAGTACTCCTAGTTCGTCCTATAATATACCCCTAGACCTAATAAAGATATACTAGAAGTAGCTATAATAGTATAAGTTAAGAGATTAATAGTAAAGAAAATCCTAGAAGCTAAATCTAGGCTATAGTATAAGAGACTTAGTAGGATAGCGACTTTACGTAAAAATTAAGGGACTAAAGATAGTTAAATACGGATCCTATACCTAGAGCGTAGTAAAAAGGTAAGTATTAAGGAAACTACTAATCTAGACAAGAATTCCTAGAGAAGAGCTCTAGATTAACTAAACTAATCTTATCCTAAACTATAATAAGTTTATTAGGGTTATATTTATAATAGGTATAGTATTAGGTATAGTTATACTATATTTTATATAGACTTACCTTAAGAAATATAACTAGGTTACTCTCTATACCTATATTTAATAGGTTAAATACTACTAGAATAAGAAGGTAAAGGTTGTTTATTCTAATAGAGAGCTCTTTACTAAGAATATTAAAAACTAGCTAAGGAGTAAGGGTATTAATAGAGAACCCTCTATACTTTATACGCTTACCTAGAATAGAGGAGCTAAACGCTTAGGGGGTATAGTAATTAAGTAGGTAAGAAAGATATAAATTACTACTAATTATCTATATAATTTATAGTTAGAAATCGTTAAAGTAGTAGCTTTGTTAAATAATAAGACCCTAAATCTCTTAAGGAACTCTAGTTAAAAGAACGATAATTAGTAAACCCTATTAGAGAGGTAATAAGGTAAAGAAGAACTCTATATATATAACTATTTAAAGGTATATAAGTCTAGAGCATATACTATAATAAGGGATATAATAAGAAAAATAACTTAGTTAGAAAAGCTAAAACCTAGAGTATAGATAGGGTATCTTATTAGATATACTTCTATAAATATCTTTTAGATCTAGGTTCCTTAGCTTAGAAAAGTAATTTCTACTAGAGACGTTACCTTTAATAAGTCCTTAAAGTATAATCTAGATAATTTATTAAAGAAGCTACTAGAGATAGTAACTAAGGTTATTAGAGTAGTTATAATACTAAACGACTAGGTAAGTACTTATAAGGCCTTAGTAGAGGAAACTAAGGAATTAAACCTTAAGAACCTTATATAAGATAGTATAGAGAATAAAATCATAGTTATAATAAATATAGATACACTTATAAACAATAAGCTAGATATAGAAGACTTAGAGCTAAGGGAGGACCCTAAAGCTTTTAATTAGGGATATAATAAGAGCCTAGTAAGTATACTATTTCCTCTAATAATAGATAATAATTTAAATATAGTCTTATTAGTTTATCTACTAGTCTACTTAAAGAAGTAAATATCTAAGGGTTCCTGTAATACTAATACTATAGAGAGTAGTATAGATAGGACTAGGTAAAAAGTAAGGTAAGAGACTAAGCATTTCTTTATATAAGAATCTATAAAAGGTAGAAAAGGAAGTTACTAAATAACTATAATAAATAGGAAGCTATTAGAAGAAGTTAGATAATTTAACGATTTTATACTATAAAGGATTAAGTCGCTAATCTATAGAGAATTTTCCTATAAGTAGATAATTTAAAACAAAGCCTAAGCTAAAGAAAATAATATAGGATTTACTATTAGTACTAGAGAATAAGAAAGAATTAGCCTAGTACCTATTAAAGGACGATTTCTATAAGGTAGAGAAAACTTGCCTTAAATCTTACGTAGACTTAAAGTTATAGGAAGAAATTCCTATATAAAGAGCTATTAGAGTATAGATTCTATACTATAAGTAGGTATATACTTATAAAGCTATTAAGAAAGGTACCCTAGCTAAGTATAAGGCTTAGCTTATAGTTTATAGGAACTAATAATTTAAATATAGTCTTTTAATAAGATCTATAACCCTAGCTAGAATATCTATAAAGGTACTATTAGTAATAGTAGTAGAATATAATCTTAAGCTTAAGTAAATAGATATTGTTAATATATTTATTAATACTCTATAAAGATAAGGTTATATATATATAAGTACCTCTAGGATATAAAAAGTAAGAAATAGTCCTATAGCTCTATAAAGTATTATATAGACTCTACTATTTACCTTTATTATAGTAGAAATTCCTTATAGAAAAGCTTAAGGCTTAAGGTATATATAGAATACTATAGGAGCTATATGTAATAATTAAGTAGCTTATCGCTTTCTTCTTTATAGATAACTTTATCTAGGATTTTATAGAGAAGGATAGAGAACTTAAGGAGTAAATTATAAAGAAACTAAAGAAGTTATTTAAACTAATAATAGTTAGCGATTTAAAGTAGTTCCTAGCTATTTATATTATTTAAAATCGAGTAAAGTATTATATATACCTTACCTAAGAGGTATATGTTAATAAGATAGCTTACTAATTTTCCCTAAACTTAATATATCTAGTAAAAGGATACTATAGATTCCTATAGAGTAAGTTTAGCTAGAAAGATTAATAGATATAGCTTATTTAAAGGATATTCTACGATATTAGTAAAAGGTAAGATTACTTATCTTTATAGCTACCTTAACTAGACTAGGTATTAGCTTTACTATTTCTAAACTTTTATAGTTTAATTTAAACCCTAACTAATCTTATAAAGTAGTAGTAGACTAGGTTCTTAAATACCTAAATAGGACTCGCTTATAGGGGATTTAACTAGGAAGTAGTAGGATAAAAGATATACTAAGGTTCCTTAAATTAAGTAATACTTTATTTATAAATAATATAGAAGACTAGAAGAACTTGAGTAGATTTATAATAATGCTATATAAAGGTATAATTACTTAGAAAGTAATAAAGTAAGATATAGTATCTACCTTAAGTATAGAAGCTAAGCTACTAGCTATTTTATCTATAGTAAAAGAGGTAATCTTTATTAGTAAGTTACTTAGATCCCTAGATATTTAGCTAGAAAGGGACTTTACTTAGAATATAATAATAGGTAGATTATTAGATTATTAATAAAGCCTAGTATAAAGCTTACTATAATACTATAGTATATTAATATCTATTAATACTAGCTTTAGTAAGAGGTCTAAGCTAGTTAGATTAAGGTAGACTAGGTACTTATAAATGTAATAAGGGTAAATAGGATAATAAAGGCTCTCTTACTTTAGAAGCTAAAGGAATTTAAGTCCCTTAACGTAATCTATAATATAGAAGGCCTTATTTAGAAGAAAGAAGTAAAGGAAAGAATAAAGGTATAAAAGGAAGAGGTAAGTAAGGCTATAAAAGGAAGAAGTAGTTAATAGCTAGTTAGCGTAGATAAAAGTTAATTCTAGGCCTAATTATTAGCCTTAGTACTACCCTAGCTATTAAGTAGCCTCTAATGCTTTCTACTAAACCCTATACTACTTAATACTACCTACTTCCCCCTCTTTAGGCCCTTTACTGTAGACTTTAACTACTAAACCCTTTCTTTTACTACCTTAATCCTCCCTTCTAAACCCTTAACTACTGTTAGCTAGTAATTAAACCTAGTAATAGTCTGGGATACTGTAGATAGTATAGTAGCTAGACTACCCTCTTCTGCTTTATTATTATTTTCTTCTTTATCTTCTTTGTCTTCTTCCTCTACTAACTTCTTAGTAGTAGGGGGGGTAGTAGATAGGGGCTTAGCTAAGACTAAGCTAGCGGTTAGGTAAGCGCTAGATAAAATAACCTTAGTAGTCCTCTTATAAGCAATAAGTACCCTCTAAAGAGATAGAAGGAATTAACTTACTTTAGGATCTTACCTACCTTCTCTAGTATACTAAGGTAATACTCTACCTACTTAGCTAGAAAGACTAAGTCTCTTACCTTTATTATTACCTCTACCTCCCTACTCTTATAGTAAAGGGCTACTTACTAAGCGACTATAATGTCTGTAAGGATAGGGGTAGGCTACGTATAACGCTAGTAGGTTAAAGTATATAAGGCGTAAAATTTAGCTTAGGGCTTACAAAGCTAGTTATAATATTTATCGTTATTAACGAGGTAAAGGGAGTAGGGCTCTATGCGATAATGCCTAGGGACGATAGAGGCTTTAATAGTTTATAAATATATAAGTAACTATATTATCTAATTATTTATAGGGCTAACAAACCTTAGCTAGAGCTATAAAAGGTATAATAGGCTAAGATATCTTACTATTATCTATATTATTATTATTATTACTAGTAAAGAAGATAGCGTAATTAGTACTAATAGTAATACTAAGAGAATGTCTAGCTAGTCTAGTTCCTCCTACTAAAAAGGTAAGGAGTAGCTTATTTATAGTATAATAGGGTTAGCGTTAATTTAACGAATAGGAATAGAAGCCTAAGAAGTAGAAAAGAGTTATTTACAATAGGTAGGAGCTTAAAGAGAAGAAAAAGGGGGAGAGTTTAAGCCCTCTACTACTTTTATATTAAGAGAAAGAAATACCTTAAGTAGTAATAGTAGCTAGCTACGCTATTTAGAAAACAATAGGCCTATTTAAGTCTACTTACTCTATAGTATTTAAAGTAGGAAGAATTAACTAAAATAATTAAGTAATCTTAATAAAAGAGAAGTAAAGCTATTATAAAGGGTAGCTAAGTAAAGTACCTTAGCTAGGGGGGTATATTGGTAGCTATAGGGTATAAGAGTAATTAGCTATTACGAAGTAATAGCTAGGATAGCCCTTACTTATAATATTTAGAGATTAAGAAAATTAGCTAGCGTAAGATAATAGCTAGGATAGTCTTCTTTAGTAAAAATAATTAGAAATATACCTATAGAAGAACTAGGCTATAAGAAAGAATTAGAATTCTCTCTTAAATAGAATAATTAAGATTATAACTCTCTTTATACCTCTATATCTCTCTCTTTACTTTATAATATATAATTACTATTATTTAGTTACTCTACTATATTTCCTACTAGATCTACTTATAGCTATTTAATACTTAAAGGGTTTCCTATATATAGTAAGCTATTATATTATATAGGAACTAAGTAGCTTAGAAGGATATAGTAGAGTTAATAATATATAAGATATTCTAGCAATTAAGGTATTTAATGTTAATAATAACCTTAAAGTTAAAGTTATAGTTATCCTTAAGTATAAACTAGAAGTACTATAGAGCTATACCTTTTACTTAGTAGTAGTAATAGAATTCCTATATAGCTTTAAGGGCATTCTAGTTAATGTTATAGCTAGTATAGGTAAGTAGGTTATATAGTTACTATATAGAGGGATAGCTAAAACGCTTATATAACTAGTATATCTTAGTTTTAGTTAGGGATAGTATAGAGATAGTAAGTACCTAGTTATTAAAGAAGAACTAAGAGTATCCCTAATAGATAATAACTAGTATCTCTAAGCTATTAGTATAAATTATAACCTCCTATAGGATATAAAAATAGTAGTTAAGCCTCTTTATATCCTTAAGAGATAAAAGGAAAGAAATTACTATATTAAGAATATAAAATATTATAGTTTTAATAGGGGTATAGACTATAGTAGACCTAATTAATAATAGTCTTATAAGACTACTAAAGGTAATACTTATAGAGCCCTTTATTAATATATTAAGTATAATATATAATTACTCCTATTAAAATGTATAAAGTTATTATAATTTACTAGTTAAATTCTATATAGAGCTAGTATTAAAGATAATACCCTAGAACGTCTAGGTAGAGTACTTATTAAATAAGAAGGTAATAGGTAGCTCGTTACTAACCTAGCCCTAGCCCTATATTATCCTAGTATTAGTATTTATTACCCTAGTATTAGTATTAGTTATAAGCTTTCCTTACTTATCTCTTAGACTTATAGCTATTAGTAACCCTAATAAGTAATATATAGCCTTATTATAAAGAAAGGACATAATCGCTATATTACTTTAGTACTTCTTATTAGTATCCTTCTTACTAGAATTATAACTACTCTTACTTATAAAGGAACTTACCCCTCCTCTTTTACTAAGTTATTACTCTTATACTTAAGTAAGTATAATATAAACCTTACTCCTAGTAAGTCCTTATTATTACTATGTTATTACTAATTAAACTATTAATAAACCTTATAGTAATCCTTAATTAAGTGTTTTATAAAGAAGTACTTAACCTTATTATATAATCTAGGTATCTTAGACAACTACTAGCGTAAAATCTATTATTAACCTTATTATATATATAATACCTCTTCTACTACCTAGCTATTAGCCCTATTAAGTCCCTACTCTATAGCTAGTACTACTTACATCCCTATTAGTATTACTTACTACTTAAGTATTTATACTAGCGCTTAGTAAGGAACGTATTAGCTAGTAGGTAGCTAGTAGTAGCGTTATTAAAGAAAGTATATAAGTTAGTATATAGCTTTTAAAATGTTATAAGTTTAAGGAAAGGAGCTATACTAAAATCTATTATACCCCTATAAGTATTCCTTATTATATAAATAAGGTCCTTATCTATCTATTATATAGGTATAAATACATATTAGTAAAGTAGTAGTTTATTAGCTAATAAGTCTAAGACCTCTATATCTATTTTATTATTATTATACTACTTAAGGGCTATATAAGATATAGTAGTCTAGTTATTATAGTATACCCTATAGTTATACTAGGTATTAAACTACGCTTTTAGGACTATATATATCTAATTAAAAGTATAATACCTTAAGATATATAATAAAAAGAAGTTATAGGTATAGCCTATAAGTAATAGGAAAAGACTATATAGAACTTAGATAGCTTAATACTAAGTATCTAATATATATTTAGAAATACTTAGACCTTATTATTTAAGATATTATAAATAGTACTAGTATAGCTTATCTCCTTATTTTAGAACTTTATAAAGTTAATAGCCTAGTAAGGGTTAATTAGTTTATTATATATATACTCTAGGGGTAATATATATATAAACTCGTTTATTAACTCACTTAGTAGTTATATATAGTATAGCTTAGTCTAGTATATTATTAAGTAAGCTATACTCTATACTAAGTTAAAGCTAAGGGTTAGCCTATAGCTAATTAGTAGACCCCTTATTATTAGTATTAATATAGAATATATCTCTATTAAGTTATTTACTAGCTTACTATTTACCTCTTCCTCCTTTATCCTATTAAGCTTATTATCTAAGCTAATAGTTACTAGCTACTCTTTTATAGCCTTTATTTAACCTTAAAAGTATATAAGTTATTAAGTACGTTTATTTATAATAACTCCTCCTCGTCCTAGTTTAGCGCTTTATTTTACTATAATAACTTATATAAAAAGTAAACGATATAAGCCTATACTTTATCTATATAGATCTCTCTTTTTATAGAACATTATATAAGTATTATATAAGCCTACATAGAATTTACTAAAATATGTCCTTATACTATCCGTTAAAGTTATTCTAGAAGTACTTAAGTAAGGTTTAGTTACTATATAATAATATATTATACTTATATATCCTAAGAAGGGTATATATACTTAGTACTTCTAGGGGTACTAATGTATTTAGATATAGGTAGTACTTCTTAAGGTAGTATTTATAGACCTTACTAAGGGGGAGGATAATCCTAAGAGTAGTAACTATTTCCTTATATATTATACCCCTATTACTCGTCCCTTCTAATAGATAGGCTTATACTATAGTTATTTATGTAATTAGACGCTTTTAATCTAATTTATATCTAATCTAGTATAATAGTAACCTTTCTTAGTTAAGTATACTCTTATATTATTTAAGTAAGAATATTTTATATTACTATAAAGCGTTATTCCTTTATAGTTATATTATAGTACTTAGGCGATACTAGGAAAATATAACCCTTATTTCTTCTTCTTATTAATTTATTAAACTTACCCTTTAAACCTATACTTATTAAAGGGTATATCTATAACTAATTAGTATTAAAGGGTTTAAGATACTAATATAGTACTTATAAAGCTATAAGCTCTTAAAATAGTAATATTAACTAAACTAAAGAGCTAGTATAAGGTATATATAAATAGGGCTATATAGGCTTTACCCTTAGGTATAGGTAGACTAAGATCTACCTCTACTATATATACTCTACTATTATACTAGCCCTATACTAGCCTAGCGAAGCCCTATAGTAGGTCTATACTAGTCCTATATAGTTCTAAGTATATTACCTATATACTACCTAGCCCCCCTCTAGTACTAGTACTTACTATACTAATAGAAAGTTTACTTAAATTACTAGTAGTATATACTAGAAGATACCTATTAAGGTATATTAAGCTATTAAGAAAGTTAAACACACTTATATGTTTCTCTAACGCGCTTATAATATAATTAACTAAGATATTAGAACTTTTATAGATAATAAAACTATCCTCTAGCTTACTACTAAGGTACTAAGTAATATAGCTAGACTTAATAGACTTATTTTAATACTTCTTATATTTAGAGTATATCTAAGGCTAATAAAAGATTCACTACTATTACTAACTATTATTACTAGAGTAATAATAATTTAAAAGGTAATAAAAGAATTATTAAAATCTATACCTAGTAGACTATTTAATCTACGATAAGTCTAGGGCTAGCCTAAAGTTTTAAACTTAGGATAACCTCTTACTTTAAAGTAATACCCTTATATATTATAAAGGGAAAGGTTAAATAGATACTTTTAAGGTTATAGTATATAAGAACTAGAATATTATACTTAACCTTCTAAAGGGGCTAACTCGTTTTTAAATTACTTAAACGAAGCCTTTATAGAATAATATTAAGATATTATTATTAGAGTTAAGTATAAAAGACCCTATATATCCTAGTCTCTTTCGCTCTTCTCCTAATTAACTTAGTTAACGATAGGTACTAGAACTATCTACGAACTTACCTATAAGTATTAATTAGTTACTATATATATCTATAAGCCTTAAATAGTAAACAATAGAGCCTACGAAACTTATAGGCTTACCTTCTATAGGAAAACTTCTAAAGGTTAAAACCTAAGTCTAACCGTAAGTCTAAGGTATAAATCCTTAAGCTTACTATTAACTACTAATACTCTATATTAAGGTTTTCTTTAAGTCTAAGTACTATCTAGACTATACTAATTTATAAACTAGGAAACTTTAAACATAAGTTCCTTAAAGCTCTAGTAATGTAGATAAAGACTTATATTATTTTTATAACTAGTCTTTACTACCCTATCTTATATTAAGGGACGCCTTATATTTTTCTTTAGTTAACCTTTACTACCTAATCTTAATAAGACTTTAACTTACTTTTTCTAATAAAGAAAAAGCTAACTATTAACTTATACTTAACCTTAGAATAGTTAGTAAAATTAACACTCTTAAATAGTCTTTTAAGTAGTCTAACTAAGAGGAAATTAATAGCCTATTTATATATAGAGTTTTTAAGTTCTAATATATTAGTTATAAGGTTTACCTTAGCTAGAAGATTTTCTACTCTTAGCTTATCTAAAAGATTAAGGTTAAAACAATTATACCCTATAAGAAGTATAGACTAGTTATCTAGGGCTTTAATAACTATATTAAAAGGATAGTCCTTACCTAAGCGCCTACTGTCTAGCGCGCTAGTTAGCGCCTAATATTAGTTCTTACCCTTATACTTATATATTAGGGTATATATATTAAGCTATAGGATATTACATAGGTCTATATTTAGTTAACTAATAATCTCTAGTATAAGATCTATACTTACTTACTAAAGGAGATCTAGTATGCTTTCCTACCTAATATAGTAATAAAAATCTAGAAGCTATTATATAGGTTAATAAAGTCTAGATTATATTAGTTTAAGACCTACTATAACTACTATTAGGATAACTTATATATAAGAACTTCTATATATAACCTATATCTCCTTATCGTATAGACTACCTTACTAGATTTTAGGATTATTAGTATATAAACTAATAATACCCTTATTATTAGTACTAGTAATTTCTATAAGAAGGGAGAGGTAGCTATTATTAACTAGGACTTTTAGAGTAAGACTAAATAATATCTTAACGTTAATATACTTATCGAGTTTAATAAAATAAAGATCGAACTAGATAATAATAATATATAGTAGATTATAAATATCTCTTATAAGAACTAGGCTAATAAACCTAAGGAAATTAATCCTAATACACTAGATATATTATAATAATACGTTTCCTAACGCGCCTAAGCTATATATATAGCTATACTATACTAACTATAGTTAGTATACTAGATTGTAATAGCTACTTAAGTTACGTTTCTTAAAAGAGAAGATATAAAGAGATTAAATTAGTATATTAAAGATATAATAAGGGTAACTTTTAAGCTATTACGATATAAACTACTTAAGCTTACTTATATAAAACTTAATATATTTATTAATAAAGTATTTATAAATAATAATAACATATTATTATAACTTAAATATATAATTATACTTAGTAAGGGTAATATATTTAATAATAACATAAATATACAATAGTAACTTTGTAATTAAAGTTTATAGTATAGTTAACTAATTAAAATTATAAACTACTAATATACTAGCTATAAAAATAGACATAACTCTACTAGCTATAAATAGCCTTACTCCTTATTGTCTAAAACTAAGATACTATTAGCTTAAGAGCTACCTAGCGCTAGTATCTTAGGGTAAGGAACGCTTATAGGCTAATTATTAATACTACATAGCGCTAGTAGCTACTATTCTACATTATCTTCGCTATTAGACATTAGAGTTATAACTAATAGTAATAGTAATAGTGTCTACTCCTAGTAAGAGTATTAAGTAAGTTAATAGCTTACTTAGAGCTAAACGTAAGTATCGTAGACCTAAGTAGGAAGTATAGAGTAACTTAAAAGTAAATTAAAGTTAATAAAGCTCTAATTAAGTCTCGAATTATTCTACTATTTAAATATAAGAAGCTATAACTATCTATATAGTCCCTAAATAACTACTAATTATTTCTAAGTTACTTATAGTAATATATATTATCCTTTATATTCTATTTATATAGGAATAACTAAATCTATAACTTAAATAATACTATAGAGACAAGACAATAAAAGAACGTATAGCCTAGTTAATAATATAAAAAAGGGAGTTATATAAATGTATCTAAGGTTATAGTATTTAGTATAGAAAGTATAATATTTAATTAAGTATTAAGGAATTTATCTGTATCTAGTAAGTAAATAAGTAAGGCTATTAGGTATCTAGGTTTAGACTAGTAAGTATTTTTATATAGATACTTAATATACCCCCTTAGCTACATAGTAAGTAGCTACCCTAAGGTTAAGTTATAAATAGCTACTTAATATATAAGGTAGAAAAGTAGTAAAAGTAGTAATTAGTAGAAAACAAAAATTAAAGATAAAAAGACCTTATATGTATAAAATTTTTACTCCTTTAAGTATTACTACTTAACTTAATTAAAATTAAAAAAGAGAGAATTATTTAAGTAAAGAAGAGTAAAGTAAGTCTACGTAAAGAAATATAAGTAAGGAATATAACGAAGAGAAGATTTACTAAGCTAACTTATATATATATGTTTAGAAGTAGTAGAAGTAGCTATAGATAAGGAGATAGGCGTAGAGGAATTACCCCCTTAGGTAGCTAAGGTTCCTTACATTTATCTAGTAACTAAGGTAGTAAACGTATGTTATCTCTAGCTAGTATAGGAAGTAGTAGGGGTTCCCCTATAGGTACTATTAGAAGAGGCTCCCTATTAACTAATGTAATTATTAATTTAACTCTAGATTAAGTTAATAGAATTATATACGTCTCTAATTTCATTAACTATTAAGAGAAAGAGGGTAACCTCCCTCTAGGGTTAGACACTAGTAGCTTTAGACGTTATAACTTTTAGAACTTAAGCTATAAGATTAGTAAATTTTAAGACTATAATAGCTATTTAATATAGTTATCTAACACTTTATTTATAAATCCTTATAATAGTTTTATAAGTTATCTAAAGGGTTATACTAGGGCTAGAGAGGCTCGTTATAGGGACTCGTTACCTAATACTAGGTTCTTAATAAAGTTACTATAAAGTAGCTATAATTTAGCTAGCTCGTTTAGATATAGACCTTAATGAGAGGTAACTAGTCTAACTAGTATAAAATTAAACTAGTATAGTAAGAAGTTCTAGCCTTATAAAAGGACTATTAAAGAAATTACTAACTATATTAGCTACTAGAATAAGCATTATATAGCTACTAGTAGGGAGTATAGTAGTAGCTTTAAGTTTTAAGCTCTAGTAAATAATGTAAGATCTAGTATTAGTAGGTACCTACCCTCTCCTAATTAGGTAGGTACCTACTAGGCCTATAGTTACTTTAACGAAGACTATATTAATATAAGTACTAATAATACCTAAAGTAATATTGTTTTTTACTAATAACTAATAATAGTTTAAGAGCGTAACTAATTACTAGTGTACTATAGTTTTTAAGTACTATTAGACGTTTTCTAGGTAGTATAGCTTTAAAACTAGAATAAATAACTTCCTAGTTACTTAAACTACTAGTTATATGTTAGTCCTAGTTACTATTAGCTATAGTAAGGTCTTTAATAAGTAAAGGGAGTTTATTCCTTCTAGAAAGAGGGCCTACTATCGTTAGGAAGCGTTAGAGAAGGTTTAGAGGGCCCTATATTAGCTAGCTAGGTTAATCGTATTATTTAATCCCTAGCTATAAGCTATTAGAGGGTCCTTAATCTCTCTTAGTAAGTAGGTTACCTAGTTCTAGTAGATAGAGGTTTAGGTAGGTTAGCCTATTACCTATTTTTCTTAGTCTAGAGAATAGAGCTTAGGTATAATACTTATTATGTCTTTATAGTTTTCTAGTTATATAGTAATTGTTTAGTATATTAGGGATATAGCCTTATTATTAGATAAATCTAATTTAATTAACAATAACTACTAAATCTCTTAAAGTCCTAATTATAACCTAAATGTACTAAATTACTACTTTAAGAGTAGCTTTATAAGTCTATCTACTACTATCTTATTCGTAACTTTATATAAAAGGATTTAAAGTGTTCTTAAAGGTAAGCTTACCTAGCCTAGGCATTATATATACCTATATACTTAAGTACTATCTTAATCCTTAGTATTTCTAAAGTAACTAACTTAATAGTCTATTAATTATTGTAATAAATAATTAGTTAAGGTATTATAAGAGTAATAGAGTTAAGAAGTCTTAAAACAGAAATAAGATCCTTTACTATAAAAAAAAGGTAAGTAGCTTAGCTTTAGTAGAAGAGTTATAACTATAGCTTACTTCTTAGCTAACTATATAATATATCTTTTAAAGATCTTAAAAGGTAACCCTAGGATAACTTCCTAGATTCCTTATTTCTTATAAATAAGTTATCTAAGTATATCTTTATCTTAGAATACTAATTTACCCTATTACTATTATAAACAATAGCCCTAAATCTAGTATAATAAAGATAGTAGATAATATAAAGAGCTATTAAGAGATACTCTAAAGAAGGATTTTATATAAATTCTACGAGCTTATTAGTTACTTTCGAGATATCTAGTTTAGTTAATATAACTACGTAGTTAAGGCTACTAATAATACTTTAGAAACGATAAATTACTTTCTTTATAGCTTATCCCTTAAGTTTCTAATATAATAAGGAGAGTAGGAAGAAAGGAGAATACTATAAGGTATTACTATCCTAATCCTAACTAAAAGAATTAGCGATCTTATTAATATAGCTATCGTATACTAATATAATAAATCTACTACCTCGATTCTATATAACCTATATAGATAGGAACTATTCTAAATTCCTATTATTAGTTATATTAAACTTTTCTTTAAGTCTAGTAATAAAGTTATTAGCTTCCTTCTAATACTACTTATAATATAAAAGAACGATATTATCTATATAGAAAAGGACTATAAAATACTAAGATTAGTAAATACATAGATCCTTATTATAGGGAACGAGGTTAAGTTATATAAGTACTTTTAATAGCTCCTTCTACTAGAGGAAGGGTAAGTATTATAGGCTATATAGTACTATCTTAAGTTTAAAAACCTTTCTAGGAACTTAGAAACTATCTAAATAATAAATATAGACGTTTTTATTAATTAGAGTATTAATAAAAGTATTAATAGTATTAAGGGAGCGGATTTTAAGGTTATATTTAACTATAATTACTATAAGTACTTAGAAGTTATAAGTTATAAGGGTAGTAGTATAGGTTTCTTTATAATTATAGGGCTATAAGTCCCTATAAATATAAAGTCGTTCCTTATACCTAATTAAGTACCCCTATAAGTTAAACTTATACTTAAATTTCTAAGTAATAGGTAGAATCGCTTTACCCTTTACTTAATTATTATTAACTAGCTCGAATGTACTTCTATTAATAAGGGCTTTTTAGTCTTTTTAAGCTACTTCTATAAACTTATTCCTATATAAATATTAGAAAAGCTTTCTCTATATATTAGGCTCTAGGGTAATTATTATATTATACTCCCTTTCCCTAAGTTAACGTAGAAGCTTAAAGACATAAAATATATACAGTTTAGCTTATAAGTTCCCTAAAACCTATTAGACATAGTAGAACTTCTTATACTCTACTTAGTAGGTTAAGTAAAGCTTAGTCCTTATAGTCTTAATATAATATAAACCTTAATTTTTAATTCTTAAAGTACTAGTTTAGGGGTTATAATTATTATAAGTTCTAAAAGTATTAATACTTACCTTATTAACGGAAGTATAGGAAGCTATTATATTTCCTATAATAGTACTTCCTTACGTATTTCTTTACTTGTATACTTAATAGAGAGGAGTCTTATATTCTCTAATTCTTTAACTTCTACTTCTTTATAGAATTAGATCTCTAGCTCTTTTAGAATCCTTAGGAGTTAGTCGAAGCCTAGAAAATAATCTCCTTCTAGAAAGGTAACATCCCTTAGTCTCTAGACTTCCTTTCTTACTAGAATCTAGATATAGAAGATATTAAACGAATCGTAAGAAGACGTCTCTCTAATAGAGCTTATATAAACTCTAACAAGTAAGTACATTTATTTTTTATTACGTCTTTTCTAACGTGTGTTTATACTTAGCCTTAAAGTACTAGATAAAAGTAGAAAAAGAATTTACTCGATATAAAACGTACCTAACACTAGTATATAATTAGTAAGATAGGTTTACTTTTAGTACTTTAGTTCTTATTACTATATCCCTACTTAGATAGCTATACTATAAGGTAGGCGCGGGTTAGCCCTAGGGGGTTAGGATAGGGGTATTACTATAGGTATAGCTAGCAACATATGCGGTAGAAAGAGGTAGTAGTTAGTAGGCCTAGAAGTACCTACGTAAGTAGGGTTAAGGGTTACTAGTAGTAGATAGATAATAGAGGTATATATAATATAGGTATAGCTATACTTAGCAAAAAGGGTACGTCTAGTAGTAGTAGAGGGCTATAGGAGGGGAGACTAGACCCTAAGTTAGACTTAAATTAATAGGAAGTTATCGCGACTCTTACTAGCCTAGTGCCCCTAGCTAGCTTCTAGTAGGTATAGGCTATAGTATAGGAGTAGAAGAATAAGTAAGTTTATAAGGGGGTAGAGGTAGCTTAATAGGAGCATAGTAGTAAGTAGAGGGAGACCTAGTTAGGAAGGTAAGTAAATATTAAGAGGGTTATACAAAACGTAGTTATTAAAGCCCTTTAGACTTCTATAGAGGCTACGAAGAGTATAAGAAGTAGGCTATTAGGTCTAAAGACATAGGCCTAAGTTATCGCTAAGAGGGGCTTAAATCTATCCCTTAGGAGATAGATAGCTAGGACGAAGCTAACATTATTAAGACTTAAGAGAGAATTAATCGTTATAATCCCTAACTACCTAAAAGAAATTTAAAAGTAGAGCCCTATAGATATAGGTAAAAAGGTAAACAATAGTATTAAGGAAAAGATATATATTATAGCCTAAACCCTACTAAGTAAGGACGTAGTAGTAATGTTTTACTACTAGGGAACTCTATAGCTAGGGGTTATAGAGTAAATAAGCTCTACGTTTAGAGAAAGAGCGTTCCTAGACATAAAAATATTAATCTTATAGGGAATTAGAGACACTGTTTAGTAGTCTAAAACCTACTTTTCTATATACTTAGCTAGGAGCGAGAGGACTCCTAAAAGTCACTCGATTCCCGCTAAGCCTATAGATAGTTAAGTAGAATCCTAGACTCTTTATCTTCTTCCATTATTTACTCCTCTATCGCTAACCTAATCTTTACATACTTAAAACTATTCTGTTCTTCCTTAATTTCTCTATCTATCTATTTAATTAACTTCTTTATACCTTTCTTTCCTAACTTACAATTTTCTTTCTAAAAAAGCCTACTCTAACTCTTACATAGTAGTAATTCTTCGTTCTTACTTGCCTCGAAAAAACTTTAGAAAACTCTAAAGGAAATATAGCTATACTTTAGCTATTTACCTATCTAGGAAATACAAAAAACACAATAAAAAAACATGTCTAGTAAATTACGCTTAGCGATTAAAAACCTCTCTAGAAGTGTAAACTATACTTTCTAGACTCTATGAGTAGAAAGCGCTCTAATTAGAGAAAATTCTATTAAGGTAAAAAAACTAAAAAAAAACTTAGACGAGGCGCTAGCCCTAATTAGACCTTTTATTAATAATAGGCTATTAACTTAAAGAAACAATATTATAGATACTTATATCTATTAGAAAAATAAAAGAACTATAGAATCCGAGTTCTTTTACTATAAATTATATCCTAGTTAGGGGGTTTTTCTCGATAGAATCTAATAAAAATGTATAAAAATATTTAAATAGTATTAAAAGCACCCATAAGGAGCTTAAAGAATAAGAGATTATTATACTAGAAGTAGTTATTGTCTTTTTAATTCTAAATAAGCTAAAGGATAACTATAATAATTGTTTAACTAATATTACATAGGCTATAAGGTCTAAAAATATAGAATATACGCTCGAAACCTTAATTCTAAGCTTACTTAATAAGGAAAAAGGTATTATACTAGAAAAATAATAGAAAACGTATTTATAGTATATAAACACAATAAAAACAATAAAAGACAATAGAAAAGACAAATGAATTTATTAACTAAAAGAACTATAAGAAAGACAGTTAAAAGAAAGATAGCTATGAGTTTTTTACCTAAACAAAGCCCTTAAGTAGTTTAAAACAGAATATAGTAATAAAGACTCTAAAAGTAAAAAACGTAAATTTTTATAAGCTTAGTAAGACTTAGGGAAACCCTAGAAAAGTAAGCTAACTAAATAGGTAGCTATAATACAAGCGGGGCTTTCCGAATGTACTAATTAGGAGACGCTAAAACATTTTACTACTCTACTAGAGAGATATAAGCTCTTCTATATATTAAACGCTATTAATAAAGAATAGATCGAGAAACGAGTAAAAGAAGCGTCTACTAAAGAAGTAGTATACCCGTTATCTAAAGACCTAGATTAAATAGATCTATATAGGTAAATTAAAGAGCTTATTAATATAAAAGGAGAGGTATAAAGCCTACTACTATATAGCTTAAAAATTAATACTAAGAGTATACTAGGATCTCTAGAGATACCTAGGATATAAAAAACAATGGATAGGCTATAAGAGATAATGTCTAATTTTAATATAAAATCTATACCTAAACTTAAAACTAATTACTGTTTATTTCTATATAATATAGAAGCTATAAAATACATTATCTATATTAAAGATTTTTAAATAAACTATAGAGTAATAAATACTACTATTAGCTAGGGTAAGGTAAGCTCTATAGAAATAAAAAGAGTAGGGGACATCTATTTTAGATTTTAAAATAACTCCTAAATTTATAAAATGTAAGACATATACTATGTCCCTAAAATATATATAAATATTATAAGCTAATTATACTAAAAAATACTTCTACTATAATAAAAAAGCTTTTACTTAATTAACAATAAATATTAACTTATAACAAAGGGTATATTAAAAGACAAGCTATATTATATACCTCTTACTATAATAAAAATTTAAAAAATATAAAAAATATAAAAAATATAAAAAATATAAAATATATAAAAATATAAAAAATATAAAAATATAAAAATATAAAAAATATAAAAATATAAAAATATAAAAATATAAAAATATAAAAATATAAAAAATATAAAAATATAAAAATATAAAAAATATAAAAAATATAAAAAATATAAAAATATAAAAAATATAAAAATATAAAAAATATAAAATATATAGAATATATAAAAAATAAGGAGTTTACTTTATAAGTAGATAACAATATAAATAAAATAAAGAAAAACGTTAACTTATATATAGTATTAGTAGCTAGGCTATATTAATACTAGAACATTAGTATAGCTATTAGATAAATACAAAGATTAAATAACAATAGGCTATTCTAGTCTATAAAAAATAAAACAATGCTATAAGTATATATAGGTAAAGGTAACAAACAACGTTAATAAATAGCCTTCTAAAAAGTATTATAGCTACCTAGGAAAAATCTATACAGATATTTATAAAGTATAGGTAGAAAATAACAATAATAATATTAGAATAAAAAAGTTATTTTTAGACAATACTAAAGAATTTATTTATAACATAAAGAATTATTATATAATAGAGGCATATTATATAAAACAACGCGTAAGTAAACAAAAGAGTATAATAAGCATATAGAAAGAATAAATAGAACACTACTTAATAAAGTATAGGTTATAATTTATATAATAAAGAAACTATACTACCTCTAAGGTAAAAGAATTCTAGCTAATACCTATATATATAATAGAACACTACATAGCTCTTTATACTATAAGATACCTTTAGAGTTTAAAGACAATAAAAAATCACTCTAGAAGAGCTAGACGGAATAACAATATTTAGTAGTATAATATATTATAAAAATAAAAATCTAGAAACTAAATTAGACCCTTAGGCTAATAAGGGTGTTATAATAGGTTATAGTAAGAATGTATATAAAATATAGGATTTTTCTCGTAAAAGAGTAGTAGTATCTCATGACTTTATAATACTTAAAAGTGAGTTTTATAGGAAAATAATAATAAATTAGATAATAGTCTAAACTTTAATACACTTCCTTGTTAGAAACGCCCCTTACCTTAAGTATAAGATGTGAATTTTTTAGAACTTATAACTTATAACTCGAATTTTAACGAACCTAAAAAACAAAGATTAGGAGCTAGATTTAGAAAATACAACTTAGGTAGAGGCGAGGGCCCTTATAGAGGTAATACTACTTATAAAGCCTATAGAAGATATAAGTAACTATAAAGAATACCTCTCTATATTTAGTATACTTAGACACCTAAAAAGGGAAGCTATACTAAGCTTACTAGAAGCTAACCCTCTAGAGCCTAAAAATTTAAATTAAGCTCTATAAAGACCTAAGTATAATAATTAGAACAATGCTATAAAGCTAGACATAGGTAGCTTATAGTATAAGAATCTCAGATATAATAGAGGTACTTAAGGACAGGGAACCTCTAGGAGGCTACTAGGTTTATTAGCTAAAAAAAGACAATAATAATAATATAATAAAGTATAAAGTAAGATACATTGTATAAGGCATTAATTAGGTAATAAACCTAGATTATTTAGAGACCTTTAGTACTATAGCTAGGCTAGAAAGTATAAGAATGCTATTATTAATAGTAGTTAATAATAATTAGCCTATACTATAATATAATATAAACAATGTATTTATATATATAGAAATAGATAAGGAAATCTATATAAAGTTACTAGCCGAGTTCGAGAGCTATATAATAGAGGATTATAAAAAGCAAAATAGGAATAGCTTCTTAGAATAATTAAATACCCCCTTTAAGTATAATAAGCTTATATTAAAGCTTAGAAAAGCATTATATAGTCTAAAATAGAGTCTAAAGTTCTACTCTAATTACTTATCCTCTATAACAATAAAATAAGGCTTTAAAACCTTAATAATAAACGAGGGGTCCTTATAAATAAACAATTAAAAATTTCTATAGCTATCTATATAGATAATCTATTAGTTATAGATAGAACTATAGATATAATAATAAAATAACTAGAGTATATAAATAAAGACTTAAAGGTCTAATACCTAGGGCTACTAAAAGACTTTCTAGGTATGTATTTTATTAGAAATAAAAACACTCTATAAATAACCTAGGAAAAATATATAAAGAATAAATTAAAGGAGTATAAAAAGAACAATATAGGTACTTTAGATATACCTAGCTAAGCTAGCGTTGAATTAAATAAAATAATAAAACAATAGCTAATAAAACTACTGTTTTTAGTATTAGTAAGAAATAAGCTCTTTACTCTATTTAGCCTTATATACTAGGCTAGATAGATTTTATTTAGTTATAAGTTGTACCTGTTTTAGCTCTAATCTAGATAAATTACATTAAACTACCCTAGATAAAATCTAGAAATACTTAAATAAATAATTAAATAAAGGCTTAATATATAGGAAAAGTATACCTTTAAATATATAGAGTATAAAGAGTTTTTAAACGCTAGTTAGGCTAGTAATCTAGAAGAAAGAAAATCTTTTTATACTATTGTTTATATATATATATAATAATATTATTAGCTAGGCTTATACTAAAAACAAAAAGTATAGCTCTTTTAAGCTATAAGGCTAAATTTATAGGCCTAAGAGAGGCTAATAAAGAGGCATTATATCTTAATAGTCTATTTATATTATTAAGTAACAATCTATAAATAAAAGTCTAAATAAAATACCTATACTATTAATAGGTAATATAGCTACTATTAAATTAGTAGAAAATCTAAAATTCTATAAAAGGACTAAGTATATAAACTTAGCTTACTTCTCTTTACGTTCTAATTTAAAAGGTAAAGAAGATAATAATTTTATATATAAAATTAGAAGACAATAATGTAGATGTAATTATAAAAGAACTTATAAAACTACTCTTTTATACTATAATAAGTAAAATGGGTCTATATAACTTATAAAAATAGGAAAACTGTATTTACTTAGTAAAGAGGTTTTTACCCCTTTAAGCTTTTTAAGTTTTCCTTTTATAATACAATTAATTTACTTGTTTTTCTAACTTAGTTTTTAGAGTAATATAATAAATAACAAATATAATAAAACATATAGATATATAAAAGAAATAGTGTTTTTCTTTATTACATAATAGGTTTTTACTAGAAAGAAGGGTAAAAAATAAACAATTAAAGCTATAATATAATAACTATATTTTAAGGGATACTATAAACATACGTTAGAAAAGACATAATAAAAAATAAATAGACCTTTTAGGGTTATTATAAGCTCTATTAGAGAGGCGTTTTTTAGACTTCTAAGACATATACAATACAACGTTATAATAATAAGCTTTTAAGGTACTACTAGACCTTAAAGTTATACCTTAATAAACCTTTCTTTAAATACATAACAAAAGTATATACTTTAGCGTACTATAGTATACTATAAGGAGACTTTAAAGAGACATAAAAATATTAAATTTATAGGTAATTAGACACACTGTTTAGTAGTTTAAGACTTACTTTTCTATGTAATTAGCTAGGAGTAAGAGGACTACTTAAAGTTATTCGATTCCTGCTAAGTTTATAGATAGTTAAGTAGAATCCTAGACTCTTTATCTTCCTCCTCTACTTACTCCTCTATTACTTATTTAATCGTTATGTACTTAAAACTATTCTATTTCTCTTTAATTAATCTATCTAACAATCTAATTAGTTTCTTTATACCTTTCTTCCTTACCTTACAATCCTCTTTCTAATTAAGCCTACTCTAACTCTTATACTAAGGGGTTAGAGTTAAGTTTAGATAGAGTAAGTTAAAGGAGTTCCTATAGCTAAGTTTGTCTTTATTATTATTATTAGTAGTGTAATAGAAAGAGTACCTTAGTTTAAGCATATAGGGGGTAGTAGATTAGTTAGTATTAGCTTAGTAAGGGATAGTCGTTCTTATAACCTCCTTATAAATTTTCTTACCTATGTCTAGAAAGTAGTATATCCTAATATCCTTAGGAGTATCTCTAGTTATAAGTTTCTTAGCTAGGTATTAGTTACGTAGTCCTATAGAATCCTAGGAGTAGTCTTTCCTATAGTATAGTATTATATCGATAGTATTATCCTTATATAATAGAACTAGTATTAAAAGGGGTTAGATAATTTACAGATACCTTAAGTAGCTCTACTAGGGAGTATATTAGGTATAGTCGTTATAGGGGTAGCTAGTAGGATAGTATTAAGTAGTTACTATAGTAGGAAAAGTTAGGGGGAGCTAGGGAGGTATAAGTTACGCCCTAGCTCTAGTCTAGGATCTAAGGTTATCCTAGGTATAGTAGCTTCCTATTAAGTATTAGTAAATTATATAGGCTAGTAGGCGAAGTTAGTCTTTACCCTATCCTACTCCTTAGTAGCGACTAGATAGGCTAAGAATTAGGCTAGTTAGTTACTAGTATAGGACATATATTAGGGTTTAAAGCCCCTTATCTTAGTAAAGTATTAAGCCTCTCCTCCCTTATAGATAGCTATAGTATAAATGCTATATGTCTTTAGGTTCTAATAGTTAGTTAAAAGGTAACTAAACTAGTAATAGTTATAGTATTATTAGGGGTAGATTAAGTTATCGATTAGTTTATAAGTAAAATTCTAAGCTACTATAAGAACCCTAAGGTTATATAACTAGTTCGCTTTAGTAGGGGTAGGAAGGCTAATAACTAGAGTAGTTAATCTTAATCCCTCCTTAGGCTTTATAGCCTAGAGTTTAATAACCTTAACTTAATTAGTAGATTAGAAATTATAAAGTAGTTCCTTATATCTTATAGTTATAATATTAATAGGAATACATTTAGTAATAACTATATAACAATAGTAAGTAAAGGAAGTAATAGCTCTAAAGGCATCTTAGATCTAAGTAAGTTAGTAGAGGGAGTCTAAGGCTAGACCTTTAAAGGTAACTACGTAGTTACTACTTAGGAGTTAGTAAGCTATAATGTAGTTATTATTTATAATAGTAGTATTAATAGCTCTAATAGTATCCTAGGGGGTATTAAGGATCGTACTAAGACAGTATTTTAGTTAAATAGATAATTAATAAATGTCTATTTAGAACTAGAGAGGCATCTTTTAGCTAGATCTCTAGTTAACTTATATACCTATAGGATCGTCTCTATCTTAGCGCTTTTAGATAGTAGGTATACTATCTTACGTATAGCGTTCCTAGCGCCTAGCTAGCGGCTATACTATCTAATGTATTCTAATACGTATTACTAATCTCTATTAATACTAATCTATAGTTAGACTATTCTAGGGCGAAGTTAGCGCTACTCCTAGGATATAGCTAGGCGATCCTAGCGTTGTTCCTAGGGTCTTTAGGGGTGTTTCTAGGGTACGTAAGATATTACGTACTTATAAGTACCTAGGCATCGCTTAGGTAACTAAACTAGCTTAGCCTATAACATTACCCCCCCTACTTTTTATATTATTAGGGCAGTATAGGGATTACCCTAGTAGGGGCCCTACCTATTAAATTAGTAGGTAGCGGATTAGGCTAATAGTCCTACTTTTTACGTTTTTACTATTACTATAAAAAAACAACTATAATAATAACAGTTACAATAGTAATAGTACTAGTAATAACAATAGTAATAGCGGTAGTAGTAGTAGTAATAGTAGTAGTAATAGTAAGAGTAATAAGGTAAGACTATAGCCTAACGCGACTACTTAAGCGAGGCCTAATTGTTAAGTAGTCTAAAATAAGTAATATAATAGAATTAGAATTATTGCCTTTAAGGGATCCCGTTACGCTATTAAAGCGAAAGGATCCTTAGCTACCTCTAGCCGCGCTAGCTAAGCTAGCCCCTAAGGTAGGCACTTAGCGTTGTTAGCTACCCTATACGGTATGCGTAGGCTAGATAGCCTAGGGCGAGGTAAAGGCCTATTAGGAGTAGGCCTCTATCTGTACCTAGGCCTACTTTAACTACGCCTACCTAGGGTTACAGTACTAGCCTATAAGTTTAACCCTTATCTATCGATATTTACTAGAGAGAGGATTACTAACGGGTCGTAGATAGTATAGGTAAAGCTAGAGGGGGTAGTAGTAGCCTACGCGCTAGCTAACTTCTTAGAGACCTACTACTAAGGGTCTAATAAGGCACTAGGGGAGGACGACGTCTAGTTTTAGTGTATTGCCTAAGAGGTAATATAGCTCCGTAGCTATTAGTCGTACTAATACTTACTTAGTTACTATCCTATCCGCGTTCTCGCGTAATTGTCGTAAATGTTAAGTATACTATAGGTTACTATTGTACTAGTTAATAGGTTCCTACTAATGTTCGTACTTTTCTAATACTTCTATGTTCTTTAAGTATTCTAATAGTTCCTAGGTTAACTTAGTATACCTATCCTATTAGACTAATACCTTATGTTAACGTCCCTATCTAACCTTCTTCTAATAGGTAGCTACTACTTTAGCGATTTTCTACTTAGCCTTACTATCCTCGTTTATAATTAGTAGTAGTTATAGGTCGTCTACCCTTTATCCTAGAAGTAGATCCTTAGCTACTAAATAGAGGAGATCGATATAGAATATAGGATAGATGTTTCCCTAGACATTAAGTTTAACATTATATAGACTAATAACGTAGGTAACGGTATACTTATAATAGAGCTAATTAAGCTTCTAATTTAGTCTTAGCGAACGGTAGTTCCTTATATATAGCTAGACCTTATTACTAACCTTAAAGCGATTAGTAAGGCGTTAATATCGATTTACTATTTCTTCTATTCGCGCCTATATAGTAGTAGCTTTAGCGTAGATAAAATCTATAGTGTCCTTAAGTCGATCTATAAAGAGCTATACTTTATATACCTCGATAGAGATACGTTCTTCCTTCTCTTTATAGAGTTTAATTAGGTTTATATAGTAACTATATTCTATAAAGAAGGGGCTAATACTAGTAATAGAGGACGTCTAATTATTAAGTATAAGTTATATAGTAGGTAAGAGAATACCCTAATTATCTTATACGAAGTAAGTATAGGCTTAGAGATATTACTATATCTCCTAGTTAGCTTATTCTATCGCCCTATTTATCTCTAGATAATAGCTAGTACTTAGCTATTACTCTATTCTAGTTAATTAATAAAGCTCGTACTAGAAGTCGCTTATCTAGTTTAACCCTTAGTTAGAGATAATTAATATTAGTATATTATAAAAATAGAAGTATATAGTTAGGAATCGTTATATATAAGTAATAGCGTCTATCGTTATTATAGCTTCTAGGGTTAAGGCCTTCGTTATATAGTCTGTAATTACCTAGAGGAACTTATATCGATTATCCTTTATTAGTAGGAGTAAGGTAATAAAATCTATAGATAGATAGATATAGGGTTAGTCTAGTACTAGGAGAGGTTATAAGAGAGTCCTCCTTACCTTACGCTAGATATAGCCCTATCTATATAGTCTATAGTTATATACGAAACGCTAAATTACTTACGTAATTCCTAGCTAGAAGAATTATTATAATATAATATTATAGGTACTATTCCTACCTAGATGTCTAACGATTAGAGACTCGTACGCTTACTAGATTAGCTATATTCGTAAGGTATCTAGCTAATTACCTCCCTCTATTATTAATATAGGTTTCCTTAGGACCTAGAGGTAATCTCTAAAAAGAAGCTACCTAGCACTATTAACTATATATTCCGATAGTTATATCTTTAGGGCGTCTAGTAGAAGCTTACGATCTCTACTTTATACTGTTCTAAGGATAAGCTAGTACTTAGTATTAGTTATTAATATCTCTTCCTAAAGTTATTATAACTCCTCGTTAAGCTAAATTAGGTAGCCTTCTCCTAGGATACGAACGGTTATTACTCGACCCGCTAGGTTAAGTCTAAGGTCGATTTAGGCCTTTTCTAGGGTAACTCCTAGGCTATCCTAGGCATATTCCTAGGCTACTCTAGGGCACTCCTAGACACGTTCTAGGGTAATTAACTAGATAATACGTCCTTATTCTCTCTTATCGTCGATTCCTACTAGTATATCTTATTCCTACCTCGAAAGTGCATCTAGGACTACCGCTTATTCCCTTAGTTAGTACTTAAGAGAGTAATTATATCTTACTAGGTTAGTTACCTAGCGACTTTACTATTCGTTTAACCGTCTACGTTATATAAAGTATTAGAGGTTATTATAGTCTATTTATATCCTAAAGGGTAGCCCTTTCCGTAGCTCTAGCCGCTAGAAGTCTAAGTAGCAGATAATAGTAAGTATCTCCTTATTATAAATAGGATAATTATACTCTACTAGAGATAATCTCTTTAAGAAGAAGCTAATTATATACTTACGCCCTTTAGTATTAAGTTAGGTAAGGACACCCCCTATAGTAAACCTAGAATAGTCGGTTTCTAGGATAGACTATTATTCTAGGTCCTAGGCTACTAAAATCGGGGCTTTATAAAACGCTTTCTTAAGTTAGTAGAAGGCCGTATCTTACTCTTTTCCTTAGACGAATAGCGTATTCTTCTTCGTTAGGGAGTCGAGGGGTTACGTTAATCTCGAGTAATTATAGATAAAAATCTAGTAGTAGTTCGCGAATCCTAAAAAGCTTTTAACTCCCTTAACTATACGAGGTACCTCCTACTCTTTAATCGCTTAAAGCTTCTCTAGGTCGTAATAGAGCCCCTATTTAGCCTTAATAATAAATCCTAGATACTTTACTTCTTAGGTATAGAAGGTATATTTCTTTAGGTCTAGATATAATCTAGCCTTAGCTAGTTATGCTAAGACTAGCCTTACCTTTTCTATATATTTAGCCTAGGATCCTAATATATAGATTAATACGTTATCGAGATAGGTAGTTATAAAGTTATCTAGAAACTCCTAAAGGGTTATGTTTATATATTATTAAAACGTCGCTAGTAACCCTATTAACCTAAACAGATAGACTAGCTATTTAAAAAGGCTAAAGCGTGTCTAGAAAGCCGTTTTATATTTATATCTAGCTACTATATAGATCTTATAGAACGTAGAAACGATATCTAACTTCGTAAACTACTTAGCCTATTAAAGCGCCTAAAGCGTTTCTCTAATAAGTAGTAGACTATACCTATCCTTCTTTATAATAGCGTTTAGAGCTTAATAGTCGTAGTAGAACTAGAGTTAGCTATTAGCTTTTCTAACAAACAAGATAGGGGCTACTATAGAGGAACTACTAGCTTAGATTATCCCTTAATTAAGGAGTTCGCGTAAGACTTTTTATAAGATAAGGAGTTCCTCTTATAATATATCGTAAAGTAGCCCCTAGGGAAGGGGGGGTTACGTTCTATCCTTATTAGGTACTAGGTATATTTCGTAATCGATCCCTAGTTAAAGGGGTAGGAGTTCTATGGATTTTTTTAGTATAAAAAGGTCTAGGAATTCCTCTAATACCTCCTTTAGGATATAGTCGGCTAGGTTTACTAGTGTCTTCTTTTATAAGGCTTTCTCGATATCCTATAAAGAAACCGCCTAAATGTTAAGTGCTTCGCGGCCTTATATAGTGATTTCTCGTTAACATTCTACTCTAAAGACTAACCTAGAGACTAATCGAGCTTAGAGGATTTATTAGATTCGTATAGAATATCCCGTTAGGAAGAGAGGGACTTTAATTTTCCTAGTTCTATACTAAATCGATTCCTTAGCGGCGAAGTAGGTAACCTTATTCTTAACTATCTAAGGTCTTCCTAGGTATAGAGGTTATCTAAGGTTCTTAATTATATTAGTAAATACCTATTCTATCTATCCGTTAATATCTTATTAAAACGTTACAATCCTATATAAAAAGATAGGTAGAGTATCTATTAAAAAGGGGGATAGAGGTCTCTTTTCCTTATTAATATATAGTAGCTTTAACTTCCTTATAGTATATAGGTCGATTATAGCGTAGTAGTTATATCTACTATCTAAGAGGGCTAGTTTCTCTTTAGTTCCTATATTAATAGTTAAGGATATAGGTAATATTAAGTATAGTAGCCTTACCCTCTTTTATTCTTCCTTGACCTATTTTTAATTACCCTTACCCTAACTTTAGTAAGGGTTTACTCGTTTTCCGACTTAGAGTCGTCGTCTATCGGTACCTCTTCGATCCTTCCTATAGAGGTACTTATTTTCTTAGTTAACTCGTTTTTCTTCTTTCCTCTTACTATACTTCTTCCTTCCTTAGAGTCTTTAAGTCTCGATCGATAACCCCTCGCTAGGTGCCCTTCCTATCCGTAGCGGTAGTACGCCGTAGACGATAACTACTAGGTCCTAACCTTATAGATACTAGACATCTACGTATCGCCCTCTACGTCTTATCTAAATCCTCGGTTCCTCGTAGCTAGGTTTAGTCCCCCTATTAATAGCTATAGGTTATAGAGGCGCTTAACCCTAGCGGCGATCTTAGCTACCTTAATGTAGTATTTTACGAAGTTATCGGAAGGTAGATCCGCGGCTACTAGGGCGTTCCTAATTCTATTGTTTAGGGTACTATCTAAGAATAGGATCTTTATAGAGGCTACCTACGTATTACTACTAGCTTCTACTAATTTCTATTTAAAATAGGGAAGGTAACTAGTAAAGGGCGTCTATTCTCCTTATTTTATTAAATAGAGGGTAGTAGCTATATAGGGTTATAAGTCAACGTTTAGATAGATTAAATCGATATAGCTTATAAATTTATCTAGATCGTAATTAACGTTACTTCTATTCTAAAAGTATATCGAGACTATCTATTATAGCCTAGAGTCTAAGTAAGAGTAGATATAGTAAAATATCTCTTAGTTTATATCGAAGAAGTCTACGTTAATAAGTATCTTTTCCCTAATTAAGTACGCCTAGGAAGGGTAGTAACGTCTCTATCCGTTAAACTTATCTAGCCTTAGTAGCGGCTTACAGTATATAGAGGGTTTAGCCTTTATATTATTTAATCTAGGAAGCGTTAGCTATAGCGTAGGCGGTCTCTATTTAAGTCACTCGTTTAATGTAGTTTTTAGCTCCTCTAGTATACCGCTTAATATTTAGTTTAGTTGTTATTTCTAATCTACCTATTCCCTAGTTACCTATCGTTCGAGGGTTTAGCGAAGGAAGGGGTCTATATTAGCTAAGGGGTCTAGAGTCCTATCGTTTATTAGGGTGTTAGAGGTAGGGGAAGTTATCTTAAGGTATAGAAGAAGTGTAAGGTTTAAGAAGGAGTTTTAAATATATTAAGGATTATACTAAGATAGTATTTTAGTTAAATAGATAATCGATAAATGTCTATTTAGAACTAGAGAGGTATCTTTTAGCTAGATCTCTAATTAACTTATATACCTATAGGATCGTCTCTATCTTAGCGCTTTTAGATAGTAGGTATACTATCTTACGTATAGCGTTCCGAAGCGCCTAGCTAGTAGCTATACTATTTAATGTATTCTAATATGTATTACTAATCTCTATTAATACTAATCTATAGTTAGACTATTCTAGGGCGAAGTTAGCGCTACTCCTAGGATATAGCTAGGCGATCCTAGCGTTATTCCTAGGGTCTTTAGGGGTATTTCTAGGGTACGTAAGATGTTACGTACTCGTAAGTACCTAGGCATCGCTTAGGTAACTAAACTAGCTTAGCCTATAATAGGGGGGCTATTATATAACTATAGGTAGGGTAATATAAGTATTAAAGTAGATAATAGCCCCTTTATTATAGTATAGGGAGACTCGTTTTTCTAGTAAGGTAGGTTAGGTAGCGTTAGTTAAGGCTAGGATTCCTAGAGGTACTTAGTAACAACTACCTAGACTAGTTATATAGAATAGGGGAAACTAGAATTACTAGGTTATTATAAAGCTTTTATATTTTCTTATTAGTTAGTCCTCTTATTAGTACCCTATTCCTATTATTAATAATAGCGTCCTAGCTAGTAGTTATAGTTATAAGGAGTCTATTATTAAGAGGGCTAGCTTAGGGTTCTAGGTTATAGTATTAGTAATTGTTAGTCCTCCTATTATTTATAGGGGGGGTCTAGCCTTCGCAATTATAAGTAGCCTTAGCTACTTCCCCTATACTAGTCTAGGCCTAATAGTATAGACTAAGGGGAAATACGCTTTAGTAGTTATAGTTATTATTATTATATAAGATATATACTTATTTGTTTAAATATACTAGTACTATAGTATAGTATTGTTTTATTTAGTATTTTACTATTATATATACCTTACTATATCTAAGCTCTAGGGTCTTTCTATATATATTTACCTTTCTACCTTTTTTTAAAAAAATTAATATTATAATTACTATTTATTAGGTAAATTAATAGCTTATATAAAGCTAAACGTAAGTATAGTAGACTTAAAAAGAAAGTATAGAGTAGCTTAATATAATTAGAATTAAAAAGCTCTAAATAAGTCTATAATAATTATACTAACTAAGGAAAGGAAGCTATAGCTATTTATATAATCCCTAGATACCTACTTATTATCTATAAATTACTTATAATAATATATATTATCCTTTTATTGTCTTTACTTAGAGACTATTAAATCTATAATCTAAACAATACTATAAAAATAAAACAATAAAAGAATATATAAACTAGTTAATAATATAAAGAAAGAGAGTTATATAAATGTATTTAAAGTTATAATATTTAGTATAGAAGGTATAATAGTTAACTAGGTATTAAGAGAATTTATTTATATTTAGTAAGTAAGTAAGTAAAGTAATTAGATATCTAAATCTAGACTAGTAAGTATTCTTAGGGAGATACTTAATATACCCCCTTAGCTACGTAGTAAGTAGCTACCCTAAAGTTAAGTTCTAAGAAGATACCTAATATATAAGGTAAAAAAGTAGTAAAAGGAGTAATTAGTAGAAAACAAAAATTTAAGATAAAAAGACCTTAAGTATATAAAATTTTTACTTCTTTAAGTATTACTACTTAACTTAATTAGATTAAAGAAAAGAAGAACTTAAATATTAAAAAGAGGTAATAAAACTATAAAAGAAAATATAAGTAGAGAATATAATAAATAGAAAGATTAGTAAGCTAACTTATATATAGATGTTAAGAACTATTAAAAGAGGCTATAATTATAGGGGGATTACCCTATTAGGAAGCTATAGCTTATTTTATTTAACTAGTAGTAAGAGAAGTAGTAGGATGTTATACCTAGTAGGGCTAGGTCTAAAAGTATAAAGGGTTTTCTTATAAGCCTATAAGAAAGAAGCTCTTCTATAACTAATATAGACGTTTCTATTAGTCTTATACTTAATTAAGTGTCCTAGGTTATATATGTCTCTAACTAAATTATATAAGAAGATAAGGAAAGAAACCTTCTTTCTAAAATAGATACTAGTAGCTTTAAATAATATAACTCTTAGTATAGGAGTTACGATATAAGTAGATTACATAATTATAATAGCTATATAATTATACTATTAAATACTATCTTTATAAACTTATATAATAGGTTTATTTAGTATATTAAAGGTTATACTAGTACTAGAAAGCCCTATTATTATAACTCCCTACTAAATACTAGGTTTTTAATTAGCTTACTTTAGAGAGGCTATAACCTAGTAAGTCCCTTTAGATATAGACCTTAGTAAGAGGTAGTAGGCCCTACTAAGATAAAGCTAAACTAGTTTAGTAAGAGGTTCTAGCCCTATAAAAGAACTATTAAAGAGAATACTAACTCTAAAAGATACTATAATAAGTATTATATTACTACTAGAAAAGACTAGAGTAGTAGCTTTAAATTCCTAGCATTATTAAGTAATGTATAATCTACTATTAGTAAGTGCCTACCCTTTTTAAATTAAGTAAATACTTACTAAGCCTATTAATACTTTAGTAAAAATTATATTAATATAAATACATATAATCTATAAAGTAATGTTTTTCCTTATTAAATAATAGTTTAAGAATATAAGTAACTACTAGTATATTATAGTTCTAAGGTACTACTAGACCTTCTCTAAGTAGTATAGCTTTAAGACTATAATAGATAACTCCTTAGTTACTTAGACTATATAGTATACATCTACCTTACTTACTATTAGTTATAGTAAGGTTATTAATAAGTAAAGGGAAATACTTTCTTTTAAAAAAAGGGCTTACTATTATAGTAATATATTAGAGGAAGCTAAGAGAGCCCTATGTTAGCTAGCTAAGTTTATTTTATTATTTAATCCGTAGCTATAAGCTATTATATAGCCCTTACTCTCTCTAAGTAAATAAGTTACTTAGTTTTAGTAGAAGGTAGCTTAGGTAAGTTAGCTTATTATTTAGTCTACTTAGTTTAGTATATAGAGCTTAGATATAATATCTATTATTTTGTTTTAGTATTTTAATTATAAAATAGTTACTTAATATATTAGGGATATAGCCCCTTTATTAGATAGATCTACTTTAATTAATAACAACTACTAAATCTCTTAAAGTCCTAACTATAATTTAAATATACTAAATTACTACTTTAAAAGTAGCTTTTTAAAGCTATTTACTATCATTTTATTAATAGCTTTATATAAGACCTTAAAGTAGCCTTTAAGATAAGCCTATCTAGTTTAAGTATTATATATATTTATATACTTAAGTACTGTCTTAATCCTTAAAATTTCTAAAATAATAAGTCTAATAGTTTATTAATTATTATAGTAAATAATAGAGTAAGGTATCTTAAGAGTAATAGAGTTAAAGAGTCTTAAAATAGAAATAATATCATTTACTATAGATAAGAAAGTAAGTACCTTAGCTTTAGTAAAAGAGGTTATAATTATAGCTTACTTCCTTACTAACTATATAATATATTCTCTAAAGATCTTAAAAAGGTAATCCTAGGATAACTTTCTAGATTCTATATTATTTATAAATAAGGTATTTAAGTATATCTTAATCTTAAGATGCTTTTTACCCTCTTACTATAGTAAACAATAGTATTAAATCTAGTATAATAAAGATAGTAAATAAGTTAAAAAGCTATTAATAAGTACTATAAAAAGGGTTTTAAATAAGGTCTATAAGCTTATTAGTTACTTTAAATTTATCTAGACGAGTAAATGTAGCTAAATAGTTAAGACTACCTATAATACTTTAATAATATTAATTTCCTCCTTTATAGCCTACTCCTTAGACTTCTAATAGGAAGGGGAGAGTAGGATATAAAGGAGTCCTAGGAGGTATTACTATCCTAATTCGAACTAAAGGAATTAGCGATTCTATTAATATAGCTATTTTATATTAATACTAAAGAGCTATTACTTTAATTTTATATAACCTAAATAGATAGTATCTATTCTAACTCTCTACTATTTATTATATTAAACTTCCCTTTAAGCCTAGTAATAAAGTTATTAGCTTCGTTCTAATAATACTTATAATATAAAAGAATAATGTTATCTATATAGTAAAAGACTATAAGATACTACAATTAGTAAATATATAAATCCTTGTTATATGTAGGGTATAAAATTAGGCTAAGTAAATACTTTTAAAAGTTCCCTTTACTAAAGAAGGGGCAATCGTCTAGGACTATAGAGTACCCTCTTAAGTTTAAGAACCTTTCTAGAAACTTAGAAACTGTTTAGATAATATATATAGATATCTTTATTAATAGGGGTATTAAAGAAGGTATTAATAGTATTAAGGGAGTAGATTTCGAAATTATACTTAGCTATAATTACTATAAGTACTTAGAAGTTATAAGCTACTAGAGTAGTAGTAAGGTTTCCTTATAATTATAGGGCTATAAATCCCTATAAATATAGAATCGCTCTTTATACTTAATTAGATACCTCTTTTAGTTAAAGTTATACTTAAATCTCTAAGTATTATATAATATTGTATTACTTTTAACTTAAGCTTTATTAACTAGTTTAAATATACTCCTATTAATAAGGGCTTTCTATTCCTTTTAAACTACTTTTATAAACTCCTTTCTATATATATAATAGAAAAGCTTTCCTTACTTATTAGGCTTTAGAATAATTATTATATTATATTTCCTAGTTCTAAAAGTACTATAGAAGCCTTAAAGTATAAAATATATAAGATTTAGATTATATTTTCCTTAATATCTATTTAACCTTATAAACCTTCTTATACTCTACTTAGTAGGTCGAGTAAAGCTTAGCTATTATAGTCTTAATAGGATATATACCTTAGCTATTAATTCTTAAGGTACTAGTTTAAGAGCTATAATTATTATAGTTACAAAAAGTACTAATACTTATCTTATTAATACTCGTATAGGAAGCTATTATAGTTCCTATACTAGTACTTTCTTAGCTATCTTATTACTTATATACTTAATAGAGGGGAGTCTAATGTCCTCTAATTCCTCTTCTTTAACTTCTTCTAGGAATTAGAACTCTAGTTTTTCTAGTATTATTAAAAGTTAGTCGAATCCTAGAAAATATTCTCTTTCTAGGAATATAATATCCCTTAGTCTATAGTCTTTCTTTCTAGTTAGAATCTAAATATAGAAGATATAAGATAAATCGTATTTAATAAAGTAGCTAATTTAAATACATAGCTTAAGCTTAAAATCTCTTTTAATTAATTTAAGTATTTTTATTATTATATTGTAGGCCTTATATCTATAGTCTTCTAGGAATAATAAGTTTAGATACTATAGTAACTTTAGTATGTTTCTTTAATTTTTATTCTTTATCTAGTTATAGAAAGTAGTTAATAGTAAAACCTATTATTTACTCCCTAACCTAAACAGAGTTATATTATAGAGAAAGGTTACTATAGCCTAAATTTCTAGCTTTAGGTTTTCTAGAAGGTTAGAATAGATCCCTATAGTCTAGGCCTTTATAGATATTACTCCCCTAGAACGCTTAGCCTAACTATTTTAAGTAAGAGTATATAGTACTATTAACTTATTAATAAGATTCTAATCTAAGACAAATTAAAGATACTTAGTTTATAAAGCTAGATTATTATCTTAAAAAATTAAGACCTAAAGACTATATTATTATAAAATAAATTAGAATAAGTTTTATAGATAAGTAAGAACAAAAGAAGCTATAGTATTATATAAGATATAAAAGAATATAAGTTTCGTAAAGTAGTCTTTAATAAGAAGGGCTAAGAGTATACTATTATATACCTTAAGTAGAGAGAAGATAATAATAAAGATATAATAAAACAGAATAAGAGCATTTAAAAGGGGCTCCTTTAAAGACATAAGTTAATAAGCCTTAAAGAGTTTATAGACTTTGTAGTTTAATAATTTATCTTTAGTAAGCGTAAATCTAAGTTATTAAGTCTCTTTAACTTTAAGGATAGCTAAGTTAACGTAGCTAGGTTAATTATACTATTAGTATACTAATCTCTTTATAGTAGGAACCTCTAAAGTTAAGGTTAATTTAGTAGTAGTAAAAGTAAACTTATTTGGAGTATAAAGAGTATTATACTCTATATTAAATTAGTTATAAATTGTTAAAATATAGAAAACGAGCTAGCTATCCTTAGTAAAGTTTTATAATTTAAGGTTCTAGTTATACCTAGCTTTCTTAAATAAAATAGCTAATATAAGGTTAGTATAGAAATCTAAAATATACGTATAGTTAAAGAGTTTAAAGAATCCTCCTAGAATCTATATAAGGACTAAGCTAAATCTCTTAATTAGAATCTATTAAGTTCCTATATAAAGGTCCTTTTCTAAGTTAGTAAAATATTTAAAATGTAAGTAGTTATTATATATATAACTATTAGAGCTATTATTATAGATAAAGGAGCTATAAAGAGAGTAGGTAATTTAAGGTTACTTAAAAGCTATAGCTACTCTATAAATTAATTAAGATCTGTTACCCTATTTACGTATTTTCTTATTAATAAACCCCTTTTACTTAGCTAACGAGTTACTTAACTACTTCCTATTCTTTAGGTTAGATAGCTACTTCTTTATTATTATTTTAGTCTTCTTTTTAAGCTAGAAGTCTAGATACTTAGCTTTAAGGAATATAAGCCTTTTAAGGTTTAAGTATATATATTACAATAAGAAGTACTTCCTATTATATAAGTAGTTTTTTCTAGATTAGACTAATTATTACTACTACTCCTATTTAATTATTACTATTAAGACTATTATTTATAAATAGATCCTAAACTCCTACCTATAAAATGTTAAGTAGCTAGATTTATAACCCTATTAATAGGTTTCTTACTTATTAAATTAACGTTTAAAGATTTCTAAGATAGTAAATCTATCTAGGAGTTCTTTCTACTATCTATCTTTACCTATCCTTCCTTAAGTCTTTATATAGTTAAGCTAAAATCCTTTAAACTAAGGATTAATAAGTATTACTACTTTAATAAAGTCTTAAATTAGTTTAATTCCTTAGATATATAGAAGGTTAGTTATAAGAGCGTCTATAAATACCTTTTACTACTTTATAATCTACGTAGAGATATCTGTCCTATTTAGTATCTTAAGTGTATTCCTATATTATAATTTACTTATATGCTCTTTACCTTACTTAGTTAGCTTCGTCCCTTAAAAGATAAAGTTATGTATAGATATTATCTTTTCTCTTAATAGTAAACTAGTAGTTACTATTATTCTTAATAATAAATAACTAAATAAAAGTAAGAGTCTTCTATTAATTTTTATAAGTCTTATTCTAGATCTAATACTATATAAGTTAAAGAATCTTAAATCTTAAGTAATAAAGTATCTATAAGGTTTAAATCGAATTCTAGCTCGCTTAGCTTAGTTATAAGTAAATTAACTTCTAAATCTATCTTTAATAGGTTTATATTCTTCTAGATTCCTTAATAAATAGTAAACTTCTTAATAAGACTAATCTACTTATCCTAGTCCTTAGGTCCCTATAGATTAATAAAGCTAAGGCTTAAGGAAATGTTAACGTTAGATTTAGATATAATAAATAATAGGTTTTAAGGTAGTTATTTTTATATAAAAATACTCTATTTATTTCCCTATAAAAGGTATCTAAGCTTATAGTAGTAATTAGGAGGGAAAAACTAAGCTAAGCCTAGAGGAAAACCCCCCTTAGAAAGGGTAGCTAGGCTAGAGCTAGGGAGAGCTAGTATATAGTAAGAGGTAAGGGTTATTTTAGAAACTTAAGTATATACTAGCTAAAAGGCTAGTATATACCTAAAGGGTAGACATATATATACCCTAGGGGTTAGGGTACGTACTTATAATTAGTAACTTACGTAGAATTAGTAACCTACCCTACCTTAACTTAGATCTTAACCCTAACCCTATATTCCTTCTCTCTTTCCTCTTCCCTACTCTCTTATTAAATACCCTATTATTATTACTACTACTACTATTAATATTAATATTATTAATATTAATAACGCTACTATTAGTAGTAATAGTAATACTATTAGTAAGTAGAAAGTCTAGACCTCTAATAAGTTAGAGAAACGCTAGACTATATAATACTAAGAAGGAGTAAACTATATAAGAGCGCTAAGCGAAACGTGCTATATTACTAGTATATTAGTAGATTAGCCTACCTATAATACTAGAAGCGGTTCGACAGCTACTAAGCGTAGGCTAGTTTAACTACTATCGTATATATAGCGTATGCGTAGAATAACGAGCCCTACCTAATAGTATATCGCGGAATAATAGACTAGAGTTAGAATTTAGGTATTTACTAATACTTAGAAGTTAAACCCTAGAGCTTATAAGAATATTAGTTATCTACTTAGCTTCTAGTAGTTATATAGGTTAGAATTAGAAGTATAGAAGACACTAGAGGTACATAGCCTAGTAGTAAAGGCTATTTATGCGTATAATAGCGTGCTATTAACTACTACCGCCTAGCTTAGACGTACCCTATTAGATTAGCCCTAGTTAATACCTTCTCTAATAGTAAGTAAGGGTTATAAGCTAGGTCTAGCATTAGTAATACTAAGACCTTCTAGAGTAATACTAGGTAGACGTAGTACTAGAACGAGCTTAGAGACACTAGTCCTAGTCCCTAACCTCCTAGCTAGCCTAACTAGGGTTAGCTATCGCGTAGGAGGTATTACTATAGCTAGAGCGCTATCTAGAAAGACATAAGTAAGAGATAGTATAAGTATAAGGGCGTTTCTAGTATATAGTCTAGGGCTATAAATAGTAAGATTCTAGTATTCTAGATTAGTATAGGGTAGTTAGAGGGTTAGCTAACTAATATATAGAAACTACCTCTAGTAACGCTACTAGTACTTAGCTAGATAAAGAAGACTAGACTATATCTAGCGACGCCTCCTCTATATACTTTAATAGTTAACTAGTTTTAAGCTACTATAGAGTAAGTTAGGGAAATACTAGTATTAATCGCTAATAATACTTAAGCCCTAGCCCTAAATGCCTATACTATATACTAGTCCTATATTATTAATATTTACTTAGCCTAGTCTATTAATAAGCTTAAAGCTACTTTAGCCTAGATTACTAAGAAGAATAGATTTCTATTTATTATAGGACTAGACTTATAGGACCTAGTAAAGCTTAATGTTAAGGTACTAGCTAAGCTAGAGTAGCTATACGAGTGTTTATAATAAGTTAAGGTAGCCCTAGGACTATAACTTCCTATATTACTTCGTTAAGAGCCCTAAGTAGCTAGGCTAGGGATATTATTAAGTATAGGGTTAGCCTTAGAGCTATAGGTTATATTAAATAATCTAGAGATAGAGTTAGGGTCTAAGGTCTTAACCCTTACCCTAAATCCCTAGTCTTAAAAGCGCTACTATATAAAGACGTTCTTATATAGTAGTAGTAGGGTAGGTAGGTTAGTAGCGTCTATGTTAGGGTCTATAGTCTTAGAGTCCTTAGGTAATAATAGGGAAGTCTATCCTATCGCTAGCCCTAACGAGTATTAAGTAGTCTATAAGAAAATACTAGAAGCTACTCTAGTTAAAGAGGAGGTAGTAGTTAAGACTATAGGAGGGGTAACTAGGAAAGGGAAGGGGTTAGTAGTAGGGAAAGATAAAGACTATACTAGGTTAGGTTTAGGAACGTTAATAGAGGGAGATCTAGTCTCTCTAACTACTTAGTTAGACTAGAATATTATATAGGCTTAGATAAAGGTTAGGTAGTAGATTAGTATATTATAAAATAAAGTATAGAGTTTAGCGCTAGTAGAGTAATATAGGTACTAGATTAGAGTAAGGTAATAGCGTAAGGTAAAGGAGGACGTATTAGTATAAAGGAGGGGAATATTAGCTATTAGTTAAAAAGGGGTAGTTTTAAGATTAAACTAGTAAGTATTATTTAATAATAGAAAAGTCTTATAATAATAGTAGTTTTAAGGGGGTATAGGGTATTAGTAGTTATAATAACTCCTATAGTCTAGTTAAGGAACTATTCCCTAGGGGGGACATATAAAGTTATATAGTAAGGTTAAATTAGTAGATAGGGACGGTTTTAAGGAGCTATTTAGCGAGGGTAAACGCTAAGCTATATTTCTAGAGAGCCTATTAGACTTTAAACCTCGTCTTAAGTAAGATTAGGATTATATAACGCTAGAGAGGGGTAGAATAATAGTAGAGGAGAACGTAGTAAATATTATTATTTCCCCTCCTATAGGGGTATACTAGAGATAGAACCCTAGTTACCCTCCTCTAGGAGAGGAATTTCTAGAGGCCTATCTTCCCTATTCGTATCTAAGTAAATATATTAGAGAGGTATTTTAGTTTATAGCGATAGATACCTAGAATCTTTAGTTTATTAAAACGAAGGGGGATATTAAAAGGGTATAGCTAGTAGCCTAGCTACTAAGTAGCCTAAAGCTTAGCTTCCCTACTAATCTACTAGTCTTACTACGTAGTAGTAAGGATATTAAGCGTTCTAGTCTTAGTTTCTAGGGGGAGGGGTAAGCCTATCTATACTATATACTTCTTAAAGTCCTTTTAAAGCAGTTAGCGTTAGTTCTAGGGGTAGCCCTAACGCTATAGTTAACGCTTAAGAAATAATGTTATAGACTTTAATACTATTTCTATTTTCTCGATTATTCTAGTATTAGGAGATAGTATAAGGTATTAGCCTTATACTAGTTAAGGTAGAGGTCTAGGAGTAGAACAAATGTTTTAGCCTTAAGATAGTAGACTAGGGTTACCTAGTTTACTCCTATAATTAGCTAGAGGTACTTAGTTTATTTAGTAGCGAGTTTAGCTACTATACCTTATAGTCTACCTTTTTTAAGGGTTATCTTATAGAACATAATAGTAGTATAAGATATAAGACTCTAGACTACTTTACTATAAAGCTCGTATAACCTTATAAGATAGCTATTCTATATTAATATAGTAAGGCTAGAGAGGGCGAGCTTCTACCTTGTTAGCTTTTTAAGGAACTTATTAAGGTATACCTTCTATTTAAGTTTATAATATACCTAGACCTTAAGTAGCCTTACTAAGGACTTAGGGGTTATAGTAGTATTACTAAGAGAGAGTAGTATAAGATATAGGTATTAGTACTTAGTAAAGTAAATAAGCTTAAACTTTAATAGGGAGAACGCTATACTAAAATCGTAGGCCTATACCTTATAGTTATACTAACCCTAGACTAGCTATACCTCTATAGTTTTAAGGGTAGAGCTAACTATAAAGAGATTAGTATTGTTAGTAAATCCGATAGGGTGTAACCCTAGAATAAATTCTAAGTAGTAATATAGGGAGTAATATAATAGAGAAATAGTATTAGGAATAGAGATAAATCCTAGAGAACTCTAATAGAGATATATATAGGTTTAACTTATTATCTATTAAAGTAAAGGGAGGAGGTCTAGTTCTAAAGAAAGCTAACAATAAAGCTAACTAGCTAACTAAGGTATACTAGGTTACTAAGCTCCTAAGTAAGTATATTATAGTTAACTATATTAGAGGCTCTAAAAATATTAAGTTAGAGAAAGGAGGTAATGCCCTTTTAGGCTTACGTTACCTAAACTAGTTCTATAACTATTAAAATAGCTAGTTTAGTTAACCTATTATAGTAGTTACTTATTTATTCCTTAAGGAGGACGTAATTAGCTTTAGTAGTATTAGTAATTTTCTTAGTAACTATAGACTTAAGGGCCTTACCTAGTTAAAGAGTATAATAGGGCGCGAACCCTTAAGAGTTTAGTAGACCTTAGGCTTCTTACTAACCTTATAAAGGATAACAACGTTAGTAGTCTTAAAATAGTATAGGAAGTACTAGAGCTAGAGGTAGGCTTAGAAGATCGTTACTATTTTCTAGTAGACTAAAACGTTACACTACTTAAGGAAGCTAACTAGTATTTCGTCTAGGCTAGTAGCCTTCTAGCTTAATATATCTATTATTATATAGATAACGTCCTTAAAGGTAACTAGATTAGTAATTAAGATAGGGCGTTAGAATAGTAAGGGGGCGTCTAAAGGGCCCTAAAGGGTTATAGGTCTCCCTATTAACTAGAAACCCTAGACAAGGGTCTATACTTTAAAGGAGAAGTTAGTATAGGTATAGTCTTTAGGGTCTTAGATAGCTAGTAAGTAAGTAGTATCTAGAGGGAGGTTACTATAGAGGCGTAAGTAATGCTTAATATACTAGAACTTCTCGTTAGAGCTATTAATAAAGAAACCTCTTTAGTAAGTATAGTAAGTAAAGTAAACTTCTCTCTTCTAATTCTTATTAGCTTACTAGAGATCCTTTTATATAGGTTAGAATTAGGTCCTTAGGTAGTAATAGTAGGCTTATTTTATAATATATAAGGACTTCTAGACTTATAAAGTAATCTAGGCTTAACTAGTAAGTAGTTTAAGTATAGTAAATAGAACTATTACTAAGATAGTAGCCTTAAGCTTAGAATATAATTAGTTAACTACTTTATTAATTACTTATATAGTTTAAAATAGAGTCTCTAGTAGTATTATCTAGCCCTAGCTTTTATTAGTAATAGTCTAGTAGTTAGTAGCCTTCTAGTAGGGGTAGGGTTTTAGTATCTCTACATTCTAAGTTATTTAAGAGGTTAATAGTAAGGGTTTATAAGATATAGTTAAAGCTAGTAAGGTTAAAATCTAGTCTAGTATGTTATACTTTAAAGTTAGGCATTACTTAGGGTAGGTCTATAGTATTATTATAGTAGCTATAGAAGGCTCTTATATATTCCCCTCTTAGTATTAGGAGGAGGAGGCTTAGTCTTATAGCTTTATTAACAAGCTCCTCTACTCCTAGGCTTATATAGTTATAGGCGTCCTAAGTAGGGTAATAAAGGTTAAATTTACTAATAATAACATAATAGAGGGTCTAGTATCTTATATAAAGGTAAAGGAGTATACTATTACGCCCTACATTTAGGGGAAAGTATAGGGCTAATATCTTAGGGCTAGATATAAAAGTAATACTTACCTAGTCCTCCCTAGCATTAGTAGTCTAGGTAAAAAAATTATAGTACTTATAGACGTAGATAGTAGTATAACTATCTTTATAAACGAAATAGTATAGTGTTTTACCTAGGGTTAGAGACTTAATACCTAGGCAGAAGGTAGTTTCCTAGAAGGTAATAATATTATAGGTAACTAGGCTATAGAGGGCGAGCTAGACAAGCTTAGTATAGCATTTAATATTCTAGTATAAGACATTTAATAATATTACTAATATAAAAGGGCTTAGAGCTTATTAGCCTTAGTAGTATAGGCTTAGTAGGGGGTTACTTATCTTTAAAAATTAGTATCTCTATTATTAGAATTATTATTATTGTTATTCTAAGTTATAGTAGTAAGATAGGCTAGTAGGGATAATTAAGAAGCTAGGATTAGTTTAGGGTAGAGTAAGTTAGGGGGTTTACTATAGCTAAGCTTATTCTTTTATTAGTTTTATTAGTTTTATTAGTTTTATAAGTAGAGATCTATATATTAAATATATAGGGTTAAGTAAAGCTATTAAGGTTAGGTTAGTAGGGGGTAACTACTTATATAGCCTCTTCTATTACTCTTTTACTAGCGTTAAGGAATTAGTATATCCCTATACCCTTAGGGGTATCCCCTATTATAAGCTTCCTAGCTAGGCGTCGATTACGTAGCCCTATAGAGTTCTAGGAGTAGCCTTTACTATAATATAGCGTTATATTAGTAGTATTATCTACTAAAGATAAGATTAGGGTTAAGAAGGGGTTAGATAGGTTAAGGGAATTCTATAGGGCTTTAGTAGGGGTTTTAGTATATATAGTTAGTATAGAGGTAGCTAGTAAGTCTAAAATAGGTAACTATTAAGGTAGGAGGAGCTATAGAGACCCTTAAGGGTACGAGCTACTATCTAGCTTAGGTCTAGAGTCTAATATTAGCCTAGGCACTATAGTCTCCTATTAGGGTTTAGTAAATCTTACTAGTTAATAGGTAAAGTTAGTCTTCGCCTAGTCCTACTCTTTAGCTATAGTTAAGTAAGCTAAGGACTAAGCTAGGTAGTTACTAGCATAAGAGACATATTAGGGTTTAAGGCCTCTTGTCTTTATAGGGTATTAGGCTTTTCCCCCCTTATAAGTAGCTACTACGTAAAGGCTATATATCTTTAAGTTATAGTAGTTAGTAGAGAGATAACTAAACTAGTTATAGTTATAGTAGCGTTAAGAATAAATAGAGTTATTAAGCGGTTTATAGGTAAAAATCTAAGTAACTATAATAACCCTAAGGTTATATAACTAGTTTACTTTTATAGGGGCTAGTAAGCTAATAATAAGGGTAATAAACCTAGAGCCCTCCCTAGGTTTTATAGTCTAGAGTTTAATAACTTTAACTTAGTTAGTAGTTTAGAGGTTATAAAGTAGTTTTTTACGTCCTATAGTAGCTATATTAACAGGGACGCGTTTAGCTATAATAGAGTAGAGTTAGTAAGTAAGGAAGGCTATAGCTTTAAAAGTATTCTAGATTTAAGTAGGTTAGTATAGGGAGTCCTAGGCTAGGCCTTTAAATGTAACTACGTAGTTACTACTTAGTAGTTAGTAAGCTATAATATAAGTGTTTTTTAATAGTAGCGTTAATAGCTTAGATAGTATTCTAGGGGCAGTATTATATAATAGTTAGTAGATTAGTATTAGTATTAAGATAGATAATAGCCTTTTAATTATAGTAGGGAGGGATTCGTTTTTCTTATAAGGTTAGTAGGGTAGTATTAAATAAGGCTACCTATACTTAAGTATAGTATTATAGCGAGTAGAGTTTAGTATAAATAATATCCTTAACGATAGTCTAAATCGCTTATATAATTACATTATTAAGGCTAGGCTAAGGGTACTAGGTGAGGGGTTAGGATTCCTAGAGATACTTAGTTATAATAGCCTAGATACGCTACGTAGTATTTAGGAGAACAAGAATTACTAGGTTATTAAATAGTTTCTATTACCTTACGTTAGTTAGTACTCTTATAGGCGCTCCCTCCTTACTATTAACTCTACCTTCCGAGCTAGTAGTTATAGGGAGTCTGTTATCTAAGGGTAAGGTCTAGAGTTAAATATAATAGCGTTAGTAATTGTTAGTTCTTTCTCTATTTTTAGAAGAGTAGTTTAGTCTCTACGGTTATAAGTAGCTATAGCTACCCTCCCTACGATAGTCTAGGCCTAGTAGTATAGTATAGGGGGGTAATGTACCTTAGGATTTAAAGTTATTGTTATCTTTAGGGCGTACGCTTGTCTGTCCTTATATACTAGTACTATAGTATAATGTTGTTTTAAAGGTTCTATTTTTAAAGTAGTTATTATTTTTATAACTTAATAATTATATTCTACGTTTTAGTATAGCTTTATAAAAGCTAGGACTATTATAGCTTTAATTTAAGATAGTTAAAGTTTTAAGCTCTTAGGCTTATAACTATTAAGTAAGTTAGTAGCTTACTTAGAGCTAAATGTAAGTATAGTAGACTTAAATAGAAAGTATAGAGTAGCTTAATATAATTAAGATATATAAAGCTTTAATTAAGTCTTTAATAACTCTACTAACTAAGAAAAGGAAGCTATAGTTATTTATATAATTCTTAAATAACTACTTATTATCTATAAGTTACTTATAGTAATATATATTATCCTTCCTATTATATTTACTTTAGGAACTATAAAATCTATAATATAAATAATAATTTAGGAAAAGATAGAAAAAGAATCTATAAACTAGTTAATAATATAAAGAAGGAAAGTTATATAAATGTATCTAAAGTTATAGTATTTAGTATAGAAGGTATAATAGATAATTAAGTATTAAGGGAATTTATTTATATTTAGTAAGTAAGTAATTAAAGCTATTAGGGAATTAAATCTAAACTAGTTAGTATCTTTAGCTAGATATTTAATACTATTATACTTACTTATATATATATATATTACTTATATATATTTACTTACTCTTAATTTCTTCCTTTCTATAATTATAATTACCTTAAGGTATACTCTTTTATATATATATACTCTTACTTACCTTTACTTACTATACTTCCTCTCTTAATAATGTAACTATAGTAGTATATACGTAAAAATAATAATACTAGCTTATAAGAGAGGCCTTATTAAGTAAGACTATAAATATTTAAGAGAGAGAGCCTTTAAAAGAGGGAGCTATTAAGATAGCTTTAATTAATTACTTTATATTTACCCTAGCCCCTAGGGTATATACTTACCTGTCTCTTAGGTACATACTAGCTTTTTAGTAAGTACGTACTCTAGTCCCTAAGGGTAGCTCTACCCTCCTACTATACGCTAGCTCTCCTAGGCTCTAGCCTAGCTACTCTTCTTAATAGGAGGTTTTCTCCTAGGTCTAGCCTAGTTTTTCCTACCTAATTACTATTGTAGGCCTAGATACCTTTTATATAGTAATAATAGAGTATTTTTAAAAAAAATCACTTTATATATAGATTTTATTAAATTAGCTCTTACTAAAAACTACTTAATACTTTTATTATAACTAAGTATATATCTAAGCTAACCTTTAGCTAAAAATTTAATACTTTAATTTTTATTGTAGATTTAAACAAATTATCCCTTCTTTAAAGGCTAAGAGTATATATATATATATATGTATTAAAGATATTATTAATAACATACTATAAAGAGCGTAAAAAGTAATATAGAGGAATTAGTATAGAGAATCTAGTATATATAAATTTAATAAAGTAAGTATATTTAAGTATATACCCTATACTAAGCTATAATTAGTTAGCTATATATTAAAATGAGTTAGCTATATAGAAGAGCCTAATTTATATAAATTTTAAATTAAAATCTTATATAGTAGCCTATAGTATTATTAGGTATATTAAACTATATTAATACTGTCTATATTATAACTATATACTACTTAAAGGTAACTACCTATAAAATATGTAATTTTTCTAAATAATATAAGAATAAAGTTTAGAAAGTTATATATTTAGTAGTAAGAGTAATTAAAAACTCTAGTATCTTATAGTAAGCTTATACTACTATACTATTATAAATATATATTAAAAGAGACATAAATAAAAATTAACATAGTAATTTTTAGGCTTTTAATAAACTCTATTAAAAATAAGTTTTCTTAAGCTTTTAAAACATATATAATATAATGTTATTATATTAAGCTTTAGAAGTACTACTAAGCTTTAAAGCTATACTTTAATAAACTTTCCTAAAAACATATAATAAAAGCATATACTTTAGTATACTATAGTATACTACTAGGAGACTTTAGAGAGACATAAGAATATTAATCTTATACGAACTTAGATACGCTATTTAGTAGCTAATAACCTATTTCTTTATATACTTAGTTAGGGGCGAGAGGGCTAATTAAAATTACTTAATTCCTACTAAGCTTATACATAGTTAAATAAAATCCTAAACTCTTTATCTTTTCCTTACTTTCTTCCTTTATTCCTAAATTAATTATATTATGTCTTAAACTATTATACTCCTCTTTTATAACGCTATAAGTTTATCTAATTTACTTAGTAATATAACTCTTCCTTATCTCGTAATCTTCTTTCTAACTAAGCTTACTCTAACTCCTATAACTATAGAAATTCTCTTCTCCTTATTACAATTCTACTAAGGGCTTAGTAAATAAGCCTAAGCTTATTAATAAAGGCCTTAAGGACTTAATCCTTAGACTTAGTTAGATTCTAGTATTAAATACTTTAGAAGGTAATTGTATTCTAGTTAACTAGGTACTTAATTCTATTAATCTAGGTATTATACTATAAATCTAGTAATTTAAACGTTCTTTCTTAGTATTTTTAGGTTTAATATAGTAAAACCAATATATTTAATACTTATTAGTAAGTAAATCTAGAAGTACTATCTATTATTAGTCTTTAGTAATACCTGTTTTCTAATAGAAGCTAGTAAAATACTATACTTTATTGTAAAGGATATTAGAAGGCTTATTTAAGAAACTACTAGATTTTATACTGTTTTATAAATATAATAATCTTATCTTATAAAATTATTCTATTTTTAGTATATTAAGTTAGTAGTAAATTATATACTTATATAAGTATAAGAACTAGTATTATTATAATTAGTTATAGTATTTAGTAATTAATCTAATAGTATAAATATTTCCCTTAATACTTTATCTCCTAGTAGTATAATTTAGACTATTTTGTTATACATATACTTTTTTTTATATTTTTATTATTTAGAAATTTGTCTTTCTTAAGTTTTTAACATATAATTTCTTTTAGTAAAAAAGTAAGCCCTTTCCTTTTCTAGCTATTAAAAGACATAATATATATCTTTATTATTATATATTTTATCTAGCGCTTTATTAACCTTAATAGTTCTAATATAGTATTATTAAAATTATTTCCTACGTAATGTTATTATCTATTATTAGTAAAAGCTAGGTCTCTACTATCTTCTCTAGCTATTCTCTTATAATAACCCTATAAAAAACTATAATATGTCTTTTAACAATACTTTAAAAGAGCTTATTTAAAAAGGCGTATATATAACTAAAGTACAAATTACATTAGCTTTAAAATTCCTTAAAAATAGTCTAAAAAGGTATTACCTCTTTAGTTATAATATATAAATAGTATAGTAAATATATACTATATATATTATAAGATATTTATCTATAATATAACTTTTAAAGTTAGTCTCTTTCTTTACTTACTAGTATAGTTATATAAACCTCTTTAAAAAGAAGATTAGAATATAACTATAGTAGTAAAGTTTTATAAGTTTAATATACTAAGAGTTAACTTATTACTTTAAGAGAATTTATACTAAGTATATATATAAGTATAGTTTAATTATTAAAATGTTAGAACATAGAATATTAATAGGTATATACCTATTATATAACCTTTTACATAACTAGATATATATCTACTAGATACTTACTATCTCTCTTACATTATACTATATATTATATAGTGTTATTCTTACTCTTATACTATTACATAATGTTCTATATATATAATAATATATAACTTAGTTATATTAAATACTACGATTACAATCTATACGTTATTATATATGTTATTTAGTAGGCTATATAATTGTTTACAATCTAAATAGTTTGTATTCGATTTAAGACTATAATAGATTTTAAAGTAATATAGAATCTAAAGGATTTAATCCATGCTAGTATATAACTCTGCGGTTAGACAACCCTATAAGATAATAACCCTATATATAAGAAACATTATATCTTAGTAATAGATTATCTAGGACAAATAGGAGTTACTCTATTATTTGTAGTAAAAGTAGGACTATTTAATATAAGGTTACCTAACCTCTCTAGCTTATCTAATAGTCTGGAAACTAAGGAAGAAAAGGGAAGTATAGAATTACACTAAAGATAATAGAGTTATAGTATATAGAATAAAGCTATTATTAGTTAGATATAATAAATAAGTAGTTTAGTTACGTAAGCTAAGAATAGATATATATAAAGGAGCTTCCTCTCCTTTATTTTCCTCTCTTCTTAGTTTTTAATCTAATACTTTATTAATTTCTTACCCCTACCTTTTTATAAAGGTATTATAACTACTTCCCTCTTTAGGAAATACCCCTTAATAACCTAATCTTTCCCTAAAGCCTATTAGTAGCCTAGTTACCTCTAGGTATAAAACCTAGCTTCCTACGTACTTAAGTACTACTTTTTAAGTAGATTAAAACAGCTCTCTTACTCTCCTACTTCTAGGTAGCTATAGACCTTCCTAATTCGGAAATTTACGTAATTCTAAATAGTTTAGGGCCTAACATAAAAAATCTTTATAGATTTTATACTTATCTTATATTTACTTAAGCTCTCCTAGTTTTCTACTTAATTCTCCTCTTTATTTATATAGTTAGAGTCTTTAAGTATAGGTAATCTTAGACTTGTCTTCTTTTTATAAGAGTAGTTCCTTAGGTTTTCTTTTTAAGAGGTATTTTGTTATTTTAATTAAAGTAACTACTTTCTTTACTTATTATTATTTAAGTAAAAAGAGTTTATTGTTTTTAAGTAATTATTTTAAAGAGGAAGTTAATTAGTTATTAATGTTAATTAAATATAATTATTATGACTCTATAAGTTCTATTAACTATAGTTTTTACTACTTACTATTACTTTATATACTCTCTATAGAAGTCGTTTAGGTTATTCTAGCTAATTTATTATAGCTTTATATTTTATAACTTTTATCCCTTCCTATAATTTTATCTTAGAACGAAATGTCTTAAAGAATAATATTAAATAGCATTAGACTACATTACTTGTAAGTATATATAATAATAAATAAAAGGTAAGAGAGTAATACTAATATATATTTGTCTACCCTTTTCTTCTCTTTAGATAGAGAGAATTATATAAATACTCTATAGTACTAATATAATAGTATATTTAAATTATATCTAAAGAGAACGCTAGTAGTCTTTTTAATATCTTAATAATATAAGGAAAGAAACTTTACTTAGGAAAGCTTTATATAAGGTTATATTAAAGTAATTACTTAGTAATAATACTATAATAGAGTAGTGCGTAAAGTATGCTTAAATAGTTAGGATAGAGGTAGTAGAGTATAAGAGTTAAAGTAGGCTTAATTTAAAAAGAGGATTGTAAGGCAAGGAAGAAAGGTATAACTAAACAGACTAGTAATTTAGGTACAGTAATTAAAAAAAATAGAATAGTATAAGGCATATAATAATTAGATAAGAGACGAAAGAGTAGATAGAGAAGAAAGAAAAAGAGTCTAGGATTCTACTTAACTATCTATAACCTATATAGGAATCGAGTAACTTAAAGTAGTCTTTCGCTCCTAGCTAAGTACATAGAAAAGTAAGTTTTAGACTACTAAATAGCGTGTTTAGTTTCCTATAATATTAATGTTTTTATTTCTCTCTAAAGTCTCTTAATAGCACACTATAGCGCGTTAAAGTATATACTTTTATTATACATTTTAAGGAAGATTTGTTAAGGCATAGCTTTTAGGTTTAGTAGTACCTATAAAAATTATTATTATAACGTTATATTATATATTTTATAGAAAGCTAAGAAAACGTTTTCTAATAGAGTTAATAGAAACCCTAAAAATAAGTCTATCTACTTTTCTTTACATCTTTTCTAACATATGTTTTTAAAGAAAGAGTAGGAAAGAGATTAGATTATATTTAGATAGTAAGACTAAATCTTATAAAGTAAAGGGAGTACCTTTAAACCTTATCTTTATATTTTAGTAAGATATAGAAGGCCTATGTTACTAGTAAATTACGTATATAAGGAGCTAGTATAGCGCTTATAAGTTAAGTACTTATAATTTATATATATAGAAGCTAGTTATATATTTATATAATTAGTTATACTTATAGGATAGGTATAAGGTACCTTTACTTTTATAAAATATAGTTAACATTATTATAAACACTTAGTAGTATCTAGAATATTAGCTCTTATAAGCTTACCTCTTATAAGTACTTACTTCTAGCTAGTAGTTATATATATAGTATAATATAAAACAGAAAGTAGTTAAAGTAAGTAAGGGCTTAAAGCTAAGCTAGCTAATAAGTAAAAGCCTTAATACTATAATTAAAGCTATATAGGAAGGTATTAATAAGACCTTTCTTTTATAGCTTATAGACTTAATACTTAACTAAATTAAAATATAGTTTATATATTAAGAAGATATAATTAATTAACTTTATACTAGTAGTTAAAAAAGACATTTAAGCTAAGTTACTAATAATAGAAAGAAAAAACTAGAGGTCTTAGTAGAAGACCTCTATCCTATAGTAGTAAAAGGGCTATAGCCTATACCTATATATAGAAAATACACCCTATATATAAGCTAGTAACCTAAGCTTACTAGACTATAGTCTATCTAATACTTATATACTAATAGGAGAGTATATTATATTACCTCTTATAACTATTTAATAAGCTAATAGCTATAGGTACTAGAAGAATTCCTAGGCTATAGTACTTATAGGGTAGGGTAAGGTAAGGCCCCTAGTAACTATAATAATAATAACTCTATACCTTACTCTTCTACTTTCCCCTCCTTCCTTGTCTTCTTACTCTTACTACTTTTACTATGTTATCCTTTATTACTCTATTTTTACTAACTACTTACTTATCTACAACTCGCTTTTTAATACTCTTATACTTCTATATTATTTATACTCCTTACTCTTACTTTTTCTAATACTAGTTAACGTCTCTATGCTTTCTAAATATAAAAAATTTACTATTAAATAAGGTATAGAGCGTAAGCTCCCCTATATTATTTATATTAAAGTCTTAATAAAGGAAACGCTTAACTTATTTTTAAAGTCTATATACTATTAAGAGTAACATAGTAAGTACTAATTAATCTTTATTTATCTCTATATTTGTACTAATAACCTTTAGGCCTTACTATAGGTTTATACGCTCTTTACTATTAAGGTAAACTATACTACTCTAAGGTAAGTTCTAATTACTATAGTTTTACTTACTCTTAGCTAACCCTTTTAAATCCTACTTAGTGCTATAGCTAAGTACCTAGAATTATAATAAGCTTATGTTACTAACTAAAACTTAGAGAATAATTTTAATAATTATAACTTAGAGTAATAAATGTCTAAGAAATAAGAGATAATACCCTTAAAGTAGCTTAAGTTATTACTACTTACTTTATTCCTCTTAGCTTAGCTCCCTTCTTTATTTTATCTACTACTTATATAGCTATTATTCTATTTATAGCTACTAGCCTATCTTTCTCTAATGTTATACTACTTATAGAAGCTATTAATAAGTTATTTAGTATAATAATAGACTTAAAGATAGTATATACCTTTAGTATAGTATAGGAGAGGGACATAACGTACCCTCTCTATTAGTATAAAAGCGTTAGACAGACTATAGCCTAGTAATCTTAGGGTACTAGCTTATACGTAGGGCGTATTTTTTATATATAGATCTAGGCTATAGCTCTTTTCCGTTACTATAGGGAATAGGTTTTTTACTAGGGCCTCTAGTTTTTCCAATCTATTATAGGTAGTATAGCCTAGATGTCCTAGATAACTACTAGTATAAAATCTATTATTATTACATTTAGTATAGTATAGTATACTATTTTTACTACTTAAGTTACTTAAATAGAGATCTATATAGCTACTACCTTAAAGCTTTTTATACTAAGTAAATATATAAAGTCTTATAAATATAAGCTATAACCTTATAAGTAGTGGATTTTTATATAGTTAGTATATATCTTTATATATATTAACCTACTACTGTCCTTAGCTCTCTTAGCTTATTAGTTTAAATTAAACCCTATAAGACCTATTAGCCTTCCTTTTAGCTACTTATTTAACAACTAAACATAGTATAGAGTATACACCTATTAATACTCCGCTATAATTTCTACTAGATTACTCGGAGCTACTTAACAATAGTCGCTCCTTCGTTACTATCTATTCTAGAACCTACTCTTAACATCGTAGGTACGTTAAGTAAGAGAGATAGCTTGTTTTAACAACGCTACAAAGTACACATGTTGCAATTTATGTATCTTCTACCTATAATCTTCTAAGCCGTGTTGTTATCACGACCCTTGCGATAGGTAGCCTACAATCGTAAGCCGGAATGTCAAAGGGAGAAATCGATGGACAGTTATACGCACCTCCTGATTTGTCTGCAAAACGCTGATAATAGGTGCGAGATCGTTCATTACTTCGTAAGCCTTCTTGTAATACTCAACCTGGGCGGCCACGAGTTCAACTAAATTTTGAAGAGGCTCAGGTGAATCAAGGACCTGTCTTAGGTTAGCCAATCGGGATGCTCCTGAAGGATCAAGAGGTCATGTCCGACATTTTTCATCACTCCCACAGCTTCCTCTGTCTGTGTAACAAAATCATCCTCAGCCTTTTCAATTGCTTCCTGCGCCTCTGGGCTGAGTTCCTGCTCTTCGAGTTGACTGGCGCGGTAGGCTTGACCGCCTAGTTTGAACGAGGCACCTTTGGCATGCGTTTTCGTCGTGTCGAGGGTCAGTCTTGATTTCTCGACATTTTTTCTAGCGCGTGCTGCGAATGACAGATTTGTGTTTAATGTCGTACTCCAGCCCGCGAGAAAGCGACTTTGAATTTGAGAATCCTGCACAAGACGAGCCTCACCAACACGCTCCATAGCGAGAGCATATTTCTCTAGAGCGGCTGCCAGCGGATTTTCACCTGCGCCGGTATGGTTTTGATGCAGGAGCTGGCTGCTGGACAGACTAGCACGGGCAATGGCATGATTAAACGTCTTCGGCTGAGGATTGGCTGAGGGTGGAGCGATCAGAACCGCCTGAGCCTCTGCTGTAGAAGCCGCGGCCGACAAAAGACTGACTTTCTCGCTCACGGTTCGGCCGAGATCCTGGAAAGTTTCCTTAATATTTGGGGGGTAATCGTAGGATTCGTTAGAGTAATGTGAGCTTCATCAAATAAAGGTAAGTATGAATGCCTGATGAGCTCGCGCAAACCTACTCACGTCACGGCGAATATTTTCTGATGCGCCTGTTTCAAGGCATCCACCTTCTTTTCCAGATCGATGTAGTCAGAAGGTAGTTGGGTCTGACCCGCGAAAGATACTTCGGTCAGTGGGCAATCGTATCAACAGCTCTGGTTAGCGCATAGCACACCTTGCCATCTACCTGACCTAGCAGCTGTTCCTTAGTAAACTGTAGCGTTCGAGAAGCGAATGGTGTGAGTTGCGCCCCAAGACTTCTGTGAAGAGAGGAGAGATGTCAGCTCACTGAGATCGAATGATTTGGAAAATCCACATCTAGAGTAAATTCTTGTACATGAGATCGTAAAGGAGAGGACTAACGAGATGTTTTTACTAAACGTCTTGAAGTCCATTGCGTGAACCTTGCGACCGCGGCTTAGAATACTCAGTGTTGTAATTCTTGTCTTAAGCGTTAGTATCTATTACAGTTTTAAGAAATTTATGTAGAAAATGGGCACTAGTTAGCTTAAAGGATGTCTGTTAAGTTTCATGCAATGTACTCTCGCGTGTTTTGCTATGTGTATACTTTTTAACTGTTATTAACTGTATAACCCTTTTTATTATAAGCTAAAGATTTTAGATCTTAGTGTTACTCTAGAATCTAGTTAAGTATCTAGACTATTTACTATAAGAAGGTCAGAAATACTAGAAACTTATGTAAAAAACAGTCTACAGATATAGTAGGTTACTACTTAAAATGTCTAAACAAACATTACAATATATTATTTTATTTACAACCTAAATTTAAGATCGCGATAATATAACTTAAAGAACTCGTATAAAGATATAAAGAGTAATTCTAGATACCTTAGAGGCTAGAGGATTTATCTAGTATCTTAAATAATTTATATACTAACCTTTTACGTCGATAACGGCCTATAGTCTATAGGGTATTAAAAAGAGAAGTCCCTTAAGTATTTCTTCTTTAGTACCCTCCTATACTTTAAACACAGTCTCTATTATACGCTCTTTTACATAAGAATTATAGGGTAATACTTAAATATCTAGATATTAGCTATAAATCTTCTTCTTTAGTAGTTTCTATATATTTTCTATAGGATTAAGATTAAGTAAGTAGTATAGTAGCTAATTTATAGATTTAACCCTATTGTCTTAAAAAAGCTTAGCTAACTCTATTAAAGCTAGGCCCTATATATAGGGGCGTTATCTTATATAAAAGTATAATCTAGCTTAAGGATCGTAGGAAGCGTATTATAAAGGGTTTTAAGAATAACGCGCCTAGTAATATTACTATAGGCTATAGCTTTATCTCCTAGTAACGTATAGAGGAAAGTATATTTATTAAAGTAAAACGCGCCTTAAAATATTATAGACTCCCTCTTTAGCTTACTTTATAGCTAAACGTTCTTTTAAAAAAGTCTTATATTCTATACTCTATTAATTATACTATAGGAAACGTTAGTATATTATATACTAGCTTATAAAATACCTAGTTTTACTTCTCCTCTATACTTACGCTATAGACGTCTCGTTAGAAAAGACATAGGCTTTCTAAGCCTCTAGGGGTAGATTAATATAGTATTTCGTAAATTAAAGCCGTTTTTAGTATAAATAGATAAAAGTTATAGTTATTAGAGGGCTTAGAAGTACTTAACGCCTTTAAGATAGAGGGTCTAATAGAGAGTTAATACACTATACTTAATTAATATATTATTAATAATCTAAGTATATAAAATAAAAGGGCCTTCTTTAATATACCTAGTAATAGCCCTTTTATCTCTCTTAGATAGTGTTAAGACTCGTAGAAGAAGCGATTTATTTTAACTACTTATCTACTCTATATAAACTTTTTTAATATAAGATATACCTAGTACTAGTACATAATTAGTAAGATAGGTTTACTTCTATTGTTTTTGTCTTTATTACTAAGTTCCTACATAGGTAGCTATACTATAAGGCGGGCGTAAGTTAGTCCTAAGGGGATAGAAAGAGGGTATTGTTATAGGAGCGGCTAGTATTATAGGAGGTAGGAAGGAATAGTAGCTAGTAGACCTAAAAGTACTTACGTAAGTAAGGTTAATAGTTACTAATAGTAAATAGGTAATAGAGGTATATATAATATAAGTATAACCGTAGCTTATAAGGAGTGTATAACTAGTAAAAGTAGAATATAATAGGAGGGGGGACTAGCCCCTAAGTAAGACCTAGATTTATAAAAAGTTATTATAATTCTATCTAGCCTAGTACCCCTAGCTAGCTTCTAGTAGGTCTAAGCTATAGTCTAGGAATAGAAGGATAAGTAAGTCTATAAGGAGGTAGAGGTAGCTTTAAGGGAGGCTAGAAGTATATAAATAGAAGCTTAGGTAAATAGATAAGTAAATATTAGAAGATTAGTATAAAACATAGTTATTAAAGCCCTTTAGACTCCTATAGAGACTATAAAGAGAATAGGTAGTAGACTCTAGGGCCCTTAGATCTAGGTATAAGTTATTACTTAGAGAGGCCTAGACCTAGCTCTAGTAAGATAAGTAGCTAAGACAAAACTAATAACGTTAAGACTTAAGAGTAAACTAATCGTTATAATTACTAATTACTTAAAGGAGTTCTAGAGATAGAGCCCTATAAATGTAGTTAGTAAGGTAAATAACTATATTAAAGTAAAGACATATATTATAGCTAAAACCTTACTAAAGAAAGATATAATAGTAACATTTAACTAGTAAGCTACCCTATAGTTAAGGGATATAGAGTAAATAAGTACTATGTTTAGAAAAGAGGTAACCTTAGTTCTATAGAAATATTTAGTAATTATAAAAGATATACCTAAGGAACTTATTAATTGCGACTATTCTTAACTTTAAGTAGAAATTGTAGGAAGTAATAACCTATACTTTAATAATAATTAGAAAAAAGCGCTACTAGGTAAAGTAGGGTCTATAAGGTTAGCGCTACTTATTAGCCTTAGAATAGTAAAAGAAGCTAATAGGATATATAACTATAAACTAATTAATACTACTTAAGTATTCTACTATAAGCTATATAAGGGTAACGCTTACCTAATCTATTACTTTAAGTACTATAAGTTTAGCTATATTATAAAATAGTACTAAGAGGATATAACATATAGACTATATAGAATTAAGGCTTATAAGGGTAGGGAAGATATATATAAGGTATATATAGAATAATAAAGGCTATAGTATATATTGTACTCTAGAGCGTACCTAGTATAAGTAAAGTTATACCTAATAGTAGTTAAGTACTAGGAAAGAGTAAATAAGAGTTTTATAGCTTACCTAGTAAGGTTCGCTACTTAAGGGCTAGGAGTAAGCTACTTAGGGATGTAAAGATACCTCCTAATAGCTACTATATCTATAATAACTACAACCTAGAGCGAGTTACACCTAGATAATAGAAATAGAAATAGAAATACTATATAAATAAAGAAATAATATATAGGGTATCTAAAGGGTAAGGAAGGAATATAAGTAGCTAATAGAGGGATAGCCCTAAAACAAAAGAGGGTTATAATACTAGAAACAATATAAAAGATTACAAAGGGCTATAGTATGTCCTTACTAACGCTTATATATATTAAAATATACTACTAGTAAAGGAGTTCTACTAGCTTAGTAGTTAGTTTAAGCTACTAAAGTATATATTTAACGGGTTAAAGTAGGAGAAGCTATAGTTAAGAGTACTAGCTACTCCTTATTACTATAGCTAGATACGCTATTACTAGTTATAAGGGAGAGAGTAGAGCTACTCTAAGGGAGATATAGGGGTAAGTTAGATAGGAAGACTAATAATAACTTACTTTTACTTATATATTTATATAACTAAGGGTACTGTTATAGAATATCTAGAGACATAGAGAGCTAGCTAGACTAGCCCTTAATAATAGAGAAGGGTTTAATATAGTAGTACTATAGGAAGTAGCTCTATAGCTAAGGGCTCTACTTACTATACTAGAGCTAGTATCTTATAGACTAGTATATAAGATAAGCTATATAAGGGTATATGTTTATAAACGCTACCCTATAGGTACGTATAAAAGAGTAGTATATAAGGTACGCTTAAGTAGTTAGAATAGAAGTAATAGAGAGAAAGTAAGAGAGAGATTAGATTATATTTAGGGAGTAAGACTAAATCTTACTAAGTAAAGAGAGTGCCTTTATACCTTACCTTTATACTTTAGTAAGGTATATAAGGCCTACATTACTAGTAGGTTATATACCTAAGTCGCTAGCAGTATACCTATAAGTTAAGAACTTCTATATTACGTACCTCTAAGTTAAGTACTTATAAGTTAGGTACTATAAGTTATACCCCTAAGTTAAATACACAGTTATGTAATCCGTTGTACCTATAAGGTAGGTATAAGGTATATCCTCTATTATATAATATAGTTAACGTTATTATAACTATCTCTTTCTTTTTAATAATATTATAACCTTACAATAGTTACGTATACTATAGCGTCCGCAATACTAGAGCAATTTTAAATAGTAGAGCTTATAAAGCGTAGGTAGTTCTATATAAAAATATATCTAGTTAATAGTAAAATATTATAAAGTAAACGTTATAGATATAAGCGTATATAAGTAGCATTAAGGGAAACGAGAGAATAGTTATATATTTATAGTTTCTAGTTCCTATAGTAAAAAGTAATGTATTTAGGAGTAGAGCCCTTAGGTAGCTTTGTGTTTTCGTTCTAGTAAATTTTTTTCTTTCTCTTTATCTTATAGAGAGATATCTATTATTAACTAAAACTTTATCTATCTATAACTTTAACTAAAACTTTATCTATCTATAACTTTAACTATTACTAACTATATTGTTTTTACTATAATTATTATATTAAGTAGTAGAGACTTAGGCTTATAGGGTATAAAACCTAGTCTATTAAGGGTTACGCACCCTCGTACTACTATTAATATACTAGATCGCGCTACTACTAAGCTAAGGGCTAAAGTTTTAGAGCACTAGTATTAGGATACTATTACGTTATCCTTATTAGAGGTAGAGGCTTATAGCTTAGTTATAGAGTAAAGTAAGTTAACTATAACTTAGTAAGGAGACAATACTAATTCTAGGAGTAGAGACTAGTGTAGTTAGGGGTAGTAACGTAGCTATGTCTATCCTTATTAACAATTTAACTAGTACATTAGAGGATTATTAGGGATTATTAGATTTACGCGTTTACTATTACGTTAAGGAGGAGAATAAATTTAATAAAGACTATAAGTAATAACAAGGTTTAATAAAGAGGAGGAAGTACTAACTACTCGCTATAGATATAGTAATTAAACGAAAGCTTAATAATAAGGGCTAACCTATTCTACTTAATTTCTAGTAGAGGCATATATATAGACGTTAGGAGCGTCCTTAAGGCGCTAGTAATAACTATTAAATAGCTATAAGTAGATCTAGTAGGAATTATAGTAGAGTAGCTAAATAGTAGTAATAGTATAGTATAGAGTAGAGAGATATAGAAAGGTATAAAGAGAGTTATAATCTTAATTGTCTAATACTATCTAAGGGAGAATTCTAATCCTTTCTTATAGCCTAGTTCTTTAATAGGTATATTCCTAATTATTTCTACTAGGGAAGGCTATTCTAGCTATTATCTTACGCTAGCTAATTACACTAATTTATAAATAGTTTAAAGGAGGGCTATCCTAGCTACTACCTTATACTAGCTAATTACTCTTTATACCCTATAGCTACTAACATACCCCCCTAGCTAAGACACTCTACTTAGCTACCCTTTATAATAGCTTTACTTTACCTCTACGAAGATTACTTAATTATTCTAGTCGCTTCTTCCTACTTCGAGTACTATAGAGTTAATAGACCTAAATAGGCCTATTGTCTTCTAGCCTTAAATAGCGTAGCTAGCTACTATTACTATCTAAGGTATTACTTTCTTCTTATATAAAAGTAGTAGAGGGCTTAAATTTCTTCCCTCTTCTTCTTCTCCTTAAGCTCTTACTTATTATAAATAACTCTTTTCCGCTTCTTATACCCCTATACCTATTTGTCGGATTAACGCTAACCCTATTATACTATAGATAAGCTACTCCCTACCTATTTTATAGGAGGAGATAGACTAGCTAGACATTTCTCTTAGTATTACTATTAGTACTACCCGCGCTACCTTTACTACTAGCGACGACGACGATAATATAGAGGATAGTAAGATAGCTTAGCCTATTATATCTTCTACGGCTCTAGCTAAGGTTTGTTAGCCCTATAAATTATTAGATTATATAATTACTTACCTATCTATAGACTATTAAGGCCTCTATCGTCCCTAGGAAATACTACGCGGAGCCCTACTCCCTCTACCTTATTAATAATAAAGAATATTTTAACTAGCTCAGTAAGCCCTAAGCTAAATTATACGCCCCGTAAGCCTTAAACCGCTAGCGCTATATATAGCCCGCCCCTATTCTTATAGACGTTACGGTCGCCTAGTAGGCGGCCCTTTACTATAAGGGTAGGGAGGTAAAGTTAACAACAAAGGCGAAAGACTTAGTCTTCTTAGCTAAGTAGGTATAGTATTACCTTAATATACTAGAGAAGGTAGGTAAGATCCTAAAGTAAGTTAATTCTATCCTATTTTCTTTAAAGGATACTTATTGCTTATAGGGGGACTACTAAGGTTATTTTATCTAGCGCATACCTAGTTACTAGCTTAGTCTTAGCTACGCCCCTATCTACCCCCCCTACTGCTAAGAATCTAGTAGAATAAGAAGTTTATAAAGACAAGGATAAAGTTATAAAGATAAAGAGAACAGTAAGGAGGGAGGGGAGGGGGGTCTAGCTACTATATTGTCTATAGTGTCCTAGGCCGTCGCTAGATTTAATCGCTAGCTAACAGTAGTAGAGAGTCTAGAAGGGAGGATTAGGGTAGTAGAGGAGGGGGTTTAGCGGTTAAAGTCTATAGTAAAGGGCCTAGGGAGGGGAAAGCGGGTAGTATTAGGTAGTAAGGGGTCTAAGGGAAAGCGTCGGAGGCTACCTAATAGCTAGGGTAGGGCTAAGGCTAATAATGAAATTTAGGCCTAGAATTAACTTTTTCTCTACTAATAAGCTATTAACTACTTCTTCCTTTTATAGCCCTACTTACCTCTTCCTTTTATACCTTTATTCGTTCCTTTACTTCTTTTTCCTAAATAAGGCCTTCTATATTATAAATCGCATTAAGGGACTTAAATTCCTTTAGCTTTTAAAGTAAGAGAGCCTTCGTTATCCTATCTACTCTTATCGCGTTTATAGGTACCTAGTTTACCTTAATCTAGCTAGCTTAGACCTCTTACTAAAGCTAGTATTAATAGATATTTATACACTATAGCTTTATAGTAAGCTTCGCGCTAGGCTCTATTAATAATCTAATAGTCTACCTATTATTATATTCTAAGTAAAGCCCCCTTTCTAGATAAATATCTAGGGATCTAAGTAACCTATTAATAAAGATTACCTCTTTTACAATAGAGAAAATAGCTAGTAGCTTAGTTTCTATACTTAAGGTAGTTACTATATTTTACTTCGTTACTTTCTAAGTAATTAGGCCTCTATATAGTGTTATTATAAATCCGCTTAAGCTTTTCTAGTTTTCTATATTATCTACAAACGAAGTATCGCTTAATCCGAGGAATTTTAGTATTTCTTTTATTTTACTACTTCCTAGTTAAATCCTTTATAAGCGAGTCCCCTTTAGGTACTTAAGAACCTAGTCTACTACTACTTTATAATATTATTTACAGTTTAAATTAAACTAAGAAAGTTTAAAAATAGTAAAGCTAATGTCTAGTTAAGTTAAGGTAGCTATAAAGATAAGTAATCCTACCTTTTACTAATACTATATATTATCTACTAAATAGGCTATATATATTAACCTTTTAGCTAACTCTACTCTATAGTAATCTATAATATCCTTATACTAGATATATTACGTCTAGGGAAAATTAGTAGACTATCTTATTAATATACGCTTCCTAGGTAAGGTATATATAATGCTTTACTTAATCCTAGATAATATAGATACCTAGGAACTACTTTAAGTCGCTAACTATTATTAACTTAAATAACTTCTTTAGTTCCTCTATAATCTACTCCTTAAGTTCTTTATCTATCTCTATAAAGGCCTAGATAAAGTCGTTTACGAAGAAGAAGGCGATAAGCTACTTAATTATTATCATATATAGCTTCTATAGTATCCTATATATGCTTTAAGCCTTAAGCCTTTCTATAAGAAACTTCTACTATAATTAAAGTAAATAGTAGAGTTTATATAATACTATATAGAGCTATAGGACTATCCCTTACTTTTTATATCTTAGGGAATTCGTATATATATAACTTTATCTTTTTATAGGGTATTAATAAATGTATTAGTAACGTCTATCTACTTAAGCTTAAGATTATATTCCGCTACTATTACTAATAACGCCCTTATAGACATCCTAGCTAGGGTTACAGCTCTTATTAGAAGATTATACTTAGATTATTAGTTCCTATAGACTACGAGCTAGGCTTTATACTTAGCTAAAGTACTTTCCTTACTAGTCTTATAAGTATATATATACTTATAGTATAGGATCTACGCTTTAATAGCTCTTTATTTAGGGATTTCTTCCTATACCTTTAAGTCTACGTAAGATTTAAAATAAGTCTTCTATACCTTATAGAAATTATCCTTTAATAGGTACTAGGCTAATTCTTTTTATTCTCTAGTACTAATAGGAAATCTTATATTATTGTCTTTAGCTTAGGCTTTAGTTTAAATCTTCTACCTATAAGAAAAGTTCTATAGATTAGTAACTTAATTCTATATAGTATAAAATCGTTAACTCGTCTAACTTCTTCTAATAGCTTCTAACTTAATATAGTTGTCTAGGGACTTCCTCTTCTACCTTCTGTAGATTGTTATTTAGAGGAATACCTAGTCTCTTACCTTACTTCTCGCCTAGTACTATTTATACTACTCTCTATAGTATTAGTATTAGAGGGACCCTTAGCTATTTACCTCATTTAGTAGACTAGTAAATAAACTAATAAGACTATATTTAGATCGTTATCTATTATTAAAGGAGATAGTATACCTCTTATTATATCCCTAATTAGAAGCTCTAGGATCCTCCCTTAGTTCTAAGTTTTCTATGTTTAGCTTATTGTCTATAGGCGCGCTTATGTCTATTATAACTACAATCTTATCCTCTACGCTATTTTTAATAGGGTTCTTAAGGTCTAATTCCTCTATTTCCTCTAATAGGGCCTTATAAGCGCTTACTTAGTCGTTTAGTATTATAACTACTCTAATAACCTTAGCTACTATCTCTAGTAGCTCCTTTAGTAGGTTATCTAGATTATACATTAAGGACTTATTAAAGGTAACGTCTCTAGTAGAGATTACTTTTCTAAGCTAAGGGACCTAGATCTAAAAGATATTTATAGAGGTATATCTAATAAGATACTCTATCTACGCTCTAGGTTTTAGCTTCTCTAACTAAGTCGTCCTTCTTATTATATCCCTCGTTATAGTGTATACCCTAGACCTATATACCTTTAAATAGTTATATATATAGGGTTCTTCTTTACCCTACTACCTTTCTAATAGGGTTAGCTAGTTATTATTCTTCTAGCTAGAGTTCCTAGGAGGCTTTAGGGTCTTATTACCTAAGAAAGCTACTACCTTAACGATTTCTAACTACAAATTATATAAAAGATTAGCTATAGTTTATATCTTTCTCGCCTACTCTATTATTATACCCCCTAAGCGTTTAGCTTCTCTATTCTAGCTAGGTATATAAGGCGTAGAGGGTTCTCTATTAATACTCTTATTCCTTAGCTAGTCTCTAATATTTTTCGTAAAGAGCTCCCTATTAAATTATACAACCTTACATTCTTATTCTAGTAGTATTTAACCTATTAAATATAGGTATAGAGGTAGCCTAGTTATATTTCTTAAGGTAATTCTATATAAAATATAGTATAACTATATTTAATACTGTATCCGTTATAAATATAACCCTAATATACCTATTATAGTCTAGTATAAGGTTAGTCTAGTTAATCTAGAGCTCTTCTCTAGGAATTCTCGTTTAGATTAGTAGTTTTCTCGATACCTACCTCTAAGCTATGCCTTAGGTATAGGACTTATATTCTACTATCTTTAGTTACTTAATTTTAACATAGAGTCGCTATCCTAACTTCTCTAGTACCTAGCTTCCTAAGTATCTAAGCCTTTTATACTATAGCCTAGCCTAAGCTTCTAGGATCTTTATAACTATCGACCTTTTAATTCGCGCTATTATAGCTACCTTTATTAACTTTTCGTTAGGCCCTAGAACATATTAGAGAAAGAATTAGGAGAATTAGTCTATAATAGTATAGATTAGTTTACTGTCCCTCCTCTAAACGATTACTAATAGGTTTAATAGCTTTAGGTCGTATCCTAGCGAAGTCCTTAGAGCTTAAGTAGATAATATAATACTACTATTATTATAAGGTTAGGTAAAAGGTAATGTGTTTTAAGTAGAGGACCCTCTACGTTCCTTATAGAGTAGTTACTAAGAGTTTAATAGTCCTATATCTTTTAATGTTAAGTTTACTATCTCTAGTCTATACTAAACCTATTAAGCTTTTCTTAAACGATATTAAGTAAGAGTAGTTATTATATATATAAATAGAAGTACTATAGTTAACGATTAATAAATTAACTAGAGAATAGTCTCTAGATTTATTTTTACTACCGTAAACGTTTACCTCTCTAGCTACTCTCCGCTCCTTAGCCTATAGTCCCCCTAACTATTAATCTATTTTCTTCGCTATTTCTCTAGCCTCTATTACCTTTCTCTTAATTTTAGGGTAGGACTTTATAGCTTACTTAACCCTTACTTTACCCTTTCTACTTCTTATAATAGCTACTAGTTTAGAGCTATAGTATTGTTAACTCCCTAGTACTTCTTAAGCTTATACTAGGCTTTTCTATAGGCCTTGTACTATAGGGTTTATTAATTACGATCTCTATAGCCCTAGTTATAGTCTTCGTTACCCTTCTTCCTACCCCCCTAGGATTAAGAGTAGGATAACTAGGTTCTAGTCCTTCTACGAGAGTAGTTACTATCCTTCTCTTTCTCTTTCCCTTCTATCGTCCTCTTTACTAGTAATTCTAAGCGGTTTAAATCTATAAATAGGGCCGTTCCCTTTTTTACCCCTTATCTCCCCCTATTAGTATAGTAAGTACTAGTATTAGGGGGGAGCTAGATAGGGTATAAGTATTGTACCTAGAACTATATAGGACTAGTATAGGCCTACTATAGGGCCTATGCTAGACTAGTATAGGGCTTATATAATAATAGGGCGTACGTAATAAGGGCAGATCTTAGTCTACCTATATCTAAAGGTAGGGCCTATATAGCCCCACTTACATATACCTTATACTAGCTCTTTAGTTTAGTTAATATTATTATTCTTAAGGACTTATAGTTTTATAAGCCCTTTAATACTAATTAGTTATAGAAATACACTTTAATATGTCTAAGACTAAAGGGTAAGTTCGATAGATTAGTAAGAAAAAGAGATAAGGGTTTTATTTTCCTTGTATTACTTAAGTACTATAGTATAACTATAAAAGGAAGGTCTAGCGTTAATACTATATAGTAGTATAAAATAGTCTTACCTAAATAATATAGGAGTATACCTAACTAAAGAAGGTTACTATTATACTAGACTAGACACAAATTAGATTAGGAGCGTTTAATTATATAAATAACTATAGTTATAACCTAGCTATTAGAGGGGATAAGTAGTAGTAGCGCGATATATAAGGAGATTATTACTACCCTTAAGGTTATCCTCTCCCTTAGTAAGGTCTATAACTATTACCTTAGGGAGGGCTACTTATATTTAGACGTATTAGGACCCCTAAAAGTACTAAGTACATATACCCTCCTTAGGACGTATAAGTACTATATATTATTATATAGTAACTAAACCTTACTTAAGTACTTCTAGAATAACTTTAAGGGGTAGTATAAGGAAGTATTCTAGTAAATTCTATATAGGCTTATACAATACTTATGTAACGTTTTATAAGAGAGGGGAATCTATATAGGTAAAATATAGGCCTATATCGTACGCTACCTATATAAGTTACTATAATAGAACGAGGTACTAGATTAGGATAAAAAGGAGTTATTATAGATAAACATACTAGACGACTCGTAGACTTTTAAGGTTAAGTAAAGGCTATAAGAGGGTAGCTAGCGACTATTAGCTTAGATAATAAGCTTAATAAGATAAAAGAAGGAATAGGTAAATAGTAAGCTAGTAGATAACTTAATAGAGACGTATTCTATACTAATACTAATTATAAGGGGACTATTAATTAGCTATAGGCTAACCCTTAGCTTTAACCTAGTATAGGATTTAGCTTACTTAATAATACCCTAGACTAAGCTATAATATATATAACCGCTAAGTAAATTAATAGACGACTTTATATAAATCTTATCTATAAGGTATATACGTAATAAGCTAATTAACTCTTACTAGGCTATTTACTTTATAAAGTTCTAGAATAAGGAAATAAGCTATACTAGCTCTGTCTACAATATCTTAGACGACAAGGTCTAGGCGTTTCTTAACGTATATTAGCTACTTAGTATTAAGCTATTTAAGTTCTATGTAGTTTTCTCTCTATTACTTATAGGCTATATCTATAACTTCTTCCTATTATGTATCCTAAGGTATTATACCTTCGACTAGATATATATAATATTAAAGGTATAGTTTAATACTTAGTATAATAATAGGGTATACTATAACGACTAAACTACTATGTCTTTTATAGCCCTTAAGTAGCGTAACGAAAATAAGATAGCCGTAGAGGTCCTAGACTTATTAGTTAGTAAGATAATACTTTACTAATATATACTTGCGCTTATATAATAAATAGAGGAAGACCTTATCTACGTAATAAGAAACGCTTATAGGGGTATACTAGAGCTTAGTATAGCTCTTTTCCTTACGCCTATAACGTTTTAGAAGCTATATACTAACTTATGTACTTCCCTTAATAACGCTACTACTAACTGCTTACTAACTAACGTATTCCTTATAGAGCGCTAGTATAACTACTTAAGTAGTTAGTAATACTAATAAAGAGGCAAGTAGCGCTAGCTATAGAGTAGAGACTTAATAGGACTAATAGCTAGGTAGTAAAAGAAGTATTACATAAACAATAAGGTTAGGTACTTCTTTATAAAACACTTAATTAAGAATTACTATAAGGCCTACTAATAGTTTAATTAGTAATAACATAGTAATAATAAGAACCTACTAGGGGTAAGGTACGCATTATACTTCTTTAAGTATAAGAGTAATAACTTAGTAGAAGAGAAGGGAGTAAGTTCCTTTATAAGTAAGGGTAGTTATAATTCTAGTAAAGAGAATACTAATAAGAAGTACTATAGTAACGTAGTAATTATGTCCTTTCTTTATAACAAAGCTATATATTACTTACTAGAGTTACTAATAGCTTTAAGTTTAAGAGATAGGTAATAAAAGCCTATAACTAATACTAATACTAGAGTAATGTAGGGCTAGAGCTAGGCTAGTAACGAGCTACCTACTACTTTCTTACTTAATAAGTACTTTACCTAGATATTCTAAGGTATTATCCCTAATACTAGATCTATATAGAATTTAACTAGAGGATTATAGTAACTTTACACGCTTTAATAGGAGCGACTAGACATTATACTTAATATATTAATAAAGGGCTCTATAAGTATTACCTTTAGTAGCCTTATAAAACTATCGTTAATTAGGTCTAGTATTGTCTATACCTATATTAGAACCGTAACGTTCTATATCCTTAACGTAGTAATACCTTTCTTTTTATTCCTTAAAGATATAAATAGGCTTAACTACTACCTTTATGTCCTATAGGAGGTTATAATCTACGCTAACGGCTTAGAGGTACTAATTATCGTCCGTTAGGATTATTCTTAGTTCTTTCTTAACGACTAGGTACCTCCTATCTCTATACTAATACTAACTAATACTAAGATGTACTAGTTATATAGTGCTTTATCTATCCTTTATATAGTAACTATATAACCTACTTATCTACGCTAGCTATAACGTTAACTAGAATGCATTTAAAGCTATATAGGAATTCTATTACTACTACTAAGTAAAAGGTATAGCTTTATAGCACTTTTAGTTTACGCTTAAGGATAACTATAACTTTAACTTTAAGGTTATTATTAACGTTATATACCTTAATAGCTAGAATATCTTATACATTATTAACTCTACTATGTCCTTCTAAGCTACCTAGTTCCTACGCGATATAATAGCTTACTATATATAGAAAACCCTTTAGACGTACTAGATTAATACGTACCTTAGCTTACCTAACTTAGTAGCGTACGATATAGGAACTAACTTTACTACTATAGAGTTCTAGTCTAAGGCGCGTCTATATACGGTTAGCTACTAATAAGTCTTCGTTAAGTTATAATAGAGTATTAGAAAGGTTAAGAGGTACTATATCCTATTATAGTATATATATAAGATTTTTAAAGCTAAGCTCCTATAACTTAACTAGATACGCTATTATAGATAGCTATTAAGGCTATTAACAATACTACTAGGCTTAATAGCCTTATATTAATACTCCTTATATTTAGAGTATACTTACAGATAACCTTTAATTCTACACCCTTACTTACTATAGTAGAATGCGTCTATGCCTCTATAGTATCTCTCGTAGAGTTAAGGAAGATAATAAGTACCTAACGCGTTACTAAGGCTCTCTACTAAGGGGTCCTATAGGATGTTATAGCTAGACTACTAACTATACTTCCTATTAGTTCTAAGGCGCTTATATACTAAAAGGGGTAACGATAGTAAGGCTTATATTGTATACTTATAGTAAGGGACTTACTGTTATCCTCTAGTTTAATAATAGTATAGCTATGTTTTATAATATATACGTAAAGCTATACTATTAGGAGATAACATATCCTAATACTATACTTAAACTAGCCCTTAGCCTAACCGTTCCTAGCCTTACCCTAGCCTTTATTACTTTTAAGATTGCCTCTTAATATACTCTTAAGGCCCTAGATAGGAGCTTTTACTTAGCCTATAAAATAGCTAACTAGGAGCTTACTATCCGCCTTTAGGTAGAAGAGAAAATTACTATAGCTAGGTAGCCCTTCGAGGAGTCTAATACTACTAAAATCGACGCCTTACTTACGTCTAGTACGGTTAAGCCTATCCCCCTACCTACTCGCTACCTAGGCTATATCTTTAAGTACTAGCTCGTATATAAGGTTAAGGCATAGACTATAACTATACTATACGAGAATTCCTACCTTATCGTCTAAGGGTATAATAACTACAAAAAGCTAAGCTACTTACCTAGTTATTAATAATCTAATAGAGTTTATAACGTATCCTACTTACGTTAGCTCTATATCTCTATTAGCTAGGAATATAACTTACTTTTTAGGATATTATATAGGTATATATCTAGTTAAAGTTATACCTCTAGCGCTACATTCTTACTAAGCTCTTATATAAGCTTAATATAAAGTTCCTTAAAGAGACTATACTATAGATTATTAAACTACTATATAGTATTATAGAGGTAAGGGTATACTAGTTTAAGACATACTAGGGCTACCTCTATAAGAAGTTAGTACTAGCTCTAACGTTTAACCCTTACTTACTCGTAATAGGTAAGAACATAGACTTTAGGATATATACTTTATAGACTAACGATACTATATTCCTTAGTAATAATACGTTCCTTAACGTAGAAAAACGATAACTTAAGGATATAGCTATTAAGGCTAAGAAACGAACGATCTTCGTCGCTAGTTAGTAGGAGGACTTTAATAGCTACTATATTATAGCTATAGGAGATAACCTCTACGTTAGTTAGAAGGGCTAGGGGGAGAAACTCGCCTATATTAAGGCAGGCTAGCCTAGTACTAGGGTAGCCTACCTCTAGTAGCGCGCCTAAGGCGTATATATTGCGAGTCTCTACTAGCCTAAGGTAGCCTTTAACCTTTCTATTATAGCGTAAGTATAGTAGCTAGTAAATAAGGACGTTAACTACCTTAATAGACGTATCTAGTAGTAAGTAATAAACCTAACGCGTAGCCTTACCTTCGTCCCCCTAGACCTTACCTATACGAAGGTCTTTATCTGTATTAATGCCTCTTTTATAAATAATAAGGATCTAAGTTCATAGATTAGATTCCTTATTATTTTAGTAAAGGAGTAGTATAGCGATAGACTAGAAAGGGGACTAGCGTTCTTAATAACTAATAATATCCTATACTAGGGATCTACTAAGTATAAGCGAGTAACTTATAGTATACTTACTTTAGATATTAATAGGTTAGTTACTAGATTTAATACTAGGTTTGTTCTCGCTAATATACTTACTATAGTCGCCTTCTACCTTAGTCTCTTACTACTTCCTATTGTTATTTATATAGATTTATACTTACTATGTAAGTACTTTATAAATATAGGTTTAACTACTAAGAAGTAGTTAATAATCGACTTAATAGTACTATATTAGTTATATAAACGATAGAAGATTAATAAGGTAAGATAGATTAATAAAAGGTATAACCCCTAGATACATTAACGAAGGTAAATGCGAATAACGCATTAGAGAGGCTTATAAGTAAAGGGAACCTATAGGTAAGGATAGAGGCTTAGGTTAATCGAGAGTAGAGGGAGGAGGAGAGAAGAGGGAGCGTACCTATAGAGGAGAAGGAGTAGAGGTATAAAGAGAGTCTAGTATTAGTATAGTAAGTACTAGTATTAGAAGGGAGCTAGATAGGGTATAAGTAACGTACTTCGAACTATATAGGACTAGTATAAGCTTACTATAGGGCCTATACTAGGCTAGTATAGGCCTAGGAAATTAGTAGGGCGTACGTAGTAGGAGTAGATCTTAGTCTACCTATACTTAAGAGTAGGGTCTATATAGCCCTACTTATATATACCTTATACTAGCTCTTTAGTTTAGTTAATATTATAATTTTTAAGGACTTATAGCTTTATAAGTACTATGTTAGCATTGTAAGCCCTTTAATACCCCTTCTTTTCCTAAAGAAGTAGCTTATAAATCCTTTTTATAATTACTAATATAGTCTAGATACCCTCCTTTATTATTAATACTACTACTAAAAATATTACTAAATAGTCGTTTAAAGTTATTACTATTACCCTAAGGAATAGCTTTCCTAACTTTCTTTCCTAGACTATAGCTTCTTCTTAGATAGCTATATCTAGCCTATTATTAAGCTACTTAACTACTTCTGTAATATCTTATAACTTGTTACAGACTAAGCCAGTCTAGTTACCTAAGCGATACCTAGGTACTCGCGAGTACGTAATATCTTACGTACCCTAGAAACACCCCTAAAGACCCTAGGAACAACGCTAGGATCGCTTAGCTATATCCTAGGAGTAGCGCTAACTTCGCCCTAGAATTGTCTAACTATAGATTAGTATTAATAGAGATTAGTAAATGCGTATTAGAATGCATTAGACCGCATAGCCCCTAGCTAGGCGCTAGGAACGCTATATGTAAGATAGTATACCTACTATCTAAAAGCGCTAAGATAGAGACGATTCTATAGGTATATAAGTTACCTAGAGATCTAGCTAAAAGATGCCTCTCTAGTTCTAAATAGACATTTATCGATTATCTATTTAACTAAAACACTGTCTTAGTATAATCCTTAACATAGCTATACTCTAGAAAATAACTTAGGAGTCTATATCTCTTTACGTCTATTATAATTCTCTCCTACTAATTAACCTATTCCCTTAGCTTATACTTAAAAGAGTAAACGTTAGCTATTAGAGCTATATAATTTATACCTATAATATAGGCTATATAACCCTTTAATAGTACTAACGAGGGTTTAAGGGTCCTAAACTAATCTCTTATTTAATCTTACTAATTAAGAGGGTAGCCTTAGCTTTACTAATCGATTTAAGTATAATAGCTTAGGCCTTTATAAGGAGTAATAAGACATACTAGTACTCCTTTCTTTTTTACTTATATAGCTTATAGGCGAACTAATAGTCTACCTTCCCTTATATAATTAATATAGTAAAGGTAATTAGATCGTTATCCTTATATTAGCTAACCCTAAGATAGCCGTAAAGGGTAGGGGTAATTAGCTTTCTTAGTTCTTTCTTATAGTCTATAAAAATCATATTATAGACTAGGGGGTTAATATTACTTATTAGCCCTCTCTCTTACATATCCTAGTCCTTAAGGTTAGTAAGCTAAGCTTATAGGGTACTAGGTTCTAGTAACGTTTTATTAATATTAATATTATTCTAATAATAATAAGTTTATTATTAATTTAAATAACTAATAGTAATTTTTATAGAGAAGTTATTAGTTATTATAATAGTCCTAAAAGCCCCTTAAGCTTATAACTATTAAATAGCTATAAGTAGATCTAGTAGGAATTATAGTAGAGTATCTAAATAGTAGTAATAGTATAGTATAAAGTAAAGAGATATAAAGAGGTATAAAGAGAGTTATAATCTTAATTGTCTAATACTATCTAAGGGAGAATTCTAATCCTTTATTATAGCCTAGTTCTTCTATAACTATATTCCTAATTATTTCTACTAGGGAAGGCTATCCTAGCTTTTATCTTACGCTAGCTAATTGCCTTAATCCGTAAATATTATAGGAGAGGGCTATTCTAGCTACTACTTTATACTAGCTAATTACTCTTTATACCCTATAGCTACTAACAATAACGCCTTTATTAATAATAGTACCTAGCCTACTAGGACAACTAAGTCATTCTAGATAGTATAGGGTAAGGGGGACAGTTAGTAGTACGTTAGCGAGACTAGGTAGCTATAGCGCCCTATTAATATTAAGGAAGAGGCTAGTAAGCCTTAGCTAAGTAAGCGAGCCTAAGGTAAGTAGCTTATACCTTATATAGTAACTAGGAGAGATAGAGATAATTCTAGTAATAACGATAACGATAACAATAATAATAAGTCTAGCTAATACTATAGTAATAACGAACTAAGGGGTAAGTATACTCCCTTCTAAGTTTAGGTAGCTTAAGGTAAAACCTTTACTTAACCTAAGGTTAACTTAATTAGCTAAGTAGCGTACATACTATATATATATTACTTTAATATAGGGCTAAAAGATTACACAATATAGTAACGTCCTATAGTTTTTAAAATTAACTATATTTTATAAAATATAAGGGTTAGAAATATAAGTAGTGTATTATATAAAAGAACTATTATATAATAGTAAGTACTTTATACTATAAAAGAGTATAAAGTAATACTATACTATAAGAAGGAGTTTACCCTAGTTATCCTAGGAAAAACATACGAATAACTAGAGGTACTACTATACTTCTTAGTTAGCCCTTTCTGTCGCTCTATCTATTTCTAGGTAGTAGGCTATACTTAAACTCTAGGTAATTCTAGATAGCTAATATAGCTTACGCTAAAAGTCCTTAGTCTAGTTACTTCCCTAATTAAAGATAATATTAATTAGTATTCTATAGAAGTAGAAGTAGTAATTTAGGAACTATTAAGTATTTATAAGTACGTCTATCGTTAACATTACTTCTAGGGTTAGGGCCTTAGTTATACGATTAGTAATAACTTAAAGGAACGTATAATAGTTACCCTTTATTAAAGGAAGTAACGTTATAAAGTCTATAGGAAAGTATATGTAAGGTCGTTTAGGGATTAGGAAAGGCTATAATAAGGTCTTCTTTACCTCTTACTAGACATAGCCTTAAATATATAGGCTATAGTTCTAAATAAAACGATGTACTACTTATAAGATACCTAGCTAAAAGAATTAAGAACTAATAATCTCGTATATAGTGTTTTGTTTAGGATATCTAACTATAGGTAACTTATACGTACGTTAGATAATCTAGGTATAGAGGTAATTAAAGACTTCTATGTCTATGTTTAACTAGTTAAATAGTTAACCTAAAACCTAAAGGCGCTCGCGATATATTAACTACCTACATTATTAAGTATATGTTATAAAAACTGTATTTTAATAGTAGATAGCGGTAGCCTCCTTTCCCTATTACGTACTATAGTTATAATTGCCTAGTATTTAGTATTAGTCTTAATTGTACGATCCTATAGCACTTATAGCTCTAGATCTACTAGTATAAGCTATGTATTACTAAAGGCGTAGACAACTATAGTATACTTATTAGGGTTAATAGTAGAGTAGTACTAGCCTAGTATAGGTATATTACTAGGGTATAGTAGTAGGGCTATATTTAGTCTATCCTATATAATAGTAGGATTAATTAACTAAATAACCTACCCTTATTCGCACTTATCTATACTATCTTATAGTACGTCTTACTCTTATTATAAGAGTATATTAAAAACTATAGCTTATATTCCTAGTTAGTACCTTAAGTAGAAGTTATATTTTAAGAGGATTTCTACTTACTAGCTTCATTACTCGTTTAGTCGCTTCTAAGTTATAGATTACTATAAGTTAATATAGTTAGTTAATATAACGAACGTCTTACCTTAGCGTAACTCTAGTCTTTAAAACTTAAGGCTTTAAACAATAGCAAGTATTTTCTTATTATAGATTAAGTAATTATACTTAGCTACGTTAAGTCGTTTAGAGAAGAAGCTAACTATATAACGTTCCCTATCTAGGCTAAGTTATATTAGGACCCTACTTATAGTAAACCTAGAGTAGTTAGTTTCTAAGAAGGTTTCCTATTCTAGATTCTAGTTATTAAGGATTAGTACTTAGTAAAAGGTAGCCTTTAGCTAGATAAATAGTATATCCTTCTTAGTAAGCTAATTAAGGGAGTACGTTAGTTAAGAGTAATTCTAGATTAATATACGATAGTAGTTAGCGAAACCTAGAAAGCTTTAGATACTTATAATACTTATAGGCGCCTCCTACTCTTATATTACTTAGATCTTCTCTAGGTTATAACGTACTCCCTATCTTACCTAGATAATAAATCTAAGGTACTTTACTTATATTATATAAAATTCGCTCATTCTTAGGTCTAAGCGTAAGCTAGCCTTATTAAGACGTTTAAGTATTTAATAAACCTTAGTAATTATTCTCTAAGCTATTAAAGTATATAAGAATATTATCTAGGTATACTATAATAAAGTTATTAAGGAATTACTATAGAGTTTAATTTATAAAACGCTAGAACGTTATAGGTATATTAGTAAGACTATTAGGGTATACTATTTATTTAAAGAGTCTAAAGTAGGTTTAAAATGCTATCTTATATTCGTATTTTAAAGTAATATTAATCTTATAAAAGGTAGAGATTATATCTAACTTCGTAAACTATTTTACTAAAGATAGGGCCTATAGAGTCTCCCCTACTAGTAGAGGACTATACTAATCCTTTATAGTAATATTATTAAGGGCCCTATAGTTATAATAGAAACGAAGTCTTCTATTAGCCTATCTTACGAATAAAACTAGTACTACTATAGAAAACTATTTACCTATATAAAGCCTATATTAAGTAGCTTATAAAGTACTTTCTAGAGGATAATTAGCTCTTTATAGGATATATTATATAAAGGTCCTTATAAGAGAGTAGATTCATTCCCTATTTTATTAGGTTATAAGTAGATCTCGTAATTAATACTAAGCTAGTAAGGTAGTAGTTCTAACGCCTTCTCTAAAGTAGATTAATCTAGGCATTAGCTTTAGGATATTAGAGGAAATAAAATCCTTTAAGTCTACTAGTTACTTCTTTTCTAAGGCGTATTCTAAGTCTTAAAGTGAGATTTTATATACTTAATGTTACTATACGTCTAATCTAAGGTCTTAGCATTTATCCTAATAGAGATTTATAGAGTAGCTTTATAGTACTAGCTGCGATTCCTAGATTACTTAGACCTATTAATGTTCTTTCGTTTCTTTTATTAGAAGTTAGATACTTGTTTTTCTATACTAAATAAACTCGTTTATAGTATTATATATAACTTAGTTATATACTATCTAGGGTCTTCTAAGAAAGAGGTTCTAGCTAAGCCTATTAATTATATCTATAAAGGTCTTTTTAGTCTAACTATTAAAGTTAGCTTAAAACTAAATATAACTATATAACTAAATAAGTAGTATATTATTTAAAAATAAATAAAGTAGTTATTTTATATAGTTAACGTTTAATATCTTTATCTATTTTATAGCCCTATAGTCTATAATAATATAGCGGTTAAAACTACTATTAGTAAGAGTAAGAATTTCTTAGTTACTTATCTAAATCTATAACGTAACTAGTAATATTATTATATATTTTCTTACGTCCTCTTACTCCTTTTATACCTCTATATCCTAGCTCCTATCCTAACTTTAATAAGAGCTAACTCTTTTCCTAAGTTAGAATTGTTACTATCTAGTAATTCCTTAACTTAGGGGTTTGTAGTTACTATAGAACGAAGTAATATGTTAGGGCCTATAGCTTACTTCCCTTCCCTCTTCTTATTACCCTTACCCTTCCTCCTACCTTCTCCTATTAACTCTATTTAGTACCTAATTATAATATAGCCCTCCTTACTATATTTAAAGTAAGCTATTAACTTTACTTCGCCTATACTAATTTAGTTTATTTCTATTATCTCCTTATTCTTATTATACTACGCTACCTAATATAAGTAGTTTACTAGTTAGGAATGAACCTAACAGTTAATACGTTCGATCTAGGTAGTAATCTTAGTAACCTTAATATAGAACTTTATAAAGTTATTACGAGGAAATTCTATAGCTATAAGGTACTTAAGGATCCTTTTATTAAGTACCTATTTAAGGAAGAGAATCTTTACCTATTCGTCCTAAGTTAAACCGCTAGCCTCCCCTAACTTCTATTTAAGCCTTAGTATAAAACTAGTAAAGGTAGCCTTATTACCTTACTTTATATTACTTAACGTAGCTATTACTTAGCTCTATAAGTTATAGGTAAGATTAATAGAATTAAGGATTTTTATAAACCTCTTAAAATCATAACTAGTTTATATACTATTCTAGAAGTATATAGAGATAGTCTATTATAGGCTTATATTAAGGCAGAAGTATAGGTAATAAAATAGCTCTTGTAATGAATTAAAGAAATGTTAGTAAAGGGAATGCTTTCCTTAAACTAAGTATACCTAAGCTAGGTAATTTTTATAGAATCCGTTAGATTTATTAGGCTTTATTAGAGGTTTATAAGCTAATTGTTCTAGGGGTACTAGGTATAATAAGTAAGGGAGAGGTAGTTCCTAGACCGAGGGTACCCCTATAGTTAGAGGTAGAAACGATAGGAGATAGATCCTAAGGGCGTTAATCTATTCCTAGGATTCCGCCCTTATTATAACTATCTATACCTATTATTCTTCTATTTATCTATAAAGGTTATTTAAGGTATAGAGAATCTATTCCTCTAAGGTTAGGCTACTAGGAGGGTCTATTATTATAAGCTAAGGGTATAGTAAAGTAAGGGGATCTAAAGGTAAATTAGAAGGAGATTATAAATATATAATACTTTTAAGCGCTCTAACGTATTTTAGTTAGGAGAAGATAAGAGTGTTTATTTGTAATTTAGAGATCTCCTCTTAGAGAACTTATATAAGATATATATAGAAGAACTTTCTTAAGTATTCTCTATAAACCTATACCTATTAAGGTCCCTTATCTCCTATCTCTACAATAATAAGAGCGCCTCTTTCGAACATATCTTAGTCTATAAATCCCTATGTTAGGGATAGGCGCGTCCGTTATTTCTATTATAACTTATAACTATCTCTACCGTAATACTAGGCTTAGGTAGGAGTAATATAGGTATTATATAAGTATAGTACTAGCTCTATACTAGGTTATGTAATAGCCTAGTATAGGGTTATATATACGCCCGCCTCGTAATACCCTAGCCCTAGCGTAAGTTAGGGTACTCTTAGGTCTAGCCTATAATAGATACTAATTTACCCCCTTAATATTATAGACAATAGCGCTAAATCTAGTATAATAAAGATAGTAGACTAGTTAAAGAGCTATTAAGGGATACTCTAGAGAAGGATTCTATATAAATTCCGCGACCTTATTAGTAGCTTTTAAGATGTCTAGGCGACTTAATATAGCTACGTAGTTAAGGCTACTAATAATGCTTTAATAACGATATATTTCCTACTTAGTAGCCTATCCCTTAAACTTCTAATATGCTAGGGTAGGTAGGAAGGGAGAAGAACCCTATAAAGTATCGTTATCCTAATCCTAATTAAAGGAATTAGTAATTTTATTAATATAGCTATCTTATATTAATATTGTAGAGCTACTACTTTAATCCTATATAACCTAGATAGAAATAAACTATTCTAAATCCCTATTTTTAGTTATATTAAACTTCTCTTTAAGTCTAGTAATAAAGTTATTAGCTTCCTTCTAATGTTAGTTATAATATAGAAGAACAATTTCGTCTATAAAGAAAAGCACTGTAAGATACTAGTATTAGTAAATATATAGATCCTTATTATAGGGAATAAGGTCGAGTTACGTAAGTACTCTTAAAGGTTCTCTCTCTTAAAGAAGGGGTAAGTATTAGAGGCTATAGAGTGCCTCTTAAGCTTAAAACTTTAATAAGAACTTAAAAACTATCTAGATAGTAAATATAGATATCTTTATTAATAGAAGTATTAATAAAGGTATTAATAGCTTTAAGGGAGCGGATTTTAAGGTTATACTTAGCTATAATTACTATAAGTACTTAGAAGTTGTACGCTACGAGGGTAGTAGCATAGGTTTTGTTATAATTATAGGGCTATAAATCCTTACGGATATAGAGTCGTCCCTTATACTTAATTAGATACCCCTATTAGTTAAACTTATACTTAAATTCCTAGATAATAGATAGAATCGCGTTACCCTTAACTTAATCCTTATTAACTAGCTCGAGTATACCCCTATTAATAAGGGCTTTCTATCCTTTTAAGTTACTTCTATAAACTCCTTCCTATATAGATAATAAAGGAGCTTTCTCTATATATTAGGTTCTAGGGTAATTATTATATTATATTCCCTTTTCCCTAAATTAACGTAGAAGCTTAAAGATATAAAATATATCCGATTTAGCTTATAAGTTCCCTAAACCCTATTAGACCTAGTTAACCTTCTTATACTTAACTTATTAGGTTAAGTAAAGCTTAGTCTTTGTAGTCTTAATAGGATATATACCTTAATCCTTAATTCCTAAGGTACTAGTTTAGGGGTTATAATAGTTATATGCTCTAAAAGTGTTAATACTTACCTTATTAATATAAGTATAGAAAGCTATTATATTTCCTATACTAGTACTTTCTTAGTAGTCTCTTTACTTAAGTACTTAATAGTAAGGAGTCTAATATTCTCTAGTTTTTTATCTTTAACTTCTTCTAGGAATTAAAACTCTAGTTCTTCTAGAATCTTTAAGAGTTAGTCGAATCCTAGGAAATAATTTCCTTCTAGGAAAGTAATTTCCCTTAGTCTCTAGACTTCCTTTCTTACTAGAATCTAGATATAGAAGATATTAGACGAATTATATCTAATAAAGTAGCTAATTTCTATATATAGCTTAAGCTTAAGATCTATTTTCCTTATTAATTAGAGTGCCTTTATCGTTAAGGGATAAGCCTTATATCTATAGTCTTTTAAAAAATATAGGTTTAGATACTATAATAACTTTAGTAGGGTTTCTTAATTATTATCCTTTATCTAGTTATAGAGAGTAGTCGCTAGTAAAGCCTATTATTTACTTCTTAACCTTAAAGGAGTCCTATTATAGATAAAGGTTACTATAGCCTAAAGTTCTAGCTATAGATTCTCTAGAAGGTTAGAATAGATCCTTATTATACATACCTTAGAAAATATTACCCCCTTAGAACTTTTAGCCTAACTATTCTATATAGGAGTATATAGCGCTATTAGCTCGTTAATAAGACCCTTATCTAAGATAAATTAAAGATATTTAGTTTATAAGGCTAGATTACTGTCTTAATAAATAATAGAATACTAGAGATAATATTATTATCGAATAAGTTAAAATAAACTTTAAAGATATATAAGAATAAATATTACTATAGTATTATATAATAGATAAAATGAGATAAGTTTAGTAAAGTCGTTTTTAATAAGAAGAGCTAAAGATATACTTTTATATACTCTTAGTAGGAAGAAGATATTAATAAAGATATACTAAAAGGGAATAAAAGCCTTTAAAATAGGCTCTCTTTAAGAAACTAGTTAATAAGCCTTAGAAAGTCTATAGACTTTATAGTCGAATAATTTATCTATAGTAAGCTTAACTCTAAGTTATTAAGCTTTATTAGTTTTAATAGCTACTAATAAATATAACTAAGTTAATTATACTATTAGTATACTAATCCCTTTATATTTAGAACCTCTAGGATTATTGTAAGGTAAGTAGTAGTAAAGATAGAGTTATTAGGAGGACATAGCGGATTATATTATATAATAAATTAGTTATAGATAATTATGTTCTATAATAAATTAGTTATAGATAGTTAGAGTATAAAAAACGGGCTAGCTATTTTTAGTAACATTTCCTAATTTAAGACCCTAACTATACCTAGCTTTCTTAAGAAGAATAGCTAATATAAGGTTAGTATAGAAATCTAGGATATATATATAGTTAAGAAGTTTAAAAAATCCTCTAGAAATACATTTAAGAACTAAGCTAAATCCCTTAATTAGGATCTATTATATTTGTTAGTGTAGGCACTAGCACCGGCGATAGTAGAGGGAGCTGTTACGTAAGGCAGCTCTAGGATCCTAGGGTAAGTCCGTAGCTAGCCCGAGGCTAGTCCGTGACTACCCTAGGGCTGTCCCTAGGCAGGTCCGGGCTACACGTGCTCTTATGTACAGCTGCGGACTTTTATATTTCCGTACCGATGTAGGTGTAGGGCTAGGGGTTTAAAACCCCTACCCTTACACACATCCTTTCCTTCTTCGTTAGATATTATTAAACACACACACAGTTTTACTACTATCTCGAAGGCCTAGTCTAGGCTTTACACAACGCTTTCTACAATATTCCTATATAAAGGACCTCTTCTAAGTAAGTAAAATCTTTAAAGCATAAGCGGTTATTATAGATATAACTATTAGAGCCTATATCTTAAATAAAGGAGTCGTAAAGAGGGTAAGCGATATAAGATTACCTTAAAGCTATAGCAACTCTACGAATAGACTAAGATCTATTACCTTATTTACTATTTTCCTTATTAATGTACTCCTTTTACTTAGTTAACGAATTACCTAGCTACTTCTAATTATTTAGGTTAGACAACTATTTTCGTATCTTAGTTTTAGTTTCTCTTCTAAGATACTTAGTTTTAAGGAACGCAAGCCTTTCTAGATTAACGTAGGTATATTAAGATAAGAAGTGCTTTCTACTATATAGGTAGTTCTTTTCTAAATTTAACTAATTATTACTATTATTCCTATTTAACTATTACTATTAAGACTATTACTTATTAATAGATCCTAACTCCTACCCCTAAAACGTCGAGAAGCTAGATTTTTAACTCTATTAGTAGGTTTCTTCCCTTTTAAATTATCGTTCGAAGATTTCTAAGATAGTAAATCTATCTAGAAGTTCTTCCTACTATCTATCTTTACCTATCCTTCCTTAAGTCTCGATATAGTTAAGCTAAAATCCTTTAAACTAAGGATTAATAAGTATAACTACTTTAATAAAATCTTAAGTAGGTCTAATGCCTTAGATATTTAGAAGGTTAATTATAAAGGCGTCTATAAGTGCCTTTTACTACTTTATAATCTAGGTATAGATATTATTCTTATTTAGTGTCTTAAGGAATTCCTATACTATAATCTAATAGTATATTCTTTACCTTACTAAGTTAGTTTAACTCGATTCCTTAAGAGACAAAGTTATTTATAGATGTTATCTCCTCTCTTAATAGTAGAGTAATAGTTACTAATATTTTTAATAATAAATAACTAAATAGAAGTAAGACTCTTCTATTAATTCTTATAAGTCTTATTCTAGATTTACTACTATAGAAGCTAAAGATCTTAAATCTAAAGTAACGAAGCATTCGTAAGGTTAAATTTAAATTCTAGCTTACTTAGCTTAATTACGAAAGAACTAAATCTATCTTTAATAGGTTAATATTCTACTAAATTCCTTATTAAATAGTAAACTTCTTAATAATACTAATCTACTTACCCTAGACCTTAGGTCCCTATAGCTTCGTAGAGCTAAGGCTAAAGGAGATATCGATACTAGAAAGTTCTACGTTCTAATATAGCTTCTTAAGAGCTAGGATTGCCGTAGCTTTAATTTAAAGATAGTTAAAGTTATAAGCTCCTAGGCTTATAACTATTTAGTAAGTTAATAGCCTACTTAGCGTTAAACGTAAGCGTAGTAGACTTATACTTATATAAGAAGTAGAGAGTAACTTAAAGTAATTAAGGTTAATAAAGCTCTAATTAAGTCTCTAATAATTTTACTATCTAAGGTAAAGGAGCTATAGCTACCTATATAGTCGTTAAATAACTACTTATTATACCTAAGTTACTTATAGTAATATATATTATCCTTCCTATTTTATTTATATAGAAATAACTAAATCTATAACCTAAATAATACTATATAGATAAGATAAAAAAAGACCGTATAGCCTAGTTAATAATATAAAGAAAGGGAGTTATATAAATGTATCTAAGATTATAGTATTTAGTATAGAAGGTATAATAGTTAACTAAGTATTAAGAAATTTGTCTATATTTAGCGAGTAAGTAAGTAAGGTTATTAGGTATCTAGATCTAGACTAGTAAGTATCCTTAATAGGATGTTTAACACTTAGCCTAAGCGAATAGGTAGTATTTTAGGAGCTTAAAGACGCTTTTTAATAAATGTCTCTCCTTACCTACTTTAATCTAATAAAGTAAACCTATATTAAGATAAATACTTCTAGCTTTATAATATTAAGGATCTTATCTTAAATAAATACTAAAGCCTACTACTATATAATAGCTTACTAGTCTTATAAATTCTAAGAAGTAGAACTTAATTATATAATAGCTAAGAAGGAGTTTTATACTATTATTAAGTTATTTAAACACTAGTAATACTATATTAAAGGCTTAGTGTTTCTAGTAGAAGTTCTCTCTAATTATTCGAACCTCTATAGTATTATATAGTAATCTTTTCTTAACTAATAGTAGTAAAAATAGGTTATATATCTCTCTATATATAATTTCTATATTTTAATAAACTTAGGTATATAAACCTAGCTAATACCCTATTACGTAAACTATAATATGTAGGCAATTCCCTAGTAACTCCTTAGGGCTTCCTAGAGTTAGCCTAATAGCTTTAGCTATTAACTAGTTCTACGCTCTATAGAAAGGTTATATAAGTATTTTAAACACTTAGTAAGATACCTTTAAATATAAAGACTATACGAGTAATTATTATAGAGTATTTAGACGTAAATTACTCTTAATTCTATTACTAAGTAAAGAAGACCTTAAGCTAATAATAGCTTATTCCCTATAATAAAGTCTATATAGTAAGTGCTACAGATTCCTCTATTAATAAGATTATTATATACTCTCTTACTTAAATACTTTAGTATATATAACGAGAAAACATAGTAGTAGACTAATAGAAACGTTCTAAGGAAGACTCTATTTATTAGGGTAAAGAAAAACTATAGTTAATAGACATAAATAACCTTATTTAGTAAAAGAACTATTTCGTTATCCTAACTAACTTAGCTCTAAGACATAATCTTCTTATATTCTACTATAATAATCTACTAGTAAGTTACTTTAGAGTTAACTATATATAAGAGCTAATTATACGCTACTTTTATTAGGAATATATATATAAGGACATATATAAATATGTTAAGAATTATTAGATCTATTAAGAGGCTATTATAAGGCGCTATTATCCTTATAGTACCCTTAAGTCCCTACTAATTCTTTAGTAACTATAAGTAGAGATCTTAATTAATTTTACTAGAGGACTTCTAGTTAGACGTTAGCTAAAGAATAAAGTTAATAGTATACTTATTATTATAAATTAATATATAAAGTATTCATGTATACTTCCTATATTAGATATAATCTTAGTAGTAAACTTAATAGAGCTCTTTTACTATAAGGTAGAACTCTATTTTAGAGCGCTTAAAGGTATTATATTAAACTAGGGTAGCCTTTTTATAAGTAACTTCTAGTTAGATCTCTGTTATCTCTTAAAGATTAAGTAGTAGTTATTAATAGTATTTTACTCCTAAACTAATAGCTAAATAGAGGGGATAAACTAGGTTACTTAGTACTGTCGCTTTTATTTCTCTAATATAAAATAAACTAACTAGTATTAATTACTACTAATTACTTAATTTATAGCTAATAATGCCTACTATGTTATAATAGGTCTTACCCTAATAGAAGTACTTTTTAGCTAGTAGCCTAAGATCTAACTATATATCGATAATACTATAGCTTCTATACTAGACACTATCTCCTATATTAAGAAGATATAAAAGTTACGTTAGAAACTTAGGACTACTAGTATAAAGCTATTAAATACTAGATACAAGTATATAATAACTAGTATTAAGCCTTTACTCTTCTAGTTAGAACTCTTATTAGTCTTTTATCTAAGAATATCTAGTTTAAAGACTAGAAGAAGAAACTCTTACTAAAGTATATTAGTTATCTCTAGGTTCTTAAACGTATTAGCTTATAGGCGTACTATTTCGCCCTCCCTAATAAATACTCCTAGCTTTATAACGTCTTCTATATCTCTATACCTAAACCTTAGAAGACTTATATAAACGACTTAGATATAAGCTTCTCTATGCCTAATCTTAAAGACGAGGGTAAATAGGAAGTATAGGAAGTTAAGGACTCTTATAATATTAATAGTATTACTTACTTCCTTATAAGATAGAAAGACTAGCCTTTAGAATATAACTAATAGATCTCTTTAAAGGATATAGCGAATATATAGTAACTTATTATAGTATTTACAAAGGTATAATGTAATAAAGGTTAAAAGAAATAATTATTCCTCTATCTACTAACTTCCTTATTAGACAACTAGCTAGCTTAACTACCTTTTATTTATATACTACTTAGGACATATACGCTTAGCTATCGCCCTATTTACCTACTTACTACTATAGTAGTCTACGCTTACTATGTCTAAAACGCTTATTCTCTACGAGGGGTAAGCCCCTTACTAGTATTGTTATTAGTATTGTATTTACTATATATATATAAAGCTAATAGAAGGGGTCTTTCCTACCCTCGTCTACCTCTACTACGATAACGCTAGGTTAGCGTTCCCTACTCCTTAGTATTACTATAGCGTCTATTAGCTAGTTTAGGCATAATAACCTAGTCGCTACTATATATATGCGACTACTAGTACTCTTTCTAGAGGTTGCTAATCTACGCCTATATAATCTTCTTAAGTTCGTAGGCATACTCTACTAACGCTATATCTACTACTTTCTAAATATAGTAGTCTATTATATACTAACGAGCTAATAGAGTCTTATATATATATGTCCTAGAGGTAAGACAAGGTATAACCTCGTTTACCTACTAGGACACTTAAGACTAGTAATACTTATAGGTCTCGCTATTATTTTAATAAGAATAAGGTATCTAGTACTAAGCTAGGTACTTTCCTAGTTTATAAGTGCCTTATAGGCACTACGCGCGTTCTATACTAGTTAGCTATACTAGATTTAACTTACTTTACTAGTTCCTTACCTAATTATTATGCTTCGAACTAGCTAATTAGTAGTCCTAATAATAGCTCTCCTAGATAGCCTTAAATGTCTTACCTAGCTACTATACTACGCTAGTAATAATATAGTGCTCTTCCTTATTAAAGATCTTAAGTAGCTTATTAACTTTAGTTAAGTTAAGCCTATATACTACTACCTTATATATACGTTATATAATGCTAATGCCTTAGAAGAAGTCTTAGCTATAGCTAGATATTAGGCGCGTAACCTATCTACTATTATTAGCTCCTTACTATATACTCTCCTATAACTTAAAGTACTTATAGTTACGTATCTATCCTTACATTTTATACACTATTTATAATTAGCCTCTACAATTCTTTAATATATAATCGATCTTAAAGACAGTATGTAGCTTATTCTAGCGCGTTATATAGTCTTTTAGTCTTATATTAAGGCAATACATATATAGCGTATATACTACTTAGCTAATTAAGTTAACCTTTAGTTAGGTAAAAGTCTTACCCTAAGCTACCTAAGCTTAATAGGGGGTACGCCTACTCCTTAGCTTATTATCTCTATAGCTATAGCCTATATTATTGTTATTACTATTATTATAATTGCTATTATTATTATTGTTATTGCTATTATTATTACCCTATAGTCGTTACTATCTCCTCTTATAGCTATATAACGTTAGTTAAGCTACTTACCTTAGGCCCTCTCGCTTAGCTTAGGCTTAGCTACCTCCTTCTCTTTATTAATAAGGAATAGTAGCCCCCTTATGTTATTAGTTTTATACTAACTAACTTTCTTTTATAGGCTATCTAGAACAATATACTACTAATTCTTAAAGGTTATATATTATTATTAATAAAGGCGTTATTACTAAAACTATAGAGTTACTTATAGCGACTATATATATAGCGCTACTAGAAACTAGGTAGGATAAGCCTACCTTTATTGTCTATTTCTCTTTTAACTACTATATCTATAGTAAATAGTTAGTAATGCTTTCTAGAATATTCGTTTACCTTAGTCTTTTTACTTATAGTCTTTATTAAACTTAGCCTCCTCCTTTACTTAATAGTAAATACGTAAGTCTAATAACTACTAGTAATCCTCTAATGTATTAGCTAACTTACTAATAAGGATAGTAGCATTCGCATTAGCCCCCTTATACCTCTAGTTTCTACTTATTAATTTAGCTACGTCCCTTCCCTAACTTATAAGCAACTTAGCTTACTCTAGTATAAGCCCGCGTACTTCTACCTCTAATAATACTAACATTAGGACGCCCTAGCGCTACTTATCTAAAACTATAGCCTTAGCCTAGCAATAGTAGTAGCCCTATCTAGTATATTAATAGTAACGCGTAGTAGTAAATCTCCCGATAGACTAGGCTTACTACCCTATATTTTCGAATCTCTTATAGCTAATATAATAATAAATCATATTATAGTTAAGTAATAAATAAAGTTATAGTTAATATAAAATAGTCTCTCTATAAGATAAAGAGGGAAGAAAATTTTTTATAAGAACGAAAACATAAGGCTACCTAAGGACTCTACCCCTAACTATCTAGCTCCTTGTTATAGTAACTAGAAAACTATAAATACATAACTATTTTCTCGCTTTCTTTAACACTACTTATACGCACTAGCGTCTATATTATTTACTTTATAACACTATACTATAAAATAAATATACTTTTATATATAACTACTAATATTCTATAACCCCTACTATTTAGAATTACTCTATTATTACTCACGCTATAGTATACGTAACTATTATAAGGGTACGATATTATTAAAAAGAAGGAGATAGTTATAATAACGTTACTTATATTATATAATAGAGGAGGTACCTTAGACGTACCCTATAGGTACGATAAATTATATAAACTATATATTTAACTCATAGTTATAACTTAAAGTACCTAACTTATAGGTACCTAACTTATAAGTCCTTAACTTATAGGTACCTTACCTATAAGTACTTAACTCGTAGGTACTTAACTTGCTAGCATATTACTAGTACCCTAAGTACATACTCCCCTAGTAATATAGGCCTTATATACCTTACTAAAGTATAAAGGTAAGGTATAAAGGTACTCCCTTTACTTAGTAAGATTTAGTCTTACTCCTTAAGATATAATCTAATCCCTCTCCTACTCTCTCTCTATTACCTCTATTCTAACTATTTAAGCGTACCTTATAGATTACCCTTTTATACTAGCCTACCTCTCGCACTCCTATTAACTCCTAGCTAGTTAGGCTTCTATAGTTACTAGGGTAGGGCTAACTACTAAGAGATTAATATCGTTTATAAAACTAATAGGCTATAACCCTAGAATGAGTTCTAGGTAATAGTATAGGGGAGTAATATAGTAAAGAAATAATATAAGGGAGAGGGGGAATTATTAGGGAACCCTAATTAAGATATATGTAGGGTTAGCTCTTTACCTTTTAAAGTAAAGTAAGGAGGTCTAGTCTTAGAGGAAGTTACTAATAAAACTAATAAGCTAAGTAGGGTATCTAAGGTCGCTAAATTCTTAAGTTAGTATATTATAGTTAACTATATAGGTTTAAAGGCTTTAGAGATTAAGCTAGAAGAAGGAGGTAATACTATTTTAAGCTTTTATTACTCTTACTAGTTTAGTAACTATTAAAATATTAAGATCTATTAACTTATTATAGCGATTACCTATTTAGCTATTAAGTAGGATATAGTTAGCCTTAACTATATAAGTAATCTTCTTTATAACTATAAACAAACTTAAGTACCTTACTAAGATAGTTAAAGAGTAATATTAGCTACTAGCCTCTAGAAGTCTAGTAAACCTTAGGCTTCTTACTTACCTTATAGAGAGTAACTACGTTAGTAACTTTAAACTAATATAGAAAATACTAGAGCTAGAGATAGGTATAAAAGATTATTACTATTTTCTAGTAGATAGAAACATTATACTACTTAAGAAACCTAACTAGTATTTCGTCTAAGCCTATAGCCTTCTAGGTTAACATATCTATAGGTATACTTAACTTCCTTAAGGGTAATCTAGTTATTAATTAGGATAGGACGCTAGGGTAGTAGGGATATAGCTAATAGGGGCTGTAAGGTAATAGGTTTCCCTATTAGCTAGAAGCCTTAGATAAGGGTCTATACTTTAGAGGCGAATTTATTATAGGAGTAGCATTTAGGGTTCTAGATTATAGGGAGGTAAGTAGGCTTAGGGGAGAGGTTACTTTAAAGGTAAGACTACTACTTAATACGCTAGAAATTTTCGTTAGAGCTATTTATCTCTTCTAAGAAGCCTCTCTAATAGACGCAATAGGTAGAATAGACTTCTATCTTTTATTTTTTATTAGCCTACTAAAGGTCTTCCTATGTAGATTAGGGAAGGAATAGACGAACTAGTAGTATACTATTTTTACTACCCTAGAGGACTATTAGACTTAAGGGGTAACCTAGGCTCTACTAGTAAGGCGTTTAGGTAATATAAATAGAACTATTACTTAGATAGTGTCTTAGAGCTAAGAGTAGAATTAATTAATAGTCTTATCTACCTCATACGTAGTAGTAAGTAGTATTAAAATAAGTAATATCTAGGCCTAGCTTTTGTTAGTAATAGTTTAGTAGTATACTACCTTTTAGTAGGAGTAGAAGTATAGTAGTAGCGTAGACTCGAGGTTATTTAAAAGGTTAATAGTAAGAGTTTATAGTATATATAAGAGTTAGAGTAGGCTTAATTTAAAGAGAGGATTGTAAGGTAGGGAGGAAAGATATAAAGAAGAGAATTAGATAGTTAGATAGAGTAATTAAAGAGAGATAGGATAGTGTAAGGTATGTAATGATTAGGTAAGCGGTAGAGGAGTATATAGAGGAGGAAGATAAAGAGTCTAGGATTCTACTTAACTATCTATAAACTTAGTAGGAATTAAGTAACTTTAAGTAGCTCTCTTACTCCTAGCTAAGTACATTAAAAATTAGGCCCTAGACTACTAAATAGCGTGTCTAATTCCCTATAAGATTAATATTTTTATGTCTCTTTAAAGTCTCCTAATAGCGTACTATAGCGCGCTAAAGTATATATTTTTATTATACGTTTAAAGAAAAGTTTATTAAGGTATAGTTATAAGGTTTAGAAGCACTTATAAAGCTTATTGTAATAACGTTATATTATATATATACTAGAAGCTTAAGAAAACGTCTCTCTATTAGAGTTTATATAAACTCTAAAAAGTAAGTCTATTTATTTTTCTTTATATCTTTTCTAATATATGTTTATAGTATATAATTAGAGCTAGTAAAGTTAAAGTCTAGACTAGTATACCTTACGATAAAGTCTAGTATTATCTAGGTAAGGTCTATAGTACTATTTTAGTAGCTTAGGAAAGTCTTTATATATTCTCCTCTTAGTATAAGAAAGAAAAGACTAAATCTAGTAGCTTCTTCTACTTATTCCTTAGTCCTTAGGGTTATACAATTATAAGCGTCCTAGATAAGATAGTAAAGGTTAAAGTTACTAATAATAACGAGTTAGAGGGTCTAGTATTATATATATATATATAAGAATAGTCTATTATAGGCTGCGTTTAGGGGGGAGTAGAGTATAATAACCTTTAGACTAGACTTAAAGGTAATACTTACCTAGTCTTCCCTAGTAGCTAGGGTTTAGGTAAGAAGGTTAAAGTATTTATAGAAGTAGATAGTAGTATAGCCTAATTAGTAAGCTAGTTAAGATAGTGTTTCTCCTAGAACTAGGGGACTAATTTTCGGGCAGATAGTTATTTTTAGGGGGCGCTATTATCGTTAGTAGCTAGGCCTAAAGAGTAAGCCTAACGAGCTTAGTTTAGTAGTTTATATTCTAGAAGAGGGCCTTTAGTAGTATTCCTAGCGCGTAAGAGCTTAAAGCTAGTTAGTATTAGTAGATCTCCCTTAGTAGAGGGTTACTTATTACTAAAAGTTAGCGTCTCTATTATTAAAATTAATATTATTATATTTAAAAGTAACTATAGTTTAAGGGCGCGCTAGTAAGGTTTTTTAAGGGGCTAGTATTATATTAAGTTAGAGCTAGATAAAGGGGTCCTCCTAACTAAGTTTATCCTTGTTATTAGTATTAGTACTATAAGGGGTCTTTTATATTATATATATAGGGCTTAGTAAGGCTATTAGAGGTAACGTAGTAAGGGGTAGCTACTTACGTAGCCTCTTTAGTAGTCCGTTTACTAGTTTTAAGAAACATATAGATTTTAATACTCTTAGGGGTATCTCTAGTTACTAGCTTCTTAGTAGGGCGCTAGTCTTTTAGCCTAGTAGAGTCTTATAAGTACTCTTTACTATAGTATAGTATAGTATTAGTAGTACTACTTACTTAGGATAGGATTAGTATTAAGAGGGGATTAGATAGCTCTAGAGTACTATAGAAAGCGCTTTCTAAGGGTATAGCGAGTTTAGTTAGTATATAGATAGTAAGTATATTAGCATTAACTAGTAGTTAAGGTAGGAGGACTTAGGGGGGGCTAAGGGGGACTAAGAAAGTACTATATTTAGGTCTAGAGTTTAGAGTTTAGGTCTCTTAAGAGGCTACAGTTATAGTTCTTTATTAGGGTTTAGTAAAGCGCGTAAGTTAGTAAGCGAATGTAGTTTTTACCCTATTCTATTCTTTAGCTATAATAGGGTAGGCTAATAACTAAGCTAGGTATTCTCTAGTATAAGAGATATATTAGGGTTTAAGGCTTCTTATCTAAGTAGAACATTAGTCTTCTCTACTTTTATAAGTAGTTATAGCGTAAATATTATATGTTTTAGGGCTCTAGTAGTTTATAGAGAGGTGTCTAAACTAGTAGTAATTATAGTATTAGTAAGGGTAGATAGAGTTATATAGTAGCTTATAGGAAAAGATTTAAGTTATAATAATAACCCCTAAGTTATATACTATATATACTTTATATAAATATACGTTTAAAAAGATATAGATCTAAATAAATAGACTTACTTTTTAGGGTTTATATAAATATCTATTAGAGAGACGTTTCCCTAGGCTTCTAAGATATAAACAATATAAGATATTATAACAAGCTTTATAGGTACTACTAAACCTTAAAGCTATGCCTTAACAAACCTTTCTTTAAACGCATAACAAAAGCATAAACTTTAGCGCACTATAGTACGCTATTTAAAGACTTTAAAGAGACATAAAATATAACTCTTATAAGGAATTTAATATAATATTTAGTAGTTTAGGATCTACTTTTCTATGTACTTAGCTAGGAGTAAGAGAACTACTTAGAGTTACTTAATTCTTACTAAGTTTATAGATAGTTAAGTAGAATCCTAGACTCTTTATCTTCCTCCTCTATATTCTCCCTCTATTGCTTACCTAATCGTTACTTGCTTTATACTGTTCTATTCCTTCTTAATTACTCTATCTAACTATCTAATCTTCTTCTTTATACCTTTTTACTATACCTTACAATTCTCCTTCTAAGTAAGCTTACTCTAACGCTTACATTAAGTATTTATCTTTAACGCTTATTACTAGTAATAACCTATTATGTAATAGGGAAAAACACTAGTTGTTTTATATGTATATATGTTTATTGTATTTGTTATTTATTAAGTTACTCTAAAAAAACTAAGTTAGAAAAACAGGTAAATTAATTGTATTATTAGAGAAAACTTAAAAATCTTAAAGAAGTAAAAAATCTCTTTTTAGAATATATAGTTATATTATTTTTATAAGTTATATATACTAATTCGACTTATTATAGTATAAAAGAGCTGTTTTATAAGCTCTTTTATAAACACATCTATATTATTGTCTTCTAATTTTATATTTAAAATTATTATTCTCTATATATTATACTATTATATTTCTTTTAATTACTCTATCTAACTATCTAATTAGATTCTTTATACCTTTCTTTTTTACCTCGCAATCCTCTTTTTAATTAAGCCTACTCTAACTCTTACACTTTAGTAGGGGTAAGTAAGCTAATTACTAACATAGTTAATCTTAACCCTAGCTTAGGCTTTATTGCCTAGAGTTTAAGGACCTTAATTTAGTTAGTAGCTTATAGATCTATAGGAGGTCTTTACGCCCTATAGTTATAACCTTAAAAGGGATACACTTTACTATAACTAAATAAAAATAGTAAGTAAGGGGGGTATTAGTACTAAAGGCGTCTTAGATATATTTAGGCTAGTATAAGGAGCCTTAAGCTAGTCTTTAAAAAGTAAAAGCAATGTTACTACTTAGGAGGTAGTAGACTATAATATATTTATTTTACTAAGGGTAGCATTAATAGCTTAAACTATATCTTAGAGTAACTATTAGATAATTGTAAGTAATGTAGTACTAATATTAATATAGATAATTGCCTTCTTCTTATAGTAGGGAGGGATTTATTTTTCTATAAAGTAACTAAGGTAGTATTAGTTAAAGCTACCTATACCTATATATAGTATTATAGTAATTAAAGTTTAGTCTTAATAACGTCTTTAATATCTACCTAGATTACTTACATAATATTGTTATCTAGGCTAGCCTTAGGGTAAGTAGCTTAATGTTAAGTGTTCTAAAAATACTTAGTAACTATAGCCTAGATAGGCTATATAGTATAGGGAAGGACTAGTATAATAAGATTATTATATAGTTTCTATAGTCTTATATTAGTTAGTACCCTTATAAGCGCTCTATAGTCTCTAGCTATTTAGTATTTTTAATAACATCCTAGCTAGTAGTAGTAGGGATTTAATTATTAGAGAGTAGGGACCTAAGTCTAGGGCTATAGCGCTAGTCGTTATTATTTCTCCTACTACCCCTAAGAGGGGGGTCTAGTCTCTATAAGCGTAAGTAACTATAGCTACTCTCCCTATACCTATCTAGGCCTAGAGGCATAGCTTACTAAGCGAGGTACCTCTAAAGTTATAGTAGTTATAGCTAATAGGGCGCGTACTTTTCTATATAAGTATACTAATACTATAGTATAATGTTATTTTCTATATATAATATTATTACCTTTTAAAAAACTTAAGATAGTCTTATTAAAAGGGGAATTAATAGCTTATACTATATAGACTTTATTAAAGGTAATTAGCTATTATTAGCCTAAGGTCTTTTTTACTTAGTAATAAAAATAGGAGTAATTTATATCTAAATCCTCTATAAAATTACTAGTATAGTCCTTATACTAAAAGGTATTTCGCTAAGCGTTAAGAATACTTATATTACCTTTATATAGAATATAGAACTAGTTAATAGCTAGAGCTATTAAGCTAACTCTAAGGGAGTCTAAGGAGTTGTTAGGGGATTTATTATATATTGTAGTTTATATAATAGAGTATTAGTAAGGTTTATATACCTAGGTCTATAAGGAACATAGAAATCGTATAGTAAGAAATATATTACCTAATTTTACTACTATTAATTAAGAGACAACTACTATATAATACTATATATTTTAAAAGAATTAGAGAGAACGTCTACTAAGAACACTAATCCTTTAATATAATATCGCTAGTATCTAAATAACTTAATAATAACATAGAACTCCTTTTTAGCTATTATATAATTAAGTTGTACTCCTTAGAGGGTAACGTAATACACCCCCCCTACTAGTATAAAGGCGTTAGACAGAGTATAGCCTAGTAAGCTTAGGGTACTAGCTTATACATAGAGCGCATTCTCTACGCATTAGACCTAGCTGCGGCCCTTTCTTATTACTATAGGGGAGAGGCTTTTTACTAGGGCCTCTAGTTTTTCCTTTCTATTATAGGTAGCTTAACCTAGATGTTCTAGATAACTACTAGCGTAAAATCCATTATTAAGTTCTACTACTTAAAACTTTTAAGACTAATAAGCTATAATATAATAGTAGCTCTTAGTATCTAGTTAAGATAAGATCCCTATTATTATAAAATTAGATATATTTATCTTTATATAGGCTTACTTTATTTAGTTAAAATAGGTAAGGAGAAGTACTTATTAAAAAGCGTTTTAAAGTTCCTAAAACGCTACCTATTTACCTAAGATAAGGATGTGCGAGCTAGGTTTAAAGCTATTTTACTCCCTTTAAGGGAATTAAATAATATAGTTATAAGCTTAGAGTAGCCTTAAATAAATCGTCTATAGTAGTTATAGAAGAAAGACTAAAAATATTATAAAAAGACTATAGTTCTTCTTAATTAGTTATTACCTAAACCTACTATAGATCTATAGTAGTTCTAGAGGATAAGATAATATATCTAAGGAATTTAACTAAAGAATAGTAGAAATAGTACTTTACTAAGTTAGTAAAAAGTTAGCTTACTAGAGGTCTTTAAGGATAAGTTAGAGGTATTTTATATAGGTCTCTTTATCCTAAGAGTAAATTAAAGTATTATTAAGGGATATAATATAGATTATACTAATAAGGTTACTAAGCGCTTTATAAATACAGTATTAAAAGGTAGCTAGAGTATTTATAAGCCTAAAGGGTATAATAAGGTATTTAAAATAGCTATAATAGATTTAGAAAGTAGTCTTCTATTTATCTCTAGATTTAATATGGATTTAATAGTAATTGTACTAAGGGTTAATCTTTAAAAGATAGTAGAACCTTTAATATAGCCTATAATTTCTAAAAATAAAGAGAGAGGATAGTAATTCTTATTTATAATCTTATTAAGACTATAGTAGTTAACATAGAGTTGTAACATACTATCTTTCTAAAGTATAACAAATACTAGTATACTCTTTAAGCTATTAAATTCCTAGATCTATCCCTTTTATAATATATTAGATATGTACTTATTAAGGACCTTAAGTTTTATAAGTAAGAGGGGTAGATTAAGCCCTAAAGGTAGTACTAAATTATTAGTAAGATTGATAGTATAAACTATATCTAAGTAATTAGGGGGCTTTTTTACTAAGGTCTTTAAAAACATTAGTAAAGTCTTAAAGTTTAGTAGGTATCTTAGGTATTTATTCTATAGTAAAATTTAAGTTATTATTATTATAAAATACTACTAATATAGGGTTAATTATTACCTTATATATATAAGATATCTATCTAGTAAGATAAAGGAATTTCTTAGCTACGAGGATTTCTATCTATTATTAGTTTAAGTTAAATTACTAAGATATAGATACTAGTATAAAATTTATACTAAGATTTTTAGAGCTAGTATTTTAAGAGTAATTAGTTATAAATTATTATTTAATAGGAATACTATACTAATGTACTTATAAGAAAACATATATTTCTAACTATAACTATTATAGAGGTAGAGTATTACATTATATACTATTAATAGTAGCTATATAGCCTCTTATACCTAAGATATTCTTTAAAGGTTCGCTAAGGGTTTATTAAAGCTAATATTACTTTATAAAGTTAACTATAATAAAGTTAATTTAACTATAGATATCTAAGTTTATAGCTACTTAATAACTTATCTATTCTATAATTATAGCGCTACTAGTAGGAAAAGTATTTTTAATTTATACTATATAAGTTAAAGGGGAATTCTTACCTTAACTTTTTATTATTTTTACTAGTAAATTAGTAGCGGTTTTGAATATTTTCTATTTAAAAGTAATAGTAGTAGTTAGCTTACTTATACCTTAGTTTTTTATATTAATTATAGGTATCTATAAAGTAAGGCTTATTTAGTTAGTCTAGATTTTATAGAACTAAGCTAAGCTTTACTAGGTTTTATAACTATAGCTACTTCTAGTAATTTAAAGGTATTTTATAGCCCTAGGTAAAGTAATAGGTATATTGTTATATACTTTATAACGTTTAAAGCTAGACTAGTTAGTAAAAAAAGTACGTTTTAAGGCTTATTATTATAGTACTTTAATATAAGGGAGATAATTGTATTCTTGTTTAGCTTTTAAATATTAAGAGTAATATATATAACTTTTACTAATAATCTATTATAAGCTTAACTAGAAAAGTTATAGTATACTATTTTTATTTAAAGGGTAGAAATTACTTTTTAATAGAGTCTAAGTATAAGTAGAAATCTATAAGAGATTAATCTAAGTATTAGTATACTTATATAAGTTTTAGTTTAAATATTAACTCTTAGTTTTTAGCGTCTTTATTACGCTTTTAGTTTACTTAGTAAAGTAAGCCTAATTACTATTAACATAATAGCGTTCCTTAAGTAACTCTCTTTCCTTACAGTAGGACCGCTAGTAGGTCTTAAAGTTAATTTTATAGACTTTTAGTAAATAGAATTCTTATTATATTATACCTAAGCTTTCTTAGAGTAGTAAGGAATATATCCTCTTAATTATTAGTCTAGTCTTAAAGCTTCTAAGCTATAATAGGGGTAATAAGCTTAAGAATATTCTTAAGTTTTATATCCTTACTATAACTACTATTAGAGTTTAAATAATTATTATAGTAGTAGTATCTTAAGAGATAAGTAGAGAGTACTATACTCTTAGTAACTATAGAGGGAGGTAGTAGTAGTAATACCTAATTACTATAAGCTATAAGGTTAGAGATTTACTACTAAAGAGCTACTATTTTCTTAGCTAAGATATATATTCTTTTAATATAAACTTAGTTTCTCTTTAAAGTAAGATTTATAAGCGCTAGAGTATTATTTAGGAGTTACTAAGGAGTTACTTATTAACGTTCCTTCTCTAAGTAATTTAAAAACTTTATATATTAGAAAGTACATTACTTAAAGAGGAAATTTTATTTTCTAGTTCCTAGATTTCTTTAATATAATAGTTAAGTACTATAGCTTATTCTATAAAGTTATATATAGACGCTATAGTAGCCCTAGTACGTTATTAAGTATTTAGTACTATCTTTATTTTAAATATTTAAAAGAGAAGATTTAGAATTATAAAAGAGTAGTATATAGGGTATACTTAAATAGAATAGCTAAAATAGAAATAGTAGGGACAAAGTAAGAGAAAGATTAGATTATATTTAAATAGTAAGACTAAATCTTACTAAGTAAAGAGAGTCCTTTATACCTTATCTTTACATTTTAGTAAAGTATATAAGACTTATATTACTAAAGAGTTATATATGTAGGGCGCTAGTAATATACTAGTAAGTTAAGTATCTACAAGTTTAGTACCTATAAGCTAAGTATTTATAAGTTAAGTACCTTAAATTATATAGTTATACCTATAAGTTAAATATATAGTTACATAGTGCGTTATACTTATAGAGTAGGTATATAGTACCTCCTCTATTATATAATATAGTTAACATTATTATACTTAGATACCCTTTATAGGGTAATAATAGAGTATTCTATAAAAAAATCAAGAGGTACCTAAATTATATATTGTTATAATCTTTATCCTCTCTTAAATAGAATACTATTACCGCTAGTTAATTTCAGTTATTAATAAAGAAGAGGGAGGTTAAAGGAAGAAGGTACGCGTTAGTAGATGTATTCCTACGCGTAGATGACTTGCGTTTCCTCGTTTCTCGCAGTGACCCACTATAGGTTGTCGCGTGTTCGTTACGTACCCATATTAGTGATTCGTGAGATGCTCGAACGCGAAAGGACTGCCGTGCTAATGCATTACCATTAACGTGCTTAAATTGAAGCTCTTCGCTGCTCCTCCTCGTCATAAAGCGGAGGCAATATTATCGATATTGGCATACCATCTCTCGATTACTCATGTCGTATGGCCTCTGCTTTTTCCTCGCCGCCTGAGCTAGTAGTTGAGTCGTTGCCCTGGACGGCAGCTCGATGCCAACGGCTTCTCCGCCAGCTGCGATCACGCATAGCGGGCTTGCGCAGGCTGATGATGGAGGACGGGTCTTCACTACCTAATCGGCATAAAAGATCTTGCCAAGTAATCGAGCAGCAACAAGCACCAAAACGTGTTCGATTGACCTACGGGAGCAGGCGGCAATCGCCAGCTTCTGGAGTAGAACTTACCAATGCGACGATGCCGATGACAACACCGCCGCGGATGATCCGCACATTGGGAGCGATGGATCTGAGAAAATCGTCTCCGACGTCTGCACCTTTCGCCATCGCCACTCCTACGTGGCGTAAGATCCGCGAGCAACCTGATACTCCTCTCCACAACGACGCAAGCGTGTTTCGATGTAGGCGCAGGAGCTCTCATGAGCCAGACTTATCAGACTTGCGCAATGAAATACGTCTCCTGCGCCGCATGGTATCCGAACAGCGATTTCGAATATACGAGGCTATCATTCTCTGGTTTGAAAGCCTGTTGCGGTCGACTATGTGTGGGGGCCAAGATCCCCATATACGTTCGCTGTTGAATATTTGCTTGCGAGAAATTCCAGCATGCATCGGAAATATCGAGGCGTACGACAAACATGTCACGCGGGTGTATGGCCGGCAGTCTATGTGGGACACACATCATGTGTCTTCGGCTCTTTATGAACAACTTGAGGCTCTCGGATCCTACAATAGAGGATGGCGCCCCATGAAACTAGCTTTGCGGGCGCATGCTGTTTGGCTTCTCTGTGAGGCAATAACAGATGGCTTGTTCGACCCCGAATTCGTTCGACTGCTCGTTCGGCTCTGTCTCCGATTCGATTTTAGGGCAGAAGCCGGCAAGCTCTCTAGCTGCATCGGGAGTCCGATCCCGCCGCCCCGCAGTGCCATGAGCAAAATGACCGAGACCCAGGGGCTTCTACCACTTCTTGAGATGATGTCATCACTGCGCGGTGAAACGCCCTCGGGAGCAATGCTGCTATCAGTTTCATCCCTTCTGCGCAGTAGCTCGCTGCCAGTGAGTTGGCTAGCAACTCAGGCTTTTTCCGTCGTGTGGGAGTCCAGCGTCCAGTTCATAACAACGAGCAGTAAGGGGCCGATGGCGATCTCATTCATTTCAGCATGTTTGCCGTTGCTGGTTTCTGAAAAATCATCTTATCGGCATGAACAAGGATTGGGGATGGACGAAAAGACATTGATCAGCTTTGTCGCTGGCGCCGTCGTGGCAGCTACCACGATGACAGCAATCCGCGACGTCGACCAAGAAAAGAGAAAGATTCGAGGGTGGCGACGGGTGCTATACGTGTTAGATCTTTGTCTCGCAGAGCTGAGACGACAACGACAGCGTGGCCACGATAACGGCCAGTTCATACTCGTCCTTGCATGCCATCTTGCAGTCGTGGACTTTCCCTTTGCAGAGCAATCTCTCAAGCGACAGATTGGGTCAGACCTGAGGCATATGGCGCAAAATAAACTTGACAGTGCAACAGCGCAACGATGCTACCACCAGACGGCGGCGGTACTCGCCAGGCTCATCCAATACCGCAGCAGAAGTTCTTCGGCGCCCGGCCGCGTTATTGTCGCAGACATGTTTGCCAAATTAGATGACCTTGACATTGGTGGCTATTTTAATACCAGTCTCCGTACCGATGTGGCTTTTCTACTCGCCCAGCAGACAAAAGACTTGAGAGATTTAGCGTTTGCGGAAAGCTTGCCAAGCGCCAAATCTCATGGCCTGCACAGCACTGTGTTCCCGGGGTGGCACTGGGAGGAAGGAATTAGTGAATGGGTTTTGCCACGGCCAGTGGCAGATAGCGTCCTCGAAAGGATCGCGGACGAGCCATGGACTCAGGGAGTCGGTCGGTCAGCCCGCTTGCGCCTGCTTCCCAAGCTCCGAGCAGCCGTCGTCACTACCAAGCTTCAGGAATCCAACAAAAGCGAGTTAGGGAACAGGTGGTCCAGAAACTCTCACTCGAGGTCCCAAGGCGAGAGGGCAAGAGCTACTAGGGGGAAAGCTGGCCAGAGTCAGTTTAATGTATTTAAACATAGGTCTCTAAAGCTAGACCGCCTGCGTGATGACAGTGATAGGGATGAACTACTTGAGTAAGGATGTAGCTTTATCCCTCTGAGTATACACTCTGTGCCGTGTTTGATTGTTAAAAAAGTGGCTAAAAAGGGGGCTAATAGGTCTTATAGGGTCTAATTCGAGCTAATGAGCTAGGAGAGCTAAGGATAGCGGCGGGTAACTAAATACAAAGAGGTACACTAGACTACATATAAAAATCTACTACCTGTAAGGTTATGGCCTGTATACTTAATACCTTATGTGTTTACCTTCCGTATAGATTATAGCTTTAATCTAGTTAGGTATTACGTATACGAGCTATAAGAGGAAGGTATTGTTAATACCTAGTAACTAAATATAAAGAGGTATACTAGACTACATATAAAAATCTACTACCTGTAAGGTTACGGCCTATACACTTAATACCCTCTGTGTGTACCTTACGTATAGATTATAGCTTTAATCTAGTTAGGTATTAAGTATACGAGCTATAAAAGGAAGGTATTGTTAATACCTTCCTAGATAGCTTTAATTGCGGTCTTAAGGTTTGTACCTATTATCTAGCCTAGCTTTAACCCCTTACCTACTTTAACTACTTTCCTCTTTATATTATACTAAATATACTATATAGGGTTAAGATTAGAGCTATAGGCTAGCTACTTAGCCTATAAAGTATACCTAGCTATATAATAATAGAAAGTAGCTATAATAACTTTTTTTTATATCTATAGCTTTATAAGAGAGTATGTTACCTTACTAGTATATACAATTTAGTTACTTAAGCTAGAAGGCATTTAATAATAGTAATACCCTCTTATAATAGCTCTTAGAGGTTATCGACCCCTATTCCTTCTACTATTAAAAAAATGCCCCCTTTTCTCCCTATAAAGTATGCCTAGAATATCTATCTATAAGTATAAAGCTACGCTTTACTAAACTCCTTTATAATAGTTAGTAGGTATTATAATGCTAGGTAAGTAAGCTTTACATATAGATTGTTATCTAGGAAGAGAGTTATAAAGCAGTAGCTACTAATACCTGTTATCTAGATCTTATTAGTTTAGATCTATCTCTCTTAATCGTATATAGTAAGGTACTACTAACAAAGGGTAAAGGCTAGCTACACCTACTTTGTCTTAGGCTTTAATTCTAGGACTTTCTTCTAGAGGGTCCTAGTGTAGCTATATAAGGCCTTTATAGCCCTCTCGATAGCTTAGGGACTATATACTCCTAGTAGGTCTAGTAGATTAAGGTAGAGCTAGGCTTAGGTAAGGAATCTATAATAAGGTATCGTTAGTATAGCTCTTATAGCTCTACTTTATAGCTCTACATTATAGCTCTACCTTATAGCTCTAGCTTATAGCTCTACCTTATAGCTTTAAACGTACCTCTTTAACTTCTTTAGTATATATAGTAGCTTCTTAAAGCGCTCTCTTGTCTTAAGTAGTATAACAAAGCGATAGCTACTATTACTAAAGGTAGGCTCGAGTAGATAGCTAAGGGTATAACGAACTTACCTCTTAGAGAGAGAAAGAATAACTATAATCTCATTAACTAAGAGCTAGCTATACTTGTATAGTGTACTAACCTATAGACGCTTATTATAAGTAGTAGCTAGTGTACCTCTTATAATACTTCTACTACTAGCTACACCCTCGCCTTCCTTAACGAGAGCTTCGCTAGTAGTAGATTCTTAACCCTACGTAATAGTAGTAGCTATATTAAGGGCGTTCATAGCTCTAACTACCCCTTAAAAACTAATAGTATAGGTAGCGGTAGTGCTAGGTTTAACGATAGTGTTAGCAGCGTTAGCCTAAGCGCGTTAATAATCGTAGGTAGTATTTAAAGCTATAGCCTAAGCGCCCTTATTATAATAGAACGCTACTTTTTTAACGCTCGCGAGGGCATAGCCTATGTATAGAAAGCTCTTAAAGGTAGTAGTAGCGGTAGTATTATAGCCCTTAGGGATAGTAGTAGTAGTAGTAGCGGCCTCGTAGGTAGAAGTAGGGATAAAGGCCTCTACTTTATAGGCCTTATCGTAAGAGGGTAGCCCTAAGCCTTAAGGGCTTAAAGCTTTTTACTAACCTTTTACGTCTAGAAAAGAATAATTTAAAGGCTTATAAAAATCTCTAATAGCGTTATAGAATCTATAGTAAGTATCTAGGTACTAGTTAAAGTTATAGTAGCTAGAGTAAATTAAGGAAAAAGGGTTAGAGGAGGAAAGGGTTAAAGAAGAAGGGTTAAAGGGGGGAGAGTTAATAAGAGAGGTAATAGAGGGTAAAGGTATACCTAATAAAAAAGAATAATTAGAATTTAATTCTATAAGGTATATAAAATAAGATATTTACTAATATACTGTAACGTAATAGTAGAAGCGGTTAGTAAGCGCCTCTTTATAGCTAAACCTACTCTTTAACTACTAAATTTAAATATTCTAGTAGGTCTTAATTTCTATTAGTACTTTCTACAACCGCTATAGGCGCCTATAAGTATGTTATAGGAGTTTATAGAACGTTAGTAAGTAAAAAGGGGTAATATAGTATATAGATTAGGGATTACGATAGCTTAGTAAATAGAGGTTAAAAAATAACGAGGGATAGTTTATTAAATATGTAAAAAAAGAGCTTTCTAGAAAAACCTATATTACTTATATTATTATAATAAAATAGAAGTTTTTTATTCTAAAAGGTTAGCTCGCCTTATCTAGCTTCTAGACAATAAAGCTATTGTAAGAATCTTACCTAACCTTAGTAGATAGTATATAGTCTTATATAGTAGGTATATATCTAGATACGTACCTTTAAAATTAGGGCTATATGCTATAAAATACCCTATAGCGTTTTAATAATTAAATATAGTATAGAGTATAGTAACTATTATACTAATATACTTATATACATATAATATATATATAAGTTCTACGTTTATTTATAAGTTTTACATTCGTATATAGGAATTTTCTAAGCTAGTACTAAAATAGACTAGCGTATATTTATTTATTAGAAGTCTCTCTAGAAGCTAGTATAGTAATATAAGTATAGTTTAGTACTAATCCTTTATAGTATCTAATTTAAATTATATAATACATATATATTATATAATTTATATTTATATTAAGTAGACGATAAATATACTACTATGTATAGAGTATAAAAAGCTAGTATTATATAAAACTTTTAACCTATATATTTTACATAATTAGTAGATTCTATATTCTTATAAGATTCTATACTAATCTTTTATTCTAATCTCTACTTCTTTTACCCTATTATAAAGGGAAAAATTACCTATTTAATAAAGTATATATACAATCTTATACTAGCCTACCCTATATTCTTATTTCTTTCTATATTACTATATACTAGTTAATAAAATGTTATAAGAGCTAAGCTCTAAACTTAGAATAATATTATAAAAAGTAAGCTCTATGTTAATTTATATATAGAAAATCTAGTCTAAACAAAACGCGCCCTTTTAACGACTAGTTTATTCTCTTTACTAAAATCTATATCTTACTTATTACTTAATTCCCTTTTCCTCTCCTCTACTACCCCTATAACTTTTTACTCCTCCTTTTCCTCCTTAACTACCTCTTACCTAACGATAGGATCACTAGGGTCTCTTGTCGATCTAAACGTATTTTTCTAGATAGAGTATAGTATATTTAACGTTAGTGTACTAGTCTTATTAATTAGAGGCCTAATAGCCTCTAGTAAAGATAAAAGGGACGTTATTTCGCGAATATAAGGGGTAAGGGTAGTAATTAACGTTAGGCTATAAAGTATATAGCCTAGAAATTTATAATAGTTAGTACTAAAAGTATTGCTTCTAAAGAGTTAAGGTAGAAAGATAATAAACTATATATAACCTCCTAGACTAGGTTAACTACCTATTCTAGGTTAGGTAGCGAGGAGTAAAAAATCGCTTTAATTAAGTCTTTATAAATTAAGAAAGCTTTATTAGGATCTAGTAAAAAGTAGTAAGAAATTATTATCTACATTGTAGGGAATCTATATAAATACTTCTTTATAGCTAAGACCTTATAGTATAGTATATTATACTTTATAAGAGTCTTAAGTAAAACATTGTCTTCTTCCCTAATGATTCTAGTATTTTAAGGCTCTTAGCTTTCGTCGAGGAGGGTAGGGACTTTAACGTCTTAGTAATTTAGCGTCTAGCCCTCAATTCTATAGAAGCTTCTTTTAGCGATTTATTAAGCATAGGCGTAGTTATAGGAATAACTATCGCTAGGGGTCTATTGTTACTAGTTAGGTTAACTATAAATAGGAAATTATTATTTATTATAAAGACTTATTTATAAAAGTAGTATAAAGTCTAACCCTATCTAATTTAATGTTATAGTATATAGCTAGGTATAAGTAATAAAGTAAAGACATATTCTAAGATAATATTAATATATTAAGTAGGAAACTAAAGATTGTCTTACGAAGGTAGTATACCTAGCTTTTTAAAAGTAAAAGTTAGTATAGAAAGAAAAATATATATAGATTAGTATAGATAATTATTGCATTCTAATATTATAAAAGTAAGTTAGTATAGATAATTACTATACTCGTAGACTATATAGAAAGTAAGTTAATATAAGAGATCTTTTACTTATACTCTAAAATAAAATTAAATCTACATATGTTAAGAATATAATAATTATCTATACTAATTATCTATGCTAACCTATACTATATACTATGTTTTATTAACAAAACTCTCTAGGGTATTATATAACATATAGCCCTAATTTTTAAGATACGTACCTAGGTAAGTATTTACTACATAAGACTACATACTACCTATTAAGGTTAGGTAAGAGTCTTATAATAGCTTTATTATCTAGATAGCTAGATAAAGTAAGCTAACCTTTTAGAATGTAAAATTTCTCTTTATTAAGATAATATAGGTAATGTAGATATTTCTAAAAAGTTCCTTTTCTTACGTATTTAATAAGCTATCTATAGTTTTTTTTAACTTCTCTTTACTAAGCTATCGCAATTACTAATCTATATACTATATTACCCCTTTTTCCTTACCTACTTACTAAGTTACTATAAACCCCTATAATATACGTATAGGCGCCTATAGTAGTTATAGATATTACTAATAAAAATAATACCTACTAGGATATCTAAATTTAGTAGTTAAAGAGTAGGTTTAGCTATAGAGAGACGCTTACTAACTCCCTCTATTACTACGTTACTATATATTAGTAGATATCTTATTTTATATACCTTATAGGATTAAATTCTAATTATTTTTCTTTATTAAGTATACCTTTACCCTATATTATCTCTTTTATTAACTTATCCTCCTTTAACCCTTCCTCCTTAATCCTATCTAGTTACTATAACTTTAACTAGCCTCTAAATACCTACTATAGATTCTATAACGCTATTAGAGATCCTTATAAGCCTTTAGATTATTCTTTTTTAGGCGTAGAAGGTTAGTAAAGAGCTTTAGGCCCCTAAGGCCTAAGGCTATACTCTTATAGCGAGGCTTACGAGGCCTCTTATAAGGCCTTTATCCCTAACTTAACTTACGAAGCCGCTACCGCTACTACTACTACCTTTGAGGGCTATAACGCTACCGCTACCGCTATATTTAAGGGCTTTTCCTACGTAGACTATACCTATATCGGCCTTAAGGAAGCAGCGTCCTATCGTTATTATAAGGACGCCTAGGCTACTACCTTTAACGTTACTTACGATTATTAACGCGCCTAGGATAGCGCTATTAACGCTATTACTAGCGCTGCTACCGCCTATATAGTTAGTCTTTAAGGAGTAGTTAGAGCCGCTAACGCCCTTAAGGTAGCTACTACTATTACGTAGGGTTAAGAAGCTACTACTAGCGAAGCTCTTATTAAGGAAGGTAAGAGTATAGCTAGTAGTACTAATAGTAGTAGATGTGTTATAAGAGGTACGCTAGCTACTACTTATAACAAGTATCTATAGGTCTATACGCTATATAAGTAGCCGCCGCTTTATAACTCTCTTCCTAGATAACGATCCGTATATAAGGCCTACCTACCTAGCGTTATAATACCTATTACTAACTATTACGAAGGGGTTTAGTAAAGTATAGCTTTAGGCCTATAGATAGATATTCTAGGTATACTTTGTAAGGGGGAAAAGGGGGCCTTTTTAGCTATTTAGTTATATATACTAATTATTTATACTAATCTTCTATATTTAAATAGGTATAATCTAATTTATACTAATTATAAAGAAAATACCCTATCTATTATATCTTTCTACTTTACTATTATACTTATATACTTATAAGACGTTATTTAATTAATTTATTAGGGAGACGTAGTGTCTCTATAGGGATAGACTCTAGAAATAGTACTCTAGGTAGTTATACTAGATAGAGTAGTCGCTATTAGTATAATAGAGGTACTAGGATATATAGAACGTGTAAATCCCTTAATAAGTAGCTACATCTAATACTATTATAGGATAGTATTATTATAGTTCCTAGTTAAGACGTGTTTTAATTTATACTAAACGACGATATTTATTCTAATCTCTAAGGAGCTATCTCTACGTAGTCCTAGTTTTAATATATATATAGTTATAGTTATTATTAATATCCTATCTACTATACTAAAGTACTACCTATATACTAAAGCGATATTAGCCTAGTACTATGCCTATACTAGGCTAGTGTTTTACTATTTTAGCTTATCCCCCTAGGGCGAACCGTCCTCTTTAGCCTATCTCCTAGCTATTGTCTAATAGTTAATCGGATAATAGTAGAGTAGTAGCTATTGTAGTTATCTTTATTAGGAGGTTTTCTAGCCTCTATCTAATATTATAGCTTCTTCGTTCCTTATTATAAGTAAGTAAGGTTAGGTAGCCTTATCTTACTATCCTTTACTTATATTATTAGTTATCGCATTACGTGTCTTACTAACGTTATACTTAGGTATAGCTTAGGCTACCCTATAGGCCTACCTATATGTAAGGAGCAAGGAGCCTACCTACTTTCCTCTCGCGGAGAGTAGGGAAGAAAAACCTAGAATAGTACGAAAAACCTAGGATAAATAACGGGAAAGGTATAGTAGCTAAGAAAGTACTAATATAAAGTAGGGCCCTAAATTATTAATACGAACGTCGATAAAGGTACCTAAGGCGCGTTAAAGAATAGATACACTCTCTTATACTTACGCCTATCTATACTAGAGTTTTTATACTATCCTAGGTTTTTCGTACCTACTCTCTATATTATAGAGAGTAGGTAGGCTCCTAACCCCTTACCTATAGGTAAACCGTAATAGTATAAGCGCGTACAAGTATAGATCTAATATAGATTAAGGATAGAAATAGTATAGATAAAGACAAAGATAATCTATTAACGCTACTTACATTTCTTATATATAGAGGCTAATACTTAATATAGTAGTAAAATTTCCCTTTATAACTTAAAGAGTAATATAGAAGTACATTACGTTATACTCTAAGTTAAGAAGTAAAATAAAGGTTTTTCTAGTAAAGAAGTAGTACTAACTACCTAAAGATAATAGTATAAGTAGCTATTAGTATAAAAAGATAATAATAATATATATTTAGTACGTAAGCCTTAAAGATAGTTAAGCGTAGTAGATAAGTTAATAGAAATATACTAATCTCTTATACTAATCTTTATTTATTTTATTATATAAACTATAGAAGTCGTTATATAAAGCCTAGCCTAGGCCTTCGAGATAGTAGTAAAGCTATGTATGTATTTAAATTATATTTAAAGAAGAGAGAAGGAAAGGATATATATAAAGGTAGGGGTTAAAAACCCCTAGCCTACACTTACATTAGTATAGAAATACAAAACTCCGCGGCTATACGTAAGAGTACGTATAGCCTAGACTTATCTAGGGACGGCCCTAGACTAGTTAGGGACTAGTCTTAGGGGAGCCCTAGAGAAGCCCTAGAGAAGCCCTAGGGTTCTAGAGCTATCTTACGTAATAGCTCCCTCTACCTACGCTAGTACTAGTATATATACTAACACTTAACTCTTTTTCTAGCCTAGACCTCCCGCCTAGTAATACCCCCCTTTAGGTATTATTATTACTATCGTTATTACCCTTCCCTACCTACCCTAGCTTCTTACTCCCTTATCCGCCTACTTACTCCCCTTCCTACGTTTAACCTATGCCTCGATACGTATGTGTAGCTCCCTACTATCTACTAGCCTTGTTAGAGCATCGTTAGGTATAGGCTTCGTTAGGACGTCTGTAGGATTATCGCGCCTATTAATCTATCGTACCTCCTTAATCTTACGTCGCTTATATAACTACTATAAGGTAAGGAGGTCGATTATTAGCCTCTTCTCTACTATTAGCTCTATCTTTATAAGGTACTCGTATAGCGAATACGAGTCTATATAGATTACGATTAGCGGTAGTAAAAGGTAAAGGTAGTAAGCGATAGTCCTAAGGATATCTACTAGGACGAACCTAGCGTCGCATCCTACGACGAAACTATATATCTCAGATACGAGTACGCTCCTAGTAACCCTCTTATACTTCGTAGAGCTCTAGTATAAGATATTCCCTTTAGAAAGGAATATACTATCCTTTTCTTACCCTTATAGATACTCTTTCGTAAGAATAATAAGGAACCTAATTTAAGAGCTTAGGTCCTTATTATTTATAAATAAGGTATCTATAAAAATAAAGAGCTTAGCCCTCTTAAGGTCTATAGGTACGAAGGTTAGGCTATAGTCTAGCTACTACTTTTATTAGTAAATATGTCTATTAAGGTAATTAACATCCTTATTACTTAGCTACTAAGCTTATACTATAACTAATAGATCGTATATAGCCTTAGGCTAGTAAAGACTAGCGATATATATGCCTTATATATGTTACTAGACATATATAGTACGTATTATATTCTTTTTAGTAGACTTATTAATAAGGGCAAGCCTTACCCCTTATACCTTCTAGCTTACATAGATCCTATTACCTACTATAGTAATCTAGTATCTATTAAAGTCCTCTATATTACTATCTATTAGGTTCTTCTAGCCCTTTACCTTTAGCTTTACGGCTTTAAGCCTATAAGCTTCTTTATTAAGGAAGGTATCTAATATAAGAAACATCGTATTATTAGTTTAGAAGTCGTAGATCCTAAAGTTAGTGTTAGCGTTAGAGATTAGTAAGTTAGTGTAAGCGTTAGAGATTAGTAAGTATAGATTAAACGTTAGCGTAAGCGAAAGCTCTTCTTAAAGGTAGCATTAGTACGTTTTAAACTAATATATACCTACTTCCGCGATCCTATATAAGGGCTTTATAATCTATAGGACTATTCCCTTAGGGAATTTTATTTTTAACTCGCGTAGGAGTAAGGTAAGGATATCGCGCTAGAGCGTAGACTTAGACTATATATAAGCTTACGTAATATTATAGAACGTAAGCATTATACCTCTAGAGTAAAGAGAAGGGGTAAGTATAAGAAGGAGCTATTAGCTATAACGTTAGATAGTTAGCGACTATATAAGGAGGTTAGCTTTCCTAGTATTATTATAGCCTTATACGACTAGGCGAGACTTTTTATAGGGGCGATCTATATTCTTCCCCTTAACCTCTCGTACGAGTTAGTATTTAAAAACATAGCTATAGAAGTTTAGTAGTATTAAGGTTAGTACTATTATACTAGAGTTAAGGAAGGTATCGATTTCTATAGCGTTAGAAGCTTTAAAGAAATTACTGCTAGTAGTAATATGACTTTCTTTTTAGAGCTATAGAGAGAGAGAGAGAGATTAGCTATTTCTCATAGTATAAGGAAGGCGTTAGTAAGCCTTACTAGTAGTATTACGTACTAGTAGTATAATAATTAACTTCCCTTTACTTATATAAGGTTAGCCTCTTCGTTAAGGTATAGCTAGCCTTAGAATATCGTTAAGAGATATAATAGGTCCCTAAGTAGTAGTATTATAAGAGGATCGCTCTCCCTTACCTATAGTGTCGTAAGCCTTCGTCTCGTATAGCTTAACGTACGTACTATAAAAAGTTATAAGACTATTAATAAAGTTAAGGGTTACATTGTAATCCTTAATAGAAATAACGTTAAAAGGGCCCTACTATCCTATCTTTTCGTAGAATATAAGGGTAGGTAAGCTAATAGAGAGAGTAGAAGAGAGTATTATTATAGTGTCCTTTAATATACCCTTACATAGTGCCTTAGTAACTCGTCTCGCGCTTATAGCCTTACGAAGTTCTATTATTACTTTAGTATAAGCGTAGGTACATTATATAGCTAAAGGTAAGGGCGCGAAATCTATTGTTATCCGTAGATATACCCTAAATACTAAGAGCGTTAGCATAAGGCTATCTAGGCTAGTAGTATTATTAACGGCTTTTATAGCTATCTATAATATTATATCTAGCGACGCGTCCTTAATCTCCCCTTAGAGGATCTCGTACGTACGTTAAAGAGGTATATAATACCGCTTAACCTTCCCGATACTCTAGTACGCTTCGACGGGTACTTAGCGATACATTATACTATATAGGCGCGCTTCTACCTATATTTTAGTAGCGGTAAAGTTAGTACTAGTATCGTAGGTAAGGAAATCTAGTAGGCTAAGATACGTATTTATCTAGTATGCCCTAAACGTTTCCTACGTATACCTAGCTATAATATCCCGTACGAAGTGTATAGCCTAGAAGGGAGTAGTAGAGTTAACGAGATAAAGGACGTAGCGGCTATTAAGGTATATTATATCCGCGATAACTTTATAGTTAAAGTCGTAGTTATTACAGAGTGTAAATTTAAAGCGTTATAGGGCTTTACCCTTAAGCTAGTAATAGTAGTAGAATATATAGATTAATTTAAGGCTCTTACTATTAACATTATAGCTAGTACAAGTTAAGAGCTTAGATAAGTATTATATAGAAGGATATCTAAACCGCTAATAAAGTTAGTAAAGCTTAGCCTTAGTAAGAAACATAGTAGACCTAGTATATTAGAGCTTACTAAGGATAAACTACATATACCCCTAGTAGAAAGTAACTAGGATCGTAGCTCTATTGCGCGTAACTATATATCCGCGAGGAACGTTAAAGTAGTAGCTTAAGCGTTATATATCCTATAAGTAGAGGAAAAAAGGCATTATAGTATCTAATATATAGAATTCGACTATCCCTATAGGTATATTAAGCTTAACGGATCTAAGCGAAGATACTAGCGTAATACCCCTAAAGTTAATTATTATAGACCCTTTTATAGACTCGTCGAGTATTATATTAGGACGCTTACGGTAAAGGGTAGGGAATTAAGGACAGCTAGTAGTAGAGTTCTAGGCCGCGTCTATATTAAGGATAATACCTTAGAAGACCTATTTAGAATAGCGGTTAATAACGAAGGTATTAGTAGTAGAATCGGCTATTAGCTATTTAACTATCGTTTTTATCTCCTCGCCTATAGCGAGGGTAGATAGGCTAAGTTAATATTTTATAGCCTCTTTATATAGGAAGCTTATAGCTATATAGCTATAGGTATTCTCCTTAGTAGTATTAACGTTACCTTTATCCTAGTCTCTACTAGATAAGGTACCTATGTCCTTATCTAGGGCGTTCTCGAGATTATCGGCCTTATACTTAAGTAGATATACTAAGTATCCTTAGGTACGTAGTAACTTCCTATTATATTATTACTACTAGTAGTATTACTAATAGGCTTAGTAGCGTTCCTCGTACGTATGTTTTATTAAAAAACACCTAGTCTTATTACATATATAATAGCGCTTCTTCTATACTAGTAGCGGTTATAAGGGCTCTTTATAGCGTCGTAGACCTAGCTACTTTCTAGACCCTAAGTAGTTATATTTACGGTCTATAAGGAAGGTTATAGACTATAAGGAAGTGTTTACCTTAATAGAAGTACGAAGGTCTATATAAAGCTTCTAGAACGAGATTAGTACGAGAAAAAGGGCTATATTAAGTTTTAGCGTACTATAATAAGCTCTCTTAAGCGCGTAGATAAGGTCTAATTCCTATTACTATACTAGGGTAAGGGCTCGCTAATATAGAAGAAGCTTATTTATAAGGATTTTAAGAACCTTAACTATAGACTTCTCTTTATTTACTTAACGAAGCTATACGAAAGAATACGATAACTAGTTATTATAGTATACTTAATAGTTATATATAGTATTAAAGTATAGCTTTATTATATTATAGATTTATATAAACGTCGTATCCTTTATAATATATAAGAGGAAGTAGTTACGCTTACGATCCTTAAAGGCTATCGCAAATACTGCGTAGAATTTACTAAGGCGGATTTATAACATATAGTAAACCTTAAGAAAAGCTCAGATCTTATCGTTAAAGATATTATATACACGACTTATATAACTAAGGTCCTTATTCTAGAGCTTCGTAAAGTTAATCGCTTTTACTATATCTACTAGCTCATTTACTATATTACTTAGTAGGATAATATATACTAATTCGTTAATAGAAGCTAGTACTATAGTAGGCTTAATACTATAAGCTACTATACTAGCCTATATATATTATTAGCCTACAGTTACTTACTATTCTATCGCTTATTAATACGAGTTATATACCTCGCGGCCTAGGTTATACCTAAGGGATAGTAGATAGGCCGTTAGCAATAAACGCATAATTAGTTCTATAGTATTCTATATAGGCATTAACGTTGTTACTAGGGTACCTCTATCCTCTATTTTTACCTATACTATAGAAGATATCGATAGTTTAATACCCTCTAGTATTGTCCTAGTTATAGCCTCCCTTACCTTTTCCTTTTTAAAGGTAGTAGAGTTACTACTAATCCTATTAATCCTATCGTATAGTTAGGATATAGCTAACTCGTACGTAAAGGTAGTAGTTACTAATTCTGCGTAGTCCTATTTAGGCATATCTTCTACTTATAGTAATATAATAAGGGACTTAATAATTAGAGCCCTTTTTTGTCCTATATAAATACCCCTCTTTTATAGAATCTATTAGAGCCTACTATAGAGAGTATAGTAAGGTAGTAGGGTTACTACTAATCCTATTAATCCTATCGTATAGTTAGGATATAGCTAACTCGTACGTAAAGTTAGTAGTTACTAATTCCGCGTAGTCCTATTTAGGTATATCTTCTACTTATAGTAATATAATAAGGGACTTAATAATTAGAGCCCTTTTTCGTTCTATATAGATACCCCTCTTTTATAGAATCTATTAGAGCCTACTATAGAGAATATAGTTAGACTACTTAAACATTATAGCTATCTAACCCTTAAAGTCCTCCTATAATATCGTTACGATTTAATTGTTACTATACTTAGTCTTATAGTACTAGCTAGTATAGGAGAGGATATATATATTAAGTTCTATACTACTTATAGTATTGTCTAGGGAGTAAAGTTTCTAAAGGTTTCTACTAAGATACTAAACTAAGACATTAGCGTCCTTAGTAATCTGGATCCTTAGCCTCTCTATAATTTTAAGGCATCTTACCTAAGGTCCTTAGTTATCCTTAGTATACTATGTGTTTTCTAATAGGCTAAGTTTTACTATACTAGCTCTTATATAAGCTATCGTTACTACGTATAATATAATACTCTCTTAGGAATAAGGATTAGTAAGAAGGGACTAGTCTTATTATCTAGAAGTAAACCTTTAGTAGGGAAAACTCCTAACTAAAGCTATTTAAGTATACTTATAAAAACACTAGCGATAAAGGACTAGTTAAATTTGCGATGTCTCTTCTTTATAGCTATTCTATCTCTACTAGAGCCTAGAGACTAATTAGTATAGAAGGTGTTATATAAAGCCTAGCCTAGGCCTTTAAGATAGTAGTAAAGCTATATGTGTGTTTAAATTATATATAAGGAAGAGAGAAGGAAAAGATATATATAAGGGTAGGGGTTAAAAACCCCTAGCCTATACCTATATTAGTACGGAAATACAAAACTCCGCGGCTATACGTAAGAGTACGTATAGCCTAGACCTACCTCGGGATAGCCCTAGACTAGTTAGAGACTAGTCTTAGGGGAGCCCTAGAGAAGCCCTAGAGAAGCCCTAGGGTTCTAGAGCTGTCTTACGTAATAGCTCCCTCTACCTACGCTAGTACTAGTACATGTACTAACATAAATCGTTATAATCGCTTTATAGTATTTTTATAAAGAGTGAATTTAATCTATATATATATATATATACTAAAGTTAGTAAAGTAAATTCTCTAAACTACAACTTATTATATATATAGAGTATAAAATTACTTACCTTATACTTATTAACCTACCCTAGATAGCTAACCTACTACTACTTACTTTTAAACTATATCTTAGTAAAGACATAATACTATAGAGAGTATATAAGTAAGCTCCTTACTCCTCCCTACCTATAGGTTAGTATTACATTTATACACTCTATATAACATTAAGTTACAATAGGCTCTAATTATAATAACTTCTCTACTAGTAAGATATACTAATAAAATAAAGTACTACTAAATTTATAGCGTCTTATTAACTAATATCTCTATAAGCTACGTAAAGTTTACTATACATTGCCTTCTAGGGGGTAGAAGGCGTCTCTACGCTAATAAAGTACCTATACTACATAATTAGGCGAAAGGGTTATATATATAAGGAGATATTATAATATATGTCTTAGCTCGCGGGTTATTATTAGTATGTCTTATAGAGCTAGCTAAGCTATACTCTATTCTCTCTTCCCTTATTGTAAGGCCTACCTGCTTAAGGGAGGGGGAGTTTCTTATAGGTAGTTCCCCCCCTCTTTTACCCTATTTTCTCTCCCTCTACTTCTCTCTTAAGCGCGATAGGTACCTCTATAGCATAGGGACGCCTTATACCCCCTAGGAGGCGAGGGAGGGAAATAGCCTCTCTCTATAGTATTAAATAAACATATATATACACACACTCTACTCTATTTCTTAGCCCGCCTAGCTAACCCCTAGGGCTTCTCCCCTACTACTTTTCTCTTCCTTTAAGCTCTCGTTAGTAGTAAACGGTAGTATAGATACTAGCCCTTAGTATCGTAACGAGTGTAAGCTATATTATATCGACTTTTTCCTAACTCTACTTAACTCTTACCGCCTACTATAACTAAGGTCTCTACTACTAAGCTCTACCTAGGTAACCTCCTATAAAGTAGTATATAAGGCCTAGCTCTCTCTTATCGTTACTCGTTTACTACTAACGCTTATATCTCTTTATAGTTAGATAAGACACTAGATTTACTTTCTTATATACTAAAATTTATACTAATCCTTTATACTAATTACTTAATACTAGCTTAGCTTTTTACTATATCCTTATTTTTTAAAAATAATAATACCTCTCTTATATATATATATCTTTTTTACTACACTTATAATACTACTCTAATTAATAAAATAGAACACTATAAGACTATGATTTAAATAGAATATGTTGTTAAATATAAAAGAAAGCATATACCTTTTAGATTATTATTATTACGTAACTTCTAAATATATAATAACTACCTTACAGAAAAGCGTATTCTTAGAGAGTTTTTACTATTAAAAAGCAATGTATTTTCTATTACATAGCTATGTAATAACATTAAAAGAGACTAAATTATAATACTACGTTTTATTATAAGTACTAAAAGGATTATTATAAAAGATTATTATAAAAGATTATTATTATAAATAGGTTAATAGCCTACTTAGAGCTAAATATAAACGTAGTAGATTTATATAAGAAGTATAGAGTAACTTAATATAATTAAGATTAATAAAGCTCTAACTAAGTCTCTAATAATTCTTTTAGCTAAGGAAAGAAAGCTACTACTATCTATATAATAGAATAGAGAGGGTAGGAAGAGAGAGGAGTCCTATAAGTTGTCGCTATCCTAATCCTAACTAAATAAATTAGTAATCTTATTAATATAGCTATCCTATATTAATACTATAGAACTATTACTTTAATCTCGTATAACCTAGATAGATAGGAATTATTTTAAATCCCTATTATTAGTAATATTAAACTTCCCTTTAAGCTTAGTAATAAAATTATCTACTTCCTTCTAATATTACTTAAGGATTTATTCTAATCTTCCTAAAAACTTATAGCTAGAAGTCTAGGCTGTAGTAACTTTTATCTATAATAGAACTCTATTAAAGTTAGGGAGTAAATAATAGGTATTACTAGTAACTACTCTCTATAACTAGATAAAGGATAATAATTAAAAAACCCTACTAAAGTTACTATAGTATCTAAATCTATTATTTTAAAAGACTATAGATGTAAGGTATACCCTATAACAATAAAAGCACTCTAGTATATACGTATATATATAATCTTCCCTAGTTTATATAGAATATATACTACTAATATATATACTTTACTATTTCTACGTATATATATAGTATATTATATACTAAAAATACTTTCCTTTATACTTAATAATATAATAGTATATATATATAGTATAAGTTTCTATCCTATATAAAGATTATTATAAAGGATTATTATAAGAAAAACTTCTATATATATATATATATTATAGAAGTTTATATAAATAGACTATAGAGCCTCTCTAATAATAGAAACTATAAAACTTAAAGTAAACACTAATTAACCTTATAAGTAGAGTAAGGTTAGACACTCTTATTATACTACTAACTATTACTTAAAAGAGAAGCCTATACATAATACCTTTAATAACTAAAAACAATATATATATAGAAATTAATCGCTATACCTTACTTACTCTAATAGGGGACGTAGACGATTTTTTACGTAATAGATACTAGAAGAATTAAATATATAATGCTTTTAATATAGTACTTTTTTAGGAGATAACGAAGCTTATTCGTTTATTAAAATAGTAAGAGGGAAGATAAAAGGTCTATATTTTACACTTAAGGTTCTAATAGATAAAGTAAATAGAACTTCTATTAATAATACTATTTATTTCCTCGACTTCTATTATTATCTATATAAGTATAGAGTTGTTATTAAAAAGTTAAAAAGGCTATAAATAGCTATTTAGAAAACACTAGTACTATAGACGTTTATTAAGTAATTAAGGTTTTTAGTATTCTATCTAACATTTTAATATATAGTAACCTATACTAATTAATTATACTAATCTACGACTAATGTAGAAGAGATTACTAAATTTCGCCTATAGTTAACAAGTAATACTAACTAAGTAACTCTTCTAATATTTCCTAGCTAGTGCGAACCTTTAGTAGAAGCTCTATCCGTAGGTACTAATATTCCCTCGTATACTCTATAAGACTAGCTCTTAGGACTATATATACCTCGAAAAATAGCTCCTCTAGATTCTAAGGGGTATAAGGGAGGCCCTTAAACTTTTCTTTTTAATACTCTTATAACATATCTATATATCGTTAGCTTAGGTCTCTAATATATTATATCTTAAAGTAACTAACCTCTATTATAGGAAATTGTAAGAACTCGCTTAAGAATGAATTGTATTGCTCTAGATAGGTAAAAGCTTTTTAAATCGACTCGTATAGACGCTCTAAGTATAATTCTATGCCTAGGAACTACCTAGCTTAAGGTAGAGTAGTGCTAGCATTCTAGAAGTAACGTATAGGCAGTTACGCTAATAACGTAACTAGTAGCTATTCTATATATAAATAAGGAAGGTTAAGTCTACTTAAATATATAGTATATATATAAAGAGAAGGGCTACTCTATCCTTTACAAGCGAGCTGTCCTAGTAACTAGTATCTAATAGTAGGCGGAAATAGGCCTTTAATTATTAGTATAGCTCTAATGTAAGGTAATATTAATATACTCTCTAAAAGCCTCTATAGTTTTTACCTAGCTAGAACTACTAGCTCTCGATCTATATATTATAATAACTAGATCTAAGGATCTAGTAGTTACGTAATTCGAATTACTAGCCTCCTTATCTCTCTTTCTTTTGTAAGGGAGAAAGTTCTGAAAAGTAATAGTAAAGCCCTATAATTATAGGAACCTCGCTACCGCGATCTAATTAAAAGAACTTTAGTATAACTTTTAGGTTCTAATGTAAAGATAGATACTAGGCTAAGACGCTCTACGTAGTAGAGTTAGAGTACCTATAGTAGAAATATACTAGAAATATAGTAGAAACCTAGAGGTAGTATTAATAGTTATAAAGGATTAGTATAAAAGATTATTATAATGTTAATAACTATATATAAGTAAAAGTAGGTATTACTAGTATATATCTTAAACCTATATTATTTAAGCTTATCGTAGCTATTTATAGACTATATAAAGTTAGGGCCTAGGGTAATAAAATTACTACTAATTAGGCGCCCTTAGTTCTATTAAGCTAAAACATTTAGAGTAAAGGCCCTATACCTATCCTATAATATATCGTAGCTTAGAACGAGACCTTATTACTAAGAGAATATATATAGGTATTTTCGACTATGTCTCTTAAAGACTATAGAGCTTAGAGAACTTAAAAAGAAAAAGTCTCTAGCTCTTTATCTAGCTTCCTCTAGCTATTCCGCTATCTAGTAACAATATATTCCTTTGCTAATATAAAGGGATCGTAGCCCTTATTACGTAATTTAGAACCGCTTACGTTAAAATTATTATATATATCGTTATTACTTAAGTATAAACAATAAAAGAAGTACTAGACTCTTTTTATAAGCTCTATATTTACTTAAGATTATTACTACTAGCTACTAACCCCCTATACTTATAGCTTCCAATATAGTGTTATGGCTAATAATAATCTTATAGCTTCTATTTAGAAAAGCTATAATCTCCTAAAGCGTAGTTATATTTTTGTATAGCGTTTAAATCTTACCCTAGAAAGTCTTTAAATCGTTTACTTTTAGTATTAAATTAGTATAATTAGGGTAAGAAGTCTCTAAAATAATTAGCTTAGAGCTATAACTAAACGTATATATATATACTAAGCTTTTACTAATTAAAAACGTCTAAACTAAAAGGGAATCTTATTATTATTATGTATTTATTTAGAATAGAACTTTTACTTTATAATATTTACTATATATAAAAAAAGGGTATATACTAATATAGTAAAACATTTTTAGCTAAATATACCTTACTAAACCCTTTATATAATAGTTTATCTAGTGTTTAATTTATATCTTTAATTAGTATAGTAGATTAGAACATTTTCTTTAAGCTTAATAGGATTATTATCTCTTTACGTAAGGCTAAACCTTTATTATTCCTATTATTAGTACTTATTTGTACTTAAGCAATCTACAATATAGGTTACTAACGTAAGTTTAATGCTTTTATAGAGCTTTTTATAGTCTTTTTAAAGGCTTAGCTAGTAAGAAGTAATAGCTTATATTTTACTATTCTCTAAAGACATTTTTCTTCTCTTCGTTTAGAATTAAGATTATATAGCTTCTAGTACTATAGATGTTTAACGTTTAGTAAAAAATAAAGACATGTTTAGTTATAATAGTAACCTAACGAGTATAGATTACCTATAGCTAAAGAGCGAAAAATTTTAACATTATTAGTTACTAAAGTACTAGGATACTATACATGTAAATAACTTACTTACAAAGAACTATATAATAGCGCTTTCTGTTACTTCCTATAAACACTCTAGAGCTACCCTTTAAATTCTTAGTTAGGGCTTTTCTTTATATATAAGTTCCTATATAAGATAAGTAAATAACGTTTTAGGAAAAATAAGCTTTATTATTCGTTAAAGTGTTCTTATTTTATTAAGCGTAGCTACTTCTTAAGTTACCTATAATATATAGAAAATAAACTAGTAGACTTTACTTACTTCCTAGCCTTTTACGTCTTTTTACAATCCTTATACTAGGTATAACAGTACTATTTTACTCTTTACTAGGTAAACTTTTAGTAGCTAACCTCGTTTAAATACAACGAGCTATAATACCGTAGTAGAGTAGGATTAGTATAAAAGATTAGTATAAGAGATAATCCTTAGAGTATATAAAAGAGAAAGAATAATAAAGGAGAAAAAACTAAGCTTAAGTTTTTATACTACTCTACCTTATATTTACTTATATAGTATTATTAATTCTTATAGTAAGACGAGGCTATAATATAAGCGAGACTAGCCCTATAAATAAAATATAGAAATTTAGTATGTTTACGCTATATCTACTTACGGACTACGCTAACGTACTACTATATATTAAATATAGTTAGCCTTCTCTATTACCTCTCTCTAAACTAGCGAGAGTTAACTTACCTTAATAATGTCTAGAAGCGTTCCTAGCTTAGGCACTATAGAATACTAGTATTACTATACATACGCCTATAGTAGCTATCTAAAGAAGCGCTAGTTAGCGTCTAGTACCTATATTAACTAAGTAATATTATACTTTATTAAAGGCGTAAAGCCTAGGTACGCTATAGCTATGTTAGTAAGACGTATAAGTAGCTAAGTTATTAGGTTAGCTATATCGCTACCTTACTTTACCTTATCCTAAAGCATATAGATAACTTACTTAGTTATAGTATATATAGCCTACCTCTAGCTTAACGTAATCTTATTAATCGCGTACTAGAGAAACTTCTTAAGCGTACTAATAAGATACTTATAAGGCTACTATAGGTAGTCTCTAGAATAGGGAGACTTAAAGCCTATTAGTATTATCTTATTTCCTCTACTATATAGTACTTTAATGTACTTAACTAGTATAACTATCTCCTCTTTTAAAATAAAGCCTTAAAAATTCTCCTAAGCAAAATTCGTATTAAAAGGTTTTAACTTTAGCGTTGCCCTATCCTATACTAGACTACGCGCTAGTAGGAATAGGTCCCTTATTAGACTTCCCTAGCTAGAAAGGGCCTAGGGCCTAAATAGCTTAATTATAATAGGAGGACAACCTAGTATAGGAGGAGAATTAGTCTAAGCTAATATTATACTATTAAGAGTCTAAGGACTACTTCTTACTAAACTATAAGAGCTTACATAAATAGGTAATCTATAGTATAAGCCTTTTCTAAAGAGTAATAATCCTTAACTTCCTAATAGAGTTAAGCCCTTATAACTAGTATATTAATCTTTAGACATTTATATATAAGTAAGCTTAGTAATCTTCTTACTATTATTATAAAGAATTTCTATAAAAACGTATTATAAAGGATTACTTAAAGAGATTATTGTAAAGTACTATTATAAGAAATTACTATAAATTAATAAAAAACTATTATAAGGGATTAATGTAAAACTTAATATAAAGATATTCTAAGTTACTAGGGAGAAAAGAACTAACATACTTTATATAAGCTAAATTTTATAGTATTAATATATTCTACCTTATCTATTATATAGATACAGTAAACGAATACTACTCTAGTACTACTAGATATACTAAATATAAAGCTAAGGAGGATTTATACTTAAATCTTAATACTATAAAAGCGCTTAATCGTTCTTATACATTTAGAAAACATATACTACGTAAGTAATAATCTTTATACTAAAGCGTAAAGTAGATAAGGATTTATTAAAAAATCATAATACTATTAAAGTCTATAATCGTTTTAAAAAGATATTAGAAGTAGAGAAAGTAGTAAATAGAGCTAGGAACGCCCTCTATGTTAGTATTAAGAAAGCGTATAATAATATTAAAGTAAATAGACGTTTTTAAAGCTATAGATAAAGAAGAACGTAAGCGCTAGCTCTAGGCTATACTAGTAAATGTTAAGTCTTAATTATAAGTTTTAATATCTAGATATATTTATTTGAATTCTTTATACTAATCTTTTATAAATGTACTAAGATAGTAAAGGTAAGTGTTCTCTTTAGCTTAAGGGCTATACTAAAGACGTTAATCTAACAATATAAGAGACTAATAAAGATAAAGATAGAGAATAGTAAGGATAAGTAGATAAAGTAGAGTTTACCTTCGTCGCGTTAAAGAAGATAGTATAAAAGTAGAAGCCCTTAGACTTTTTACCTACCCTTAAATAGGTATGTTTTTATTTAACCTTTTATAAAAAGCTTTTATTTTTAGAACCTCGTAGCCCTTAGATTTAAGAACATAAAGCTTTATATAATATACTCTCTAGAAGAGATAGTAGAGCGAGTAACGTAGCTTATAGTAGCTAAGCTAAAGGAGATTAAGTAAGAGAGGTAGTAAATTATTAAATAATTTATAAGATAGTATAAAAATCTCTTTACTATTTAATAATACTTACTAATTTTTTAATAGCTATAGTATTTAGCTTAGCTACCTTATAGGCTTTAATAATGTTATAGTAGTAGAGTTTTAGATTTAGTAGACTAGAATAAAGTATTCTTTTATATCTAGTTAAAATTATATTTAGAGGTATGTTTTTAAACTTTTATACTAATCTTCTATACTAACGAACGTAATTATCCTAGACTTTAACCTTACTATATAATATATTACTAACTAGTTTTATTAGCTAAACTATACCCTTAAAATATTCTCGTAAGACTCTAAACTTAAAATCATTTAAAAGTAGTTTATAGTCTACTAAATAGCGCGTAGGAGAGCTTACTAGGTCTAGCATTTCTTTAGACTAGTGTAAAAAAGTCTTAATACAATTTAATATAAGATTTTTTAAAAATAGAATAGTGCCCTCTTAAGGTAATCTCTTATTAGCTTCTAAAGTATTAGGGTGGTTAGACCTCTAAGACGTTTATAATACCTAATTTACTAAGAGATTAGATTAAGTTATATTACACTAAATAGACTAATAATTAACAATATTCTAATATTTCTCTAGTAAAAATTAGATTAGTACATAGGGTTAGTATAAATTAAGTGTTTAACTACTTCCTATAAGCGATTACTCCTAAGAGGTAAGTATAAAAGGATAGGATAGTGTATATAATTAATAATATCTTTATATATAACTCTACTAAGAAGAAAGATTAATATAAAGGGTTAGTATAAAGTAAGGATTAATATTTATGTTTAGAAAAGTGTTATTATATTTAGCTACTTTACTATTAATGTCTATAGGTACAATTACCTATAACCTAGAGTTTATTTTTATAGGTATCGATTACTATAGTACTACTACCCTTCTCTATAATACACTTCTATCTTATAATGTAATAGTTAATAGTATTCTAGATATGTTTTATAAACCCTAGCTAAGTATAGTTAATAATAGATCGCTTAATCTTATTAACTTCTTCGTATTAAGTAAGTTATATAATCTTTAATAAACTAGTAACTTTTACTTAATATGTCTTTAAAGTATCTCTAAAGAGCCTTATATCCTTTAGTACAATAGTAATATAATAGATATAGATTGCTTATAACTAAAGAGCTATAAAACTAAGAATATAATTAATAAGGGTAGAAAAGAGAGGTTATTATAATTATTCTAATAGTCTCTCAGGCTTATAACTATTAAATAGCTATAAGTAAATCTAGTAGGAATTATAGTAAAGTAATTAAATAATAGTAATTATATAGTAGAGAGTAGAGAGATATAGAGAGGTATAAAGAGAGTTATAATCTTAATTTACTATCTAAGGGAGAATTCTAATCTAGGTAGAAAGAAGGGAGGGAAAACAATAGTTACTAAAAAAGAATTAAGTTATAGTAGCTTTAGCTACCTTATAGAGTATTCTAATAGCTACTAGTTATATTCTTAGCTAGACCCTCTCTTAGTATATAATATCTCGGACTAATCGCGTAAATACAGCCTTAGGAATAATAGAGTAAACAGTTTTTTATAGTTTTTTTATTTCCTATAATGTAACTACTAAGATATATTAGTAGAATTAAAACGTATAGCTTTTATAGTAAACTTACTACTAGGTCGCGTCTTTTTTCTTACGATTCTTTTACTAATTAATAGGCTAGTAGCCTTAGTAGGTAGCTATCTTAGTACTTCTTTACCGCTATATTCCTTCTTTTTTAGCGTATAGAACTTCTTTATATTTTTTCTTATTATATAAGGTATCTTAATATAATAGATAGATTAGTATAGAAGATTAGTATACGTAGGTTAGAGGACTTACTTTATACGTTACGCGGAAAAAGGAAGTAAAGAAGCTAAGTAAAGAAGAGAAAATATTTTTAAGGAAATATATAGGCTAGCGGTAGATCTTTAGTAGTCTTAGTTAGCTAGCCTCCCTTCTCTCTCCTACCCCTTTTAAGCGTATACGTAGTTACGTATTTGTAGAAAAAGTAGGTCTAGGTAGGGATAGGTAGGGGTTTAAGATAGTATTACTTATAGTTACCTATATAGTATCCTTACGCTATTCTTCGCTAGTATAGTAGCTATACTAAGCTAGACTAGGGTTTTATCTATCTTCCTACTCTTTATAAAATAGATAAGTTCGCTCTTAGCTAGTTCGAACGTTATAGTATAGTTTAGTAGCTACCTTAAACTATAGTAGGAAGTATAATAGCCTAAGGTATACCTTAAAGATAGCTAGAATTTTATTAGTTAGTTGTCTACTATATGCATTAAGGAATCCTACTAGGAATTGTCCGACTTCTACTAATAGCTTTCTACTCGTTATAGTCGTCTAGTAACTTCCTCCTCTACCTTCTATAGATTCTTATCTAAAGGAATGCCTAGTCTCCTACCTTACTTCTTACCTAGTCCTCTCTATACTACTCTCTATAGCATTAGTATTAGAGGGACCCTTAGCTATTTAATTCTTTAGGCAGATTAGTAAATAAACCGATAAGACTATATTTAGATTGTTATCTGTTATTAGGGGAGATAGTATACTTAATAGGCTCTTATTATATCCCTAATTAGAAGCTTTAGGGTCCTCCCTTAGCTCTAAGACTTCTATATCTAGCTTATCGTCTATAGGCGTATCTATATCTATTACGACTACGGTTTTATCCTCTACGCTATCTTCTATAGGGTTCTTAAGGTCCGATTCCTCTATTTCCTCTACTAGGGCCTTATAAGCGCTTACCTAGTCGTCTAGTATTATAACCGCTCTAATGACTTTAGCTACTATCTCTAGTAGCTCCTTTAGTAAGTTATCTAGATTATACTTTAAGGACTTATTAAAGGTAACGTCTTTAGTAGAGATTACTTTTCTAAGCTAAGGGACCTAGATCTAAAAGATATTCGTAGAGGTATATCTAATAAAATACCCTATCTACGTTCTAGGTTTTAGCTTCTCTAACTAAGTCGTTTATCTTATTATATCCCTTATTATAGCGTATACTCTAGATTTATACGCCTTTAAATAGTTATATATATAGGGTTCTCCTTTACCTTACTACCTTTCTAATAGGGTTAGCTAATTATTGTTCTTTTAGCTAGAGTTCCTAAGAGATTTTAGGGTCTTACTACCTAAGAAAGCTACTACCTTAACAATTTCCGACTATAAATTATAAAGAAGATTAGCTATAATTCGTATCTTTCCCGCCTACTCTATTACTATACCCCCTAAGCGTTTAGCTCCTTTATTCTAGGTAAGCGTATAAGGTATAGAGGGTTCTTTATCGATGCCTTTATTCCTTAGCTAGTCTCTAATGTTCTTAGTAAAGAGCTTTTTATTAAATCGGATAACCTTTACCTTCTTATCCTAGTAGTATTTAACCTATTACATATAAGTATAGAGGTAGCCTAGTTATATTTCTAAAGGTAAGTCTATATAAAATATAGTATAACTATACCTAATACTATATCTATTATAAATATAGCCTTAATATATCTATTATAGTCTAAGGTAAGATTAGTCTAGTTAATCTAGAGCTCTTTTCTAGGAATTCTTATCTAGATCGGTAGTCTTTTTAATACCTATCTTTTAGCCGCGCCTTAAATATATAATTCGCATTTATCTATCTTTAATCCCTTAATTTTAATATAGAGTCTTTATCTTAATTTCTCTAGTCCCTAGCTTCCTAGGTACCTAAGTCTTTCGTACTATAGCCTAGCTTTAGCTTCTAGCATCTTCCTTACTAATAATCTCTTAACTCGTACTATTATAGCTATTTCTAGCGTATCTTTGCTAGGTCTAGGAACATATTATAGGACGAACTAGGAGTACTAGTGTATAATTGTATAGATCGGTTTAGTATCCCTTTTCTAAACAATTACTAACGGATTTAGTAGTACTAGAGTTATATCCTAGCAAAGTCTCTAAAGCTTAAGTAAGTAGTACAATACTACTATTATTATAAAGGTTAAGTAAAAGGTAACGTTTTTAAAGTAAAGGACCCTCGACCTTCCTTACAGAGTAGTTACTAAGAATTTAATAGTCCTATATTCTTTAATATTAACCTTACTATCTCTATTCTATACCGAATCCGTTAAGCTTAGTTTAGATAATATAAAGCGTAAGAGGTTATATATATATATATATAGAAGTACTATAGTTAAGGATTAAGGAATTAACTAGAGGATAGTCTATAGATTTATTTCTACTACTGTAAATGTTTACTTCTCTAGCTATTCTCCGCTCCCTAGCCTACGGCCTCCTTAACTATTAATCTACTTTCTTTACCTTCTCTCTAACCTCTAGAACCTTCCTCTTAATCTTAGAGTAGGTCTTTATAGTTTACTTAACCCTTACTTTTACCTTTTCTACCTCTTATAATAACTACTTAGGAGCTATACTATTATTAACTCCCTAGCACTTCTTAAGCTCGTACTAGGCTTTTCTATAGGCCTTATACCGTAGGGTTTATTAATTATAGTCTCTATAGTCCTAGTTACAGTCTTCGTTACCCTTCTTCCTACCCCCCTAGGATCGAGAGTAGGATAACTAGGTTCTAGTTCTTCTACGAGAGTTGTTACTATCCTTCTCTTTCTCTTCCCCTTTCTTCGTCCTCTTCGCTAGCGATTCTAAGCGGTTCGAATTTATAACTAAAGCTATTCCCCTTTTTACCCCTTATCTCACCCTCTTTCTCTATAGGAGTAGTTTACGAATTCTTCTTACAATTGCTAATATAGTCTAGATACCTTCCTTTATTACTAATATTACTACTATAACTATTAATTAAGGGTTATTCGAAGTTATTACTATTACCTTAAACAGCTCTCCTAACTTTCTTTCCTAGACTATAGCTTCTTCTTAGATAGCTATAGCTAGCCTATTACTAAGCTACTTAAGTACTTCTACGATATCTCGTAGCTATACTCTAGAAAAAAATTAAGGGAGTCTATATCTCTTTACGTTTATTATAATTCTCTCCTACTAATTAATCTATTCCCTAGGCTTATACTTAAAAGAGTAAACGTTAGCTATTAGGGCTATATAATCTATACTTATAATATAGACTATAAAACCCTCTAATAGTACTAATAAGCTTTAAGAGTCTTAAACTAATCCCTCGTTTAATCTTACTAATTAAGGGAGGTAGCGTTAACTTTACTAATTAATCTAAGTAGAATTACTTAGACCTTTACAAAGCACGATAAGATATACTAGTACTCCTTTCTTTCTAACTTATATAGCTTATAAGCGAACTAATAGTCTACCTTCCCTTATATAGTTAATATAGTAAAGGTTATTAGATCGTTATCCTTCTATTAGCTTCCCCTAGGATGGTCGCGAAGGATAGGGGTAATTAGCTTTTGTAGTTCTTTCTCGTAGTCTAAGAAACTTATATTGTAGACTAGGGGGTCGATACTACTTCTTACCTCTCTCTCCTACGCATCCTAGTCCTTAAGGTTAGTAAGCTTAGCTTATAGGGTACTTAATTCTATTAACATTCTTATAGATATTAGTATTATTCTAACGATAAAAGGTTTATTATTAAGTTAATAACTAATAGTAATTTATTATAGAGAAGTTATAGGCTGTTATAATTATTCTAACAGCCTCTTAAGCTTATAATTATTAAATAGCTATAAGTAGATCTAGTAGGAATTATAGTAGAGTAACTAAATAATAGTAATTATAAGGAATAGAGAGATATAGAGAGGTATAAAGAGAGTTATACTCTTAACTGTCCGATACTATCTAAGGGAGAATTCTAATCCTTTCTTATAGTCTAGTTCTTTTATAGGTATATTTCTAATCATTTATACTATAGAAGGCTATTTTAGCTATTGTCTTACACTAGCTAATTGCCCTAAGCCGTAAATATTATAAGGGAGGGCTATCCTAGCTACTGTCTTATACTAGCTAATTACTCTTTATACCCTATACCTACCGACAAATTATAGGACATTATAATAGTAGTAGTCCCTATCATTAAACCTCGTTAGCTACGAGGTTTAGACTAGTTTACCCTAGAAGTAGTTAGGGTAATAAGGGAGGCTAAGAGGGTAAGGCGTTATTAATAGGCGAGGCTAATAGATCTATAGTAGGAAGAGTTTTAGGACGTAGTTTAAAAGTAGAAGGGGGCAATAAGGGAAGCGAGACGAGCGAAGTAGTAATACTTTCTTAAAATAGTAATAGCGGACCTAAGTAGGCTCTAGAAAGTAGAGCGGTAGGCTTAACTAAGGAGTGGACTCCTAATAGAACAGGCCTACCTACTACCCCTCTAAGGAGCAAATAGCTAGGCGAAGCACTTATTTGCTAATAAGGTAGAAGTCCTTATATAGAGGTTTATCCCTAAGATTATAGCGCCGAGACTAGGGCGTCCGCAGCCTAAGAGGCTAGCCTTTAGGGTTAGTTAGGAAGTAACCGCGGAAGACGATAAAGAATTAATAGGACGGATATAAAGCTAGAAAGCTAGAGGCCCTAACGGTATCCTAGTAGGATTCCTTAAGGCCTATAGCTAACTACTAACTAATAAGGTCGTAGCTATATTTAAGGCCTACCTTAGGTTATTATACTTCCTACCGTAGTTTAAGGTAGCTACTACTATAGTACTACGAAAGATAGGTAAGGTGTAGAAGGTATATCGTATAGTAAAGAGGTAGAGACCTATCTCCTTATTTAACTACCTTAGTAAAGTCTTAGAAGCCCTAGTAGGGTAATAGGTAGTAGAGATAGTAGAGAAATAGGGGCTCCTATTAGAGGAGTAAATAGGTAATAGAAAAGGTAGGTCTATAGAGGTAGCGGGCCTTATAGTATACGAATTAGCTCGAGTAGCTTAAGCTTAGTAAGGGGTAGTATCGCTCCTCTAACTCGATCTCGTAAGACTATTTAATACAGTTAATTACTAAGTTCTCCTTAAGGAGCTACGGGACCTAGGCTACCTACCTTAGCTTATAATATAGATGAGCTACTTTCTTAATAGAAGAATAGCGATACTCTACTTTAATAGGAAGGAAATAAGCCTAATACTAATTAAGGTTAGAGTCCTATAAGGTTCCCTACTCTCCCTAATCCTCTTCTTACTCTATATCGCCCTACTTTACTATAAGCTTAAAGAGTATAGGGGGGTAAGGGTAGTAGGGTTCGATAACGATACGAACCTTATCGGTATAGGGCCTATAGTAATAGCGATAGTAGTATAACTATAGGAAGCCTAGGGGGTATACGAGGGCTAGGTACTAGACTATACTATAACGTTTAAACTAGCTAAAAGCAAACTTATCTATTTTAAAAAAGGTAAGAGGATAGATAAGACACTAGGTAAGCTAAGTATAGTTATAATACTAGTAAAGGATAGCGCGCGGATGCTTAGGGTATAGATCTAATAATAACTTAAGTAGAAAACCTACTTATAGGAAGTTACGAAGAAACTTTAGCATTAGAAGCTTACGCTAACTACGCTCGTAGCGTTAACGTAAGGTACTTCCATATTACTAGCATAGGAAGTATATAGTAAGGTTATATAATTACTAATATTATATGTAGTAGTAGTATTCTACGTAATAATACTAATAGGAGGTCTACCTTAGGGTATAACGTAGGACCTTACTAAGACGTAGACTAAGTACCTTAGAGTAGTGTCTAGAGCGTTTAGGGCTATACCTACCTACTATACTAAAGTAGAGGTATAGGTACTACTACTAGACCTATATCTTAACTAATATAAGGTAGATAGTCTTATTTAACTAGAATCCTTAGGGCTAGCGGACTATATCCGCTTTAAATCTAGGGAGGTATCGAGGGTACTAGCTAAGTACTTAGAGTATAGGCTAGGCTACTAGGCCTAAGCGAGGCGGCCCTTATAGAAGGCTATAGGTAAGATACAGGGCGCCTATAGGGAGGGGCTACTACTAACTAAAAAGGGGGGAATAAGGAAGGCGTTATTCTATAAGTAGGGTAATAGGTAAGATAGGTATAAGGCTAAGATTTATACTAGGTAGAGCTAAGACTATAAGTAGTACGCTTCTAACTTTAAACTAATTATTTATAAGCCCCTCGCGCTCTAGAAGTATAGTAAGGTACTAAAGCATATTAGTATAATAATAACCTAGCTACGTATAGGAAAAATTAGGCTTAATGATTTCCTCTTTTAGAGAAGGGACCCTAAGGTACTCTTACCTATATACTAGTATAGAGGTAGGGTAGAAGACATATACTATATATTTATATAGTACTACCTTATAGCTTAGGCTAGAAGTACCCTCCTATACCTAGTCTAAACAAAGGGGGAACTTAGGGCTAGACTTAGGTAGCTAAGATAAGCTAAGGCGCTAGCTCGATAGATACTTAGACTTAGGAGGACGCGATAATTTAACTTAGTAATAGTGCTATATAGGCGTTCTATTAATTAGAAATAGTAGGAGACTAATAGTTAACTAGTAGAGAATAGTATAGGTATAGGGGGTAACCTTTTTAATTTACTAACTATTAGCTATAACTTAGGTAACTATTCTCTATATACTAATTAGGTAATCCTACTATATAAGCTCTAGACAAGCTACTTATTATTACCTACTACTTCTATATCCTACGAGTATATAGCCTAATATATGTTAGTACCCTATATATACATAGTATACTCTTACTCTAATATAGAAGCTAATACGTCTAGGTCTAATATAGCGCTAGAGTAAGTAAAGTTAAATATATAGGACATTAGAGTAGGCGCTAGGGTTAATATAAACGAGGCTTAAGTACTACACGTAGGCGTAGTAGTAAAAGTAAGTATACGAGGGGTAGATAAGCGGGCAGTAAGATAGTAGAGTATAGTAGGAGTTAGTATAGGGTCCTCTTCGTTATCGAACTCATTAATAGCGGTAGAGGCCTAAAGGCTAGACGACTTAGTAGTAGGTAGCGACGGTACCCTAGTAGCGACCTTAGTAGGGGGTATAGGCTAGGCGCGCTTAGTAATAGGGATAATAGTAGTAGTAAGAGTACTTAGCCTAGTAGTAGGAGTAGGCTACTTATAGTCTAAGTCTATATTAACTCTAGTACGATCTAAAACGATCTTAGTAATACGCTTAAGGAACTTAAAAGTAGTAGCTATATAGACCTTAATCTATGTAGCTTAGGCTATAAGAGTAGTATAATACACTATATTAGCCCTAGCCCTAACCCTAACCCGAACCTACTATACTAGAAGTATATACATCCTTTAGGTCTATTATAATACTAGATAACTTATTAATAGCCTCTATAAGTAGCTTAGCGTTAGAGGGGGTTATACTAAGGGCTATAGTAAGTACAATAGCTATATAAGTAGCGGACGAGGTAGGGAGGGGAGCTAAGCTAGGGGGGACGAAGTAAGTAGTAATCGCGCGGGCTACTTTATAAGCTATTACTTCCTACTCCTTAGACGTATAAAACTCTACGTTATAATTAATAAAGCTACCCTATATGTCCTAATAGGTAACGTATACCTAGTATAGCTCTAAGTACTTAGCTATAGTACTAACTAGGATCTAGACAAATTAGATAAGGACAAGTATAGCTATAGAGGATAGAAACCTACCTTAGAGTAACGGATAGGGGGCACTTACTACGCTACTCTTAATATCGTATAAACCCTATATACGAGTTAGGCGTTACCTTAGTTAGGACCTTAATATAGATAATATAAGGTATCTCCTACTCTATACCTTACTCGATAATAGGTTAGGCGCGCTTAAGCGATATAGGGGCGTTATACAATAATAAATAAACGAAAGGGTAAGGTAGGTATTAGAAACAATATAGTAATAAGGCGATAACGGGTACGATATAGATAATAAGAGGCGAAAATAGAGATAAGAGACGAAAGCTAACGCGGTAGAAGCGGCGAGGGTAAGGGGAGAAGGAAGAAAGAGAAAATAATAGGTTAGAGCATAGGGTTATTTTTATTACAGTTACTATAAACCCCCGCTCTACTAGCGATATAGGCTAGGAGTTATTTTAGGACTTACTACTATTAGAATATTATAAGAGGGGGACGTAACGTACCCCCCTATAAGTATAAAGGCGTTAATTAGACTATAGCCTAATAAGCTTAGGGTACTAGCTTATACGTAGGGCGTATTCTCTACGCGTTAGATAGAGCTATAGCCCTTTTTCGTTACTATAAGGGAGAGGTTTTTATCTATTAAGTTAGTATTTTTTATATATATTAGTAATAGACTAGCTATACCCCTTAAATTTACTAACTAGAGCAGATTAGCTAGGTTTAAGCTAAATAGCATTTATATATAGGACCTTCTAAATAAAAGAGATATAGCTAAAAAAGCTATTAAGGAACAATAGGAGATAGAACTACTATAGAGGTCTAGAGTAGACTAGGATAATATAATAGAAGAATATATTATAATATATACTAGAGACTAGCTAGTAGCTATATATATAACTATTCTTAAACGATAAGCGATAGGTATAAGCTATTATTAACTATAGTTATAATCGATACGCTATAGTAAACCTAAAGACTATAAAAGAGTTAAGAATGCTTTTTATCGATAGGAGATAGCGCTTACTTTAGCCTTTCTTAAAAGACGTACTACTAGTATAGTTTTATAGAATTATATACTTTTAGATAGAGATTAATAAGTAGACTCAACGAGTATTTATAGATATAGTAGCTAAATCTAGACATAGGGTACTCTTTAGGCAACCTTAGATAGTAAGGAACTAGGTAATTTACGATATAGTAGTAGAGTATATTCGCTATAGATAAGTAGGTCTCTAGATTCCCCTAAAGGGTATAACTTAAGACTAACGTATCCGCTTAATATATAATAAATTAATACTCGTCTTAGCGCGATAGTTCCTATAGATATATAAGAACGAAGGTAATAGGTAAGTAAACTATATTAGGAAGATCTCTCTCTATAATCTTAAGAAAGCCTAAGTACTAAAAGCCCTAGTAGACTTTATTTCCTACAATATCCTTACTAAATTTCCTAATCTTTTTACCCTAGATAAAGCTATAGAGCTACTCCTATACTACTAAGGCGTTAATTATAGGATTAACCTCTACTCTACCGATAGCGGCTAGGAACCCCTACTTCTATAGGGGCTACTATATAATACATTATAAGAAAAACCCCTTATACTAAAGAAGGTACTACGAGAACTACTAGATAATAGACTTATTCGCACTAGTAGCTCCTCTACTACCGCGCCTATCCTTTTTATACGTAAGGGGGATAGATAGCTACAATTCTATTATAACTACTATACTTTAAATAACCTTATAATTAAGGATAGATATAGACTACCCCTTATTATAGAGACACTTTAGGCCCTAGCGCGAGCGTAATAGTTTATAAAGCTTAATATAGTTATAGTCTTTAATAAGATCTAGATAAAACTATACTATAAATATAAGATAGCGTTCTAGACTTAGTTTAGCCTCTTTAAATAGCTAGTCTATCTATTTAGACTTACGAATACTCTTACGACCTTTTAACGCTTTGTTAACTAGACTCTCTAGGTATATACTAATAACTACCTTATAGTATACGCATATAAAATCCTCGTTTATACTAATAGCTTATAAGAGGACTATATAAAGAGGGTCTAGGACGTTCTATAGAAACTTAATAACGTAGGACTCCGCCTTGACCTAAAGAATTACGAATTTAGTATTTAAGAAGTAAAGTACCTTAGCTTTATTATAAAGGCTAGTAAGGGAATCTATTATAATCTAGAGAAACTAGATACTATCTAGAACTAGTAAGTACTAACTTTAGTATAAGGAGTACGTAGTTTCCTAGGGTTTATAAACTTTTACTATATGTTTACTAAGGACTACTTAAGCCTTACGTAACCTCTTAACTAACTAATAAAGAAGGGAGTCCCGTTCCGCTATAGCCCTAAATAAGAAAAGGCGTTCTAAGCCCTTAAGGACGGATGCTACTAGTTACTAACCCTTATAGGCTAGTACCTAGAATAAAAACCTTCCTAGAGACTAACTGTTTAGGCTATACAATAGGGGGGGTCCTTACTTAGATAGACGCTAATAAGTAGCCTTAAGTAGTAGGATTCTTCTTAAAATAAAAAAGTCTTACTAAATATAATTACTTAATCTATAATAAGAAAATACTCGCGATTATTTAATACTTAGAGTTCTAAAGGTTAGAGTTATAAGTAAGGAAACCGTTTACTATCCTTATAGACTACGCTAACTTACGCTACTTTATAATGAGGAAGAGGCTAAACAAATAATAAAGCTAATAGGCTAAGATTCTCTTAGAGTATAACTTTAAACTATAATACTACCCTAGTAAATACGTAGTAGTACTAGATACTCTCTTTTAACGAAAATAAAAAATACCTACTAGTACTTAAGACGAGTAAGAGTAAGGTTATGTTATCTAGATATTAGACCTAGCATAGGTAAGGGAAAACCTTAGTATAAGCCTAGTACTAACTTAGTACTAGCTTAGTACTAGCTTAGAAGGATAAATTATTATAATTCGACTACTTAAAGAGCTAACCCTAGTCCTAATAGATAAGGAACTATAGTAACTATAGACGACGTTAGTAGAATAGAACTAGGAGTACTAGGAGGTAATTAAGGCCCTTTTAGATAGGGAGAGATAGCTCCTAGCTAGAGGGGTAAATATATAACTATTAGAATATAACCTTAACAAATAAGGATAGCTACGATACTAGGAACGACTTTAGGTCCCTAGTAAACCTTAAGGGGAAGAGGACTTAGCGAAGGACTTATAAGACGTCCTACGTACCTAACTAATCTAACGTATCTATAAATTACTAGTAGTTAGAGACCTAGAAAGAAATATAACGTACGATATAAACTAATAATTCTTCTAGCTAGGGATCTTATAGGCTATACAATAATACGTTTATAACTACAGAATATATAGTCGAGGATATATGTAGTAGGAAGTAAAGAAGACGCTCCTTTAACCCCTATCTATACCTAACTAGCTATATGCCTACCTATTAATAGACTTTATTACCTAATTACTACTTATTTAGGAAGACTACTCTATGTACCTCTAGGTTATTATTAACTAACTAACGGAAGCGCTAACGTTAGAAGCTATACCTACGATAGGCGCTATCGCTTATATATAGAGATTCTTTAATACCTACTTTCGCTTCTATAGTCTACTACGAGAAATTATATCTAACTAAGGTAGTAACTAGGTAAGTAAATTCTAGTAGGAGCGATACTAATTAATAGGAGTATAATAAAAGCTTAGTATAGCCTACTACCCTAAGACAGATAGCGCGACGGGATGCGCTAATTAGGAGATCTAACAATACCTTTAGTTAAATATCTACTACTTATAAGAAGACTAGGGAGAGCTCCTCCTAGCGGCCTAGCTAGCCCTTAATAACTATACTTCCTCTATTACTAGTATAAGTTTCTTCTTTACTAAACATAGGTACTATATAGACGTACTCGAGATTACTAACCTTTAGATTTATTTTTTCTACTGTGCTTTTCTCTATTTACGACTAACCCTTAACGAATAGTAGGCGCGGTAGTTCTTAGAGTATATTAAGGAGATAATAGACTTTATATACGTTAAGATAGTAGCTACCTAAGCCTAATAGGAGAAATAGACGAACCGCTATTAGTATACTATAGACTTCTTCTAGGTAAGTAATAAAGTATAGCTATATATAGCGAACTATAGAATAGAGTACCTAAGTAAATAGTTAGATTAGCTATACTAAAAATATATAGTTACTAAGCTCTATAGCTCCTATAGCGTAGAACTTAGCGTTTACCCTAATATCTACCTTATATTTTATATTTAGCTCCTCTATTAAGTATCTAAGGACTACTACTTAGATAGGTAGTCGATAAAGTTTATAACCCTATAGTAGTAAATAACGTAGGTAAGGATAAGTAGTATATAGAAGAAATTTTAGCGGCCTAGTAAAAGAAGGTTAGACGAAGTAGATAACGTAAAGTATTAGTTAAGTAGTAAGGATATACGTAGACCTCCTAGGAACCGTTAGTAGAGCTCGATAATATAATAGTACTCGATACTTAAGAGCATTAATAGAGTCTAGCGCTAGAATATAATAGTAATCCCTAGTACTAGAATATAGTAAGCCGCTAACCCTAATTAGGATAAAGCCGTCGACGTTAACTATAATTAATACTAATAGCCGCTAGTATTATCGAAATAAAATCCTAACGGCCCTATTATTTACTTAGTAAAGGGTAGGCTCGAACTATATAGCGATCGAGCTAGTTTTAAGCTCGCCCCTTACTAGGTAAAGATATATAGGGGCGCTAGGGAACACTTACCCTATAAAGGGGTATAGTATTAAAGGAGGAAAAGCGGATAAATAGATAAGGGGGAGTAGGGTTTTTATATCTATAGCGGAATTCTACTAATTACTCGCCTTACTACTAACCCCCCTTTAGCTAAACGTTAGATCGCTATCGCTATAAGGGGTTACCTTAGGTAACCTAGTACTAAGCCTATATTAGATTAGTACTAGGCTATTAGGGACTTATAAGAATACCTACTACTTAGAGAATTTACGCGTCTTAGCTTATTAAAACCTTACTATATTACTACTACGCGAGATAACGTAAGTAACTATAGAAATATCTTTTATACAAGTATTAATAGCGCTATATGTTCGTATTTCTAACGTATCTATCTTAAATATATAGTAGCCTATACTACCTTTTAAAACTACTTATTCTCCTCCCCTAGTACTTCCTAGAAGGGGTCTAACGCGTAATACGTCTCTAAGTATATGTCTAAGTCCTTAGTAGCTTAGACGGCCTCTATAGAGACCTACTATAGCTATAGTTAGCGTCTTTATTAGAGAAGGGCTAGATAGAGCGTATAAGCTAGCGTAAACTTACTAGATAGTAGTAGCTACGACTCTTTATATAGGCGTAGTATAACTTAGCGACTAAGCTAACCTACCCCTAATAGGCTATAGCTTAGCCCTAAGCTATACGCCTAACGTAAGTATAATATAGTAGGACGCGCTACTTCGTACTTTAGTAGGGGGGGCGTCTACTAGGCGTCTTAGGGTAGGGGGCTCTAGGGGTAGGTTAGGGCATAGGGGGGTCTTAGTACTAGCTTATAGGGCCCCTACCCTAGTTAGCGTAGCTAAGTGCGTAGGGTTATATCTGTTAATAGGAGCTACTATAGGGACGTACGTAGTAGTAGAGATAAGACTATTTTAGATAGTAAGAGTATTAAACGATACCTTAAACCTCGCTTTAACGTTAGACGCTTAACTTACTAGAGTTAAGAGTATAGATAGGAGGTAAAGAAAGGAGGGGCTAGCTAGTAATAAAGAAGCCTAAAAGAGGAAAAGAAAAAGTAGGCTAGCTAGGGTAGGCGATTCCGTTTAATAGGGTAACGCGCTAACAATATACTATATATATAATAATATATAGACATATATATACTATTATAGGGTAATATAGATAGGTACCTAATTATAACTTTAGCTTCTCTTTTTTTCCCTAAGCGACTCTCGCTTAGACTCTATAGAGGGGTATATTATAGGCTAAGCTTATAGAAGAGCCTAAGCTATACCTAGGTACGACGTTTATAAAATACATAACGTAATAAGTAATAATATAAGTAATAGACAATAAGATAAGACTAAGTAACCTCGCCTACTTATAAAAAGGGACAAAGATAGTAGTAATATTAGATAGAGGCTAGGAGATATTATAATAATAATTATAGTAATAGTCGCTACTTAACTATTACCTAACTAACTATCGGACAATAGCTAAGAAATAGGCTAAGGTAGGAAAACTACTTAAGGGGAATGCGCTAAGAGGACTAAACACTAGCTTAGTATAGGTATAGCGCTAGGCTAATATCGCCTTAGTATATAGGTAGTACTTAAGTATAGTAAATAGAGTAATAAAGGATAACGTCTATATATATAATAAGACTAGGACCTTATAGAGATAGCTCCCTAGAGATTAGAAGATATATTTATTATTTAACTAAGACTAAGACACGTCCTAGTTATAAAGTTTAGGTTTACTAGACAGTCGCTCTACTCCTCTAAATATACCTACTAGGCGTAGTATTATCCTCCCCTATTATTAACGAGCTATAGTAGGTCCTATCTCCTACCCTTTACTATTATCCTTCTACTCTAATTAGTACTACGACTATTAACCTCCTCTCCCCTCTAGATTAATATATAACTATAGCCTAATTCTTAGCTATCTAGTAACTAGCTTTACTTCTAGCGGTACCTAGTTTATAGTACGCCCTTATAACTAAATATATAGCGTCCGCTCTATACCTAATAGTACTCTACTCCCTATCCTCGCTACGCTTAGGTATAAGGGTAATATATTTACTCGTTCTACTCGCTCCTATCCTATAAATGTTCTTATAAACGCATTCTAATGCTCTAGTAAACGATTCTCTACGATCTAGTAAACGTATTTTACTTAACCTCGCCCTACTCGGGTAGTGTTTAACTCTCGTCGTGTTCTTATAAACGAGTTTATTACTCCCTCGCCTTACTCGGTCGAGACTACATCACCGCTCCCGCTCTTGTAAACGGTCACCTGTTACTCGCTTCGCTCGGCAGCACCTACGCTACGCTCCGGTGTGCACCCTACGGGTGGCATTTCATAACTCAGACCATCCCTCCGGGGGTTAATTGAGAAGTGGTAGCCCTTGAACAGGTGCTCTTGTAAACACATTAGGGGAGAACACTGTTTGCAATAGTTTCTACTCTTGTCTTTACTCTATAGCCGAAGAATGCGGTAGGGCATCGCGTCAATTACACAAAGCAACCAGAGCCAAATACAATCCCTTACTACTATTCTACGTAAGTGCAACCTAATGTCACGTCAAGCCATCGTCACAACCGAGAAGGCAAACTGTTCCTAAACGCCGAGGCTACCATGCAAGCCTAAAACACAGACGCAAGCAAAGACACTACAACTCCCGTGTGACCAATCCACAGGCAAACTTCAGACTGCGCTTCTTTTCAGCCGCTGAGCCTACCACGGACTCTCCTATGTGGCGCAACAACTGATCCACGTCTCGGGCTATCATGCAAGCAGTGAGCATAGGACTCCCAAAGACGGGGACGTCGACTCACCATGTAGTCTCTCCAACTGATCCACATTGCTGGGAAAACGCTCAATAACTTCGCCCGTAAGAACACTGTGCAAGGGAACTAGGTCCATGTCTCCGCGGACCACCGTGCCATTCCGAGCCCGCACCACTGCGTTGCGGTTTCTGCAGAGAAAAGAGTGGTCGGCACTCATTGTTGAAACGGAAGGGGGGAAAAATCCTCTACTTACGAGACCGTAACCTTACGATCCAAACCATCCACCTTGTGGTTTAACATGGCCAGCTGTTCCAAAACAGCATCCAGCCTCTGCACTAGACGATCACCACCGTCGACTGCTGGTAAGTTTCCGCACCGCTCCAACTGATCCGCAACACTCCTCAGACTGTTTGCAGCAAGCGGGAAATCGGGCTGCCGAGGAATCGCATCCTGCTCCATGGTTGCCGAGAGTTGATTGCGCTGCAAAACCTCGATCCGGAATCGAGAGAGATAACTACGTACCGTCGAAAGGAAACAACATGTGTGAAGTCAAGTCCCTACTTGCCCGTGCAGGCGCGTCACTACAGTGACTCAAAACAAAACGCGTACCCCCCGCGTAGTCACCTAACTATTGCTTCCGTAAGCAAACTAAACTAATTTCTAAATATCCTAAATAGATAGAAGCGTGTCTACCTCGAAAGATATAAAATTATCCCTTATCGATAATTATTCCGTAACACTTACTCTATTTAAAGAAAAAGAGAAGTTTAGGTCTACTAGATAGTCGCTCTACTCCTCTAAATATGCCCGCTAGGCGTAGTGTTATCCTCCCCTATTATTAACGAGCTATAGTAGGTCCTATCTCCTACCCTCTACTATTATCCTTTTACTCTAATTAGTACTACGACTATTAACCTCCTCTCCCCTCTAGATTAATATATAACTATAGCCTAATTCTTAGCTATCTAGTAACTAGCTTTACTTCTAGCGGTACTTAGTTCGTAGTATACCCTTATAACTAAACATATAGCGTCTATACTATACCTTTAGTACTTTATTCCTTATCCTTACTATGCTTAGGTATAAGGGCGCTATATCTACTTACTCTATTCGCTCCTATCTATTCTATATCTTTATAAATGTCTTCTTAATAATCTAGTAAATATCTTTCTATAATTTTATAAATAATTTAACTTAACCTTACTCTATTTAAGTAGTATTTAACTTTTATTATATTCTTATAAATATATATATAGCTCCCTCGCTATACTTAGTAATATATTTACTACTTACGTTCTTATAAATAATATACGTTACTTACCTTTAGCTTAGTAGTACCTATACTACGCTCTAGTATATACCCTATAGGTAGTATTTTATAACTCTAAATATCCCTCTAGGGGTTATACTATAGTAGTAGCTAAGTAAGTAAAAGACTACTTTCTTATTTATATCTATACTCCTATATAGTTAAAGTTACCCTTAATAATAAGAAGAATAAAGTTAAACTATAATCTATCTACTTATAGTCTATCGTAGGTATAATTATAGTAATCTCTTATTAAACTATAGTATAGTTATATATAAGTCTATAATACTATCGCTAATATAAAGTTTATCTAAGTCTATTTAAGGTACCTTTATTATACTATATAAGTTATAACTCCTAAAGCTAATATTAAATAATAGCGCCTATCCGATACTAATCCTATAGTAGTAGTACCTAGTTATTATAAGATACGATTAATATCTTATACTACTACTTAGTCTAGTTAACTTAAGAGATATATAGACACTACGTAGAAAGATACTTAGGTAAAAGGCTACTTACTTAGTAAGGCGCTTACCTCTTTTACTATAGATAAATAACTAGGTATCTTAGTACTAGTCTTAAGACTAAAGAGAGGAGTAAGGCTAGCCTCTAAGCGTACTATAGTATTATTCTCTATCTAAGCTACTCTATTTCTCTCCCTATATAGTAAAGATATTAGCTATAAGGTACTAAGAGAAGAAGGGGTAGGACGCCTTAACTTATAAAACTATTATCTAATAAGATAGGTTATTAATCTTTTAGTTTAATAAAGCTAACTACTCTAGTATAGTGTCTATCCTCTATATAAGGCGAGTATCGCTATCTACTATAGGAAGATTCTTATATAACTCTAAATACTCTATAGCTAGCCTTAAGCTACTTACTACCTTAGAAAAATTAGGCTACCGTCGCCCTAAGTATTACTCTATTATAATGTTAAAGCTCTTCTTAGAGTTAGGCCCTATTAATAAAGATAGATAGTAGCGTAAGTAGAATCTCTATTAAGCCTTACTAGAAGAGAGATATAAGCGTATTATTATAGTAACTTAAACTAAAACGTATACTCCTTATATAGTTACTTAACTATTACTTCTATAAGTAAACTAAACTAATTTCTAAATATCTTAAATAGATAGAAGTATATCTACCTTAAAAGATATAAAATTATCCCTTATTAATAATTATTCTATAATACTTACTCTATTCGAAGAAAAAGAGAAGTTTAGGTCTACTAGATAGTTACTCTACTCCTCTAAATATACCCGCTAGGCGTAGTATTATCCTCCCCTATCGTCGACGAGCTATAGTAAGTCCTATCTCTTACCCTCTACTATTATCCTTCTACTCTAATTAGTACTACGACTATTAACCTCCTCTCCCCTCTAGATTAATATATAACTATAGCCTAATTCTTAGCTATCTAGTAACTAGCTTTACTTCTAGTAATACCTAGTTTATAGTATACTCTTATAACTAAATATATAGCGTTTACGCTATACCTTTAGTACTCTACTCCCTATCCTTACTACGCTTAGGTATAAGGGCGCTATATCCGCTTACTCTATTCGCTCCTATCTATTCTATATCCTTATAAATATCGTCTTAATAATCTAGTAAACGTCTTTCTACGATCTTATAAATAATTTAACTTAACCTTATTCTATTTAGGTAGTGTTTAACTCTTATTATATTCTTATAAATATATATATAGCTCCCTTACTATACTTAGTAATATATCTACTACTTATACTCTTATAAATAATATACGTTACTTACCTTTAGCTTAGTAGTACCTACGCTATGCTTTAGTATATACCCTATAGGTAGTATTTTATAACTCTAAACATCCCTCTAGGGGTTATACTATAGTAGTAGCTAAGTAAGTAAAAGACTACTTTTTTATTTATATTTACGCTCCTATATAGTTAAAGTTACCCTTAATAATAAAAAGAATAAAGTTAAACTATAATCTATCTACTTATAGTCTATTATAGGTATAATTATTGTAATCTCTTATTAAACTATAGTATAGTTATATATAAGTCTATAATACTATTATTAATATAAAGTTTATCTAAGTCTATTTAAGGTACCTTTATTATACTATATAAGTCGTAACTCCTAAAGCTAACATTAAATAATAGCGCTTATCTAATACTAATCCTATAGTAGTAGTACTTAGTTATCGTAAGATATAATTAATATCTTACGCTACTACTTAGTCTAGTTAACTTAAGAGATACGTAAATACTACGTAGAAAAATACTTAGGTAAAAGGCTACTTACTTAGTAAGGCGCCTACTTCTTCTACTATAGATAGATAGCTAGGTATCTTAGTACTAGTCTTAAGACTAAAGAGAGGAGTAAGGCTAGCCTCTAAGCGTACTATAGTGTTATTCTCTATCTAAGTTACTCTATTTCTCTCCCTATATAGTAGAGATATTAGCTATAAGGTACTAAGAGAAGAAGGGATAAGATACCTTAACTTATAAAACTATTATCTAATAAGATAGGTTATTAACCTTTTAGTTTAATAAAGCTAACTACTCTAGTATAGTGTCTATCCTCTATATAAGGTAAGTACTACTATCTACTATAGGAAGATTCCTATATAACTCTAAATACTCTATAGCTAGCCTTAAGCTACTTACTACCTTAGAAAAATTAAGCTACTATTACCCTAAGTATTACTCTATCGTAATATTAAAGCTCTTTTTAGAGTTAGGCCCTATTAATAAAGATAGATAGTAGCGTAAGTAGAATCTCTACTAAGCCTTACTAGAAAAGAGGTATAGGCGTATTACTATAGTAACTTAAAATAAAACGTATACCCCCTATATAGTTACCTAACTATTACTTTTATAAGTAAACTAAACTAACTTCTAAATATCCTAAATAGATAGAAGCGTATTTACCTTAAAAGATATAAAATTATCCCTTATTAATAATTATTCCGTAATACTTACTCTATTTAAAGAAAAAGAGAAGTTTAGGTCTACTAAATAGTTACTCTACTCCTCTAAATATACCTACTAGGCGTAGTATTATCCTCCCCTATTATCGACGAGCTATAGTAGGTCCTATCTCTTACTCTCTACTATTATCCTTCTACTCTAATTAATACTATAACTATTAACCTCCTCTCCCTTCTAGATTAATATATAACTATAGCTTAATTCTTAGCTATCTAATAACTAGCTTTACTTCTAGTAGTGCCTAGTTTATAGTATACCCTTATAACTAAATATATAGCGTCTACGCTATACCTTTAGTACTCTATTTCCTATCCTTACTACGCTTAGGTATAAGAGCGCTATATCTACTTACTCTATTTACTCTTATCTATTCTATATCCTTATAAATGTCTTCTTAATAATCTAGTAAACGTCTTTCTATAATCTTATAAATGATTTAACTTAACCTTACTCTATTTAGGTAGTGTTTAACTCTTATTATATTCTTATAAATATATATATAGCTCCCTTACTATACTTAGTAATATATCTACTACTTACGCTCTTATAAATAATATACGTTACTCGCCTTTAGCTTAGTAGTACTTACGCTACGCTCTAGTATATACCCTATAGGTAGTATTTTATAACTCTAAATATCCCTCTAGGGGTTATACTATAGTAGTAGCTAAGTAAGTAAAAGACTACTTTTTATTTATATTTACGCTCCTATATAGTTAAAGTTACCCTTAATAATAAAAAGAATAAAGTTAAACTATAATCTATCTACTTATAGTCTATTATAGGTATAATTATTGTAATCTCTTATTAAACTATAGTATAGTTATATATAAGTCTATAATACTATTATTAATATAAAGTTTATCTAAGTCTATTTAAGGTACCTTTATTATACTATATAAGTCGTAACTCCTAAAGCTAACATTAAATAATAGCGCTTATCTAATACTAATCCTATAGTAGTAGTACCTAGTTATTATAAGATATAATTAATATCTCGCGCTATTACTTAGTTTAGTTAACTTAAGAGATACGTAGATACTATGTAGAAAGATACTTAGGTAAAAGGCTACTTACTTAGTAAGGCGCCTACTTCTTCTACTATAGATAGATAGCTAAGTATCTTAGTACTAGTCTTAAGACTAAAAAAAGGAGTAAGGCTAGCCTCTAGGCGTACTATAGTATTATTCTCTATCTAAGCTACTCTATTTCTCTCCCTATATAGTAGAGATATTAGCTACGAGGTATTAAGAGAAAAAGGGGTAAGACGCCTTAACTTATAAAACTATTATCTAACGAGATAAGTTATTAACCTTTTAGTTTAATAAAGCTAACTACTCTAGTATAGTATCTATCCTCTATATAAGGCGAGTACTACTATCTACTATAAGAAGATTCCTATATAACTCTAAATGCTCTATAGTTAGCCTTAAGCTACTTACTACCTTAGAAAAATTAGGCTACTATCGCCTTAAGTATTACTCTATTGTAATATTAAAGCTCTTCTTAAAGTTAAGCCCTACTAATAAAGATAGATAGTAGTATAAGTAGAATCTCTACTAAGCCTTACTAGAAGAGAGGTATAGGTATATTACTATAGTAACTTAAAATAAAATACATACCCCCTATATAGTTACCTAACTATTACTTCTATAAGTAAACTAAACTAATTTCTAAATATCCTAAATAGATAAAAGTATATCTACCTTAAAAGATATAAAATTATCCCTTATTAATAATTATTCTATAATACTTACTCTATTTAAAGAAAAAGAGAAGTTTAAGTCTACTAGATAGTTACTCTACTCCTTTAAATATACTCGCTAAGCGTAGTATTATCCTCTCCTATCGTCGATAAGCTATAGTAGGTCCTATCTCCTACCCTCTACTATTATCCTTTTACTCTAATTAGTACTATAACTATTAACCTCCTCTCCCCTCTAGATTAATATATAACTATAGCCTAATTCTTAGCTATCTAGTAACTAGCTTTACTTCTAGTAGTACCTAGTTTATAGTATACCCTTATAACTAAATATATAGCGTCTACTCTATACCTAATAGTACTCTACTCCCTATCCTCGCTACGCTTAGGTATAAGAGTAATATATCCGCTTATTTTACTCGCTCCTATCCTATAAATATTCTTATAAACGTATTCTAATACTCTAGTAAACGATTCTCTATAATCTAGTAAATATATTTTACTTAACCTCGCCCTACTTAGGTAGTATTTAACTCTCGTTATATTCTTATAAACGAGTTTATTACTCCCTTACCTTACTTAGTCGAGACTATATTACCGCTCCCGCTCTTATAAACGGTTACCTATTACTCGCTTCGCTCAGTAGTACCTTCGCTTCGCTCTAGTGTGCGCCCTATAGGCGGCTTTCCACAGCTCTGTCCTTCCCTCCGGGGGTTATACTACAATTAGTAGTGAATGAACAAATGATCTTGTAAACCTAGATAGAGAACTTTTCACGACTCAAGGTGGTAGCCGGATGAAGAGTCGTACAGTAAATTTCCGTTCTGATCTGTTCACTATAGCATTTCAACTACAGCCGGACGTGTCGCGTCACTCTGCATTTCTGGTCTACTTCATTCACTCATGTTCTCACTGTCATTAAACTCTACCCATGTCTACACAAATGCTCAATCAGGGCCACTCTCATGTGAGGCCACCACTAGCACTACAAGAACGCAAAATCTACGAAGAAGCAAGCGACCTTTAATGTCTGGCTCTTCGACTATAGCCACAAATGCCTGACAAGCCTGCCAGAACCATTAAGCACTTCTACACTGCCTGAGTGTTACTTTATATGTTCGTCCTACTACTCCTAGGAAGGGGGTCTAGTCTTCGCGGGCGCGAGCGGCCGCAATTGCTTTCCCTACGCCTATCTAGGCCTAGAGGCATAGCCCGCTAAGCGAGGTGCCTTAAAATTCGTAGAAGTCGTAGCTAATAGGGCGTATAGCGTTACGATTTAAATGTACCGATCCTATAGTACGATGTTGTTTTTAAGAACCCTAATTAATATAGTCTGTAATGTATATAAATATATAGGGACTTAATCGTATATTATAGCGCGAAACCTACCTAGTAGGGATATAGTAGTAACGTTTAATAGGAAGGCGGCTAAATAGCTAGATTATTATAAGTAAGACTTGCGTTTAGTAAAGGTACGTCTAGTCCTCTATAAGTATATAGTAATTATAAAGGAGGTCCCTAAGGACCTCGTAATAGGGGAATAGTATTAACTACTTACTAAGATCTTTAGTAGTAACGACGTTTACTTTAAGGACTACTAGATACACGCATTACTAGGTAAGGAGGGCTCTATAAAGATAGCGCTACTTATTAGCCTTAGAATAGTAGAGGATGCTAATAAACTATACGACTATAGAGTAGTTATAACTACGTAGGTATTCTACTATAAACTATATAAGAGTAATATATAACCTACTTAGAACTTTAAGTACTATAAGTTTAGCTATATTATAAAAAGGTACTAAGAGGAAGCAACTTATAAACTATATAGCGCTAAGGTATATAAGGGGGGGAGGATATATATAAGGTACATATAGAATACTTAAAACCGCGCTACGTATTATACGCTAGTAAGTACCTAGTATAGAAGGCTAGTAATCCTTCGAAAGGATGTAAGAAAACAATTAATTAATTATTAGACTTATTCCTTTCTACTAATCTATAGAGAGGGGGAAAGAGGGTAAGATATAGGCGTTAAACACCCGCTACGGTAGTAGTAATAGCATTATATACATACTCTAGAGGAGCTAGAGTAGGGCCTACATTAGCCCTATATAGCCCTAGAGTAGGCCCTGCATTAGCCCTACATAGCCCCGGAGTAGGCCCTACATTAGCCCTACATAGCCCTAGAGTAGGGCCTTAACCCTATATAGGTGTGTGCTAGTGAGCGCCTGTGACTTAGACCTACCTCTATCCGCCCGCGCTCGTGCCTACGCGTACTAACTATACCTTACTCCTACTAATACTAGACTCTCTTTCTAATCGCGAAGGTACGCGCATTAGAGAAAGAGAGCCCGTTAGATTAGTTCTAAATCCGTATTAATACGTATCCCTTTTCCTATTAACCTAAGCCTCTATTCGTACTTATAACTTACCTTTATCTACTAGCTTCGTTAGAGCCTCGTTCCTTACTTACTTCGTTAAGCTATTAGTAGGGTTATCGCGACTATCGATCTATCGAACCTCCTCGATCTCGTGCCTCTTATATAACTAACGTAGGGCGGTAAGGTTAATTATTAACCGCTTCTCTATAGTCGTACCTATCTTAACTAAGTACTTATATAGAAAGTATAAGTTAGTATACATAACAATAGGTAGCGCTAGGAGACTAAGTCGCGTAAAAGTAATACGTAGGGCGTTAGAGAGGACAAAGGCTAAGTCATATCTAGCGATAAGGGCGTAGATCTCTAAAGTAAGTACGCTCTAGGTAACCCTCTTACTCTTCGTCGAGGCCTAGTAGAGGATATTACTAGTTATTATAAAGGCGTGTCTGTTCTTATCCTCGCTCGCGTCGTCCTTAGCTAAAATAACAATAAACTCTATCTATAAAGAGAGGTCCCTATTGTTCGCGAAGGATACGTTAGTAAAGATAAATAGCTTTACCTAATGTAGGTCTATTAGCGCGAACGTAAGGCTATAATCTAGGTTCTATTGTTACTATAGGAGCTAACGGTTTAGGCGAGCGATGTTAGCATTTAACGGATCCTATGTCTAGGCGGTAACGGTAAGATCGTATAATACTTTAGGCTAATAGATACTTACGATATATACGCCCTAAGCTCGTTATTAGACATATACTATAAGATCTTCGTTTAGTACGCTTACGATCTTACTAGCTTAGCCCTTCTAACTTACGTAGATATACCCGTTATCGTATATCGTAATCCTATATCTATTAAAGTCCTTGTTCTAGCTAGCGTAGAGCTCCTTCTAATCCTTAGCCTTAATGCCTACGTTAAGAAGCTTATAAGCTTTAATGTTAAGGAATTCTCTACTTATAAGGAATATCGTATTATCCGTCTATAGAGCGTATAAACCGATCTTAGACTTATCGTTAGATATTAATAAGTATAGGTCGAACGTTAGTATTATCGAAAGGTTACTACGAAGGTAACCCTAGTATGTCTTAAACTAGTAAACACTACTTTCCGCGATCCCGTATAAGGGCTTAACGATCCTTAAGACCGTCCCTTTAGGGAACTTTATTTCGAGCTCGTAGGGTAGCTTAGTAATAACCTCTCGTTATAGCTTAGACTTAGACTATAGGTAGGCCTATATAATGTCCTAGAAGGCTAGCATAAAGCCTCGTTAACGAAGAGAGGGTATAAGGGTAAGGATAAGACGTTAACTACTACGCTATATAGTTAGTAACTACGTTAATAGCGTAGCCTTTTTATAATCGTTATACCCCTATACGATAAGACGTGATTTCTTATATAGGGTATTTATTATCTTACCTTTAACCTCTCGAACGAGCTATAACTTAAAGACCCGTTAGCGTCTTCGTACATTATATATAGTAGGGATAATCGTGCTAGAAGCTAGTAGGGCGTTAATCTCGACTTTATTAGACGCTTTAAAAGGGGCGCCTAGCGTAGTAATCTTCCCTTCCTAGCAGAGACGTAGGGATAGCTCCTTATCTAACGTTTCGTAGGTAATAAGGAAGGTCTTAAACTCGTCGTCGTCGTTATAGATCCCTATAGGGATACCTATAATAACCTAGTATTAGCTACTCTAGTAGCCTAATTACCGCGGAGTTAACTTATACTCGTTAGTAATAACGTTACGTACGTACGGCTTAACGTACGTAGACTAGAAAGTCGAGGGACTATAGGCGAGGCTAATAGTAACCTTATAATTATCTATAGCGAGGACCTAGTGTAGTCCTTACTATTTCTTCTTCTCCTAGTAGACGAGAACTTTACTACTAAGGGTAAGGGAGGACGGAAGCGACGTAGTCCCTTACGTTAACCCTTAGAGCTAGAGGCCCTTATTAATACGATACGAAGCTATAATCCGTCGTAGCTTAGCTATAGCTTTTACTAATGCCTTAGTACGTTATATTATCGTAGTAGAAGGAGGGCTTTCTATCGTAAATCGTAGGTAGGTACCGAATACTAACAACGTTAGGACAAGGCCGTTAGGACTAGCTATATCGTTAATAGCCTTAATAGCTATCTAAAGGACTAAATCTACGGAGGCGTCCTTTACTTCTACCCTAAAGATTTCGTACGTACGGTAGAGTAGGGCGTAATATCTCTTAACCTTCCTAATGCTCTAATATGCCTCTATAGGGATCTATCGGTATAAGATACCGTATAGCTATGCCTTAGAGCGGAATTCAGCTATAGTAAAGTTCGTGCTAGCATTATAAGTAAGGACATCTAGTAAACCGAGATAGGTGTCTACCTAGTAGGCTTTAACTATCTCCTAGGCGTACTAGGTAGTTATCTTACGGAGGAATTAGGCTACCTAGAACGACGTAGCGGAGTTAATAACGTATAGGACTAGGTAGCTATCGAGGTATATTATGTCTACGATTACTTCGTAGTTAAAGTCGTAATCGTCTCGTAACGTAAATTTAAACCTTCTTAGCGAGGGGCCCTTAACCTAGTAGTAGTAGTAGAGTTTACTAATCTTAGCGAGGTCGTCTTACTTAACCTTATAGCTAGCCTTTATAAGTAGATCGTAAAGGCGTTAGATAGAAGGATAACTAAATCGACTATATAGACGACGTAGCTTAATATCCGAGAGAAAGGAGGCTACCGCTACTTACTAGTATCGGTTAAGGAACATTTAAGGGTAGCCCTAGTAGAAGATAATAGGGATCTTATAACTATCTAATCGTAATATATAGCTACGAGGGACATTAAGATAGTAGGAGAGCCGCTATATATCTTAGAGGTAAAGAAGGAAGGGTATAGGGGTATTTAAGATATAGAATTTAACCTAGCTAACTAGTATTAGTACTAGGGTAGAGCTAATAGACGAGACGGGCTTTATACCGCTAAATGTAATTATAATCGTACCCTTAGTAGATTCGTTAAGTACGATACTAAGCTCCTCGCGCTATAAAGCGAGGAGTTAAGTCTTACTAGCTATTAAGTTCTAGGTAGTACCTATGTCTAGGATAATACCCTAAAAGGCCTACGAGGAATACTAGTTAAAAAGAAAAGAAGCTATAGCCGTTAATCTAGCTAATAAGGAAGAGAAAGAGATAGGGGAAGAGGCTATCGAGGCTACTATTAGGAGCCTAAGCTAGTAACGTATATATTCGTTACTAAGGAACGCGGTAGCTATTGTAAAGAAGTTAAGGTTAACGCCTTCGTTAGCGTCTTCGTCCTTAGAGGCCTCCTTTATAACATACGCCTTAACCTTATGCTCGTTATCGTTATTATAGGAATTACCCTCGTATGCTACGAGCTAGGAAGCATATATAGCGTTACTTACCGCCTTACCGTTAACCTACTACTATAGGAGGTATTTATAGTGAGCTTTATAGCGTTCTCTATCGGAATGTTTCGTCGAGAAATAGCTAGATTTACCGTAGACGTAACACTTCTTAGTCTATAACGATAGCATTAAGGGTACCGCTCCTTTCTAGCGATAGGAACTATTTAGACTTAACGAGGCGCTAGCGTAGTTATACTTCCTATCTATAAGAAAGGAAGTAGTTATACGCGCTAGTGCTAGCGTTAACATATCTATAATCTTTATCGTCGCGATCGTAGGAGGCTCTAAGTTACCTTTTATAATAGCTACTCATAGGGCTACGATTAGCGCCTATAATAAATCCTTACGTCCTTTAAGAGTAAGCTTAAACCTAGGGATACTATAATAGACATAGATTAACGTTAACTATAATAAGTAGTTCTTCGGATATAGTAATAGGGTACGTTAGTAGTTAAGATGTCTCTTCTATAGTAGATCGAGAACCTTAAGCTTTATCTTATTAGGGTTATTACGTTATATCTAGGTAAATAAGACGATCTAGTACTTATTATAGTAGATAACGCGATCTTCGTCTAAGGAAAACTAGGCCTTTATAAGTTAGTATAGCTCTCTAATTATATAGCCCTTCTAGTCTATATATACGTTAAAATGCTTCTAGGCGTATCCGTATAGGGTAAGGGGAAAAACAGCGTACGCCTCTTTAGGCCTAATCTTATACCGCTAGTATGTCTATATAAATATATTTATCGTGTTATCGAATAGCTTAAATCGTTTACCGCTAAAGTAGTTACCCTTATCCTATCCCTTCGCGAAGGTAGCTATACGATAGGAGTTAGGGTACTTATTTAGGACGTTAGGTAGCGGTAACTCGTATAGCGATCGGTCGGGAAGCGGTAGAGAGAATAGGCGTACTAGAGGTTACGATGCCTTAGCCTTATCGTCCTTCTTAGAGCGCGTTAGCTAACGTAGAGTCGTGCGGCTAGGGTTATAACCTAAGGGAGTAGGGTATAACGTAGGTATCTAGCGGATAGACTTAGGCGTAGGATTAGGTACAGATACGGTAACGGGAGGAATAGGATCCGAGAGGATCTAAGGAGCCGTTAACCTACCTACTAATAGTTACTTACCCTTATTAAATAGATCTTCGTCTCCTTAGACGAGTCGTTATTAGAGTTAGTAGGCGGTAGATCTATAGGCTACGCGCGATGTTAGTAGGTCGTTTCTGTTCTATTCTAGCATGTCTTCTAACTCTACGAGGGCGGTAAGGGATTCTACGATCCTAGCGTTTCAATAGCTAGCGTAGATGCCTTTCGACTAAAGTAAGCGTCGAAGCTACTATGCTAGTAGCCGTAACACCCGATAGAATAAGGCGTTATTCTAGCCCTTAAAGTCGTATCGGTATGTCTTATATAGTACTAAATTATTATCGTAAAAAGTGTAATCTTATAGCTTACTAATAATATAAGAGTTAAGCTCTACGTCTATTATATCCTCTATTAGCTACGTAAGATCCGCTATTATAGCGATGTTATTAAGATTACTTAGGCGGCTAGTAATGTTTATACTATTAAGGATTATATAATACCTTTAGCTAAGAGCTTCGTTGTTAGAAGTACCTTATCGTAAGGATAATACTATATTATTTACGTAATATAACGCTCCTTATAGGGGACTCTTTAGGAACCTATTTTCTCTAGAAATCCTCTATAGGTACGATATCGAATTCCTTCGAGCTTATTAAAAAGGTAAAGGGAGTAGAGATCGTCGTAGCACTTAGTAAGGTCTAACTACTAAAGAGGTTAGACGGAATATAAACTAAGTCTCTTCTTCTTACTGTCTATCTTAACGAGCTAGTAAGACTAATTAGTGTTAAAGGCTAGTAATCCTTCGAAAGGATATAAGAAAACAATTAATTAATTATTAGACTTATTCCTTTCTACCGATCTATAGAGAGGGGGAAAGAGGGTAAGATATAGGCGTTAAACACCCGCTACGGCGGTAGTAATAGCATTATACATATACTCTAGAGGAGCTAGAGTAGGGCCTACATTAGCCCTACATAGCCCTAGAGTAGGCCCTACATTAGCCCTATATAGCCCCGGAGTAGGCCCTGCATTAGCCCTACATAGCCCCGGAGTAGGGCCTTAACCCTACATAGGTGTGTGCTAGTAAGCGCCCGTAACTCAGACCTACCTCTATCCGCCTGCGCTCGTGCCTACGCGTGCTAACTACACCTTACTCCTACTAACACCTAGCGTAGGTAAGGGTATACCCTATCGCTATTAAGTATTAAAAGTATACTAATAAGAGCTTCGTAGCCTATCTAGCGCGGTTTACTATACTAGGCCTAGAGGCGCGCTACTTACCTATCTAGATAGTATAGTCTAAGTTTATAGCGAGGAAGGTACTTACTAAGAACTCTTAAGTAATTATTAATAGGCTACGTATAATTGAGGAGAATATAATACTAGTAGGAAGGCTCTAAGATAGGTAGACAAAAGGTAAGGAGACTAGTAGAGAATGAGGGAGAGGTAGGACATAGAAAAGAAAGAGGATTATAACGCTAGAGGTAATAAGAAAGTTTATATAGAGTTTAAGTACCTCCCTTCTAGAACTAACATAGATCCAGGTTATCTCTATAAGTAATAAATAGTATACTCTAAAACGTAGGTTAGTTAAAGTAGTTAGACTATATATTAAGGGTATAAGGGAAGGAGGATCTAAGATAGAGTATATTAGCTACTCCTTACCCTTATAGCTCAATACCCTATTACCCCTACTAAGGGAGGGGTTAGGGTAGCTTAGTAACGATAGCAAGGTAGAATAGAATAGTAATACTAATAAAGACCTCTAGCTCTTACTAGTACGCTTACACTACTAAAAGTACTTTCCTAGAATATTTACAGACGTAGGGAGCTAACTTAGCTAGCCTTTAATAATAGAGAAGGGTTTAATATAGTTATACTATAAGAGATAGCGTCTAGGCCTAGAGCTCTACTACCTACGCTAGGACTAGCACTATATAGATTAGTCTATAAAGGGGGGAGGGTAGGGATATATATTTATATACATTACCCTCTAAGTACGTAGGTACTAATAACGAGGGTAGACTAAGCAAGTATCGAATTTACTAAGGGCCTATAAATACTATTTATATACTTACTTCTAGATAAAGTAAAGATAGGTCCTTTATAATTTCTAGAGAAACTCGATATAGGAAAAGAGAGGGTACTCGTTAGGGACCTTAACTTATACTATTTAGCATAGGACTAATATAAGCGAAGTAGTAGAGAGATAAAAGTATTTATCTAAGGGATAGAATAGCTAGGCCTTTAGCTACTTATACTAAAAGGGGAAGTAATATAGTACTACTATAGCTAGTATAATAGTATTATTGATTTTATATAGGCTATACTAGGGGTAGGAGCCTAATATAATAGGCTATATATAGACCTTATTAGTTCTAACTATATCCTATAAATAGTAGGTATAAGCTATAGTAGGTACCTAAATAACGAACTAGCTCGCTTATAGTAAAGATAGGTATAAAGTAATAAAGTTAAAGTAGAGGCATAGGCGCGGATTAGCTAGGTAATAGGCTTAATCCTATTACGTAAGTAGATTAACACTATACTTAATTAGATTTACTAGGAATTATAGGAGATTATAATAGTAGTAGTCCTATTTATTAAACCTTAATAGCTATAAGGCTAGAACTAGTTTACCCTAGAGGTAGTTAGGGTAATAAGGGAAGTAAAAAGGGTAGGGCATTAATACTAGGTAGGGCTAACGGATTTACGTTAAGAGGAGTTTTAGGACGCTATTTAAAAGTAGAAGGGGGTAGTAAGGGAAGTAAGTTACGTAAAGTAGCGATATTTCCTTAAAATAGTAATAGTAGACCTAAGTAAGTTCTAGAAAGTAGAGTAGTAGGCCTAATTAAGAAGCGGACTCCTAATAGAATAAGTCTACCTACTACCCCCCTAAGGAGTAGATAGCTATGCGAAGTATTTATTTATAGATAAAGTAGTAGTTCTTATAAGGAGGTTCTTTCCTAAGGTTATTAAACTAAGGCTAAGGCGACCGCGACCTAAGAGGTTAGCATTTAGGGTTAGCTAGAAAGTAACTATAAAGGACGTTAAAGAAGTAATAGGACGAATATTAAGCTAGAAAGCTATAGGCCCTAATAGTATCCTAGTAAGATTCCTTAAGGCTTATAGTAGACTACTAACTAATAAGATTATAGCTATTTTTAAGGCCTACCTTAAGCTATTATACTTTCTACTACGGTTTAAGGTAGCTACCGCTATAGTACTACGTAAGCCTAGTAAGGAGTAGAAGGTATACTATATAGTAAAGGGATAGAAGCCTATCTCCTTACTTAACTACCTTAGTAAAGTTTTAGAGGTACTAGTAGGGTAATAGGTAATAGTAGTAGCTAAGGAACGGGGGCTTCTACTTAAGGGATAAATAGGTAATAGGAAGGGTAGGTCTATAGAAGTAGTAGTCCTTATAGTATACTAACTAGCTTAAGTAGTATAGGTATAGTAAGTAGTAGCGTTACTCCTTTAGCTTAATCTATTAAGAGTATTAAATATAGTTAACTACTAAGTCCTCCTTAAGGAGTTAAGGGACTAAGGCTACCTACTATAGCTTATAGTATAAATAAGCTACTTTCTTTATAGGAGAATAGTAATACTTTACTTTAATAGGAAGGAAATAGACCTAATAATAATTAAGGTTAGAGTCTTATAGGGTTCCCTACTCTTACTAATCCTCTTCCTACTCTATATTACATTACTTTACTATAGGCTTAAGGAGTATAAGAGGGTAAAGGTAGTAGGGTTCGCTAATAATACGAACCTTATTAGTATAGGGTCTATAGTAAAAGCGATAATAGTATAGTTATAAGCGGCATAGGGGGTATATAAGGGTTAAGTACTAAATTACGTAATAGAGTTTAAACTAGCTAAAAGTAAACTTATCTACTTTATAAAAGGTAGAAAGGTAGATATTGCCCTAGCCTAGCTAAGTATAACTAATATATTAGTAAAGGAGAGCGTATAGATATTAGGGGTATAGGTCTAATAGTAACTTAAGTAGAAAATATACCTATAGAAAATTACTAAGAAACTCTAGTATTAGAAGCTTACGCTAACTACGCTTATAGTATTAACGTAGGGTACTTCCCTATTGTAAGCGTAGGAGGTATATAGTAAGATTATACAATTACTAATATTATACGTAGTAATAGTATTCTACGTAATAATATTAGTAGGAGGACTACTTTAGGGTATAATGTAGGACCTCGCTAAGACGTTAACTAAGTACCTTAGGGTAGTATCTAAAGCATTTAGGGCTATACTTACTTACTATATTAAAGCAGAGGTCTAGGTACCTTTACTAGACCTCTATTAACTAACGTAAGGTAGATAGCCTTATACGTCTTAAGTCCTCTAGGCTAGTAGACTATATCTACTCTAACTCTATAGTAGTAATATAAGTATTAGCTAACTACTTAGAATACTAGCTAGACTAAAGGGCCTATGTAAAGAGGCCCTTATAGGAAACTACATATAAAATAAGGGCTATATATAGGGAGGGCCTACTACTATCTATAAAAGAGGGGATTAAGAAGGTAATATTTAAAGAATAGAGTAGCTAGTAGGATAGTTATAAAGCTAAGATTTATAGTAAGTAGAGCTAGGACTATAAATAGTATACTTTTAACTTTAAACTAATCGTCTATAAGCCTTTAGTGCTCTATAAGTATAAACGGATACGAAAGTATGTTAGTACGATAATTACCTAGTTATATATAGAGAAAAATAAGCTATAGGGCTTCCTATTCTAAAGGCGGGTCCCTAAGGTACTCTTACCTATATATTAGTATAGGGGTAGAGTAGTAGACACATACTACGTATTTATATAGTACTACTATATAGCTTAAGCTAAAAGTATACTTCCGTTCCTAGTATAGACTAAGGGGTTCTTAGGGTAAAGCTAAGGAGGCTAAGATAAGCTAAGGCGCTTACTTAATAGATACTTTAGCTTAGAAGGACGCGTTAATTTAACCTAGTAGTTATACTCTACTAATGCCTATCTAACTAAGTAAGGTAGACGAGAATACATAGTTCCCCCTAGCGACGAACGAAATAGATATTAGGTAGGACATTAATATTTACTACCTACTAACTTTTCTAGGACTAACTAGAACCTCTATAAGGCTACGCACTCCCTATATCCTCTAAGTATTCTTACTATATAAGCTTTAGCTAAACTACTTATTATAATCTACTACCTCTATATTCTACGCGTATATAGCCTAGTATATGTTAATACCCTAGGCGTACCTAGCTCGCTCCTACTCTAATATAAAGGCTAAGGCGTCTAGCTCTAGTATAGATCTAGTCTAAGTAAAGTTAAATAGATAAGTAAATAGGGTACTTACTAGAGTTAACGTAAAGGAAACGTAGGCGTTACGCGTAGGCGTAGTAGAGGTAGTAGGTAAGTAGGTAGTAGATAGGCAGATAGTAAGGTAACGAGTTAGAGTAAGGGTAAGTATAGACTCCTTATTATAACTAAAATTATCTATAGACGTAATAGCTTATTAGCTAGATAACCTAGCTTAGAGTAACGATAGTACTCTAGTAGTAGCCTTAGTAGGAGGAGTAGGCTACGCGCGCTTAGTAGTAGGAGGAGCTATAGTAATAGGAGTACTTAAACATATACTAGGTATAGGTCGCTTATAGTCCGCGTCTATGTCTAGGCTAGTACTAGCCCGCTCTAGTATAATTTTAGCGATAGGTTTAAGGAGCTTAAGCGTAGTAGATATATAGATTTTAATTTACGTAGCTTAAGTAGTAAGGGTAGTACGCTAAGCCGCGCTAGAGATGTGTATGTCTTTTAGGTCCGTTATAATACTAGATAACTTATTAATAGCTTCTATAAGTAGTTAGATATTAGTAGGAGTTAAGCTAGGGGCTAAGGACGGGATAATAGCTACGTAAGTAGTAGATAAAGTAAGAAGAGGTATTGAGCTAAAGGGGATAAAATAAGTTATAATAGCTTAGGCTACCTTATAGGCTATTACCTTTTCCTTCTTAGACATATAGTACTCTACGCTATAGTTAATAAAGCTACCCTCTAGGTCTCAATAGGTAACGTAAGCCTAGTATAACTCTAGGTATTTAACTATAGTACTAGGTAGGATCTAGACAAATTAGATAGGAGTAAGTAGTATAGTAGTAACTAGGACTTACTTTAAAGTAATAGAGTCTACTACAATAGTAAGGAGTATATAAACTTACGGTAGGGCCTAGTAGGCGTTAGTATAGAAACGGTAAGAAAAGATAACTAGGAGGTACTTACTACGCTACTCCTATTAGCGTACGAACCCTATATATAAGTCTAGCGTTACTTTTATTAGGACTTTAAGGTAGATAATGTAAGGGAGCTCTTACTCTACGCCTTATTCGACTATATAGTATATACGCTTAGGTAGTATAGAGGTAATAATAGATATTAAGTATAATAGGTATAGTAAGAATAAGTAATAAGAGGGATTTAGAATTTAGTAGTAAGAGGCGAGAATAAGAGGAGGGTTATATAAGTAAGTTAATAAAGGCTAACGCGGCTAATATAGCGAGAGTAAGGAGAAAACGAAGAAAAAAAAGAGACGGGGGTAAGGGACATAGGGTTATTATTAATATATTACTAGGGACCCTACCCTACTCCGCCCTATAGGCGCTATAGACTAGGAATTAATCTAGGACCTATAGTAGGTAGATAGTTATAGGAGGGGGACGTAACGTACCTCCCCTATTAGCGTAAAGGCGTTACTTGGACTATAGCCTAGTAAGCTTAAAGTACTAGCTTATATGTAGGGCGTATTCTTTATATATTAACTTAGGCTATAGCTCTTTTTCGTTACTATAGTAGAAAGGTTTTCTACTAGGTTATTTAGTTTTTCCTTTCTAGTATATGTAGTTTAGCATAGACGTCCTAGATTACTACTAGCGTAAAATCTATTGTTATTTACTACAATAAGAGTATAGTAGTATTCTTATAGCTAAGCTACCTTAAAACATGAACTAGGCTATAAAAATACTAGGAAAGCTTACTTTTAGTAGTAATAGTCTCTTTATAATTAAATAGTATATAGTATTTATTATTTCTATCTTTCCTATAATAATAGAGTTATAAAACTACATTAGAAACGTTTTTTATAAAGAGGAATAAATTCATACTAACTTCACTAGCTTATAGCTATATAAATATTATACTACTATACTTAAAAAAAGTCTTATAGGCTTATAATAATCTAATTTATTAAATATAGGGGAAAGTTAGTAAAGTAAAAAGTATAGGTTATATGCTATTAGACTTCGAACTACTCCCTAGTAGCTAATCATTGCCTAGCCGACTACTAGTAACACTATCTTATTTAATTTTATTTTAACACACCTCCTTACTAGACCCCATCCCTCCGGGTTACCCTTCGGCCTTAGTACATAGGTAGTTAACCATATCGTCATCCCTAGCAACCGTTTATCTTCAGTACATCTCCTCGCCTAGTCCGCCTCCCGTCACTTCGTTACCGACGTTAAATATGGGAGGGGTTCTGTCACTGCCATTAATCGCGCTGCCGAGTTTGGCACCAGTACGTCGTGTCGCCGCTGTTCTATGCGAGTCCTATTGACGCCGTTACTAGATTATCTCCT